>OX940912.1:4971997-6305996 GCA_954871355.1 Cabera pusaria | reverse complement strand
CTTGTCCGGCTTTTATTCAACTATTCCTAGTCGTCTCAATTCTATACTTAAATGTGAATAAAAATATACTTACTTGGGTCCTGTTGTTTCAATATTGTGAATTCTTGTAATATGTTTCAATAACTCTCTTCGATTCAGAAATATTTTCTCACAAATGTTACATGTGAAATAACTGTAAAATTATATAAATTATAAATGAATATGACTTTATATGAGCAATTATTGTATACAAGGTGTAACATAAAGATGTGTTGTTTATGTATAGCATGTCACGAATCCAATACGTAAATGTATTAAACTCCAAACCGAAACTTTATTTTACCTTTAAGTTTAAAAATGTATATTTTGTAATATTTTTGACGACCCTGACTGACTTTCCCACGGCTAGCCGTTTAGCTCTTCCTCTTTCACGGCATTGACTACGTCGGACCCCTGCGCTCCGTCGCAGCCGATGTTGTCGCGCGGCGTTTGCTCATTAAGGCCACTGTCTTGGAAAATTGACTCGCGGAAAAATATTTGTGCGAAAAAATATTAACATATTTTTTTAAAGCAAAGCCACTTAATATGAACAAATAAAAATTGATCGCTAGAATGTTGAATTTGAGTTGAAGTTATCGCTACATATTTTTTAAGGATCATCACGAAGTATTATGGTTGGTAAATCAAACGCTAAACAGGACTCTGCCGTGCCTAACACCATTTCGGGTTAGGTTTGAATACCTATAATAGATCCAACCGTTTATTTTCTATTTGACAGATCGAATTTAACAGTTATAGTGTTGTAATATATTTCTCGTTTTAAACTTTGAACACCGTTTCATCTCATTAAAGAGTGCATTTTGAAAAATTCTTTCTTATCGGATACCTACGTCAAAATAACTATCTGCATGCCAAATTTCAGCGCAATCCGAAACAATATTAATTTCAGATTTTTTTACCCCATTTCACCCTTTTACGGCCTCCATGTCTCCGTTTTACTGTTCCGTTTTATCGAGTACGATTTTTTTTTTCCTCGATGGCGTATGTAGTTGTATGGGCGACTTCACACATGGCACAGTATTCTGTATAATAAAATGTATGTAAAACATGTACACGATAAAACGGAACAGTAAAACGGAGACATGTGTGAACGGGGGGGGGGGGGGGGGGGGGGTTAGGGGTGGCATTTCAAAAAAGTCTGAAACACGTATTTACTTATTTATTTACTGAAGTACTTGTGCGAAGTTTCGAATAGAAAAGACTTATCTTATCTTGTTTCTCCATACAAACTTTGAACCCCCATTTCATCCCCTTAAGGGGTGAATTTTGGAAAATCCTTTCTCAGAGGGAACTAACGTCGTAATAACTATCTGCATGCCAAATTTCAGCGCAATCCGAAACTATATTGATTTTCACACTTTGTTACCCCATTTAATTTAAAAAAACCTGAAACACGTATTTACTTATTTATTAACTGAAGCACTTCTGTGAAGTTTCGGATAGAAAAGACTATCTAATCTTGTTTCTCCATACAAACTTTGAACCCCCATTTCATCCCCTTAAGGGGTGAATTTTGGAAAATCCTTTCTCAGAGGGAACTAACGTCGTAATAACTATCTGCATGCCAAATTTCAGCGCAATCCGAAACTATATTGATTTTCACACTTTGTTACCCCATTTAATTTAAAAAAACCTGAAACACGTATTTACTTATTTATTAACTGAAGCACTTCTGTGAAGTTTCGGATAGAAAAGACTATCTAATCTTGTTTCTCCATACAAACTTTGAACCCCCATTTCATCCCCTTAAGGGGTGAATTTTGGAAAATCCTTTCTCAGAGGGAACTAACGTCGTAATAACTATCTGCATGCCAAATTTCAGCGCAATCCGAAACTATATTGATTTTCACACTTTGTTACCCCATTTCACCCTCTTAGGGGTGGAATTAAAAAAAACCTGAAACACGTATTTACTTATTTATTTACTGAAGTACTTGTGCGAAGTTTCGAATAGAAAAGACTTATCTTATCTTGTTTCTCCATACAAACTTTGAACCCCCATTTCATCCCCTTAAGGGGTGAATTTTGGAAAATCCTTTCTCAGAGGGAACTAACGTCGTAATAACTATCTGCATGCCAAATTTCAGCGCAATCCGAAACTATATTGATTTTCACAATTTGTTACCCCATTTAATTAAAAAAAACCTGAAACACGTATTTACTTATTTATTAACTGAAGCACTTGTGTGAAGTTTCGGATAGAAAAGACTATCTAATCTTGTTTCTCCATACAAACTTTGAACCCCCATTTCATCCCCTTAAGGGGTGAATTTTGGAAAATCCTTTCTCAGAGGGAACTAACGTCGTAATAACTATCTGCATGCCAAATTTCAGCGCAATCCGAAACTATATTGATTTTCACACTTTGTTACCCCATTTCACCCTCTTAGGGGTGGAATTTAAAAAAACCTGAAACACGTATTTACTTATTTATTAACTGAAGCACTTGTGTGAAGTTTCGGATAGAAAAGACTATCTAATCTTGTTTCTCCATACAAACTTTGAACCCCCATTTCATCCCCTTAAGGGGTGAATTTTGGAAAATCCTTTCTTAGTACACCCTTACGTACTAAGACAAATATACCCTCCAAATTTCAAGTCTCTACGACCAGCGGTTTAGGCTGTGCGTTGTCTGTCAGTCAGTCAGTCAGTATGTCAGGACAAAGATTCTTATAGTATAAGATAATATCGTTTAAAAAACTAAAAAGTACCGACTTCAATGCCGCGCTAATAATTTTCAGTACCAATTTTGAGGTGTTCTCCATATCTCTGGAGATACTTATCAGACCTCGATAAAATTACCATGGTACCACACTTAGGATATCACCTTTCCAACAAAAAAATAATAATCAAAATCGGTTCATAAACAACGAAGTTATCCGCGAACAAACATAAAAAAAAACATATACGGTCGAATTGAGAAACCTCCTCCTTTTTTTGAAGTCGGTTAATAACATATCAAGACAAGGTTTTTATGACATAAAAGTTTTATATGAATGAAACTCTTTTTATTGCGGGTGAAGCCCAGCTAGTTTCTTAATATGTTTTCACCTTTTAAACTTTCCTTGGACTTCTACAAATGTATTAAAACCAAAATTAGGCAAATTGGTTCAACCGTACTTGAGTTCATGTGAGACTAATAAACGTCAATTTTTATGTATCTATAGTTAAATATGATTTCGGTAATTTATGATCGTACAAAACGAAATAAAACCACTCCACATGCCGCGATAGTCAAAATAGCCAGTAGTATCATGTCGTTAAGGTATACAAATGCATATGTCATCAAGGTATGTGTTTGAGATGTTTCTCTATATCTCCGGAGATAATAAAATTGAAATGGAACCAAACGGGTGGCATAATCTCTTAAACAAAAAAAAACATTTTTGAAATCGGTCAAAATTGGATCGAGTACTGTGGTAACAAGCATTAAAAAACAGTCGAATTGAGAACCTCCTCCTTTTTTGTGAAGTCGGTTTATAAACAGTAACAATTCAGCCTATTTTTGCTTTTACATTACAAACAATATCAATTACAAAGTAGAGCAACAGTAAACTTTTCATTTCTTTCATTATGACTAACGCGAGAGTGCACGCAGAGGGAGCAAAGAAATGTAAAACTAATTTGTAATCTGTGGCGCCACGTCAAACGTGATTTTCCATTATGCATCGCAAGACATCGCCTTAAGGGGTAATACACCACACTGAATAAGGTCTATAGTTAAGGGTTGGCGTGACACCTAACTCTCTTTGTGTTATTATACTGCGCATATATAAGCGGAAAGAGTCCTCTGTTGCTCCCTTATTAGAGACCCTTACTGCCTTACTCTTATTACACCTCCCTGATTAAGGCGGGTCCGAAAAATGTAGCTAATGTTTCTATTGGCTGGGATATAGTTGACAAATTATTTTTTGCTCGGTGGTGCCTTTGACGGTGCTCTTACGCTTGACAACAATGAATAGAGCCCGCTAGCAGAGACCAGTGTTAATACAGGGTTTTGTAATATCGAATTATGTATGACTAATTGCAATGTTTTTCTCTATTTTTCACAACAATATTTTAGATAAGCCAATCATTTTATTAGGGTACCGAACCCAAAGGGTACCAACGGAACCCTATTACTGAGACTCCGCTGTCGTCTGTCTGTCTGTTCGTCTGTCTCCATGCTGTATCTCATGAACCGTGATAGTTAGACGGTTGAAATTTTCACAGATGATGCATTTCTGTTGCCGCTATAACAACAAACACTAAAAACAGAACAAGGTCAAAAATGTGGGGTCCCTATACAAACAACGTGTATTTTACTATAGCGCTGTAGTACTATAATCTATGAACGATTGTTTAACTTATTAATAATATTAATTACCTACCCTAACACCTTTGCGCTAACGTTCACTTAGTTGCTGTAAGAAGTTCGTAAGATATTCGTTAGATGGCGTTGTAGTTAATAAGCATGTTTAGTATTGACACGGTAATATAATATAATATTACCGTGGTATTATACTGCGGTTCGGAACCCTCCGTGGCTAGACAAAAGTCTGACTCGAACTTGGCCAGTTTTATTAATATTTATTTAGACATACGAGGTGCATTCAATAAGTACCTAGCCTCATCGCCAGAGGGCGCTGTAGTTCACCACAGTGTAGCACATTATTTTTTAATTCTTTTTTCAAATTTTCATTTCAATCCCTTAATTTGTTTTATTTTGACAACTTATGGAAGCTAACGTATCGATCGGTTTTACAAAAATAGAAAAAGAGCAATATCGTTCGGTGATTCTATTCCTATTTTTGGAAGGGAAAACGCGCATCGAAATCAAAGAGCGCTTGGATGCTGTGTACGGTGACTCTTCTCCATCGATGGCCACCGTCAAGAATTGGTTCAACGAGTTTGCACGTGGCTGTACGTCGGTTTTTGATGAACCACGTCCAGGTGCACCGAAAACAGCTGCTACGGAGGAAAAAATTAAAAAAATCCATGATCTCGTATTGGCAGATCGCCGATTGAAGGTTCGGGAGCTAGCTGAGACTGTAGGCATTTCAGAAGGAACAGTGCATCATATTCTTCACGAGGAACTCGGCATGAGAAAACGGTCGGCGCGATGGGTGCCGCGTTTACTCACACCGGAAAACAAGTGCAACCGTGAGACCACATCGGAGACGTGTTTGGCGCTGTTTAAGCGGAATCCAGCGGAGTTTTTGCGTCATTTTGTGACCGTCGATGAAACCTGGATCCACTGGTACACACCAGAGACCAAGGAGCAATCAAAACAATGGATCCAGACCGGGGAACGTGCTCCAAAGAAGGCGAAAACTGTAAAATCGGCCGGAAAAGTTATGGCCACCGTTTTCTGGGATTCACAAGGTGTGATCTACATCGATTACTTCGAGAAGGGTAAAACAATTATAGGGCTTTACTATGCCGATTTATTGGGCCGATTCGACGCCGAATTTAAGAAAAAACGACCCCATCTGGCTAAGAAAAAAGTGCTGTTTCACCACGACAACGCACCGGTTCACACGTCTGCCGTTGCCATGGCCAAATTGGTCGAATTACGCTACGAATTGCTGCCCCATCCACCGTATTCTCCAGATTTGGCCCTTTGTGACTTCTTTCTGTTTCCTAATTTGAAAAAATCTCTCGCCGGGAATAGATTTGGATCAAATGAGGAGGTCATCGCCGCCACGGAGGCCTATTTTGCAGAGTTTGACAAAAACTATTTTTCGGACGGGTTAAAAAAGTTGGAGCATCGCTGGGCTAAGTATATCGACTAATAGGAGACTATGTTGAAAAATAAATTGCCACTTTTACAAAATTTTCGTTTACTTTTTGTAGGCTAAGTATTTATTGAATGACCCTCGTATCGTAATTTATTTATATGCGTCATTCTTGTGAATTGCTTAACCTTGGATTACAAAATTATGTATTAACTTATATCTGGTCTTTGCAAGAAGGCCGAGGTTTACTCCGTTTTCGCAGCTGATCGGCTTACTTAGGGTACGTAGTATTATTATTGTTTCTATGCTTAGGGTTGAATCTGGCTAAGTTTACGTAAAAGTTTAACTTGTGATAACTCACGATCACAGTCAGCTACTGAGGAGAAGGAGACTTCGCAGGTAGATTATACATCAGACTAGATATGCACATTTTAAATATTACTGCACCATTTTGTTACAACTTGTATACAGGGTTATTTGTTATTAAAAACCAATTAAGGGGTAGCTTCAGTACATTACTGGATGGCACATTGGCATAAAGGATGCTTATAATGAGTCAGACCATTTACATGTATTATAAATTATTAAAAAAGTATAAGTACTTACCATACATGATTATTAGACGAATGACGTGATAAACTAGAGAAATTAGGGAAACGACAAGTGCATATAGGGCACACAAATTTTCCCTGAAACAAAAATTATATGTTATATTATATGTTGTTTTATTTTATTACCTTTATCGTCATCGTCATTAACAGGCATTATTCGTCCACTGTTGGACATAGGCATCTTCTCCCTTGGCACGCCACTGAGCTCTATCTTCAGCTATTTGTTTCCAACCGCTGCCAGCCAGCTTGCGTATATCATCGCTCCACCTAGCTGGAGGGCGTCCTACACTACGTTTACCGAGCCGTAGTCTCCACTCTAGAACACGTCTCTACCAAGATTTCTTGGTGCTTACCTTTCGGTGAAGAATCGTCTCATGATGTTTTAAGCCCGCGGGGCAATCGAATGTCTTCACGCATTTAACACATTTATTCTTTTCGTTGATGAATTCTTCTTTATTCTTAAACATTTCCATTATTTCTAGAACATTATTTTTCATTGCAACTCTTGTGTAATAAATACTATTAACGTTGTATAGTTTGGGTCTAATGCAATAGCTTTTCGTCATTATTTTGCTCTCATATTTGGGTAATATTATATCATTTGTTTCATTTATAGCATTGTTTTCAAGTTCACTGAATTCAATATTTTCGCCAGATTTATATGTATTGGCTTGAACTGCGTTATGCAATAGTTCTTTATTAATTGAATTTAATGTATTAGAAGACATGCTTGTTCCATTTTCGGCATCATGTGTAATATTTTCTGTGATATCTTTTTCATCGTCATCTTTTTGATGTTTCAATTTATGTAGATCTAACTCGCCTTTGTCTTTATACGTTATTTTACATATTTCACATGTGAAGGTATCTTCATAAGGTTTTCTGTAACTAATATACAAAATATTTCTTGTATTTACTTTAACTTTCTGCCAAACTTACTACCAAAATGTAGCTAACCTAATAGTTATTATGTTTGTTTAAATGTTTCCTTGTATTATTTATGTTGGTATACAATAAAGAGTTTTTGTATTGTATTGTATTGTATTCTCATCTCAGCGTGATCACCATTCTCGACCTAGGTATACTTTATGTATAGAACACGAATCAGTAAAAAAATATATTTAAAAAATATATTTTGAAAAATAATAATGACTTGAAAATAAAACCTTCCTAAAAACTACTCGCTCTTGGTCGAAGTACACGGACACTTGCAAAGCGGCAGTTTTACTTTTCGGCTAGTTCAAAGCCGGCCGCGCCGCGTCCATCGGCGAAACACGTGTATTCGTCAGTCGGTCACATGTCGTGTCGCAGCGCAGTCGCAACGCCACTATGTTACCGTGGCAACGCGCTTACGTTTGTCGCGCATTTTGTGTGTGGTTAAGTGCTTGTGATGTGCGTAATGTAATAATCTAACGTAAATTTGTAAATAATCAACTGTAAATACCGAATGAAAATGTTAATAAGTGGATTCTAAATTTCATTATTAACGTCGTGCCGTGCTAGCTGACAGCGATCAGCTGTGGCGCCTGGCGGTCAGTGACCGCTACTTTTACGTTTGTGTGCGTGCGGCTTCGCGGTCAACGTGGTGGTTATTCTGATACTACTTAGGTATATTACTTATTTTTATTACTTACTTATTCTGGATATCACAAAATTGTTTTAACAAATATACGAGTATTAATTAATGGAAGAACTTAATTAATATTATTAAGTGATTAAGGGTACCCGTTACAATCGACTATGCAAATATGGCGAGAATGCAAAACCACACCTTGTATATCATCATATACTATATATCTTCGCTAACTACCAGACGAGATAATGGTAAAACTCGAGCATATCAGATAATTAAACAATACCTTATTTTTTACCTTAAATATTAATTTTATGCTTGGTTTGTCCTCTTCTCTTTGAATGAAAATACTTAATACTAATACTTTAGGCATTAAGCCATATCGCCAAATTTCAACCCATCAACACACGCGCTCTCAATTTCCACGACGGTTCTCTTTTTGCACAGACACTACTGCAATACTCGGACTGAGAGATCAAATTTCGATGTATTTTTTCAAGTGCCAAATCTGTTACACGGAAGTTTCTAGTGAGACAAAGTTCGACAGTTCGAAATGAACAAAAAGGACAGGGTTTTTAGGGTGTTTTAACTAAAAAGGAAAAAATAAACCCTTAAAGGATTACTTGTTGTACTTCGAAACGAAACCCTTATACTCAGGAACGTTAAAGAATCAAGTTTAAATTTACATCAAATATTACAATCTGCGGTCACTTTTAGCTGGGATCTAAATCAAACTTGTAAGTGAACGTGATAAAAAGATATGATCGTTTATTTCGCATATTTTGCGATTCCACAAGGGAATGAAAACCTATAGCGTATTTCCCGATGAGACTTCAAAAACCGCAAATATGTTGCTGATTAACAAAAAACGCGATTTACATTTTACTATTGAAAGTAATAGTTTATAGTATTTACTATGAAACAAATAATTTGTGTTAGTAGGTACAAAATTATTCAATTCAATTCATTTATGTTCTCTCACAAGTGTATTGTTTGAGGTTGGTACAATTATAGTATCTATGGATCGAAAAGTATTTTCTAAGTTTTAACCTAGTAAGTTTGTCCGTCCATGAATCCATCTCGCACTTGTCCGGCTTTTATTCAACTATTCCTTGTCATCTCAATTCTAGACTTAATGTGAATAAAAATATACTTACTTGGGTCTTGTTGTTTCAATATTGTGAATTATTCTAATATGTTTCAATAATTCTCTTCGATTCAGAAATATTTTCTCACAAATATTACATGTGTAATAACTGTAAAATTATATAAATTATAAATGAATATAACTTTATAAGAGCAATTATTGTATACAAGGTGTAATAGATGTGTTGTTTATGTATAACATGTCACGAATCCAATACGTCAATGTATTAAACCCCAAACCGAAACTTTATTTTACCTTTAAGTTTAAAAATGTATATTTTGTAATATTTTTGACGACCCTGACTGACTGTCCCACGGGTAGCCGTTTAGCTCTTCCTCTTTCACGGCATTGACTATGACGGAACCCTGCGCTCCGCCGCAGCCGATGTTGTCGCGCGGCGTTTGCTCATTAAGGGGTAATAATACACGACAGTGAATAAGGTCTATAATTAAGGGTTGGCGTGGCACCTAACTCTCTTTGTGTTATTATACTGCGCATATATAAGCGGAAAGAGTCCACTGTTGGTCCCTTATTAAAAGACCCTTACTGCCTTACTCTTATTACACCTCCCTGATTAAGGCGGGTCCGAAAAATGTAGCTAATGTTTCTATTGGCCGGGATATAGTTGACAAATTATTTTTTGCTCGGTGGTGCCTTTGACGGTGCTTTTACGCTTGACAACAATGAATAGAGCCCGCTAGCAGAGACCAGGGTTAATACATATTAAGATAATACAGGGTTTTGTAATATCTATGATCGAATTATGTATGACTAATTGCAATGTTTTTCTCTAGTTTTCACAACAATTTTTTAGATAAGCCAATCATTTTTATTAGCGTTCCGAACCCAAAGGGTACCAACGGAACCCTATTACTAAGACTCCGCTGTCCGTCTGTCTATCTGTCCGTCTGTCTCCAAGCTGTATCTCATGAACGGTGATAGTTAGACGGTTGAAATTTTCACAGTTGATGTATTTCTGTTGCCGCTATAACAATAAATACTAAAAACAGAACAAGGTCAAAAATTTGGGGTCCCCATACAAAAAACGTGTATTTTACTATAGCGCTGTATTACTATAATCTATGAACGATTGTTTAACTTATTAATAATATTAATTACCTACCCTAACACCTTTGCGCTAACGTTCACTTAGTTGCTGTAAGAAGTTCGTTAGATATTCGTTAGATGGCGTTGTAGTTAATAAGCATGTTTAGTATTGACACGGTAATATAATATAATATTACCGTGGTATTATACTGCGGTTCGGAACCCTCCGTGGCTAGACAAAAGTCTGACTCGAACTTGGCCAGTCTTATTAATATTTATTTAGACAAATCGTAATTTGTGAATTGCTTAACCTTTGATTACAAAATTATGTATTAAGTATAGTATTAACTTATATCTGGTCTTCGCAAGCAGGCCTAGGTTTACTACGTTTTCGCAGCTGATCGGCTTACTTAGGCTACGTAGTATTATTATTTTTTCTATGCTTAGGGTTGAATCTGGCTAAGTTTACGTAAAAGTTTAACTTGTGATAACTCACGATCACAGTCAGCTACTGAGGAGAAGGAGACTTCGCAGGTAGATTATACATCAGACTAGATATGGACATTTTAAATATTACTGCACCCTTTTGTTATACCTTGTATACAGGGTTATTTGTTATTAAAAACCAATTAAGGGGTAGCTTCAGTACATTTCTGGATGGCACATTGGCATAAAGGATGCTTATAATGAGTCAGACCATTTACATGTATTATAAATTATTAAAAAAGTATAAGTACTTACCATACATGATTAACAGACGAATGACGTGACAAATTATAGAAATCAGGGAAACGACAAGTGCATATAGCGCACACAAATTTTCCCTGAAACAAAAATTATATGTTATATTATATGTTGTTTTATTACCTTTATCATCATCGTCATTAACAGGCATTATTCGTCCACTGTTGGACATAGGCATCTTCTCCCTTGGCACGCCACTGAGCTCGATCTTCAGCTCTTTGTTTCCAACCGCTGCCAGCCGGCTTGCGTATATCATCGCTCCACCTAGCTGGAGGGCGTCCTACACTACGTTTACCGAGCCGTAGTCTCCACTCTAGAACACGTCTCTACCAAGATTTCATGGTGCTTACCTTTCGGTGAAATTTCGTGTCATGATATTTCAAGAGCTTGGGCTTATCAAATGACTTCACGCATTTAAAACATTGATTCTTTTCGTTGATAAATTCTTCTCTATTCCTACACATTTCCATTATTTCTTGAACATTACTTCCCATTGCAACTCTTGTGTAATAAATACGATTAACGTTCTTTAGTTTGGGTCTAATATAATAGCTTTTCGTCATTATTTTGCTCTTATCCTTGGGTAATATTATATCATTTGTTTCATTTATAGCATTGTTTTCAAGTTCACTGAATTCAATATTTTCGCCAGATGTAGATGTATTGGCTTGAACTGCGTTATGCAACAGTTCTTTATTAATTGAATTTAATGTAGAAGACGTGCTTGTTTCATTTTCGGCATCATTTATAATATTTTCTGTGATATCTTTTTCGTCTTCATCTTTTTGATGTTTCAATTTATGTAGATCTAACTCGCCTTTGTCTTTATACGTTATTTTACATATTTCGCATGTGACGGTATCTTCAGAAGGTTTTCTGTAACTAATATACAAAATATTACTTGTATGTGCATACAAACTACTCTAACTAATCTAAATTCGACTTTCATAATTGTTTGTCCTCTTCTCCTTAAATGCAAATAAAAGGTAAACTATGTATACTTTAGGCCATAAGCCATATCGCCAAACTTCAACAAAGTTTCTACTATGTCATAGCTCAACAGTTCGACACTAGCGATGCGCAAATTTAAAGAAGTATTTTCAAAACGTGTGATTTACTGATGTATTAAATCTTTTTCAAAGATGTACATGTTTTTTTGTAAATCACTGCTGAGTTACACATGTCTATTCGACTCATACAATAAATAAACTGGCCAACTGCTAGGCGGACTCGCACTCGTAGGGTTCCGTAACAAAGTAGAGTATTTCATAACTATTATTATTATTTATTCATGAAATGCAGATCTCAAAACAAGTTACTCAAGTCCCGCTATTCCGCCGTCACTTACTTTGCTTGTGTAAGCGATGTTTTAATATTTACCTAAACTTTAGTAGCGTGGTTTTGTGAAAGGCATCCGTACAAACTTGTCAAACTAGGTTAAAACCTAGTTTGACAAGTCTTAAGGGAACCCTCGGTGCGCGAGTCAAACTCGCTTTTGGCTGGATTTTATTTAACTATTCCTGGCCATCTAAATTGTAGACTTTAATGTGAATAAAAACATACTTACTTGGGTCCTGTTTCAATATTGTGAATTATTCTAATATGTTTGAATAACTCTCTTCGATTCAGAAATATTTTCTCACAAATATTGCATGTGTAATAACTGAAAAATTACATAAATAATAAATGAATATCACTTTATATGAGCAATTATTGTATACAAGGTGTAACATAAAGATGTGTTGTGTATGTATAGCATTACACGAATCCTATACGTAAATATATCAAACTCCAAATCGAAACTTTATTTTACCATACAAGGTATAATAATGTAAATTTTGTAATATTTTTGACGACCCTGACTGATTTTTCCCACGGGTTGAACGTTTAGGCTCTTCCTTTCTCACGCCATTGACTACGTCGGACCCCGTTGCCAATGTTGTCATACAGCGTTTGATCATTAAGGGGTAATACACCACACTAAATAAGTGTCCCTAATTAAGGGTGAGTGTAGCCCCTTATTAGGCGCCAGAACTCCCAAAGTGTATATGACCAGAAATCTTAATGTGATATTTAAATTCTGAGCTACTAGTAGATAGAATTTTGGTGTTTATTGCTTTTACAGAGGCACACACATCCTAGCTGTAATACTAATGAAGAACATCTCAAAGAATCACTTAACAGAAAAAGTTGTACCTAAAACCGTTCAAAATAAACATATAACTGAAAATAAAACAAAACAATTCATATCTCGCAAACTATAAAAAATCGCGGAACATACATGGGGTCCAATCGATAGGTATTGGTGTCCTCAGACCACAGAACTTCGCTGGTACAGGTTGCATGGGACACCCTGTATAGGCGAACGGGTCCTCTCATCCTTCCTTATTTGAGACCCTTACTAGGCAGTAAGGGTAATTAGTACTCTTATTACACCTCCTTGATTAAGGAGTTAGAAACCCTGATTCAGTGTGATGTAATACTTCTTATGCCTATACCTGCCTCGCTTCAGAACTGTATTATTTTAGCGCCATTAATTAGGGCGGGTCAGAAAAATGTAGCTAATGCTTTTTGTTGTTTTTGTAGCCAGTGGTATTTTAAACGAATGACATTGATGTTGCTTGGCCGGGATATAGCAAACTGATAATAATTTATAGCACAGTGTGACCTAACCCCGCACTTTACGGGGACCATTTGCATGTATTATTAAAATGTATTAGTACTTACTACACATGATTAGTAGCCGAATGACGTGAGAATCTGGATAAATTAGGGAAACGACAAGTGCATATAGGGCACACAATTTTTCCCTGAAACAAAAATTATAGGTTATAACCTTCTTATTATATACCTTCATAATAGTCATTAACAGGAAGTATTCGTCCACTGTTGGATATAGGCGTCTTCTCCTATTGCACGCCACTGAGCTCGATCTTCATCTCTCTGTATAGAACCGCTGCCAGCCAGCTAGCGCATATCATCGCTCCACCTAGGTGGAGGGCGTCCTACCACACCCCGGACACTCGACTAAATCCCCATACAAAGCCACGTTTTAACGACCTATTACACAGACACTACACACATGTCGTTTTTCTACACGCGCAATTGTGTGCGTGAAGTCTAAGGTTGTCACCGTATGAATAATTTTTGTACACTTACCCAAGAAGCTATAAACACTAAAGTTATTAGTCGCTGTTTCGTTAACAATCGTTTTGCGTATCTACAGGAACGCGATGATACGCCATTACAAAGACGCTTGTCTCGCTACGAACGAAGACCGATAATCCACGCATACGCTACATGTGCGAGTGAAACAGTTGCGAAAGTGTTTGCGAACTAAAATCTTCTAAATATTTGATTATATTATTTGAATAGTGTAGAGTTAGGTAGGGTAAGTTCTTAAAAGTTACTTGATTTGAAAGTTAAATTAGATACCAACTGTACAAGGTGGGGTTTTGCATTCTTGCCATTTTTGCATAGGCGATTTCAACGGGTACCTTGAATCACTTAATAATATTATTAAAGTTCATCCGTTAATTAATACCGGGTATTTACACAATATACAATTTTGTGATTTTCAGAATCACTCCCAAGTAATATCAGAATAACGCCACGTTCACCGCGCAGGCGCACAGACACACATACGTAGCAGTAGCGGTCACTGATCGCCACAGCTGACCGCTCTGTCAGCTGGCGCGACGTTGTAATAAAATCTAGGCAGGCATGCTGTTCCAAATTTTCCTTCCTACTTTAACGGGCTAAGGACCGTCAAAAATACGTAACTAATTAAATCAAGATTTTTAGTAATTTTTGGTTAATACTAACGTATGATTTAAAATGATTTTAGGTATTAGATTGTTACAATTATGTACTTACATGTTTTATTGTAACGTTAGTGAGGTATTTTTGGCGTAGTTAAAAATTTGGAATCGACTTATTTACATTTTAATTTGGTATTTACAGTTATTAGTTACAAATTTACGTTACACTGAGATAGGTACCTACTGCTCAATGTGTCCTTCGTTTTCGATGCACGAGTGAGCACGACGTCGAAGGTTACGCGATAGTTTTTAGACCACTTGCGCATTGAGTGAGTCTAACTTAATCAAATGCAAATAACTTTAAAAAATTACATCCCTTCACGCGTTGGAACCCGGCTGTTGGGAAACAGTTCGTGATACATTTCCAGGGCCTGGGTTAAGCTGTTTCCACTGATGGCATAAAGACGTACCATCTCGACAAGTTCAACATTGGAATATTGCTTCAATTTTACAATACGCACGGCACGCACAACCACTTCAGTCCGCTTGCGGTGAGTATGTGTCGCTACTCAAATATTGGTATGATCATCAGAGCAATCATGTTACATGGTCAGGATCGCTATCGGACATGTACAGGCTGGAGTGCGGAGTGAGGCAGGGCGGCCTGACATCACCAAAGCTCTTCAACGTATAAATCGACCGCCTGGTCAGTGAGCTCAGCAGCACCATGGTAGGCTGTGCTATAGAGGGCAAATTTGTGATTACTATAAGTTATGCCGACGATATGGTGCTGCTGAGCCCATCGATCAGTGCTCTTAGAAAACTTATACGTGTCTGTGAACAGTATGCGTGGGCCCATGGACTCAGATATAACACTAGCAAGAGTGAGCTGATGGTATTCAAGGCTGGCACCGAAACATATCATACAGTGCCACCTGTCATACTTAATGGTGCTCCTATCAAGAGAGTGTCAGAATTTAAATATCTGGGTCACTGGGTCACGGAGACGTTAACGGACACCATGGATATGGAGAGGGAACGCAGGGCGTTATCAGTCCGAGCGAATATGTTGGCGCGGTGCACTGAAGAAGTAAAAATCACTATTTTTAGAGCCTTCTGTCAGTCTTTCTATACGTGCAGCCTGTGGGTTAATTTTACGCAACGATCTTTTACGGCCTGAAGGTTCAATATAATAATGCGTTCAGGGCACTTTTGAACAGTTACCTGCAGCTTATTGCGAAAAGGATGGACGGTGACTGCCCTATAATGCAAATGTGGCGAAAATTGCATGTTGTTGGTCTTAGTAGCAAATATGATATTAGGTAGGTAGTAGGTTTTTATATCAATTTGAATATTTTAATGATTTTTTGATTGATTTTTGTTTTTTGTGTGTGTATCTGGCTGTGGTAGTTTTTAATATATGGACATTATAATAATGATAAAGTCTGAAATAAATGAATTGAATTGAAAGTTGCGACTGCGCTGTGACAAGTGAGATGAGTGACTGACGAAATACACGTGTTTCGCCGCGCCGACGGACGCGGCCTGCTTTGAACTTTGCCGAAAGGCGAAGCGGCCACGGCGCGTTAACTGTTTTGTTTTGCGTGTACTTCGTCTAAGGGCGAATCGTTTTTAGGAAGGTTTTATTTTCAGGTTTTTATTATTTTTTAAAACGTTTTTTTACATATTTTTTTTACTGATTCGTGTTCTTATACATGGAGTATACTTACCCCTGCAAATATGACGAGAATGCAAAACCACGCCTTGTATAACCACAGAACAGATAATGATAGTTAAAGAAGACAAACACATAGGTACATACGCGCAAGTATATCATTGTTCATTTATGAAAATGAATTCTAAAATACAAATATATCGGTAGGAATACAAATATAAGTGTATAATAAAGAACCTACGTAAATTTAAACCTCCTGTGTGCTGGTCCCAACAAAGTATGAAGTTGATTTTCTTTTCCCCGTGTGTAGTTTGCTCTGTAGTCGTCCGCGTGTGGCGTCCTTGCTCACTTTAGCTCCTCGACAGCTCCAGAATCGGTAGCGAGGTGAGGAAGCCCCGATTGGTGGGGGGCACTGAGTGTCCGTTCTATACGTAGTATTATTATCCGTTCTGTGGCCCTATACTACGTTTACCGAGCCATAGTCTCCACTCTAGAACACGTCTACCCCAACGGTTATCGGTTCTACGACAGATGTGACCAGCCCTCTGCCACTTCAGCTTGCTAATGCTTTACTTAATTATTACCTTCACTTCATAACAACTTATTAATTTTTGTAAGTATGTATTTTCAACCGACTTTCAAAAAGAAGGAGGTTCTCAATTCGACTGTATGTTTTTTTTATGTATATTACGCGATTACTCCGTCAATTGTGAACAGATTCGAATTTTTTTATCGGTAGGGTACGTTTCCGAGATGGTCCCATTTCATTGAGATATGACGATAAACTTCTCAAAGCGGTTCGGGTAAAAGTGGCTTGATTTTTTGAGTACGCGGCCAGTGATTATATTTATACAGTAGATAGCACATGAGTAAAGAAAAGAAACAGAGACATAGCTTCACAACTGCGCTGTGATGATGACGTAGACGCGCGTGTGCCTGAGCACAAGCGGCCTGTGTGCCGCCTGTCACGTACGAAGTGAAACCGGTTTACAGTGGCTCTGCTGGTGCTTTTACTCAGGGCTGTTGCTCGCGACGTGTCGCGTTATATTATATTATTTTCATCCCATATATTTGAAAAGTGGTGGTTGGTTTCTCGATAAGTGCGCGTAGGTCTTTTCCGCCCTAGGGCGGGAAAATGATTTGTTGATTTTTGGCTTATGAATGTTCTTTTATAGTGACCTGTCTACGGAGATTCAATGAAATTCCTTGACATTTCATAGCATTACATGATATTTCGTGACATTGTTTGTATGACATTTCATGACATATCGTGACATTTCATGACATTTCGTTACTTTTCATGACATTTCGTTACTTTTCATGACATTTTACAACATTTCGTGACATTTCATAACATATTATGACATTTCATGACATTAAAAAAAAAAAAAATTTATAGGCTAGCGTTTGACCACTATCTCACCTGTTGGTAAGTGATGATGCAGTCGAAGATGGTAAGCACGCTAGACCTAGAATGCGAACTGGCTCTCAAGGATAGCTGCCGAAACACATTAGATGTTTGGCGACAGATTTTCAAACTTGAGGGTGGTAGCTGGCCAGGCGGACTCTAGATAGTGTCCTACCACTATGCGGGGGTTGTTGGTTTCTTAACGATGTTTTTCCTTCACCAGAGGGCCACTGTGAAAATCGCACATAAATTTTTCGATAGAAAAATCCATTGGTGCACGGCGGATTTAACTTGGTACCTCTAGCATCAAAGCCAACCGTTCTACCGATTACGCCACCGGGCCCTCAAAACACACATATAACAAAACAGACATATTACATACCATGACATTAAATGACATTTCATGACATCTCTTGACATTGATCGTTGTCGACAATGACGAAGCATGAAAAAGGTCATGTTTACTTGAAGGAGGATTTTATTAAGATAATGATTTTTCTTGTTTTTTTTTGTACCCTACAAAAATAGGTTAACGTTTTGTCCGTTCCATAGAAGGGTTGTCTCTGTTCCTTTTCTTTACTTCTGTGGTAGATATGTGGTAGTATGCAATAAAAAATACTTTTTGAATTTAAAGTTTTTCTCTTACCTACATCGGAGGCGAAATATGTAAAAAAAATTGAACCAATGGGGTTAAAAACTGACAGCTTTAAGTAGGTGGCGCTACTGTTGAGTGTTCCTAAAAACCGTCATATTGCTTATTTTGTATGGAATTTTCACAAACTTATTTCCTTAAAAAGATATTATAATGTATTCGACCTGGACTTTCAGCCAATTATAAGAAGAAATAAGGCAAACTAACATTTTAAATCCATTTTTGTGGATAAAAAAATATTTAAAAAATAACGTATTACGTTACTTTTAATTTCATTCGGGAGCACATTAATAACAGTGCTCTTGTAATTCATAGCTGCACATAGCGTTATACTCGAAATAAGTAAATATTCCAATGCGAATTTATTTGTTTACAAAATTACTATTGATAATGACAGATAGCTGTCACATTTGAGGAACACTATAGTAGCGCCGCGCCACCTGCAGTGAGCAAAAAGAAGTTTTTAACCCCATTAAAACATGCATTATTTTTTCTTAGTCTTTGGATTTACGTGCACAATAAACACTTTAAACATATTCAAAAATAGTTTGTACCTATTGTTTGCGATTGGTCCCCGCGTATGTAAGCGAAACCCGAGCGCATCGACTAATTAGGTACAATTACAAACAACAAAAACAAAAATATGTATCCTACATACTTGGATGACGTTATAGTAATCACCAGTTACATTGAGATACACACAATGTTCTGTGGAGATACATTAAACTTTAATAAGTCGAATATACACATATATATAAGACCTAATTAGTAGATTCATGTATATTATTGTAAACACTTCTGTCAATCGAAATTAATTTAAAAAAACATCTACTATTTAATTAATTTCCTCAGTCCGTGCAGCATGATTTTGATCTTAAATATCACGGCTCCGATATAACTTAGAACCGTTTCCTTTTACAGTTTTATATCTTAAATATAGTAGTAGTACTATTTAAGAGCAATAGTTAGAAGTGGCCGCTGAATATAACAATCAAGCCAATCTCCGAACAAATTTACCCAAACCCCTTTGCTACTGAAATTGACTCGCGGGGCATGGAATTCGGTGTTTTAGTAGTGTAATAGTGTCCGACCGAAAGTTCGGTTTCGGTTTCGGCCGAGTTTCGGCCAAAAATAAAGTTTCGGCGGCAGTTTCGGTTTCGGCCAATTTAGGCCGAAAAAACTGTTGCAGAAACCGAAACTGATTTCGGAAGTTGAACACGCTCGCCTAACTTCGTTTCTTCGTTCGCGGCAACGCTTTCGCGGACGCTGGCGGCCCTGTTCGGGAATAGGGAATATGCATGATTTTTTTAAATATTTTTAATTCACTGATTACATCCATTTAACACAGTAAAACATTAAATAATACTGAAAGTGTTCAAATTAAGCTAAAAAAATAGTTTAAGCATTGAAAAAATATGAGGTATGTAAAACGCTGCCAAATTTTCGCGCGCCTTTGTGACGTCATAGTGCACCTCACTGTCTCCACAGATTAAATCTTTTTATTAGAAACTAGCAGCCCGCCCCGGCTTCGCACGGGTAGAACATATATGCCTACAAAATTTGCATCAGTTTGTTGCATCGAATATAAAATATGAACATATTTAACAGTCATCGTCATATTTCATCGAATTTACACAAAACCTTAACGAAATATGCAACTAAACCTTCCTCATAAACACTCTGGCTATTGGTGAAAACCGCATGATAATCCGTTCAGTAGCTATTAGATCATTGCGAACAGACAGACAGACGCAGTGATGGACTTTGTTTTATAATACTTACGTAGTGATATTGGACGGCCCTTTGGCGTAAAGGATAGTTACCCTGATTCTGACCCGACGGTCGTTGGTTCTAATCCTACCAATGAAAGTTTTAAGTGCATTCATGAATCATGAGTTTTCGTACAGTGGTAGTGGGATCATTAAATCTACCCAAAAGTAGCTTACCACCAAGGAAACATCTGCCGCCGTAACCTTACGCGTTCCCCGACGCGAAATGTAGGGGTAATATACGTTTAACGTGTGTATCTGTGTTTCTGTCTGTCATCTTAGCACCTAACCGGATGAACCGATTTTGTTTTTATTATTGATAGTTTTTTTTTTTTTGATAGATGTCTTCATCGAGAGTTTTCTTAGCTTTGATTCATGAAAATTCGTTCAATCGTTATAAAACTATGAGCTTTTTTCTAGTTAATTGCGCTATGAAATCAACTTTCATAGGTCTGATCAATTCGAAATTCTGCTTCTTCAACGATATTGTAAGAACATGGAAGCATTGACCTGATGCTGGAACATCTCCTGAACTCTACAGAATACTCAAATCCTCACCAACTTACAGCTCAGATTTTAAATGTCGTGTTTAGAGTCATTGGAATGCTTTTAATGAAAAGATTAGGTATACATAGATCAGTCGGGGTGGTTTAAAATATTGTATTATTATATATATAGATAAATATTATTTTATACAATAGATCATATTATTATACTATATTGACTTCAAATTGATTGTGATCGGTGGGGATCTACAGCATAGCTAAGCTTATAATAATATTTTCGTAGTAACTATGACCTAATCTGTGGTTTCACTGCAAATATTTTATTAATTTTGCGATGCGTGTTTGTGAAATTCGTGATATCTTTTAGAGTTTTCATTGGAATTATATACTGTAAAGGACAATTTTAATCTATAATATGTGGCCAAGCTAATTATTAGGATAAGGATTAATACTATATACTTGAAAATAGCCTTGGAAGTTATGTAATATTTTTTAACAAAAAATTTTAGATTAAAATGGTTACTGTGAGTCAACCTTAAGAGATAGACATATGCCGTCGCGGACTTTTTTGTAGGTCTTATTAAGTTGTACAACTCTTGCATAGAAAATATTCTTCTATCTATTTTCAATTAAGCAGCGTTCGTAAGAAACGTGTTTTTTCGACCGTTTTTTTGCCGACTTAGGTTGCAAATTAGGTCTCCACGAATGTACCTTTGATTTAAACGGGATAATATATAGCCTATTATCATTCCGAAAGTCCATTCTATGTATTAGTGAAATAATTTTTTAAATCGGTTCATTAGTTTTTGAGCCAAATCATTACAAACATACAAAAATACAAAAATACAAATGTTCTCTCTTTATAATATTAGTATAGATAGTACGTATTCGTACTACAGTGCATAGTATTTCTATGAAAAAGATTTAATCTGTGGAGACCGTGTGATGCCCTGTGACGTCACTTTCTAATTGAAAAGTGGTGATGTGTTATGCAAATTAAAATTTCCCACGCTTTTTTTGCATTTTTCATATAATATTTTAACACATTTAAGAGTATTTTATTTGTAAAAAAATGTTTAACAAACAACACCAGAACAATAATGATTCGAAAATAAATTATTTCAAGTAAATGTATGCTACATGCATATTCCCTATTGTCGTGCGCCGTTCGGATAGCCCTGTAGTATTAGTGTGCACCAAATTTCAGTATTTTAAGGAATTTTATACTTGACCACGTGAGTTTCGGTTTCGGTTTCGGCCGAAACTGAAGCCACGGCCGAATATTCGGTTTCGGTTTCGGCCGGAAAACCAGTTTCGGTCGGACTCTATTTTTAAACCATCTTAATTGTTATTGTTTTTTTTTAATATTGATATTTGATACACCACGGTCCTTCACAGTATCGTACTTTTCTTTATTGTTCGGTTGTCTGGAAGAAATCGCTCTGAGCGATAAGTCCGCTCTTTGCGTAGTTATAGTTATAAGTTTAGAGTTTATATTTTTAATTGTTTTCTGTTATTTTAGCTTGCAAATAAAGAGTTTACCTATGTATCAATCTAATAATAGTTTAGATTTAAAAATTAAAAAAAGATAGTTTAACTAAATTTATTTTTTACTTTTTTGTTTGTATTATAGTATTGTCACCGATTCTTGATAAGTGTACTAAGTTTGATTTAAATCTGTCCGTTTAAAGTAGGTCAAAATCGAGTCCAAAGAAGTCGGGTACAAACATACAAGCAAACATACAGGTGAAACTAAAAAAGCATGTTAAAAACCAATTCCACATGCCGCATCAGTCAGTTTCAGTAGCAAATTTGAGATGTTAATCGTCATATCTCTGGTGATACTGATCAGATCTTAATAAACATTTAATGAGTCCTCCTTGGAGATGAACTACTCATAACAAAAAAAAATTGGTTGTCTGTAAAATTGGTTTATGGACGATAGTTTAACGTGACAACGTCGTAACAAAACATTGATGTTTATGTTCATATCCATATTCACATTCATATAACAAAACATTGATGAAATCGGCGCATGCGTACAATGAACGTAACGGGACACTTTTTCGTGCATGCATGCAGCCCGCGTTCATCGATTTATTAGACGTTGTCACGTCAATAATCATTCAAATCGGTTCACAATTTGGAGTCATTGGGTAACAAACAAATTTAAAAAAACTAACAGACGAACTTATCTATTTCTAACAATGATCGTACCAAATCGAAATCGACCATTTAACTGTTTAATAAATGTTTAACAAAGTGAAAAGTGCAATAGTTGCGAAGTATTTGTCAGAAACTGCATGTAATATGTATTTATTGGTTTATGATGTTTATTTACGTTAGTAATTTTAGAAACTAGAAATATTGAGATCAAGTAATTGCAACAAAAAGCCACCTAGTTTATTTAGTCGAACTATTATTTTTTATGAATACTTCACATAATTATGGTTTCTAGGTGCTTACCTTTCGGTGATATTTCGCCTCATGAATTTTCAAGAACACGGCCTTCTCAAATGTCTTCAAGCATTTAAAACATTTATTTCTTTCGTTGATAAATTCTTCTCTATCCCTATACATTTCCATTATTTCTTCAACATTATTCCTCATTGCAACTTTTTTGTAATAAATACGTTTAACGTTCTTTAGTTTGGGTCTAACATAATAGTTTTTCGTCATTACTTTGCTCTCATCTTTGTCTAATATTAAATCATTTGTTTCATTTAATGAATTGTTTTCTGATTCACTGAATTCAAACTTTTCGTAAAATGTAGATGTATTGGCTTGAACTGCGTTATGCAATAGTTCTTTATTAATTGAATTTAATGTATCAGAAGACACGCTTGTTTCATTTTCGGCATCGTGTATAATATTTTCTCTGATATCTTTATGAAGTATTTGCTGCATTTTATCTGGTATTTGTGCATCAACTTTTTCTAATACCACAACGGGTACCATTAGCAGTTTTTTAAAATTGATCCCATCTATTATATTAAACGATGCAAACTTTTTTTTCTTGCTATCACTGCTTTTCTTTGTTTGCAAATCAGATGATTTCCTCTTTCTTTTCCTTGAAGTATCTTTTTTATCGTCTCTAACTTCACTAGTAGCTTTGGTTTTATTAGTTTCTGTAGTACCATCTGAATTGTTTCCTAATTCATGTTCAAAAGTGTGATCTTTCCAATCAGTGAAATATAATGGCTCTAATAGATCAGGAGTTGTATTTCCGTTTTCAATTTCTTTTATATTTGCCGTTATGGCTGCATCTTCTTGTTTATTTTCTTCAGCGTCAAATATGGATGTTGAAAAGCAGATTGTAAGATTATTTCCAATTACATTATGTATTGAATCTTGACTTGTATCACCAAGAGGTTTAATTTCATAATCTGTATAGTTTGGAGACTTATCTCGAATATATCCTTCTGGCGTTTTTCTTTTATCATTACTATCATCAGAGAAATTACTAATGTTGCTTAATCGTCCGTCTAATTCGTTCAACTCATTCTCGGAAGCTGTTAGAGTATCGCAGCTGTTTTGGCTGTATTTTAATTGAATGCCGTCTAATTCGTTAAACTCATTCTCGGAAGCTGTTAAAGAACTGCAACTGTTTTCATCGTATTCGATTTGGTCTGAAATTTTAAACTTTATTGTCATCACTACTTTTTTTAGGGTATATAGATTGAAGGTACATGTACTTGATTTGTGAGATTTATTGAATAAAATATTATTATTATATTGTTACTACTACATAATTATTATGAAACTAAGTCCCCCCGTAGAGTCTGTCAGTCTGTTTTGTTCGCGATAAATTTAAAAACTACTGAACGGATTTTCATGCAGTTTTCACCAATAGTAGTGATTCAGGTTTGAGAGTATAATTCTTTCAGATTGTGTGTAAATTGGTTGAAATATTACGATGATTGTTGAAGATAATAATTCATACTCGAAGCAACTGATGCAAAAATGCAGGCATATAATTATGCTCTACCCGTGCGTAGCCGGGGCGGGTCGCTAGTTATGTACTAATAAGTATTACATTTAGTTAGCAATTAGCATCAACATGCTAAAGAAATTTAATTCTAAGCTACAACATTTCAACACTGTATACACAGAGTAGCTGTGGTAACTTTCTCATGCATTTATGTTCCGAAATCTAGCTCTTTATATATGTGCTTCATGTTTAAGCAGTGATGAATTGTAATAATGGTATTACTTTTGCATACTTAGGGCCGATTTTTCAATCCTCAGAAAAACGGCCAGATAGTTAGATACCCATGCAATATATGCTCTTCATGCTAATAGTGTGGGAAAGAGATAACTAATCTTACGCAGTGGTACAGATGTTAGAGCTATAGCGACAATTTACAGCCGTTTGACTTTTGATTCGGACAAGCACGATTTTTTTTAGTTTAAATTATTGCTCCACATGATTAGTGTAAAAAAAATAAACGAATCTTAAGGAGTATTTTTTTTTTTAAATAACGTTACATCATAGTTTGCCGTTTGACTAAAAGGCGCCAACGTTTTATGGTGGATATATCATTTACCCGTACGAAGCGATTTGCTTCTTCGTTCATCATACAAACCGCCAAGGAATGGAATAACCCTGAGTCTGTGTTTCCGGTTAAGTACAATATGGGGGTTTTCAAAACGCGAGTGAATAGGTATGTACTAGGTGGGTAAGCACGGTCCATCATCAATCGCATCATCACTTAACGTCAGGTGAGATAGTGGACAAATGCTACCCAGTTCGGTGTAAAAAAAACGTTTACAACTTGTCACAAACTTAATTTATATCACAGGTAAGTGGGCTATCTGAGACACAAAAGTAAATAACCTCCTCAGCAGGGCTAGCATGGCAAGGGGACTATTTTGTCTCCCCACCTATCCCTGTTTTGTTTGGTGGAGAACGCAAATTATAAGTAAAGTTTTTCGACAATTATAATCGCCCCTTGACTTTCAATCAATTCTTTTTTTTTAACTTTTTTATACGAAACAAAATCAAAATTCGGGGTTAAACTTCACCAAGCGTTTAAATTGTTGTGTAGATCTCCTGTCAGTGGCAAAAAACAGGGAAATAATTTTGTCTTTCCTCCGGGGATAAGGCCATGCTAGGTCCTGCAGGTAAAGAATTTATTCCCTGGATAACTTCTAACTATCAGTCAATTGAAAAATGCGAAAATATGCTATCAGTGGTATAATATCCCCTATCTGATCGTGTAACTGAGGATTCAAAAATCGGTCCTAAACAATAAATTTAATTCCGAGGGCTTTGAAGCAATATATAATTTATTAGCTATCACAATCCTAAATTTCATCCAAATTCGTCAAGCTGTTTCAGCGTGATGAAATAACAAACATACTAACATAGTATACAGTTACACTTTCGCCTTCATTACATTACTGTGATTGGTTCTTCAAAGCTGTCAAACAAAGGACATAATAATTATATTTAATTGAAATTAATTTGTCATACTTACGTGTATTAACTGTCCAGTCCAGTGTGTCGTCGACATCGACTTGCAGATCTTGGCATCGTTCTATTTTCACCTCGACCGGGAAAACGTTCGCCGAGTTCTTACTTTTGTCAGTTGTCGACAGATTTTCTGTATGATTCGATTTTCCCCCGTAGACATCTAAATACTCTTTTTCATTTAAATAACTCTCATATGCATAAACGCTTGTCTTAAGCAATGATTTAGGACTTTTACATCTGATTCCTGTCTTCTTTGTAACTGTGCCTTTTTTCAAGTGATCTTTTGCTATGTTTTTCTTATTGCTCGTACGTTTCTTCCTTACTTTTCCAGATGAACTTTGAGCTTCGTTTTTTTTATGTCTTGTACATGTCTTCTTTACTTTACCCGATAAACTTTGAGCTTCATCACCCTTGAGATTTTCGATTATCTTTTCAACTATGTTATTCCAAGTATTGTTAGTATTGTTACTAATTGTCTTGTCGATCAGATCTTTCAAGGAAGACCTGCCATTTTTATTTTGTTCGTTACCAATTATAGTTTTCTTGCAATAGTTATGTTCTTCAAGTATCCTACCATTTTCTGTTAACGAACCAATAATGACTTCTTCACCAAATTCATCGTTAAATTCTTCATCAGTCGCATTATATAATTGATATTGGTATTGTTCATTTTCTTGTGAGGTACGTGAATTATCAAAGACATCTGATGATGAATTATACATATTAACTTCATTTGTTTTAGATTGCCAATTCTTCTTCTGTTTAAAATCAAACGGTATGTCTATATTGACGCAAGGCGGAGGTGAGATCCCAGAAGTAATTCTTCGTACTATCAATTCTTGTTTCCTTTCTCTTGTTGTGGATTTTACTTCAACACTTTTGGATTTTATTTCAACAATTTCTTTTTTTCTTTTTTGGCTGCTTGTATTACCACCTGGAGAAAACTCTATATCACTCATTTTTTCGCCACAATGTAGATTTATTGGTCCATGTGTTACATGTTGTTGACTGTTTTTTATATTTGTATCATTCACTTTCGGAGTAATATTTCTAGGTTTGAATATTACATGTGTAAATATTGGTTCATCATTGGCCATAGCTGATACGAACCTAGGAGTGGTATTTTCTGTCCTTAGTTCTTTTACTGCTGTTTTTGGCAATATTTTTATATGTGTAGGCTTAATTTTTTTAGGTATTCTTTGAATTTTTGCCATAGTTAGAGGTATTTCTGCCCGTATACGTGATTTCTGCCATATTTTTGGGATAATTTTAAATAATTTGGTCGATGTAACATATGGTTTCCCTGCAGTTACAAATGGAGAAGTCTGTACTTTTGTTGCCAAATCTTGCCTAATTTTATCTATATTATTATTTGGTATTTTTTTACTGATTGTAGGCAATTCATAATCAATTTTAGTTTTTTGTGGCGAATTTTCCACGTTAACACTGTTTACTGGTAGGATTTCGTTACTCATCGTAAGAAAACTTTCTGCAAATGTAGCTGAAACATATTTTGCAGTTATATTTTTTAAACTTTCTACATTAACAACTTGAGACTTGTCTTCTTTTGGTCTTAGCAGCTCATTTTTGTTTTTTTCTGCAGTTACTGCCGGGGTATTTTTAACTATCGATGCGGGCAAATCTTGCCCAATTAAATACTGGGTGGTAATTGCTAATGGTACCACATGCAACGTTTTATTTTCATTAAAAATACATGATTTTATTATAGTATCTTTTGGTGAACATGTTTCAATATTTTGTTCGATGTCTTTTTTACAAATAATATTAGTCAAACTGGCAGAATTCGTTTTTCCTGGCAAAATTTCCACATCATCATCTAGTATTTTTTCTTTAGCTGCTATTGGTATGTTTATATTAGCGCTCTTAGGAGAGCTTCCTGAAATTATTGCGCACACAAATTTGCCAGTAATGTTTACTAAACTATCTACGGTTAAAATTGGTAAACTTTCTGCTATACTTGTAACCAAATTTGATTCAGTTATTTCTGTTATGTTATCTTCAGTTACAATAGGTTTTTTTCCAGTATCATTAATCAAATTATGCTCGACGTTATTATGTGACTGAGAACCAATTATTGGTTTAGTATGTTCTTCATTCATTAATGGCAGTTCATTTTCAACTGTAGTTACCAATTTATCAATGGCTACGGCTTCTAAGATCCCTTTAGTTATGTTTGGTGAAATAGCTGCTGAGCTTGAAAAATTACGTTTAGTTACTTCTACAGAATGTTCTGTCACCTTAGGCGATTTTTCAATGGCTTTTGACCTAGTAATTTCTACTTCAACATCAGATATCAGTGATTCATCTCCAGATATGTTAACAGTGTCATCATCAGATGTCAGTGATTCATATCCAAGTAAGTCTATTTTTTTATTTCGTATAGTAATCGGCGAACATGTTCTTGCTTCGTTTGGCAAATGTTTTTCAGATATTTTCAGCAAACTTCCTTTAAGGATACTTGAGACATATCTTGTAGTTATACTTACCAAACTTTCTACACCGTTCGCATTTAAATGTGCTATATGATCTTCAGAAACAATAGACGATTTTTCTCCGGCAGCATTCAGTAAATATTCTTCATGATCATCATCCGAAATTTTCAGCGGATCTACAGGTAAAGCTACTGAGTTTTCTACAGTATTTTTAGGCGTAAAATTTTTAGCGGGAATCAACCACATGGATTTATTAATACCGACAAAATTATATTCTGTCACTTTGGGCGTATTCTCTGATGTTTTTGTCAAATTTGGTTTAGTTTTTCCAGTTCTTTCTAATTTATGTCTTGAGATGTCTGTTAATGTTTGATATACATTAGATAATGTTTCTTCCATTTCAGCTGACGCGTGTTCCTTTCCTGTTTTATTCTCAGTTGGTATTTTAAATTTGTTTCTATTAATACCAGGCAAGTTTTTTGCATCTGTTGTTATCGAATCATCATGCCGTTTTTTATTTAAAATTTTTTTTTTCTCATTACATATTGGCAATCTTTCTTTTTTTTCTAGCTCTTCATCGTCTTCAATCGTTATTGTTGCAATTGGGTTTTTATCATTTGACGAATCATCTGCAGTAATGACGAAACTTCTTTCTTCTAAGAACAGGTTCGGTGATTTTGTCAGTGGTGCTGACTGATTTGCGACCTGCTCTTCATCGTCTTCAATCGTTATTGTTGCGATTGGGTTTTTATCATTTGACGAATCATCTTCAGTAATGACGAAACTTCTTTCTTCTAAGAACAGGTTCGGTGATTTTGTCAGTGGTGCTGACTGATCTGCGTGTTTGAGGCTTTTTTGACTAATATTGTAATTATTCAAAATGGATGGTATTGAACACTTGGCATCAATCATTATTAGTTCATAAACACACCTGCCATCAGTGGTTTCTACCAAACGGTATATCGGTTTCGGTACATTTTTCAATGTTTGTTCATTTTTTCTACATTTTATAATTCCAGATTTAGAAGACTTTGGAGTAGGGGCTACAGCGACTGGTACTGTTGTCACTATTTTCACAAATGTTGTTCTCTGTAATCTTGAAAAACCAACGATGGGTGGAAGATATCTCTGAGAAAATAATGTTAAATATATATTCAAATTGTGAAGTAATCGAAATCACTAAAGTACGATTAGGTATCAAAAATTATTTGTTAAAACAGACATATTTCTCAATTAAAGCAATTTATGATGCAAACGTCCTCATCTATTTAGATACAAGATGGAATTCTGGGATCGTAACTATCGTACTTTTAAGGGTTCCGTACCCCAAAAGGGAAAAGGAACCCTTATAGGATTACTTTGTTGTCCGTTTGTCTGTCTGTCCGTCTGTCACGACCTTTTTTCTCGGCATCGCGTAAAGGTATCAAGTTGAATCTTACAGCTGAGAAAATCTGAAGCTCGTGAGGCTGATTATGATGATGATCTTAAAATGTGTGCGTTGCGTCGCGTGTGAACGGATTCTAAAGGTGACAGCTTGCCCTTAAGGTTTCGTCATCCACTTTATGTAAAGAAGCGCCAAAATGGTTGATATAAGAATCGACAACCAATTTACTTGACTACCAACCGTACAAATAGAAGCCAATGCCTGAGGTAATTGGATGCTTAGTGGGCGGTCCATAAATTACGTGAGTTATTTAGGGGGGAAGTGAAGGGGGTTTAGTCAAACCTCACCCAATCTCACGTGGGGGAGAGGGGGTCCCGGTAAATATCACGTATCTTTTTATCGCAAGAAAGAAATAGTGGAATTTTTTAGTAGTTCTTACTTTGAGGTATTTTATTATTCGATTTTGGCACTGTTATTCAAGACTTTAAATAAAATTTATTATTAATACATTTAATTTACTTTTATTTACACAGATTAACTTATTTACATTAAAATTACGCAGTTTAAAAATCTCACGAGAAATCGCTCGTTTGATTTTTAAACTGCGAAAGATTATGCATACTTTCTCTTTTTATATCTTTGTCACTACATCTTCAGAAAGGTATGCTTAGATGGTTTGGACATCTAGAGAGGATGGATGAAGAAACACTGACGAAACAGATTTATGAGACGAGTGTGAATGGGCCAGTTGGAAGAGGCCGACCTAGGCGAACGTATCACGACCAGATCGGAGACCTTTTAAAGAAAGGCCAAGTCAAAAGTACCTATAACCGGCGAGCATGTATGAAGACGCTCATGAAAGTGGAAGAAGCGAAGGAGGTATGTCAGGATCGTAGCATGTGGAAAGAAGTAGTCTCTGCCTACCCCAACGGGAAAAAGGCGTGATTGTATGTATGTAAGATTATGCTCGATCCCCACCATTCCTCGAATTTTCTAGATCTCACCGCGTGACCTCACTCGTGGGAAGAGCGACGGACTCGCTCGAAACCTAGATCGAGAAAATTCGCCTAAAGGTACGTGAATTACAGCCGGTATATAACATTAATAATGTTATAAATTTACGATAATTTTAAAACAAAAATCACTGTTTTTTTTCAATTTCATTTCTTCTACCATAAAAAAAATTGTGTGATACTTAGTCTATTTTATAGTTATAAATGTTGGAATACGAGACTTATCATGCTAAAACCCGCATATTAAAAACTATGTGTTCTGTACCCTTAGGGTCGGCTCACACCGCGACGCGACGCGGCGCGCACTTATTAAGACAGTGATACAAGAAAGAACTTTATTTACTATACAAAAAGATACACATTTCATGGAGTTAGTTCGGCGGCTTCAGGCTGCGCCGCGCGGCGTCGCGCTGCACCGCGGGGCGCAGCGGGAAGGCGTGTTGGTGGCGCGTTTTGCTGCGACGCGCGGCGTCGGGCTGCGCCGCGCGACTCCAAATGCATCGTCACGTCGCGTCGCGTCGCGGTGTGAACTGACCTTTAGTACAAATTTTCATACCAAACTCGATATCGTATATATCGAACAAATTTTGTATGAAAAACATTACAGCACCTCTAGTGGTTACTACACTTTACAAAATTTAGACCAATCAGGGAGCCAGAATAAGTCGAAAACTATGTGAGATCTGTCAAAAGCGTTTACGATGAAAACTCGTACTAAGGGTACATATCGTGAATGTTTAAACTTTACAATTATTTTTGTGTAATGCTTACTAGAAATGTGGGTTACACATTTCTAGTAGTCTTGTTAAACACTCCAACTAAGCTAGTGTGAGTGGGTTCACGTCAATAGAGCAATGGGTGGGATCGAACTCTCGACCTCCTGATCGCCAGGCCAACGCCTTAGCCATTGGGCTATTGCAGCTTTTTGAAGCTATTGAAGTATGTTTTGTCGTAGTACTCACCCATTTTTTTCCTTTGATGATTTTCTGTGCTTCAGTGGCCATATCTTTGAATCGTTTGATCTTTTTCAGTGCTGCGCGACATTCCCAACATATTTTCTGTACTCGAGGGATCTGAATAAAAAAATGTGTATTTTTATATATAAAAATCAATTACTGTTCGTTAGTCTCGCTAAAACTCGAGAACGGCTGGGCCGATTTAGCTGATTTTGGTTTTAAAATGTTTGTCGTAGTCCAGGGAAGGTTTAATTAAACGGTGAAAAAATTTGGAATAATTACGTGGAAGATAGTAAAAACAACAATTTCATTTTCCCATATAAACTGTCCTACCTACTTCACTGTCAAACATTTGACGTTCGTCCCTTCGGTGCGGTAGGGTAGACTCTGTTCCACTCTCGAATTGAAATTTAAGCACGTATTAAATTAAGGGTTTTGAATCGACAACATAATATATCCACATTACTCCAATTATCGCGTAGGTATTTAAATTTTAATATTATGAATTCTGATGGTTGTCGCAGGTAATCATCGTTGGTTCGTTCAGACATATTTGTCATTGTATAGACATATTTCGATGGTTGTCATTATGGCGCTTCCGTAATGGGTATTCGCTGTTTGTGTATAAAAACCGATAAAAACAAAATTAAATTAAAGAATACAGGGGTCCCTATACAAGAAACGTGTTTTGAGGCGTTTTATGCTCGATCTTACAAACCGTAATAGATAAAGACCTGGAATTTACTCGGGATGTGTATTGCAATGGCTGCAAGATAAAATAATAAAAACTAAATTAAATTAAAAATTAAAGGGGGTCCCCATACAAGAAACGTATTTTTCCGGCAAATATTGTTAAATATAAATATATCATTGAATACTAAGCGATGTTCTATAGAGGACGGATGGACGTAGATAGACAAAACAGAATTATGAGAGAAGTGTGAATGGGCCAGCCGGTAGGCCGTTATTTTTTACTTTTAAAATCTATACCTACAGTAGATTAGAAACATAAGATCTAAACTCCATTAAATCCAATATCGATATTTATCCAATCTATACTAATATTATAAAGAGAGAACATTTGTATTTTGTATGTTTGTAATGATTTGGCTCAAAAACTACTGGACCTTTTGAAAAATTCTTTCACTAATATATAGAATAGACTTTCGGAATGAAAATAGGCTATATATTATCCCGTTTAAATCAAAGGTACATTCGTGGAGACCTAATTTGCAACCTAAGTCGACAAAAAAACGGTCGAAAAAACACGTTTCTTACGAACGCTGCTCAATTGAAAATAGTTGGAAGAATATTTTCTATGGAAGAGTTGTACAACTTAATAAGACCTACAAAAAAGTCCGCGACAGCATATGTCTCTCTCGTAAGGTTGACTCACAGTAACCATTTTAATCTTTAATTTTTGTTAAAAAATGTTACTTAAGTTTCAATGCTATTTTCAAGTATATATTATTAATCCTTATCCAAATACTTATAATATAATTACGTTAATTAGCTTGGCCACATATTATAGATTAAAATTGTCCTTTACAGTATATAATTCAAATGAAAACTCTAGAAGATATCACGGATTTCACATACACGTATCGCAAAATTAATAAAATATTTGCAGTGAAACCACAGATTAGTGATATTTACTCCGAAAATATTATTATAAGCTTAGCTATTGTGTAGATCCCTCCCGATCACAATAAATTTGAAGTCAATATAGTATAATAATATTATCTATATTATCTATTGTATAAAATAATAATGATCTATATTATAATAATATAATATTTTGAACTACTCCGAATTATCTAGCTATTAATCTTTTCATTAAAAGCATTCCAATGACTCTAAACACGACATTTAAAATCTGAGCTGTAAGTTGGTGAGGATTTGAGTATTCTGTTGAGTCCAGGAGATGTCCCAGCATCAGGGCAATGCTTCCATGTTCTTACAATATCGTTGAAGAAGAATATTTTCGAATTGATCAGACCTATGAAGTTGATTTCATAGCGCAATTACCTAGAAAAAAGTTCATAGTTTTATAACGATTGAACGAATTTTCATGAATCAAAGCTAAGAACTCTCGATGAAGACATCTATCGAACATAAAAAATAAGTTCAAAAACTAAAACCCGACTACTGAAAGATCACACTCTAAAAAGTATGAAACAAGAAAATATTGTCACCTGAGATCGCTATGTACAAACTATTCAATATGTATCGTGTATTATATAAACAACATACTTTTAATAAATATTTTATTGTATTTCATAAATATTCTTAGCGGTGCTCAGTGGATACCCGTGGTCGTATGCTGCTTTGCAGAGTGTACTGTTTATTTACGGTTACACAGCCACGATGGACGGACATACGACCACAGCTATCCTCTGAGCACCACTAAGAATATTTATGAAATACAATTAAATATTTATTAAAAGTAAGTTGTTTATATAATACACGATACATATTGAATAGTTTGTACATAGCGATCTCAGGTGACAATATTTTCTTGTTTCATACTTTTTAGAGTGTGATCTTTCAGTAGTCGGGTTTTAGTTTTTGAACTTATTTTTTATTTAAAGCATTTTGGGATTTTTGCCTAATTGTATACATGTCAATATATTTACACAAATACACAGCGATCAACAAACACATAACCCTCCCAACTGCTTCTTTGCGACGCCGTGGGGTAAAATTTAGTTTTCTTGACTTCGGTATATCGCCAACGCTACACCCGACAAAAATATGATGTACTAAACCCTATCTACATTTTAAAATCCCTATTCAACGATACCACACACGATGGGGTGGGGTGATTTTTTTTTTAGTTCTGGACTTCGTGCCCTCTAGTTCCACGCCACATTCGATTTGTTGTGACGTCACATAGCCTATAACCAGCAGACAAATAAGCTGCGTTCTACGACACCTCATTTGTTATAAGATATGATAAGTAGTTTAGAAGTTATGAGGGAACAGATGAACATACATACAAACATACATACATACCTACATACATACTTACATACATACATACCCACATACCGGTCAAAAACATAACCCTCCTCTTTGCTTCGCGGTAGTCGGGTAAAAAAAAAGAACTATCAATAATAACATCAAAATCGGTTCATCCGGTTGGGTGCTAAGATGCTACAGACAGACACACAGATACACACGTTAAACGTATAATACCCCTACTTTTTGAGTTACGGCGGCAGATGTTCTCCTTGGTGATAAGCTACTTTTTGGTGGATTTAATGATCCCACTACCTCTGTACGTAAACCCATGATTCATGAATGCACATAAAACTTTCATTGGTAGACCTATGTGAACTTGGCACCCGACTTTCGAAAAATTTATCTTTTTTTGTTTTTTTTAGGAGCATAAGGTAAGTAGTGGTAAGTAGTGACACTAACTTTATTTGTAGTATTTCCAAAAAAAAAAAAAAAATTACAAAAAAATGTCAGACCCCGAAAGTGAAAAAATTTACTTTTTCCGGCTGATTCTTGTTCGCAAACGTTAGTAGTGGATTGTAGTGAATTTTGTTTTGTTTGTAGTAAAACCAAAAAAAAACTAAAAATTAAAATAAAATGTTCTCCAACATTTTTTCATAACCATTTTTTCTCCATTAATTCAATAAGAAAGCCTAAGCCTAACCAATCATGCTTGAAAATAACTAGAGGACGTTCCTAAAGGTTAGTATTGGATGATGAAGGTTACAACAAACAAAAAAAAACGCTACTACAAATGAAATCAAGTTACTACAAACGAAAATAACGACTCTACAAACGAAATGAGGTTACTACAATCGAAAATAACACTACGACAAACGAAATCAAGCTAAATAACGCCACAACAAACGAAATGAGGTTACTACAAACGAAAATAACACTACTACAAACGAAATCAAGTTACTACAAACGAAAATAACGCCACTACAAACGAAATGAGGTTACTACAAACGAAAATAACACTACTACAAACAAAATCAAGTTACTGCAAACGAAAATAACGCCACTACAAACGAAATGAGGTTACTACAAACGAAAATAACACTACTACAAACGAAATCAAGTTACTACAAACGAAAATAACGCCACTACAAACGAAATGAGGTTACTACAAACGAAAATAACGCTACTACAAACAAAATGAGGTTACTACAAACGAAAATAACACTACAACAAACGAAATCAAGTTACTACAAACGAAAATAACGCCACTACAAACGAAATGAGGTTACTACAAACGAAAATAACACTACTACAAACGAAATGAGGTTACTACAAACGAAAATAACGCCACTACAAACGAAATGAGGTTACTACAAACGAAAATAACACTACTACAAACGAAATGAGGTTACTACAAACGAAAATAACACTACTACAAACGAAATTAAATTACTACAAACGAAAATAACGCTACTACAAACCAAATGAGGTAACTACAAACGAAATTAACACTAATACAAACGAAATCAAGTGACTACAAACGAAAATAACGCCACTACAAACGAAATGAGGTTACTACAAACGAAAATAACGCCACTACAAACGAAATGAGGTTACTACAAACGAAAATAACACTACTACAAACGAAATGAGGTTACTACAAACGAAAATAACGCTACTACAAACTAAATTAGGTTACTACAAACGAAAATAACACTACTACAATCGAAATCAAGTTACTACAAACGAAAATAACGCCACTACAAATGAAATGAGGTTACTACAAACGAAAATAACACTACTACAAACGAAATCAAGCTACTACAAACGAATATAACGCCACTACAAACAAAATGAGGTTACTACAAACGAAAATAACACTACTACAAACGAAATCAAGTTACTACAAACGAAAATAACGCCACTACAAACGAAATGAGGTTACTACAAACGAAAATAACACTACTACAAACGAAATCAAGTTACTACAAACGAAAATAACGCCACTACAAACGAAATGAGGTTACTACAAACGAAAATAACACTACTACAAACGAAATCAAGTTACTACAAACGGAAATAACGCCACTACAAACGAAATGAGGTTACTACAAACGGAAATAACACTACTACAAACGAAATGAGGTTACTACAAACGAAAATAACGCCACTACAAACGAAATGAGGTTACTACAAACGAAAATAACACTACTACAAACGAAATGAGGTTACTACAAACGAAAATAACGCCACTACAAACGAAATGAGGTTACTACAAACGAAAATAACACTACTACAAACGAAATGAGGTTACTACAAACGAAAATAACACTACTACAAACGAAATCAAGCTACTACAAACGAAAATAACGCCACTACAAACGAAATGAGGTTACTACAAACGAAAATAACACTACTACAAACGAAATTAAGTTATTACAAACGAAAATAACGCTACTACAAACAAAATGAGGTTACTACAAACGAAAATAACGCTACTTCAAACGAAATGAAGTAACTACAAACGAAAATAACTCTACTACAAACGAAATGAGGTTACTACAAACGAAAATAACACTACTACAAACGAAATCATGTTACTACAAACGAAAATAACGCCACTACAAACGAAATGAGGTTACTACAAACGAAAATAACACTACGACAAACGAAATCAAGTTACTACAAACGAAAATAACGCCACTACAAACGAAATGAGGTTACTACAAACGAAAATAACGCTACTACAAACAAAATGACGTTACTACAAACGAAAATAACACTACTACAATCGAAATCAAGTTACTACAAACGAAAAGAACGCCACTACAAACGAAATGAGGTTACTACAAACGAAAATAACGCCACTACAAACGAAATGAGGTTACTACAAACGAAAATAACACTACTACAAACGAAATGAGGTTACTACAAACGAAAATAACGCCACTACAAACGAAATGAGGTTACTACAAACGAAAATAACACTACTACAAACGAAATGAGGTTACTACAAACGAAAATAACACTACTACAAACGAAATCAAGCTACTACAAACGAAAATAACGCCACTACAAACGAAATGAGGTTACTACAAACGAAAATAACACTACTACAAACGAAATTAACTTATTACAAACGAAAATAACGCTACTACAAACAAAATGAGGTTACTACAAACGAAAATAACACTACTACAATCGAAATCAAGCTACTACAAACGAAAATAACACTACTACAAACGAAATGAGGTTACTACAAACGAAAATAACATTACTACAAACGAAATTAGGTTACTACAAACGAAAATAACGCTACTACAAACAAAATGAGGTTACTACAAACGAAAATAACACTACTACAATCGAAATCAAGCTACTAAAAACGAAAATAACACTACTACAAACGAAATGAGGTTACTACAAACGAAAATAACATTACTACAAACGAAATTAGGTTACTACAAACGAAAATAACGCTACTACAAACAAAATGAGGTTACTACAAACGAAAATAACACTACTACAATCGAAATCAAGCTACTACAAACGAAAATAACACTATTACAAACGAAATGAGGTTACTACAAACGAAAATAACATTACTACAAACGAAATCAAGTTACTTCAAACGAAAATAACGCTACTACAAACAAAATGACGTTACTACAAACGAAAATAACACTACTACAATCGAAATCAAGTTACTACAAACGAAAAGAACGCCACTACAAACGAAATGAGGTTACTACAAACGAAAATAACGCCACTACAAACGAAATGAGGTTACTACAAACGAAAATAACACTACTACAAACGAAATGAGGTTACTACAAACGAAAATAACACTACTACAAACGAAATTAAATTACTACAAACGAAAATAACGCTACTACAAACCAAATGAGGTAACTACAAACGAAATTAACACTACTACAAACGAAATCAAGTTACTACAAACGAAAATAACGCCACTACAAACGAAATGAGGTTACTACAAACGAAAATAACACTACTACAAACGAAATCAAGTTATTACAAACGAAAATAACGCTACTTCAAACGAAATGAGGTTACTACAAACGAAAATAACACTACTACAATCGAAATCAAGCTACTACAAACGAAAATAACACTATTACAAACGAAATGAGGTTACTACAAACGAAAATAACATTACTACAAACGAAATCAAGTTACTTCAAACGAAAATAACGCTACTACAAACAAAATGACGTTACTACAAACGAAAATAACACTACTACAATCGAAATCAAGTTACTACAAACGAAATGAGGTTACTACAAACGAAAATAACACTACTACAAACGAAATCAAGTTACTACAAACGAAAATAACGACACAACAAACGAAATGAGGTTACTACAAACGAAAATAACACTACTACAAACGAAATCAAGTTACTACAAACGAAAAAAACGCTACTTCAAACGAAATTAAGTAACTACAAACGAAAATAACGCCACTACAAACGAAATGAGGTTACTACAAACGAAAATAACACTACTACAAACGAAATCAAGTTACTACAAACGAAAATAACGACACAACAAACGAAATGAGGTTACTACAAACGAAAATACCGCGACTACAAACGAAATGAGGTTACTACAAACGAAAATAACGCCACTACAAACGAAATGAGGTTACTACAAACGAAAATAACGCCACTACAAACGATTTGAGGTTACTACAAACGAAAATAACACAACTACAAACGAAATCAAGTTACTACAAACGAAAATAATGCTACTACAAACGAAATGAGGTTACTACAAACGAAAATAACACTACTACAAACGAAATCAAGTTACTACAAACGAAAATAACGACACAACAAACGAAATGAGGTTACTACAAACGAAAATACCGCGACTACAAACGAAAATAACGCCACTACAAACGAAATGAGGTTACTACAAACGAAAATAACACTACTACAAACGAAATCAAGTTACTACAAACGAAAATAACGACACAACAAACGAAATGAGGTTACTACAAACGAAAATACCGCGACTACAAACGAAATGAGGTTACTACAAACGAAAATAACGCCACTACAAACGAAATGAGGTTACTACAAACGAAAATAACGCCACTACAAACGATATGAGGTTACTACAAACGAAAATAACACAACTACAAACGAAATCAAGTTACTACAAACGAAAATAATGCTACTACAAACGAAATGAGGTTACTACAAACGAAAATAACACTACTACAAACGAAATCAAGTTACTACAAACGAAAAAAACGCTACTTCAAACGAAATTAAGTAACTACAAACGAAAATAACGCCACTACAAACGAAATGAGGTTACTACAAACGAAAATAACACTACTACAAACGAAATCAAGTTACTTTAAACGAAAATAACGCCACTACAAACAAAATGAGGTTACTACAAACGAAAATAACGCTACTACAAACGAAATCAAGTTACTACAAACGAAAATAACGCTACTACAAACGAAATGAGGTTACTACAAACAAAAATAACACTACTACAAACGAAATCAAGTTACTACAAACGAAAAAAACGCTACTTCAAACGAAATTAAGTAGCTACAAACAAAATAAACGCTACTACAAACGAAAATACCGCCCTTACAAGACGAGTTAATTATTTTAGGAACGTAAATCCCGACTGCGTGATAAAAGTTAAGTGATTAAACTATTCCAAACCCCAATCAAACATATAAATATAAATATATATATATATATATATAAGCATTATCACTCTTAAAAATTCTTTATTTTGATATCACACTCGATGTATTTTTTAAATCATTAATATTTTGTTTGCGTTACTGTTTTGTTTTTGCTAATCCCAATTTGCATGTTTGCTATACAAAAGACTTCAACGCGTAACTTGTTTTTCCGTCCGAATAGTCGAACCTTTGCCAGTATCAGTTTGCAAGTTTGAGATACAAAATACTTTAACGCGTGACTTGTTTTTCCTTCCGAATAGTAGAATTCGTTAATCGTAATGTCCATCTCGTTATTTTGAGATTACTTTTCGGCACCAAATCTACTGTTAGTTAGTCTACAGTTTTTTTTATGTTTGTTACTTAGGAACTCCGTCGTTTATTACCGATTTGTTTTTTTTTGTTTGGGAGAATTACGAATAAAAATTACACATAAAAATTTAAAAGTCATAGATAAGATCTATCTAAAACTATAAGAATCTTTGTCATGACATACTGACTGACTGACTGACTGATAGACAATGTACAGCCTAAACCGCTGGTCTTAGAGACTTGAAATTTGGAGGGTACATTTATCTTAGTGTGTAAAGGTGTAAAAAGTGTAAACTAAGAAAGGATATTTCAAAATTCACCCTTTTAGGGGATGAAATAGGGGTTTGTATATACAAAGTTTGTATGGAGAAACAAAATTAGATAAGACTTTACTATTCGAAACTTCACACAAATGCTTCATTAACAAAATAAGTAAATACGTGTTTCAGGCTTTTTCGAAATTCCTCCCCTGAGAGGATAAAATGGGGTAACAAAGTCTGAAAATCAATATTGTTTTGGATTGTGCAGAAATGTATCATGCAGATAGTAATTACGTAAATTTATTTAAACTTTCGTAAATTTTCGTAAATAGAGCATTCAATCGAAAAATGCATTATATGTATTAGCAACCCTTAAGTCATTTTAAACTATAGACCTATTCAACGATACCCCACATGATGGAGTAGACGACGAAAAAAAAAATTCATCCCCACTTCTCATGTAGGGGAGCTACCCTAAAAAAAATTTTTTTTTAAATTTTATTTCATAATTTTGTAGGCGTAATTATTATTTATATACATACCCCTACAAAATTATAGCTTTCTAATATTAATGATCTCTTAGCAAAACTTCGGACAGACAGAGAGACGAACATGACGAAACAATAAGGGTTCCTTGTCAGGACTACGGAACCCTAAAAAAGAATATTTCATATCGGTTTTGTTTCATGGCGAATTCTAAAATATATATTGTTATACAATAAAATTTTATAGATTAATAAAAATATATAATAGTTACTTCGTACATACGTACTACGTACTGACCGTATGAATATTTTCTGTAAACTTACCCAAAAAGCTTTTAACACTAAAAATATTAGTCGCTATTTCGTAAACCATCATCTCCAGGTCCAGTCGACTTGCATAGAACAAACTGCACCACAGTAACTATTTTTTATTCTGTGTTGGGCGGCCAGCCAGAGCTGTACGAAACAATGTAGTGTGTCTTGCTCGCACGTTAGAGCGACATCAAGTAAAGAGAATATAAATACTACGTACCTACATCAAGTTCCCAATTGCTGTGTTATAAAAATGTTTAAACGTGAAAGTTTTTTTAAATATTTTACAAATTAAGCGTTATTTACGCACGAGTATATATATCGTTGTTTCATTTATGAAAATGAATTCTAAAATACGAATATGTAGGTAGGTATACTAATATAATTAAGTGTTTATTATATACCTACGTAAATTTGAACCTCCAGTGTCTACTGGTCCCAACATAAATGTATGAAGTTGATGTTCTTCTCTCCGTGAGTAGTAATTGTTCTATAGTCGTACGCGTGTGGCGTCCTTGCTCAGCGCAGCTCCTCGACAGCTCCGTTTCGGTGGCGGAGTGAGGAAGCCCGGAATTGGTGGGGGGAACAGAGTGTCCTTTCTATACGTAGTATTATTATCTTTTCTATGGTCAAGGTATACAAATGCATGTAGTCAAGGTAATATAAAATACGTTTGAGATGTTTATCTCTATTTTTCCGGAGATAATTGTCATACCTCGATAAAATTTGAATGGGATCAATAATAAGTAATTTAAATCTAACATAAACTTATACATTGACATAAATAAAGAATGTGCCTATCAGCAGCCTCTTCTTATTGTCTCTTTTGTTAAGGTAAATACACATTGTTATCGTGTTCTTTATGTACATAGTACATACACTATATTCTACTAAGGTTCACTATCATTATCACTACACTTATTCGAACAGTTTAGTTTTTTTGTGTCTCCATATCTGTAAGGTCGAGGAGTTGTATTGCCTCGAATTTCACGTGATGGTGAAGCTTTCCTTCGTGAGCATCTGCCCATTTTTTTGATGGTACTGGGGACAACCTCAATGTGAAGATATACATGCATACAGTTATAAACATACATATCGAGCAACAAACACATAAGCTTTACTTTGCTACTTTGCGCCGCCGTAGTCGGGTAAGAACGCCTACGGCGTCCCTCATCCTCGTAGGCAGCTACACAAACGTAGCAAGTTCTGTTGTATATATATGTTGTATAGTAGCGTCGAATCCCGGACGGCCGCCTTGAACGGGAACCACTCGCTCGGTGCCCCGGAGAACTCGGGCAGGTCGCAGTTGTAGCGGCGCTGAGGTCAGGCCAAGTTAGCGAACGCGTCCGCCAGCTGCTCGATGTTCCTCTTCGAACGACCTGGAGTGAGATCTGTAATTATTGTTATACCTTACACGACGTGTTTCCTCTCTGGCGCAGCGTGGAGCTTCGACGTGCTCACCCCGTGTTGTCTGCTGCAGCCATTCGTTGACCTTCTTGTGGTCGTCCGCCGTTGTGTTAGGTTCATCCTGAAGACTACGTTGTCTTGTAGCGTAGCTACTTGTACGGCTAGCCTCTTCTTGATGAGGTTCGGTTCAATTGTTAGCTCCCTCCTCTTTACCTCGGCGGTCTCAAGCTCCGCCAAGCGTAGAAGTAGAGTAAGAGTTGGTAGTACGTAATACGTTGTGAGAAGGCAATCGTGCCCGCTCTCTTGTAGCCGCCTCCGGTTCTGGTCGCGTAGCTTGCGACAGTGAGGCAGGCGGCTTCCTGGTCAGCCTCCGTAGCCGCTCCTTCTCTAGGTGGCGACGCTCCTGTGCGGCGTGATGCTCTCCCTTGCCGTCGTACTCTGAGCGTCACCTTGATTACGGGTAACAACCATTTAAAATAAACAACAGTTATTACAGTTCTACGACGTAGTGGGTCTATGCCGTTGTAGCATAAACTCGTAGACACGTAGCACGTCCGTAGAGACGGGATCGGCGGGTTGCGCCGCGCTCTCGAACTCTTGCTGTCGTTAAATGTTGCCGTGAATGGCCCGGCTGGTCTGCTGGCTGCAGCTGCACAATGCAGCAGTCCCACAGGTCAGCGGGGTCAAGATGAATTCAGCTGAGCGAGCTGATGCCAACTCGCTCAGCTGGGCCTAACTAGGCCGGCGTAGCCCTGAGAGCTACGCAGCCTCATCCTCGGGCAGCGGTCGACACAGCCGTCCGTATTGAGCTCTGACTCTCTGACTCTACGGACGTGCTACGTGTCTACGAGTCTATGCTACAACGGCGTAGACCCACTACGTCGTAGAACTGTAATAACTGTTGTTTATTTAAAATGGTTGTTACCCGTAATCAAGGTGACGCTCAGAGTACGACGGCAAGGGAGAGCATCACGCCGCACAGGAGCGTCGCCACCTAGAGAAGGAGTGGCTACGGAGGCTGACCAGGAAGCCGCCTGCCTCACTGTCGCAAGCTACGCGACCAGAACCGGAGGCGGCTACAAGAGAGCGGGTACGATTGCCTTCTCACAACGTACTACCAACTCTTACTCTACTGCTACGCTTGGCGGAGCTTGAGACCGCTGAGAAAATCGCCGAGGTAAAGAGGAGGGAGCTAACCATTGAACCGAACCTCATCAAGAAGAGGCTAGCCGTACAAGTGGCTACGCTACAAGACAACGGAGTCTTCGGGATGAACCTAACACAACGGCGGACGACCACAGGAAGGTCGACGAGTGGCTGCAGCACGTCGAAGCTCCACGCTGCGCCAGAGAGGAAACACGTCGTGTTTGTTTGTCGTATAACAATAATTACAGATCTCACTCCAGGTCGTTCGAAGAGGGACATCGAGTAGCTGGCGGACGCGATCGCTAACTTGGCCCGACCTCAGCGCCGCTACAACTGCGACCTGCCCGAGTTCTCCGGGGCACCGAGCGAGTGGTTCCCGTTCAAGGCGGCCGTCCGGGATTCGACGCTACTATACAACATATATATACAACAGAACTTGCTACGTTTGTGTAGCTGCCTACGAGGAGGAGGGACGCCGTAGGCGTTCTTACCCGACTACGGCGGCGCAAAGTAGCAAAGTAAAGCTTATGTGTTTGTTGCTCGATATGTATGTTTATAACAGTATGCATGTATATCTTCACATTGAGGTTGTCGCCAGTACCATCAAAAAAATGGGCAGATGGTCACGAAGGAAGGCTTCACCAGCACGTGAAATTCGAGGCAATACATCTCCTCGACCTTACAGATATGGAGACACAAAAGAACTAAACTGTTTGAATAAGTGTAGTGATAATGATAGTGAACCTTAGTGGAATAATAGTGTACCAGCAGTGCCCCGCGGCTTCGCCCGCGTTAATAACTTCATTCATTTCTTTAATTTTTTTCGTAAAAACACATGTAAAACTGAATTAAACGTAGACCATATCGGTCAACCCGTTTTCAAGTTATGGCGTGACCAAAGGGACTAATTTATAGAAAACCCAGCAAATCATATATCATATTTTCAAACTTTGTTTTGTTTGTTTGTACCCCATTTCACTCTCTTAAAGGTGGAATTTCGAAAAAGCCTGAAACACATATTTACTTAATTATTTACAGAAGTACTTGTGAGAAGTTTCCAATAAAATAGACTATCTTATGTTGTTTCTATATAAAAATGTTGAACTCCCGTTTCATCCCTTTAAGGAGTGAATTTTGGAAAATCCTTTCTTAGCGGAAACCTGCGTCTAGGGTTCATTCGCGGGAATTCCCGAGCCGAGAATTCCCGGGAAATCGTTGGGCTTTGTTCCCGGGAAATTAAGCTCGAGAAAAGTCGAGAACTCGAGAAATCATATCATATCAATCATAGTAAATAAATAAGAAACCGGCTGTCTGATAAATATATAAATGCTTAAGTTTTTCTAAATACATATTTTATTAGACTGAGTAAGCAGATTTAACTGTTTTGTATATATATGTTCAGATTTTCAGATGTTTTATTGATCTAGCAAAGTTTAAAGTTGTTTTTTTTATCTAATTATCCTGCCAAAAATGGTGCTGTGATTGTAATTATAAGTCAGCAAGTACAAAATCAGCAGACTGAACATATCCGCTTACATCGAGAGTGAGACAAGGGAACGTTATATACCCCAAATTGTTCACTAACGCTTTAGAGGATAATATGTTCAAAACGCTGAATTGGAAAGGACGAGGCATAAATATGAACGGCAATTACCTTTCAAATTTGAGATATGTGAATGATATTGTCATCATGGCTGTAACCGTTCAGGACTTGCAATACATTCTGACTACCCTTGCCGATTCTTCTGCACGCATCGATCTCCGGATGAACTTGGATAAGACCAAGATCATGTTCAACAAACATGTCATTGCCGATTGCCCTAAACGGAGTTCCTCTCGAAGTTGTTCACGAATACGTCTACCTTGGGCAAATATGGCAATATAATATAATTATAATAATATATAATAATGCAATTGGGTAGAAACAACTTCGAGAAGGAAGCTCGCAGAAGGATACAGCTGGGATGGGCAGCATTAGGAAAACTTCGTCGCGTCTTTTCATCGCCCATACCACAAAGCCTGAAGACAAAAGTCTCTAACAAGTGTGTCCTATCTGTTACTACTTACGGAGCCGAGACGTGGACACTGACGGTACGACTAGTTCACCAAGTCGCTCAGCGAGCTATGGAAAGTTTGGAAAGGCCTATTGTGCTCGGAGTTTCTCTGAAGGATCAAATTCGAAACGAAGTCATCCGTCAGAAAACCAAAGTTATCGACATAGCTCAAAGGATTAACAAGCTGAAATGACAAAGGGCTTGTCACATCTGTCGAAGAATCGATAACTGTTGTGGTAGACGAGTTCTAGAGTGTGTAGGACGTACGTAGGAACGTAGTGTAGGACGACCTCCAGCTAGGTGGAGCAATGATATACGCAAGCTGGCTGGCAGCGGTTGGAAACGAATAGCTGCAGATCGAGCTCAGTGGCGTGCCATAGGAGAGGTCAATGTCCAGCAGTGGACGGAAACTGGCTGATTATGATTATAATAGTATTAACTTTGTAATTGTTTTGGTTTTGTTTGATAGAAGCTAATTTGGTTGAAAACTGTCAATAAGGTTTTATGATTATTTTGATACTTTTATTTGAGAGGAAAACGACCTAATTTATTGATTTAAAATAAGATATTTTTTATGATACCCATTTTTCATTTTGTGACAATTTTTTCATTATTTGAACCGAAAAAATATGCAAAAACATATGTAAATGTAAATTTCTCGACAACCCGAGAAGACCCGAGAAATTAGCCTCGAAAATTCTCGAGACCCGAGAAATTGATAAGCTCGAGAAATCATGAACCCTACCTGCGTCATAACTCATAAAAACTATCTGCATGCCAAATTTCGCCGAATGCGTTAAGTGGTTTGAGCTGTGCGTTAATAGATCAGTCGGTTAGTCAGTCAGTCGGTAACGTTTTCCGTTTATATATACAGATTTCATTATTAACGTTAAACTGTATTTCCCTACATAGTGAATGGAACCAGGAAATACATATTTTCTTACTTACTAATTTCATTTTGCACACGAATGTTGAGTGAATCAAACCAAGTATGTAATAAAATTTACCATAGAAACTTTATCACCCTGTTTAACCATTTTAGGGGATGATTTTTGAAAATTAAAGTACCTTATTATATTTTATTTCAGGACCTATACTATCTACATTTCCAATATCATCAAAATCGATTTAGAAGTTATGCAGATACGTGTAAACAAACATTAATGTATTTTCTATGATTTCTCCAGATAAAATTACATATTCACTCCCCCTAGGGGTAAATTTGAAAGAAAAAAAAATCATGTTTCATTATTTATTTTAAGTTTCATTTGTACCTAGTTTTGAGTGAACCAGACCAAGGAATAACATTTTTATAGAAACTTTATCAACCTATGTTACCCCTTCAGGGGTTGAATTTTGAAAATCAAATTACCCTATATGTTATTTTAAAACTTACACTATCTACGTGTCAAATTTCATTGAAATCGGTTAATTAGTTATGCAGATACGTCAAAACAAACATGACTGGATTTTATATGATTTTTCCATACATAATTCATTTTACAGACCCCCTAGGGGTAGATTTGGAAAATAAAAAAATAGGTGTCTCGCTATTTGTTTTATAGATTATATGTACCGAGTTTTGAGTGAATCAGACCAAGGAATACGTGGAAACAAACATTATTGAATTTTCTATGACTTTTCCAAACAAAATTAAAAACAATTTTACACCGCCCTTAGGGGTAGATTTGAAAAAATAAAAAACACGTGTCTCATTATTTGTTTTAAGGTTTGTTTGTGCCGAGTTTTGAGTGAATCGGACAAAGGAATACGTGAAAACATATATTACTGAATTTTTTATAATTTTTACAAAGAAAAATCATTTTTCAAGCCCCTAGTTTTATATGTACCGAGTTTTAAGTGAATCGGGCCAAGGAATACGAGAAAATAAACATTACTGAATTTTCTGTCTATTCCAAACAAAATCATTTACACCCCCCTAAGGGGTAGTTTTGAAAAAATGAAGTACACGTGTCTCATTATTTGTCGGATAGATTATATGTACCGAGTTTTGAGTGAATTGGGCCAAGGAATACGAGGAAACAAACATTACTGAATTTTCTATGACTTTTTCAAACAAAATCATTTCACACCCTCCTTAGGGGTAGATTTGAAAAAATAAAAAACACGTGTCTCATGTCAAACGCGGAAACACGTGTCTCATGTCTTTCACATTTATAATATTAGTAGGATATATCAGGCGCCGGTGAAACTGGCTCCATCTGTTATACCTTTTTGGATAGCTTAATACTAAAAATGTTAAAAATACTATATATTACTAATAATAAATACTAATACTTAATACTATAAATGTCCAAATTTCAAGTCTACACGTCCAGCGGCTTAAGCTGTGCGTTGTGTCTAAGTAAGTTAGTGAGTATGTCAGGACAATGATTCTTATAGTATTACTAGAAGTGCCCCGCGGCTTCGCCTGCGTTAAGAACATATTTTATTTACTTAAAACTTTTCTTTTGTAAAAATCTTTCTGTCATAAAATAAATATGTCCACCCGATTACATTTTATCGCGTGACTAAGGGAGATAGGGATTCATATTTATAAAGCCCAAAAATCCACATTGTATTCCATACTTTGTTACTTACCTCATTTCGAAAAAACTGCTAACTCGTATTTACTTATTTATTTACAGAAATACTTTTAAGTAATAATGTAAAGTTTCGAATAAAACAGACTATCTCATCTTGTTTGGTCATGCAATCGTTGAATCCCCGTTCCGTCTCCTCAAGGGGTATTTTTTTTAGAAAATCCTTTCTTAGTGGATACCTACGTCATAATAACTATCTGCATTCTAAATTTCAGCGCAATCCGAAATAATATTGATTTTCAGACTTTGTTTCCCCACTTCACCCTCTTAGGGGTAGCATTTTGAAAACGCCTGAAACTCATATTTACTTATTTATTTACAGAAGCACTTGTGTGAAGTTTTGAATAAAAAGACTATCCAAACTTGAACCCCCGCTCCATCCCCTCCACAAGAGTGAATTTTGAAAATATATTTCTTAGCGGATACGTGTAAAAAAAAGCTTGAAACACGTATTTACTTATTTAGTTACTAAAGCAATTGTCTAAAATTTCCGATAGAAAAGACTATCTAATCTTGTTTCTCCATACAAACTTTGAACCCCCATTTCATCCCCTTAAGAAGTGCATTTTAGAAAATCTTTTCTTAATACATCTTTAAGTACTAAGACAAATATACCCTTCAAATTTCAAGTCTCAACGACCAGCGGTTTAGGCTATGCGTTATCTGACAGTCAGTATGTCAGGACAAAGATTCTTATAGTATTAGATAGATAGATCTTATCTATTACTTTTAAATTTTCCTGTTTAATTTTTATTCGTAATTCTCGCAAACAAAAAAAAAACAAATCGGTAATAAACGACAGAGTTCCTAAGTAACAAACATAAAAAAACAGTATAATTGAGAACCTCCTCCTTTTTACCTGACTGCGAAAGAAGGAGGGTCATGTTTTTCGAGTGTAAGTGTGTATGTAAGTCTGTACATATGTATGTATGTATATTTCTTTGGCACGCCCTAGAGCTTAAGCGGCTTATAGTATTTTATGTGAATGGTTTCAATGGATTCGCTTTATTCGTGAAAGTGACACTGGGTACATCAAAACAAAACAACTAAATTAGGGATTTTTTTTTGGTGCCAAAAAGTAATCTGAAATTAACGAGATGAACATTACAGTTCTACTATTCGGAAGGAAAAACAAAGTTACGCGTAGAAGTCTTTTGTATCGCAAACATGCAAACTGAAATCGACAAGCATTCGACTATTCAGACGGAAAAACAAGTCACGCGTTGAAGTCTTTTGTATCGCAAACATGCAAACTGCAATCGACAAGCATTCGACTATTCGGACGGAAAAACAAGTCACGCGTTGAAATCTTTTGTATCGCAAACATGCAAACTGAAATCGACAAGCATTCGACTATTCGGACGGAAAAACAAGTCACGCGTTGAAGTCTTTTGAATCGCATTCTAAATTTCAGCGCGATCTGAAACTATATTGATTTTCAGACTTTGTTACCCCACTTCACCCTCTTAGGGGTGGCATTTTGAAAAAGCCTGATTCTCGTATTTACTTATTAATTTACAGAAACACTTGTGTGAAGTATCGAATAAAAAGACTATCCAAACTTTAAGCCCCCGCTCCATCCCCGAGAGAATATATATATAGAGAGAATATATATAGAATGTATATAAATCGTATCCGATAAGAAAGACATTTTCTAAATTATTCGTTTAAAGTTTGTATTATATTATATTATAATATATAGATATATTTCCGCCTGGCCAGCTACCACCCTCAAGTTAGAAAATCTGTCGCCAAACATCTAATGTGTTCCGGCAGATATCCTTGAGAGCCAGTTCCTATTCTAGGCCTAGCGTGCTTACCAACTTAGACCGCATCATCACTTACCAACAGGTGAGATAGTGGTCAAATGCTAGTCCATAAGATATAAAAAAAAAAAATCTTATATGTTTTATTGGGGGTTTGTAATAGTTTAACTTACTTAACTTTTATCACGCATTCGAGTTTCACGTTCCTAAAATTTACTCGTCTTGCGAAGTCAGTTAATAATTACAGTAAAGGATATTTGTTAGATTACCTACGATGAAAGTTGAGTCTTATCCTGTTTAATTACGACACATCAATTATTTTCGTTTAAATTGACTTGATTTCGTCTGTAGTAGCGTTTATTTTGTTTGTAGAAACATATTTACGTTTGTAGTGGCGTTTATTTTGTTTGTAGTAACCTTAATTCGTTTGTAGTAGCGTTATTTTCGTTTGTAATAACTTGATTTAGTTTGTAGTGGCGTTAATTTTGTTTGTAGTAACCTTAATTCGTTTGTAGTAGCGTTATTTTCGTTTGTAGTTACCTCATATCGTTTGTAGTAGCGTTATTTTCGTTTGTAGTAATCTCATTTCATTTGTAGTGGCGTTATTTTCGTTTGTAGTAACTTGATATCGTTTGTAGTAGCGTTATTTTCGTTTGTAGTAACTTAATTTCGTTTGTAGTAGCGTTATTTTCGTTTGTAGTAACTTGATTTCGTTTGAAGCAGCGTTATTTTCGTTTGTAGTAACATCATTTCGTTTGTAGTGGCGTTATTTTCGTTTGTAGTTACCTCATTTCGTTTGTAGTAGCGTTATTTTCGTTTGTAGTAACTTGATTTCGTTTGTAGTAGTGTTATTTTCGTTTGTAGTAACCTCATTTCGTTTGTAGAGTCGTTATTTTCGATTGTAGAAACTTGATTTCGTTTGTAGTAGCGTTATTTTCGTTTGTAGTAACCTCATTTCGTTTGTAGTGGCGTAATTTTCGTTTGTAGTAACTTGATTTCGTTTGTAGTAGCGTTATTTTCGTTTGCAGTAACTTGATTTCGTTTGTAGTAGCGTTATTTTCGTTTGTAGTAACCTCATTTCGTTTGTAGTGGCACTATTTTCGTTAGTAGTAACTTGATTTCGTTTGTAGTAGCGTTATTTTCGTTTGTAGTAACCTCATTTTGTTTGTAGTGGCGTTATTTTCGTTTGTAGTAACCTCATTTCGTTTGTAGAGTCGTTATTTTCGTTTGTAGTAACTTGATTTCGTTTGTGGTAGCGTTATTTTCGTTTGTAGTAACCTCATTTCGTTTGTAGATTCGTTATTGTCGTTTGTAGTAACTTGATTTCGTTTGTAGTAGCGTTATTTTCGTTTGTAGTAACCTCATTTCGTTTGTAGTAGCGTTATTTTCGTTTGTAGTAACTTGATTTCGTTTGTAGTAGTGTTATTTTCGTTTGTAGTAACCTCATTTCGTTTGTAGTGGCGTTATTTTCGTTTGTAGTAACTTGATTTCGTTTGTAGTAGTGTTATTTTCGTTTGTAGTAACCTCATTTCGTTTGTAGTAACTTGATTTCGATTGTAGTAGTGTTATTTTCGTTTGTAGTAACGTCATTTTGTTTGTAGTAGCGTTATTTTCGTTTGAAGTAACTTGATTTCGTTTGTAGTAATGTTATTTTCGTTTGTAGTAACCTCATTTCGTTTGTAATAGTGTTATTTTCGTTTGTAGTAGCTTGATTTCGATTGTAGTAGTGTTATTTTCGTTTGTAGTAACCTCATTTCGTTTGAAGTAGCGTTATTTTCGTTTGTAGTAGTGTTATTTTCGTTTGTAGTAACCTCATTTCGTTTGTAGTGGCGTTATTTTCGTTTGTAGTAACTTGATTTCGTTTGTAGTAGTGTTAATTTCGTTTGTAGTTACCTCATTTGGTTTGTAGTAGCGTTATTTTCGTTTGTAGTAATTTAATTTCGTTTGTAGTAGTGTTATTTTCGTTTGTAGTAACCTCATTTCGTTTGTAGTAGTGTTATTTTCGTTTGTAGTAACCTCATTTCGTTTGTAGTGGCGTTATTTTCGTTTGTAGTAACCTCATTTCGTTTGTAATAGTGTTATTTTCGTTTGTAGTAGCTTGATTTCGATTGTAGTAGTGTTATTTTCGTTTGTAGTAACCTCATTTTGTTTGTAGTAGCGTTATTTTCGTTTGTAGTAACCTAATTTCGTTTGTAGTAATGTTATTTTCGTTTGTAGTAACCTCATTTCGTTTGTAGTAGTGTTATTTTCGTTTTTAGTAGCTTGATTTCGATTGTAGTAGTGTTATTTTCGTTTGTAGTAACCTCATTTTGTTTGTAGTAGCGTTATTTTCGTTTGTAGTAACCTAATTTCGTTTGTAGTAATGTTATTTTCGTTTGTAGTAACCTCATTTCGTTTGTAGTAGTGTTATTTTCGTTTGTAGTAGCTTGATTTCGATTGTAGTAGTGTTATTTTCGTTTGTAGTAACCTCATTTTGTTTGTAGTAGCGTTATTTTCGTTTGTAATAACTTAATTTCGTTTGTAGTAGTGTTATTTTCGTTTGTAGTAACCTCATTTCGTTTGTAGTGGCGTTATTTTCGTTTGTAGTAGCTTGATTTCGTTTGTAGTAGTGTTATTTTCGTTTGTAGCAGCTTGATTTCGTTTGTAGTAGCGCTATTTTCGTTTGTAGTAACTTGATTTCGATTGTAGTAGTGTTATTTTCGTTTGTAGTAGTGTTATTTTCGTTTGTAGTAACCTCATTTCGTTTGTAGTGGCGTTATTTTCGTTTGTAGTAGCTTGATTTCGTTTGTAGTAGTGTTATTTTCGTTTGTAGTAACCTCATTTCATTTGTAGTGGCGTTATTTTCGTTTGTAGTAACTTGATTTCGATTGTAGTAGTGTTATTTTCGTTTGTAGTAACCTAATTTAGTTTGTAGTAGCGTTATTTTCGTTTGTAGTAACCTCATTTCGTTTGTAGTAGTGTTATTTTCGTTTGTAGTAACCTCATTTCGTTTGTAGTGGCGTTATTTTCGTTTGTAGTAACCTCATTTCGTTTGTAGTAGTGTTATTTTCGTTTGTAGTAACCTCATTTCGTTTGAAGTAGCGTTATTTTCGTTTGTAATAACTTGATTTCGTTTGTAGTAGTGTTATTTTCGTTTGTAGTAACCTCATTTCGTTTGTAGTGGCGTTATTTTCGTTTGTAGTAACTTGATTTCGTTTGTAGTAGTGTTAATTTCGTTTGTTGTTACCTCATTTGGTTTGTAGTAGCGTTATTTTCGTTTGTAGTAATTTAATTTCGTTTGTAGTAGTGTTATTTTCGTTTGTAGTAACCTCATTTCGTTTGTAGTAGTGTTATTTTCGTTTGTAGTAACCTCATTTCGTTTGTAGTGGCGTTATTTTCGTTTGTAGTAACCTCATTTCGTTTGTAGTAATGTTATTTTCGTTTGTAGTAACCTCATTTCGTTTGTAGTGGCGTTATTTTCGTTTGTAGTAACCTCATTTCGTTTGTAGTAGTGTTATTTCCGTTTGTAGTAACCTCATTTCGTTTGTAGTGGCGTTATTTCCGTTTGTAGTAACTTGATTTCGTTTGAAGTAGTGTTATTTTCGTTTGTAGTAACCTCATTTCGTTTGTAGTGGCGTTATTTTCGTTTGTAGTAACTTGATTTCGTTTGTATTAGTGTTATTTTCGTTTGTAGTAACCTCATTTCGTTTGTAGTGGCGTTATTTTTGTTTGTAGTAACTTGATTTCGTTTGTAGTAGTGTTATTTTCGTTTGTAGTAACCTCATTTCGTTTGTAGTAGAGTTATTTTCGTTTGTAGTTACTTCATTTCGTTTGAAGTAGCGTTATTTTCGTTTGTAGTAACTTGATTTCGTTTGTAGTAGTGTTATTTTCGTTTGTAGTAACCTCATTTCGTTTGTAGTGGCGTTATATTCGTTTGTAGTAGCTTGATTTCGTTTGTAGTAGTGTTATTTTCGTTTGTAGTAACCTCATTTCATTTGTAGTGGCGTTATTTTCGTTTGTAGTAACTTGATTTCGATTGTAGTAGTGTTATTTTCGTTTGTAGTAACCTAATTTAGTTTGTAGTAGCGTTATTTTCGTTTGTAGTAACCTCATTTCGTTTGTAGTAGTGTTATTTTCGTTTGTAGTAACCTCATTTCGTTTGTAGTGGCGTTATTTTCGTTTGTAGTAACCTCATTTCGTTTGTAGTGGCGTTATTTTCGTTTGTAGTCACTTGATTTCGTTTGTATTAGTGTTAATTTCGTTTGTAGTTACCTCATTTGGTTTGTAGTAGCGTTATTTTCGTTTGTAGTAATTTAATTTCGTTTGTAGTAGTGTTATTTTCGTTTGTAGTAACCTCATTTCGTTTGTAGTAGTGTTATTTTCGTTTGTAGTAACCTCATTTCGTTTGTAGTGGCGTTATTTTCGTTTGTAGTAACCTCATTTCGTTTGTAGTAGTGTTATTTTCGTTTGTAGTAACCTCATTTCGTTTATAGTGGCGTTATTTTCGTTTGTAGTAACTTGATTTCGTTTGTAGTAGTGTTATTTTCGTTTGTAGTAACCTCATTTTGTTTGTAGTAGCGTTATTTTCGTTTGTAGTAACCTCATTTCGTTTGTAGTGGCGTTATTTTCGTTTGTAGTAACTTGATTTCGTTTGTAGTAGTGTTATTTTCGTTTGTAGTAACCTCATTTCGTTTGTAGTGGCGTTATTTTCGTTTGTAGTAACTTGATTTTGTTTGTAGTAGTGTTATTTTCGTTTGTAGTAACCTCATTTCGTTTGTAGTGGCGTTATTTTCGTTTGTAGTAACTTGATTTCGTTTGTAGTAGTGTTATTTTCGTTTGTAGTAACCTCATTTCGTTTGTTGTGGCGTTATTTAGCTTGATTTCGTTTGTCGTAGTGTTATTTTCGATTGTAGTAACCTCATTTCGTTTGTAGAGTCGTTATTTTCGTTTGTAGTAACTTGATTTCATTTGTAGTAGCGTTTTTTTTTGTTTGTTGTAACCTTCATCATCCAATACTAACCTTTAGGAACGTCCTCTAGTTATTTTCAAGCATGATTGGTTAGGCTTAGGCTTTCTTATTGAATTAATGGAGAAAAAATTGTTTTGAAAAAATGTTGGAGAACATTTTATTTTAATTTTTAGTTTTTTTTTGGTTTTACTACAAACAAAACAAAATTCACTACAATCCACTACTAACGTTTGCGAACAAGAATCAGCCGGAAAAAGTAAATTTTTTCACTTTCGGGGTCTGACATTTTTTTGTAATTTTTTTTTTTTTTTTTGGAAATACTACAAATAAAGTTAGTGTCACTACTTACCACTACTTACCTTATGCTCCTAAAAAAAACAAAAAAAGATAAATTTTTCGAAAGTCGGGTGCCAAGTTCACATAGGTCATTGGTAGGTATAGCTAGGATTAGAACCAACGACCCTCGGGTCAGAATTAGGGTAACTATCCTTTACGCCAAAGGGCCGTCCAATATCACTACGTAAGTACTATAAAACAAAGTCCATCACTGCGTCTGTCTGTCTGTTCGCAATAATCTCAATGGCTACTGAACGGATTATCATGCGGTTTTCACCAATAGCCAGTGTTTATGAGGAAGGTTTAGGTGCATAATTCGTTAAGGTTTTGTGTAAATTGGTTGAAATATGACGATGATTGTTAAATATGTTAATATTTTATATTCGATGCAACAAACTGATGCAAATTTTGTAGGCACATATGTTCTACCCGTGCGAAGCCGGGGCGGGCTGCTAGTAATACAATAAATCATCCAATTTAATAACTAACTTCCAGCGGTTATATCAAAATACCATTATTTTAAATATAATGCCATCTGTCGGATGTCAAATAAATCGTTTAAACTTTGCTAGCAAAGAACTAGATGATCCATCACCTGTCGACGTAGTTCTACCCCTGTGCAATAGAGGGCATAAAAGTTAAATTTGAAAAATATTGATCTATTCTTACTGTGTAAGCTTGCTGTTGTAATTATCACTTGATTTTGCAATACAATTAATTAACCTTGCCTAGAGTCACAGAACAGATAATATGCTAGAGTGTCAATATTTAACAATAGGGATGAGGCCTGGGTAAAAAATCATAATTCTAGTCGAAATAATCAAAAAATATTGGACACATGTTTTTTTTTTACAAATCAATAGAAATTGACAAAGATAAAGAGCAATAAAGTTTGGAAGTGGGGGCTCGCGACGTCACAAACCGCTAAAAAGTAGAACACTTTGGCGGTTCGTGACGTCAAGCGGAATTTCAACGCTCTAAATTTTCATCTAATAGGTACCTATAGTAGATAAGTCAATTTAGCTAGGTTTCATTTTTAGAAAACGTAGACTTATCCGTGTTTTAAGGCAATGAAAAACTGCTACAATATCAGTACCTAAGTATTCAGTATTTATAGCATCTATAAAAGTATGAACAAAGACTTTAATAAAATGTACAGTTCTTCATAGACCGGACTGGAAGGGCACAGCATTAGAATACGACGGTTATGATAGCTCGGTGGGGAAGCGGCTGGTCCCGAATCCAGAGGACCCCATTTCGAGTCCAGTAAACATGATTTATTATTTCCTTTTTTTTCAGCTTCTTCATCTTCTTTTGTGAAAAAAACTACTATTAGGAGCCAAAAAATTTCCAAAAAACACGATTTACCAAAAAAAAAACAAACAAACAAAGCTCGGTCATACAGTAACTTTTATGTTTAATTGACATAATAAAAAATATGTATAATACCTATACAATATTTTTTGATAATGTAAATGACGGACTTAATACAATTTTTGAGGAATCTAGCCTATTGTAAGTAATATTATTTGATTGCAAAATCTTTCGACATTTCAACTCAACATCTTCTATTTATATAGACAAACTGTAACATAACCCACACATCAAGTAGCAACTTCAAACTCTTTCACAACCTACGAAGAAAATATAAGTCTATTTTCTTCGTAGGTCACAACGCACCGTAGGTTGTTTATGAAACGATTTGATGATTCTTTTTTGTTGGAAAGGAGATATCCCAAGAGTACCATAGGTACCATAGTAATTTTATCGAGATCTGATAAGTATCTCCAGAGATATGGAGATAGATACCTCAAACTTACTACTGAAAATTAATAGTGCGGCATATAAAGTTGGTTCATTAAGTTTTTTAAACAATCTTATTATAAACTTATTTAATGTAGGTATAAGTTTTCTTTATGTAATGTTAACTGGCTATTGTATAAGTTTCTTTAACCCTTTGTATGCCGGGATTCCAGACACAATTAAAATTCTATTATGTCTCACATGGATCTGCGCTCCGGCATATGAAGGGTTAATGTGATAACTTTGTGTAGCAATCATTTCTTCGTAAATTTTTTACAAATTATATTCCAATATAATATAATCTAGTCTTAAGACTAATAAGTAATTTAAATTTTACTTAGGGCCAGTTTCACGGGTTCCTGATAAAGTTTGGCCCTTAAACTGCTCACTATTGTTATACTAACAATCAGTCCAATGGCACTTTCCTTATTGTCTCTATCAAGGCGAAGACACTATTTTATTGCATTCTTTGTAAGCACTGTCCACTATTTTACTGTCACTTCACTACACTAATTCAAAAGGTTAGATCCTTTTTAGTTTTCTCACTATGTCCGTGTTGTCAAGGAGCTGGCTAGCCTCAACGTTCACATTTTACACATATGACTTTTTATGTTTATTCTTAAGGGCGAGGACAGAAAGAAGCAGATTCCCCGCACAGACAAACCGGTACCGTATCCGTACTGGTAAAATTTTCCAATGGTATCATATGCGCATGCACAAATAGAAACAGGTTGCAGAACATGATGAACCAATTGATTATTTTACCAGTACGGATCGGTACCAGTTTGTAAGCAGCGGGAACCAGTTTCTTTATGTCTTTACCCTATGTCAAACTTGAAATGTGACAGATTTATAATTTTATGTGCATGCAGTCTTCACCTGTGATTATGATAACATCCTATCATATCCTACTAATATTATAAAGGTGTATTACAAGAGTGTAAGTATATTGGTACTATTTCATGCTAAAACTACTCAACTGATTGTGCTGAAATTTGGTATGCAGATAGCCTAGACCCTGAATAGTATACACATAATAACACATCATAGGGTACTTTATATCCCACGAGAACTATGTCTACGCAGGTAAAACCGTGGAGCACAGCTAGTTTGTCATAATAGTACTAATATTTTGATGTTAAATATACATAATATTAAGTTGGCGATCAATAAATATATAAATAAATATTACTTCAAGTATGAATAGCAAGGGGCTGTCTAAATTTATAATGTTCTTAATGCCACAGAATAATGAATAGTTAATACATTGAACAAACCTATATTTACAAGCGATACTATGGGATCGCACAGTGACATACATTTCAGTGATAGAATGGAACATTCTTCTATGGAGGTAAACCTCTTATTTTACTTTTATTTATTACTTAGTGTAGTGTTTGACCACTATCTCGCCTGGTGGTAAGAGATAATGTGGTTAAAGATGGTAAACACGCTAGGCCGAGAATATTCTGACTCTCTAGGGCTACTGCCGGAACACCGTAAGGGTATGAAGGCAGATGTTCTCCTAGAATCTAGGACCCAGGATATGGTGGTAAGCTACTTTACTAACTGAAAAAGTGTGTCCGACAATAATTTGTAAATTATACTTAAATAACCGGCCAAGTGCGTGTCAGGCCACACACAATGTAGGGTTCCGTAGTAGCCTGTTATTCAATGCCAGTCTTTACCCGTTATAAACAAGCAACTAGGTACTCCGACTTTGTTTCTTTAAAGGATTTATTCTAAGGATTTTGTACAAAATTATCTAACACCTAAGATCAACAACTATTACTGCTAAACTAATACAGTTATCTCAACCGCTATAGTTTTTCTTTAAAGTTCATGAAATGCGCTATTATCACGAATTTTTCCAGATTTTTCAAGCCAGCAGTTTAGCTTTTAGAGGGGGGGGGGGGACGCCCTACTCGAACAAAAATTTGCACTTTTAAGTTTAATATTTCGTAAATGGAGCATTCAATCGAAAAATGGTATTAGCAGCCCTTACGTCATTTTAAAAGACCTATTCAACGATCCACCACACGATGGGGTAGACATGAAAAAAAAATTCATCCCTACTTCTCATATAGGGGAGTTACCCTAAAAAAATATATTTTTCAAAATTTTATCTCAGCACTTTGTCGGCGTAATATATATTATACATACCTAACCCCACAAAATTACAGCTTTCTAGTATTAACGGTCTCTTAGCAAAACCTCAGACAGATAGACAGACAGAATGGGTCCTTTGTCGGCAGAAAGTACTATAAATACATAGTAATTGTAGACATAGTGATGACATCATGACAAAATAACATAAAATACTTTTTGGCTTCAATAGCGCCATCTATTCACTTTGATGAACGGTTTTTCATGTATGGGGGGATTGTTGTCCTTCCCTCTACCCTCTATAATTCACACCAATAGATTGTTGACATAGAGAAAGTATATATATATATATATAGAGGAAACATTAGTATATGCGAATGAAATAGATATAGAGATATAACCCGACTAAAGTGATGAACACGTGATACATATGCCAGCTATAAGATAAAATGAACAACGTAATTTGGTCGGGTCATACATGACAGTGGGTGAGAGCCAATGGGTGCACTAGAACTAGTATGTAAAATAGCAAACGCAAAGAAGGATAAGAAAATGTTGTTCATCTCGCTCTCTCTGTTGAGTAGTCTGATTGTATAGTCTTAAGCTTCTCATATTAATTATTGTTATTTAAATGCCACATCCACTAATACTCCATCCACTATTATGTTTCTTTTAAGTGTTACACACTTTATATTTTTGTTAATTGTTAAACACAATCCAAAATTTCCTCGTAACGACAGGACTTGAACTCGCAACCTCCTGGATAACATGTCCAGGTGCTTTGCCAATTAAGCCACAGTTTGATATTTCGTTACGATGAAATAAGTGGATTGCATTTTTTTAACCCAATTATGCATTGGTGGCGCCATGTATGACTACTTATTTTGAAAGTTAATCATTCGGAAGAATACATTACAGTTTTCAAATCCGACGAGAGATGTTGCACTGCGTAAATCAAATATCATGTTTCTTTAAAGTGTTACACACTTTATATTACTGTAAATTGTTAAACACAATCCAAAATTTCATCGTACCGACGGGACTTGAACCCGCAACCTCCTGCATAACATGTCCAGGTGCATTGCCAATTAAGCCACAGTTCGATATTTCGTTGCGATGAAATTAGTAGATTGCTTTTTTTAACCCAATTATGCATTGGTCGTGCCATCTATGACTACTTATTTGGAAAGTTAATCATTCAATTTTCAAAATACCATATAAATTCAAAATTTCATAACTTGCATGATTGGGTTAAAAAAAAATTCAATCCACTAATTTCGTAGTAACGAAATATCGAACTGTGGATTAATTGGCAAAGCACCTGGACATGTTATCCAGGAGGTTGCGGGTTCAAGTCCCGTCGCTAGGTACGATGAAATTTTGGATTGTGTTTAACAATTGACTCCATCCACAATTGTTGCCATTGCTTGAGTGAAGTACACCAGCATGTACACCACAATGCATTTCTCAAAATCTTGAACATGGGCGACTCTACATGTGAATCATAAGTATGAATATGAAACTATGAATAATAAGTAATTTATTGGACAATTTAAGTTTTTAATTTTATTTTTACAATTCTGTTCAATGAAGTGAAGAGGATAGAGCAGTTTAATACATTGCTATATTGCTTAGCTTAACTATAGATTTTGTAATGCTGAAACTATTTAAGGTTATATGTAAAAGTTTGGTAAATTAAGCTTGTTTTCAAATATGACTAGTTTCTCTCTTTACCACAATATTTTTCCATAATACTATTTCTCTTTACCATAATTTTAACCTGTATGTTATGCAAATAAACGAATCGGAATCTGAATCTAGTTGACCCAACAGACACTCCTATACAAATTTATTTTTTCCTAAACCACCCCAGCTTCCATGGCAAACTCAACCACCCAAGCTTTGACGGCAAACTAAACAAAGTAAAAATACTCAATTCATTTGAGCCATTTATGAGTTTTTGCAAAACTAACGGCCATGTTCAACTCAAATATTCATAAAGATTTTGATCAATGCATAGCAATTGATTTGAGACAAGTAATGTCAATAATGCATTGGTTTGAGTGCCACTGCATTTGTGAGTACAGTTAGGCCTCATAGCATTGGTAGTAAGCAATCGATAAAGATTTAGGGGGTTAAGTTACTTCTGTTTCTTGGAGTCAATGGGCGTTTTCACATTGGACGATAACTGTAACTACACAATAACTGTATTGTCGGACTGGTAGTTTGACACAATCACTACTAAATGCTTTCACACTACGTCCTGTGTCGTCGACAGATTGTATCAAACTACCAGTCCGATGATATTGTGCAGGTTACAGTTATAGCCCAATGTGAAAACGCCTAATAAAGAGCATTTGAATTTGATTATGAATTTCCAACTTGGAAATGACAGGATTCAATAATGACACAGCAGATAGCCTGTTCCAGCAATATCAGCTATAGAACAACTTACTCTTCAAGATGTAAGATGCTCAAAAAAAGTCATATTCCCACTCCAGACGCAAGTATATTTAGCTTAGTTGTAGGGGTTAATTTCATTATATTTTTTAACAATAAGAAACGTGTACTTAAGTACGCATGTAAGAAGTTATACTTATTTAGTTAGTTAGCGTAACAAAACAAAAATAGCTAAAGATTCCATCGCGTATGTACGTATAACAAAGAGTTATGGAATTCTTTGTTTGTCAATCAAAGAAAATTTTAAAGACAGTTAACTGCTAACTTCATGTCATTGTGTGCGGGCATTCTAAGAAACAGCTAACTATATCATGATACTTTTAGGTTGTTTGTGTGCGCACCATAAAAATGTTACTCTCATAATTTTTCCAAATGTGACAAAAGTATTTAATTTCTTTTCAAAATTCAATAAAAATTGTGGGTGGTAAAGACCAATTCTAGTGTGGTTAGGGAGAAATCAGGATATCGGTATGATATGATATAAAGATAGTAGTATATGTGTACTGATTATGGTGTCTGTAATGTATCGCTTCGTCTCATGCGTCTCAGTCTCTTAACAGCCGCCAGTCAGAGCGGTTGTATGTGCGGTTAATGTTGATGGATCAAGTATGTTATAACGATACTAATAACTGTGGACCTGTGTAGATATATATGCTCTAATGCTTATCTGTGCTTTTAAATGTCACCTGTATACAAATATGGTTTGAAAACTCATTTTCGATGATTCTGTAGAATACAGAAGGACACAAAGGGTTTGTTTGACAGTAGTTTGCTGTGGGTAGAGGTGAAAAATGTAAAATCACTTGTTTTGTCAGTTAGACGTCATTTTAAGGCGCACGTCTCTCTCATCGATATTATTTAATAACAATAAAGTGAATTTTTACTTACTTTTAAGCCGAGCAGGACGGTAAGATTTTGAAAATCGTCGTCTAGATGCTGTAGGGTCCGATCCCATGATAGACATGTTCCACAAACAAAATTTAGTAAATCAAAGTAATCTTCATCCTTCGAATTAACAGAACTCCGCAACCGGTTAGCTATAGAATCCATGGCTCACTAAATAAAATGTTATTACTCATGAAACCAGTGAAGAACTACATTTCGCCTCTCAGTTTCAATCAAAAATGGACGATTGATTATTTGGTTGGGCGAAACGAAAACGGCAAACGGATATAGAAAGAAACAAACAAGCACGGCCGGCAAACAAGCTTGGCGGAAAATGGTGACATTGACATTGACAATTTGTGAAATCACTTTTTTGGGAACTGACTTCACACGTTTTAGGTTATTTAACCATTTTGCATAATTTTTTAATTTAATTTATTCGAAAGTTTACAATATAGTTACTGGAGCACTCAATTGGAAATGTATACAATCAAGTTGATGTAAATTTACATAACACGTGTAAAAACTATTCTATGAAGTATTTATTATAAGTACGCCACTGAAAGCTTTATTCTGATATTTCACGATGGTAACACTTGGCGCATTTCCTTCTTTTCTTTTACTCGTATACTTCACTACTTCACTAGTCAAGTTGCAAGGGTGCGTTCACGTCCTACACCCGGAGTGCAACCAAACGCCTTACACCGTTCACGACCTTAAAGTGTCACACTCCTACACTCGGTTAGCGCAACTGTGTCGTTCACGACCTCAGTTGTTTCACTCCAGTGTTGCACCCTTTTAACCAAGACTTTCAACCAAGAAATTCGATGGTTTAAAAAATGACGTGTGTTACATTAAATTTAGTGGGTAAAGCTGTTATTTTTTTATTTCAGGTTAAGTTAATGGGAAGAAATTTGCATCGTCGAGACCGAGACGTGACATGACTAGACATTAATCGTAAACAATAACGGAAAATATTCAGAAAACGTGGATGGAAAAATAAATAAACATTATCTCGAAATTTGAGTCGGTGCAAAATATCAAAGTCACAATTTGAATGAAAAGCATCTGTGGTCGTTTCGGATCTTCGAGCGAGTTGCAAAACAAAACAACCAAACAACCGTATCCAGAGGACGTGAAGGCAACCCAATAGATAGGTAGATAGATAGATTAAATAGATCTCTTATTGTACACCAAAAATTACCTATATGAAACTCATAAACAATAATAAGCTTAATTTAAGCTGCACAACACTGGTCTTGTCGCTAAAAGAGCGATCTCTTCCAGACAACTACAACAACAACTACTGTAGAAACAAATTACAATAAATCGACGATGTACGTGAGCTGTGCACTAATTCTGGGATTACCTAAGCGTAATTCGAGGTTTAAGGTTAATAAGAAGAACAAATAATTATAGAGTTTAGACGTGAAAATATATGTATTTATGATGGCGCGTATCTGGGGGCACGTGCCCGCTAGTGCTCTAGTGCCCCCGCCAAGATGAGCCAAGCGAAGCGCAAGCTATCTACCATTTTTCGATGCGCTTCGTGGTATTTTTGAATCCTCATAATTTGGGTTTGTATTATTAATAATATTACAATATCCCCTTTACGGCCTTTACTTTTCCAAGTAATTACAATATAAGCAAGCTGCAGGAATTAATTTTTGCGTAGGTAATACTTATTGTACTTGGAAAGGCAAAAATCATGCACAATAACTCACAGGGGTAGAGGGGTACCTACTACTAATACTAACAACTGAACCAGTGGCGTAGTATTATTATCTTTTCTATGCCAGTGGTAACCAGTATTTGGTCCTTTTGCCTTAGCCACAGAATAATGAATAGTACAAGCTTAGCTAACACATAGTAGTTTGGCGGGAACATCAAGAAATGTAGGTATGCTCTTTTTCTATTTACTATTTATTTAATTTTATTTTTATTGTATTAGTCGTAGACAGGAGGATTAGGCGTTAGTGTTCAATTCGCGGGTTAATTGTTGAAAAACATGACATTAAGGCTATGACGTTGATGCATTTCGGGTTCTCACCAAAATCCACTGAAAGCCATCAGTAAAGTAAAGTCCACATCTTTATTGAAAATATAACGTGGACTGGACTATGACCTATGACTTCAACTTGACTTGAATGTGACTTAGATTTGATTTACCACTTGTGTCTAATGAAACTTGATAATAGTTATACATAACGAGGCTGGACGCGTCGGTGAGCGGTCCGCACTCGAGATCCTGAAGAAGGCCTCTGAATGAGGCCGAAACAAATGTCGATCGCTATAATCGACTTTGTGTAAAGCCGGCCACATATATTCGGAATTCCGTTTCGAGAGATAAATTAAATGAACTTGGAAGCTTCACTTTTAACGCGTAGCTTTTACGCACCCTTATATTTTTATAATATAAGGCGGCAAACAAGCTGACGGTCCGCTTGATGGTAGGCGCGGTCATGGATGTCTGCATGGATGGACACAAACAGGGTTATTCTTAATCAATCGAAAGCAAATTCGGATTCGGAAACTTCTTTTATTTATATTAGGTAGTTACTTCGATTTGGAACTTTTCAATTGACAATGCTCCGATCGGTAACTTTTGATATTTCAATTCGAAAAAAATAGTAATTCTAATTGGAAAGGTTTCTGCGACAAAAAAGCTCACGGATTTATCAATATTCAAAATTAAGAATAAAGCTTCCGAATCCGAATAGGTTTTGATTGAGAATCAGGGGCTGCAATACAAACGACGTAGCTGATTGGATATCCATACTGTATGCCAGCTGGAAGAACTCAACTCGTAGCTCATACCACATTTTACGTGTATGTGGCAGGAAAGATCATTTCAACGTAACTGTATGGGATATCCACAGGTCAATAATGTGGGGATAAGCTTTAACACGACGCCGTGCAGTTCGATGGTACAATCATGAAAATTGAATAAGATCGAAAAGTTCATCCTAGATTTACCCATTATAAACCTTGTAGAAAACACTGTGGTTCTAAGTGTTTCGTGAGTTCGGGATTAGTCGATAATTTGGCTCTTCGCTACACGGAGTCTAAAGATTGCAGCTGGTATTTGGGTACACCGTTCCAGTGATTGAAACAGTATTACTTATGAGATCTTTATGAGAGATATGCCCTGGAACTGCAGACACAGAACAGATAATAAATACTACTCGCAGAGACACAATAAAAGGCAGTTTTTGACGGTAAATGCATATGCTTGTGTCTTTGTAGGGAAAAACTGAACCGGATTGAAGCGCCCGCAGTCCGAGACCAGTCAATATTAGACACAAGTGTTCTCCTCAATTTGTTTTAATATTTATACGGAACCCGCTGTACAATGTCAGACTCGCGCATGTCTGTTTATAGCCTATATAAATGTTTATAGCCTATATAGTATATAAAACTGTGAATTTTATTATCTGTGATTGAAATAAAAATGTGCCAAATTCCAAACGCAGAGTAACTTTTTATATTTGGAAAAATTCCAAATTCACTGCGCAAAATAACCTACAAATATAAGGAATAAAACATCAAAAATAAAAAAAATATCTACAGTGTAACACTGACCCATGCGAAACCTACCAGACGGTATTATATAAAAGTTAAGTGGATGGGTAAACCCTAATATATGGAGTATTACAATCCAGAAGAAATAACATGCTGCAGCAAAGAATTTGACAAACACAAATCGTGGTATGAACTTGACCTCGGTAATGCCTACACAACTGAGAATAATAAAAACAGTGGGCGCCAAAAATCTAAAAATATGAGACAAATAAAATTCCGAAGAAGCGCTGTACCAAAGATCTTGAAACATATCAGTCGTAGTGTTAACAATGTAAATATTGTAAATAAAAAACCTGAATCGATAGCCTTTGTGCACGACACGGTATTGAGATTCAGCACACATATCAGCGTTTTCATGATAATTTTGCTGGTTTTTTACTATATATTTTCTCATGTTACACTCTTGTTGAAACCCAGGAATTCAAGATATTAACCAAAGAGAATATAAATACTTGATATATTACCCGTTGGAAACATCGATATAAAAAGGTAGATGCGGTACTCACTCCTATGCCACGTAAACATAATGGAACTAGAAACAGTTACATGAAAACACGAATGTCTAATGGCGAGCTTGATGTGCCTGAAGAACAGAGGAAGGCATTATTGCTAATTATTTAAATGGATCTGCGATAATTGCACATGTAATTACGTGTACATGCTGCACGCCAGTTCGATTGTGACTAAGGTGAAATTAAGTTCGCGAACCTAATTCATTCGGTAACATTGAGGAGTGGGGGTCCCTTATCTCCCTTTTTTATATATATATCGATGGTTTGAAACGAATACAAGAAAAACGCAGAAGTGTCCATGCCCTAGCATTTACGAGTAAAATATACTGAAAAATATCTATTTTTGTAGGTTAGTGATTTTTAAATTCTGGAAAATTTGATAATACCTATTTTCTTCGTAGGATATAATACTTAATATTAGCATAATAAGTATTCGTTAAAACAGTTTTGATTGCATTTGCCTACCTAGTCCAACAATTTAATACATAAGGTAGGTAATAAACACTAATTTATTTACTACAAATCGTTGTTTTATTTAACTATCCTTGAGAGCCATTTCCCATTCTAGGCCTAGCGTGGTACCATGCTCGACCGCATCATCACTTACTAACAGGTGAGATAGTGGTCAAACGCTTTCCTATCTATACTAATATTATTATTGAAAAGCCACAATATCAGCGACTAACATAGGCTATAATTTTATCCCCGTATTCTCACGGGAACGGGAACTACGCGGGTGATACTGTGAGGCGCTGCTAGTATAATATAAAAAAAAATCACGCAGCGTAAGTGCGCAACGAGAGCCCTATTGGTAACGTGACCATTTATTTTTTCACTCAAAACGGGACATTACTAAAAAAAAACAAAAAATTCGCATGGCTATTGGCTAAAGAACATATTATTACAAATAATCCAACCATGTTGCCTATTATCTGCCTCTAGCAAAAGAAAAGGAATAGCAAGAATTTGGTGTGGCTATTGGCTAATAAACAGAAGAGTATCAAATAATCCAATCATATCGCTTGCCTGTCTGCCTGCCCCGCAGCCCGCAGAGACTCCCTCGGGCAGACCATCGGGGTACTGAAGCAAATTTTAGAAGCGGTGCAGGCAGGCACCGACGCAGAGACCGCAACCCTTTTTTTTTTTTTTTTTTTTTATTTTTTTTTTATACGTTATAGGCTAGTGTTTGACCACTATCTCACCTGTTGGTAAGTGATGATGCGGTCGAAGATGGTAAGCACGCTAGGCCTAGAATGGGAACTGGCTCTCAAGGATAGCTGCCGGAATACATTAGATGTTTTGGTGACAGATTTTCTAACTTGAGGGTGGTAGCTGGCCAGGCGGACACTAGATAGTGTCCTACCACCATGCACCTACCTTATGGGCCTAATGCGCATACTAAACAAAAATAATGGGGGTTCAAATTAGATGCGTATTCTGGAATGCTCATTCACTCGTGGGGAAGAAAAAGCTGCTGACCGTCTTCCTCCGCGAGCAGAACGTAAATGTCATGCTGGTCAGTGAGACAATGCTAAACGAAAACGAAGACTTCAAAATTCCTAACTACACTGTGTACAGGAAAGACGAAAAAAAGAGCGACGGAGGCGCCTTCAGAGGCCTAGCGGTGATGGTGCATCGCAGAGTCGTACACCAACTGATTCCACCAGAGGAGTTCCAGTCCTTCCAGGCCCTGGGAATATTGATAAACGTCTCTGGCTTTTCGATTTTTACAAGCCCCCGAGCGAAAGACTGAATACAAGTGAATTCAGGAGAATAGTCATGAACGAAACCCCGACGGTGGTGGCCGGCGATTACAACGCTAAATACCCCTACTGGAACTCCTCCACCACAAACCAAAATGGAAAGATTCTGTACGAAGACGCGCTGCACCTTAACTACGAGGTGACCTCGCCGATGGAACCCATGCACGCACTACCATGCAGCAAACGGCTCAGGGGACATCATTGACCTGGCCGTCTACCACGGTTTAGGGACGCCACCAACTCTCACAGCCCTGGTAGAACTACCTTCAGACCACAGGCCAGTGCTGATGACGATGGAAGAAACCCTGAGCAGAGTCGCACCACGAGCCAAGAGGTCAAACATAAGCTGGAGCACTTTTTCGACCGAGTCAGAAAAACGCACCACAAGCGCGCCGATAAACGATTCAAACGACGTCGACAAGGCAGTGGGTGATCTCACTGTAGCCATCCAATTGTCTCTAAAAACAGCAACGCTCACCACCACGCCGAGAGGAAGGCTAGACCCACTCCCGACGTGGATCAGGAACTTAATACGCGAAAAGAGAGACAAAGGGAAAGAGTGGCTAGACACCCGCTGCCCCAGAAAGAAAACCGAGCTTAATACTCTCATTGAGAAATTAAAGGACGCACTGACAGTAAATGCCGCTCACGAATGGGAAGAGCACATTGACTCCATCAGCGAGCACATCCCATCCGTGCACCGACTGTGCAAACAGCTCTCAAGCACTGAACAACCGACGAGACCGCTAATATGAGACGATGGATTGCTCAAATTCGACGCAAAAGACCGCGCAGAGATCTTCGCCAACTGTTTGGAAAAACAATTCAAGCCAAACCCATCCACAGTACCTGACCATGTGGAGGAGGTTGAAAAGGATCTTCACACCTACTTGAATTCACCAGAGACAGACGGGATTGAAAACATCCCCTTCTTCAGTCCCTTCAAAGTCAGAAAACATATCCTGAAACTGAAAAATAGAAAGGCTCCAGGTACGGACCAAATTCCGAACGAAGCCCTCCTTGTCGCCAGTCTGCTACGCCTGGTACACCGACGACATCCCTGTCGTTGGGCAAGCGCAGCTGGCACTCTACGCAGATGACGCCGCGTACTTCGCTTCATCGTTCAAAACCGCACACGCGGTAAAGAAACTGCAACCAACCTTAGACGCCCTGCCAGAGTGGCTTGAGAAATGGAGAATGTCTATCAACGTGGGAAAGACTCAAGCCATTCTGACAGGAAACAACCGACAGCCAAGCGAATTAACCCTCAAAGGACAAGAAATCCCATGGGCGCCCCACGTAAGTACCTAGGGGTGAAGATCGACAGGCGCCTGTGCTTCCAAAAACATCTCAATGAAGTCGTGGGGAAAGTCAAAACGGCCAGAGCAAAACTGATGCCTCTACTGCGCTCCAAGCTACCACTCCGGACCAAGCTGATGATATACAAAACGTATATCAGATCCCGCTTAATGTACGCTGGTCCGGCGTGGTACCCGCTCCTTTCAAGTACCAACAAAAAGAAGCTTCAGCAACAAGAAGACATCTGCCTGAGGAGATTGGTTCGTGCTCCGCGATACGTCTATCGTCGATCACACTAGACGAATTCATCCGACACCTCGCAAAGACAATGTACCGGAGAGCGGACGTATCCGGGCACGAACATATCTGCAATATTGCACCGCTGCACGCAAGACCTCCCGATTCACACGGAAAACGCAAGACGAAGGCCTATCTCAGAAAACTCTGCGATAATAATGAAGAAGAAGAGGATAGGGCGGCGCCATCGGCGGCCGCTGTAGGGTTTGCTGACGGGTTCGCTGGGCCTTCCCGAACGGGGTCTCACCCGGCAGGGCCCTGTCGCCCCTACATATAGTGGCTACCGGTCCGCTCCGCCCGAGAAGACCGCACATAGGAGGGAAATAACACATCCCCCCCGAACAGAGACGCGCCTACAGTTGTAGGCGCAGACAGGCCAGGGGCAGAGGGCGATCCCCTTGACCCCTTATCCCCACACCAGAAGGGTGTGAGAAGAACATTCCGATTGCCTGTCTGCGTGCCAGTCTGCATCGCGGTGACGCGTTGCTAGGTAACCGGTTGGCACGAGGCTCTTATTCTTTAATTTTCGCAAGGTTTCGAAAAACGGGACAATTATGCGTCCCAGAGATTTCTCTGGGGACACCGGGACAGATTATTAAAAAACTGGATGGTCCCGTTCAAAACGGGACATCTGGTCACGTTACCCATTGGCGTTATGGATAAATAACATTGCCTGACTTCTAAGCGAGAGGTGACCGGTGGAAATCCTAGCACGGATGTTCGTTCACAAGTGGTAGTAGCATTTTTACATCGATTTTCCGCCTGACTTGCTACTAAAAAGTAGGTTATCACCATCAAAGAGACAATCTGCCGCCATAAAATTACAGTTTTCCGGCAGCACACAGCCCTTGAGAGTAAGAGTGTTCTAGGCACAGAAATATTAATAACTAGCTGTGCCCGCGACTACGTCCGCGTGGAATAGTGTCTTTGGGTAGCATTAACAAATAAGGCATACGTATCCCAACTACACCGCACCACGCCACGCCACGATAATCTCCCTCCCCTCCCCCTTACCCTCACTTCCAAATCCCCTCCACCTCCGATCACCTCCCCTCCCCCACCACTCCCTCCCCACTTCCCCTAACCTCCCCCTCCACTCCCTTACCCTCCCACTCCACTCCTACTAACCCTCTCCCTATCCTCCCTCTCTTCTACCCCTACACTCCCCCTTCCCCCTCACAAACTTTGAATGTCATATTTATTTATATCGAACCAACAGCCTAAATAATAAGTTAAACCCCCCCCTTTCAACCCTTTACAACCCTCTTTTCGCATTAAAAAGTATATAAGCTTATATCCTTTCTCAGGCTCTAGACTATCTGTGTACCAAATTTCATTTAAGTCGGTTCAGTAGTTTTGGCGTGAAAGCCAGACAGACAGACAGAGTTTCTTTCGCATTTCCTCCACTCCCCTACCCTTTCCCTCCACTCCCCACCACCCCTCCTCCACTCCCCCTCCATTCCCCCTACCCTCCCCTTCACTCCCCCTACCCTCCCTCTGCACTCTCCCTTCCCCCTCACAAACCTTGAATGTCATATTTATTTATATCGAATCAACAGCCTAAATAATAAGTTTCAAGCTTCAAGCTTTAAAAATGAGGATACTTCCATACAACTTTTCATCCCCCCTTTCAATCCCTTACAACCCTCTTTTCGCATTAAAAAGTAGCCTATGTCCATTCTCAGGCTCTAGACTATCTGTGTACCAAATTTCATTTTAATCGGTTCAGTAGTTTTGTAGTGAAAGCGGGACAGACAGACAGAGTTATTTTCTATTATATAGTAAGGACAAATAAAACCCAAAGATGGCGCTAGCGTAGATTTTAATAGCTCTCCTTTAAATATTGCCTAAATGTATGAGATCCTGCATCGCGCAAACGATATTTACCGTGATATTGAAACTAATGCATTTACTTCGTATAAAACTTCTTCAAAGCTGGGGTAAAATCCAACGGAAGTGAATAAGTAAATAAGACGTAGATAATAATAATAATAGACGTAGATAATAATAGACGTAAATAATAATAAGACGTAGCGTCACGGTCCGAATGCAACGGAAGTGACGTAAGCGTCATGTTTTATTTTATATCTATAAACGCCCTCTATTGTTGAACGGCGTAACTACGAAGAGAATTCGCTATCATTCGGGTATTCGTCCCGCTAAGTTCAACAGATGGAGTTGTACAAAAAATAATCAGTGATGTTGAGAAATAAGCCTGAATTCCCACTCTGTGAAGGAAGTTTTACTTTTAACGCGTAGCATTCTACGCACCCTCTTTTTTAACCGACTTCACGAAAAAGGAGGAGGTTCTCAATTCGTCTGTGTTTTTTTTCTTTTTTTTGTGTGTCTGTTACGCGATTACTTCGTCAATTGTGAACGGATTCAAATGATTATTTTTTTAATAGGTAGGGTACGTTTCCGAGGTGGTCCCATTTTAATTTTATCGAGATCTGATTAGTATCTTCAGAGATATGGAGATAAATATCTCAAACATAGGAGAATGTACTGGATTTAGAAGAAGAGTCCCAAGAAGATTATACACAATGGAGGTTGCTATTGCATATACTTTTGAAGACTAAAAAATATACAGTATATATTTTCATAAATATAATATATATGAATAATGTGTTTACATCTTTCTTCACGTTAATTTTGGTTTTTAACCCTCGACGCAACAAGGAGTGTTATAAGTTTGACGTTTGTATCTGTGTATCTGTGTGTCTGTCATCGTGGCATCGTAGCGCCCAAACGGATGAACCGATTTTGATTTAGTTTGTTTTGTTTGATAGATGTCTTCGTCGAAAGTGTTCTTAGCTTTATTTCATGAAAATCTGTTCCGCCCTTTAAATATTATCAGCTCTTTTTTGGTTAAGGCCATTGTCTTGCGATGCACAATGGAAAATCACGTTTGACGTGGCGCCACAGATTACATATTAGTTTTTCATCTCTTTGCTCCCTCTGCGTTAACTCTCGCGTTAGTCATAATGAAAGAAATGTAAAGTTTACTGTTGCTCTACTTTGTAATTAATATTGTTTGTAATGTAAAAGCAAAAATAGGCTGAATTGTTACTGTTTATAAACCGACTTCACAAAAAAGGAGGAGGTTCTCAATTCGACTGTTTTTTTATGCTTGTTACCACAGTACTCGATCCAATTTTGACCGATTTCAAAAATGATTTTTTTTGGTTAAGATATTATGCCACCCGTTTGGTTCCATTTCAATTTTATCGAGGTATGACAATTATCTCCGGAGATATAGATGTAAACATCTCAAACACATTACATACCTTGATGACATATGCATTTGTATACCTTGACGACATGATACTACTGGCTATTTTGACTATCGCGGCGTGTGAAGTGGTTTTTTTTCGTTTTATACGATCATAAATTACCGAAATGATTAATTAACTATAGGTACATACTAATTGACGTTTATTAGTCTCACATGAACTCAAGTACGGTTGAACCAATTTGCCTAATTTTGGTTTTAATATATTTGTAGAAGTCCAAGGAAAGTTTAAAAGGTGAAAACATATTAAGAAACTAGCTGGGCCCCGCGGCTTCACCCGCAATAAAAAGAGTTTCATTCATATAAAACTTTTCTGTCATAAAAACCTTGTCCTGATATTTTATCTAATACTATAAGAATCTTTGTCCTGACATACTGACTGACAGACAACGCACAGCCTAAACCGCTGGTTGTAGAGACTTGAAATTTGGAGGGTATATTTGTCTTAGTACGTAAAGGTGTACTAAGAAAGGATTTTCCGAAATTCACCCCTTAAAGGGATGAAATAGGGGTTCAAAGTTTGTATGGAGAAACAAGATTAGATAGTCTTTTCTATCCGAAACTTTACGCAAGTACTTCAGTAAAAAAATAAGTAAATACGTGTTTCAGGTTTTTTTTAAATTCCATCCCTAAGAGAGGGTGAAATGGGGTAACAAAGAGTGAAAATCAATATTGTTTCGGATTGCGCTGAAATTTGGCATGCAGATAGTTATTACGACGTTAGTTCCCTCTGAAAAAGGATTTTCCAAAATTCACCCCTTAAGGGGATGAAATGGGGGTTCAAAGTTTGTATGGCGAAACAAGATTAGATAGTCTTTTCTATCCGAAACTTCACACAAGTGCTTCAGTTAATAAATAAGTAAATACGTGTTTCAGTTTTTTTTTTAATTCCACCCCTAAGAGGGTGAAATGAGGTAACAAAGTGTGAAAATCAATATTGTTTTGGATTGCGCTGAAATTTGGCACGCAGATAGTTATTAGGACGTTAGTTCCCTCTGAGAAAGGATTTTCCAAAATTCACCCCTTAAGGGGATGAAATGGGGGTTCAAAGTTTGTATGGAGAAACAAGATAAGATAGTCTTTTCAATTCGAAACTTCATACAAGTGCTCCAGTAAAAAAATATGTAAATACGTGTTTCAGGTTTTTTTGAAATGCCACCCCTAAAAGGGTGAAGTGGGGGGAACAAATGCTGAAATTAATATTGTTTCGGATTGCGCTGAAATTTGGCATGCAGATAGTTATTTTGACGAAAGTATCCGCTAAGAAAAGATTTTTCAAAATTCACTCTTTAAGGGGATGAAACGGGGTTCAAAGTTTGTCTGGAAAAACAAGATAAGATAGTCTTCTCTATTCGAAACTTCGCACAAGTACTTCAGCAAATAAGTAAGTAAATACGTGTTTCAGACTTATTCGAAATGCCACCCCTAAAAGGGTGAAGTGGGGTAACAAAGTCTGAAATCAATATTTTTTCGGATTGCGAAAAATTTCGCAGATAGTTATTTTGACGGAGGTATCCGCTAATAAAGGATTTTTTAAAATTCACTATTTAATGGGATGAAACGTGGAAAAAGTTTAAACCGATTTGGTGTATTTCATGAAAGAAGTCATAACGCGGGCGAAGCCGCGGGGAACTTCTATTTATATATATATATATAATATTATTAGCCATATCGGCTCACCCGTTCTCAAGTTATGGCCTGACCAAGGGAAATAGCCAGACAAGATAGAAACCAAAGACTTATTTTTCTTGAGAAACAAAATATTATAAGCGCTCTCACTTCCTCTCTATTAATTACAAACTGACAATATTTTTCCCGTTTTAAGTCCGTTTTAAAATGTTTTACCGTATTACCCTCTTAGGGGTGGAATTTTATTAAACCCTTTCTGTTATAGGGTTCCGTACCTCAAAAGGTAAAAACAGGAACCCTTATAAGATCACTTTCTTGTCCGTCTGTCCGTCTGTCTGTCTGTCTGTCTGTCTGTCTGTCTGGTCTGTCTGTCTGTCTGTCCGTCTGTCTGTCCATGTGTCACCACCAATTTTCTCAGGAACGGGTGGACCGAGCAAGTTAAAATTTATATCAAATACTTAAGTCTATAGTCGATGAAATTTGGATTGTGTTTAACAATTTAAAAAAATCTAAATTTGCCCATGTCTTTTTATCGTGTTGACTCAGGACCTTGATTTTTATACACCTAATAGGGATTAGGTACATCGTACATACATAGTATCAACCAGTTAAGATAGGCGTCTGAGTTATATGAGCGCTCATACAATTTAGAGGTTAAGCTTAATTGGTATATACCAACGTTGGTACGGAAGCCTCGGTGGGCGAGTCCCACGTAAAGTCCTCCTCAAGACGAATCATCGAGCACAAACTCGGTGGGGTTATGTTGTTTTATAACCGAGATGCCGTTGCCACCTTCCAGCTTCATCATCAGACCCTGGATAATATCATCTAGGTGTAAAGTCCTCTTCAAGACAAATCAATCGAGCCCAAACTCGGTTGGTTTATGTTGTTTTATCACAGAGATGCCGTGGCCACCTTCCGTCTCCATCATCAGACCACACAAGTTACATTGCAAGTTAAAAATAATAGCTTGTAATTTATTATATTACTAGCAGCCCGCCCCGGCTTCGCACGGGTAGAACATATATGCCTACAAAATTTGCATCAGTTTGTTGCATCGAATATAAAATATGAACATATTTAACAACCATCGTCATATTTCATCCAATTTACACAAAACCTTAACGAATTATGCACCTAAACCTTCCTCATAAACACTCTGGCTATTGGTGAAAACCGCATGATAATCCGTTCAGTAGCTATTGAGATTATTGCGAACAGACAGACAGACGCAGTGATGAACTTTGTTTTATAATACTTACGTATTGATATTGGACGGCCCTTTGGCGTAAAGGATAGTTACCCTGATTCTGACCCGACAGTCGTTGGTTCTAATCCTAGCTATATACCTACCAATGAAAGTTTTATGTGTATTCATGAATCATGAGTTTTCGTACAGTGGTAGTGGAATCATTAAATCTACCACAAAGTAGCTTACCACCAAGGAGTACATCTGCCGCCGTAACCTTACGGCGTTCCCCGACGCAAAATGTAGGGGTAATATACGTTTAACGTGTGTATCTGTGTGTCTGTCTGTAGCATTGTTAGCACCTAACCGGATGAAGCGATTTTGTTTTTATTATTGATAGTTTTTTTTGTGTGATAAATATCTTCATCGAGAGTTTTCTTAGCTTTGATTCATGAAAATTCGTTCAATCGTTATAAAATTATGAGCTTTTTTCTAGTTAATTGCGCTATGAAATCAACTTTCATAGGTCTGATCAATTCGAAAATCTTCTTCTTCAACGATATTGTAAGAACATGGAAGCCTCCTGGACTCTACAGAATACTCAAATCCTCACCAACTTACAGCTCAGATTTTAAACGTCGTGTTTAAGAGTCATTGGAAAAAGCTATTATACATAGATCAGTCGGGGTAGTTTAAAATATTATATTATATTATTATATATATATAGATGAATATTATTTTATACAATAGATCATATTATTATACTATATTGACTTCAAATTGATTGTGATCGGTGGGGATCTACAGCATAGCTAAGCTTATAATAATATTTTCGTAGTAACTATGACCTAATCTGTGGTTTCACTGCAAATATTTTATTAATTTTGCGATGCGTGTTTGTGAAATTCTTGATACCTTCTAGAGTTTTCATTTGAATTATATACTGTATGGGACAATTTTAATCTATAATATGTGGCCAAGCTAATTAACGTAATTATTTGGATAAGGATTAATACTATATACTTGAAAATAGCCTTGGAAGTTATGTAATATTTTTTAACAAAAATTTTAAGATCAAAATGGTTACTGTGAGTCAACCTTAAGAGATAGACATATGCTGTCGCGGACTTTTTTGTAGGTCTTATTAAGTTGTACAACTCTTGCATAGAAAATATTCTTCTATCTATTTTCAATTAAGCAGCGTTCGTAAGAAACGTGTTTTTTCGATCGTTTATTTGCCGACTTAGGTTGCAAATTAGGTCTCCACGAATGTACCTTTGATTTAAACGGTATAATATATAGCCTATTTTCATTTCGAAAGTCCATTCTATGTATTAGTGAAAGAATTTTTTAAATCGGTTCAGTAGTTTTTGAGCTTACTCATTACAAATATACAAAAGTACAAAAATACAAATGTTCTCTCTTTATAATATTAGTATAGATATAGATCAGCCCGCCCCGGCTTCGCACGGGTAGAACGTATATGCCTACAAAATTTGCATCAGTTTGTTGCATCGAATATAAAATATGAACATATTTAACAACCATCGTCATATTTCAACCAATTTACACAAAACCTTAACGAATTATGCACCTAAGACCTAAACCTTCCTCATAAACACTCTGGCTATTGGTGAAAACCGCATGATAATCCATTTAGAAGCTATTCAGATTATTGCGAACAGACAGACGCAGTGATGGACATTGTTTTATAATACTTAAGTAGTGATATTGGACGGTCTTTTGGCGTAAAGGATAGTTACCCTGATTCTGACCCGAGGGTCGTTGGTTCTAATCCTAACAATATACCTACCAATGAAAGTTTTATGTGCATTCATGAATCATGGGTTTTCGTACAGAAGTAGTGGGATCATTAAATCTACCAATAATTAAGATAGTTTAAAAACTAAAACAACTGACTTCAATGCCTCGCGAGTCAGTTTTAGTAGCAAGTTTGAGACGTTTATCGTCATATCTCTGAAGATACTTATCACATTTCAATGAAATTACAATGGGACCACTTCGAAAACGTACCCTACCGATTACAAAAATAATCATTCGAATCGGTTCACAATTGACGGAGTAATCGCGTAACATATAACAACACAAAAAAAAGTAATAAAAAAAAACATACAGACGAATCGAGAACTTCCTTATTTTTGGTAGTCGGTTGAAAAGTAACTTACCACCAAGGAGAACATCTGCCGCCGTAACCTTACGGCGTTCCCCGACGCAAAAAGTAAGGGTATTATACGTTTAACGTGTGTATCTGTGTGTCTGTCTGTCTGTAGCATCTTAGCACCCAACCGGATGAACTGATTTTGATTTAAAGTAGGGGTATAATACGTTTAACGTGTGTATCTGTGTGTCTGTCTGTAGCATCTTAGCACCCAACCGGGTGAACCGTTTTTGATTTTATTACTGATGGGTTTTTTTTTGATAGATGTCTTCATCGAGAGTGTTCTTAGCTTTGATTCATGAAAATTCATTCAATCGTTATAAAACTATGAGCTTTAATCAATTTTCATAGGTCTCATCAATTCGAAAATCTTATTCAACGATATTGTAAGAACATGGAAGCATTGACCTGATGCTGGGACATCTCCTGGACTCTACAGAATACTTAAATCCTCACCAACTTACAGCTCAGATTTTAAATGTCGTGTTTAGAGTCATTGTAATGCTTTTAGTGAAAAGATTATACATAGATCAGTCGGGGTGGCTTAAAATATTATATTATATATATAGATCTTATATATATATAGATCATTATTATTATATATACTAATATTATAAAGAGAGAACATTTGCATTTTTGTATTTTTGTATGTTTGTAATGATTTGGCTCAAAAACTACTGGACCGGTTTAAAAAATTCTTTCACTAATATATAGAATGGACTTTCGAAATGAAAATAGGCTATATATTATCCCGTTTAAATCAAAGGTACATTCGTGGAGACCTAATTTTCAAAGGAATATGGGGGTCAGGAAGGAAAACCCGACTTATTTTTATATAGTAGATTTCCTGAATTTTCTTTGCTATAAACCTGACGGAGCCCGAGACCTTTCCAACGAATGCAAAACCGTGGAAATCGGTTCGCGCGTTCTGGAGTTATAGCGTCAGGAAGGAAAACCCGACTTATTTTTATATAGTAGATAATACCTAATATTTGTTCAGTTTTAGAATTTTATTATAGTAGAGCAACTTTAGATACGTAACAGAGCTTGAGCAAGGTAAAGCAAGGGTAATGTTAGAGCGAGAGGTACGCTCAAAATTCGGCATGGACCATACGTCTGATCGAGACGACTGCTTGGCCCATATATTATGTTACTCTTTGGCTTGGCCGCCACTGAGGAATTTTTCACGCGATTCTAGTTTATAAACTGCTTTTTTTAGTTTTTCTCCATGTTATTATTATTTAAGTAATAATTGAATACGAGTGCTAATTTTTACATTGTCATTGAATTAAATCATAGGCATTTTAAAACATAATATATTACGTAAATGTGTCACTTTATTATCAAGAAAAAAAAAGTTTAAAAAACAACGTAATCTTAAAAATTTTATGATTATGTAAAATGTGAGTTAAGAATATGATAGATATTAAGAAAAATCTATCCAGGATATATCAAATAAAAAGATGTTTTTCAATGTATGTCCCGAAAAGTTTTGCCATTTCGTTATTTATTTCCATATACTAGGTATTCAAACCTAACCCGAAATGGCGTTAGGCACGGCAGAGTCCTGTTTAGCGTTTGATTTACCAACCATAATACTTCGTGATGATCCTTAAACAAATATGTAGCGATAACTTATGTCCGGAATATTTATGTACATCCATTTTTATTTGTTCATATTAAGTGGCTTTGCTTTAAAAAAATATTAACGCTGCACAAATATTTTGCCGCGAGTCAATTTTCCAAGACAGTGGCAATAAACTACGATAGCAACTTTCGTAAGCTCGTAGTCCTTTGACCGCGGACGTCAAAAAATCAAAATGGCGCTGTCGCAGTATCTTGTTACTTCAATGATATTGCAACAATATGGTAAGCTTGATCTAATTCTGAGACATCTCCTTGGAATGGTATCAATGTACAAAGTTATACATATGCTTTGATTATAAACTCGGATTACATAAACAAATCAGTCGGGGGTGGTATTAATTTTTTGAATTTAAGTATTATTGACAGATATTCTTACGGTAACTGTGAGCGAGATAGAAACAAAGGTGGGGAGAATTAATTTGTCTTCACAGAAATGTTCTACCAGGCGAAGTCTTGTTAATGTGCAAAGTTTTTGAGCATACCTAATATTTTTTGACATGACATGACGTTTGGCGAAGATGGCGGCCATATCAGTCCCGCCCGCGACACTGCATACATAAATAACTCAGAATTATGAACGTACTTTGTACCAACCGACACTGCACAAAAAAAAATTATAAGCATAATACCACAGATTATATAATAGTTACTACGTAAATAATACTTTTCGTTGTTAGGTTGGCTACACAGTGCTTTCATAATTTGGGTATTAACAATGTAAGGAAGTGCAAACTCTTATAACGTAGTAGAATGATTCAGACTGTGTGGGCCATATGGCGGCAATTAATGTTAATAATCGCAAATAATACTTTTTAATGTTCATTTTGGAATACAACTAGTCCGTGTTATAAAAGTATTTGGAATTATTGTAATAAAATAGACAATTAATTATCGTGTGTGTCAGATGCTTTTATTGCACAGGGCCATTTTGGACATTGTCCTTTGATACCTTGGTGACATCATTATGACTAGTGAATATTTTCACTAGCGCGGCATTTTAGGGTTCCGAACCCAAAGGGTACCAAATAAACGTCCGTTCGTCCGTGTGACTATATGTGCGCACTTTACAGATGTACCTTCTTAACCGTAATATACATACATACTTGAAATTTTCACAAAGTATATATCCGTCAGTGTATAACGGCCCAGACACGAAATTTAATAGATGCATGTAATTTAATTAAAACTTGTTTTGCACTAAAAAGGGTACTATTTGAAGTCGGTGCCTGCCAAGTCTATTGGATAGTAGATAGATACTATGTATGTAGTAGTAGCAATGAAATCGGTTTTTTTTTAAAGGTTTTATTATTATTATTACATATATTTTATTTTCTATCTAGTACCTAGTAAAATATTATTACACTTATGCAAGTAGATCTTAAACTATCTAATCACACAACATCTAAACGTATTATGTATTTATATCAAGTTATGTTCGATATCAATAAAAACAGCCAAAGACATACACGAAAAAAATAATTTAATAGGTTCTTGGTAGTGTTTGTAGCATTTGTTTTTTATCCCATCAAGTTTTTACCATCTTCGCTTTTATCCTTAAAATACTCTTCAATTTCCAAAAGCGTTTTATCTTTAGTCTCTGGTAAATAAACATACATAAGAATAGCACATATTAATGACGATATGCCATAAAACAAGAATGTACCAGACATACTCAGGGCTTTAAAAATCAACGGTGATATTTTCAACAAAGTGCCGTGCAATGAAAAGAATACTACTGCTATAATGATAATTGATATACTTTTATATTTAACTGGTATCAATTCCCCATAGAGTGACGTGGCCATAATCATTGGACCACAACTTATAGAAATACAAAATCCAGATAGGAAAAACAACGATAGATACATATTTTCATTAATAATTCTTGATTTTATAAGGTACATGTAAAAAGACATGATAAAGAGAAATGTAATCGCAGTTCCTGAAGCACTTAATAAAACTGTACGACGTTTTAAGACTTTGGTAAGCACACAGCCGATGTAGGTGCTAAATACTGTTACTCCATCTAAAATTAGCATGCTTTTATATACAGTTGTTTCATTATCCATGATTTTTTTCATAATATCAATAGCATACATCGTAAAAACAAATTTGCCTGAAAAGTGATATTGTGAAACGGCAAGTATAGATAGAAATAGTGGCATATAGAATTATTTCTTAGTAACGAACTTGAAATTAGCAATTGCTCCTTCTTTGTCATTGGAATAAGATTGAATCAGTTGGTCTAATTCTCTTTCAGAAGATAAATTAGTGCCATTTAACCATCTGTGTGATTTGCGACATTCAACAAAACGTCGTTTGCTTGCGAGCCAGTGAGGTGACTCTGGCCATAAAAATACAGTTATAGAATGGATAGAACATAGTATTCCAAATAAAGGAATGTAAAACCAATGTGCAAATGTTCCAATAGTGTTAGCAATCCAGATACCCCAGAATAAGCTCGCAGATTTAATTGTTAAGAACATACCGCGGTATTTTGGCGAAGAATATTCTGAAATGACAATAACGTTCACAGTGCTGATGCTAGCATTGGTGATGCCAAATAGAACTTCAGTGATCAGCAAGTGTATAGGGGTATAGCTGAAGTAAAAGATGACGAAAGTGGTGATGGTGCTGAGAAAGACGATGATGCAGGTCTTCTTTCTGCCGATGATACGAGCGAGGTTGGGCAAGATGAATACCCAAGGAATAGCGCTGTAGCAGAAGGTAGATGCTGGAAAGATAAAGAAGTTGGTTTAATGATGTTACCTATAAAAGGGTCCACAGGTGGAGGAGCATTTATATCGATGTGCCAACAGACTTGCTACCAAAAGGCAGTGTGTTTCCCTTAAGCTTCCGGTAAGCGACTTAGCTTACCACTATCAAGGAAAAACACTGCTGTCATAACCTTACGGTGTTCCGGCAGCGCACAGTCCTTGAGAGTCAGAGCAGACCATTCTAGGTCTAGCGTGTTCACCATCCTTAACTGCATCGTCACTTACCAGGAGATAAGATAGTAGTCAAACGCTAACCTTTAAGATATTTAAATAAACTGGCCAAGTGCAAGTCGGACTCGCACTCGTAGGGTTCCGTACCACACTACAGTATTTTATAAGATCGAGCAAAAAATACCACTATCATTTTTCGCCAGCAAAAAATAATAATTAATAAACATTTTATTTCAATATAACGCCATCTATGGACGTTTGCCAAAGCGTACGTAGATGGCGTTATATTGAAATGCCGAAAAAACACGTTTCTTGAATGGGGACCCCCTATTCTTGTTAACTTTATTCTGTTTTTAATATTTGTTGTTATAGCGGCAACAGAAATACATAATGTGTGAAAATTTCAACTGTCTATCACGGTTCATGAGATACAGTCTGGTGACAGACGGACAGACAGACAGACATGCAGACAGACAGACAGACAGACAGCGGAGTCTTAGTAATAGGGTCCCGTTTTACCCTTTCGGTACGGAACCCTAAAAAAAACTAAATTAAACAGAAACATGGAACACATACAAAGCCAAGACGCCATTTCGTCAGAGACTGCAGCAGTAGAATTAGCATCTCGTCTTATCTGTGGTATGATTACAGTTGGAGCACCACTCAGTAGACCCATGCAGAAGTATACTACCCATGAACTACTGGCAATTAGGATCTGAAAATTATTTTATAATAAATCTTTTGTAGGGAAACTTGTTTATAATAAATCTTTTGTAGGGAAACGTGACGCTACGTCACGCGGATGTGACGTAGCGTCACGGTCCGAATGCAACGGAAGTGACGTAAGCGTCATGTTATATTTTAAATTTATAAACGCCCTCTATTGTAGAACGGCGTAACTACGAAGACGTATTCGCAATCATTCGGGCATTCGTCCCGCTAAGTTCAACATATGGAGTTGCACAAAAAAATTATTAGTGATGTTGAGAAATAAATTGAATGAACTTAGAAGTTTTACTTCTAACGCGGAACTTTCTACGCACCCTCTTTTTAGGGTTCCGTAGTCCTGACAAGGAACCCTTATAGTTTCGTCATGTCCGTCTGTCTGTCTGTGTGTAGAGGTCTTGCAAAGAGACCGTTAGTACTAGAAAGTGTATTAATTACGCCGACAGTGGTGAAATAAAATTTTGGAAAATATTTTTACTAGGGTAGCTCCCCTACATGTGAAATGGGGATGATTTTTTTTTCATCGTCTACCCCATCGTGTAGGGTATCGTTAAATAGGTCTTTAAAATGACTTAAGGGTTGCTAATACTATTTTTCGATTTAATGCTCCATTTACGAAATATTAAACTTTAAAGTGCTAATTTTTGTTCCAGTAGGCCTCTAAAAGCTAAACTGCTAGTTTAAAAAAAAATTAAAAATTCATGATTGTGATCATGATGATTGATTAACTTCAAAGGAAAATGATAGCGGTTAAGATAACTTTATTAGTTTACCAGTAATAGTCGTTGAACTTGGATGTTGGATAATTTTTAAAATAATTATGTTAAATATTATACTACTACGGAACCCTACACTGCGCGTAGCACGACACGCATATGGCCGTTTTTTTTAAAGTAGGTGTTGATGTATTTATTATATTTCTTATGAAATATAATTAACTAATAAAGTTATCTTAACCGCTATAATTTTCCTTTGAAGTTCATGAAATGCAATATCAATCATGATCACAGTAATGATTTTTTTCAAAATTTTTAAACTAGCAGTTTAGCTTTTAGAGGCCTATTGGAACAAAAATTAGCACTTTAAAGTTTAATATTTCGTAAATGGAGCATTAACTCGAAAAATAGTATTAGCAATATAATTATATTTATAATTATTTCTTATGAAAGTGATATGGAGCGAAGAGTTTTGGCTGGAAACCAAGTGAGTGGGGCACTACATAACTTTATGAGAAGTCAGAACGTGTCTAAAAAAGCACGACTGGCTGTACATAGGGGAGTGTTGGTTCCCACACTCATGTATGGTAGTGAATGCTGGGTATGGCAGAAGAAACATATAAGTAAAATTAATGCTGTAGAAATGAGAAGTTTGAGAAGTATGATCGGAGTGACTCTGATGGATAAGTTGGAGAACAGCGTGATAAGGGAATGTTGTGGTGTGGTAGAAGATGTAGTGACAAAGATAGAAAAAGGGATGCTTAGATAGTTTGGACATCTAGAGAGGATGGATGAAGAAAGATTGACCAAACAGATTTATGAGACGAGTGTGAATGGGCCAGTTGGTAGAGGCCGACCTAGGCGAACGTATCACGACCAGATCGGAGACGTTTTAAAAAAAGGCCAAGTCAAAAGTACCTATAACCGGCGAGCATGTATGAAGACGCTCATGAAAGTGGAAGAAGCGAAGGAGGTATGTCAGGATCGTAGCTTGTGGAAAGAAGTAGTCTCTGCCTACCTCAACGGGAAAAAGGCGCGATTGTATGTATGTATGTATTATATTTCTTCTTCGTTCATCATTCGAAACGCCAGGGAATTGAATACCTGAAATATTTAACCGGAAACAGACACAGGCATGAGTCTGTGTTTCCGGTTAAATACAATATGGGAGTCTTCAAATCGCGAGTGAATAGGTATCTTCTGGGTTAGCACGCTCCATCATCGATCGCATCATCACTTAACATCAGGTGAGAGTGTGACCAAGTGCTACCCAGTTCGGTGTAAAAAATAGTTATAATTATAGTTCCATTCCACACGATTGGTGCATAAAAATTGTTAAAGTTTTTTTTTTATGTAGTCGTAAAGTCAATTTTAGGTCAATTTGTAAGTCATTTAGGTCAGATTGAATTCTTAGTCCAATCCAAGCATATCCTCAGTAAATATCATATTTACTGAGGATATGACTTGGACTGGACTTTAACTTCAAACTTGAATTGAATGTGAGACTGCATTTAGCAAACGTAGCGTAGGACGTCCTGTGTTGGTTTGGTAGGTTGACAACTCCTACATTAATCAGGGGAATTAAACATTTGTTTTAAGTGTGACGTTCGACGTTTAGATGAAAGCAGAATGGCTCATTACTTTTGTTTTTTTTTTAATTCAAAGCAATGAGGTATTTTTTTATTATATTTAAATTATTATTACTGATATATATATATATATATGATCTATTTAACGTTATTTGTCGTGTGTAAGTGTAGATTTTTAATTAGCCCATATACTGAATAAATGCTTTGACTTTTGACTTGTGGACCTGGAGCGTGGAGGTGGAGCGACGACATACGCTAAGCGGCAGGCAGTGACTGGAAAAGAAGAGCCTAAGATCGGGCTCAGTGCAGTGAACGCAAATTAAACATATGCTTTCACTGGCTCAGTGGCGTGTCTTGGGAGAGGCCTATGTCCAGTAGTGGGCTGACACCGGCTGATGGTGATAGGTTAGCTTACTTGTCTGAGAAACGGAGTCCATTCGAGCTTGTCTTCCTCACAATGTGTAGTGACTTCCACATCCTCATATTGTACAGACTCCATATTATTTAATGTTGATAATAAATCTTTCCATGAACTTTTTTAATTATATAAGTTTTATAAAAGTTTTGGTAAGTTAAAGCGGAACTGGGGAAAAATAAACAAAATATAAAGAAAAATTTCATATTTTCCACGTTATTGGGTTAGGTATTTTTTTCTTGAAAATCAATACAAATATTATATTTTTATTATTATATTATTCATGTAGACATGTTTTATTAACTTCTTTTGTTGGAATTATAAGAAGTCGAAGCCAACATTGAGAACCTTTTAATAATATACAATTATATTAACATGGGACGTAAACTATATAGGTACCTATCTATTACATATAAATGTTAAATAAGATCGTTTAAAAAACTAAAAACAACCGACTTGATGCCGCGCTATTAATTTTCAGTACCAATTTTGAGGTTTTCTCCATATCTCTGGAGATACTCATCAAACCTCAATAAAATTACCATGGTACCACACTTGGGATATCTCCTTTCTACCAAAAAAAGAATAATCATAAAACGACGAACAAACATAAAAAAAATATATATATACGATCGAATTGAGAAACATCCTCCTTTTTTTGAAGTCGGTTAAAAATAGGGGAATTTTTAATTATCGATTTATTATATTATTAGTAGGATTTTAATATACAAGTACCTTTGATGTAGTTAGTAGTAGCGTACATCGTCACTCCAATCCAGTCACAGTTAAAATTAAACCTGTACCTACCTAGAGGTACTAACTCAGTCTTTACCGAGCCGTGGTCTCCAGTCTCCACTCTAGTACACGTCAACGAATATCCATTCTACCACAAACATCGATGGGATGTCGATGATCACAAAGCAGACTGCAAAAGTATAACCTTACTAATTCAGTTTTGTTTACCATTTAAGTTATTTTTCCAAAATTATTTCGGAATATTTAACATTAACAATTATTTTTATACTATTCAAAAAGAAAAAATATTTATGTACTTACCTATTGTTTTGAAAAACACAAAGACTTTGTTGAGCGGACCTAATTCATTGAATTCAATTGTATTAATTGTCTGGCATTGAACGTATTTACTTTGATTTTATTTGTGATAGTTGCGTGCCACGGCTTTGCCCGGTTTGGAATAAAAATAAACTAAACGATTATACGTACATCACAGCTAGGCTTTTAGCGCCATCTAGTTTCAATCTACAACAACGATAGCGTTGTGTGACGTCATACTGTCAGGATGTTTAGTGCCAGATTTTCCAACTTGAGGATGGTAGACCAGGCGGTCACCGCCATGCCGGGTGTTGGGGGTTTTAAGAGCGTACGCGGTCGCACTTTTCCATACAAAGTATTCCCCCGTTTCATCCCTGGAAAATGGTACCAGAGCACAATTGGTTTCTACAAAAAATCAAGGTCTGCTGTAGCTAGGTCCAGGCGGGGCATAGCTACAGCTGGTCAAAAAAAGCAAATGATAGGGGCATAGCTAAAGCAGACCTTGATTTTTTGTGTAAAAAAAATTTGTTCTATTTATTTATTTATTTACTCTAGAGACCTCACCACCCTCGCAAACAAAAAAAGAATTATCATAATCGGTTCAGGCGTCTTTGGGTAATCGGTGAACATAACTACATAAAAAATAATAATTAAATACCCAGTTTAAAAACTAAAACAACAGACTTCCTCAAGTTTGAGACGTTTATTCGTCATATCTCTGAAGATATTTATCTCTCAATCGATGAAATTACAATGGGACCACTTCGGAAACGTACTCTACCGATAAAAAAGAATCATTCGAATCGGTTAACAATTGACGGTGTAGTCGCGTAACATACACACACAAAAAAAAACATACAGACGAATTGAGAACCTCCTCCATTTTGAAGACGGATAAAAATATTCCAGTCTGAAATTGTTATGTAGAGTGTACAGGTTGCTGATAGATTAATACTGTAAGGGCCAGTTTCACCAGTTCCTGATAATGCGTAAGATAGTTACCTAACACATGACGCGATATACAACCTGTCAGATTTCTTCATAATAGCGCTATCAGGAACCGGTGAAACTGGCCCTAAATGTGACTAATACGACTTCTCATTTAACTTATTATTTGCGGTTGGTACATATACAGTGTCTAGGCATCGGCCTCGGGATCGAACTACATAGTAATAAAAATCTGTATTACAATTTATAATCAAGCATTTATTTTCGCTCTTCTTTACAATATTGATATCCCGCTCTTTTCTCTATAACCACAGAGTTCCTAGCTCTATCTTCTATTTTGACCGCCAGTGGCGCCACCCGCTCAGCGTTTTGCAGTACGCACCATGCAGGTTTTAAACGCTAACAATAGTAGTATTATTATCTTTTCTTTTCTATGACAATAGTTAATTTTGTACTTTAACCTAGTTTGAAAAGTTTGTGCTTTATAAATATATCGGCGCGAACGCTCTATTTTACTCCCAATACATAATAATTCATTAGTAAACGCTAAATTAATAACTTAAATGTCTATTTGAGGATTTTAAGTTAAGTAATTGATTGTTGAAATATTTAATTTACTAACTTCATTATTTATTACCAATATCACTTCATTATTATTTCCAAATTCATTTTGTGATTCATAATTAAGCTTCAGGCTCATAGAAACATTATATGCGTAAAAACATTTAAAACTCAACGAGCTGAAGTTGGTATAAATACGACCATCCGAAGCTCCATAACAAAGAGAATATACCACTTGCTCCATAATTCATTCGAGCTCGGAGTGGCATGCGCGAAATGGTACATCGAAATGTAATGCAACATTACACATTACTTTCGAAAACGTAATATTACTTCGAATTACATCACACATCACACATCACGCATCACACTTAGCGTAACCATTACCTATCTAGTATCTACTAAACTAATCTTCGAGCATTTAGCAATGGCAAGGCGTACCCCTCTGCTGGCCATATAGCCATTATTGGCCATATGAGCGTGCGTAACTACGCTGTAATTTTAATACTGTGTGCGTGTTTCAAGCTAGTGTGCGGGATCGTTAAAGTGAGCGATTTGTGTGTGTGCAATGCGTGTTTACCTCGTCCCTCGTAAGTATCGGCAGAAAATAATGTTTGCGAATTACAACGTTAACATCTCCATTGGTAAATGCTCGAAGAAACTAATACATCAAGCGTATTACATTGTTAAACGAGTATCACATAATATCGTTTAAAAACTAAAAAACAACCGACTTCAATGCCGCGCTATTCATTTTCAGTACCAATTTTGAGATGTTTATCTCAATATCTCTGGAGATACTTATCATACCTCGATAAAATTACCATGGTACCACACTTGGAATATCTCCTTTCGAACAAAAAAAGAATAATCGAAATCGGTTCATAAACGACGAAGTTATCCGCGAACAAACATAAAAAAAAAATATATATATATATACGGTCGAATTGAGAAACCTCCTCCTTTTTTTGAAGTCGGTTAAAAAATAAACCTTGCCTGTAACGAAATACTTTTCAAATTCCAAATATCATACCTTCCTACAAGCTCGTCAAGTATTATCTTATCTTATTATGCTTAGGTCTCGCTCACTCAACATGAAATGAGTATTGTTGTTTCTTTCACGCCATGATCGCACTCGTGATGTGTGCAAGTCATATCTCTCACGCAAAGCTCACGGTCATATTATTGTCTCTCTCTGCTCTGCAACAAACGGACTTTTGTACCTTACTGTTTGCGTGACGTGATGTGTAATATGTGATGCTAGAATTTCTCGCTGCATTACTTGGCCGCGTGATATCACATTTGTAATATTACATGCAGCACCTACACATGTCTGGCTCGGACCGTCGAGCGGTACGGAGCTCCCAACATTGCTGTGTTGTATGTTGTAACCACATAAAGTTACTTGATATTTGAACAGAAGACTTTTATTTGAAGTCTTCTACTATGGGTGATCGTCACCATGATGACGAGCGAAGATGGTGACGTCAGAACTGCTGGCGTCACACTTTATAAACACAATCGTGGGGTACCACCCCCGTCATATATAATATGCTTTAAATATATAACTAACTAGCAGCCCGCCCCGGCTTCGCACGGGTAGAACATATATGCCTACAAAATTTGCATCAGTTTGTTGCATCGAATATAAAATATGAACATATTTAACAACCATCGTCATATTTCATCCAATTTACACAAAACCTTAACGAATTATGCACCTAAACCTTCCTCATAAACACTCTGGCTATTGGTGAAAACCGCATGATAATCCGTTCAGTAGCTATTGAGATTATTGCGAACAGACAGACAGACGCAGTGATGAACTTTGTTTTATAATACTTACGTATTGATATTGGACGGCCCTTTGGCGTAAAGGATAGTTACCCTGATTCTGACCCGACAGTCGTTGGTTCTAATCCTAGCTATATACCTACCAATGAAAGTTTTATGTGCATTCATGAATCATGAGTTTTCGTACAGTGGTAGTGGAATCATTAAATCTACCAAAACGTAGCTTACCACCAAGGAGTACATCTGCCGCCGTAACCTTACGGCGTTCCCCGACGCAAAATGTCGATTCAAGACCTTGATTTTTATACACCTAATAGGGACTATAGACTTCTGTCTCTGGTATAAATTTCAACTTGCTAGGTCCACCCGTTCCTGAGAAAATCAGTGGTGACACACGGACAGACAGACGGACAAGAAAGTTATCTTATAAGGGTTCCTTTCTTTACATTTTGAGGTACGGAACCCTAACAACAGACTTCCATGTCCCGCGAGTCAGTTTCAGTAGCAAGTGGTAACGAACCCTACCGATTAAAAAAATAATCATTCAAATCGGTTCACAATTGACGGAGTAATCGCGTAACATACCTAAAAAGAAAAATACATACAAAAAACACATACAAAAAAACATTCAGACGAATTGAAAACCTCCTTCTTTTTGGAAGTCTATTGAAAAAAATAAAATAAGTTTCCGTATCCGAATTTGCTTTCGAATAATTAAGAAGAACCCTGGTTCTCAAGAACAGTATCTCAGGTGTATATATATAAAGAAAACACAAAATATAGTAAAATATAAACTTTATTTTTTAAACAATGTTAGTATGTACCGTTCTCGCTAAATGTGTACAGGGTAACTACAGGTATATACCTAAATATCTCTTAGGAGTAACTTCCATACATCATCGAAACAAATAACCTATGTTCTACTTACAGCCGCAAGTTACGCAAACACGCGATAGGGGTGCCCGCCTACTTACTCGATGGAAAAAGCGAACGTACAAAAGTAAGTAATTTGTTACAAAAGAGACAAATTACATATTAATAGGTATATAAACATTATTTTTTAGTCTTACATTTTGAAATATCCAGGTAATTTAAAAAATATTATCTGTTTGGCGCGTTATTGAATAATTCAAACAACCAAAAACAGCACAATATCCAGACTAATATTATAAAAACGTTTAGAACTCTGTCTGTTTGTTACCTAATTACTCCTAAACAGACGATCCGATCTAACTAAATTTTAACAAGGAGATACTTTTACTAAATTCTTGGTGTAAGTACGTAAACGAAGTCAGGGTATCAGCTAGTAGTCTATAATAAGTCTCTTTGCTTTTTAAGTAAGTACTTGTACTTGTTGCTTACAAACCATCACACCGTTCGTTCGTCACTGCGGCGCATTCACGACTGTTGTGTACCGAGTGCGTACTGAACTCGAGGCGCGTTGGACTCGCGTTCCGACTGATTGTTAAAGATAGAATACTGATAGATAACAGTAATGGGGCTGGGCTGTTATACTATGTTCCGACCACGCGAAGTTTGTTGTTAAATTTCCAAGAGATGTATGATACGAGTTACAACAAATACTCACAAATACTCATCGCAATACTCATATAATACTTTTCTATAGATTAAATAGCGCTTGATTAGCCAATCAAATAGCTTAGTTCTAAACCTTATAATCGCTATATAATGCCATCCTAAATGTTCATCTGAGACAAATAATTGAATAACCAGACGAGTACTTTTAACCGGTACCTACTCAGTATCGATTCCAAAGTATCGATACTAAAAGTACTTGGAATTTAATATAAAGTACATCCCTAGGAAAACAACAGTTGAACGACAAAAATGGCCTGGTGTGAACACGGTTTCAATTGAACGGCTAATGACACCGGTCATTAGCCGTCATTCTGAGGTACATTTATCGAGAGTTTATCTACTCAATCATAGCGTTATTGCAGAGATAAACTCTGAATAAAGATACTAAGAAACCGGCCATAATGAAGCTGCGACGTGTAAGTTGAACAAAAGTTGTGTGTTATACAGAAACTGGTTGCTAAGAGGATTTTAGGTATTTAACTATAATGCATACTTTAAATATATATTACAGATACCATCATATTATTTGTAATATCAAGAATTTTTTTATACTTGGAAATAAATACAAAATACATTTCAGTTGAACTAATTTATCCAAAATTGTAAACAATAAATAAATGAATGTAATGTTTCTTGAAGTGTTACACATTTTATATATTTGCACATTGTTACACACAATCCAAAATGTCATCGTACCGACGGGACTCTTTTTTTAAAATATTATATAGGCTAGCGTATGACCACTACCTCACCGGTTGGTAAGTGATGATGCGGTCGAAGATGGCAAGCTCGCTAGGCCTAGAATGGGAACTGGCTCCCAAGGGTAGCTGCCGGAACACATTAGATGTTTGGTGACAGATTTTCTAACTTGAGGGTGGTAGCTGGCCAGGCGGACACTAGATAGTGTCCTACCACCATGCGGGAGTTGTTGGTTTCTTAAAGATGTTTTTCCTTCACCGGAGGGCCACTGTAAAAAGCGCACATCGATTTTTCGATAGAAAAATCCATTGGTGCACGGCGGTTTGAACTACCATAAAAGGCATCAAAGCCGACCGTCCTCCCGATTACGCCACCGGACCCTCAAAACGATTTAATTGTTTTAGTTTGAAAGATTTCGCGAAAATTATTCATTTTAATGTGAACGTACCGGCTTTTGTTCGCGTACAAAAGCCGGTACGTTCACATTAAAACGATTTAATTGACTCGATTTAAGACAACTCGATTTGATTTCGTCGTATTGATAGGACCGCACCGTGGCTTAATTGGTCAGAGCACCTGGGCATGTTTCCCGGGAGGTGCGTGTTCTAATCCCGTCAGAACGATGAATTTTTGGATTGTGTGTAACAATTTACAAATAAAAGGTATGGTAATTATAACATATAAACTCATTCTTTAGACTTATTCATATATAAAGCAAAATAATTTTATATCTTTAATTTGAACATTTTGAAAAGTAATTAAAAATAAACTAATTGTTAACTCCACACATGATTCCTGGGTGGTACTAAAGGATAACCACTGATGGTATAACTTCAGCATGCCTCGCACCACCCAGAGACCAAAGAAGTCATCATGGAATTACATAAGCGAGATTAACATAAAATCATTTAATTTTAAATAATAACAATTTCTAAATTGCAATAATTTCTTTTTATGTTGGTACAACTCGGGCAATTTATTTCTACCCGACCACGGAAAGTACAAAATAAGTGTTACGCATCCTCTTTTTTTTATTACATTCTCAATTGTGTATATATTCCAAAATTAAACTTTCCACCGTTGCAAAGTAACTGCTAATCTGTTTTTGATGAGTTACGTGTCAATCGATAGTTATTGTTCGGATGTCATTTTTTTTTCCGTAGTCAGGTTTTAGTTTATCTATGGAATCTTGAGCATACATTATTATTAATATAATCTAAAAAGTATATGATAAAAGATTTTAAAGGAAATCATTCTATTACAATTATTCATTTCGGAATTGCATTTGTTTATAATAAATGTTTCATTTTAATAAAATACAACCATTTTGAATTCACTTATATGTACGTAAATTTTATGTATGTTAAAAATGTTATATAACAGTGTTACATTTCTTTAAAACATGTTACATACATTTTCGTGTATTTTTTTTTCATACATTGGTAATAATGATATACAGAATGATTTATTTATTTAAGGTGGTAGGAGTATGGGTGTTCCGCCTGACTTGCTACCAAAAAGTAGCTTACCACCATCAAGGAAAAAATCTGCCGCCATAACCTTACGTAGTTCCGGCAGCACACAGCCCTTAAGAGTCAAGAGTATTCTAGTCCTAGCGTGTTCACCATCTTCGGATCGAATCATTAAGATCGGAGACGTTTTAAAGAAAGGCCAAGTCAAAAGTACCTATAACCGGCGAGCATGGATGAAGGCGCTCATGAAGGTAGAAGAAGCGAAAGAGGTATGTCAGGATCGTAGCATGTGGGAAGAAGTAGTCTCTGCCTACTTCAACAGGAAAAAGGCGTGATTTTATGTCTGTATGTACATATAAGGTAAACTACGTAAAGTCGTCATCGCCATCGCCAACTCCACAAAGTCTAAAGACGAAAGTCTTCAATCAGTGCGTCCTACCCGTCATGACATACGGAGCCGAGACGTGGACACTCACGGTTGGACTGGTCCACAAATTTGCGTGCTAAGGAAAGGGCTCCGAGCATAGGCTCCGAGTTTCTCTGAAGGATCGAATCCGTAACGAGGTGATCCGACAGAGAACCAAAGTCATCGACATAGCCCGTCGAATAAGTAAGCTGAAGTGGCAGTGGGCTGGTCATATCAGCCGTAGAACCGACAACCGTTTGGAGTAAACGAGTTCTTGAGTGGAGACCGCGTATCGGCAAACGTAGCGTATGACGCCCTCAGACTAGCGAGCGATGATGTTCGCAAGGTGGCTGGCAAGAGCTGCATGAGAGTAGCCGAGGATCGTGCTCAGTGACGTGCAGTTGGAGATGCCTATGTCCAGCATTGGACTAGTATAGGTTGATGACCATGCATTAGCATAACTCAAAATCTGGGATAGTGTATATAAAATTAAACTTCAATGCTCATTAAGTCCATCCCTACTAATATTATAAAAACGTTTGTAACTCTGTCAGTCTGTCTGTTTGTTACCTAATCACGTCTAAACGAACGATCTGATCTTACTGAAATGTAACAAGGAGATACGTTATAGCATGTGTATGAACATAGGCTACCAAATTCTTGGTGTACGTGAACGAAGTCGCGGGTATCAGCTAGTATTAATATAATGCACTTAATAAATAAATCACCCTGTATAGTAATGTTTTTAAATTATAACAAAATAAACTAAATTTCAACAACTTCCTGGAAAAATATCAACAATGTTTTAAACAATATTTCGTCTATTCAATTTTTTTTCATTGAGTCATATATAGTAATAAATAATAATAGATACATAATTGGGCTTTAGTTTTTTTTCACTCAATAGGTGGCGCCCCTGAGTATAATGGTCCCGTAGACAGAGAAAAGAATAGACCGCGGGTAGCTCCGTCTCCTTCCCACATGAAATAGGATATACTATGGAGTTATTCCATGTAACGGAAAAGGACAAAGCTATATTATTTCCCTCTATCTTCTATCTCATGTGGCCACGCTACCCAAATCTCTATAGTTTTATCCCTCTACGAATGGTCCTGATGATAGCTGTCATATTAGACAACCTATAATTTATACTGAAATGTCAAATTTAACGTCATGTCAATGTCAGTGAGGGATAAATCCCAAACTAAAAATTATATGTCAATACGCGGACCTTGTAGCACAGTGGCGCCTCTAGTTGGCAAATTCACAAGCGATAGCCCCCATATCGAAAATATAAAAGAAAACTTTAACGTTTCCTTTTTTTTCCACATCAATATTATTTTTCAACAAATTGAATAAAAAAATAATTTAAATCTTTTCTTTAATTTTTTTTTAATGAGGAAAGACGTTTTATCTTTCATAAATATAAGCATAATGTCGGCGTTTTGATAAAAATAATTTTCAATAGAAGATTTACATTTTTTTTAATTCAAATTGTTGAATAAAAGTAAGTAATTTAAGTAAGATGTGGTTTTTCATTTCGATACATAAAAAATAATTTAAACCTTCTATTGAACATTTTTTTATTCAATGAATGATATCGGCGTTTCAACTAAAATAAACGTATTTTTAACCCGACTACGGCAAAGCTAAATGGAGGGGCTTAGCAGTATATACAGGATTACAATTAATTACTAGCACCGCTACAACGGGCTGTAGTATAGATACCATTTAACACCTTAGACGTCATTTTTTATTTGTATCTATAAGAAATCTCGAGATAAAGTGATTCGCAATAATCCTAAATTTTCACGAAATGTTATGCACTACCGCAGTTCATTGACCTCACGCGATCAGCTGACGCGCGCTTTACTATGTAAAATTCAAAGTTCATATATTCAGTATGTGGTCAGAATTAATATACGCACATTTACACGTCTACAATCATAAAAATCGTAATCAATTATCAAGTAAACATAACAAAATCATAATTTAAAGCTTTGATTTAAAAAAAAAACAAAATAAATGAGCTATTCAGCTGTCATCCAATTGTCAACGACAGAATAATGAAAAAATAATTAAAAATTGTAACTTCTTTAAAAACTAAATTACGAGGGTATGCCAGTAGTAAGTTAAAATCAGTTTTTTATTTATTTATTGTGTTTCATTATTTTACATTTTTTTGACGAAAATTGTCTCTAGTTCTGAAATATGGCAATGGTGTTGCACGTACGGTTGGCAACCCTACATTAATCAGGCGAATTATTTTTTTTGTAGTCAGAAGTTCGACGATTGTATGAAAGCTAAATTGCTCATTACTTTTGTGTGTGTGTTTTTTTAATGTAAAGCAATAAATTATGCTTGTTTTATATTTAGAATAATTATCGATATGATCTATTTAATGTTATTTGACGTGTGTAAGTGCTTAAGATTTTAAATCTGCCCACATACTGAATAAATGCTTTGACTTTTTAATTTATAACTTTTTTGTATAACTTGCTTAAAAGATGCAGGTAACTAATCAACACCCTGTATATGTTTGCAAACGGTGTATTCTATTGTAGCAGCATAATTTTATTTGCAATAGGTATTCTGAGAATATAAATCGATTCGCTGTTAAAGTCCGGGTGACATAGGCTACTTTTTAAGATCTGGGTGACATTAGCTACATTTTCCATAGTCAGGTTTTAGTTTTTCCGTAATCTGTAATTGCCTTAATTTAAACTATTTTAAGTGTAATATTTGTTATATGAATAACTAAATATTTTTCCATCTTATTTTTTTCATATCCCATTTACAATTTATTTACATTACTATTTAGTTTTTCCAGAATGTTTCTGTTTATTATTATGCAATTTTTTTACAATTATTTTTTGTTTTCTGTTTTTTTTTTTTTTTCCTTGATCACGTACTTCCTCCGCTTGTAGATGGAAACTCTGAAAAATTGGTAAAAAAATTGATTAAAACTAAGGTAATGTAGTACCTCAATGTTCACAGTAGCCTAGCACCATAGAAAAAGAATATAAATATATATATATATAAAGAGAACATTAGCGTATGCGAATGGAATAGCTATAGAGATATAACCCGACTAAAACGATGAACACGTGATACATATGCCAGCTATAAGATAAAATGAACAACGGAATTTGGTCGGGTCATACATGACAGCGGGTGAGAGCCAATGGGTGCACTAGAACTTGGTGCCAGAGCTGGAGCCAGTTTGTAAAATCGCATACGCAGAGAAGGAAAAAGGATAGAAAATTGTTGTTCATTTCGCTCTCTCATACGATGTATGGTTTTATCCTTCTCATATTATTATTGTTATTTAAATGCCACATCCACTTAATACTCCATCCACGCCTAGCACGATATATCTGTAAAATGTTCCAACGCAAACAATAATACGTAAGTACTGCATAGATGGCATGCTTAGCCAGACCACAGATTAATAAAAAGGTGAAACGTAGCGTCACATACATTTGGCAAACATCAAATAGAGATAACAATATTCTTCTGTATACTCGTTTTCTTTTTGTTGAGAAATCCACTCGTTCCTGAGAAAATCGGTGGTGACACACGGACAAGAAAGTGATCTTATAAGGGTTCCTTTTTTACCTTTTGAGGTACGGAACCCTAAAAATGAGTCAAACTCCATATAAAAACACCGGTTATAGTTATGGTTAAAGAAAGATGGAGCAACTCAGCCTTAGTTTTAGGTTTTCAGTGGAATTTTGGTGACAACGCAAAATGGCATGTTTTTCAACATTGTGCTGTTTCCCTACACTCGCACACATTCACCGGCACTTAATGGTTAATAATACACATTTATTACACTCGCGGAAGAACACAAGTTTTAGGAAAAAATACAAAGAGAACACACGCAAACTTTTTCACGTTCCCGCCAAATCTGTGCAATGATATAGAAAGACCAGCATCATTGTTACTAAAGAGGTCGTGAGTTCGATCCCCACCCCACCCATTTCACTATTGACGTGAATCCACTCCAGACACAAGCATATTTAGCTTAGTTGGAGGTTAACAAGAATACTAGTAATGTGCAACCCACATTGCGAGTAATCTTTAAAAAAAAAAAAAAATTACCACCACCACCTTCACCATTGGAAGCGTTATGCCAGCAACCTAAAGCCGTGCTCCGCTTCGTCAAGGAGCTAGGATGGCTAGGGTAGACGCTGGCAGGGGAAATGCACAATACACCATTAGCGGGACGTCAGTGCAGGTCTTATCACCTCCATTACCCATTAGAATTAGATATAGAAATAAGTCATCAACTACAATTATAATATATGTACTAGAAAAAAGCATTACCTTTCTGCCCAATGATGTTGGATTCACTCTGTAAATAAAATAATTAAATTACTTTTTGACCGAAATATAATAATAATCAAGCGATTTTAAAATTGAATGAAGATAAAATAACTTTAAAATGACATTTATTTTGCCACAACTAAAGTTAGTGTCGTCAATGCCATACTATACGTTTTGAGGTCCACGCCAAACGCACCTTGTTTGGCGTGGACGCTTACAGAAATGGTTATTCAAAAGAGCAGGCAACGGTCCAGTATTACCTCTGGTATTGCAGGTGACAATAACCGGCGGTAACTAATTACCATCAGCTGGGCCGCATGCCTGTTTGCTGCTCTATATTTATTTATATAATTATATAGATACCGATCAAAAAAAGAATAATTCTAATAGGTTCACAATTAACGGAGTAATCGCGTAACATACAAACAAAAAAAAACATACAGACGAATTGAGAACCTCCTTCCTGTTGGAAGTCGGTTAATACAATAACTTTAAAATGACATTCCTTTTGCCACAACTAAGGTCATTATCAATGTCATTCTATACGTTTTGAATTTCTGTAAGCGTCAACGCCGAACAAGGTGCGTTTGTCGTGGACGCTTACAGAATTTTTTATTCAAAAGAGCAGGCAACGGTCCAGTATTGCCTCAGGTATTACAGGTACCCCCTTTAATTTTTAACTTTATTTTGTTTTTAGTATTGTATTTGTTGTTCTAGCGGCAACAGAAATACAACATCTGTGAAAATTTTGAACTGTCCAACTATCACGGTTAATGAGATACAGCCTGGAGACAGACGGACAGACAGACAGACAGACGGACAGCGGAGTCTTAGTAATAGGGTCCCCGTTTTACCCTTTGGGTACGGAACCCTAAAAACACAGCCGAATTGAAAACCTCCTTGTTGGAAGTCGTTTGATAAATAACTTTAAAATGACACTCCTTTTGCCACAACTAAGGTCATTATCTATGTCATTCTATACGTTTTGAAGGTGCGTTTTGCGTAAGCGCAGAAGATTACAGAAATTGTTATTCAAAAGAGCAGGCAACGGTCCAGTATTACCTCTGGTATTGCAGGTGACAATAACCAGCGGTAACTACTTACCATCAGCTGGGCCGCATGCTTATTTGCTACTCTATATTTATTTAAAACAAATTGCTTACGGGTGCCAGTCACTTATACTGCCTCAGGCGGGCTAGCAGAAGTCCTACTACTACAAAAATTAAAATAATTAAGATAGTTTAAAAACTAAAACAACAGACTTCAATGCCCCGCGAGTCAATTTCAGTAGCAAGTTTGAGACGTTTATCGTCATATCTCTGGAGATACTTATCAGATCTCGATGAAATTACAATGGGACCACCTCAGAAACGTGCCCTACCTATTTACAAAAAGAATCATTCGAATCGGTTCACAATTGACGGAGTAATCGCGTAACATAAAAACAAAAAAAAAACATACAGAAGAATTGAGAACCTCCTCCTTTTTTGTGAAGTAGGTTAAAAATACCTTTAAAATGAAATTCCTTTTTCCACAACTAAAGTCATTGTTCTCAATGCCATTCTATACGTTTTGAAGATGCATTTGGCGTAAACGCTTACATAAATTATTATTCAAAGGAACTGGCAAGTGGCAACTGTCCAATATTACCCCTGGTATTGCAGATGTACAATAGGCGGCGGTAACCACTTACCATCAGAAGGGCCGCATGCTTGTTTACTGCTCTATATATTTATTTAACTATTATATAGATATAGATTCCGATCAAAAAAATAATAATTCTAATCGGTTTACAATTCAAGGAGTAATCGCGTAACATACACACAAAAAAAAAACCAGACGAATTATGAACCCTTCTCTTTTTTGTGAAGTCAGTTAATAAGGTTGATAATATCGTTTAAAAACTAAAAAAGAACCGACTTCAATGCCGCGCTATTCATTTTCAAAACCAATTTTGAAATGTTTATCTCAATATCTCTGGAGATACTTATCAGACCTCGATAAAATTTTCATGGTACCACACTTGGGGTATCTCCTTTCGAACAAAAAAATAATAATCAAAATCGGTTCATAAACGACGAAGTTATCCGCGAACAAACATAAAAAAAAAAAAAAAAAAATATACGGTCGAATTGAGAAACCTCCTCCTTTTTTTGAAGTCGGTTAAAAAGGTCCTTTATCTACTAACCTGACTGAGTGTCCGTTCCACCGTCATACTTTGTTGTGGCACTGTACTGTCTGCCTCGATGCCAAGTGATGAGTATATCTCACGCAGCATTAACAGCATTGTGTCTTCAGATTCCCTGCGAATTTTATTACAATCATTTATCCAATGGTCTTAATTTTGTCAGCAAAGACATAACGCGAGACAAACGTCGCACGCACCCGATGTTTTTTTAATACGCTTTTATTAGCTTCAGACGTATGTATGTTTGTATGTTAGTATGTAACGGAATCTTTGAACATGATTTTAACCCCCTTCAAAACGTCGGATTAACTCTAAATTTGGCATACTTATTAAGGACCGATGACAATAAATAAATAAAAAAAAAATTTCAAAAAAAATTCAAAAAAAAAAATTCGACTAAAAAATGAAAAATAAATAATAGTTTAAAAAAACGTAAAAACTACGCTTTTATAGAAAATCCAACTAAAAAATAGAAAATACATTTTAATAAATTTGAATTAAAAATCGTTTAAGAAAAAATGATTTTATTGTAAAAAAAAAGCGTGGGTGGGTGGGTTGGTGTCCGTTTAGGACAATTGTTATTCACTTTAAATCGAGATTGCTTCATGATACAAATTGTAACTAACGTCTAATCTTTACATAGTAATAAACAAGGTCACTTCCCTTTTTCTGTACGCTTAGATCTTTTACTACTGAACGGATTTTAATTCAGTTTTCTGCAATAGATAAAATGATTCAAGATGAATGTTTATACCCAGGATTAAAAGCGGGGCAAAGCCGCGTGGCGCAGCTAGTATTATCATAAATGGTAGCAGGACAAGCACGACGCTTGCCTGACGGTAAGCGATGCCGTCTACCTATTACAGATACAGCGGCATGCAACATTCTGGACTGCCAGAATGTCACTGCAATACTCACCAATATCCAACGTGGCTGCTTATTGCGAACAAATATTCGTTGATCATTTCGAGGGGCGTCTCTTGTAGCACGTAGTCGACGCGACGACCGCTGTTCAGACGACCAAGCATATCCGGGGTCACATTCTAGTATGAAACAATTACATTATTACGCTAATACAAATCCAGACTAATATTATAATAATATGGTTTAAATGAAACTGGCCAAGTGCGAGTTAGACTTTTGTCCCGCACACGGAGGGTTCCGAACGCCATCTAACGAAAATCTAACGAACTTCTAATATAACACCAAACCAACTAAGTAAACGTTAATAACACAAAGGTAATTAATATTATATTAAATCTGGAAGACCGAGTGTTCGTACGACTAACTAAACTAACTTTCCACTTATTCTAGCTAAATGAAACTCTTTAAGTACTAATATAGAAGATATATTAATCAATACTGTACACTACTGCATGCTAATCTCAAATAAGTAAACAAATCGACCGAGGCCCACAAATTTAACAAATGAAACGCTTGCGCGTGCTCATTTTTCCTGTGCTGCCATCTAGTTGCGTCGAGGTGAATTAATTGCAAAGGCACACAGGTACAGTACAGTACACGGGTAAGTTATTGGTAGTTGATTGCAGATTGAACACCGAGCTTTGCCAAAAGCTTCTTCTGTCTCAGTTTTTTATATTGTATGTTCGAAATGAACAAACTGTTGATACCTAAATATTTATATTTAAGATGTTTTGTACACAGTTTTTGCAATAAATGTATTCTATTCTATTCTACTCGCCAATAGATGTCGGGAGGAGTCATATTTTAAGTTGATTATTGAAAACACGAATAAAACAACATTTCTGAAAATGAATCTTAGCTAGATCGATTTATAGCCCCCGAAATCCCCTGTTTACTAAATTTTGTTTAATCGCTCGAGCCGTTTTCGAGATTCAGATTCAGATTCCGAGATTAAGGGAAACACGATAGCGCCACCTATGAAGATTCATAAATGGCGCTATCGTAAAAACACGTTTTTTGTTTTTTAACTCTTTAATTTTTAACTTTGCTCTGTTCTTAGTATTTGTTGTTATAACGGCAACAGAAATACATCATCAGTGAAAATTTCAACCGTCTAACTATCACGGTTCATGAGATACAGCCTGGTGACAGACGGACAGACAGACAGACAGACAGACAGACGGACAGCGGAGTCTCAGTAAATATTAGGGTTCCGTTGGTACCCTTTGGGTTCGGAACCCTAAAAACTAAAAGAACTGAATTAAAATGCCGAGCTATTAATTTCCAGTAGCAAGATTGAGGTGTTTATCTCCGTATCTCTAAAGATACTTATCAGATCTCGATGAAAATTCAATGGTACCCCCCTTGGAATATCTCTTTTTCAACAAAAAAAATAATCATCAAAATCGATTATCGGTTATCCGCAAACAAACATAAAAAATATATACACAGTGGAATTGAGAAAGCTCCTTTTTTGTAGTCGGTTATTATACATGTTTCGCTTCTAAATATCTTTATGACAAGGAGGTCGAAATAATAAATGTGTGTACTGCTCATTTTTCAACCGACTTCCAAAAAGAAGGAGGTTCTCAATTCGTCTGTATGTTTTTGTTGTTGTATGTATGTTACGCGATTACTCCGTCAATTGTGAATCGATTTGAATGATTATTTTTTAAATCAGTAGGGTAGTTTTCCGAGGTGGTTCCATTGTAATTTCATCGAGATCTGATACATATGTCCAGAGCTATGACGATAAACGTCTCAAACTTGCTACTGAAATTGACTCGCGCGGCATGTAAGTTGATTGTTTTAGTTTTTAAACTATCTTAATTATTTGTAGTGTCATTACCTCACTGCGTTGTTGTAAATAATAATGTATTCAAACCACAGACCTGCTACATATTAAACTAGATCGCGTACACCGGCCCCCATGAGACCGACCTTGAACGGAGTTTGTCCCTTTCTTTTGATGGACAACTTATATATATACCATACATATAGTATAGAACATATATAGCACTAGCAGGTTGTTAGACAAGGACACACTCCCACCCTGGTGTCTCTCAATTGGGCCGTTTTGTTCTACAAAGCAATTACAACTTTATAGTTAAAGCATACGGATTAAATTGAATTTGTCAAAACATCTGCAGTGCACCATCCTTTTATAATACATCAATGATTTATATATACGTTTATGATTCAAACAAATGATGTTCGTATGTAACTTACCATTTCGCTGACTTGATCGTCCTTGTTATCACAGAGTGGATCTTTTTCTAATTCTTCTTCGACAACCTGTGGACAACAATAATTATGATCATCTAAAAAAACCGCCTTCAAATGCTAAGCTCGTCATTTTCAACAGACTTCCAAAAAGGAGGAGGTTATCAATTCGTCTGTATGGTTTGTGGAGTTTATTCCTTAAGAATCGATTTTCATATATTTATGTCCGGGGTATGAAAGTTGATGGGAGTAAAATCAAACGTTAAGTGTTAAACGTTATGCGTTAAAAGCTAGTTTGTTAATTTTTTTTTTATAGGTAGTATAGATCTTCGAGGTGGTGTCTATTAAAATTTTATCAAGATCTGATCAGTATCTCGAGTCATGACGATAAATACCTTGACCGTGACCTTGACATTTACCCTGACCTTGACCTTGACCACAATAATAATAATTCTTAAAGAGTAAACTCCAGTCGTTCGTCGAAGCTGACCCACCTTTTACCCACACAATACTCCGTCTCTCGTTTTTTTATTAGTAGGGTACATTTCTAAGGTAGTCTGTCTCCATTGTAATTTCATTGAGATCTGATAAGTATCTCCAGAGATATGGAGATAAACACCTCAAACTTAATACTGAAAATGACTAGCGCGGCCTTTAAAGTCGCTTTTATTTCGTTTGTAAACGATCTTAAATTATCTTTGCCAATTTCCATTGATTTGTAAAATAAAAAATCCGTGTCAATATTTTTGATAATCAACTGACGGACTAATTATCAGTACTAGAATTAGAATTAAATATTACTATGTAGTAGTACTAGAATTAAATATTATTCTTTTACCCAGCCATCATCCTTATTATACTAGCTGTGCCCCGCGGTTTTACCCTCGTAGACATCGTTCCCGTGGAAATATCGGGATAAAAAGTCCCCTTGTGTTATTCCAGGGTCTAGGCTATCTACATACCAAATCAGCTCAATCGGTTCAGTAGTTTTAGCGTGAAGAAGTAACTAACTTTTGAATTAGTAGTTTTAGCGTGAAGAGGTAACAAACTTTTGAATTAGTAGTTTTAGCGTGAAGAAGTAACTAACTTTTGAATTAGTAGTTTTAGCGTGAAGAGGTAACAAACTTTTGAATTAGTAGTTTTAGCGTGAAGAAGTAACTAACTTTTGAATTAGTAGTTTTAGCGTGAAGAGGTAACAAACTTTTGAATTAGTAGTTTTAGCGTGAAGAAGTAACTAACTTTTGAATTAGTAGTTTTAGCGTGAAGAGGTAACAAACTTTTGAATTAGTAGTTTTAGCGTGAAGAAGTAACTAACTTTTGAATTAGTAGTTTTAGCGTGAAGAGGTAACAAACTTTTGAATTAGTAGTTTTAGCGTGAAGAAGTAACTAACTTTTGAATTAGTAGTTTTAGCGTGAAGAGGTAACAAACTTTTGAATTAGTAGTTTTAGCGTGAAGAAGTAACTAACTTTTGAATTAGTAGTTTTAGCGTGAAGAGGTAACAAACTTTTGAATTAGTAGTTTTAGCGTGAAGAGGTAACAAACTTTTGAATGAGTAGTTTTAGCGTGAAGAGGTAACAAACTTTTGAATTAGTAGTTTTAGCGTGAAGAGGTAACAAACTTTTGAATTAGTAGTTTTAGCGTGAGGAGGTAACAAACTTGTGAATTAGTAGTTTTAGCGTGAAGAGGTAACAAACTTTTGAATTAGTAGTTTTAGCGTGAAGAAGTAACTAACTTTTGAATTAGTAGTTTTAGCGTGAAGAGGTAACAAACTTTTGAATTAGTAGTTTTAGCGTGAAGAAGTAACTAACTTTTGAATTAGTAGTTTTAGCGTGAAGAGGTAACAAACTTTTGAATTAGTAGTTTTAGCGTGAAGAAGTAACTAACTTTTGAATTAGTAGTTTTAGCGTGAAGAGGTAACAAACTTTTGAATTAGTAGTTTTAGCGTGAAGAGGTAACAAACTTTTGAATGAGTAGTTTTAGCGTGAAGAGGTAACAAACTTTTGAATGAGTAGTTTTAGCGTGAAGAGGTAACAAACTTTTGAATTAGTAGTTTTAGCGTGAAGAAGTAACTAACTTTTGAATTAGTAGTTTTAGCGTGAAGAGGTAACAAACTTTTGAATTAGTAGTTTTAGCGTGAAGAAGTAACTAACTTTTGAATTAGTAGTTTTAGCGTGAAGAGGTAACAAACTTTTGAATTAGTAGTTTTAGCGTGAAGAGGTAACAAACTTTTGAATGAGTAGTTTTAGCGTGAAGAGGTAACAAACTTTTGAATTAGTAGTTTTAGCGTGAAGAGGTAACAAACTTTTGAATTAGTAGTTTTAGCGTGAGGAGGTAACAAACTTGTGAATTAGTAGTTTTAGCGTGAAGAGGTAACAAACTTTTGAATTAGTAGTTTTAGCGTGAAGAGGTAACAAACTTTTGAATTAGTAGTTTTAGCGTGAAGAGGTAACAAACTTTTGAATTAGTAATTTTAGCGTGAAGAGGTAACAAACTTTTGAATTAGTAGTTTTAGCGTGAAGAGGTAACAAACTTTTGAATTAGTAGTTTTAGCGTGAAGAGGTAACAAACTTTTGAATTAGTAGTTTTAGCGTGAAGAGGTAACAAACTTTTGAATTGGTAGTTTTAGCGTGAAGAGGTAACAAACTTTTGAAATAGTAGTTTTAGCGTGAAGAGGTAACAAACACACACAAACTTTCGCCTTTATAATATTAGTGAGATTTTACATACCTTCTCCAGAGTGCCGTCATTGGGTGGTCCTGATTTCCACCTATTCCACGTGACTCGTATCGACTCAACTAACTTCTGCTTCAAGTCTGCGCCCACTCGAGCCATTGTGTCTTTTAATTCTGTAATAAATACATTATTGTCATATGTTATGCTAGTAGCGCCTAGCGGTTTCACCCGCGTATTTCAAGTTCCTGTGACAATACGGGGATAAAATATAGCCTACTAGCTGTGCCCGCGATTTCGTCCGCGTGGAATAGTGTCTTTGGGTAGCATTTTTAATTATTTAGGCTAATTATTTTACAAATAAGACACATACGTATCCCACCTACACTGCACCGTACCACGCCGTGCTAATCCCCCCTCCCCTCCCCTCCCTCTCTCTCTTCCCTCCACCAAAAAGAAGCCTATGTCCTTTCTCAGGCTCTAGACTATCTGTGTACCAAATGTCATTTAAATCGGTTCAGTGGTTTTTGCGTGAAAGTGAGACAGACAGACAGAGTTACTTTCGCATTTATAATATTAGTTAGGATTAGGATGTTACTCGCTGATAATGTTTCATAAGTGAAAGATTTTTTTAAATCGGTCTAGTAGTTTTTGGGTTAAATCGAAACAAACAAAAAATAAAACTGCCATGCCGCGCGACTAAGTTTCAGTAGCAAGTTTGAGATGTTCATCGTCATATCTTTGGAGATATCTTATCGTCATATCTTGATGAAATTATAATGGGACCACTTTGGAAATGTAACCCTACCAATTAAAAAAGGATCATTGAAATCGATTCACAACTGGCGGAGTAATCGCCTAACAAACATACAAAAAAACTGTTTAAATTAAGAACCTCCTCTTTTTGGAAGTTAGTTAAAAATGACCATATGAGTATGATCTTTATAGACTGAGAAAGTGATCCCTACTTTAGGATACCCTGTGCTATGGAGACCAGTTTCTTCCTTACTTACATACATACAGTGCGACATAAAAGAGTTGACAATAAATGAGGGCGCCACTATTGCTTTTGTATCTTGTATGTAGCAACATTCTTAGTTAGAAACAAACGTTTTTGATACATGTATTATTTTTGCAAATATAAGACATTTTACATATACATTTTATAGTATCTATATAAATGTTATATATATATTATTTCTATACAAATTCTTCTTTATTTATTTATATGCTTATTTCTTACTTGCATTATTCAATGAGTGAAAACATGGATAAAAATCAATAGTCGCGCAATAAACACTAATTTTTTGGTGTTGCCGGTAAGAATGACCAGTTAGTTCTTTAATAATTAATTTCTACTCTTTTATGTTGCACTGTACATACAGATTTACTAGCTGACCCCGCAAACTTTGTTTTGCCTAGAATGTATTTTTCAATGATAAACCATAACAAAATAAAAATAAAATTAAAATGTCAGAAAAATAAAAAATAAATATTTAGGGGTAGGTTACCCTTATCATATATACTAATTAAATAATAATAATAATATAATAATAATAATAAAAAAATAATTATAAAGAGAGAACATTTGTATTTTTGTATTTTTGTATGTTTGTAATGATTTGGCTCAAAAACTACTGGACCGATTTAAAAAATTATTTCACTAATATATAGAATGGACTTTCAAAATTAAAATAGGATATATATTATCCCGTTTAAATAAAAGGTACATTCGTGGAGACCTAATTTGCAACCTAAGTCGACAAAAAAACCGTCGAAAAAACACGTTTCTTACGAACGCTGCTCAATTGAAAATAGATAGAAGAATATTTTCTATGGAAGAGTTGTACAGCTCAATAAGACCTACAAAAAAGTCCACGATAGCATATGTCTATCTCTTAAGGTTGACTCACAGTAACCATTATAATCTTTAATTTTTTATTAAAAAATAAAACATAACTTCGAAGGCTATTTTCAAGTATATAGTATTAATCCTTATCTAAATAATTACATTAATTAGCTTGGCCACATATTATAGATATAAATTGTCCTTTACAGTATATAATTCAAATGAAAACTATAGAAGATATCACGGATTTTACATAAACGCATCGCAAAATTAATAAAATATTTGCAGTGAAACCACAGATTAGGTCATAGTTACTACGAAAATATTACTAAACCTTAGCTATTCTGTAGATCCCCACCGATCACAATCAATTTGAAGTCAATATAGTGTAATAATATGATCTATTGTATAAAATAATAATGATCTATATATATATATAATATATATATCTTAAACTACCCCGACTGATCTATGTATAATCTTTTCATTAAAAGCATTCCAATGACTCAAAACACGACATTTAAAATCTGAGCTGTAAGTTGGTGAGGATTTGAGTATTCTGTAGAGTCCAGGAGAAGTCCCAGCATCAGGTCAATGCTTCCATGTTCTTACAATATCGTTGAAGAAGAAGATTTTCGAATTGATCAGACCTATGAAAGTTGATTTCATAGCGCAATTAACTAGAAAAATGCTCATAGTTTTATTACGAATGAACGAATTTTCATGAATCAAAGCTAAGAACACTCTCGATGAAGACATCTAATCTATCAGACAAAAAAAAACTATCAATAATAAAATAAAAATCGATTCATCGGGTCGGGTGCTAAGATGCTCCAGCTCCATGCTTCTTTTTGCGTCGGGGAAAAGGTTACGGCGGCAGATGTTCTTGGTGGTAAGATACTTTTTAGGATTCCGTAGCCGCTTGGCAAAAATCGGAACCCTCATAGGTTCGTCATGTCTGTCTGTATGTCTGTCCGTCCGTATGTCACAGCCATTTTATTCCGAAACTATATAGACTGTGTGTGTGAAAAAATGTTATTTGTGTCCCCCCCCCCCCCCCCCTCCCTCTAACTTTTAAAGTAATAGAGTGAAAAATCTAGAAAAAATATATACTGTAGATCTCATTAAAAACATTCAACAAAAATTGGTTTGAACGAGATACAGTCAGCAGTTTTTGAGATATAGCATTAGCGACCGCATTGATAACTTTGTTTTTCATACAAACTCTATGAAATCAAAGTTAATTTTTTGGTAACGAAGAATTAACGTTACAAAATACTCTACTGTTACGGAACCCTACGAGTGCGAGTCCGACTTGCACTTGGCCAGTTTTGGTAGATTGAATGATCCCACCTCTGTACGAAAACCCATAATTCATGAATGCACATAAAACTTTCATTGGTAGGTATATAGCTAGGATTAGAACCAACGACCGTCGGGTCAGAATCAGGGTAACTATCCTTTTCGCCAAAGGGCCGTCCAATATCACTACGTAAGTATTATAAAACAAAGTCCATGACTGCGTCTGTCTGTCTGTTCGCAATAATCTCAATAGCAACTGAACGGATTATCATGCGGTTTTCACCAATAGCCAGAGTGTTTATGAGGAAGGTTTAGGTGCATAATTCGTTAAGTTTTTGTGTAAATTGGTTGAAATATGACGATGATTGTTAAATATGTTAATATTTTATATTCGATGCAACAAACTGATGCAAATTTTGTAGGCATATATGTTCTACCCGTGCGAAGACGGGGCGGGCTGCTAGTATGAAATATAGATGTTGGCCGATTCTTAGACCTACCCGATATGCATACAAAATTTCACACAAATCGGTCCAGTCGTTTTGGAGGAGTTAGGTAACAACCACCACGACACGAGAATTTTATATATTAGATATGTACTTACCAAGATGCATACGTTTTCTCCCCTTATGATGTGGAATAAGTGATGGTTTCACTTCTTGCAACACTGGGTTAATCAGCGGTTCCATTCTGTAAAACATACATTTTTCACGCTTTAATCATCACTTACCAACAGGTGAGTTAATGGTCAAACGCTAGCCGACAATAATTTTAAATATTTGGGGCATATCGTTAAAGCCGATCTCAGAGACGATGACGATATTGAGCGGGAACGGAGGGCTCTGTCTCGAAGAGCAAACACGATTGCCCGCAGATTTGCTCGGTGCTCGGAGGAGGTGAAGTTGACGCTCTTTAGAGCGTACTACACGTGCAGTTTGTGGGGCAACTAAACACAACGAGCCTGCAGAGCTCTCCGCGTCCAATAGAATAATGACTTTAGGGCGGTGGTGAGGCTGCCCCGGTTTTGCAGCGCCTCAGGCATGTTCGCGAATGCACACACAAGCTGCTTCCACGCGAGCATGCGCAGACGCAGTGCGTCCCTGGCGCGCAGTGTGTGGGCTAGCTCTAACATCGTCCTGAAGATGATACCTGGACGACTTGACTGCGCATACATTCGACACTGCTGCAACAGACTTGTTCCTACTAGCAGTAGTAGGTGGTTATTGGGTGTTCTACTCCACCCACAGGGTGGTGGGTGGAGTAGAACACCCAATAACCACAAATTGATTATCTCTCGCCATTTGTGTTTTAGAACTCTCAACGACCCTGGTAAGAACAGGCAAAAAACAGATACAGAAATAGAAATAAAATAACAGAAACGAGCAAACGCAGTTGAGTATATAATTTTGATCAACATGTTTTAGAACTCTCGAAGCCTCCGGTGTAATAATTTTAATAAACATGTTTTAGAATTCTCAAAGCCTCCGGTAAGATCAGGCAAAAAACAGAAACAGATACAGAAATAAAAACAGAAACAGAAACGAGCGAACGCAATTACTAGTTTGCTTATTTGGTAACCAAAAAAACTCAACCGTTCCGCTCATAAGGTATATCGTTTGATCAACTGATGTGTTGTGGAACCCTCAATATATTTAAATTGGTCTGTTATAGATAGAAAAGAACGGAGAAAAAACTGAATTGGTGTTAAAATAACAGAAACGAGCGAACGCAGTTGGGTATATAATTTGATCAACATGTTTTAGAACTCTCAAAGCCTCCGGTGTAATAATTTTGATCAACGTGTTTTAGAACTCTCAAAGCCTCCGGTAAGAACAAGCAAAAAACAGAAACAGATACAGAAATAGAAACAGAAACAGAAACGAGCGAACGCAATTACTAATTTGCTTTTTTGGTAACCAAAAAACCCAACTGTTCCGCTCATCAGGTATATCGTCTGGTGTTTTTCACTAGTAGTAACTGACAATTTACTTACTTAAATCTTACAAACTAATTTTGTATGACGAAATATTTATTAGATCAAACAAGATACATTTGTATAATTCCAGAGCGTAGGTGTTCATACTGGAAATCTGAAACAATATAAAAAATATTACAAAATTAAAATCTGCTACCCCTAAAGCACCAACTTTTATATTTTCTGTGCTTTAAAGAAATGTGTGTATATACGTAAATTAAAATTCAAGCGTAGTCACTCACCATTTTCATCTAAAGGATTTTAATTTATTAAATTCATGAAGATCTCATTGTTCCTGCTGCTTGTCGCTCCTGTAAAATAGAAATTGGTACACATTAGTTTAAAACTAAGAATACACAATTTTATTTTTAAAAATCTTTACTCAGAATAAATCAAATTAAACTTGGAAATAACTAAACATTAAATCAGTGTGTAGTTAATATAAATAGCAATCGAAAAATAATCATTTTTATGTAATTTTTTAATATTATTTTCTTTACCTAACATTTACATAACATGTTCAAAATAATTAGGATCGTTTAAAAAACCGACTTCAACTGTCACTATAATAAATTTGAGTAGCAAGTTTGCGGTTATTATCTCCATATTACTCAGAATAAATCAAATTAAACTTGGAAATAACTAAACATTAAATCAGTGTGTAGTTAATATAAATAGTAATCGAAAAATAATCATTTTTATGTAATTTTTTACTATTATTTTCTTTACCTAACATTTACATAACATGTTCAAAATAATTAGGATCGTTTAAAAAACCGACTTCAAATGCCACTGTAATTAATTTGAGTAGCAAGTTTGCAGTTATTATCTCCATATCTCTGGAGATACTCATTAGATCTTGATAAATTTACAATGGGAACCACTACAAAAGTATAATCTTTGACATAAATATATAATTTAAAAAATCGGACCACAATTGACAGAGAACAAAAATAATAAATATTTCACAGTGAAACATAGAACATCCTCCTTTTTTTAAGTCGGTTAGTAGGGCTTTTTGTCGTATGAAGACCTATTTTATTTTTTCGATTTCTAGTTATTGAGAAAATCTTTATTATATAATACGACAGAAACTTTGTTTGTAATTTTATTTTCGAATCAATCAAAAAAGTTTACGTTGCAAAGTATTATACAATAAAAGCTAGGTACTTACTTGTTAATTCCAAATAGTTAATTAGTATAGAATGAATGGTCTTGTTCACACGCTCGATAGTAGGTACAAACGTACGAAGGATGGATTGAGTTACATGTACATCGTAAGCATTTCTTTTAAGGGTTCGCATACACGTTCGTTTTTAACTCTGCGATTGAATTGTTCTGTAGGTACAGATAAATCATGTCCCTATAACCTGTAAATGTTTATACCATTAAGTTTGCACTGTACAGTTAATTGAATGCTATTTTAACCGACACCTAACCAAGGAGTAGGTTCTGAATTCGTCGGAATCTTTTTTTATGTATGCTTCTCGATTACTCAAAGATGGCCGTACCGATTTAGAATATTTTTTATATTGTTTGAAAGGACACACTTTCCAAGTAATTTCATTTAAATTTCATCGAGATCTGATGACTATCTCAAGAGATATCGGGAGACAAACACATCAAACTTGGCACATGACTAGCGTGACATTTGAAGTTAGTTCTTTTAGTTTATTAACGATTTTAAATTATAATTATAACCATTCAGTTAAACTATCATTCATATGTATAGTCAAAACTATTTAGTGAAAACGAGCAGTTAAAACTCCAGGTGTGTAGCGGCCTTACGACAAATTATTTTTAAACAGACTTAACAGATAGCGTTTGTACGAATTACTTTTTTGTTTGTTATATCAATCATTTATGAACTGATTTGTTTTTTTCTTTTTACCGACTTCACATAAAGGAGGATGTACTCAATTCGTCTGTATAATTGTATTTTTTTGTTACCTCAGAACTTCATCACTAATTAACTGTGTGTGGATTTGGAGAATGTTTTTATTTTTTATAAATAGAATATGTTTACAGTGTAGTTCCATTTTAATTTTATCAAGATCTGATAAGTATCTCCAGAGATATGGAGATAAAGACCTCAAATTTAGTACTGAAAATGACTTGCGCAGCATGTGAAGTCGGCTTTTTGTTTTGTGAACGATCTTAAATTATGTAAAAATGTAAATAGTAATACTTTCCGTGTGGTGTATTGTACAGTTCAAATAATTAGATACCGTCTTATTATCTAAACACATAAAATATGATTGCAATATTTTATGCACTGACTTTTAATTTTACGTAAAACATTAAAGGCAATCCGGACAACCGGGCCCCCTACCTATTTACCAAATCCGTTGCCAGAACCGATGATGTTAATTTTTTTCAAAATAATCATGCTGTTGCATGATTAGGTGCTTTAATAGTAGTATACAGGATGTATTGTAATGCTAAATAATGAAATGTAGCTGATCAGAATGTTCGTTTAAATTGAGCTAAAATAGAGTTAAAATAGAGAAAATATAAGGCGCGTCGCTCACTACCAAGTCGTGGCGGCGTAGTATTTTTGGTAAATGCATGTTGCCCTTTAATATCATCTGACAGAATATACACTCACGAACTAATAAACTGCACCAAAGTTCAGTATTACTTTCGAATTAATTGAATGGTCTTTTCCAGTATACAAACATACACTTAAGGATATGATACTTCGCTGCTATGAAGTTAACGAACCAAACTATAGGTTTCAATCTAACGTTTATATTTTATTTCTAAGGCGTCTCGGACTTTGATTTAGTTTAATATTCCGTAAATGTAGGTTTACCCTACCTAATTAGATTATTAATGTTGATCAACCAAAGAGTATATCAAAATAAACTTTAATAATGTGAGTGCCTGTTGTGGGGTTTTATAATGAAAAACAATCAATCAATTAATTTATTTATTAAGAATATACCAACAAAAAATGTTCGTTTTATAATGATTAACAAAGCCCTCTGTACTCAGCCATATACAACTTGACATTAATTTTAAAATTAAATTATTTGAAAGGTAATAGTTAATGTTATAATTTATATTAGTTATAATAGTTAAAATTTTAAATTTGTCAATTAATATTCTTGCACACTATAGTAGGCTTACTTCAGCCATGATAAATTACTTTATTTGACGTCTAGAATAGGTTTGCGTTTGCATGTAAAGCTGCTTAATGTTTTATTCTAATGGAATTCTAGTGGGGTAACGAACGCAGAACCATATGATAAAAAAATGACTACCGTACCATTCTTCTACATTACATGATTATGTATCTAGGTAATATTAGTAATTAGAGATGTTTCAGTTTAGCATATTTAAGCAAGGATGTAGAATTGAAATTTAAATTGTAGTAAGCGAGGAACATCTTCTTCGCTGTTCACGATGATATGGTAGAAAGAAGCACACCGTTGCCGTTTATGGGGCAAGGTTTATTATATGAGATAGAAGTATTACCTGATACTAGAATACTTAGGAGAATAAATAGGGGAAGAAAGCCTGTGAGTGAGGCGTTTTAGGCGGAGTTTGCAGCATGCATGTTCTTAAGACCTTAGATGCCTGGGTCTTACACCCGGCCTGGTGCAGCCTTAGGGCTACTCTGCCCCCTCATTCCACCTGGTAAACACCACAACATGTTACAATGTATGGTAATCATTAGATTATTTAAAGGGTATGTTCGCGGGGGACAAGTTTGAGCATTTTAAGAGAAGCCTTTCCTGACCCTTACTAATAATATTAGGGAAAGATTTGAGAGTAGAAAAGTGGAATTTATAGTCGCTATCTCACTGCTTTTAAGTTTATAATATATATGGTATTATTATATGTTAATAAATATGCCACGTACATGACCGTTAGGTCTAAAGGAAGGTTTTTAGGTAAGAAATATAACACTACACAACAAGATTTTGGATGAAATGTACAATTTATGCGCCCATCTTGTTAGACGGATTTGCATGGAAAGGTGGATTGATTTCAATGAAATTATACCTGTATCTCGGCGTTAGACAGAGATCTAGCTTTAAGCTTAAGCTAGAATATAACATCGATATAATTTGGACACTTCGTGCATAACAAGTTAAATATGATAACTCACAGTTTCAGTGTCCCTCAAAACTTTGAACAAAAAAACAAAATGGATGTCAAGGCGTGCCATTGACCACTGCACAGTGCACAGAGTACTGATCTGATACTGAATAGCCCTACTACGTTATAAGAGTAGGCACTTCTCTACATTGTTGATACCCGATTTATGAACGTACTTTATAGCCAACCTAACTTAACGGAAAGTATTGCTTATACATTTCATAGAAACTTTTTTTGCAGGGTTAGTTGGTACAAAGTACGTTCATAATTATGGGTTATTTAATAATGTATGCAATGTCGCGAGACGACCACTGTATATTTTTAATTCATTAGCGTCCTCTATGGAGAAACTACGTAACTACTACGATAAGTAGGTTATCATTGAGTATTTACCGTAAGATTTTATCAATTTTTGATTAGACCAAAACTTTGTAATGATTTCGACAGATAGCGTGAAATTTAAATAAGGAAGCCGTTCGATATTGATTATTATATACGAGGAGTTTATTGGATCCATTGATCGAGTTATTTAGATTGAATTTATTTATTGAGTTACCTATTGGAGAGCAATTATTTAGATATATTTATAGTATTTAGTTATTGGTGAGTTTATTAGTGTTCCCGTTAGATGGTGGGACTAGTATAAAAGGATGTATTGGATTATTTAAATTATGGTACTTTTATTAGTTTTATGCTAGATTTGTTGGTAAGATTTTAGGAAGTGTTAATAAATGAAATAATTCAAAACAACGATGTTAATGTATACGATTATATAATAAATTTCTTAAATATATTCATGATTAACTGTCTGTGAGCAGATTTTAAACCATTGCAAATCCCAGTTACATGAAAAATTAGCTATTATTAATTTATAATTATATTATTAATTAATTAGCTAAAGATTTGTGCCCTCTTTGAGAAACGACGTAACTATTACAATAAGTATGTTATCATTGAATATTTTTTTAATTCTTCTTCAGTCAGTTCAGTCTTATAAATTTATAAGACCCTAACTTGTAATAGTGCCGACAGATTAAAATTATTGTATTATTATTATGCGCTTTCAAATTTATTTATTTGTAGTGGATTTTAGGGAGTAATAAAAAATAAATTTACCAAAAAAAAAACCTAATCGGTTCATAAACAGCAGTTAAATATGAGTTTACAATCAAAAACATCATACATACAAATCGAGTACGACGTATCTTGTTTATTGAAGTCGGTTAAATAGTAATCTTTGCCGAAGGCCTCTACACACATGGAGTTTTAATTGCAATAAGTATTCGTATTTTATTAAAATAAACAAATTTGAACTTAATCTATAGCATAAAGCTACCTACTGGTCGCACTCAAATAACATGAGAAAAACCTTTTCTGTTACCCGACTACGATAGAATTAAAAGTGAATGTATAAAATATTACACACACTAATAATAAAAAAAAATATACAAATATACAACAAGTAAAAAAGTCAATTAATCATCAAATCTAACATTTGAAAACAGTCTTCATTATTCACTATCTCACCTGATGTTTCGTTTCGTGGTCGAAGATTTTATGAAACAGCGTTTGTTAATTGCAAACACTTATATGTGGTTAGGTAATGATGTAAGCAGGCCTAATAATGCACACAGGAAGTATTTGGTTCATAAACAACAGTTAGGTATGAGTTAATCGTACATACATATGGAGTACGTATCTCTGTTTATTGAAGTTGGTTAAAAAAGTAATCTTTGTCTCTGGAACATATCTGGAAACATACCTGGAGTTATGAGGCAACAAACAAAAAATCATAAAATCAAATCGAGAACGTATCTCCATATATTGAAGTCGGTTAAAATGTAATATTTGTCTCTACAGCATAAATCAAGCCTTAATTATAGAATGTCGACGTAGCCGTAAGTCGATACCCAGTCACCTTTTATCAACAGTGTAGGGAAATAAACTGACCTATATCTTCAATTATGTATCTCTAAGCGGATATATAGATTTAGATCGTTCCTTCCTCTTACCAAAACCTTTATATATCCGGTATATCTTAATGAAGATTTTTTTATTATTCAATTTCAACCGTGATATATAATTATTTGGATCACATCATCAATAACAACAGGTAAGAAAAAAAAATTAAAAAAAATGCAAGTTACGACCTAATAATGTTAAATAATATAGGTTTTAAATCTCGACTATGCTTAATTTTGGATATGGAATATACTAACGGATATAATGTGTCTTTTTGAGTGAGTTTCAGATATATCAGAAGCAGTTATACCAAGCGGATCAATATCCTTTTATGATCAAAATTTATTATTATATGGAAGGATATACGATAGTTCCACTCCTCTGTCAGATACCCAAGCCTATTGCAAAGGTGAAATATTCTGTTAAAATACGAGTACTTACTACTTTTTAGATTGGAATATTATTTGCTGACAAATAGGTATTCTACTGAGACTGATAAAAATAGGGTTCTCTCATGTCATTTGAATCAACGCAATCCTCGGAGCTAGTAGCAAGCCAGGGGGACGAGCATTAAATTGATCGTTTTTATGTAGTACGCACTCTTTCATCAAATATTACTTATTAGTTCAATAGAAAAAGGCGATTACACTGCGATCGACTTGGCGTACAAATCTTCATATAACCGGTTTATAGTTCGGTACCTTGTGCGTTCCATCTCATTTATCAATAAAATACCGATATATAAAAATTGAATTGAAGTTGAAGTGTACTATCTCCATGGTTAAGATTCAATAGCTCAAGTGTTAAAATTTAGGTCTGGTAAATGTTTAAAAGTTATACAACGTTTTGTAGGAAAAAAGTGTTTATTTGCTTATGTAACTTTAATAAATAAAACAGTAGGTACTACATTTTCATGTTTAAAACAAATTACTTACTATAATTTAGACGTATTTCACATAAACAATGTAAACAAATTAAGTGTGCTACTACTTACTTGATTAATTAAAAATGCTAATCACTAATTCAGAATCACTGATCATATTTTCAGTTAAGTAACTAGTAAGTTTAAGTTAGGAAGCGTATACAAAAACTCGATTTTTCAGTATTTTTTTGCTCGATGGTACGGAACCATGGTAAAGTGTTAGTCCAACTTGCATTTGGCCAGTTTATTTCTTCACACGGTTGATAAAAGGTTTTGAGTTACAGCTTCGACAACATTAAAGGCTAAGGGTGTTGTACATACGTTTTAACTCTACGATTTAATTTTAGTTTGAAAGTTTTCGTATATTCATATTGAATGTGAACATGTAGGCTTTTTTTGCGTTGTATTTTTTGGATTTGTAAGTACTTATTTTACGAATGAGTAGACCATCTTCTGGGAGTAGCTAGATCAAAGATTTAACGTTCCTGTACCCATAAATCATGTCCTTACAGCCTATTCATTTTCAACTATCTATATATTCACCTAGAGTTTTAGCTGCGCGTTTTAACTAAATGTTTTTAATTAAAATAGCATTCGATAGTTCATGTATATATTGAAAACTTGAGTTTATAGATATTTGAAAATGAATAAACTATAAGAACATGATTTATCTCTACATGACAGTTTAATCTTAGATTTAAAACGTATGTACAAACCCTTAGCTTTTAATGTCGATGAAGCCGTAACTCGAGACTTCGTTTGTTTTGTTAAAATATCAGTACTTAATACCTATTAGATTGGAATATTATTTGCTGACAAATAGGTATTCTACTGAGACGGATAAAATAATAGGGTTCTCTCATGTCATTTGAGTCAACGCAATCTTCGGAGCTAGTAGCAAGCCTGGGGGACGACCATTACATTGATCGTTTTGTATGTAGTACGCACTCTTTCATCAAATATTACTTATTAGTTCAATAGAAAAAGACAAGACACTGCAATCGACTTGGCGTACAAATCTTCATGTAACCGGTTTATAATTCGGTTACCTTGTGCGTTCCATGACATTTATCAATAAAATATCGATAAATAAAAATTAAAGTACAAATAACATTTTAAGAAAATATTATTGTAACATGCTATTGGGATAAACTGCAGCCTATGTCACTCTCGAAGTCCTCTGACCAACTTTATACAAAATTCACATAAATCTGTTGAGCTGTTTTGACGTGAAAGGATAAATAACATATAAACATACTTTTACATTTTTTAAACATTAAAAGTTATAATAATATATTTTTAGTATTATATATTTTATTGTGATTTTGTTTTAGTTATTATAATATACAATGGTTTGTAGGAAAAAACGTCTTGAAGCACCACTGTCGAATACAACCAGTCCGCGACACAGACAAAAATCACCTTTTTTACTTATTCTGTGGTTTTGGTACAAAAATACCTTTGATTGTCCAGTACTTGAAGTATATATCTAGTCTATGGTAAAGATTTAATAGCTCAAGTGTTAAAATGTAGGTCTGCCAAATTTTTAAAACATTAAAAGTTATAGAATGTTTTGTAGGAAAAAAGTGTTTATTTGCTTATGTAACTATAATAAATAAAACAATAGGTCTGTACTATATTTTCATGTTTAATACAAATTACTTACTATAATTTAGACTTATTTCACATAAACAATATAAACAAATTAAGTGTGTTACTACTTACTTGTTTAATTAAAAATGCTGATCACTAATTCAGAATCACTGATCATATTTTCAGTTAAGTAACTAGTAAGTTTAAGTTAGGGAGCGTATACAAAAAACTCGATTTTTCATTCAGTATTTTTGCTCGATGGTACGGAACCATGGTAAAGTGTTAGTCCAACTTGCACTTGGCCAGTTTATTTCTTCACACGGTTGATAAAAGGTTTTGAGTTACAGCTTCGACAACATTGAAGGCTAAGGGTGTTGTACATACGTTTTAACTCTACGATTTAATTTTAGTTTGAAAGTTTTCGTTTATTCATATTGAATGTGAATGTATAGGCTTTTTTTCACGTTGTATTTTTTGGATTTGTAAGTACTTATTTTACTAATGAGTAGACCATCTTCTGGGAGTAGCTAGATCAAAGATTTAACGTTCCTGTACCCATAAATGATGTCGTTACAGCCTATTCATTTTCAACTATCTATATATTCACCTAGAGTTTTAGCTGCGCGTTTTAACTAAATGTTTTAAATTAAAATAGCATTGGATAGTTCATGTATATATTGAAAACTTTAATCGTAGAGTTAAAACGTATGTACAAACCCTTAGCTTTTAATGTCGATGAAGCCGTAACTCGAGACTTCGTTTGTTTTGTTAAAATATCAGTACTTAATACCTTTTAGATTGGAATATTATTTGCTGACACATAAAAATATGTGCTATAAAACCGTGGAACAATTGGTAAACCGTCACATTCGGCGAGAGGTAATCCTACCTTGGACTCTCAGAATGAACTTACCATGGTTCATCCAACCGTATGTGTTTAGGCAATGAGAGATAATCCTACCTTGGACTCTCAGAATCACACTTGCCACAATTCATCAAACCCTGTGTGTTATGAACACAGTTGGTGGGAGATAATCTTACCTCAGGCTCCTAGAGTGAGTTCATCACATACGACGAGAGATAATCCTACCTCGGACTCTCAGGATGATACTTACCATGGTTCATCCAACCGTATGTGTTTGAGCATCGAGAGATAATCTTACCATGGGCTCTCAGAATGACACTTACACAATTCATCCAACCGTATGTTTTATGAACACAGTTGGTGGGAGATAATCTTACCTCAGGCTTCCAGAGTGAGTTAATCATATACAGCGAGAGATAATCCCGCCTTGGACTCTCAGTTTATACTTATATTGCTCACTCAGCCGATTGTGTTTATACATCGCATGCGGCGAGAGATAATCCTGCCTTGGACTCTCAGGATGACATAAGGGAGGGGGTTTTAGTCAGTAGGAGTCTGACATAACCGAAGAGTCTGTGCTCAACGGCATCCAATGAGGATTTCCCCCTCCGACGAAAAAAAAAAAAAAAAAAAAAAAATACATTTGTGTTAGAAACATAGTTGGTGGAAGATAATCTAACCTCAGACTTCCAGAGTGAGACTTACCATGGACCACTCAGCCGATTGTGTTTAGGCACCACATGAGATATAATCAATTTTAAGATAAAATGATATAACAAACGAGTTGATTAATAGTACATTACGGTACAAGTGTGTAATGTTGGTGATTACCGCTGAGGCGCCATTGAGATCCGAGCCGTTAGGTGAAGGTCTTAAGAGAGCCGAGGACGGTATTCATCAATACACACGTGTATCATACGACGTTTTTTAACACACTTGTGAAGAAAATAATACAAAAAAATCATGTTATATAGTAGACAATTATAGATATTTTACCTTGGAGTTTTCAGGTAGTAAACTTTCCATAACGTTCAAAGGGCTTCACATCTTATATTGGGCGTTGTACAACATAAATCATTTTCTTTATAACTAGTACTTTTAGACATTTCAATTAATAAATAACTATAATTTCATCAGCGAAAACGAGTTGTGAAAAATGTTTCGCAATGGTGGGAAAAAATTCATTAGTTTTCCAATGCGCGCGCATCTAACAATGGCGATCGGCCATAGACTAAAAGAATGAGGTTTATTTATTTATTTATTTTTTTGTTTGACGCGGTTAGCGTTTTGGCCACGTACAGAATGGGGAATTATAGTTTTTACAGACAAAACAAAAGTTATAATTAAATAAAAGTTTTGTTTATTAAACACGTACAAGTTAAAATTATCTATTTAAACACGAAGTTGTTTAAAATGAGCAAGCAATAGGTATATTAATTTATTTGTGCTATTGCACACGATCTTTTTTGTATCGAAACTTTTTTAAGAACAAAGCAACACAACCAATAAAATTAAAAAAAAATATCTATAACTCACTTGCGAATAATAGTAATTAAAAAGTCACAGTTTGATAACAGGCGTCATTGTGTGCCTGATTGCAGTGAAATAAAAGCCACTTCATGAGCAAGTGTATTAAAAACGATATACCCAACTGCGTTCGCTCGTTTTTTGTTATTTTAACACTGACTCAGTTTTTTCTCCGTTCTTTCCTATGTATAACAGACCAATTTAAATATATTGAGGGTGCACAACACACCAATTGATCAAACGATATACCTGATGAGCGGAACAGTTGGGATTTTGGTTACCAAAAAAGCAAATTAGTAATTGCGTTCGCTCGTTTCTGTTTCTGTTTCTATTTCTGTATCTGTTTCTGTTTTTTGCTTGTTCTCACCGGAGGCTTTGAAAGTTCTAAAACACGTTGATCAAAATTATTACTCCAGGGTCATTGAGAGTTCTAAAACACGTTGATCAAAATTATTACACCGGAGGCTTTGAGAGTTCTAAAACATGTTGATCAAATTATATACCCAACTGCGTTCGCTCGTTTCTGTTATTTTAACACCAATTCAGTTTTTTCTCCGTTCTTTTCTATCTATAACAGACCAATTTAAATATATTGAGGGTTCCACAACACATCAGTTGATCGAACGATATACCTTATGAGCGGAACGGTTGAGTTTTTTTTGGTTACCAAATAAGCAAACTAGTAATTGCGTTCGCTCGTTTCTGTTTCTGTTTTTATTTCTGTATCTGTTTCTGTTTTTTGCCTGATCTTACCGGAGGCTTTGAGAACTCTAAAACATGTTTATTAAAATTATTACACCGGAGGCTTCGAGAGTTCTAAAACATGTTGATCAAAATTATATACTCAACTGCGTTTGCTCGTTTCTGTTATTTTATTTCTATTTCTGTATCTGTTTTTTGCCTGTTCTTACCAGGGTCGTTGAGAGTTCTAAAACACAAATGGCGAGAGATAATCAATTTGTGGTTATTGGGTGTTCTACTCCACCCACCACCCTGTGGGTGGAGTAGAACACCCAATAACCACCTACTAGCAGTGCCGGTCTTATTGTATGATCCATCCTATTTCAATTTTAATTAGTGGTTAGATTTCTATTTTATTGTGATTTATGACATTTTATTTTATTTTGAAGATTTTTAATGTAACTAATAATTTATTTTATTTTATTGATATTTTTATTTTAAACGAGCTGTGCCCCGCGGCATTGCCCGCGTAGGCAGAAACCTTTTTTGACTTATGCACGACAACTTTGCTAAAGATCATCACATGATTAAATGCATAGCTTACGATTCTATAAAGGACATACAGACAAACATTCATTTTTATATAAGAGATTTTAGTTAGTTTAGTAGCAGTTAGATTTTAGAATATAATATAATGTAAATTGTAATACGAATAATTTTAAATGGTGAATTATGGGCTACATATACCTGAAATAAACGAATTTTAATTTTATTTAAAATAAAAAAGACTGCAGTTTAGTAAGTTGTGTTTTTTTTTTTTGAGTTTACTACTCCTTAAGAAACGATTTTCATATTTAGCCCCCTTGACCTTGACCTTAACCTTGACCTTGACCACAATACACTTAATTTCATCGAGATCTGATAAGTATCTCCAGAGATATGGAGATAAACACCTTAAGCTTGGTACTGAAAATTAATAGCGCGGCATTTGAAGTAGGTTCTTTTAGTTTTTGATCTGTCTTATGAATTAAAGTATTGGAAATTTATTACATAATATAAAATAAATCTTACCGGTAAGCTATAGGATCATATGGATGGAAAATGTTGAAGAAATTCTTGCACGTAGGCAGTGAGAAGTTCATTCCAAGCATGTCCACACCTCGAATACATTCGAATATAGCTGTAAATAAAATTATGTAGCTTATTAAATCAACTTTTATAGTTCTTTTCAATTTGAAATTCAGTATCCTATTACTTTTTTTTTTAAATACTTTATAGGCTAGCGTTTGACCACTATCTCACCTGTTGGTAAGTGATGATGCGGTCGAGGATGGTAAGCACACTAGGCCTAGGATAGGAACTCGCTCTCAAGGATAGCTAGCGGAACACATTAGATGTTTGGTGACAGATTTTCTAACTTGAGGGTGGTAGCTGGCCAGGCGGACACTAGATAGTGTCCTACCACCATGCGGGGGTTGTTGGTTTCTTAACGATGTTTTCCTTCACCGCAGGGCCACAGTGAGAAGCGCACGTACATTTTTCGATAGAAAAATCCATTGGTGCACGGCGGTTTGAACTCGGTACCACGGCATCAAAGCCAACCGTTCTCCCGATTACGCCACCAGGCCCTCAAAAAACTTCAACGATATTGTAAGAAAATGGAAGCATTGACCTGATGCTGGGACATCTCCTGGAATCTGCAGAATACTCAACTCCTCACCAACTTACAACAGAGATGTCGAGTTTGTACTCATTCGAAAGATCTCAATGAACAGATTATACATAGATTAGATCAGTCGGGAGTGGTTTTAAATTTTGAATTTAACTTATATTAAATAGAATTATGTTTAATATTATGTTTCTTGTTTATGTACCTTTTAGTGTGCAAATAAATACTTACCAATAGGACTGCCAAGTGCATACAAAGCAGCGGGCGAGAACACTAGCTGGGGGTAGTTTTCTGTAGCGGGGGAGCGATTCAACGTCTCACGGATGAACGACTTTACTGACGACGAGATGGGGTTTAATGGAGGCTGGAAAATAATACATATTATATGCTGAGAGATTTGAATGTCACTACATTAATCATTGATGTATGATTCATTTAGTGACTTATCGAATATCTCACATTTATGTTTAGTATGAGCAGGCCTGTCGCACTCCGCGCTGTAGCTATGAAACTGCAAGTACAGTCTGGCAAGTATTACTTGGCGTGCCTGTGCGCCACTGTGCTTTTACTTTGTACTTTGATAACAGTTTCTCTTAAACCACTTTTAATTACTTTTGGCATTATTGAACTATTTTAATGTAGCAGATTTATCAACAATAATGTCGCGGTAATCTCTCAAACGTCAAACTCACAGTTTCAATTAAAATAATTAGTTCCAAAAACCACCACCGCCAAGTTATACTTGTGGCACTGTAACTCCGCGCCACCCAGCTGGTTACAAGTTCAGTCAGTAAAGTGTCACGCGCGCTCTCCACCGGCCGCGCGCGTTACTTGTACCTACCTGATTATTATATTCTTTGCTTACGATATTAACATAGTAACTGTAAAGAGTAACTATCAAACATTTTATCCAGCATGTCTAAACGAAAGGCTACAAGGTTTTGCGTAGCATACGGGTGCTTAAGCAACGACAGGAATGACGATTTTACATTCCATGACATTTCTAAGTATGTCGAAAGGTTACTAAGACATTAATAAACTTAATATTATCTATAAGTAACGTAAATCTATGTAGGTAGGCTATCTAGGTACTTTTTGTTTAACGATCCGGTCGCAGCCTTCCAGTTTTCGACTTTTTTTCGCGTAAAAGTCAATGGCAATGTCTGAAAGATTGTTCAGTGTAAGTAGACCTCCTAGGTACTAGTGACCGCCTTCTAATGCAGGGTCAGTGTATACTAGTTTTAGTTTAATACTTAAGTATATCAATTGAACAATAAAAGAAGGGGATAGAAAATGACAATATTTTCTTTGCCTCTTATTCATTTTATTTGTCAATTTCTGTCGTCGCGTCGCACAGTAAAAAGCAAAGAATGTCACACATAAAATGGTAGGTAGATATAAATCAGCTGAGTTTCATGTTTCAAGGGTATTTACGTTACGATCTTTAGGGAATTTCTATCGACATTACATCTTGCAAAATATTAAGGCCACTGTCTTGCAAAATTGACTCTCGGCAAATTATTTGTGCAGCGTTACTATTTTTTTAAAGCAAAGCCACTTAATATGAACAAATAAAAATTGATGTACATAAATATTCTGGACATAAGTTATCGCTACATATTTTTTTAAGGATCATCACGAAGTATTATGGTTGGTAAATCAAACGCTAAACAGGACTCCGTCGTGCGTAACACCATTTCGGGTTAGGTTTGAATACCTATTATATGGAAATAAATAAAGAAATAGCAAAACTTTTCAGCTCATACGTTGAAAAACATATTCTTATTTAATATTGGCTGGATAGATTTTTCTTAATATCTATCATATTCTTAACTCGCATTTTACAAAATCATTTTTTTTTTTAGATTTCGTTGTTTTTTAAACTGTTTTTTCGTGATAGTAAAGTGACGCATTTACGTAAAATATTGTTTTAAATGCCTATGATTTAATTCAATGATCATGTAAAAAGTATCACTCGTATTCAATTATTACCAAAATAATAATAAGATTTTTTTGTTAACTTATTTGAGCTATTGGCGAAAAACTTTGTAACATAATAAAAGACGACTATAAAAAGTACTGTAAGTAGGGTCGCGAATTTTTTTTTCATACTAAGGGTTGATTTCACCATTTATGCTACTAATCGAGATTTATTGAACTAAGTTATACTAAAACGTCTTTAAACGTCGATGTTGATCTTGATTTACGCGTACTTGATTTCACCATGAGGCTTCATTTGATCGTTTTTACCAAAACCAAGACTTAATGCTATTACGCACAACGGAACGTAAATCTCGTCATAAAGCTGTCGTATTAGATTGTTTTGGCATTGTCAAACTGACGAATTTCAGTTTGTAGTGGTGAAATGCAAAATGCCGGTTTAATCTCAGTTAAACACGTAAATCAAGTTCAAGTCGACCTGATCGCGTTTATATTCACTGATGAAATCGGCCCGGGGGTCGCGTCATGAAAAAGGTTGAAAAACACTGATATAATACAAATAGTAATACTATAATATAGCCTACCTCCTTTGGTATTTGATGACTCAATAGGTCGTACAGTATGACGCTGCCGAGAGAATGTCCTCCCAACGACACGTTGCCTTTGAACTCCGGGTTGCGTTGTTTGAACTTGCTGTATATACGGTTCAATTCTGAACACACTGTAGCTATTATAGTCTGGAAACAAGAAAAATGTTAAGGTTATTTTAAACCGACTTCACAAATAGGAGGTTCTCAAATCGTCGGCATTATTTTTTTATTTATGTATGTTCACCTATTACTAGAAGACGACGTCTAGATGAAAGCTGAATGGCTTTATACTTGTTTTTTTTTGTAAATTCAAAGCAATAAGTTATGTTTCTGTTATATTTAGAATAATTATTATTGATATGATCTATTTAATGTTATTTGACGCGTGTAAGTGCAAATGTATAATTTGCCTATATACTGAATAAATGACTTTTGACTTTTTACTTTTGACTTTGACTTTTGACGCCTGTACCGATTTAGAAAATTATTTTTTTATTTAAAAGGGTGGTCAGGTGGTTCCATTTAAAATTCATTGATATATTTTTTGTAAATTGTTAAACACAATCCAAAATTTCATCGTACCGACGGGACTCGAACCAGCACACCCCCCTCCCCCCCCCTAAATTACACGTCCAGGTGCTCTGCCAATTAAGCCACGATTCGATCCATAGATACGACGAAATTAGTGGATTGAATTTTTCTTAACCCAATTATGCATCGTTGGCGCCATCTATGACTACTTTTACAATACTACAATTTACAAAAAAATTATTTAACACTTCAAAGAAAGTATTCAACACTTCAAAAAACATAATATTTCATTGAGATATAAACAGTATCTCCAGAGATATGAAGACAAACACCTCAAACTTAAATTGTTAAACACAATCCAAAATTTCATCGTACCGACGGGACTCGAACCCGCACCCCCCGGATTACACGTCCAGGTGCTCTGCCAATTAAGCCACGGTTCGATCCATCGATACGACGAAATTAGTGGATTGCATTTGTTAACCCAATTATGCATTGGTGGCGCCATCTATGACTACTTATTACGTAAGTTAATCATTCGGAAGAAATCATTACAGTTTTCAAATCCGACGAGATCCGGGTTCGAGTCCCGTCGGTACGATGAAATTTTGGATTGTGTTTAACAATTTACAAAAAATATAAAGTGTGTGACACTTCAAAGAAACATAATATTTGACCTCAAACTTAGTACTGAAAATGACTAGCACGACGTTTGAAGTCGGTTTTTTTAGTTTTTTATGCGCTCATAAATTATTATTAACTGCAAATGTAAGTTTGTGGTATACCACTATAACTTCTTTCTGATAAAACAGAATTTATTTCTGAAAAAATCAATACAAACTTACATTTGTAGTTGTATTGTATGAGCCACCATACATTGTAACTGCAAATTTAAGTTTGTGGTGTGATTTCTTTCTGAACTGATTGAAGACGCTGCTGGTGTAGAAAAGCACATCTAACGCAATATGGTTCGTGAAGGCAATGAGACGAACTGTACTAACTTATATTTACAGTTGTAATGTATCACCAACTATTAATTGTAACTGCAAATGTAAGTTTGTGGTGTGATTTCTTTATAACCGAACTGAATTAAACTGAACTGATTTCTGAAAAAATCTATACAAACTTATGTTTGTAGTTGTAATGTATGAGAAACCATACATTGTAACTGCAAATGTAAGTTTGTGGAATAAATTCTGACCAAACTGAATTGACGTGAACTGATTTCTGAAAAAATCTATACAAACTTATGTTTGTAGTTGTAATGTATGACCCACCATACATTGTAACTGCAAATGTATGTTTGTGGTGTGATTTCTCACTGACCTGATGGAAGACGTTGCTGGTGTAAAACAGCACATCCAAGACGGTATGGTTTGTGAAGGCACGGAGACGAGGGATGCTTTCAAGAGTGACCCTGGACAGTCGACGGTCTACTCCCGTCTCGCCTGCATGGAGTTCATCATGCCAGGATACTGGAAGGACCTGCACAATCAGTGACACTCTAGTGAAGGAAAACATCGTTAAGAAACCAACAACCCCCGCATGGTGGTAGGACACTATCTAGTGTCCGTGTCCGCCTGGCCAGTAGAGGTGAGGCGTATTTACTAGAACAGATCCGAAGAATAAGTAATCGTATTTTACGAGACTAGGTGGCACCTATTCCTACTTTTGACAAATACCTATTCCACATAGTATTCGACCTCAGACCACATGAGTAAAGAAAAGGGACAGAGACAAAGCTTCATACAACAGCGCTGTGATGATGACGTAGACGCGCGTGTGTGTGAGCACTAGCGGCCTGTGTGCCGCCTGTCACGTGCGGAGTGAAACCGGTTTATAGTGGCTCGGCTGGTGCTTTAACACAGGCCTATTACTCGCGACGCATCGCGTTATATTATATTATTTTTTATCCCATCTATTCGAAAAGTGATACTTGGTTCCTGGATAAAAGCGTGCAAAGAAGTATTTTTCACCCAAGGGCGGGAAAATGATTTTAAAATTTTTGGTTTATGGATGTTCTTTTATAGTGACCTGTCTAAGGAGGTTGAATGAAATTCCTTGACATTTCATAACATTACATAACATTTCGTGCCATTTCATGAAATTTTGTGACATAAACATTACATAACATTTCGTGCCATTTCATGAAATTTTGTGACATATCATGACATTTTGTGACATTTGGTGACATAAAATGACATTTCATGAAATTTAATGATATTTCGTTACATATCATGACATTTCGTGACATTTAATGACTTTTATGACATAGATGGCGTTATATTGAAATGTCGATCCTTAACTCCTTTGTTAGACGTTAGATGGCGTTATAAGAAACAAAATGTTTATTAATTATTATTTTTTGCTGGCGAAAATTGATAGTGGTATTTTTTGCTCGATCCTATAAAATACTATAGTGTAGTACGGAACCCTGCTAGTGCGAGTCCGACTTGCACTTGGCCAGTTTATTTTTTTGAACCAACCCTACAAGAATAGGTAAACGTTTTGTCCGTTCCTTAGGAGGTTTGACTCTGTTCCTTTTCTTTACTCATGTGCTCAGACTACTAAGACGCGATGTTTCACTCGAATCTGTCGTATTTTCACCGGCATAGTGCCGCTGTACGCCGTAGATGCGTTTCAATAACAGTGCGAGGGAGAGGGTAGTATGATACTATACTACTCTCTCACTCGCACTCTAGTATGTGAGAGCGAAATGATGCAATACATTATTGTTGACTACTACATAATAATCTATACGTGATCAATACTAGGTGGAACAGGTATTTGGATCACCTATTTCTAAGGACTAGGAATAGGTGCACTTAGTCCCAAATTTACCTAGTATAACCCATCTTTACTGGCCAGCTACCACCCTGAAGTTAGAAAATCTGTCGCCAAACATCTAATGTGTTCCGGCAGCTATCTTTAAGAGCCAGTTCCCATTTTTGGCCTAGCGTGCTTACCATCCTCGACCGCATCATCACTTACTAACAGGTGAGATAGTGGTCAAAAGCTAGCCTATCATATATAAAAGAATATATATATATATATATTACCTCAACTCTGCTGACGATTCCGTTGTCATATGAGTTTCTGTAATGCGACTGCAGAAGTTGAAGACTCGTAGTTCTGAAGTCTTCCACTGTAACAAAACATTACTAAATATTATTAAATAATTTTAGATCATTTACAAAACGAAAAAAAACCGACTTCACATGCCGCGATATTCCAAATAGCCAGTAGTATCATGTCGTCAAGGTATACAAATGCATATGTCGTCAAGGTATGTAATGTATTAGAGATCTCTATATCTCCGGAGATAATTGTCATACATAGATAAAATTTAAATGGGACTTATCGGGTGGCATAATCTCTTAAAAGAAAAAATAATTTTTGAAATCGGTTAAGATTTGACGGAGTTCTGAGGTAACAAACATAAAAAATAATAAAATATAAATAAAATAAAAAACAAATAAAAAATACAGTCGAATTGATAACCTCCTCCTTTGTGAAGTCGGTTAACAAAGTCCCCTGCCGCGTCTGTCTGTTCGCGATAAACTCAAAAACTACTGAACGGATTGTCATACGCTTTTCACCAATAGAAAGAGTGATTCATGAGAAAGGTTTAGGAGTATAATTCGTTAAGATTGTGTGTAAATTGGTTGAAATATGACGATGATTGTTGAAGATGTTTATTCGTACTCGACGCAACAACAAATTAAGGCGTATAATTATGCTCTGCCCATGCGAAGCCGGGGTGGGACGCGAGCTATAAAAAAGAAGACTGTTCATCATCATAATGATCACCCAGTATTGGAGTAGTAGTAGTATTCGTCTACTGCTGGACATAGGCCTCTCCTATAGCACGCCTGAGCTTGATCTTCAGCTCTTTGTTTCCAACCCCTGCCAGCCAGCTTGCGTATTTAATGAGTGCTTCCTACCCATCGATGTATATGTACTACGTACCAGATGACGCGTCGCGAACTAGCTCTACGTTCAAATAAATAGCACTTCTGAATCTACATCTCGCTTAGTTTAGCGTAACTCTCGTAACTAACCTCACACTCCATTGCGCGCCGCTCGGCACGTAAGTCAGTTTATGATGGGCGCGCCTGGTTTACATGTACCTCGATGGTCTTACCTATAATGACATACGGAGCCGAGACGTGGACACTGTCGGTATGACTAATGTTAGTTCACCAATTCAAAGTCGCTCAGCGAGCTATGGAGAGGACTATGCTCGAAGTCTCACTGAAGGATCGAATTCAAAATGAAGTCATCCGTCAGAGAACCAAAGTTATCGACATAGCTTAAAGGATTAGCAAGCTGAAGTAATAGTGGGCTGGTCACAACTTTCGTAGATCCGATAACCGTTGGGGTAGACGTGTTCTAGAGTGGAGACCACGTATCGGCAAACGTAGTGCAGGGCGCCAATCATAACGGGTTCAAAATTAAAATAAATTTGAACCCCACATTATGGCGTCCAAAATGTGCCAGATGTCGCAAGGTCACTTGCTTGTCGGTTTTTTATCGGATTCATTTCGGAGAGTGTGCATCGGAACTTCATAATTTGATTCCGCCATTCCCATTCTATAATCGGACGAGCAGGGATACTAAGAGGCGCCACCGCTTCATGGTAGATATACCATTTACGCGTACAAAGCGATCCGCTTCTTCTTTCATCATACGTACTACCAAATAGTGGAATTCTCTGCCCGCGTCTGTGTCCGATTAGATACAACATAGGAGTCTTCAAGTCGCGAGTGAATAGGTCTATATAGGTCTGTATAATCTTTTGGGTAAGCTCGCTACATCATCGACCGCATCGTCACTTAACATCAGGTGAGATAGTGGTCAAGCGATACCCATTGTCGAATAAAATAAGGGACCTTTTTTTCAAATTTTCATGTTTTTGTTGACAATCGCGCTGGCATGGTGAATCTAACGACGTGCCATTTATCAAAATCAGCCCACGCGTTTGGTATCTAGTGTGCCACAAAGTATCAAACATACATACATAGACCGATAAACACATTACCTTTTCTTTTCATTCCTTTTCGTTCTCAAATTCCTTTGCGTCGCGCAGTCGGCTTAAAATTGTCATAGAGAGAAAGTTAATTGACCTGAGAAATAATGTATGGAACAGATATATAACTCACTGACCCACTTCCTCGACAGATCTGAAGCGCATATCACACGCCGAGCCTACTCCGTGGCAGAGCAACAATAGATGATCTATCTTGGAAGGTTCCGACTCTTCTATCTCCGACTCTTCGGTGCCTCGACGGACCACTCTCGGCCGGGATGTTGCTTGCTGGAAAAAACAAGCGTGTGCGTCAACTCCGACGTATGACTGGAGTTTACTCATTAAGAATTATTATTATTATTACTGTGGTCAAGGTCAAGGTCCATGTCCTAGGTCAAGGTCCATGTCCAAGGTCAATCCAAAGTCAAGGTCAATTTCCTAGGTCAAGGTCCATGTCCAAGGTCAAGGAGAAGGGACTAAATATGAAAATCGTTTCTTAAGGAGTGAACTCCAGTATTCTTTGTACATACACACATACATAATCTCGAAGTGAAAGGTGCGCAAAGTACGTTGCGCAAAAAAACGTAATTTTATTTTTAGTTAACCAATATTGATGGCGTTAACACTTTGACAAAAAGACAGCTTCGTCAGTTTCTAAACCAGTTTTGGATAGTTTTTAAGGTTCTGTACCTCAAAAGGAAATAAAACTGGCCAAGTGCGAGTCAGCATCGCGTCTCTTATCGCACATTTAGGGAGGGTTCCGTACAATACGAAACATAACAGAGTTTCAACCTCATATATTTGATTAATTGATATTACCAAGAATATTTGGTTTGGTCGCGATCTAGAAAGACGGGGCTCGTTTACTAGCGCCATCTATGTGATTTTGCCGAAACTAATTAGATAGATGGCGTTACAAAACACGTTTTTTGTATGAGGACCCCCTTTAATTTTTATCTTTATTTTGTTTTTAGTATTTGTTGTTCTAGCGGCAACAGACAAACGCCATCTGTGAAAATTTCAACTGTCTAACTATCACGGTTAATGAGCTACAGCCTGGTGACAGACGGACAGACAGACAGACAGACAGACAGACAGACAGACAGACAGACAGACAGACAGACAGACAGACAGACAGACGGACAGCGGAGTCTTAGTAATAGGGTCCCGTTTTACCCTTTGGGTACGGAACCCTAAAAAGGACACGGCCCTTGAGAGTCAGAGTATTGTAGGCCTAGCGTATTCAGTTCACCATCTTTGACCACATCATCGCATACCACTAGGCGAGATGGTGGTCACACGCTAGCCTATAAGATATTTAAATTAGGAACCCTTATAGGATCACTTTTTTGTCCGGTTGTCTGTAAAGAGCGCCAGTATCCCAATGGCTAAGGCGTCAGCCTGGCGATCGAGAGGTCGTGAGTTCGATCCCCACCCATTGCACTATTGACGTGAACCCACTCCAGACACAAGCATATATGACCAATTATTATCCTTTTGTACATTGTTGCATACAATCCACAATGTTCAAATATATGAAGTGTGTAACACTTTAAAAATCATTAAATTATTATCGTTTTAAACCGACTTCAAAAAAAGGAGGAAGTTTCTCGATTCGATTGTACTTTTTTTTTATGTGTGTTCGCGGGATAACCGATTTTGATGATTCTTTGTTGGAAAGGAGATATCCCAAGGGTGGTGCCATCGTAATTTCATCGAGATCTGATAAGTATCTCCAGAGATATGTCGATAAACGTCGCCAACATGCTACTGAAACTGACTCGCACGGCATGGTACTCAGTTTTTTTTAATGTTTTTAACCGACTTCACAAGAAATGTGGAGGTTCTCAATTCAGTTTTTTCAGTCTCAAGACAGTTTTTTCATGTTTGTTACCTCAGAACTCCGTCAAATCTTAACCGATTCCAAAAATTATTTTTGTTTGAGAGATCATGCCTCCCGATTGGTCCTTTTCAAATGTTATCGCGATATGAAAATTATCTCCGGAGATATGGAGATAAACAATATAAACAAATTTGATACCTCGATGAAATGATTATGGCTAGTGAATATTTTCACTATAGAGGCATGTGAAGTCGGTTTTTTTGTTTTGTACGATAATAAATTATGTGATCGCGGGTTTATGTGTTTATGAACCGATTTTGATGATGAATTTTTGTTGGAAAGGAGATATCCCAAGGGTGGTACCATCGTAATTTCATCGAGATCTGATAAGTCTCTCCAGAGATATGTCGATAAACGTCGCAAACTTGCTACTGAAACTGACTCGCACGGCATGGTAGTCAGTTTTTTTCAGTTTTTTTAATATCTCGATCAATACTGCCTATATTGAATGCATGAGGTAAAACGTCAAACTAACATCTATATAGGGGAATTTCTTGTACTCTCCCGCGCCATGCACCAATAGAATGAGATGGTCGATTTCTTTGCTCTGGTCCCGAGCTACTCTTATCTTCGGGGGGTTTCTGTAAACCCTCTTGCCAAGAAGATTCTGGGAAATAGGAGGGATTAGGAGCGTGAGGAATTTGGGTTAGAAATTGAAAGGATTATGGGATGCTTAGAGTAGATATAAAAGGTGAGGACATAGTCAATTAACATCAGATGTGGTTTGTGTATCACCACTATTACCATCAGTCAACACCAATAATATAAATGCGAAAGTTTGTTTGTGTGACATCTTTACGGCTTAGCATAGAATTTAGTTGAGGATGAAATATGATTATGGTAAAGATGAAATATGATTATGGTAAAGATGTAATATGATTATGGTAAAGATGAAATATGATTATGATAAAGATGAAATATGATTATGGTAAAGATGTAATATGATTATGGTAAAGATGTAATATGATTATGGTAAAGATGAAATATGATTATGGTAAGGATGGAATATGATTATGGTAAAGATGAAATATGATTATGGTAAAGATGAAATATGATTATGGTAAAGATGAAATATTATTATGGTAAGGATGGAATATGATTACGGTAAAGATGAAATATGATTAAGGTAAGGATGGAATATGATTATGGTAAAGATGAAATATGATTATGGTAAAGATGAAATATGATTATGGTAAAGATGAAATATGATTATGGTAAGGATGGAATATGATTATGGTAAAGATGAAATATGAATATGGTAAAGATGTAATATGATTATGGTACAGATGAAATATGATTATGGTAAGGATGGAATACTGTGACTAGGTGGAGCGACGACATACGCAAAGCACGTGGTGGGCAGTGACTGAAAAAGTAGAGCCAAAAATCGGGCTTAGAGGCGTATCTTGGGAGAGGCCTACGTCCAGCAGTGGACTGACACTGGATGAATGAAGGTTGAAATATGATTATGTTAAACATTGAATGGGATGTAAGAGATCACAGATACCACCTCATTGCTCCCAGCCAACCTCACCTGCCCGTGGCGCATCCTGCTGACCAACAAACGAGGATTTGGCGGCCCACAAATGGCGGTATAACCATTTCAAATTATAACGTAGCTAAGTACTACAGGCCGGTGACGGAAAGCAGCGTCACCGGTGCGAGGAGCTACGTCATGCGATCGCCAACCCGCCTGCCCAGCGTGGCAATTAGGGCATACCTCTCCCAATGAGAAGATTGGGCTCTTGGGAGAAGCCTACGTCCAGCAGTGTACTGACACAGGCTGATTGTGATGATGAAACATTGAATATGATTATGGTAAAAATGGAACATTACTATGATAAGGATAGAACAAAATAAATAATAGTTTAAAAAACTAAAAAACACGCGTTTTATAGAAAACCGAACTAACAAATAGAAAATAAATTTTAATAAATTTAAATTAAGAATAGTGTTAAAAATTTCAATAAATATAAATTAATGATAGTGTGAATTTAAAAAAAAAAAAAATTATTTTTAAAAAAAGCGTGAGGTTCATGGTGTCAATAGTTATAAATATTTTATCGACAGATATGAGTATAGTGATTATCATTTTGATAATATCTTAAAAGCACCCCACGCTTTTTTTTAAATAAAATATATTTTTTTATTCACACTATTATTAATTTATATTTATTGAAATTTTAAACACTATTCTTAATTTAAATTTATTACAATTTATTTTGTATTTTTTAGTTCAGTTTTCTATAAAAAGCGTGTTCTTAGTTTTTTTTAACTATTATTTATTTTCTACTTTTAAGTTGAAAAATGGAATAATTTTTTATCAAATTAGTGTATTGTCATCGCTCCTCGATAAATCTACAAAGTTTGAACGAAATCTGGCCGTTTAAAGTGGGTCAAAATGGCGCCCAAAGAAGTCGGTTGCAAACATACAAACATACAGGTGAAGCTAATAAAAAGCTAATCTATACTAATATTATAAAGAGAGAACATTTGTATTTTTGTATTTTTGTACTTTTGTATATTTGTAATGAGTAAGCTCAAAAACTACTGAACCGAATTAAAAAATTCTTTCACTAATACATAGAATGGACTTTCGGAATGAAAATATGCTATATATTATCCCGTTTAAATCAAAGGTACATTCGTGGAGACCTAATTTGCAACCTAAGTCGGCAAATAAACGGTCGAAAAAACACGTTTCTTACGAACGCTGCTTAATTGAAAATAGATAGAAGAATATTTTCTATGCAAGAGTTGTACAACTTAATAAGACCTACAAAAAAGTCCGCGACAGCATATGTCTATCTCTTAAGGTTGACTCACAGTAACCATTTTAATCTTAAAATTTTTGTTAAAAAATATTACATAACTTCCAAGGCTATTTTCAAGTATATAGTATTAATCCTAATCCAAATAATTACGTTAATTAGCTTGGCCACATATTATAGATTAAAATTGTCCTTTGCAGTATATAATTCAAATGAAAACTCTAGAAGATATCACGAATTTCACAAACACGCATCGCAAAATTAATAAAATATTTGCAGTGAAAGCACAGATTAGGTCATAGTTACTACGAAAATATTATTATAAGCTTAGCTATGCTGTAGATCCCCACCGATCAAAATCAATTTGAAGTCAATATAGTATACTAATATGATCTAATATATATGATATAATAATATAATATAATATTTTAAACCACCCCGACTGATCTATGTATAATAGCTTTTTCCAATGACTCTAAACACGACATTTAAAATCTGAGCTGTAAGTTGGTGAGGATTTGAGTATTCTGTAGAGTTCAGGAGGCTTCCATGTTCTTACAATATCGTTGAAGAAGAAGATTTTCGAATTGATCAGACCTATGAAAGTTGATTTCATAGCGCAATTAACTAGAAAAAAGCTCATAATTTTATAACGATTGAACGAATTTTCATGAATCAAAGCTAAGAAAACTCTCGATGAAGACATCTATCAAACAAAAAAAACTATCAATAATAAAAACAAAATCGGTTCATCCGGTTAGGTGCTAAGATGCTACAGACAGACACACAAATACACACGTTAAACGTATATTACCCCTACATTTTGCGTCGGGGAACGCCGTAAGGTTACGGCGGCAGATGTACTCCTTGGTGGTAAGCTACTTTTTGGTAGATTTAATGATTCCACTACCACTGTACGAAAACTCATGATTCATGAATGCACATAAAACTTTCATTGGTAGGTATATAGCTAGGATTAGAACCAACGACCGTCGGGTCAGAATCAGGGTAACTATCCTTTACGCCAAAGGGCCGTCCAATATCAATACGTAAGTATTATAAAACAAAGTTCATCACTGCGTCTGTCTGTCTGTTCGCAATAATCTCAATAGCTACTGAACGGATTATCATGCGGTTTTCACCAATAGCCAGAGTGTTTATGAGGAAGGTTTAGGTGCATAATTCGTTAAGGTTTTGTGTAAATTAGATGAAATATGACGATGGTTGTTAAATATGTTCATATTTTATATTCGATGCAACAAACTGATGCAAATTTTGTAGGCATATATGTTCTACCCGTGCGAAGCCGGGGCGGGCTGCTAGTAATTAATATAAGAGTGAAATATTCATATGGGTAAAGATGGAATATTATTGCTAAGTACGAAATATGATTAAAGTAAGGATAGAATCAATTTATACTAAAGATGGAATACGATTCTGGTAACATTTGTCTCATGCCGCATTTTGAGGGAATGGGGAAGGAAATATAAGGTTCAGGGGCCTTATACAGTATGACCATTTTAAAGTCTTACCGTGCCGTGTTACGTTATCTCCGCGTTATGGTATTAAACGCTATGCCAATTAAAACGCGGTAGGGTAAGGTTATGAGCGCGTTTTGAGCTGTCAAAATATCGTGACATATGAGGACGTGTAACGCGCGCGTTTTGTATAATTTACCTATAGTGTGGCATACAGAATACAATTTATCAATAACGTGACGTGGCGCGTTAAGGAACGCGTTATCTCATTAGTCATACTGAATAAGGCCCCAGGTATTAAACATCAGATATAGTGATCAAGCACGTACCTTTATAGTATTAAAAAAAATGTGTGCTTTGCAATAAAATGAGTATTTATTTAATATTTTTTACAAGCTTTATCTCTACTTCACGGCGAATTTATTTGTCCGTCACAAATCTTGCAAATTAAATTTGATCCACTTCCCGGTTACCGATTGAGCTGTAATTTTGCATACATATACAAATCGCGTGACAATGCAATATTATGATGACATGGTGCTGATCTGATGATGGAGCTGGAAGGTGGCTAATGGATCTCCTAAACTACACATGTTATACCCGTCGTGTTTGGGCTCGTTGGATTTGTCTTGACTTAGTCTGGCCCTAGGTTATGTAAAAGCTTGTGTTTAAAGAGGTTTTTTTTTTTTTAAATAACATAACTTGTTTTCACTTACAGGTGGCGTACTGAAAGCATCAGTGGTACCCGACTGCAAGAAATGCACCATCACTGAAGGTCCGTGCATTATCACCATTTCGCTGTTGGGCAGGGCCAGTTTGCGATGCCATTCGCCGGTAGTAATACCATGACGGTATTCTTCCTGTAAATTAATCAATTATTTAAATTAATAATTACATTCTTTTAGTCATTATTGTTCAGAATGGATTTTTTAAAATTTAAGATCGTTTACTTAACGAAAAAAAACCGACTTCACATGCCGAGATAGTCGAAGCCAGTAGTTATAAGCATGTCATCAAAGTTATAAATATGAAAATACGGGACTTATCGCGCCTAAAACATTAATGTTATTTAACTCGACGTTTCGACCAAGTGCATTGATCGTGGTCACGAGACGGAGTCGTCTCGTGACCACGATCAATGCAACTTGGTTAAGTTCTGAGGTATAATTAAAAAACACTACTAATTGGGAACCTCCGCCTTTTTTGTGAAGTCGGTTAAACGCCTTGGGGACATTATCATACATTTTAATACCCCAACGACTACCACTGGCGGCCGTTGGTACGAACCATAATTTGTGCTAACGTCCCCCACTGGTGCGCGTTTTAGTGGGGGTCGTTGGGAATAAACCTGTTATTCCAACTAAAATTATAAATGCGGAAGTATATTTTATCTATCTAATCAGCTAGCGTTTGACCACTATCTCGCCTGGTGGTAATTGATGATGTGGTCGAAGATGGGCTGTGTGCTGCCGGAACACCATATAGTAATGGCGGCTGATTTTCTCCTTGATAATCATTGATCCAGTAAGCTGCTTTTTGGTAGCAAGTCAGGCGAAACATCGATATAATGCTCGATATAGTGACTTGGACTGGACTATGACTTCTACTTGACTTGGTTAAAAGTAATTTTCCAAATATTACATGGGAGATATAATAGTCCGTATTAATAGTAAATCATAAATCAGTGATTTTACTTTTAAGTTATAATTTTTTTGTACGACTTGACTTTAATGTAACTGTAACTCGACTATCACTTGAATCTACAAAAACTTAGAAATATTCTAATTGGGGTTTTTGGCGGGAATGTAGAAAAGTGTGTGCGCTCTCATTGTATTTTTACCTAAAACATGTGTTCTTCCGCGAGTTAATGTGTAATAAATGTGGATAATTAACCATTAAGTGCCGGTGAATGTGTGCGAGTGTAGGGAAACAGCACAATGTTGAAAACATGCTATTTGCGTTCTTACCAAAATTCCACTAAAAATCTTCAGTAAAGTCCACATCTTTACTAAGGGTATGACTTGACCAGAAATCGACTTTGACCCATTTTTAAGACTTGCATGTACAGAAACTTAAAGAATTTTAATACTTGACACTGGTTAAATACACTAATCGTGTGGACTATAATGATATAACAGCCATAATGACCCTAACAAACCACTTACTTCTAGTTTTTCAGCTACTGCTTCAGTGTAAGGAACGTATCGTGCGTCGGTGGTTCCTTTGTAGAACCAACTGCACCTAAAACAAGAAAACATTTTAGATTTTTTTTAATATATAGAGCAAGAAAACAAGCATGCGGCCCACCTGATGGTAAGTGGTTACCGCCGCCTATTAACACCTGCAATACCAGGGGCAATACTGGTGCGTTGCCTGCTCTTTTGAAAGAGGGATCTGTTAACTTTCCTTTTGAAGCTACTCAGATCCTTCTGTGGACCTTCTGTGGGAAAACATCAGGAGGAAGTTCATTTCACATCTCGCAGGGACGTAGGAAGAACAATTAAAAACGCTTAAAACGTTTTGTATGGGCGGACCACGTGTCTATTATATGTGGGCTCACCCAGACACTTCTCACAAATACGCGAATGCCTGCGGTAGAGGCAAGGCTTGGAAACCGGGTTAAAAATTCAAACCGGTTTGGGCGTAAGTACATATGAACTTTTTATTTTGGTGTTCGTTTGTTCTATAAACCGCTATTGAACGATATTGTGCAAAGAACTTTTTGATAAAGGTTTCGTTGAATAAACCGGTTTAGAACAGTTTTAGCTATGTTCAGCGACCACTTTTCAATTTACAGCCGCGTGTGCACTGGCAGCAAGCAAACAATGATTTAGTAATTGTAAATCACATATTGAACAGCGATCGGTCATCAAAATTATACATATATGGCAAGCAAACTTCGAAAAGTGCGAGGCATGTTTTTTTATCGCCCGTGCCAAATGCAACTAACTACGCGTGAGCCTCTCGCGGAATAAACCGGTTTATAGAGGTTTTTGAACGAAATAATTAAAAAAACCGGTTTATACTGTATTTAAACCGGTTATACATAAATCGGTCTCTAGCCCTGCTTCGAGCGAAATAATTGTTTAAAACCTGTTTAAACCTTTAAGAAACGGTTAAGCATAAACCGGTTTCAAGCCTTGGGTAGAGGAGATGAGATAGAGAGGGTGGGATCGCTTCAAAGAGCTCTTCAGGGTATTCCTTATGATATTAAATATAAAATAGGCAAAGCGATCCAACATCGCCGAGAAAACTCAACGGTTCAAGTGTATTAGTCAGCGTCGCATAGTCGACTACTCTAATGACTCTTCTCTGGAGGGAGTCAAGTGGTTGCAGCTAATTCTTCGGAGCACCACTCCAGAGATGCGAGCAGTACTCAAAGTATACGTGTAGATTGTAGTTTTGTAATGTGAATCTTTTCGATACAAAAAATATAATATATACTTTGCACTAGCAGGTTGTTAGACAAGGATACACTGCGTTCTTCTATCCTCTCGCTCGACCCGTTTTTATATATCATAGCAATTACTACCTTATGTTCAGAGCATACGGATTAAATTTAATTTGTCAAAATTCTGCTGTGCACAGTTATGTACATGTATAATGTCATTGTTAGAGGCGCCCGCCCCAAGTATAAGTCAGATATAATTCATAATCATCATCATCCGTCAACTTCTAATAACAATTCTGTCCATCCAAAGGTTGTCTGGTAATGATAGCTTTAAGCAATAAGATCGCCTATTGTTTTTTTTTTTAATGTCAAAGTTGACAAGCAAGCAAGCGGCCCACCTGATCGAAAGTGGTCACCGCCGCCTATAAACACCTGCAACACAAGTAGTATTGCACGTGCTTTACCTACCTTTTGCATAGAGGACTCTTTTTACCCCTCTCTTAAATCGCTGCATGTTGTACCGTAGCGGAAAAACCTCTGGTGGGAGATCGTTCCACATTTTGCAAGTCCGCGGAAGAAACGACCGCATAAAACGTATCGTATGCGATGTCCACGTGTCAACAATATGTGGATGAGCTCTCTCGCGGTGTCGAGAAGAACGATGATAAAAGCGAGATGGCGGGATGAGGTTAAAGATTTCATCAGAACATTCCCCGTTATAATATCGATAGAAGAGGCTAAGAGAGCCAATATCTCGGCGTAACGCTAGTGGCTCTAACTTGTCAGTAAGTACAGGATTGTCAACAAGTCTAACGGCTCTTCGCTGTAGGGAGTCAAATGGTTGCAGCTGGTACTTCGGAGCCCCACTCCAGAGATGAGAGCAGTACTCCATATGCGGACGAAATTGGGCTTTATAGAGTAGAAGCCGCTTGGCTTTGTTGAGGACACCAAGCTTTTTAGCAGTTATATTTGCTTTGCATTCCAAATGACTCCGAAACTGGACTGCGCTGGAAATGTCCACACCTAAGATTCCTATACTTCCCGATAAGGTTAGGGGAATGTTCTGAAATTGAGGAACAACTAAAAACGGAGTTTTCTTTGCCGTAAACACGCATGTTTGTGTTTTTGTGGGGTTGAACGTACAAGACGTATTTTTCGACCATGCAGAAAATCTTCAATCCATTTGCATAGCCCCTCTGGTACACCGTATGATGGTAGTTTTTCCAGGAGTGCCTTATGCCAAGCCCCATCATATGCTTTGGCTATATCAAGGCTCACAGCAAGGGCCTCCTCTCTACTTTCAATTGCCTCTGCCCAGCGGTGTGTTAGATAAACTAAAAGATCACCAGCTGATCGTCTATGACGAAAGCCATACTGGCGGTCGCTGATCAGCTGTTGATCCTCTAGGTATCTAAGAAGCTGAGTATTAATAACTCGCTCCATCACTTTGGAAAGCAGAGAGGTGATCGCTATTGGCCTATAATTTGACGGATCGGTGCGGTCACCCTTTTTGGGTATTGGGTGGACATTGGCAACTTTCCAGGAAGAGGATACTGTACCAGTGCTGTAGGAAAGCGAGAACAAGCGTGTTAAAACTGGCGTTAACTCCGGAGCACATACTTTCAGCACGATAGCCGGGATACCATCTGGCCCACTCGACTTATGAACGTCAAGAGACCACAATTCTCTGCGCACTGCCTTTTGAGAAATGCGCACTTCCGGCATCGAGCTTGAGCAACAAGGCAACACAGGAGGAATTGCGTCTCCATCGTCAAGAGTTGAGTTTGAGGCGAAGAGAGTACATAAGAGATCGGCTTTCTCTTTCGCACTATGGGCTAAAGAATTGTCCGGCTTTCGTAGAGATGGCAGTGTAGACTGGCAGAAATTGCCTTCGGCAGCTTTTGCCAGCGACTAAAATACCCGGCTTCCGGTCGGATGTTGCGCCGACCAGTCCCCAATACGGCCTATATGGTCAAATTTTGCTTTGGCAATCGCTTTCTTTGCGGTCCTTGAGGCAGCGTTAAGTGTTTTTTATAGTCAGCTGTTTTTGGATCCTTACAGTTTCGCGCATTAACCCAAGCTCTGAAGGCAGCTGATTTAAGATTAGATGCCTCAGAACAAGATTTATTAAACAATGGATGACTTTTGCCACCGATGCGTATCTCAGAGTTTGGAATGAAACACTCCATCCCCTGCAACACGACATCAGTGACAGAGTCGGCGCAGGTGCAAAGATTTTCCGACGGGAAACAGAGCTCCGCCCAAGGATATGACGCAATAAATTCACGAAGGCCATCCCAATCAGCTAAACCATAATGCCAGACCCGGTGGTTCGGGTCGTAACAATGGTACAGAAAACCGGACCAAGTAGTGATCGGATGAACCAAGTGGTGATCGGATGAACCAAGTGGTGCATCAGTTCTCGCGTAAACGTCAGAGTGAACACAGTGCCGGTTATTAAATACAAGTTTTTAACTACCCTCATTATGGCTAAGTGTTATAACTGCAGCAAAATTATAACGAAAAAGGTTCCTATTTTGGAATGCAGCCGCTGCCAAAAAGTGGTACACACGACTACAGTCTGTACTGGCCTGAGTACCAAACAACTCGCTGCCCTTAAAGCAGCCGAAAATTTGGAGTGGACTTGTAATGATTGCAGCTCGAACTCATCACGAAGACGATCATTTGTAACGCTCGGTGATTGTGAAGACTATGAAGACGAAGAAAGCACATCGACGGGGCCAATCGACGTTAATAAACTACTTCAAAACCTACGAAGAGAGGTAACTAGTATTGTGACTCAAGAGATGCGAGCAGTCTCTAACTCCGTTCAATATTGTAGTGAGAAGGTAGACGAGTTTTCTGAATCTGTGGAAGGCCTAACCAGCAAATTGAAGGATATGGAGAAGAAAATGGGTCACATGGAGAATGAAAACAAGCATCTTCTGCTAAGACTTGAATCTCTAGAGCAACGCAACACTGAGATGGAGCAACAGCTGCTGGCAGACCACGTTGAAATGTCGGGCATCCCTGAATCGAGTGATCTAGACCTACCTAAACTAATAGAAAGCGTTGTTACTAAACTCAACACGCCTAAAGAAGACGTTCTCGCTATAAAGCGGTTACCGGCTCGTCGCACAGGACCAGGACCGGTGCTGGTGCGGGTACGACAAGAGTCCATCCGACAGCAGCTCATAACAGCTTCACGAGATATCACAATAGTAGGTAAAGATCTTATGCCGAACTTATCAGGAACACCAGGTGCAGAAAAGATCTACATCAGAGAAGCAATAACGCCGTACTATAAAAATCTACTTTGGCAGGCAAAGCAAGATCTTAAAGGCACATTCAAATTTATCTGGTTTAAAGAGGGAAGAGTATTAGTACGGAAGAATGAAAAGGCAAAGGTATACAAGCTGAGATCAAAGAACGACATAAAATCTCTTTTAGTATCCGTTAATTAATCAAATCATTTAGCATCTTTTTTTTCTATTCTATTGACTTCTCTTTAGTACTTTAAGATAATGTTTTTCATAGAAGATAATATTAAAGAGCTGCAAGATTGCGAAAACTTTCACAGCTATAAAACACTTGTACCTAATAATCCATTTAATCTTATAATTTTTCATGTTAGATAGATAGATAGATGAACTCTTTATTGCGACACCAAAGATACAGACACATATAACTTTTACAGCTTAAATTTAACGTGTAGCAATGGGCGGTCTTATCGCTAACAGCGATCTCTTCCAGACAAACCTTTGTATGGATAGGATCGAAATATTAGCCTAATGCAGGGTGCGCCTAATTTAAATTAAAATGAAAAGAATAACAATAACATATTATACCTAAACTAACATAATCATACCTACTTACCTACAACAATAAACACAGATTACTTACATAAATTCCTAAACACGCATTCTATAAATTTTAAACAGATTGACAGAACAGACAGAAGCAGCTTAACACTATTTATAATGAAAGATAAGCTTTTAAACGACTCTTGAAAATATGAAGGGATTGTGAAGATTTCACAGGTTCGGGAAGAGAGTTCCAGAGCCTAACAGCCTGGACAGTAAAAGCCTTATCATAAAAACTGGAACCATGTGCGGGAAAGTTCAGGGTTAAGTTTTCTGATGACCTTAGAGAAAGAGAGTTAGAATTGTGGAGGAAGTTAAAGCGTCCTTTAAGATATCGCGGAGTAGAAGGATTGAATAGAATGTTATAGAGAAGAGAAAGAATATGAGTATTCCGGCGAAGGCGAATAGGAAGCCACTTGAGCTTTGTGCGAAACTGAGATACGTGATCATATTTACGCAAACCAAATATGAATCTAATACATAAATTTTGTAGACGCTCAAGTTTATCTAGCTGATCTTCCCTAAGATCTAGATAGCAGACGTCAGAATAGTCAAGAATAGGAAGTAGGAGAGATTGAGCGAGTGCAATTTTAGTGGTTGTAGGAAGAAAGTTGCGTAGTCTTTTTAGTGACGCCACAGCTGCATAGAGCTTGCGACTGGTGTTTTGTATTTGTAAATCCCATGTCAAGCATTGATCTATTATGAGACCAAGATTTTTCACAGACTTGCTAAAAGGAATATCTATTCCACCGAAACTAACTTTTGGAAGCATTTGCCAATCAACTTTGACAATAAGTCTAGAACTTCCGGTAACCATGACCTGCGTTTTTGTTGGATTGACTTTGAGTCCAAAAGCTTTCGTCCAGTCTAATATGCGCTGTAAGTCTGTGTTAATGGAGGCAATAGCATTGGGTAGATTATCAAGAGGGGCTTGACAATATATCTGAAGGTCGTCTGCATACAGGTGGTAGGAAGAAGAAAGATTTTGAGTGATAGAGTTTATAAAAACAGCAAAGAGAAGAGGAGAAAGCACGCCGCCTTGAGGAACGCCAGCTGACGTGTCACACCACAATGAATATGTTTCATCAAGGCGAACACGCTGCCGGCGCCCGTACAGATAACTGTGAAACCAGTCGACCACCATTGGAGATATGTTAATAGAACGTAGTATTGCTAGTAGGATATCAAAGTCGACAGTGTTGAAAGCATTGCTAAAGTCCAACAGTGCTAGTACCGTAAGGTGCCGGTTTTCCATACCCAGGCGGATATCATCTGTAATTTTAACTAACGTGCTAACTGTGCTATGGCCTGGGCGGAAACCGGATTGAAAAGGATTAAGGAGATTGTTAAAGGAAAGGAATTTACTAATTTGATTATGGACAAGACGCTCAAGGACCTTGGATAAGAAAGGAAGAATGGATATAGGACGGTATTCGGAGAGTAATTTAGGGTTCGCTTTTTTGGGTAAAGGAATGATCTCGGCATCTTTCCAGATAGAGGGAAACACACCATTGTTAAAGGAGTTATTGAAAATAAAACATAGTACAGGAAGAATGGTATCAAGGATTGGTACTAGCATGTTGCGACTTAAGCAATCACCACCTACAGCATTAGAAGTAATGGACAGTACGCTCTTCTTAACATCACAAGTGGATAGTCGATCAAAAACAAAAGAAGGATAGTCGGGAATTGGTAAATTTGATAAATGATCTAAAGTTTTGATTTTATCCGAGTCAGAAATATCAGATGAACAAGAAAAATGAAGATTAAGTGAATCTATGTCTAAACTAAGAGGGACAGAATTTTGACGAGGCTTACCAATTCCAAGGGATCTGAGGAACTTCCAAACTTTAGAAGAATCCTCATTATTAACTGATTCGTGAACATGACGGCGAAAAGCATCCCTACACACTGTATTGCAGCGATTACGTGATTTCAGATATTTTGACTTATTTAATTCGGTTGGACGGCATTTATATTTATGTTTAGCGGTTACTTTTTTATGCATTAACTGTCGTATTTCATCAGTTATCCAGGGTGCAGGCAAGTGCTTTAATGCATGTTAATATTAGATCAATGATAAAAAACTTCTGGCAAATTAAACATCTAATCAACTCCGCAGATCATACGATAGATGTACTTGTTGTCACTGAAGCTAACATAACCAGCACTATTGAGTCCTTATATAACTTAAAAGGCTATACAATGTACACGGAGCTACGCAAATACCGAAAAGGGGGTGGAATAATTGTATATATAAAAACCAAACACATACTTACTCGTCATAAAATAATAACACATTATTTATTATTATTTTATTATTATTTACTCGTCATAAAATAATAACACATCACTTTCAATATCTAACGGGTAAAATAACTACAAATAACACCACGATAGCTCTGTGTGCAGTGTACAGACCACCAAACAATAATAGAAAACTTTTTGTAGAGGAGATAGATCAATGTTTGAATAAGCACACGAACACTGATGTTGTATTGTTGGGCGATATTAATATTGATTTAAAACTAGATAACTCGATTAAAAAATCATACTTGGACGTAATGAGTGGCCACGGTCTTTCGTGTGGTATCACCGATTATACTAGAATCGAAACGATGAATAATAAAGTAACGAAAAGCTGCATCGATCATATATTCATTCGATCCCGCACGAGAGACGTGTACACCGCTGCACTCTGCACCGTACTGGCGGACCACAGACCGACTGCGGCTACGCTTGTAAGCGACTCCAATGTACAGGTGCTCTCGTTTTTATCACTCGGTACGACAATAATAAATTACTTGGCTTATTAGACAATATCGACTGGAGTCCAATTAATGATATGGCTTGTCCTAGCGACATTTATAACTATATATATCAAAACTTTAATAAATCCTACGATCAATCAAAATATATTTTAAAAAAATCAGGCTCAAAGCGGAATATATATGGTTGGGTTAATCAAAAAATTATTAACCTATGCAATTCAAGAGACAATGTGTACCTTAAATGGACGAAGGACACTAACGACAAAGAGCTTAGAGCAAAATATAATAAATTGCGAAATAAAATAAATAAAATTGTTCATAAAAATACAAATAAATACTACATTAAAGAATTAAATAAAAATAAAACAAATCCTAAAAAACTCTGGCAAATAATAAATACTATATCTGGTAGAATAATAAATTCGATCGACAATGTTATTAAAAAAGCTTTTAGTAATGAGCCTAATAATAAAAATATTGCAGATAGCTTTGCAACTCAATTTAAAGAAAACGTAAGATCTATTATACCTAACTGTACGCGTAATATCTTGGATGATAGTGACTATACCCAACCCGTTAACCGGTCTATCTTTTTCCCAAAAGCAACATGCACCGACGTACTTAAAATTATTAAAAATATGAACCCAAACAAGGCTCCAGGAGCTGACGGAATTAGGTCGATCGACATAATCCGTATGTCAGGAAAAATTGTAAATGTTATAGCAAAACTGATCAACTCGTGTATCGCTACTGGAAGCTATCCAACAGAACTAAAAACTGGTATTGTCAGACCGATCCATAAAAGCGGAAGCACGCAAGACTACAGTAAATACCGACCTATCACCATACTTCCCGTACTAGACAAAATAATTTAAAAGTATGTCTGTGGCATTATTCAACACTTCTACTCAGCCAACGACATACTATCACACCAGCAGTACGGTTTCCAACCCAAGAAGAGTACCACACTTTTGTTGTCTCGTTTTACAGATGATGTGAACCATTATCTAAATGCCAGAAACCATGTAATCTTGGTTTTTATAGACTATAGTAAGGCATTTGACACTCTCAGGCATAGTCTATTAATTGAAAAGCTAGAGCATAGTGGAATCAGAGGCAGGTTGTTAGAATGGTGTAAAGACTACTTGCGAAATCGAAACTATCACGTAAAAGTGGACTCGACACTCAGTGACAAAGTGAACGTAACGGAGGGAACAGCGCAGGGATCAGTGCTTGGCCCTCTGCACTATCTAACATATGTCAATGACGTCACTAATGTCATCAAACATTGCACTATCTACCAATTTGCCGACGATACCTGTTTAGTTGCGGCCCATAAGGACATTGAAATGGCAGAAAAGTACATGCAAGCCGATTTTACAAAAATTTCTAAGTGGTCTCACGACTCAGGGCTTGTGTTGAATGCTGAAAAAACAAAATTCATGCATGTTCATTCTAGCCGCAACATGAACGCAATTATAAAATCGGTAAAAATAGTAGCACACAGTCACGACTGCCTACATAAAAATAATACAGCGTGTAGTACTAGCTGTCTTCCCCTAGAACAGGTATCTGCACAAACATATCTTGGGTTGACAATTGATCACAGGTTTAACTGGGCTAAGCACATAAACAACACTTGTGATCGACTAAGAGCAATCATGGCTAAACTTGTTATTGTCAAAAGCAGAGTATCCTACAACGTTCTTCTATAAATATATAAAGCTCTGGTAGAAAGTATTGTTTCCTATGGTCTTAGTAGCTATGGTCGTACGTACAAAACGTACCTTGACCAGATTTATAATATACAGCACAGATTACTAAAAATAATAGTACCGCGTAAAATTAAAATTCAATACAAAAACGACCCCTCAGGTCTCTTTAAATACTGTGGCGTAATACCTATACACCAAAAAGTCGAGTTTAATATGTTAACAGAGCAATATTTTAGAACTGAAATACAAATCGAACCTAATCATAAGATATTAACTAGAAGTATTACTAATAAAACACTAATAAAACCTAAATTCAATAATGAATATGGTAAAAGGACATCTCAATACATTATGCCGAACTTAATAAATAAACTGTCAAAAGAAACTAAAGATAAAAATACGAAAAATAATATAAAATATATTCTTAAAAAAACATTTCTGCTCTAAACTGGAGCACCCTATATCGGCAATGCGCAAACACAACCATTGCAAAAATAATTACTGCGCCTTGCCACCCTGTCTACCGCATCTTGAAAGTTGAGGGTAGATGTGCGTGTTTGTGCAGATTCGAATAAAATGGATTTGAATCTACCCTATTTAAGTACATATATTTTATCTTTGTTTGTTAATAATATATTTAAGATTATTTAAGTATCTCTAATTCTTGCCGTATTTAAGCGAGTTTTAAGTAATAGTAGTAATATTTAAGCGAGAACCTATTGTCTAAGACAAACCTTTTCTCAGGTTTTTTAGATAATAATAATCTGAACTATTGTATTTTTTTTTTGTTTGTAATAAATAATAAATAATAAATCAATCTCAACCCTATACCGATCTGGGTGCGTGGTCAGCATGAGATCCAGTAAAGATGGTACATGACTCTCTATATCTGATACTCTTGTTGGACCGGTTACCATTTGAGAGAGACCGTAGGTCAAAGCAAGCTCATGAGCAGCTCTTCCCGCATGATCGGTAGATTGAGAGCCAAGCCATTCAGCATGGTGTCCGTTAAAATCTCCGAGGATTACCACTTCTGCGGTGGGATACTGTTCAAGAACACTATCCATCCCGTTGGAGATGTGCTCAAAAAGGCGCGTTGTTTCCACGTCACCGCTATGGGACCTGTACAAGCACGAATAAACCCGAGGCTGACCTCCATAGTCTATCCGTACCCATAAGTTTGACAGATCAGCAACTTCGAGACCGTTAAGACGTCTACAGCAAATATCCTCCCGAACGAACAGACAAACACCGGCACGACGTAGAAATGCGTGCTCAAGCTTGTAGCCCGGATAATGAAGCTATGATGTGTCTGAAGGACAGGATATTTGAGTCTCCGTTAAGAAGAGTAAGGCAGGTTTAGCTGTCTCTAGGTGATGGTGGACAGCGTTAATATTAGAATGCAAACCACGAATGTTGCAGAAGTTCACATCAATAGTGGAATTTGGTGCCGCTGATTTAACTTTACTCCTTTTTTTAACAGCCATTAATTTTAGGTTTTGGTTTGTTGGGAATATGTCGTACATCCAATGAATAAACAAAAGGGCATTTAAGAGGAAAGTGTGCTATGATTTGCAGATCATGTCCGCAATTGTGTGATTTGCTGGCACGGGGGACGGAAGGGCCCCCGGTCCCCCCTAAGAAAGTGACTGCCGGAATCCACTCCGGTCTCCTACTCCGGCACAACAGTCACTTTACAGGATTATGCGTGGGTTGGCGGAACGGCCTCCCAGGGCGGAGATTACAAGTAATCCCTGGGTTCGGGTCCCCTACTGACCCGCGGGCGGCCAGCGGACAGCCGTTTCACCGGGTCTCCCTGGACCCCGCGCCAACATTTCACCACTGCAGGCAGGAGTCTGCATTAATAGCATTAACAGTATTACACGCGGTCCTAAAGATTTCATCGGTATAGCACAACATTACAGTAGGAGGGGGGAAGGGGGTCTGGGACTCTTGGGCAAGTGTTGGAACACGTTGGCATAAAATGCCTCCGCTATACAACTCACTTTCACAAGAGGGTGGTCGTAGCCAGTCGAACTTCAAAAGAAATTCTCCCACCAATGTTTAAAAGTGGAGTTTATCAATCTATAAACTGGTTGATTGACAAGGAACGCGCTGGGTGCGCCTTCACGCTTGTTCCTATTCAGGGTCCCTCGATTCCCATACCCGCGGGATGAGAAGGGGTGATCCTATTATAAGGCCAGGACCACGCGGCCAAAAATTGCCTCTAGTGTAACTTAAGTAGCTTAACTTCAGTTCGTTTCTTTTTTATCATCATCATCATAATCAGCAAGTATCAGTCCACTACTGGACGTTGGCCTCTCCCAAGATACGCCGCTGAGCGCGATCTTTGGCTCATTGGGAGGGATATGCCCTAATCGCCTCGCTGGGTAGGCAGGTTGGTGATCGCAGGACGTAGTTCCTCGCACCGATGACGCTGCTGTCCGTCACTGGCCTGTAGTGTTTAGCTACGCCATAATTTTGAAATGGTTATACCGCTATTTGGGATGTAAGGGAGCACAAATACCACCTCAGTGCTCCCAGCCAACCTCACCTGCCCTTGGTGCATCTTGGTGCTTGGCGGTATAACCATTTATTTTTTTATGTTGGTGTACAATAAAGATTTTTTCTATTCTATTTCTATTCTATCATCATCAATGTTGGCTCACCTCCTAACATTGGTTGGTTTCTCCCTCCAATAGACGGCAATTCGCAGTCTTCCCATAATGTTAACATCAAACCGACCGCCATCTGTCGCCACTAGGGTATTCTCGTTCAGGTTCGCTGAAAAAAAATAGCATAAATTAGCAGATAGCATTGGAAAAATAGTTCCAACTAAGCTAAATAATATGCTTGTATCTGTAGAGGGTTCACGTCAATAGTGCAATGGGTGAGGATCGACCTCACGACCTTTCCATATTCAGGCCGACGCCTTAGCCATTGGGTTATTGCCACTTAACTTAAGCTACTTTGATGTCTATGTTTGTTTATTATTTTTTAGCGAAAATAAGTCTGTGAAAACTACACATGCTAGAAATTAATGGAATAAAAGCGATATAGACATCAATCGAAAAATAATAAAAAGAAAACAAGAAGTTTGTCAGATTTACAATGACATACAAGACCTTTGCGTTCATTTTGAAAGCCATCTATTGAGTCTCCAGAAACTAAAATGTTTTTAGGGTTCCGTACCTCAAAAGGTAAAAAAGGAACTCTTATAAGATCACTTTCTTGTCCGTCTGTCCGTGTGTCACCACCGATTTTCTCAGGAACGGGTGAACCTAGCAAGTTGAAATTTATACCAGATACTGAGGTCTATAGTCTCTATTAGGCAAGGCTTGAAACCGGTTTATGCTTAACCGTTTCTTAAAGGTTTAAACCGGTTTTCACCAATTATTTCGCTCGAAGCAAGGCTAGATACCGATTTATGTATAACCGGTTTAAATACGGCATAAACCGGTTTTTAAATTATTTCGTTCGAAAACCGCTATAAACCGGTTTATTCCGCGATAGGCTCACGCGTACTTACTTGCATTTGGCACGGGCGATAAAAAAACATGCCTCGCACTTTTCGAAGTTTGCTTGCCATATATGTATTAAGTGTATAATTTTTATGACCGACCGCTGTTTTCAATATGTGATTTACAATTATTAAATCGTTGTTTGCTTGCTGCCAGTCACTCACGGCTGTAAATTGAAAAGTGGTCGCTGACCATAGCTAAAACCGTTCTAAACCGGTTTATACCTTTATCAAAAAGTTCTTTGCACAATATCGTTCAATAGCTGATTATATAGAACGAACGAAAACCAAAATAATAAGTTCATTTGTACTTACGCCCAAACCGGTTTGAATTTTTAACCCGGTTTTCAAGCCTTGCTATTAAGTGTATAAAAATCAAGGTCCTGAGTCAACACGATAAAAAGATATGGGCAAATTTATATTTTCGCGATAACTTGTAAGTACCAAATTTTACATTAATTTTCAACTTTTTTATTTTTCGGAATTTTTCCTTTATTTGTGCTGTAAGACCCTGCTTTTTACACATAATAATGAATAGTACAAGTATTTTAACCAAAATTGACAATTCTAGGTCAACCGGAAGTACCCTTTATATAGGTTTTGGGTCGAAAACCTATAGGGTACTTTCCGTTGATCTGAATTGAAATATATGTGTTATTCCAGGATCTAGGCTATCAACATAACAAACTTCAGCTCAATCGGTTCAGTAGTTTTAGCGTGAAGAAGTAACACACATACACATAAACTTTCGCCTTTATAATGTTAGTAGGAGTAGGATGGTACGACACTGTCCAGTGTCCGCCTGGCCAGCTACCACCCTCAAGTAGGAAAATTTGTCCCAAAGATCTAATGTATTCCGGCAGCTGTCCTTGAGAGACAGTTCCCAATCTAGGCCTAACGTGCATCCTTTCATCCTTGCATCCTCGACCGCATCGTCAATTAACAACAGGTGAGATAGTAGTATGACATACGGAGCCGAAAAGTCGATACTCACGTTTGGTCTGGTCCACATACTTAAAATCACTCTGGATGCTATGGAAAGAGCTATTCTTCTCTCAAGGATAGATTCCAGAACGAGGTGAAGTAAAGTCAAAGCATTTATTCAGTATATGGGCAAATTAAAAATTTGCACTTACACACGTCAAATAACATTAAACAGATCATATCAAGGTGATTCAACAGAGATCCAAACTCATCGACATAGGCTCCCCGGATTATCACCGGATTAGCAAACTGAAGTGGCAGAGTGTCGTACATATCAGCTGAGGAATCGACAACCGCTGGAGTAAACGATTTCTTAAGTGGAGACCGCGAATCGGCAAGCGAAGCGTAGGACGTCCTCAGACTAGGTGGAGCGATGATGTTCGCAAGGTGACTGGCAAGAGCTGCATGAGAGTAGCCGAGGACCGTGCTCAGTGGCGTGAAATATAGATGCCTATGTCCAGCAGTGGACTAGTATAGACTGATGATGAGATAGAGGTCAATCGTTCTCAATCGTCAATCTTAGGCTAGCTAAGCTTTAAAAAATCAGAAAGACTCACGGCTGCGGTAAGCATCTTCGAGCGCCCTGGAGTCAGTCAACGAGAAACCCCGCCATACAGACTTCTCTTCCACATCGACTCGATAGAACCAGTGATACCTTACTGGAGTATACTCAGTCCCAAGGCGGTTCTGAAACGGAACGTATTCTCAACCTAATTCCTGAAAGGTGGAGATTCTCAATCTGTATGGTTCTTTAGTTTGTTTGTTACGCGATTATTCCGCTAAATGTGAACGTCCTCCTTTTTGGAATTCAGTTAAAAACAAGACTAGTATATAATATTGTACAAGCTGGAAATATGGTAAATCTGGTAGTGTGAATCTTTGGAACTTTAACCGACGTTTACTTGGTAAACTTTTAGTTATAAATAAGAAACATGGTAATATTAAATGATGAAGAGTCTCCATGTTCATGAGCGACGTGCAAGTTTTAACTATTCATACGAATTTACAAAAATGCGGGGCTGTGTTTCAGATATGAAAATGTAGAGTTCTAAATGTAAATGTCCTGGGTCTGTGATTCCAAAAGTGTCGACGGCGGTAGCGTTCAAGGTCGCGCGGTGAAACGTACTGGTCTGACCTGACCCTTACACACTTAAGTGTTAAGTGTACAAAATATGAAGTGTGAAAAACTTTAAGAAACATAATATTTTAAACTTACAGACACAAACATTCGCCTTTATTATATTAGATAGATAAGCGTTTGACCACTATCTCACCTATTGTATTGTAATTGACGATGCGATCGACGATGGGGCACGTTTCAACAGTTTATTCGCGAAAACATACGAAACAGACAGAGAGACATAGATCCACTATCGAATTTATATTAATATAGGTGGTATACCTCATTTATAACAGTAACGTTGTCCTGTTTTTGTCCTTCCACGTCGAAATTGTCGTAATTCATTGTTAGCCCTTTGCTGCTTTCTTTATCATTTTTCATTTCAATTGGTTGCGAAGTTTCTGGTACACTCGGATCATTTGCAGCTTTTCTAAATTTAACGTTACTATTATCTAAGCCAGGTAGATACCTAATACAGTATTTACAGTTTAAAATATAGTCGAATTTCTTAGCTTTATTTACTTTGACTTTGTTGAGTTTAGGATCAATTTTAGAGTCATCGGTTGGTGATTTTGTAGGTGTCACTCTTGCGTTTGTTTTGTCGAGTTTAGATTCAATTTTGGGTTCATTTATTGGTAGTTTTATAGGTGCCGCTTTGGAGGTATTTGCAATAAAACTATCATATTTCACAGATACATAGTTGACAGTTTTTACTACTTGTTCTTGAATATTAACAGGAGACGTTAGATCTTTCATTAAATCAGTTATATTCTGTTTAGTGACGTCATCTATATTTCCTAGAGAGACATTTTGGGATTGTGCAGTTATTTGAGTTGTAATAACATGTCTGTAATGATTTTGACTTTGGCTTAACTCAAAAAAAGACTTAGAATGATCGGGTTGCGATGGCGGCATTGAGAAATAACTTGCTAGTCTGTTAAAGCTTTCTGGTGCCGTTTCTGGTTTGGGAGATTGTTCTTGTGTTGAGAAGAAATTCATTGGATCTGGTAGTTTGACGTTTTCTGGATCAATCAATCCAACTTGAGGTGCAACATTTGCAGGTGCGGCAAATGGTGTGAATTTCTGTACTGGTTCGACATTGCTTGGCATTTCTCTAGTTTGACCAAATATATTTGTGTCAGTTTTATCAATAACAGATAGTTTCTCATGTTTTTGATGATCTTGTGGACTGGAAAAAGTAGTAGATGATATGGGTTTTGTTTGTGTTGTAGTATCTGGTACTGTTCGTACATCTTCAATATTTTCTGTTACTGAATTATCAGCAAAAATGTAACATCTTGGAGGAGTGGAAATGACCGTATCTGTCGCAGCGAATATATTAGTAGGGTTTATGGAAACTTTGTCACTAAATACGTTCGTATATGCGATGTTTTCTTGTCTTGTCGCGAAACCAATTTCACTTCCAGCAGCGTCATGAGGACTTGAATATAATAGAGAAGAAGTAGGTTTAGTTTGAGTTGTCGTATCAGGAATGAATGGTTCATTCGAATGCTCTTCAAATCTTGAAACTCCAGGCGGTGTGGTATAAGTCGTCGAAATCGTGCTCGTGTTTGGCACGTGTTTGTTGTTTTGGTTGTCTCCGAAAACAGCGTGTTCAGGCGTTGAATATGTCGAGGAAGAAGTGACTTTGGTTTGAGTCTGAGTATCAGGAATAAACGGCTCTCGTTGATGGCGAACGAAATTTGGAGAATCAGCAAATGTAGCGTGTTCAGGCGTTGAATATGTCGAGGAAGAAGTGACTTTGGTTTGAGTCTTAGTATCAGGAATAAACGGCTCTTGTTGATGGCGAACGAAATTTGGAGAATTAGCAAATGTAGTAGAAACAGTTACTTTAGTTTGAGTATTTGTGTCTGGGATAAAAGGTTCATTGCCATATCCACTGAAACTTAGACCTCCTTGGGGGTTTAATATAGTCGTAGGCATATACAATTGTGTATTAGCATCAGGCATATATCGATTTTCTCCAGAACTTAAAGAAATGCCACTAAATCTCCGCGCGTATTCTTCTTCAAAACCTGGAGGAATTCTCATTACGTTGCTAGAATATTGAAATGTGTTGACAGATGTGGGAGAGGTCAAGGAGTTCCTGTAATGTGATTCCACTGCGTAATTCCCTGTATCAAAATATGATGCCATAGACATCGGTGGACTGCCAAATACTTGAGATCCTTTCTGCTCATCTTCATTTGGATGATCGCTTGCCTTTTTGAATCTTTCAACTCTGTTAGTGAATGTATCGTTCGTGGAATCTTCAGAGCTTCGCTTGCGTTCTCTAAATTCAATTTTATCGTCATCAGTTTCAGACGGTTCAATTACAAATTCTTCTTCAAGAGGGAAGTCTTTTTTTGCATCCTGCTCTATTGAATGCACGTCAAGGCCTCCAGTTTCGTCTGATTTCGAGTCTTCTTCCGCTGGTGGTGCAGATGGGATACTCATTTGTCGTGGTAGTACGATATCTTCGTGAGAGTTCTTTATTTCTGCTTTTATTTCATCGCTGGCGTTCGTTGGTAAATTTTCAAAGAATAGTGAATTATTCCCAAAAAATCCTATAGCATTTGGATCAAGTTTGAATTCGTAATGTTCATCAGCTGTAGTTTGATTTGGTTCTATTGCATAGCCGTAATCTGTATCTTTGGGTAAGCTAGCATCAGCTCTAGCATTAAATGTATAGTCATGATCGACGTGAGTTGGCATTGTTGCTAGATTTTCAGTGGCCCATCCATAGTTTCTTGCTTCAGTTGGACCTTGGTCGTCTAAAAGTTCAGTGGCTGCCTGAACTTGTAATGTTTCTATAGTATCCTCAGCAATATGCGCAATTTCCGATAGCTGTTGACTGTCGAATTCAGACCGGTCAATGGTCGGAACATCACTTTCAGATAATGGAACTGTAAGCGGATTCGATAGCAGCATTGGCGAAGTAATATTTTCAATCATTTGCATAGTCACATCATCTGTTTCTGGAATATCAGGCGTATTTACTTCTCTACACGTTTCACATATATTCAATTCCGTATCTTCGTCATTCCGAATATCTAGACTAGGTACTTCTAGCTCTTCGTCTAAGATATCTTCAGATGCATGTTGAAAAAATACTTGACTAGCATGCTCATCAAATTTTTTACGGAAAACTTCTTGAAATGCTGTACTTGACAAATTTTCATTTTGCTGTCTAAAATGCTCAGAAGTATGTTCTTCTGTCTGAGGAATATTTTCAAGTAAACTGGAGCTAGCGTTTCTCTTAAGTACTGCTCCTATATTCTCTTGAGGGGGTTCTATCAATAATACATTTTTCACGTCAGTAATACTCAATCCAGTTATGTCTAATGAGGTATTTATGCCTGAACTTTTAGTTTCTGGCATCGATTCAAAAAAGCTAGCACCTGAGTTTCCGTCAACTAGATTTCGAGGAGATGGATTATTGAATAGATACACATTTTCAATTTCCTGTTCAGGTTCGCACATTTCCTTAGATTTGTCTGCTATCATAGCAGACAGACCAAATAAAGGTACAGTTGAGACTCCCAGGATTGGTATCTCATCTTTAGAAAGGGATTCTATCAAAGGATTTTCTTTTACGTTTTTCTCTGCTTTATTTTCAGCAATCTGTGCAGCGTCATATCTAGGTTTGGTACCAATCGGTGGCATAGTATATTCACTTTTTTTATTGAATTCAAGATTATCTAGTTGTTGGCTGACGTCTTTTGTATCGAATTGAGATAAATTATCAGGCAATATCTTGCCTTCTTCAGTGGTTTTCGAGAACGATGAGGCCATATTTTCAGGGTAATTAAAATAACTAGCCGCCGAAGTTTGTAAGGGTCTTGACTGGAAGTTTTGTTGTAGTTCCTGGGTTTGTATGTTTGACATATTGTACTTAACAGTGTTCAGAGCAGAATCGCAAGCATGATGAGAATGAACTAAGGCATCACTAGCTGTAGACTTACAAATTGCACTAATATCCTCAATTTCCTCAACTTGTTTATTGCCACTTCCAAAGTCTAGATGTTGAGAAATAGGAAAGTTTTCATGTTTTGCAGTTGCAAATGGCAGTAAATTACTGCCACTCCCACGAATATCTAATTGTTGAGTGATGGGCAAATCTTGATGTTCACCAGTCGCAAATACACTTGGATTATAAAACGTTGGTTCTTGACTCTTCTCAATAACAGAACCTGACTCAGGTATTTTTGAAATAGTAGCAGATAAATCGAATGCCAGACTGGTTGCTTTGTTTTCTGGCATAAATGCATTTGGGTTGTAGAAAGAAATGCTTTCGCTAGATGTTATTGTTGATGCTTGAGAAGGCGTAGCTTGTTTAAAATTAATACTTTGTGGTATTTCTGTAGACGTTTGACTACTTCCTTTATGTATATTATTGGCTCCTAAATTATAAGGCACATTTTGCAGACTCGTTTCTTGTTTCGAAGTAGCATTGCCTGTGATAGCGATTTGTTGTGAAATTATATGAGCTTGTTCTTCGTTGGATTTCGTTAAGTTTGGCGGGAAAGCATTAGGGTTATAAAATGTTGCACTGTCTACACTTATTGGAGTTTCAACGCTTAGTGTTTCAACTTTTTCTGGAATGTTTTCTTGAGTATTACCAGTTCCAACTAATTCTGTAGCATCATATGCAGGATTACTGGGGTATCCTTGACCTGTTGGGTAGGCAGGATTTGGAAAATAATTAGACGTGTCATATGCATTCTGTCGTTGGGCATAAGGATCTTCTGTTTGAAAATACTGATTGGTATTATAATGACAGTTTTGCTGATACTGACTGTACTGATTCTGTTCAACATTTGGCACATATATATCGAAGCTGCTCTGTGCTTGTGGAGTAGGATCATTTTGCTGTTGACTGTATTGCTGTTTATAAGATACATTATTCTGGGAAGCTTGATCTTCAATTTTAGTATCATTATAAGCAGGGTCAAAGAACGTCGTCACAGTACTTTGTATCTTATTAATATCAATTGAGCTAAGTTTAGACTTCAAAGAGCCTATAAGACCGAAACCTCGCGTTTCTTGTTTTGGTGGATCAAAGCTGTCCGTTGTGGCTCGGCTCATATCAAATGTTGTGTTGCATTCCTGGCCATAATCAGATGGTTGGCTCATAGTGTAGGGCGAAGTTAAAGTAGCTAGAGGTGTGCTGATTTCAAATGGTGTATGCACTGCTTCTACAGGTCTACTAATATCAAATGGTATAGTAGCTTGCTCTATATTAGGAGCAGTATACTGTTCTTCAGTTGGCTGCACTGATTGTTCTGGAGTGAACAATGCTCTATGGAAATTGCTTGTTTCAGCAGGTGCAGGCATTACAGGAGCAATAATAGGTTTGAGGTTATTACTTATAGAACCAACTCCTTCGATTGGACCGGCGTAATACTGTGGCCGTTTCTTTGTCATTCTAAAATTAACATTACCAGCTGCTTTCGGTGGTTCCGCTACAACTTTCGGAGGTTCTGGATTAGATATAGGCGGCATTTGAGTGATTGGGTGGGGTGTGTTTTTCGGTAAAGAATCTTCATATTGTAACGGATTGTAGAATGAAGTTGGTATTGGAATATTATGTGGTGATGGCTGGAAAATTGATGGCGTTGCAGGCTGTCCTTGTACATCAGTCTTTGGTGTGAATATAGACGAAGCCGATACAGCATTTTGTCCAACACTTGAAGTAGTAGGAAGGGTATCAGATCCGTATGGCACATTCACATTTGCTGGTTGATGTGGCAGCGAATAAGTTGCTATTAAAGTTGGACTGCTTGACTCTGCAGCAGTTGAAGGTACAGCTTGAGGCGCAAAGTATGTCGAAACTCTAGATTGTGACGTTTCAGATGGAATGAAATATGAAGGAGTTACGAAAGCTTGCGACATACTGGACTGGTTCTCCGAAGTAACTGTCTTTGCTGAAACAGTTTGGAATACTTGTGTTACATTTGGAGGCACATTTGTATGTGACAAAGACTGCAAAGAGTCTGCACTACTTGGTGATCTTTTTGGATCAGATTTAATGGGACTAGTACTCGCTGCAACAAAAGCAGATGAAAGTCCTGTAGTTACAGCATTATCTACTCGATCTTCTGCTTCTGATATTGGTGCCGGTACAAAAATATTTTGCAAAAGAGGAGCAGGTACTGCATGTTTGGTTGGTTGATTTGCTGAAATACGCCTTGCAACCGATGGTGGTAACATTGACTTGACCGTGACTACAGATTGTCCGTCTTTTTTAGGTAGATTTGAAAACATTGGCGGTGGCGGTATGATAGGAGCACTGGCTGGTATATTTGGAATGTTTTGATTTTGTTCTTTGTGTTCTATTGGAGTAAAATAGTTGTGAGTATCTTTAATGGTCCCAGACACGTTTTGACTCTCTTTCGCAGTTTCTATTTTTTTAGTTTCAGCAGCACTTGGATTGAATATATTATACTGCGGTTGAGGTACCGGGTTTTGAGTTTTAAAATTTAAATCTTGACTCTCCACAATACCAGATTCAGCAGATTTCAGTACATTGCCCATATTAGTTTCATTCGGATTGAAAATTGTAGATATGCCCTGATTTATTGTCTCTTGCTGACCAATTGGAGCTATATTTGGAATAAATGGAGGTACACTTTGGCTGTGAGGAGTCACATTAAAGCCGTAAGGGGGAATATCCTGTTTTTCAGATGATAAGACTGGTGGATTATTATAAGATACATTATGTCCTAGAGGCACATTTCGGTCCATTGTTATATTTAGACTCATTAATGTTTCTTGGCCTGTTTGTGGTAGATTATGACCAAATGGAATATTTTGTCCTGTTGGAGGCAGATTATGTCCTGTTGGAGGCATATTATGGCCTATGGGAGGCAGATTATGTCCTGTTGGAGGCAGATTATGTCCAACTGGTGGCATATTATGGCCTATGGGAGGCAGATTATGTCCTGTTGGAGGCATATTATGTCCGAATGGCATGTTTTGACTCGGTGTATTGTATGTCATGGTTTGCGTAGAGGACTCTCCTGAACTGAGTCCTGGAATTTGAGCATATTTCTTTTTTGTTGTCAATCTGAAGTTGGCGGCAGTCCCTGAAATAAAAGAAAATTAATATTCATGTGCTGAACGGTATGGATTTTACTTACACGCTTATATTAATGGTTAAAATATTGGAACATTCCAAACCTTGTTTCACTACCATATTTATTTTATTTTATTTACACTTTTGCACACAACAACATTGTACACGGAGGACTTAGACTGGACTAGACTGGAGGTGCAGGAAAATGGCAGGGGCGCAGTAAATTAAATACAAAGAGAGGCAAATTATTCCAAAATAATATTATTTCCAAGGAAGTATCAATTTTAATATCTTAATTTTTTTTATCTATACAGACTCTTTACACTTAACCATGTTTGTCATCCAGCAGCAATTAGGAACGTTTTGCAGAGTGCTTATAGACGTCAGTTTCCTGCAGGGGTTATTCTCATTCATTCGAAAGCAAATTCGGTTTCGGAAACTGCCTCTCCTTCGACTCGGATCTTTGCAATTCACAATACTTCGATCGGTTACATTGACATTTCAATTCGAAAAAATCAGTAATTCTAATTGGAAAGGTTTCTGGGACAAAAATAGCTTACGGATTTATCAATATTCAAAATTAAAAATGAAACTTCCGATTCGGAATAGTTTTTCGAATGACTGAGATTCAGGGGGCTGGTCTGATCTTCGTTAAATATGCAAGTGTTCAGTTCACCTAAAATAATGAGCCTATTGTAATCAGCTAACAATGTCTCAAACTTGGTTTACAGTTTCGTAAAGGAATCTATGGCTGGAGGCCAATAGAACACCCCCCTAAGTTTTATACCAAGGTCGACTTTGATAAATACGTATTCAAAGGATGTAGCGTAATAACTGCCGCACAATTTTATCATATGACAATCTTTACACATATAGCCATTCCTGCGCCGCGTTTGTCGGTGCACTCATTTCTTTTTTATGAAGATTTGTTTTATGTCATACCTATAGTCCTTTTGACTGCCATGTCATCTGATGTTCAGTGACGAGGCGATCTAAGATGGAATTTTGCTTGGAATGTTTTAACTGGATATGGAAGACGGCAGTGAAGCGACGCGTAAGACAACTGACTTTAGTCCAACCCACAGGGCGCAGTGTTCTAACTTTTTGGGGTTTGAGAGGCAACGTGACGACTTGACCAGTGAAATTACAGGGCATGTGAGACTTTATATATTTATGTATCGAGATAACAGGCGCAGTGTAGTCACATGCAAAATTCTGGCTTAAGTCACCAGCCAGAATTATCTGTAACTAGCAGCACCTCGCGGTTTTACCCGTTTAGTTCCCGTTTCCGTGAGAGTACGGGAATAAAATATAGCTTATGTTACTCGCTGATAATGTAGCTTTCCATTAGTGAAATAATTTTTAAAATAGGTCCAGTAGTTTTTGAGTGAAATCGAAACAAACAAAAAATCAAATATTTCCTTTTTATAATATTAGTTTAGATAAGAGCATCTAGATGGCGCTAGAGTAGGTTGAATAGCTCTCCTTGTAAATATTGCCTTAATGTATGAGATCCTGCATCGAAAGTGGTCACCGTCACCTATAAACTCCTATTACGCTGAAGTCAGGTAGAAAATAAGTGTTTTTCCTTGTGAAAGATAATGTGTCCAATGTAATTTTTGGCACCGGTCACATAGCAATGAAGCTTAATAGAAAGAGTAGATTAGATGAGCCATGCAAATACTTTGCACCCGATAGTCATAGTATTTTTTGTTTTAAAAAACCTAACATTTAATAAAATAGTTTAAATGTTTTGTCAATATCGACAAACTTAAGCTTTAAAAGATGTTTGAGCTATTAAATTCAAGTAAGAAATAAATAAGTTTTGACATTCCCACAAAAAACACATACATACATACAAATCACGCCTTTTTCCTGTCTGTTGGGGTAGGCAGAGACTACTTATTTCCACATGCTACGATCCTGACATACCTCTTTCGCTTCTTCCACTTTCATGAGCGCCTTCATACATGCTCGCCGGTTATAGGTACTTTTGACTTCGCCTTCTTACGATATATACGTTCGATACGTTCGCCTAGGTCGGCCTCTAACAACTGGCACATTCACACTCGTCTCATAAATCTGTTTCGTCAATCTTTTTTCATCCATTCTCTCTAGATGTCCAATCCATCTAAGCATCCCTTTCTCTATCTTTGTCACTACATCTCCTACCACACCACAGCATTCCCTTATCGTGCTGTTCTCCACACACATTTTGAGAAATATTATATGAAGATATATGGAAAACACTTTATTGAACAGCTTATTGTAACATACAAAAGTGTAAAGAGCAAAGACTAAGAATACCAGTTCTATATGTTGATGATGGTCTTCTTGCATCAACGCATCATGAAGAATCACAAACATTTTTAAATGAGCTACATACGTAAATTTGTTTTGCTTGAGCTTGATGCGACAGTCAAGCAGCTTGATTCAGGGAGAGGTATTTTTCTCACTTCATATGCTGACGTGTCGGTGTAGAGTATCAATTCCATCACACATTAATACAAAAAATTAATATTGATGAAGGCTCTCAGTCGACTTGATTTCTTCGACATCTTAAACAATCATCGTCATATTTCAAGAAATTAACAAAAAACAATATTAAACTATACGTATAAACCAACCTCTTGGATCCTTCTATCTATTGATAAAACTGCATTAAAATCCGTTGCGTAGTTTAAAAGATCTAAGCGTACAGAGGACAGACGGAGGGACAAACGGTGGGGAGCGTATAGAGGGAGGGCCAAACGGCAGGGAGCGTACAGAGGGAGAGCCAAACGGCGGGGAGCGTACAGAGAGAGGGCCAAACGGCGGGGAGCGTACAGAGAGAGGGCCAAACGGCGGGGAGCGTGCAAAGGGGGGAACGATACGGCGAGCAGCGACTTTGTTTTATACTATGTAGTCTACCTAGAACCTTGTAGTCCAATAGCGCCCCTAGCAACAAATTCGCGCGCGATAGTCCCCATTGTTTTGTTTAAAAGCAAAATACGTAAAAACAAAAAAAAACATGAATAACTGAAACGATTTACCTTAATTCTTTATACAATAAAAGCTTTAAGAAAAATTCATTAAGTTCATTAGATCAAAAAAATCATTTAATTTAAAAATTTTACCACGAAAGCAATATAGCACGCACATACACAAAAAAAATATGTTTCCAAACCCTTGCCATTCCTCTATATAATATTATGAAATTTAAAAAATTGTATAATAGGTACGCCACAGTAATAACAAATAAAAAGTACGAATAAGAAATCAGCAAATTTTTCGTGGAGCTGATATGGCTCCCCCTCTTGCCCCGAGTCCGCTTGACGTTGACTTCTGGGACAGCCTGTATAAAGAAATACCGGTATAAATATCCTACTCCTACTAATATTATTAATACGAAATGTTACGTATAAAGTTCAGATTTACAGACACAGTTTGGTGACGCAGCAAGGGCATCTGGTTCTAAACACAGTTATTACATACATAAAATCACGCCTTTTTCCCGTTGGGGTAGGCAGAGACTACTTCTTGCCACATGCTACGATCCTGACAGACTTCTTTCGCTTTATCCACTTTTATGAGCGCCTTCATACATGCTCGCCGGTTATAGGTACTTTTGACTTGGCCTTTCTTTAAAACGTCTCCAATCTGTAGGGAATCTACGGTGAGATAATTTCGTAGTACGAAATTTAAATATCACCGCAGATTCCGCTTGCGAGATGCGTAAACTAGCTTACAGAATAGCCCTACTGATCGTGATACGTTCGCCTAGGTCGGCCTCTACCGGCTGGCCCATTCACACTTGTCTTATAAATCTGTTACGTCAAACTACCTTCATCTATCCTCTCTAGATGTCCAAACCATCTAAGTTAACATCGGGGCAAATGTCTTACTTAAACGATATTATTTTAAACTAGCCACGCCCCGCGGCTTTGGCCGCGTTTAATTCTGGTTATAAACCTCCCTTTAGGTAATAAAGTCTAAATAACAGAAATTAAACCCACAAATAAAAAAAAAACATCCGACAGAGAACCAAAGTTATAGACATAGCTCTAAGTATTAGCAAGCTGAAATGGCAGTGGGCTGGTCACATCTGTCGTAGAACCGATAACCGTAGGTGTAGACGTGTTCTAGAGTGGAGAGTGGAGACCACGGCTCAGTAAACGTAGTGTAGGACGCCCTCCAGCTAGGTGGAGCGATGATATACGCAAGCTGGCTGGTAGCGGTTGGAAACGAGGAGCTGAAGATCGAGCTCAGTGGCGTGCCATAGGAGAGGCCTATGTCCAGCAGTGGACGGAAAACAGCTGATAATGATGATGATGATGATGTAACCACAAATAGTCTTCTTACCGCATCCTAGAGTTCAGTAATCACGATTTCATATAATATATTACAATAACAAGGTAAACACGAAGATTTACATTTTTGACGTAATAGTAAGAAATATTATAAATCATTTAATAAGTACATGATAATAACAATTATTATTTTGCTTCAAGCGTTGAGGAATATATAGGTACTTACTCTTAATAAATTATAGATATTGAGACAGTAAGAAATGTCCAATTTAAATTTTTAAGGGGCCCAGTGGTGTTGTGTGAGAATGGTCGGCTTTGACGACTGGGGTAGCGAGTGCTGTAAATAAACCGCCAAGTGCGAGTCGGACTTGCTCACGAAGGGTTCAAAAGATGCAGCCCACGGAAGGACAGGGGAGTCTCCGTAATAGGGTTCCGTTAGCACCTTTTAGGTACGGAAGGAACCTTATAAAAGTTTTTTTTTTTTTTTTTCACTAATGATATTCCAATATAATGGCATATCATTAAAATTACAATCTAGTCTTAAGACTAATACGTAATTTAAATTTGACCTAAACTGCTAACTATTGTTAAACTAAGAATGTGTCCAATGGCACTTTTCTTATTGTCTCTATTAAGGCGAAGACACTAATTTATTGTGTTCTTTGTAAGTACTGTTCACTATTACTTTACACTTACCTTATAAAAGTACTTAAAAAAAAGTCAAAAGCATTATTTTGATTGAATACAAATATTACTCCATACTGTTATTCCAATATTACATTAAACACCATAATTTTCATTGACCTTCCATATTTACTGGTTAAGGTCACGGGCCGTGGGAATCCGCCATTATAACTAATGCTGATATTATGAATATCAAATATAATGTGTGACTCATAGTTTTCACTTTAGAGCCCTGTGGCACGCCGGAGTTTCGATATGAAAAGCTCGGGATCCAACCGGGTAAGGTAAACTCATCATACGACCGCCTTACCAATTTTGCTCGCACTGTAGATTTATGTATTGCGCACTGCACTACCAGCCAATTCTTACCACGATACTGTCCATACAAAGGTTGTCTGGAAGAGATCGCTCTTAGCGGTAAGACCGCCCATTGTAATACTTGTAGACTTTAAGTTGTTTGTATACTATGTTACTGTGCTGGTATTCAATAAAGAGTATTTCTATTCTATTCTACCATTCACCAAAAGGTCAAACGCTAGTCTTTACTTTACTTATATGTTTTTTCAACCGACTTCCAAAAAGGAAGAGGTTCTCAAATCGTCTGCATGGTAGTTTTTTTTATGTTACGCAATTACTCCGTCAATTGTGAACTGATTCGAATGATTATTTTTTCATTGGTAGGGTACATTTCCAAGGTGGTCCCATTGTAACTTCATGGACTCTGATAAGTATCTCCAGAGATATGACGAGAAATGTCACAAACTTGCTACTGACACTGATTTGCATGGCATCGGTTGTTTTAGTTTGTAACTATTTTAATTATTGTATGTATATGTTTGTAACGATTTGGCTCAAAAACGAATGGACTGATTTTAATAATTCTCTCACTTATATTTATAATAGACTTTCGGAATAAAAATAGGATGTATATTATCCTGTTCCAATGATAGACTATATTCGTAGAGATATAATATGTTGCAACCTAAGTCGACAATAAAACGGTTGAGAAAATACGTTTTTTAGGAACGCTGCTTTTACGGTTAAATATGGATTAAAAATGTGTATTAGAAAGTTTAAAAACTTAATAAAAAACACCTACAAAAAAGTCTTCGATAACATACGTTTTCTTAAGATTGACATTTTTAATCCATATTTAACGGTAAAAGCAGTGTTCGTAAAAAACGTATTTTCTCAACCGTTGTCATGAGAGTCAGACCATTCTAACCCTAGCGTGTTCATCATCCTCAACCACATCATCGCTTACCACCAGACGAGATGGTGGTCAAACGCTAGCCTATTAGATATAAATGAAAAAAATACTACAACACACTTTATCCGTCAATATTATTGCGTTTTCAACGTAAAATCGACAACATGCTTCATTTGTACTTTCTCTGTCCTAAAAGTCTTCCCACTATTAACACCTTATGAATCAGCCTGTATTATCATCACTATTATCACTACATTGTTACCACATAGTATGAAACAGAGTTGTTTTCCGCTGTCTGTCCCTATGTATGCATAGATCTTTAAAATTACGCATACATTATATATATTACGGTAATCGTCTGTCTCTTAGGGATAACCCACGATACCAATTTTTATTATTTACTTTTTACGAGAATTAATGGCTTATTTACGAAGCGATTTTAAGCTTACAGCATTAATCCTTATCCAATTAAGTACCTTAAATAAATTGTGCATTTAATATAGATCAATATGGCCCTTTCCAGCATGTAATTTAAATGAATATTTTCGAAAATATTACAGATTTAAAATGCAGGGACATAGCGGTTGCGGCGGTATTATCAATGATTACTCAGCATTGCATACGTGCGCAGCCGGGGCGGGTCGCAAGTTTTAATATAAACAAATCAAAACATTAAAAATTAATAGATATATATCTCAAGCTAACCTTAAACTTACATGTTATTATTATAATTCATAATATTATGTTCAAAATGTTTACGTTTTTTGTTACTACATCAGGGGGTTATGAGAGGTCATTGTCGTGTTTTTTTGTAGTTTTCTTTGTTATCTGTTTAACCCGAGGAATTTTATCTCCTTGATGGTAGGTGGAAGCTTTGAGTCTTTATACCTTATTTAAAAGCGACTTTAAAAAAGGAGGGAGGTTATCAAATTCATCTGTTTTTTTTTGTGTAGTTATGTGCGATTTTTCCGTTTTATGTAATTTGGTTAAAATATGATGATGATTGCTGAAGATTTTTTTTTAAGGTAACAGGACAAGCACGACGCTCGGCTGATGGTAAGCGATAACGTCTACCTATAACAGATACAGCGGCATGCAAAACTCTGGCAGTACAGAATTTTTTACATGTCACTGCACTACGCCTGTTACCTTGAGACATAAAGATGTTGAGTCTCACATGCCCTGTAATTTCACTAGACACCTTACAATTTCAACCGAAAAACATTCCTATTTCACGGCTGAAAATTAATTGGCAAAGTGGTGGTACCGCCCCAGGCGGACTAGCAGAAGTCCTACCACTACAGTTAATTCATACTCGACGCAACAAGCTGAGGCAAACAATGTAGACGTATATGCTGTACCCGAGCGAAGCCGGGGCGGGTCGCTAGTATAGACATACACAAATACCTCAAACTTGCTACTGAAAAAAAACGCCCCGCATATAAAGTCAGTATTTTACTTTTTGAAACTATCTAAATGAGGCGTTATCATAAAAAAAAGTTCCACGATCGATTGGTGCAAAACTTGTGCGTGACCTATCGTTTAAGTTTTTCTATATTTTTTTTATTTTTACGACCAGATCGGAGACGTTTTAAAGAAAGGCCAAGTCAAAAGTACCTACAACCGGGGAGCATGTATAAAATCGCTCATGAAAGTGGAAGAAGCATAAGAGGTATGTCAGGATCGTAGCGTAGCATGGAAAGAAGTAGTCTCTACCTATCCCAACGGGAAAAAGGTGTGATTTTCAACTGAAAAATTTATTGGTGCGCGGCGGGGATTTGATTCTACTACCCTGAGGTTTCAACTTACAAGACCTTCTGCGTTGGTATAAACAAAAATAAATAATAGATTTTGAATTGATAACCTTCCTATTCTACATAGTCAGTTAAAAACCCGTAGCCACCAAGCCACCTGCAAGTCTATCCCGAAGGGATTTTCCGCGGGCTCATTGGATTGCAATTAACAAACAGGCTTGCAAACTACTACCACTTAGTTGTCTATGACACCGGTTTGCGAACGTATGCATTGCTTTGTTTTCCACGGTAATGCATCTAGACATGTGGTGTGTTAGATTTTTTGACGTGACAACATCTAATAAATCGATGAACGCCGGCTGCATGCATGCACGAAACAGTGTCCCGTTACGCTCATTGTACGCATGCGCCGATTTCATCAATGTTTTTTTGTATGAATGTGAATATGGATATGCACATGAACATGAACATCAATGTTTTGTTATGACGTTGTCATGTTAAAATATCGTCCGTAAATCAACTTTACAGACAACCAATTATTTTTAATATCATGTAGTCTAGCGTTTAATCATGATGGATGGTAGCACGCTAGGCCTAAAATGGGAACTCAAGGATAGCTGCCAGAACACGTTAGGTGTTTGGTGACAATTTTTCTAACTTGAGGGTGGTAGCTGTCCAGGCAGACACAAGATTGTGTCCCACCACCATGCCATTTCTTAACGATGTTTTCCCTTTACCGGAGGGCCACTATAAAAAGTACACATACATTTTTCGATAGGAAAATCCATTAGTCCACTGGGATAGTGGCTGGGATTGAACTAGGTACCTCTGGTGTAAAAGCCGACTATCCACACATTATTGAGACTTGTACTTCGCACACATCTCGATTCAAGCGGACATTTCTCCCGTACACCTTTAAATTGTGGAACGAGCTGCCGTCTGCTGTTTTCCCGCAGAGCTACAACATGGAGTCCTTCAGAAGGGGCGTTAAAAGAATGTTGACAGGTCGACAACGCATGCGTGACACCTCTAGTGTTGCAAGTGTTTATAGGCGACGGTGACCATTTCCTAAATAACTCGCGGGGCATGATATATATTTCTTATACGGTATTTTAATTTGTCGTTTATCATGGAAACCAACACCATATACTAACGTCAGAGTTATAATTTAAAACTAGGGACATTATGATAATTCGAGTAGTACACGACGTACCGTTTTCTAGGCAATAATTTAGACATGGCGTAACATTAATATTACTGTGTGATATGTGATGTATTTGCAGGTCTCATTTGAGACAACGTGTACTTGTCTCCCACAAAATAGTCTAGTCTATGTCATCGATTGTTTAATTTTTTTAGTACATTATTTTATACAATCCAAAATTACACCGTACCAGTGTCGTTATTGATACGGCAATTGCCGTTTTATACGGCAATCCACATTTTTTTCCCAGAAATACGGTATACGTATCACAATAAGCGGCAATTGGCTGTAGGTGAAACGGTGAATTGAAACGTTCTTAACTAGAGTAGCGTGATAATTTTAAAATAAATAATTAGATAAGGCAATTTAGTATTTTCCCCTTAAAATACGGCAATTCAGACTGACATACGACAGCTCAGATTTTTACGATAACAACACAGCACCGAACCGGCGGGATTCAAACCAGTGAACCTGGGAAACATGCCCTGCCTTTTTTTTATATCATCTAGGCTAGCGTTTGACCACTATCTCACCTGTTGGTAAGTGATGATGCGTGAGTGTGATCGAAGATGGTAAGCACGCTAGGCCTAGAATGGGAAATGGCTCTCAAGGATAGCTGTCGGAACACATTAGATGTTTGGCGACAGATTTTCTAACTTGAGGGTGGTAGCTAGCCAGGTAGACACTAGTTTTTCGACAGAAAAATCCATTGGTGCACGGCGGTTTGAACTCGGTATGTTTTCCAGGAGACGGAGTTTCAAATCCCGCCGGTACGGTAAAATTATGGATTGTATACAACAATGAACAAAAATATAAAGTTTGTAACACTTAAAGACACAATATTTCTTTTTCTAGTGTAAAATCTTATAGAATCAGAAAAATATATTTATAGCACAGTGTGACCTAAACCTGCACTTTACGCACGCTTTTCCGTGACTTAAATAGTCGATTATTGCACGACGTTAAGCACCCGAGCGCAGCGAGGGCCAACTTCACGCCGTGCAATAATCTTCTATTTGACGGAAAAGCGTAGCAAGCGGAAAGTGCGGGTTTATGTCACACTGACAGCTATAAAATAATATGCGATACTCGTGACTTAAGTTGTCTATTATTGTTAAGTCACACGTATAGTAATATACTAATTCAGTACAAAAGCTTATCGTTGTGCTGAGGTTAAGTGACATTGCAGATGTGATCTAGATTGTTCGGAGATAGAAAACAAAACAGGCGTTCCTTCTGCCCCTACCTTTTCTAATTTTCGCTTCAAGTCATGTCCTTTGAAATTACTAAACAAGTAAGGCTGTAAGAATGAAGAAAAATACTTACCACCAATCGGAGGTTCCTTTGGCGGCGGCGCAACTTCCTTCGGAGCACAATCCCCGATTCCCATTGAAACTCCAACATCTGGCCTTTGGAGCTGCACTTCATCATATCCCTGCCCGAGATCTGTCACATTCGCTGGAACAGGGGCCTGCTCTCTTTTATAATTCAGCATATTTGAAAATGAGCTGAATACCGTGCTTGCTACGTGAGGCAAAACAGCTGGCAATTGAGAAAAGTTCTGAGCTATATCCGCCGTTATACTCTGCTGAACTTCTTGAGGACCTTGGGAATCATTTAAGTTTATCTCCTCTAAATTTTCTTCTGTGGTACCCATGTTTGCATTCTGATCCTCTTTCAAATGACTGTGCAATGGAGCGCTCACGTATCTTGTTCCTTGAAGTCGAGCTATGTACTCGTTGACATCAAAATCATCGTCAGACTTTAGAGAAGCTTTCGACTGCGTTGCGCTTGGAATCCCGAGATGTTTATCAAGTTTTACATTGTTTTGGCTAGCTAATATATCTTGGTTTATATTTTTACTTGTATTAGATAGCGTGATGTTTGAGTCGCCAGATGGGAAAGTGGGGGTATCATTGTCGGAGTGCCCTAGGGTTCCGTGTTGGGACCCAGATTGTTGTTCTGAAACAAAAGGAAAAAAAAAATTATTTCCTGATTGGATGAGTTAAGTGATAAGATAACGTATGATTGGAAAACATTTCTGTACAGTTCGATGAAAATATAAAAAAGTATTTCGAAGAATTTTTTCAATTCCTTCCTTAAAATTATTCTTTGTGAATTTTTCTGTTTCGTTTTTAAGAAATTAATCTATCAGATATTTAATTATACCATATGCTGGTGGGTTTTCACCAACTAATGGTCTAATAGGAATACATTAGTATAATCTGGCAACGCTTAACTAAATAAAGTAATCAGCCTTGTAACACAAACATAAGCTGCACATACTTAAAATGGAAACAAGAATCTGCAATATGCACATATTAACACACACACCTAAGTATTACATAATGGAGAACACAAAAGGGTTAAAATGTTACACTAAAATATACCTTAAATAGAAACATAGACTACATACATTAAATTAGTTTTTATTTCACGTAAATACATGCCGCATTACCTAAGTTAAAACCGCGGAACTACTTTTTAAATTTCCGAGATTACGCGCGCTCCATGCATGACGTCACGTCTCCGGTAGTATCGCCCGCGCGCCGCCCGCCCTAGTAAAACTCACAAGAGAAGCTACAGAAGAGTTGGACACTGACGGTACGTAATATTAGTATCTTTTCTATGCTGACGGTGCGACTGATTCACCAATACAAAGTCTCTCTGAAGTACCGAATTCGAAATGAAGTCATCCATCAGGGAATCAAAGTTATCGTCATAGCTCAAAGGATTAGCAAGCTGTAGTGGCAGTGGGCTGGTCACATCTGTCGTAGCACCACTCCAGACACAAGCATATTGAGCTTAGTTGGAGGGGTTAACAAGACTACTAGTAGTACTAGTTTTAAGGCCCTTGAGTGGGGTATCGAAATAAAGGGTTTTATAAATAGCTTACAAAAATAGTATACACTTATCTTTACATACTTAGTATATAATTAAGACAGTTTAAAAACTAAAACAACCGACTTCCATGTCCCGCGAGTCAGTTTCTGTAGCAAGTTTGAGACGTTTATCGTCATATCTCGGAAAATATTTATCATATCTTGATGAAATTACAATGGGACCACTTTAAAAATGTACCCAACTGATTAAAAAATAATCATTCGAATCGGTTCACAATTAACGGAGTAATCGCGTAACATACATACAAAAAATCATACAGACGACTTGAGAACCTCCTCCTTTTTGGAAGTCGGTGAATACAATGTTGCTCCCGCTGTCTGTACGCTTAGATCTATTAAACTACGCCACGGACTCTAATGCGGTTTTCAGCAATAGATCGAGTGATTCAAGAGTAAGATTTTTAACCAGAATTAATCGCGGGCAAAGCCACGGGGCGCAGCTACTACTATATAAATACTAGCTGATACCCGCGACTTCGTTCACGTACACCAAGAATGTAGTAGCCTATGCTATAAAAAGTATCTCCTTGTTAAATTTCAGTAAGATCGGATCGTCCGTCTACGCGTGATTAAATTAGATTAACAAACAGACAGAGTGACAAAGTGATAGAGTTACAAAAGTTTTTATAATATTAGTAAGTATGGATAATATTAAACAACCCTTCGAGCATTTACCAATGGAGATGTTAACGTTGTAATCCACTAACATTTTTTTCTGCCGATACTTACGGGGGACGAGGTAAACACGCATTGCACACACACAAATCACACACTTTAACGATCCCGCACACTAGCTTGAAACACGCACACAGTATTAAAAATACAGCGTAGTTGCGCACGCTCATATGGCCAATAATGGCTATATGGCCATCAGAGGGGTACGCCTTGCGTTAACATCTCCATTGGTATATATAAATATTCACTTTTCACGCAGTCTTGTTTTTGTTTTTTCAATTATTCACTTGTTATTGATATGAATAAATTAATGAGAAAAATAAACATACACAACATAAGGTCGCATAACTGACCAAATAAGGCATATAGGCAACATATTCACGCCACATTAAAACTTAATTAAATTCGAGCTTTATAGACTTCGACTTAAAGTCCAATTAACTGAAGACGACCCAAGCTTGTGCAAAGTTAAGCAATGCATACAAAACAAACATTAAGGCTTTAGAAATAAATGTCAATTTTGTTTGATTTGTGGATATGATTGCATATGACACAGAAAGATATCCCACCCGCAAGACGTATTTGGTGAAAACGCAATTATGAGCCAATGAGGTGTTCACGCCAGTGGGGGAATATATAAAATGTCCTCATTTTAAAACTAATAAAGGAATGGACCAGCATGTGATACGGTTTATCAACACCAATACTAGCGAAATACAAAACAATGCAATACGAAGAATCTTTATTGTATACCAAAATAAATAATAAATAAAAAGAAAAACAAAATATCAAATAATTATTAACTGAGGACGATGGGCGGTCTAATTGCTAACTGCAATCTCTTCCAGATAACCTTCGGGTAGACAGAAATACAGGAAGTAGTAGACTGTGGTGAACAATAAAAAAAAGTCAGGTTACTGTATATTTTTGACTTTTGTCTAATACAATTCAATACAATACAAAATTCTTTATTCTTCACCAATTAGGAAACAGTAAGCACTTAAAACTACAGTACAATGGGCAGACTTATCGCTAAAGCGATTTCTTCCAGTCAAATCGTTAGAGTAATACTACATGACATAATTAAGATAATTCACAAAACGGAAAAACCGAATTCAAATACCGCAGCAGTCAAAGCCCTAAAATAGTTCAAGTTTTTGTAGATACAAGTCTCGTAAAGTCGAGGTAAAGTCACATGTAAGCTTAGTTAAAGTCATAGAGTCCAGTCCAAGTTACTATCAAAGATAAGATAAAATAATCAAAGTAAAGATGCAGACCTAAATGATGATTTTTTTGTGGAATTTTGGTTATATTTATTACGAAATGACCGCATTTAATTTTATCTTTATGAACCGATGTCGGTATTAAATCACTACCTATTAATTAATATATAATTTATTAAATGTACGGTTATGCCTTAAACAAGCACAATAATTATTTGATGATATTTGTTTAAAATACAGAATTATATGTTATTTTTTAATAATGTTTTAATACCTTATAGGCTAGCGTTTGATAACTATCTTGGCCGGTGGTAAGCGATGATAATATGGTAAACACGTTAGGTATAGAATACTCTGACTTTGAGGTCCCGGTGGCGTAATCGGGAGAACGGTTGGCTTTGATGCCAGAGGTACCGAGTTCAAACCGCCTTGCACCTTGATTTTTCTATCGAAAAATTTATGTGCGTTTTTCACAGTGGCCCTCCGGTGAAGGAAAAACATCGTTAAGATATCAACAACCCCCGCTTGGTGGTAGGACACTATCTAGTGTCCGCCTGGCCAGCTACCACCCTCAAGTTAGAAAATCTGTCGTCAAACATCTAATATGTTCCGGCAGCTATCCTTGAGAGCCAGTTACCATTCTAGGCCTAGCGTGCTTACTATCTTCGACTGCATCATCACTGACCAACAGGTGAGATAGTGGTCAAACGCTGGCATATAAGATATTAAAAAATATAATAATAATAACATCTTCACTTAACATCAGGTCTGAGACATACACTTTTTCACGTTCCCGTCAAAACCACACGTGTCGACTTGAATACTTCCTGAGTTTGTGCAGTCGTTAAAAAAAATATCAATCAGTAAAACCACATCTTGTCCTGGCAGTCTTTAATTGCTTTAAGTGAAAAAGTTTTTTTTAGCAAAGCCATTAAAATACTGACAGCTTGCAAGGGCTCGCCCTGTCTGGTATATCTTGTACAGACGGACAGACAAGGACCTTTTTAACTGACTTCCAAAAAAGGAGGAGGTTCTATATTAGTATCATCATGTACCTATATATTTTTTTGTTAATGTTCATCGATATATTCGCCAATTCTGAACGGATTTAAAAATTCTTCTTTAGTTCAAAAGTTGTACTCCCGAGGTGGTCCCATTGTAATTTCATCGAGCTCTGATAAGTATCTCCAGAGACATGTGGATAAACGTCTCAAACTTGCTACTGAAACTGACTATCGCGGCATGTGTTTTTTAGTTTTGTACGATCATACATTATTTTACACTTAACTGTGTAGCACTTGACCACTATCTCACCTGATGTTAAGTGATGATGCTATCTATGATGGAGCGTTCTTAATCTATACTTCTATACTAATATTATAAAGAGAGAACATTTGTATTTTTGTATTTTTGTATGTTTGTAATGATTTGGCTCAAAAACTACTGGACCGATTAAAAAAATTCTTTCACTTATATATAGAATGGACTTTCGGAATGAAAATAGGCTATATATCATCCCGTTTAAATCTTCGTACATTCGTGGAGACCTAATTTGCAACCTAAGTCAACTAAAAAACGGTCGAAAAAACACGTTTCTTACGAACGCTGCTCAATTGAAAACAGATGGAAGAATATTTTCTATGGAAGAGTTGTACAACTTAATAAGACCTACAAAAAAGTCCGCGACAGCATAAGTATATCTCTTAAGGTTGACTCACAGTAACGATTTTAATCTTTAATGTTTTGTCAAAAAATATTACATAACTTCCAAGGCTATTTACAAGTATATAGTATTAATCCTTATCCAAATAATTACGTTATTTAGCATGGCCACATATTATAGATTAAAATTGTCCTTTACAGTATATAATTCAAATGAAAACTCTAGAAGATATCACGGATTTCACATACACGCATCGCAAAATTAATAAAATATCTGCAGTGAAACCACAGATAAGGTCATAGTTACTACGAAAATATTATTATAAGCTTAGCGATGCTGTAGATCCCCACCGATCTAAATTAATTTGAAGTCAATATAGTATAATAATATATTTTTACTGTATAAAACTCTATTGTAAAATATAGTTATGATCTATATATAAACCACCCCGACTGATCTATGTATAATCTTTTCAATAAAAGCATTCCAATGACTCTAAACATGACATTTAAAATCTGAGCTGTAAGTTGGTGTGGATTTGAGTATTCTGTAGAGTACAGGAGATGTCCCAGCACCAGGTCAATGCTTCCATGTTCTTACAATATCATTGAAGAAGAAGATTTTTGAATTGATCAGACCTATGAAAGTTGATTTCATAGCGCAATGAACTAGAAAAAAGCTCATAGTTTTATAACGATTAAACGAATTTTCATGAATCAAAGCTACTACTAGAACACTCTCGATGAAGACATCTATCAAACAAAAAAAAAATCAATAATAAAATCAAAATCGGTTCATCCGGTTGGGTGCTAAGATGCTACAGACAGACACAGATACACACGTTAAACGTATAATACTCCTTCTTTGATCCCATGATTTAATGGATTTTGATTCAATGATCCCACTACCTCTGTACGAAAACCCATGATTCATGAATGCACATAAATCTTTCATTGGTAGGTATATAGCTAGGATTACAACCAACGACCGTCGGGTCAGAATCAGGGTAACTATCCTTTACGCCATAGGGCCGTCCAATATCACTACGTAAGTATTATAAATCAAAGTCCATCACTGCGTCTGTCTGTCTGTTCGCAATAATCTCAATAGCTACTAAACGGATCATCACGCGGTTTTTACCAATAGTGTTTATGAGGAAGGTTTAGGTGCATAATTCGTTAAGGTTTTGTGTAAATTGGTTGAAATATGACGGTGATTGTTAAATATGTTAATATTTTATATTTGATGCAACAAACAGATGCAAATTTTGTAGACATATATGTTCTACCCGTGCGAAGCCGGGGCGGGCTGCTAGTTCGTCTATATGTTTCTTTTTAACCGACCTCACAAAAAAGGAGGAGGTTGTCAATTCGACAGTTATTGTTTAAATGTTTGTTACCTCAGAACTCCGTCAAATCTTAACCGATTTGAAAAAATCTTTTATTCTGAGATTATGCCTCCCGTTTAGTCCCATTCAAATTTTATCGAGATCTGATAATTATCTCTGGAGATATGGAGATAAACAATATAAGCAAATTTGTATACTTTGATGACATGATTAAAATTAGCCAGTACTTTGACTATCGCAGCATGTGAAGTCGTATTTTTTTTGTTTTATACGATTATAAATTATCGGAAGGAGCTTGAACAAAAAAGAATAATTCTAAGAGTATAATTTCCTCGCCAGTACACAGTATGAATTATCAGCGCCAGCGTAGAAAGTGGTCCGTTCATGAGGTCGTTTCTCTCTGCTAACGATGTTGGTTATTTGTTAGTAAGTTGCATTGTTTGCGTACTTGCCGTTTGAAAGCTTAATAAAACAGGCCAAGTGCGAGTCAGCATCGCGTCTCTTATCGCACACTTAGGGAGGGTTCCGTACAATACGAAACATAACAGAGTTTCAACCTCATATATTTGATTAATTGATATTACCAAGAATATTTGGTTTGGTCGCGATCTAGAAAGACGGGGCTCGTTTACTAGCGCCATCTATGTCATTTTGCCGAAACTAATAAGATAGATGGCGTTTAAAAACACGGTTTTTGTATGGGGACTCCCTTTAATTTTTAACTTTATTTTGTTTTTAGTATTTGTTGTTCTAGCGGCAACAGAAATACACTATCTGTGAACATTTCAACTGTCTAACTATCACAGTTAATGAGCTATAGCCTGGTGACAGACGAATAGACAGACAGACAGACAGACAGACAGACAGACAGACAGACAGACAGACAGACAGACAGACAGACAGACAAACAGACAGACAGACGGACAGCGGAGTCAGAGTAATAGGGTCCCGTTTTACCCTTTGGGTACGGAACCCTGAAAACTCTCCAGAGTCGGACTCGCGCACCGAGGCTTCCGTACAAACTTGTCAAAAAAAATAAAATAAAAAAATTAATTTAATATCGATTAAAAAACAAACAAAAAACCTACTTCAAATGCCGCGCTAGTCGTTTTCAGTAGCAAGTTGTATTTATGAGGCGTTTATCTCCATATCTCTGCACTTATGATACTCAGCAGACCTTCGATAGATCTTCCACGTGACTACCACACTACCACACTACCACAAGAGTACACATTTTCGAGCAAAAAAAATAATTCTGAAAGTCAGTCCACAATTGACAGAGAAATCGGTGACCATAGATCCTCCCTATAGAGCCTCCTCTTTTTCGAAATCGGTTCAAAATGCAACACCTCACCCTTGGGTTGGTTCTAAAAGGGGTATTGGTATTACACCACACTGAATCAAGGTCCCTAACTTCTCAATCAGGGAGGTGTTATAAGAGTAACGCAGTAAGGGTCTGCTAATTAAAGAGGCAAGAGAGGACCCTTCCGCTTATATATGTCCAGGCAGTGTAATAACACTCAGCGAGTTATGGCGCCTAATTAGAGGCCAAGCCCACCCGTAATTAGGGACTGTTTCAGTGTGGTGTAATACTCCTTTAACGTAGATATACATTACGTAAGAAAATTCCACAAATAGTAGGTATTTGGGTGCGGATTGATAAGTCTATTAGCCTATTAGTTCTAATCGTGTCGTGACTAGGTGACGGATATGCTAGGCACACCGTACAACTTTGCACGAAACAATAAATACAATATATATAACACTAGCAGCCCGCCCCGGCTTCGCACGGGTAGAACATATATGCCTTCAAAATTTGCATCAGTTTGTTGCATCGAATATAAAATATGAACATATTTAACAACCATCAACCATCGTCATATTTCATCCAATTTACTCAAAACCTTAACGAATTATGCACCTAAACCTTCCTCATAAACACTCTGGCTATTGGTGAAAACCGCATGATAATCCGTTCAGTAGCTATTGAGATTATTGCGAACAGAAAGACAGACGCAGTGATGGACATTGTTTTATAATACTTACGTAGTGATATTGGACGGCCCTTTGGCGTAAAGGATATTTATCCTGATTCTGACCCGACGGTCGTTGGTTCTAATCCTAGCTATATAAGCTTACTACCAAGGAGAACATCTGCCGCCGTAACCTTACGCGTTCCCCGACGCAAAATGTAGGGGTAATATACGTTTAACGTGTGTATCTGTGTGTCTGTCTGTAGCATCTTAGCACCTAACCGGATGAACCGATTTTGTTTTTATTATTGATAGTTTTTTTTTGTTTGATAGATGTCTTCATCGAGAGTTTTCTTAGCTTTGATTCATGAAAATTCGTTCAATCGTTATAAAACTATGAGCTTTTTTCTAGTTAATTGCGCTACGAAATCAACTTTCATAGGTCTGATCAATTCGAAAATCTTCTTCTTCAACGATATTGTAAGAACATGGAAGCCTCCTGGACTCTACAGAATACTCAAATCCTCACCAACTTACAGCTCAGATTTTAAATATCGTGTTTAGAGTCATTGGAAAAAGCTATTATACATAGATCAGTCGGGGTTTAAAATATTATATTATATTATATTATTATATATATAATTTTTTTTTTGTAATATAGACGATATATTACTTGTTAGTAATACGTCCCTATTGTAACTACAATCTAGCCTTTTCGGCTAATAAGCAATTTTACTTTAGCCTAAACTGTATACATAAACTACACTAAGAATGTGTCCATTAACACTTTTCTTATTGTCTCTAATAAAGATGTATACACATTGTTCAAGTGTTCATACGTATAGCACTATTAGCACTTTATCACTAAACTTTATTTTTATACACTAGTTCGAACGGTTTTGTCCGCTTAAGTCTTCTTACTATGTTTGTATGGTCAAGGAGCTGGATTGCCTCGACATTTACATGATGGTGAAGTCTTTTTTCGTGAGCTTCTGCATACTTTTGGACAATTTTGACGACGGTCTCAATTTTCAGGTCCCGATGTAGATCGTCATTTCTAATGTACTAAGGGACCATTGCGATTTCTCTCAATACTTTATTCTGGAACCGCTGTATAATTGATATATTGCTTTTTTTGGTACAGCCCCATAACTGTATACCATAAGTCCATACTGGCATTAGGACTTGCTTGTATAATAATAATTTGTTTTGTATTGACAACTTAGACTGTTTGCCAAGCAGCCAATACATTCTTTTGTACCGTAGCTCTAATTCTTCCCTTTTCTTCTTGACGTGTGCTTTCCAGCGCAGCTTGACGTCAAGGGTCATGCCAAGGTATTTGGCCGTATTATGGTAGGGGATGTGGTTCCCGTTGATAATGACTGGGCAATAATTATGTTTTTTGTTACTAAAATCTATATGTATTGATTTAGATTCGTTCAGTTTGATTTTCCATTGTCTTGTCCAATTGTAGATTTGATCAACAGCTTTCTGGACTTTTTCTGATGCTTCTGCATAGGTACTTCCTACAGCCATTATCGCAGTATCATCAGCAAACGTCGCTATGGTGTTATTTTCTAGCTCTGGAATATCGCAAGTGTGGAGAAGGTACAGGACCGGACCAAGAACACTTCCTTGCGGTACTCCAGCTTTTATTTCCTTGACGTCAGAGTATGAATCTTCATGTCTTATTCTGAATACTCTATTGGAGATGTAGGATTCAAGAATATCTGCAAAGAATCTTGGTAGACTCTTTGGTAGCTTAAATATGAGGCCCTCGTGCCAAACTTTATCGAAAGCTTGTGCCACATCTAAGAATATAGTTGAGCAGACTTTTTTGTCTTCCAGTGTCTTTTCAATAATATCTGTGATTCTGTGTACTTGGTCAATTGTGGAATGTTTTTCTCGGAAACCAAATTGGTGTTCTGGAATAAGTTTAGCTTCTTCTAATATCGGCTTCAATCTTTTTAAGAGTAACTTTTCAAAAAGCTTCGACATTACGGGGAGCAGAGATATTGGTCTGTATGACGTAGTTTCATTGGGTGGTTTTCCTGGTTTTACTATCATTATAGCTTCAGCTACTTTCCATAAATTAGGCACATATTTCAATCTAAGGGAAGCATTGATTAAGGTGGTTAATTTAACTACCGCTTTTTTTGGAAGGTTGTGTAGTATTTGTCCTGATATAAGGTCATAACCAGGAGCTTTACGAGGGCTTATAGTATATTTTATTTGTCTAATAATTTCTTTAGGTGTCGCTAGTTTATAGCTAGTTTCTTCTTCTTGGAGACTTTCATCATCCTGTAAAAGTGAGCTATGTTCACCTTCATTTGGTTGAAAAATAGTTTCAAGGTGGGTAGCAAATCTTACTGCTTTTTGCTCATTACTAACTGCCCATCTATATGTCCTTTAGAGGTGGAACTTGTGCAACTGGCCGGCTTAGATTCTTTGTAGCTTTCCATAGCGAATAATCCGTGGTACGCTCAGTAGTTAAGTTTTGTAAATAGTTATTTGTGTAGTATCATTGTGTTCCTGAATCATCATTGTTATTCTTTTTGTGAGATTATTAAGTTTTCTCTTATCTTCTGGACATCTTGAGTGGTGCCAGATTTTCCTTTGCTTCCGTTTTTCCGTTATAAGGTTCAATATAGACGTTGGATATGTGTTACCTTTAGATTTCTTACTAATGTCTGGTGTATTTTGCCACGCTGTTTGTTGTATGTCATGAATGAATTGTTCTAGTTCAGCATCAAGTTGTTCTGTGGTCTTAAGGGGCACCTTAAGATTTATTCGTCGGTCTAAGATGATTTTAAAGCTTTCCCAATCAGTGTATTTGTTGATTATAGTTGGTGCTGTTTCTTTGGTGACAACGCTCTCACTAATTTCTAAGTATATGAGTGATCCGAGTTCATATCGTAGCTTTGATACGTTCTGGTGTAAGCTGATGAGATGTTCTTTATAATAAAGAAATCTATAAGATCCGGAATTTTATTAGGGTCTGTTGGCCAGTATGTAGGTAAGCCAGATGATTCTACTTGACATTTTGTATCCTTTACAGCGCAAAGCAGTTCTTTGCCTTTAGTAGTGGTAAGTCTAAAACCCCAATAAGTATTTTTAGCGTTAAAATCTCCTCCTAGTACAAACCTGTTTCCCAGGCTCTTCAGGAATCTGCTATAGACATCTCTTTTTATATTATGCCGAGGGGGGCAGTATATTGATGATATTGTTATTAAATACGTTCTAGTTTTAAGACATATCGCTACCGATTGTATATCTCTCAATTCGTATTTGCTCTTTTCATAGCGATTGAGAAGTAAAGAATACTCTTTAACAATAACAGCACTACCCCCTCTTGCAGTGTTATCTGGGTGCAGGGCGTGGTATATTTTGTAGCCTTTAAATGTAATGTGACATTGCTTTGTGAAGTGTGTTTCAGATATTAAACACACGTCAATATTTCCTGTCTAGGATTACTTGAAGTTCTCTCTGGTGTTTCTGTAACCCATTCCATGTCATGATTTTAAGTGGCTTATTCATTTTCTTATTTTCGAAGTAGCTGTTTTAGTGCTACACTCTATTTTCTTCAATCTTTCGTCAAATGATAACATAAGCTTTAATATGTCATCTAATTTTTTGTCCGGATTATTATTTGTGTGGGACTCCCGAGGGGTGTTTGATTGGGTTCCTGCTGCAACTTGAGCGTAGGAAATGTTCGCACTAAATTTGGTGTTTTTAACCGAAAGAGGTTTGTTATTACTAAGTTCACGTGGCTTTTCAGTGCGTACCTCAATATGGCGTGCTGTCGAACTATTTTTAATTTTTTTGTTCCGAAGGATTTGTATCTCCTTGGCTACAATACATCCTCTGTAGTTGGCTGGATGTGGAGATCCACAGTGAACACATTTTGATTTTTCTTCCTTTGGTTTTTTGCAATTCAGCGTGAGATGTTTCCCTGTGCATTTTACACATCTAGGTTCTTTGAAGCAGTATCTCTGCGTATGTCCATAGGCTTGACATCTCTTGCATTGAGGTACAAGTTGAGTGGTCTTAATGGATTGGATTTCAACTTTACATCCCATTATTGTCTTCAGATTGAAAATATTTTTAAAGTCTTCTTCTTTGGAGAAAGTAAGCATAAACATGTTCAGTGGTTGTTTACTCTTCCAACTCAATTTATTGACTGCTTCTATAATCTTCAATCCTTTATTTTGAAGGTCTTCAACAATTTTCTCTGGTTTGCACGTAGAGTGTAGTTTTTTCGCCATAACTCTAATAGGCCTCTCTTGCTTATTTTCGTATGAGTGCCAAACACGGTCACTGAGGCTAAGCGCCTTAGTTAAAGCCCTATACGATTCTTCGTTGTAAGTATTAATTTTAACGGAGTCTCCATTTAGCATTTTAATAGTAAATGCTTCGGGTGGCTGCTTTTTAGACAGAAACTCGTAAAGGCTTTGGTAATCTACAACCCCGTCTACTATTATTGGTGGGGGCTGGGGAATTTTTTTTATTTTAACTTGAACTTCATTATCTTTTTGTGATTCTTCATCCTGAGTGTCTTGGGAGGGTGACATATTCAATTTTCTTTTTTTCCTAGACTTATTTCTATGTCTGATCCATTCAGTTTCTTGGGCAAGCTCTTCCTCATCTGTGTTATATTCAGCACAGGATTCAGGAGCCTCCTTAATTGGGGGTGCAGGTGCACTTGATTCCGCAAGGCTAGCTTTAACTGCTTCTGCAGTATCTCTATTTGACTGGTTAGATCATCGACGAGGCTTTTTAATTTTTGGCGCTCTTGTCTTTCTGCACTGTAACGTTCGTATAGTATACGTTCGAGTTTTGTGGTTAACTCGATTGTTTCTTTTTCCGGAGAAAGCAATGCCATTATTAAAACGGTAAGTGTATACTCACCTTAACAATAAAAGTCAATGTTGACCGCGCACTATAACTAGGTCATAATCGCGAAGTGGCCGCGTCTTGACGCAGCGTTGTTATGATGCGTAAGCACTTTACTGTAGGTACGCGGAGTACGCGCGATCGTGAATCACAACTGTTCTCGACAAAAACCGAACGATCACTGTATATTGTTTTTTTTTTTTTTTTTGGCGGGTAGGTGTGAAAGTGTAAACAACTTTTATCACAGTGCTCTTATTTAATTTAAATAAAAATATAATAGTCAACAATTTGAAGTATATAAATAAATAATATGAAATTATAACACTGCATACCTGCCATCCTGTGTTATCCACTCCAATAATCACTTATTCAAGATATTATTTGCACTTCAGTTTTTTTTTTGTACTATCACTGTACCTACATAGACAACAAACTTGAACATGGACGCCGCTAATTTCAAGCAGACACTGGATGACCTCATGACAACATTCTACAACAGAATGGACAGTTTCGAAGGCAAACTTCAGAAGACACCGCCAGCTGATAACGATGAAACACTGGCAGCAGAGTTTGCTACATTTAAACAGTTTGTAGTCACATCCCTTAGAGCATTACAGGGTCAAATTGAGTGCCTTGCTAGAGAGACAGACCAGCTTGAAATGCGGAGCCGTCGCAAAATACTTCTCATACATGGTGCAGCTGAGGGTGCAAATGAAGACACAGCATCTGTGGTGGTCACTACAGTCACCAAGCAGCTAGGACAGGCCTCATTTACAGCAGGTGACATCAACCGATGCCACAGGATGGGACGTGCAGGTGGTTCGGATAAGCCAAGGCCCATTCTGTGCAAGTTTCGAGACTGCACACTACGAGATACCATCTGGGCCGCGAAGTCGAACTTGAAAGGCACGGGTACTACCATCTCGGAGTTCTTGACCAAGTCCCGTCATTCGACCTTCATGGCAGCCCGACAACGCTTCGGCGTCTCCAAATGTTGGACCCGGGAAGGTTACGTGTACGTCCTCGGTTCTGATGGTTCCCGCCACCGAGTAATCTGTGAAGCAGACCTCGATGAAATAGCGAAGGTGGCTCCAAAAACATCATCAAGGGCGGCAAAGGCAGTCGTAGCATCCAGCAGGCAGAAGCGCGCTGCAGCCAAGAAGTAGTGAGCCATAAGTATTGTATTCTCTTGGTAGTGAGCATTCATTATTATATAAATGTATATCTGTCTCGCCGACTGGGTTGAGGTAGTTTGTAAAACAATTTTATAATCTCTGGTGGAAGGTAGTTCAGTGTGGCTTACTAATTTCATTTTGGGGCTTTGTTTTACAAATTACAATTACGTGTAGAATCAAAACTTTTCCTTCTAATCTGTTCTGTTTACAAAATTGACTTTACTTACCACAGATTACTATACGACTGACTTGACAAGTTGACACTGACATCTCTATTATATCACTGTTGTTTTCAATACTTTTATTGACTACACACGTTGTGAGTATTCAGCCAGTGATATAGCCAAGATATTTTATTTACTTTCCATCGTACTTAATTTTTATTACCGATCTAAGCGTAAATTTCCTTCGATAATTACTTTATAGTTAATCTACAAAACGTTTAGTTATTGCAGTTAGGGAGTAAGTTAACCCAGTCGGACCAAATATAATTTAAGTTTTTGCCTAGTGTTCTTTTTTTTTAATATATATATATATATATATTTTATTTGTAACTTTGTTTTGTTGTTACACGACTTTTTTTCTCGTTATTTTATTGTATTTAGTAAATTAGTACAAGTAGTGTAAAATCTTGACTTGATTAAGTAATATTTTATTAAACGAATCTCTTAAACCGCACAGCTGGCAGGTGGACAGGTGTTTTGATAGTTAAATAAATACCTATATATAATATATATTTATAATTATTGTTATTATATCTATATAACAAGATATTTTTATAGTTGTATTTTCAGTAGATCATTATTATGAGTGATAATAGTGAATATTATAGCGAGTGTGATGAGTTTGTTTCGCCATATTCTACTTTGTCTAATAGTAGTTGTGACAGCTTCAGTAGTTTTCCAAGTCTATCGCATACGATAGACTCACTGCTATTGGATGCTTCAAAAAAATTTAATGTATTCCATATTAACGCCCAAAGCATTCCGGCTCATTTTACTGATATGTTGGCATCGTTTGAGCATAATAGTATACACGCTATTTTAGTTTCAGAATCCTGGTTAAAGCCCTGTCTCCCTTCGACGCTGTATTCTCTTCCAGGGTTCGAATTAATTCGTAATGATCGTACTGGTAGTGGTGGTGGCGGTGTTGCCATATATCTCCGATCACACTTACAATACTCCGTGCTTAATATGTCAACTCAGCCTCCTCCCCTGAATGCTGGTGAACATATTTTCCTTGAGGTTACTTTATCTCACTCTAAACTTCTTCTCGGCGTGTATTACTGTCCCTCTCTTCGCATCAATTTTTTTAGCTCTCTTGAAAATCTTTTAGAAAATTATTGTCCTTCTTATGAGCATACTATAATTATGGGTGACTTCAATACCTGTTTGCTCAAAAAAGACACCCGGGCATCTTGTTTTGAATCCACTATTATTTCAAATAATCTGACCATACTTCCATTAAACGCTACACATAACTTTCCTAACTCCTCACCTTCTCTACTTGACTTAATTCTAGTTTCTTCACCATCTCATGTCAGCGGACATGGTCAGTGTGCGGCTGATATCTTTTCTTTCCATGATATGATCTACCTCTCATATAATATTCGTCCACCCAAAACAAAGCCCAAGATTCTTTTACAGCGCAACTTTAGTGGTATAAAATTGGAAAACTTACGAAGCTATGCTCGTGATATTGATTGGTCAGATGTAGTAAGTGCGACTAATATTGATTTAAAAGTAAATTGTTTCAATCGTATAATAACACACTTTTATGACACACATGCTCCATTGAGACCTGTCAGAATGAAACATCTGCCTGCTCCTTGGCTCACAGCAGATATCCGTAAATCTATAAATAAGAAGATGACAGCCAAGGCGCGGTATAAATGTAAGCCGATAGAAGATAATAAAAATAGGTATTATAAGCATCGTAACAACTGTAATAAGGTGTGTAGAGACGCACAACGCCGACACATTCACAAAAACTTAGAAAATGAAAACCCCGCGAAAGTGTGGAAATTCCTACGGTCATTAAGAGTTGGTAAGTCACGACAAAATAGCATCCCTAATAATTTAAATATTGATATTCTCAACCAGCACTTCTCTTCGTCTGCCAATTTTGATGGCCCTACAAAAGCTACTACTTTACTTCACCTATCTAGAATACCAACTCCTGACCATGATCCTTTTGTTGTTAACGAATTTACCGATCGTGATGTTAAGGCGAGCATACAGTCGATATCGTCAGATGCAGTTGGCTGCGATGCTATTAGTCGGAAAATGATTGTACCTATCTTAGATGAGATTGTGCCTGTGATCAAATACATCCTTAATGAATCCTTGTCTAGTGGCGTATTTCCTTCCATATGGAAGGAAGCCCAGATAACCCCACTCCCTAAAAAAAGCAATCCCTCTTCACTATCTGACTATCGCCCTATTTCTATTCTTCCTTTCCTGTCTAAAATCCTTGAACGCCTTGTTCATCAGCAACTTACCTCTTTCCTCATCCGAAATAATCTAGTAAACCCTTTCCAATCCGGATTCCGTCCTGGTCACAGCACAGTCTCAGCTCTAGTCAATATAACAGACGATATCCGACAAGGTATGGACGATGGACAGCTAACAGTTCTATCGCTGTTAGACTTTAGTAATGCGTTCAACAACGTTGATTTCGATATACTGTTGGAACTGCTGCGCTCCCTTAATATATCTCCGACGGTAATTTCGTGGTTTCGCAGTTACCTGTATGGACGTCGCCAACGTGTTCGTGTCGATGATACTTATTCTTCGTGGTGTGATACGACGGCGGGCGTCCCTCAGGGCGGCGTTCTATGCCCTCTTCTCTTTGCAATCTTTATAAATACAATTTCACTTCAACTCTCTTCGTCCTACCACCTTTACGCAGACGATCTGCAAATTTACACGCAAGCTTCTCTCTTACAATTATCTGATGCAATCCAGACCACAAACTCTGATCTACAGAAAATCTCCAACTGGAGTAAATCCTATGGTCTGACGGTTAATCCGACTAAGACACAATGTATTGTTATAGGCAGCTCGAGATTAATATCGAAAATTGATTGGTTTCACCTTCCACAAGTCATTTTTGATGGGACAATTGTAAAAATTAGTGACACTGTAAAAAACCTTGGTATTTGTATTGATCGCAAATTATCTTGGATACCACAAATCGCAGAAACCAGTCGCAAGATGTTTGCTTCCGCCTCTTCCCTCAGAAGACTCCGGAATGTTTTACCTATAACCACTAAAGTTGCGCTTGCACAATCTCTATTACTTCCAATACTCGATTATGCCGATGCCTCATATCCAGACTTAACCGAGGAACAGCTCAATAAACTAGAACGCCTTCAAAATTTCTGTATCCGCTTCATATATGGTCTGCGAAAATTCGACCACATTTCCGAATTTCGAAAAAAGCTGAACTGGTTACCCATTCGTCTGCGCCGGAATGCTCACATCCTTTCTTTATTATACTCTGTCCTTTTCATTCCTTCTACTCCTCCTTACCTTAAACTACGTTTTCAATTCTTGCATAACTCACACTCCCTATCCTTACGCTCCGCTGAAAACTTAGTTTTAAAGATTCCTTTTCATTCTTCTGAATATTTTGCCAATTCCTTTGCAGTACAAGCTGCACGACTCTGGAACGACTTACCTTTGGACATACGAAAAGCCAAATCATTAGCAATTTTTAAAAACAAGTTGAAAACTCATTATCTCTCACTTGTGTAACTATACATAAACTGGCATTTAAACTATTGAAAGTATAATGTATTATTATTTATTTATTGGTATGTATTGTAATGTATGTATTGTATTGATATAGAGTATGTTTTATATGTGTAGTATATATGTTTGAGTTATTTATATTATTCTACCATTTAATGTTGTACATATACTTATTATTGTACACCACCGTCTTATTCTTCTTGTATATCTGTCCATACAAAGGTTGTCTGGTAGAGATCGCTAATAGCGATAAGACCGCCCATTGTAATACCACATAGACATAATTTTTTTATTTTTGTAATAGATATGTACCTAATTGGTTTGCAATAAAGAGTTTTTGTATTGTATTGTATTGTATATTAGTTATGTATATTAGTTGTATTCATATATATAGATGAATATTATTTTATACAATAGATCATATTATTATACTATATTGACTTCAAATTGATTGTGATCGGTGGGGATCTACAGCATAGCTAAGCTTATAATAATATTTTCGTAGTAACTATGACCTAATCTGTGGTTTCACTGCAAATATTTTATTAATTTTGCGATGCGTATTTGTGAAATTCGTGATATCTTCTAGAGTTTTCATTTGAATTATATACTATTAAGGACAATTTAAATCTATAATATGTGGCCAAGCTAATTAACGTAATTATTTAGATAAGGATTAATACTATATAGCCTTGGAAGTTATGTAATATTTTTTAACAAAAATGTTAAGATTAAAATGGTTACTGTGAGTCAACCTTAAGAGATAGACATATGCTGTCGCGGACTTTTTTGTAGGTCTTATTAAGTTGTACAACTCTTGCATAGAAAATATTCTTTTATCTATTTTCAATTAAGCAGCGTTCGTAAGAAACGTGTTTTTTCGACCGTTTATTTGCCGACTTAGGTTGCAAATTAGGTCTCCACGAATGTATCTTTGATTTATACGGGATAATATATAGCCTATTTTCATTCCGAAAGTCCATTCTATGTATTAGTGAAAGAATTTTTTTAATCGGTTTAGTAGTTTTTGAGCTTACTCATTACAAACATACAAAAATACAAATGTTCTCTCTTTATAATATTAGTATAGACAAGCTGTACCCTGCAACTTCGCCCGTGTTAATTAGGGTCCGTCCATTAATCACGTGAGGCTTGAAAGGAGGGGGGGGGGGGGGGGGCAAGGGTTTGACAAAAATTACGAAATGTCACAAGGGGGAGGGGGGTGCAGTAAGATATCACGTATTTATTTTTTCATTATTTTTTCAAACGCGCGATTTTTAAATCGAAAAGCGGCGTGTAGTGTGACCTTGACTCGCCGTTGCTAGGCAACGAACGAAGTACCTTCTCACGCGCCGCTTAAGATAATATTCTAAAATATTCTAAAAATTTTAGATTTTTTCTAGATACTAAATATACACGTGATGTTGGGTGCGGGGTGGGGGGTAGTCTTAAATCTCACCATGTATCACCGAAGGGGAGAGGGGGGGTTAAAAAATGCTTAAAAAAAGATCACGTGATTAATGGCTAAGTAAGTAAGGTCTATAGACTAGTCCATAATACTGGCTTTCCCTGTGCCAAAATTAAAAAATCTCGCCTGACAAGCGATGATGTGTGCGAAGATGGCGAACACGCTAGGCCTAGAATACTCTGACTCTGAAGGGCTGTGTGCTGCCGGAACGCCGTAAGGTTATCGCGGCAGATTTTCTCCTTGATGATGGTACGCTACTTTTTGGTAGCAAGTCAGGCGGAACATTAGGTGCGGAATATCGATATAATATAATCCTACCACCTGCGGAATTTTTCTAAAAGTTGTTCATGAATTAAACTTTTTTGAGGGCCCGGTGGCGTAATCGGGATAACGGTTGGCTTTGATGCCAGAGGTACCGAGTTCAAACCGCCTTGCACCAATGGATTTTTCTATCGAAAAATTAATGTGCGCTTCTCACAAAGGCCCTCCGGTGGAGGAAAAACATCGTTAAGAAACCAACAACCCCCGCATGGTGGTAGGACACTATCTAGTGTCCGCCTGGCCAGCTACCACCTCCAAATTAGAAAACCTGTCGCCAAAACATCTAATGTGTTCCGGCAGCTATCCTTGAGAGCCAGTTCCTATTCTAGGCCTAGCGTGCTTACCATCTTCAACCGCATCATCACTTACCAACAGGTGAGATAGTGGTCATTCGCTAGCCTATAAGAAATAAAATAAACTGGCCAAGTGCAAGTCGGACTCGCACTCGTAGGGTTCCGTAACACCGTTAAGTATTCCATAACTATTATTTTTCGCAACTACAAAATTAACTTTGTTTTTCATAGTGTTTGTATGAAAAACAAAGTTATCTTTGCGGTCGCCATATCTCTAAAACTGCTGACTATATCGCGTTCAAACCAATTTTCGTTGTTAGTTTTTATTGAGATCTACAGCATATATTTTTTTTAGATTTTTCACTCCCATACTTTAGAAGTTAGAGGGGGGGGGGGGGGGGGGGGACACAGACATTTTACCACTTTAGACGCGCCTATCTTTCAAATGATCATTTTTGAAGACCTATCCTAGACATCCCACACGTATAGGTTTGAAGAAAAAAATGTTTTTTTGTTTCAGTTCCATGTATGGGATGATCCCCCCCTTAAACTTTTATATTTTTTATTTTTGTATAAAAATCGGAAAGTGGTTCACAGAATACATCTACTTACTTACCAAGTTTAAATTCTGTAGTCTTAACAGTTTCGGAATAAAATGGCTGTGACATACAGACGGACGGACGGACAGACAGACAGACATGACGAATCTATAAGGGTTCCGTTTTTTGCAATTCGGCTACGGAACCCAAAAAGAACTTAAAACTGTGGTTGCCCAAGTTTCTTCTTTGCGTTTTTATTCCTATAACAGGATATCTATATCTATACTTCTATACTAATATTATAAAGAGAGAACATTTGTATTTTTGTATTTTTGTATTTTTGTATGTTTGTAATGAGTAAGCTCAAAAACTACTGAACCGATTTAAAAAATTCTTTCACTATTACATAGAATGGACTTTCGGAATGAAAATAGGCTATATATTATCCCGTTTAAATCAAAGGTACATTCGTGGAGACCTAATTTGCAACCTAAGTCGGCAAATAAACGGTCGAAAAAACACGTTTCTTACGAACGCTGCTTAATTGAAAATAGATAGAAGAATATTTTCTATGCAAGAGTTGTACAACTTAATAAGACCTACAAAAAAGACCGCGACAGAATATGTCTATCTCTTAAGGTTGACTCACAGTAACCATTTTAATCTTAAAATTTTTGTTAAAAATTATTACATCACTTCCAAGGCTATTTTCAAGTATATAGTATTAATCCTTATCCAAATAATTACGTTAATTAGCTTGGCCACATATTATAGATTAAAATTGTCGTTTACAATATATAATTCAAATGAAATCTCTAGAAGATATCACGAATTTCACAAACACGCATCGCAAAATTAATAAAATATTTGCAGTAAAACCACAGATTAGGTCATAGTTACTATATAATACTATATATCTGAGCTGTAAGTTGGTGAGGATTTGAGTATTCTGTAGAGTCCAGGAGGCTTCCATGTTCTTACAATATCGTTGAAGAAGATTTTCGAATTGATCAGACCTATGAAAGTTGATTTCATAGCGCAATGAACTAGAAAAAAGCTCATAGTTTTAAAACGATTAAACGAATTTTCATGAATCAAAGCTACTACTAGAACACTCTCGATGAAGACATCTATCAAACAAAAAAAACTATCAATAATAAAAACAAAATCGGTTCATCCGGTTGGGTGCTAAGATGCTACAGACAGACACACAGATACACACGTTAAACGTATATTACCCCTACATTTTGCGTCGGGGAACGCCGTAAGGTTACGGCGGCAGATTTACTCCTTGGTGGTAAGCTACTTTTTGGTAGATTTAATGATCCCACTACCACTGTACGAAAACTCATGATTCATGAATGCACATAAAACTTTCATTGGTAGGTATATAGCTAGGATTAGAACCAACGACCGTCGGGTCAGAATCAGGGTAACTATCCTTTACGCCAAAGGGCCGTCCAATATCAATACGTAAGTATTATAAAACAAAGTTCATCACTGCGTCTGTCTGTCTGTTCGCAATAATCTCAATAGCTACTGAACGGATTATCAAGCGGTTTTCACCAATAGCCAGTGTTTATGAGGAAGGTTTAGGTCTTAGGTGCATAATTCGTTAAGGTTTTGTGTAAATTGGATGAAATATGACGATGATTGTTAAATATGTTCATATTTTATATTCGATGCAACAAACTGATGCAAATTTTGTAGGCATATATGTTCTACCCGTGCGAAGCTGGGGCGGGCTGCTAGTATATTATAAAATAATTCAAAATGCCTTATATGAGTAATTGGGTAAACCTGAACATCCTTCAATCAGGTATTTCCAAATATGTATTTAATATCCATTTATTCGGGGATTTTGAAGACTCTTCAAGATTTTTTACTCATTTTTGTGAACAAAAGAGTTATGAAAACCCAAGACCATTGAACAAAAACAGATAAGTGTGAGTCTGACTAGCGCACGAAGCGTTCCTTACATATACATCATTATTTTTAGGGTTCCGTACCCAAAGGGTAAAACGGGACCCTATTACTAAGAAAGAAAGAAAGAAAAATCATTTATTCAGCAGTCCTCAAGTTACAGTACATATGAAAAATATATTTGACATTTTGAGCAAAAAAACAACTAAATAAAACAAAAAACAAAAAGAAATACAATATGAGGTGCTGAAACAGACCAGTCTCAGCACAAATGTCCAGATCCTTGGATCGTAGACTCCAAAACCAAGACGCTGATTTAATACTCCGCTGTCCGTCTGTCTGTCTGTCTGTCTGTCTGTCTGTCTGTCTGTCTGTCCGTCTGTCACCAGGCTGTATAGTATCTCATGAACCGTAATAGTTAGACAGTTGAAATTTTCACAGATGATGTATTTCTGTTGCCGCTATAACAACAAATACTAACAACAGAATAAAGTTAGAAATAATAGAGGGTCCCCATACAAGAAACGTGTTTTTTTCGGCATTTCAATGTAACGCCATCTATGAACGCTTAGTTAGGTAAACGTCCCATAGATGGCGTTATATTGAAATGTCGATCCCTAACACCTTTGTTAGGCGTTAGATGGCGTTATAAGAAATAAAATGTTTATTAATTATTATTTTTGCTGGCGAAAAATGATAGTGGTATTTTTTGCTCGATCTTATAAAATACTGTAGTATGGTACGGAACCCTACTAGTGCGAGTCCGACTTGCACTTGGTCAGTTTATTTATATCTTATAGGCTAGTATTTGACCTACTATTTCGCCTGGTGGTAGGCCATGATGTGGTTGAAGATGGTGAATACTCTGACTTTCAAGGGCTGTGTGCTGCCATTTTGACTGCCTTTAGTCGCGCTCGCGCGCACTGCAGTTATATCCTTGTGAGGTAGTGTTGTTCTGTAGTCGTGCGCGTACAGCGTTCTTGCTCACACTAGCTCCTCGACAGCTCCAGAATCGGTGGCGAGGTGAGGTTCCCCCCACCAATCCGGGCTGGATTGGTGGGGGGAACAGAGTGTCCGTTCTATACGTAGTATTATTATCTTTTCTATGGTTATATTCTACCGCACGAACATTTTCAATCGACTTCTAAAAAGGAGGTGGGTTCTCAATTCATCTGTAATGTTGTTTTTTTTGTGCGTATGTTACGCGATTACTCTGTCAATTGTAAACCGATTCCAATGATTATTTTTTTAATCGGTAGAGTACATTTCCGAGGTAATCCCATTGTAATTTCATTGAGATATGATATGTATCTCCAGAAATAAAACAATACCACTTTTTTGTTTAATAAAATTTTGCTCTAGAAGTATTTTCCACGGAGGAAACAGGCGAATACATTTGTATGGAAAAATGCATCCCGCGTTCCCACGTAAAAGGCGGCCAAATAACGAAACTCAATGGCTAATGAATCACAAACTAAGGTGCGATTTTTTTATCTAATCACTTAACTATTATTTACATAAGTTCGTAGTTTTAATGAGTTGACCGGATGGGAGGGGTATGTCTGTATGTAAGTCATGTAATGTCATACATTTATAACCATTTTCCGTTCGTTAGTTCTTTGGAAACTGACTAAACAATTGGTAACTATTTGTATGCCTTTCTATGAATATAAAAAAATAAACTATACTTTGTATGAACATGTATATATATGTTCATATTTCTATATGAGCATGAACAGAGACTTAAAGACATAATGTGATATTTCTATTTTCTAGAAACGCCTTCATTCAGAACGAGATATGACTATATCTCGAACGAGATATGACTATATCTCGTTCGTATGTGCGCTTTTCACAGTGGCCCCACTGTGAAAAGCGCACATACATTGTTCGATAGAAAAATCCATTGGTGCACAGCGGGGACATTGAACTCCGTACTTCTGGCATCAAAGCCGACCATTTTCCCACTTACTCACCGAATGATTGAGAATAATCCTGCAGATGGTCATGAAGACAGCTGACAGTTCAAGTTTAACTAGATCAGTCCAAAGTGGACACTGTGGTTGCCCGTGACCGTACCTTTGATTTATTACCTTAATGACGTACTGATTCAACGCTTTACGTCATTCCGTCCTTTTAAGACATTTTTTAGGGTTCCGTACCCAAAGGGTAAAACGGGACCCTATTACTAAGACTCCGCTGTCCGTCTGTCTGTCTGTCTGTCCGTCTGTCACCAGGCTGTATCTCATGAACCGTGATAGTTAGACAGTTGAAATTTTCACAGATGATCTATTTCTGTTGCCGCTATAACAACAAATACTAAAAACAGAATATAGTTAAAAATAATAGAGGGTCCCCATACAAGAAACGTGTTTTTTTCGGCATTTCACTCCATCTATGAACGCTTAGTTAGGCAAACGTCCCATAGATGGCGGTATATTGAAATGTCGATCCTTAACTCCTTTGTTAGACGTTAGATGGCGTTATAATAAAGAAAATGTTTATTATTATTTTTTGCTGGCGAAAAATGATAGTGGTATTTTTTGCTCGATCTTATAAAATACTGTAGTGTGGTACGGAACCCTACTAGTGCGAGTCCGACTTGCACTTGGCCAGTTTATTTAATTTTCATTTCTGCGGTTATATGACACTTCCGTGTACTACTCGTCTCAGTGCCGTCTTCCATACTTCTAATTGCAGACAATCACGACAGTTTTAAGCCGCATCATCACTTCACCGGCGAGATCTTAGTCAAGTGGTTTTTATCTACTTATATTAAAAAGTATTTCACTAAAGTAACTAAAGCGGCAAAAGCCCAATGGCGAAGGCGTCGGCCTAGTAATCGAGAGGTTGAGAGTTCGATCCCCACCCATTGCACTATTGACGTGAACCCACTCCAGACACAAGCATATTTAGCTTAGTTGGAGGGGTTAACAAGAATACTAGTAATTGATAGTAAAGTAAGCTTTAAAAAAATAAACCAAGCCTCTGATAAGGCAAGTTTATTTTTATACGAGCTGCGCCCCGCGGCTTTGCCCGCGTTTAAGAGCGAACGCGGGGTGCACTTATCCATACAAATGTAATCCCCCGTTTCCTCTCTGGAAAATGCTTCTAGAGCAAAATTTGTTTTTTTACAAAAAATCAAGGTCTACCGTACGTGAAATGTGCACCCCGCGTTCCCTCTTTACGTTCCTCTTGAATCACTCTGTTGATGAAAACCGCATTGGACTCCGTTGTGTAGTTTAAAAGATTTAAGCTTACAGACGCGGAAAGCTACTTTGTTTTATACTATGTAATATTTTGTAATTCTAATAATATTATTGTAGCATAAATGAGAAGTTAGAGAAGTATGATCGGAGTGTATCTGATGGATAAGTTGGAGAACAGCGTGATAAGGGAATGTTGTGGTGTGGTAGAAGATATAGTGACAAAGATAGAGAAAGGGATGCTTAGATGGTTTGGATATCTACAGAGGATGGATGAAGAAAGATTGACGAAACAGATTTATGAGACGAGTGTGAATGGGGCAGCCGGTAGAGGCCGACCTAGGCGAACGTGTCGCGACTAGCTCACGATCGTATCATCCCAACTAGCAAAATCGTCTTACGTTTCTCACTTTATAAGAGTTCTGAGCTTATAGTGGTCTCTTATCTGTTTTCGTCATTGCTATCGCTCCTATATTAGTCTCTGACAAGCCGTTACAGGCTCTAATACGCTTGATCTTAATACCTTGTCTTAATTATGCATATAAGTTTAAATTTACAGTGCCTTGTAAGCCACACTCTCCTAAAAAAGCATTTATTAAGACTTATCACACTTGAGATAAATTAGCTCTCATATCCACATTTTCTAAGCTCATTTAATTTTATTACATATTTTCTAAATGCTATTGTAAGAATGTAAGACTAATATCAGCATTTAATTAGAGTACTTAAAACATGTAAATATTGATCTTATAAAAACTATTATAAGATCAACAGCAGTGGATAGGCACAGTATTAGAGTGATATTGAATCATCATACTTACAATAGAGAAAACGAGTCTAATTTAAGAAAGTTTGATCTTAAATCGAATTTGTGACTAGAATTGTGAGAGTAACATTTGATGTTGACTATTATATTTCACCAAAAGTATTTTAGTGCGGTCACATAAAATACCATTTCGCATCCCAAACGTTCAGTCTTAAATGAAAATAAATGTTTTATGTCAATTCAAGGATCTCTAAGTTATTCCAACATGGAGTCATGTTGGAATGATCTAAATGAGCTTAAAATAGTCATATAGTGATTCTAATAAATGCAATACTAATGGCGTCGCTTTTAATACAAATTAACAAATAAAATAATTAAACAAGAATACTAAATACTATATATTGATGAAGCGCACGAGTTGTGAAGCATAAACTAGGGTCTACTTTACAGTAAATAATATTTTCCAATACTAATACTTATCGAAAAGCATAAAACGAAACACTTGTTAATAATGGTACGGTTATTACAATATAAATTATTAAATACCTTAATCCTTACTGTTTTCGATTTCTTTTTTATTAGTTGTAACTTTCAAACAAATACTACACCAAGTTTTTTTACGATTGTGTTTGATCTTATGTAAAATCAAAATAAACTTTCTTACGCTCACAGGACTCGAATCATCGATCATTCATCGATCGATCGATCGATCATCAGGAATCGAGGAAAAATCGAACGTCAAAACAATGTAAGCCTATGTACGCTTAAATTAGTTTTGGTAAGAATAATTTAGGTGAAAACAACATTCAATAAGACTGATATTAGAAAGATATAAACAAATTAAGCTTATAAATGGTGCCCAAATCCAGGCTTATACGACGATATAAGAATGGTATAAGAGCAAGAAAACAGTGGTCTAGAGATTATTTTAAGTGTAGTTTTTGCTGGTTGGGATGTGGAAAGAAGTAGTCTCTGCCCACCCCACGGGAAAAATGCGTGATTGTATGTATGTATGTATTGTAGCATAAAGAAATATGCTACATTTAAATAATTATTATCTAAACTAATATTATAAAGAGAAAAGATTTGATTTATTATTTGTGTAAGAATTTTTGAAATCCGTCCAGTAGCTTTTGAGTTAAATCGTAACAATTGTTTATCACGATTTAACTCAAAAACTACTAGCCGGATTTCAATAATGTTTTCACTAATGGAAAGCTACATTATCAGCGAGTAACATAGGCTATATATTATCCCCGTTTTCTCACGGGAACGGGAACTACGCGGGTGAAACCGCGAGGCACTGCTAGTATATAATATAACTAGCTGTGCCCCGCGGTTTTACCCGCGTAGACATCGTCCCCGTGGGAATATCGGGATAAAAAGTACCCTCTGTGTTATTCCAGGGTCCAGTCTATCTACAAACCAAATTTCAGCTCAATCGGTTCAGTAGTTTTAGCGTGAAAGAGTAACAAACATCCATACTAACTTTCGTGTTTATAATATTAGTAAAAATAAGGATTAATCCGCGGAAACGGGGGGTCGTTAGAGCGATAGTTGCAAGTAAACGTTCAGCCTAAGCATAATTTCCCAATACCACCTGATTTGTAATATAAAAAACATAATAGGCACGTACACAATGATATATTTATATCAGTTTGTCAATCAATCTGGAAATGGATATTACACATTTTTTATGTAATAAGCGATGGTAAAGATAATCTTTTCGAAGAGAATTGGTGTTAAGTGGCTTAATACAATGTCCGTGATATGTGTGTTTGTAAAGTCCACCGCATCGCATCACAGGAATATCGATATAGTGCGGAGATATTGCCACTAATAAAAAAGAGAGTAACGCATCAGGATTTCTTTTTGATATCATAAAGGCTAGCGTTAGACCACTATCTCACCTGATGGTCAATGATGATGCGGTCGAGGATGGTAGCACGCTAGGAATAGAATTGAAACTGGCTCTCAAGGATAGCTGCCGGAAGACATTAGATGTTTGGCGACAGATTTTCTAACTTGAGGGTGGTAGCTGGCCAGGCGGACACTAGACAGTGTCCTACCACCATGCGGGGGTTGCGGGTTTCTTAGCTGTTGTTTTTGTTGTTGTTGTGTTGTGTTTTTACTTCACCGGAGGGCCGCTATGAAAAGCGCACATCAATTTTTCTATAGAAAAATCCATTGGTGCACGGCGGGGATTGAACTCGGTATCTCTGGCATCAAAGCCGACCATTCCCTCGCTACACCACTGGACCTTCAAAACTCTAATGCCGTATCAATGATTTAGCAGCAATCAACTGATAGAGAAGCTTTGCTCTATATCTCTAAAAAATAGTTCAGAGCCCACCAAACATATTATACACATCATATAATTTAAGATCGTTGAAAAACTAAAAGAACCGACTTCAAACGTCGCGCTAGTCATAATAGCCAGTAGTCAGTATCATGTCATCGAGGTATATAAATGTATCGTAATTCAAATGCTGATATACTCGTATTAAAAACCGGTCGACCGATTTCGTTAAAATTTAAATGGGACCACCTGGGAAGGGTAGGTACCCTTTGAAACAAAAAAAGAATTTTCCAAATTGGTTAAGAAAGTCTTCGAGTAGGTAATCGGTGAACATACATAAAAAAAAATAATAATAATTCCGACGAATTGAGAACCTACTTTTTTGTGAAGTCGGTTAATAAATAATCATTATAAAAAAGAGGGTGCGTAGAAATCTACGCATATGAAGTGGAAATTCCAATTTGATTCATTTTTTTTATTGTAGATAATCAAGCGTTTGACCACTATCTCACCTGATGTTAAGTGAAGATGTGATCGACGATGTAGCACGCCTGCCCAGAAGACACCCGTTACTAATTATTTCTCAACTATTTATTCATCAACATCACACAAAAGAGGGCGTTTATAAATATAAATAACATAACGCTTACGTCACATCCGTTATATTCTACCCCAGTGCGCCTAAAAAAGTTTCGGTTCAAAAATATCACCCTACTCCTTTCCGAGGTTGGTTAAAAAGACCTCTGCAAGCCCCGCCGCCTTTTCACAACCTTGAGCCATTATTGATGTAATAATTATAATATTATTTACCACCAGCGCAGCTGTGAGAACAATAAATGAAAACAATGTTCCAACTATTTATTGTTGAACCTCACATTCTGTCATATGCGAAAATGATAAACAACTACATAACAATAATCATGGTACTGGTCATTACGGTTCCGTACCTCAATAGGAACAAAACTGGTCAAGTGCAAGTCGGACTCGCACTCGTAGGGTTCCGTAACAGTAGAGTATTTAATAACTTTAATTTTTCGCCACCAAAAAATTTACTTTGTTTTTCATAGAGTTTGTATGAAAAAAAAGTTATCTTTGCGGTCGCTTTATCTCAAAAACTGCTAACTGTATCTCGTTCAAACCAATTTTCGTTGTTAGTTTTTATTGAGATCAACAGCATATATTTTTTTTAGATTTTTCACTCCCATACTTTAAAAGTTACAGGGGGGGGGACACACATTTTACCACATTAGACGCGCATATCTTTCATATGATTGACTTTGAGAAAAAATGATTTTAGGAACCCCAAAGTTATTTTTGAAGACCTATCCATAGACGCGTTTAGGTTTGAAGAAAATTTTTATTTTGTTTCAGTTCCTTGTATGGGATGCCCCCCCTTAAACTTTTATATTTTTTATTTTTGTATAAAATTCGGAAAGCGGTTAACAGAATACATCTACCTACCAAGTTTCAATTCTGTAGTCCTAACAGTTTCAGAATAAAATGGCTGTGACATACGGACGGACAGACAGACAGCAGACAGACAGACAGACATGACGAATCTATAAGGGTTCCGTTTTTTGCCATTCGGCTACGGAACCCTAAAAAAAAAGTGAATTTACTATAACAAACTTATTACCTGCATTTGGCGCAAAACATTTTCTATGGATAGAACTGCAAAGTTTAAATTTTAAATTAAAATCTATAAGTTTAAGTTTTTCCTTTAACCTAGTTTGCTTATCGATCAGGCCTTTTACACGTATGAGGAATTTATACGCTCGTATAAGGATTGATTTACACGAGTTATTATTTTTATTACTTTTTTATTACTATTATTTTATTAATATGAATTTGTGACGTGTAATTTTATTTATGAATAAATGATTATGATTTGACAAATTTTTACGGAAGCATGAGTCAAACTCGCACTTGGCCAACCTATGAACGGTTATACACAGAAGACACTTGACATTTTTACAGTGTGTATTATTATGACCACTATAACAACAAATCTATATATATAAAAGAAAGTCGTGTTAGTTACTACACTTATAACTCAGGAACGACTGGGCCAATTTTTATGATTTTTGTATTTTTGGAATTGTCTTTGTCAGGAATAGGATAATAAGTATTGAAAACAATGAATAATGGACCTAAAAAAAAATTATATATGAAAAAATATTTTGCCTAAATGTTTCTTGGGTTCAACTGCCAATCATTTGATGTTCAATTGTTTATCCCGCCGTATTTTTTTTTGTATAATTATGGCTCAACACGATTCGTGTATTTAGCCAGTGTCAAGTAGTAAGTCAAGTAAAAATTCTTCAAGTTTTTGAGAATTCAAGTCACGTAGATTTTCAAAATATTAAATATTGTCAGTAATGATAATTGTTTGACATATTTATTGATTGTCAAATATGCGTGCGTTCAGAAATGTATGCTTACAAGCAACTTAAAGAAGTTTATATTTCCAAAAACCATTTTTACCAATTTTTATTCTATATCTGTATTGCCATAATACTATCTCTTTTGTATTTATTTATTACGTTCATAAAAGCCTAAAACAAGTTCATCTAAAAAAGTTCGCCGGGTCAGCTAGTTTAATAATAAATAAGAGTAAATAACAGTAATAGTCAGCCGGTAGGTAGAGGCCGACCTAGGAGAACGTATCACGACCAGATCGGAGACATTTTAAAGAAAGGCCAAGTCACAAGTACCTATAACCGGCGAGCATGTATGAAGGCGCTCATGAAAGTGGAAGAAGCGAAAGAGGTATGTCAGGATCGTAGCATGTGGAAAGAAGTAGTCTCTACCTAACTCAACGGGAAAAAGGCGTGATTTTATGTATGTATGTAAGTAACAGTATTCAAATTGCACCCCCATGGACTTCAGTCAGTTAGTTTTAAAATGTGTTGTTTGATAATGACTTAATTTTGTTTGTTGTAGGACGCTATTTCGAGGGTCATTGGGTTCTTGGCATTTTTAAAAGATGGGTCTAAAGATTAAGACCTACAGTGTTTATTTTTATTAAAGTAATAAATTTCAAAGGTAGTAGGAGCATCATATGAATGTTCCGCCTGACTTGCTATCAATAAGTAGCTAACCATCATCAAGGAGACAGTCTGCCTCCAAAATGTTACGGTGTTCCGGCATATTTCTCCGAATAAGGTTTTGTTGCTCAATTTTCATACAAGCCCCTGGACTTTATTGTCTGTTACATTAAGGTTTTCTACAAGCCCCTGGACTTTATTGTCTGTTACATTAAGGTTTTCTACAAGCCCCTGGACTTTATTGTCTGTTACATTAAGGTTTTCAATACCACATCATTGATGTACAAAACCCGAATAATTTAAGATCGTTTAAAAAACTAAGAGAACCGACATCAAACGTCGTGCGAGTCATTTTCAGCACCAAGTTTGAAGGTGTGTATCTCCATATCTACGGATATACTAAACATACCGCGATGAAATTTACATGGGACCACCTGGGAAGTATACCCTTTCAAACAAAAAAAATAATTTTGCAAATCGGTTCAGGCGTTTGCGAGTAATCGGTGAAAATATTTTTTTTAAATCGTAGAATTGAGAACCTCCTCCTTTTTGTGAAGTCGGTTAAAAATGACCTTAATACAACTACAAATAGCTAGTCACAGGATGTTTCAACACCACATACCATCGCTATCGCCGCCCTGCCCAAAGGCTATTTAGTTTTTGTTCGTTTTCCAAGAACACTTTCCACAGTTTCTACTTGGACAGAACAAACAGATAAGAATGGTAAAGCTATTGCGAATATTGAACTAGCTTTTGTGCTTGGATCCGTTTGAAGCTTATTTGTAACAGACTTTTGTAACTTTCGAGGCCCCGTGGGCGTAAACGGGAGAACGGTCGGCTTTGATGCCAGAGGTACCGAGTTCAAACCCCGCCGCGTACCAATGGATTTTTCTATTGAAAAATGTATGTGCGCTTTTCACAGTAGCCCTCCGGTGAAGGAAAAACATCGTTGAGAAACCCCCAACCCCCGCATGGTGGTAGGACACTATCTAGAGTCCGCCTGGCCAGCTACCACCAAGTTCAAGTTAGAAAATCTGTCGCCAAACATCTAATGTGTTCCGGCAGCTATCCTTGAGAGTCAGTTCCCATTCTAGGAGTAGCGTGCTTACCATCTTCTACCGCATCATCACTTACCAACAGGTGAGATAGTGGTCAAACGCTAGCCTGTAAGATATATTAAAAAAAAAGGTTTCAGAATAAACCTGCCAAGTGCGAGTCGGACTTGCACACGTAGGGTTTCGCACCATCGTACAATCCTCACTAATATTATAAAGGCGAATGTTTGTATGGATGTATACATGTTTGTTACTCTTTCACGCTAAAACTACTGAACCGAATGAGCTGAAATTTGGTATATAGATAGCTTAGATCCTGGAATAATACATAGGGTTCTTTTTATCCCGATATTCCCACGGGAACGATGTCTACGCGGGTAAAACCGCGGGGCACGGCTAGTATGTTATAATATAACTTTAGAATACAGCAAGAAATTCCGAAAAATAATTTAAAATGTTTACAAAACGAAAAATATCAGACTTCAAACGCCGCGCTAGCCATTTTAAGTACTAAGATTGAGGCGTTTGTCTCCATATCTCTGGAAATTCTTATGAGATCTCGATGAAATCACAATGGGACCAAACGGTAAGCATACTTTTCTAAACAAAAAATAAATTTTCCAAATCATTTTAATAAACGACGGAGTTCTAAAGTAACAAACAGAAAAAAACATACAGCCGAATAGAGAACCTGCTCCTTTTTGTGAAAAGTCGGTTAAACACGTTGCTTGTATGTGTCGTGCTTATCCTGTTATCTTACGTCATAAAAAAAGGGTACCCCATTTTATTTATCCTATCTAGTGTCCGCCTACCACCCTCTCACTTTTTACCACTTTAGAAGTGTCTATCATTCAATTTTTCAAATGATTGACTTTGAGAAAAAATGGTTTTAGTAACCTCAATGTAATTTTTTAAAGACCTATCTATAGACACCACGCACGTATAGGTACGATGAAATATTGTATTTTTTTCAGTCAGATGTATGGGGAGCCCCCCCTTAATCTTTTATTTTTGTATATAAATTGTAAAGCAATTCACACATCACAATCATCAACACATCTACCAAGTTCCAACTTTGTAGTCCCAATAGTTTCGGAATAAAGTGATATGATGTGGTGTGGTGATGAATGATATACGAACGGACGGACAGACAGACATAACGAATCTATAAGGGTTCCGTTTTTGCCATTCGGCTACGGAACCCTAAAACATATTTTCGCAATAAAATCTTACTTAATTTTATGTTATTATACTCAAGCTATAATAAGTGTTTGTTTATCAATCACGCAAATAGGACAGAACCAATTAGATGCATTTTGGCACACAGATAGTTTACAAGTACTTTTTAACACGGGCAAATCCACAGGGCACAGCGAGTTAAGAAATATAAAAATAAGTGTCTCATCTTCCAGCCAATCCATTTGGAGACAAGCTCATTTTTTATAACGATTTTAATTAAAATTCACTACCTTGTGATATTTCTAAGTTCTTGAATCGACTTCTTGCATGTTTTCATAATCCATACTTTTTTATATTGGAATGTAATCGTTTTATTTTTCGAGTGTGGGTGGAACGTTTTCAAAATTTGGAAAAAAGATTGAAGGATAAAAAAAACATTTTTGACGGGATTCGATTTTGGGTCTAAAAAAAGATAGACACGAGAAAGGGAAGGAAAATATTAAAAAAATGATAGAATAAAGAGAAAATGGGACTTCGATAATTTATTACAGAAAATTAATGTAATTTACAAACAGAACAAGTAAAAGGAAAACGAGAAGCCGGCGTTTCGGATTGACAAGTCTACACAAAATACGGAGGTTCGGGGACTCTGCACCAAGTCCCGAAAAATACAATCCTCCAACAAGTTTGCAACGGCTATTACTATAGGAATTACACGAAGGCGCCAGCAAAAACGCATCTATGGGTTTCATGATGAATGCAAATAACGGTATTTATAACATAAATGCTAGGCCGATACGTTTGTATTGCGAGTGAGCTGGCCTTTGGCTCGCTATATAGAGGAGAAAATAATATGGAATAATATAACAGAAGATTAGTTATGAACATTGAGTGTAGTGATTGATATAAAGTTAAGTATTCTGTTTAATCAATATATGTATAACCCGTCTTTCATATTTTATTGTTTAGACTTCCCCTATTCATGTAGCGTACGGTAGGTCTCCTCCAGGCGCTCCGTTACGTTACAACCTGACAAGTAATACTTCAAAAAATCTTTTTGAAACACAAGCTTTTACTAACCAAGGACCAGAGTAAGTCAAGACAAATCCAACGAGCCCAAACAGGACGGGTATAACAAGTGTAGTTTAGGAGTTCCTTTGGCCACCTTCCAGCTCCATCATCAGATCAGCACCGTGTAATCATAATATTGCATTGTCACGCGATTTACACGTGTATGCAAAATTTCAGCTCAATCGGAAACCGGGAAGTGAATCAAATTTAATTTGCAAGATTTGATGACAAACATCGGGACAGGTGAAACTAAATAAAAGCTTGTAATAAAAATGTATGTTTGTATGATACACATACAACTATAAGTAAGGAGTATTTAAAAGTAACATTAACAATCTATTGTATCAGTAACTATTATAGTGATAATTGAAGTCATCGCGCCATAACAACATCCAAACTTACAAACATTATTATGATAATGCGGATGACTTCATAATGCATGAAACCGTCCTGAGATCGATCTATGACATAAAGTACACCTGCGTACGCGCCGCGCCGCAGCCAGTCCGCGTCTGACCGTAAACGAGAGCGCGACGCTTGTTCGAATTTAAAATATTCAAATTCCGAACATCGAAAGTGTTTTTAATTTTTATTTGGTTTATGTGAATGACTATATTGTGCCAGTGTTTTCAGTGTTAGTTTTTAAGTGATTGTGTGAAAAGTTTTATAAAAGTAAGTTGGTTGAGTAATGTGCTTTCAAAAGTTAAGTTAAACTTAAGTAACCATTAGAAAACCCGTAATGTGTGTAATGTTTTTTTAGATATGTTGAGAAATTTAACATTTACGAGATAGATAGTTTGGCGTAATCGTAATTATTGAACTATTGAGTTACAGAATTGATTAACATTGATCAAAGGTTTGTGATTATTTGATATGAATGTTTTTTTTTAATTAAGATAGTTTAAAAAACTTAAAGAACCGACTTCAAACGCCGCGTTATTATTTTTCAGTACCAAGCTTGAGGTGTTTATCTCCATATATCTCTGGAGATACTGAACATATCTCAAAGAAATTTAAATGGGACGGAATATGAGTGGGTGACCTTTAAAAAAAAAAGAATTTTCCAAATCGATTCATGCGTCTTCGAGTAATCGGTAAACATACCTATTATCTACATAAAAAAAAAACAAAAACAGGTTCAGACGAATTGAGTTGGTTGAAAAATTAGCGTCTTAATATAAATCTAAATAAATTATTAAGGCGCAACTTTTTTAGCTTTGTTACATTTTGAAAATTTTTGAAAATGGCTGAAATTTGTTTTTTTTTTCACCATCAACCATCATGCCATATCTCAGCCATTTTATAAAATTTTGAAAGAGATAAATAGAATTATTCGGAAGGCTAATAGGTCCATAATATAGTTCGTTGTAAATATAATCGCAGTTAATATAATATAGTGGTAGTACTTCTGCTAGTCCGCCTGGGCGGTACCACCACTTTGCCAATTAATTCAGCTGTGAAGAAATGTTTTTCAGTTTGAATGGAAAGTGTCCGGTGACAGGGCAGTACATGGCATGTGAGACTTAACATCTTTATGTCTCGAGGTAACAGGCGCAGTTAAGTGACATGCAAATTCTGGCTATTCGGAATTTTGCATGCCGCTGTATCTGTAATAGGTAGACGTCATCGCTTACCATCAGGCGAGCGTCGTGCTTGACCTGTTACAGTTCATCACAAATAATGTACGATCGTACAAGACGAAAAAACCGCCTTCGCATGCCGCGATAGTTAATGTAATAATCATGTCATCTAAGTATACAAATGAGCTTATATTGTTTATCTCCATATCTCCGGAGATAATTGTCACATCATGGTTAAATTTGAATGGGACCAAACGGGTGGCATAATCTCTCAAACAAAATAAGATTTTTTCGAATCGTTTAAGTTTTGACGGAGTTCTAAGGTAACAATTATTTTTTTAATACAGTCGAAATGAGAACCTCCTCCTGTTTTGTGAAGTTGGTTAAAAAAATACTTATTAATAAAGCGGACGTAGCCACGGGGCGGAAATAGTGTATTCATACATTAAAAACAATACATATACATACCTAGGTCTCCTACGGGCAAAGTTTGTACAAATTCTCGCACCAATTTAAATAAATTATTGAGTCACGATTCAATGTCAACCAACGGCGGAAAAAGAACAAGTGCATTTTAATTTAATTTCCTAATAGGGTAAAATGACCAAATGTTGCCAATGGTACAGTTCTGACATTGAAATTAAAGGTTTAATTTTTTGAGCATGATTTTGCATTAGCAAACTTTTATAAATTACCTATTATAACTTTATTTGGTAATTCAAATACTGCATACACAATATACGTAAAATTAATAACTCCACGCGTACGTTGTATTTTATAATAATTAAAGATTGTTTAAAAACTAAAAGAACCAAATCAAATCAAATATTTATTAATTTCACAAAAATTACCGATTTCAAAAGCCGCACTAGTCAAGTTCAATGCCAAGTTTGAGGTGTTTATCTCAATATCTCTGGAGATACTGAACAAATCTCGATGAAATTCAAATGGGACCACCTGGAAAGTATATGCTTTCATACAAAAAAATATTTTTTTAAATCGCTTCAGGCATTTTTTTTTGCTCAACATTGCGAGAAAAACCAAGAGCCGTAGTAGTCATAATGTCTTATAATGCCCAAAAGCATAAAATCAAATTAAAAAGGGCTAAACCTTGTTAGGTTTGGTGTTTTGATGTTCATGGTGTGTTCACCATGACATCATCACAACACGACAGTGTTGACAAACAAGAATTGAAAAAAGACAGACAAATCCGGATGTCGATATATTTATGGAAATTGTATTCGATACTGGTTATCGTATTGGGTTATTCCACAAATCCCCATTGGTATTCCCTATCAATGGGGATTTTTCAACATTTTTTCCCTAATTCAGGGCCTTTTTAACCGACTTCTAAAAAAGGACTGGTTTTTCAATTCAACCGTATATATATTTTTATGTTTGTTCGCGGATAACTTCGTCGTTTATGAACCGATTTTGATTATTCTTTTTTTGTTAGAAAGGAGATATCACAAGTGTGGTACCATGGTAATTTTATCGAGGTCTGATGAGTATCTCCAGAGGTATGGAGATAAACACCTCAAAATTGACACTGAAAACGAATAGCGCGGCATTTGAAGTCGTTTGTTTTCGTTTTTTAAACGATCTTATAATAAAGTATGTTATTAAATAAGGTTTAGCATGACCTAATATCATCGACCGCATCATCACTTATCAACAGACAAGGTCAAACTCTAGCCTATGCGATATGTATATATATAACTAGCAACGACTTGCGTTTTCACCCGTATAGTTCCCGTTCCCGTGAGAATACGGGGATAAAATATAGCAATGTTAGTCGCTGATAATGTAGCTTTCCATTACTGAAAGAATTTTTGGAATCGGTCCAGTAGTTTTGCGTTAAGTCGTAACAAACAAACAAACAAAAATCAAATCATTTCTCTTTATAATATTACTTTAAAATCGAAAGTAATATTTAAGTTAATAAATATCCAATGTTTAGATTATTAAAGATTGTTTAAAATACTAAATGAATTGACTTCAATTGCCGCAGTAGTGATTTTCAGTTCCAAAGTTTCAGGTGTTTATTTACTTTATTTTTTTATATCATAGGCTAGCGTTTGACCACTTTCTCACCTGTTGTTAAGTGATGATGCGGTCGAAGATGGTAAGCACGCTAGGCCTAGAATCGGTTCAGGAGTCTTTGAGTAATGGCGAATGAACACACATAAAAACATTATTCAGACGAATTGAGACCTCCTCCTGTTTAACCGACTTCAAAAAAAGGAGGATGTTTCTCAATTCGACCGTATATATGTTTGTTGGATAACTTCGTCGTTTATAAACCGATTTTGATTATTCTTTTTTTGTTAGAAAGGAGATATCCCAAGTGTGGTACCATGGTAATTTTATCGAGGTCAGATGAGTATCTCCAGAGATATGGAGATAAACACCTCGAAATTGGTACTGAAAATTAATAGCGCGGCATTGAAGTCGGTTGTTTTTAGTTTTTTAAACGATCTTATTTGTAGTCCGTTGAAAAGAGAAACTCTTACAGGTAAATTATGACATGCTGCATGCTGTGGCATTATGACAATAAAAATCGCTGATTATACGAGTTATGCAAAACATTAATGTAATAGCAAGTCAACTTTATCTAAACTTAATATTATAACAAGGAAAGATTTGATTTTTATTTGTTTGTAACGATTAAACTCAAAAACTACTGGACCGATTTAGAAAAATTCTTTCACTAATGGAAATCTAGCAATCATCATCATCATCAGCCAATTTCCGTCCACTGTTGAACATAGGCCTCTCCTATGGCACGCCACTGAGCTCGATCTTCAGCTCTTTGTTTCCAACCGCTGCCAGCCAGCTTGCGTATATCATCGCTCCACCTAGCTGGAGGGCGCTCTATACTACGTTTACCGAGCCGTGGTCTCCACTCTAGAACACATCTACTCCAACGGTTATCGGTTCTACGACAGATGTGACCAGCCCACTGCCATTTCAGCTTGCTAATCCTTTGAGCTATGTCGATAACTTTGGTTCTCTGACAGATGACTTCGTTCATCACGACTAATCGAGACAAAATATTATAAAAACGTTAATAACTCTGTCACTCTGTCCGTATGTTATAACCTAATCACGCCTAAACCAACGATCCGATCTTACTGAAATTTAACAAGGACATACTTTATAGCGTGAGGATGAACATAGGCTACTAAATTCTTAGTGTACGTGAACGAAGTCGCGGGTATCAACTAGTAAGCTAAAGCCATATTTTATCGCCGTATTCTCACGAGAACGGACACTACGCGGGTGAAACCGCGACTCGCTGCTAGTGTACTTATAAGAGAATATTATGTTTCTTTGAAGTGTCTCACACTTTATATTTTTGTAAATTGTTAAACACAATCCAAAACTTCATCGTACCGACGGGACTCGAACCCGCACCCCCCGGATTACACGTCCAGGTGCTCTGCCAATTAAGCCACGGTTCGATACATCGATACGACGAAATTAGTGGATTGCATTTATTAACCCAATTATGCATTGGTGGCGCCATCTATGACTACTTATTACGTAAGTTAATCATTCGGAATTTTGGATTGTGTTTAACAATTTACTTATAAGAGAAGTTATAAATAGCAGTAGTTTTTTGTTACTTGACCATAACATGGCCTGGAGGCGAGGTGCTAACAGCATTTACAAATTACAACAAAAAAATGTTAAGTGTGTGTACTAATATCATAATTGGATGACGTGTCTGTGGTTTGAATTTTCAGGGTAACGTATATCAAAAGTGTAAAATCAAATAAAACATAAAAAGCAGAGATCTTAGATCTTTAAATTATTTAAATACCCACGTTTTTATTGTAAATAATAAAAAATTAACCCTGCTGCAGGGTTAGGGCTACCGCATACATATAATTTTTAGTTGAACAACTATTTTGTTGTGTTTCATAAGTTTATGGGAATGTACTGCGATCGTAGAACTTGCGCAAACTGTCAACACGATAGTGGTTCGACAAAAAAATCGAAAAGCCCAATCGATTTGCTTTTGATTAAAAAGTTGGCACCTCTATCTCCAAAGCACCTCCATCGACTAAATAGTTTAGTTGAGTGGAATTCACGAGAAGTACACAACTTGACTAAACAATTTAGTCGATGTAGAAGTTGTATGTATGCGCCAGGCCTTATTCTCAATCATTCTACAGCAAATTCGGATACGTAAACTGCTTTTTCTTTGACTCGAATCTTTGCAATTCACAATGCTCCGATCGGTTACTTTTGATATATCATTTTTTATTTTTTTTTTAAATAAGATTACTCGCAATGTGGGTTGCACATTACTAGTATTCTTGTTAACCCCGCCAACTAAGCTAAATATGCTTGTGTCTGGAGTGGGTTCACGTCAATAGTGCAATGGGTGTAGGTGGGATTCGAACTCACGACCTCTCGATTGCCAGTCCGACACCCTATCCATTGGGCTATTGCCGCCTTGAAAAAAAAAAAAAAATCAAAAAAATCTGTGATTCTTATTGAAAAGGTTTCCGCGACAAAGTAGCTCACGGATTTATAAAAATTAAAAGTGAAGCTTCTGAATCCGAATATATTTTCGAATGATTAAGAATCAGGGGGCAATCTCGAGGAAATTACAATGGGACCAAGGCTACTTACTGTCCAATTACAATCGGACCAAAGCTACTCACTGTCCAATTACAATGGGACCAAGGCTACTTACTGTCCAATTACAATAGGACCAAGGCTACTTACTGTCCAATTACAATGGGACCAAGGCTACTTACTGTCCAATTACAATGGGACCAAGGCTACTTACTGAAATTACAATGGGACAAAGGCTACTTACTGTCCAATTACAATCGGACCAAGGCTACTCACTGTCCAATTACAATGGGACCAAGGCTACTTACTGTCCAATTACAATAGGACCAAGGCTACTTACTGTCCAATTACAATGGGACCAAGGCTACTTACTGTCCAATTACAATGGGACCAAGGCTACTTACTGAAATTACAATGGGACCAAGGCTACTTACTGTCCCGGAAATTGGCTGGTGATTATCGCAAGGCACAGAAAGTATATTATGTACATATATTTTTTAGCTTACTAGCAATGTGGGTTGCCCATTAGTAGTCTTGGTAACCCCTCCAATTAAGCTAAATATGCTTGTGTCTGAAGAGGGTTCACGTGAATGGTGCAATGAGTGGGGATCGAACTCTAGGCCCGGGCCCGGTGGCGTAATCGAGGGAACGGTCGGCTTTGATGCCAGAGGTACCGAGTTAAATCCCCGCCGTGCACCAATGGATTTTTCTATCAAAAAATGTATGTGCGATTTTCATAGTAGCCCTCCGGTGAAGGAAAAACATCGTTAAGAAATCAACAACCCCCGCATGGTGGTAGGACACTATCTAGAGTCCGCCTGGCCAGCTACCACCAAGTTCAAGTTAGAAAATCTGTCGCCAAACATCTAATGTGTTCCGGCAGCTATCGTTGAGAGTCAGGTCCCATTCTAGGAGTAGCGTGCTTACCATCTTCTACCGCATCATCACTTACCAACAGGTGAGATAGTGGTCAAACGCTAGCCTATAAGATACGAAAAAAAGATCGTTTAAAAAACTAAAATAACCGACTTCAAATGCCGCGCTATTAATTTTCAGTACCAAGTTTGAGGTGTTTATCTCCATATCTCTGGAGATACCTATCAGATCTCAATGAAATTACTATAGTATCGTGGGGATATCTTCTTTCCAACAAAAAAAGGGTAATTATACCGGTTCATAAACGACGAAGTTATCCGCGAAGAAACATTAAAAAAAACGGTCGAATTGGGTAACCTCCTGTTTTGGAAGTCGGTTAAAAAAAAACTATCGATCGCCAGGCCGACGCCTTAACTATTGGACCATTGCCGTGTAATATAGCAAAAAAAATCCACAAACAGAACATAGTCTCAGATGCTTACATGTCTATCTAGATAGATAGAGTTCAAGGTACCCCCCCACTTGTATAATATTTGTATAGTGTTTGTCCGTGACTTCGATCCGGTGATAATTACCAAATTGCCTCTCGATACTTGGACAAATATTTGAATGTGTTGAAATATTGGAGCCATTGCTGTTGTGCTTTGTAAGTAGTGAACGAGTTTCTTTTATTAAGACGTAAAGGTAATAGGAAGGGTTATATGTTTACCATGGAGACCCATGCGTTCCACAGGTGGTGGTATTATATTGATGTTCCGCTTGACTTGCTACCAATAAATAGCTTACCACAATCACGGAGAAAATCTGCCGCCATAACGTTACGGTGTTCCGCAGCATACAGCCCTTGACCCTCAAGGGCACAGAGTATTCTAGGCCTAGTTCACCATCTCTGGATGGTACCATGCTATCACTAAATATATTTTTTTAATGACTTTTGACATGAATTATTGCAAATCTTTTCAACAGACTTCCACAAAGAAGGAGGTTCTCAATTCGTCTGTATGTTTTTTTGTATGTATGTTACTTGATTACGCCGTCAATTGTGAACAGATTCGAATGATTATTTTTTTTATCGGCAGGGTACATTTCTGTGGTGGTCCCATTGTAATTTCATCGAGATTTGATAAGTATCTCCAGAGATATGAGGATAAACGTCTCAAACTTGCTACTGAAATTGACTCGCGGGGCATTGAAGTCAGTTGTTTTAGTTTTTAAACTATCTTAATTATATACTACCGACTTAAAGAAACATTTTAGCTACTTCTTTTTAAGATAGCAAACAAGCAAACGGCCCACCTAACGGGAAGTGATCACCGCCTATGACCACTTGCAACACTAGAGGTGTCACTCATACATTGGCGACCTGTCACGATTCTTTCAACGCCCCTTTTGAAGGACCTCACGTTGTAGCTCTGCGAAAAATAGTAGACGGGAGCTCGTCCCACAATTTAAGTGTACGGGAGATATTACCGCTTGATTCGAGATATGTGCGAAGTCCAAGAATTGATTATATTAGCCGAGCGGCTTCAACCAAGGACACAATTATGTATGCAATGGCAGTGCTTTCCGGGAGCGATACACTTGTTTACACGTACACGTTTATACATTGTAAAACAGGATATATCTCACAGAATTCACACCTTAAGAGCGAACGCGGTTGCACTTTTCCATACAAATGTATTCCCCCGTTTCCTTCCTGGAAAATGCTTCTAGAGAAACAAGAAATTCTACAAAAAAATCAAGTTCTGCTGTAGCTTCGCCCCTATTATTTTCTTTTTTTAACCAATAGAAATATGACCCTTTAAATATCTTTAAGGTGAGATTAAAAGGATTATATTTCTTTTTGCAATTGGTTGGTCAAAAAAAGCAAATGACAGGGGCGTAGAGCTATAGACCTTGATTTTTTTGTAGAAACAAATTTTGCTCTAAAAGTATTATACAGGGAGAAAACGGGAGAATACATTTGTATGGAAAAGTGCACCCCACGTTCCTTCTTAAGAGGTTAAGAGGAGTTTTCTACTCGAAAACTGATCCGATCAAATTATTTTCTGCACAACATTTTTGCAGATGAGTGCATCCGTGCTCCTATAATGTTTTTATGTCTTCAAACTCTTTCAAATTTTTCTGGTAGCCGTTTCGATCAGGGCAGTAAGTTTTTCAGATTTGAGAAGCGACATATTTCTTTTTGCAATTGGTTGGTCAAAACAATGACAGGGCGTAGGTACACAGCAGACCTTGATTTTTATTAAAACATTTTTTCTCTAGAAGCATTTTCTAGGGAGGAAACAGGACAGGGAATTTTAGGCGTAGCTATAGCAGACCTTAATTTTTTGTAGAAAAAAAAAAGTCATTTTACAGAAAGAAAATGGGGAAATACATTTGTATGGAAAAATGCACCCCGTGTTCCCTCTTAAGATTTTTCAACCGACTTTCAAAAAGGAGGAGGTTCTCAATTAATCTGTAGCTATGTTTTTTTTTGTATGTATGTTACGCGATTACTCCGTCAATTTTGAACCAATTCGAATGATTTTTAATCGGTAGGGTACATTCCCGCGGTGGTCCCATTGTAATTTCATCGAGATCTGATCATTATCTCCAGAGATATGACGATAAACGCCTCAAACTTGCTACTGAAACTGACTCTCGGGGCATGGAAGTCGGTTGTTTTAGTTTTTAAACTATCTTAATTATTTAGTATACGTATATGTATAGACTAGCGTTTGACAAATATCTCACTTCCACTCATCTCTTATGGTAAGTGACAACGTGGTCGGGGATGATATATTCTAATTCAAAGCGTTAAATTCTGCTTTTGCTATGTTTACTTGATAATTGGTTATGATTTATTTTATGATTTATGATTTTGACGTGTATATGTGCGTATATTTATACTGCCTACATACTGAATAAATGCTTTGATTCTTGATTCTTGATTCTATAGCACACTAGGTCTAGAATGGAAACTGGCTCTCAGATAGCCTTGTGTAGTTCATGTACTAAGTACTAATATGAATGAATTCTTGACACTGAACTAGAATGAACTATTCCGTAAGTCTACTAGTACATAGTACATTTAGTACTTCGTTCGCGATTATTGTCTGTGATTCAATTGCTCATGCTCACGGAATGAAAAGGACGATGAACGAATGAGTTAGCGTAACTAGTGAACGAACGAGTGAGATGCACTCTATGCTACTTTCAACAGCTATTTTGAACATTATGGTAACAGTCATAGGGACTATTTTTAATTGAGTACTAATAGTACTAGAAGTCCGAACTAGTACAGCTGAAAGAATGTACTAGTTCGGAGCGATCTTTTTAATGACCGAGCAGGAACAAGCCTACTCTCAGAATCATTTATTTGCAGAAAATGTTGGTCATAATCACAGATGTCAGTGAAAATTGATAAAGTGCCATAAACATTTTACTGCCTTGCAGCATGCAAATTTAATTCAAGGACAGCTGCCGGTACATATTAGATGTTTGGCGACAGATTTTCCAACTTGAGGTTGGTAGCTGGCCAGACGGACGATAGACAGTAAGTCCTACCACGATGCGGGGCATTAAATGATTGATTGACGTTAATACCTGTAAATAATTAAGATATTTTAAAAACTAAAACAACCATACGACTTCCACGCTTCGCGAGTTTCAGAACCAAGTTTGAGACGTTTATCGTCATATCTCTGGAGATACTTATCAGATCTCGATGAAATTACAATGGGACCACCTCGGAAATGCTTTAAAAAAAGGTGATTGGAATCAGTTCACAACTGACGGAGTAATCGCGTAACATACGTACATTTTTTTAAACATCCAGACTAATTGATGACCTCCTCCTTTTGGTAAGTTGGTTGAAAAGTAGCATGAGAATGACGTAGATACTAATAAGGGTTTTTCGGTGTACTACAGAACCCTAATACAGATTACTACGCGTATCAGCGTATATAAATCTGTCAATGTATATTATTTTTTAATTTCTACCGGAACTGAGCGTTTAGCCAAAACAAAACGTTAAAATAGTTTACATAGGTATTTGACAAAAAAGTTAAATTATGTGGGAACGCTATATAAAATGTTAATCGAGCATTGAGATCAAAACACCTGATGAATATTTAAATAAAAACATTGTTTACCGACTATAAAGAATTCAAACATATTATAGAAACGTTTGTAACTCAGTCACTTTGTCTGTTTGTTACCTAATTACCATCTATATACATAGAAAGGGAGATAAGGGACCCCGCTCCTCAATGTGGACCGCATGCATTAGGTTCGCGAACCTAATTTCACCTTAGTCACAATCGAACTGGCGTTTGTGTAGCACGTACAGAATTACATGTGCAATTATCGCAGATCCATTTAAATAATTAGCAACAATGCCTTCCTCTGTTCTTCATGCACATCAAGCTCGACATTAGAAATTCGTGTTTTCATGTAACTGTTTCTAGTTCCATTATGTTTACGTGGCATGAGAGTGAGTACCGCATCTACCTTTTTATATCGATGCTAACCACGTCTAAACAGACGATCCTATCTTACTGAAATTTAACAAGGAGATACTTTATAGTGAGGATGAACATAGACTACTTTTCAGGGTTCCGTAGTCCTGACAAGGAACCCTTATAGTTTCGTCATGTCCGTCTGTCTGTCTGTCCGAGGTTTTGCTAAGAGACCCCTAATACAAGAAAGCTGTAATTTTGTGGGGGTATGTAAATGAATGACGCCGACAAAGTGCTGAATCAAAATGAAAATATTAAACTTTAAGGTGCAAATTTTTTTCCCCCCCCTCTCTAAAACTAAACTGCTGGTATGAAAAATCTGGAAATATTCGTGATAATAGCGCATTTCATGAACTTTAAAGGAAAATTATAGCGGTTAAGATAACTTTATTAGTTTAGCAGTAATAGTCGTTGAACTTGGGTGTTGGATAATTTTGTACCAAATACAAAATCCTTAGAATAAATCCTTTAAAGTGACAAAGACGGAGTACCTAGTTGCTTGTTTATAACGAGTAAAGACTTGCATTGAATAACATGCTACTACAGAACCCTACACTGCGCGTGGCCCGACACGCACTTGGCCGGTATATATAATATATATATATATATATAATCATTGTCTTTTCACCAATTATCGCACGCGTCAAGCACACCGCACAATTATTCATGGAGATTTTTGGTGTACGTGAACAAATTCGCGGGTATCAGCTAGTGAGGTTATATTACAACCCAGCATTTCCAGAACGTTACTTTTGTAACTTTTTACGTTACTCTTTGACCCGATTCGAACGTAAATGTAACGTAAAGCGTTACATTTTCGCTCAGCCATACATACTGTAATGCAAGGTTAAAATACGAAAATTTAAAAAGTTACTTTTCTTGTCAAAACGTTACTTTTCGAAACAACTTTTGGTTACTTTTGAGGACAGGCACTGGCAAAACCGATAAGACCGTACGAGAGCAATCTATAGTTGAAACAAAACAAAACAAAACCGATAAGACCGTACGAGAGCAATCTATAGTTGAAACAAAACAAAACAAAACCGATAAGACCGTACGAGAGCAATCTATAGTTGAAACAAAACAAAACAAAACCGATAAGACCGTACGAGAGCAATCTATAGTTGAAACAAAACAAAACAACACGCTTGAAGTAAAAAGTAGACTCCTGGCTTCATCATCAGATTCTCGTTACCAAGTTCACTGGATGAGCCAAAGAGAGCCTAAACGCGAGGAGTTTACTAGTAGTCACTGAAAAGTTCCACTATCTACTCCCTGGTCTATCATCAGATCAGCTCCAAGATACCAAATTATAGTATCGTCAATAGGAACTACATACATAAACAAAGTTTCAATTCAACACACACAAATCGATTTTCAATAATATAACAATTAAGATTAAATAAGATTAAAAAAATTAAAACGACTGCACATGCCTCCGGAGTCAGTTAGTTCAGTAGCAAGTTTGAGACGTTTATCGTTATATCTCTGGAGATACTTATCACATCTTAATAAAATTTAAATGGGACCTTGGAGATTAACCCTACCTATGAAAAAAAATTATCATCCAAATCAGTTAACAATTAGTTCAAATCGAATCACAATTGGCGGAATAATTGCGTAACATACATATAAAAAAATATATTTAAAAAAAACAGACGAATTGAGAACCTCCTCCTTTTTGGAAGTCGGTTGATAAAGGTTTGTAAAAAAATACTTCTTTCAATCAATACATAAAGTTTTTTTTAAGTAAAAACTCTTAATCAATATTGTAAGTACACCGGTCTGGCAAGGCCCTTACATAACGACCACCGCGGCGTTTTAAAAAAAAATCTTGTACGAACACTTTCCCTTTTCAACATTATACTTATTTCATCTTTATTTGACAGGTACAGTTATTTTGTTGCATGAATTTTGAGTTCAAAAAACGCATTGATTTTGCTCATGCTGAGGTAATAATTTTTTTTTTTAATAATGTTTTTATTTCATGCTAAAATGTCCTTTTTAACCAACTCTACAAAAGAACGTGTATGTTCCGCCTGACTAGCTACAAATCTGCCGCCATAACCTCTCGGTGTTCCGGCAGCACACAGCCCTTGAGAGCCTAGCGTGTTCACCTTCTCGACCACATCATCGCTTACCACCAGGCGAGATAGTGGTCAAACGCTAGCATAGGTATATTTTATTTTATATAATATATATATAAAAACCAACGAGTAGGATTGTCTTGCGCTTTATGTATGTCTTCCGGTTGACCTTTAATTAAATATATTCTATGCAGATCTGTAGAAGCGTCTCTGAGGAAAACAGTCTCGTTTCCGGTCAAATGGTTTCCTATTATTATTTTACAAGTCTTACCGATGACATCTGACTGTTATGCATATCCATAGGATATATATGCATAGAAGAGGCCCTTGTCCAGCACTGGACGGAAATTGGCTGATGATGATGATGCATATCCTATAAAAACTTAATAAAGTTTAAAGACGTCATGTGGTTCTATTAAACAAAATTAGTACCTGGATGACCGCACCTGTATTTACCGTAACTGTACCGTAACCGTAGTACCTGTACTTTTTTTTACCCGCGACTGCGAATGAACGAGGGTTATGTTTTTCGAGTGTATGTATGTATATTTCTTTGGCACGCCCTAGAGCCCAAACGGCTTGTCGTATTTTTATGTGAGTGGTGTCAATAGATTCGTTTTAGTCGTGAGAGTGACACTGGGTACATCAAAATAAAAAAAAAACAAAATTAAGGATTTTCGGCGCCAAAAAGTAATCTAAAAAAAATAATGGTTTCAAAATACATCGAGTGTGGTATCAAAAGAAAGAATATTTAACGGTCATTGCGAACATATATGTATATCTGAAATGATTTTGAAATTTGAAATGATTTATTCATACAACCTTAAATGTAAGTTTTACACTGAGTTCTGTGGTTTTTAACCGACTTCAAAAAAAGGAGGAGGTTTCTCAATTCGACCGTATATATGTTTGTTCGCGGATAACTTCGTCGTTTATGAGCCGATTTTGAATGTTCTTTTTTTGTTGGAAAGGAGATATCCCAAGTGTGGTACCATGGTAATTTTATCGAGGTCTGATAAGTATCTCCAGAGATATTGAGATAAACGCCTCAAAATTGGTAAGTACTGAAAATGAATAGCGCGGCATTTAAGTCGGTTATTTTTTAGTTTTTAAACGATATTATACATAATATACTTGGTTTTAATTACACGTGCATAAGTTGCTTCAGATGCGATCCCTGGACTCCACACTAGGATTACCCGTGTTGTGGACACCATTCTCTTCCTTGAGCACAGTTTACATGAGATTGATTACTTAAGTACTAGCTACTTATAACTTACATGTTTTATTGGAGTTTGGGATAGGAAATGCTAATAATAAATCTTCATTTCACGCAGTAGGGTATTTAGTTATTTTAAAAATTTACTTGTTAATTCACGAAGAGCAGAGAGCGCTGTCTGCTGTCACTTGGTGTTGTCAATGTAAATTCTGTCTACAGCTTGGTTGAATACTCAAAGATCTACAGTAAATGTCATAAGGCTTATATTTTCAACCGACTTCCAAAAAGAGGGAGGTTCTTAATTCGTCTGTATGTTTTTATTTGTGTGTTTGTTACGCGATTACTCTGTCAATTGTGAACCGATTCGAATGATTCTTTTTATAATCGGTAGGGTACGTTTCCGAGGTGGTCCCATTGTATTTTCATCGAGATCTGATAAGTATCTCCAGAGATATGACGATAAACGTCTCAAACTTGCTACTGAAATTGACTCACGGGGCATTGAAGTCGGTTGTTTTAGTTTTTAAACTATCTTAATTATAATGAACATTTTTGCCGAGTGGAAGAGCGGAGTCGTGTTGGTGAGTGATAACATTTAATCTGAGGTACCTAAGTTGCATAGTCACAATAATAATTTAATATAGCTTTGTTTTTACAACAAATTATTAAAATATTCGATTAGAAACACGCATTATAAACACGTTTCTTAACACTGATATTGCATAAATGTAGATACGTTATCCAAGGTTTCTGCTACAGGTGGCTACATGCATGCGAGACTAAAATCTTTATGTCTCGAGGTAACGCATTAAGCAGTGTACATATATATGTAATAGTTAGACGTCATCGTTTACGATCAGACGAGCGTCGTGTCCTGTTTACCTAGGTATATAATAAAAAAAAATTAAGTGGTTTATTTTTGCTTTTTGGTGTGTGTGGGTGTGTATGTTGTTTATATCTGTAGGGCTATTCTATAAGCTATCTCGGAAGCGGAATCCGCGGTGAGATTTGAATTTCGTATTACGAAATTCAACCGTATTACGATCGTGATACGATTGAATTTCGTAGTACGAAATTCGAATCTCACCTCGGATTCCGCTGTCGAGATAGCTTACAGAATAGCCCTCTACGTCTGTGGGTGAATTGCGATACAATTAGGTTCGTCGAAAATAATATAAAATAATTAGTACTTAATGATACGGAATTTCTGAAATAAAATGTATTTGTAACCGCCTTAAAAATAGAATTTGTTGCCGGAGTCTGTGTTCCCGATAATTACCACCTGGGGGTCTTCAATTCGCGAGTGAATAGGTATCTTCTAGGCAACCGTGCGTGCAAACATCAGGTGCGAAAGTGGTCACCTTGTATTTTTTTTATATCTAGCGTTTGACCACTATCTCACCAGTTTGTTAGTGATGATGCGGTCGAATATGGTAAGCACGCTAGGCCTAGAATGGAAACTGGCTCTCAAGGATAGCTGCCGGAACACATAGATATTTGGCGACAGATTTTCTAACTTGAGGGTGGTAGCTGGCCAGGCGGACACTAGATAGTGTCCTACCACAAAGCGGGGGTTGGGGCTTTCTTAACGATGTTTTTCCTTCACCGGAGGGCCACTGCGAAAAGCGCACATATTATATATAAGCCATTGGTGGACACCAATGGATTTTTCTATCGCAAAATGTATGGTCGGGGATTGAACTCCCGATTACGCCACCGGACCCTCAAAATAAGTATTTAAGTTTTTTGATGTACCTATTGTTGTAACTCCAGTCTATTAAATATACACTTTTTTTTAGGAAATAGTGTAGCGCAAAATTACTCCCATGTACAAGCTTATAAATACAGTATAACAAACAAACAAATAAACAACACTGACTTTCGCATTTATAATATTGGTGTTAATGTTGCTGATCGCCTTTACTTTCCAGCATGACATATCTATTATTATTATTAAAAACGATTATACTCTCACGGGTTTCGTCATCGGAATTGCTCCGACCAGTATCGGACATCTGTAATGTCCTTTTTCTGGGAGCCACGTCTGCCGCAAGCTCCTCACGCAACGAGCTTCGGCACGTAACTGATCAATAATAATATAATGTGTGATCCTCACGATACATTTAATAGTCAAATGACATATCTATGCATGAAACATCATAGTAAACAGGAAACCGACGCGTGCGCAAGGTTTTTGTCCGATACTATTAACTGATTGGTTCCAACTATGAAAGAACAATTGCCACTGTCATGCAGATAAAAAAACATGCTCTAGGACAATGATGTATAACATCAATTTATTTTTAACCGACTTCACAAAAAAGGAGGAGGTTCTCAATTCGACTGTATATTTTTTTTTTTTATGTTTGTTACATCATAACTCTGTCAAATCATAACCGATTTGAAAAAATATTTTTTTGTTTGAGAGATTATGTCTCCCGCGCGGTAGCATTTTAATTTTTTTTTTAACATTACTCCCTATGTGGGTTGCACATTACTAGTATTCTTGTTAACCCCTCCAACTAAGCTAAATATGTTTGTGTCTGGAGTGGGTTCACGTCAATAGTGCAATGGGTGGGGTGGGGATCGAACTCACGACCTCTCGATCGCCAGTCCGACACCCTATCCATTGGGCTATTGCCTCCTTTATCGAGATCTGACAATTATCTCCGGAGATATAGAGATAAACAATATAAGCAAACTTGTATACTTTGATGACATGATTATAACTGGCCAGTACTTTGACTATCGCGGCATGTGAAGTAGGTGTTTTCGTTTTGTACGATCATACATTATTTGTTAAATAGAATCATTCGAATCGGTTCACAATTGACGGAGTAATCGCGTAACACACATACAAAAAAAAACATACAGACGAATTGAGAACCCCTTGTTTTTGGAAGTCGGTTGAATAATAGTAAAATAAACTTTCATAACTTGTAGGACTTCTGCTAGTCCGCCTGGGGCGGTACCACCACTTTGCTAATTAATTCAGCTGTGAAATAGAAATGTTTTTCTGTTTGAATAGCAAAGCGTCCAGTGAAATTGCAGGGCATGTGAGACTTACTATCTTTATGTCTCAAGGTAACAGGCGCAGTGCAGTGACATGCAACATTCTGGCAGTCCAGAATGTTGCATGCATCTGTATCTGTAATAGGTAGACGTCATCGCTTACCATCAGGCGAGCGTCGTGCTTGTCCTGTTACCTTATATAATAAAAAAAACAACGGGTTGCACTCCGGAAGTGCCGGCAGAAGTGAAAACTTGAAAATTAACGTTGTGCATTTGGTCTACTCTCTCTCCCTCTTACGAATTTTCGATCAGGTCACGTGTCCTGGCGCGAGGTACTGACGCGAGGTTAACATTTATCTCCTCTCCTAAAAACTTCACAACGCCGCTAAAGAAGTTCTCTCTTCAAAAATACACCTAAACCATTTCATGGTAAAGGAAAATACCAGTAAAAAACAACACCGGATAATATATAAATCTAATTTTGCTTATCAACACTAGTTTTTGTCACGCCATGTCCGTCATAAAAACGCTACCAGACTCTTGAAAGCTAATATACTATTATTATAATATTAGTGAGAAGTACGATTGGAGTGACTCTGGTGGATAAGGTGGAGAACAATGTGTTAAGCGAATGGTGAGATAGAGAAATGGATGCTTAGATGCCATCTAAGCTTTGGACATCTAGAGAGGATGGATGAAGCAAAATTGACGAAACTGATTTATGAGACGAGTGTGAATGGGCCAGCCGGTAGAGGCCGACCTAATAAAACTGGCCAAGTGCGAGTCAGCATCGCGTCTCTTATCGCACACTTAGGGAGGGTTCCGTACAATACGAAACATAACAGAGTTTCAACCTTATATATTTGATTAATTGATATTACCAAGAATATTTGGTTTGGTCGCGATCTAGAAAGACGGGGCTCATTTACTAGCGCCATCTATGTCATTTTGCCGAAACTAATTAGATAGATAGCGTTTAAAAACACGTTTTTCGTATGGGGACCCCCTTTAATTTTTAACTTTATTTTGTTTTCAGTATTTGTTGTTCTAGCGGCAACAGAAATACACCATCTGTGAAAATTTCAACTGTCTAACTATCACGGTTAATGAGCTATAGCCTGGTGACAGACGGACAGACAGACAGACAGACAGACAGACAGACGGACGGATAGCGGAGTCTTAGTAATAGGGTCCCGTTTTACCCTTTGGGTACGGAACCCTAAAAAGGCCAAGTCAAAAGTACCTATAACCGGCGAGCATGTATGAAGGCGCTCATGAAAGTGGAAGAAGCGAAAGAGGTATGTCAGGATCGTAGCATGGGGAAAGAAGTAGTCTCTGCCTACACCAACGGGGAACGGGCGTGATTTTATGTATGTACTTTTTATTCCGGTATAATATGATAGATACATAACGCAGGCGAATCCGCGGGGTACATACATACACGTATGTACCCCGCGGATTCGCCTGCGTTATGTATCTATCATATTATACCGGAATAAAAAGTATCACATGTGTTAATACAGTTTATAATCTATTTAGCAAATGTATGTATATATATATATATATATATATATATATATATATATATAATATGTATGTAATGTATATATATATATATATATATATATCTGTGTATGAAGAATTATTAAAGGCTTTAAAAAAAAAATGATTAAATTTATAAGTATTAGAAGTATGTACGAAGCTTTTGAAGTTAGAGATTGAACAGTTAGGGCGTGTAGAGGTAGAAGCTTGGCTCGACATGAGATCTGTACCCTTAGACGAGTTTTCATCGTAAACGCTTTTGACAGATCTCACATAGTTTTTGACTTAATCTGGCTCCCTGATTGGTCTAAATTTAGTGAAAAAGAAGTAGCCACTAGAGGCGCTGTACTGTTTTTCATACACAATTTGTTCGATATATGATATGGAGTTGGGTATAAAAACTCGTACCTAATAACTTTTTGAGTTTCTTTTGAGTGCGAGCCGCATGGTCTCGTCTTGGCAACATTTTACGTGAAAATGTTTTTGGTAGAATTCATTATTTATTCAGAGTATTTTTAATAAAAACTATCCGTCCCCCATGTTATTTTCAACCAACTTTCAAAAAGGAGGAAGTTCTCAATTGGTCTGTATGCTTTTTTGTACGTATATATGTAACACGATTACTCCGTCAATTGTGAACCGTTTTGAAAATTTTTTTTTTTAATCGGTAGGATACATTTCCAAGATGATCCCATTGTAATTTCATCGAGATCTGATAAGTATCTCCAGAGATATGACGATAAACGTCACAAACTTGCTACTGAAACTCCGAACTGAAACTCGCGCGGCATGGAAGACAATTGTTTTAGTTTTTAAACTATCCTAAATATTCTGAAAATACTTCCAATTATTGTAGGAAAACTCAAAGGCAGATGTCATCGCTTACCATCAGGCCAGCATTTAGCTTGTCGTCTCATAATAAAAATACCTGTCGTGTATGTTTATAAAACTAGACAGCCTTACGAGAGGTCGTTATAAAGGTCAGATCAAACAACATTATATAATTCTAAGAGTTTGAGAGCAATGACAAAATCATTAATGAGCGAGTTTGGTCATAATCCGATGTCTAATTTTATTTTACAGTCAATGCCATAGTTTAAATATCTATTTAGAAATTGATTTTTTTTATTAGCTTTTATTAGCTTCACCTGTATGTTTGTAACAGACTTTTTTGGGCGCGATTTTGACCCACTTTAAACGGCCAGATTTCGTTCAAACTTTGTAGATTTATCGAGGACCGATGACAATACACTAATTTGATAAAAAATTATTCCATTATTCAACTAAAAAGTAGAAAATAAATAATAGTTTAAAAAAACCAAAAAAACACGCTTTTTATAGAAAACCGAACTAAAAAATAGAAAATAAATTTTAATTAATTTAAATTAAGAATAGTGTTAAAAATTTCAATAAATATAAATTCATAATAGAGCGAATAATTTTTTTTTTATTTTAAAAAAAGCGTGAGGAAATATTTTATTGACAGATATGAGTAGAGTGATTATCATTTTGATAATATCTTAAAAGCACCCCACGCTTTTTTTTAAATAAAATATTTTTTTTAATTCACATTATTATTAATTTATATTTATTGAAATTTTTAACACTATTCTTAATTTAAATTTATTAAAATTTATTTTCAATTTTTTAGTTCGGTTTTCTATAAAAAGCGTGTTTTTTTTAGTTTTTTAAACTATTATTTATTTATTATTCGTCTATTGAGTATTTTCGAACGACGTATAAAAAGGATAGTAGGTTCCGGCAGCATCACAGCCCTTGAGAGTCAGAGTATTCTAGGCCTAGCGTGTTCACATCATCGTTAGTGGTCTAACGCCTAGCCTTATCATCATCATCAGCCGGTGTCAGTCCACTGCTGGACGGAGGCCTCTTCCAAGATGCGCCACTGAGCCTTATAACATATAATAATTAAGATAGTTTAAAAACTAAAAAAACCGACTTCCATGCCTCGCGAGTCAGTTTCAGTTGTAAGTTTGAGACGTTTATCGTCATATCTCTGAAGATACTTTTCAGGTCTTGATGAAAATACAATGGGACCACCGTACGTACAAATGTACCCTACCTTTTAAAAAAAATCATTCAAATCGGTTCATAATTGACGGAGTAATCGAGTAACATATATACAAAAAAAAAAACATACAGGCGAATTGAGAAGATCCTCCTTTTTTGTGAAGTCGGTTAAAACAGCCTTTATTTTCCGTAGACGTATTATATTTTTTCTTGTAAGACATTTCTGGTTAATCTTTTGAGTCCGTGACGTGTACCAGGCTTTAGGCTTGCAGGTACTATTATTTATTCTGTGCTTTAGGGCGTGTTTCGAAATACACACAACTGCTATTAAGACCCTGTTTTTTTTATTTTAAATTCCAATCTACCTTAATTAGACACGTGCGGACAAGAGGAAGTCAAATTCCTTCGGATGTTTTTTATTTATTTTGTTAGGGTCCCGAAATTTCGTGGTCGTGAGTCGTGTCGTGACTACATTTTTGTTTTTTTATTTTTGTGTGCGGAACTCTTTTCATATTATTTTTCAACCGACTTCCAAATAGGAGGAGGTTCTCAATTCGTCTTTATGTTTTTTTTTGTGTGTATGTTACGCGATTACTCCGTCAATTGTGAACCGATTCGAATGATTCTTTTTTTAATCGGTAGGGTACATTTCCGAGTTGGTCCCATTGCAATTTAATCGAGATCTGATAAGTATCTCCAGAGATATGACGATAAACGTATCAAACTTGCTACTGAAACTGACTCGCGGGGCGTGGAAGTCGGTTGTTTTAGTTTTTAAACTATCTTGATTATGAGATCCTTGGTTCCTGAACTGTTATGCTCGATGTCCCGTTACGCTGATTGTCCCGTTACGCTCATTGTACGCATGCGCCGATTTCATCAATGTATTTAATATTATTAAAAATTTAATTTTATAATAATTTTATTAATTATTTAATTAAATTTTAATTTTATATTATTAATTTCATCAATGATTTATGAATGAGAATATGGATATAAACATGGACATCAATGTTTTGTTACGACGTTGTCACGTTAAAATATCGTTCATAAACCAACTTTACAGACAACCGTTTTTTTGTTTTAAAGCTGACTATCAGTGGGTTTTGCACGTTACTAGTATACTTGTTAACCCCTCCAACTAAACTAAATATGCTTGTGTCTGGAGTGGGTTCACGTCAATAGTGCAATGGCTGGGGTGGGGATCGAACTCACAACCTCTCGACCGCCAGTCCGACACCTTCTCCATAGGACTATTGCCGCTATATTATATGTATTGTTATCATTAGACTATTCATTATTCTGTGTCATTAGTACTTTTGATTACACATGATACAAAAAGTGTAAAATTTCTTTACAAAACTTGTGTTCAAGAAAGTTTTTTAATTTTATTTATTGAAGTTTAAGTGTTTTCTCAATTATAGAGAAACTTATGCAAACTTCCTTTGTCAAAATCGGTCCACCAGATGTCCCCCTGTTGTCTAGAAGAGATAGTCGCTTACTGATTAGGCCGCCGTTTATTAATCTATTTATAGCCGTTTATTTCATTTATTTTAGGTTTTTTTAGTTATCTATTTTTTTATGCAAATTTCGACTAACTCTATTTTTGATGTAATAAAGCTTTAATGTATTATACATCTAAAAATTGGAAATCAATACAAATACTAAATAAATGCGAAAGTCAGTTTGCTTAGGACTTCTTCACGGTCAAACGGGTAACCGATTTAGTTGAAATATATACATACATGGATAGCCAGCATCATGGATAATTTTTAACGCGGGCGAAGCCGCGGGCCTCACCTAGTACGTTATAATTTATTTATTTATTGATTATTTGGTTATTTATTTATTTATTGATAATTAGAACGGTAGAAAACCACTTGCACTAATAAACACAAATCAATCACCAAAAATTATTAATCATTCAATCATAAAGTCATACATTGATAATACAAACAATAGAATAACTTCAAAATGATATAAATAAATAAAATATCTATATAAATAAATAAAATAAAAAAAACAAAACAAGTGCGTAGGTAAATGACATTACAAGTCATTACTGAAACAAAATACTACAGATGCAGAGCTATGCTGAATGAACTTGTTTTGAGATGAGGGTAGGTTTTTAACGAGCTTATTTATGTTATCTTATCAGCGTAACATATACCTACGTTACATTATTAAAATTAAGTAAAAAAAGTAATATATAAAAAACCTTTTTAAACACAAGCTTTAACATAACCTAGGACCAGAGTAAGTCAGACAAATCCAATGAGCCCAAACACGACAGGTATAACATGTGTAGTTTAGGAGTTCTTTTGGCTACCTTCCAGCTCCATCATCAGATCAGCACCATGTCATCATAATATTGCATTGTAACGCGATTTACACATGTATGCAAAATTTCAGCTCAATCGAAATCTGGAGGTCGCTCTAAAATCAATCGCAAGATTTGTGACGTGCAAATTCGCCGCGAAGTAGAGATAAAAGTTTGTAATAAAAGCTATCATCTTACTTTTTTACCCACGACGGAACGGAGACGGTATATGCGTTTTAAAAAAAAATCCTAATGGCAATTTGGATTTCACATTACTAGGACTAGTCTTGTTTACGCTTATAACTAAGCTAAATATGTTTGTGCATGGAGTGGGTTCCAGAGCAATGGGTGGGGATCGAACTCACGACCTCTCGATCGCCAGACCGTCGCCTTAGCCATTGGGCTATTGCCGCTTTTATATATCGTTTCTCTATCGTGAATCGTCACGAGAACCAAACGTGTATGTCAAAGTCAAAGTCAAAGTCAAAGCATTTATTCAGTATATGGGCAAATAAAAAATTTGCACTTACACACGTCAAATTACATTAAACAGATCATATTCAATAAAAAATATTACAGATATAACAGAAACATAACTTATTGCTTTGAATTTACAAAAAAAAACAAAGGTATTGAGCCATTCAGCTTACATCTAGACGTCGAATGTTATGTTATAAAAAGTTATGCTAAATATCAGCCCGATAGCTTTAGTGGAAGTGGGTGAAATATTGATTGCATAATTCCAGGACATACATAATAATATCGTTTAAAAACTAAAAAAGAACCGACTTCAATGTTCATTTTCAGTACTAATTTGGAGATGTTTATCTCAATATCTCTGGAGATACTTATCAGACCTCGATAAAATTACCATGGTACCACACTTGGGATATCTCCTTTCGAACAAAAAAATAATAATCAAAATCGGTGCATAAATGACGAAGTTATCCCCGACCAAACATAAAAAAAAAATATATATACGGTCGAATTGAGAAACCTCCTCCTTTTTTTGAAGTCGGTTAAAAATGAAGTAAATTAAAAAACAACGGAGTGCCGGCAGAAGTGAAACGTCTTTATTAGGGTTCCGTAGCCAAATAGCAAAAAAAAGGAACCCATATAGATTCGTCATGTATGTCTGTGTCTGTCTGTCTGTCCGTCCGTATGTCACAGCTATTTTATTCCGAAACTATTAGGACTACAGAATTCTGATTTTTATATAAAAATAAAAAATATATAAGTTTAAGGGGGGCATCCCATACATGGAACGGAAACGAAAAAAAATGTTTTTCTTCAAACATGTCATATACATGTCTATGGATAGGTCTTTAAAAATTACATTCGAGGTTTCTAAAATCATTTTTTCTCAAAGTCAATCATTTGAAAGATAGGCGCGTCTAAAGTGGTAAATTGTGTGTAACCCCCTAACTTTTAAAGTAAGAGAGTGAAAAATCAAGAAAAAATATATTCTGTAGATCTCAATAAAAACTTTTAACGAATTGGTTAGAACGAGATACAGTCAGCAGTTTTTGAGATATAGCGACCGCAAATATAACATTGTTTTTCATACAAACACTATGAAAAACAAAGTTAATTTTTTAGTTGCAAAAATCATAGTTATAGAATACTTTACTTTGTTACGGAACCCTACGAGTGCGAGTCCGACTTGCACTTGGCCAGTTTTTGAATATTTTGGAATGACACCTCGCGCAAGCGCCCTGCGCTCCGTCTTACGAATTTTCAATCAACACATGTGACCTGACGCGAGTTTAACATTTTTACCAATCCCAAGAAAAGTGCACAACGCCGCTAAAGAAGTTCCTTATCACTTAAAAAAATTGGCATATGTATATATATATATATACGTATCTTATAAGCTAACGTTTGGCCACTATCTCGCCCAGTGGTAGGTGATGTGGTCGAAGATGGTGAACACGCTAGGCCTAGTCCGACTCTCAAGAATTGTGAGCTATCGAAACACGTTACCGTAAGGTTATGGCGGAAAATTTTCTCATTGATGGTGGAAAGCTACTTTTTGAATACAAATCAGGCGGAACATCTAATATGCTCCAAATAAATGTTGAAAGTGTGTACAAACCTTTAAAACTTGACTGGCAAGTCAACATACAGCATTCCAGCTATGTTGTAAAACATTGCACATTATTTAGTTAAATTGTTAATACAATGTTAATTGTTGTTGTTATGCGTTAATTTTTAGTTATACAGGTTTACTTTGTTTTATAGTTAGTTAATATAAAGTTAGTTCAATTAATAAAACAAAATTTGCTGAAAAAAAGACGTAACTTGTAAAGACAGCTGAAATTTTCACAAAGTATGAATCAATTCTGTATGAAATTCAATTCAATATGAATTACTACTTTGTTTAAATTTACAATTGTCTACCTATTACGGTTTGTAACATACAGCCCTCTGACAGACGGACGGACGGACGGACGGACAGCGAAGTCTCAGTAATAGGGTTCCTTTGATACCCTTTGTGTACGGAACCCTAATATGTCGTTGCAATATATGTGCGTATTTTAATAATGCCTACATACTGAATAAAAGCTTTAGTTTGATTTGATTTGAAACAATGTTTAGTTTTGAATCTATGTTTGTGAACGGAAATGATTCGAATGTTGTAAATTTTAATACAGAACAATTAAGAAGAGAATGTGTGATTGACCGCTGAAAATGTGTCAAATGCAATTCGCTGTAATTTTCGTTATAGGTACCACCTATAACTAAATAAAACTGGCCAAGTGCGAGTCAGACTTTTGTCCCGCACACGGAGGGTTCCGAACGCCATCTATCGAATTTCTAACGAACTTCTAACACCAACTAAGTAAACGTTAACACAAAGGTAGAATAGTATTATATAGTAGTAATAGTAATAGTAGTAATAAAGATAAGATAAAGATAAAGATATTTTATTTGCGTAAAACATGCGTATAACAAAAAATTGTGACAAAATATTCAAACGATCGTCATGTTTTGCCTTAACAGGCATGCAAACTTTGCAGATGCTGCTTTACTCACTACATATAAACCAAATTTAAATACATATTACACTGGTAATTCTTATAAACTAAATTGAATTATAAAATTAAAAGGATAGAGCACAATGTAATGAAAATAATGATAATGATTATAATTTGTCACTTAAAAATTCGTCAATACCATAATAACATTTCTGAATTAAAAATTGTTTTAGCCTATTTTTAAACATAATATTATCCATGTCCTTTAAAGATTTAGGAATTTTATTGAAGACTGTTGGCGCCATACCAATTACACTTTTAAATAGTAATTGTAGTAATTAATATTATTAAATATCTGGTTGACCGAGCTTTGCTCGGTATTTTTTGCCACTTAAACAGACAAATATGACTCTTCCCGACATCTATTGACGAATAATAATACTATTTTTTTTTAATTGAGAGCAATTAACTGCTTTACTGAAACAGTACTTCTACTCGCCAATAGATGTCGGGAAGAGTCATATTTTAAGTTGATTATCAATAAAGTTAATTATTGAAAACAAGAATAAAACAACATTTTCTGGAAATGACTCCTAGCTAGATAGATTTATCGCCCCCGAAATCCCCTGTAGGTATACTAAATTTTATTTAATCGTTGGAGCCGCTTCCGATATTCAGATTAAGGTAAAGCGCGCCATCTTTGATGCTAGATAGGTGGCGCTGCGCTATCGTAAAAAACTTTTTTAAACTTTTCTTTAATTTTTAACTTTGTTCTGTTCTTAGTATTTGTTGTTATAGCGGCAACAGTAATACATCATCTGTGAAAATTTCAACCGTCTAACTATCACGGTTCATGAGATACAGCCTGGTGACAGACGGACAGACAGACAGACAGACAGACAGACAGACAGACAGACAGACAGACAGACAGACAGACAGACAGACAGACGGACGGACGGAATGAGACGGACAGCGGAGTCTCAGTAATAGGGTTCCGTTGGTACCCTTTGGGTTCGGAACCCTAAAAATATGTTTCGATGTTGACACGTTTTTGGGTCAATTTATATACGAGTACATAATTACAAACATACTTCTTTAAACATAAACCTACCTTTAACTTAACCGTAGTCAGGTAGAAATACGAAACCGAATCAAACTTTTGTCAAGTATATTATTAATTTTGACTATGGAGTTGTTTAATAATTTAATTAATTGATTAAAGTTATTAGCTAATTATATTAATATGTTAATATTAAATGCCCGGTGAGGGACTAAATTTTCTACTGTGCAATAAGATCTAGCATAATCTTAGTTTTCAATAAATGATTCTGATTCTCTTAAACCGCCTTCAAAATATGTTCGACGTGTATTTTTTTTTTATGTATGTTCACCGATTACTCCGCCATTTGTGGATCGATTCTCAAAATTCTTTTTTTTTGTTCCAGATAATCAAACAACAGAACATGCTAAAGTGAACCAAAATGGCATCAACCATAAGGACTAAACTACCAAAACTTGTGCTAATTATCTTACTAATAAACATAACTAAAACCACATGCAATGACGACATAGACAGCGAATTAAATTTGGACGATTCAAAAACTGAACAAATCCTTAAAGATGACGGGGATGTAATATCTGACACAGATGTCAATAACTATGACAGCTTGGATAATGTAGAAGCAATGACAGAATCAGTTGCAAACACAGATGTCAATGAAGTAAGAGATGATGCTACGACAGTCACTGATGCAATAGAAACGTCAGAGGTGTTCCCATCCACTACGGATATTTACAAACATGTAGACACGGCGGAGGAAATCAATTCTAACTACAATGACGAAAAGGTAAGATTGTATGATCTAATAGATTTGTAAGAGAAAGTACATGCTGAAGTTTTCCGGACGATTATACAATATATTTACTAGTATTTTGTATGTCATATAGGCGTTTGAATACTATCTCACCTGTTGGTAAGTGAATGATGCGAGATGGTAGCACGCTAGGCTTAGAATGGGAGCTGGCTATCAAGGATAGCTGCCGGAAATCGTTAATGTTTTGGCGATAGATTTTCTATCTTTAGGGTGGTAACTGGCCCGAAGGACACAAGATAGTGTTCTACCACCATGCGGGGTTGGGGGTTTCTTAACGATGTTTTTCCTTTACTGGAGAGCCACATAAATTTTTCGATGGAAAAAATAATTGGTGCACGTCGGGGATTGAACTCGGTACCTCTGGCGTCAAAGCCGACCATTCTCCCACTACACTAATGGACCCTTCAAAACTCTGGCCATATTACATGGAGACGAATTCCTATATTGCTTTTGATTGGAGGTGGACAAATTTTTCTGTTCTGTTATGCTCATATTTTTAGGATCCGTTGACCGATTCCGTTTAGGACATGAACACTTTAAGACTAGAATGGTCTGATTTTAAAGTGGTGCTGAAGCAACATAATAAGGTTATGGTGGTAGAATTACTCTTTGTTGTTGGTAAGCTACATTTTGTGGCAAGTCAGGCGGAACACTCATATAATGCTCCAACCACCAATGGGCAAAAATCCAATCCATTCTAGGCCTATGTGCAATGATGTGGTCCAGGATGGTGAACTCGTTAATGAGTTCATTACCATTAGGGACTATCCCGATAAAGGGGAGGGAGGGGGGTCAACGAATTATGACATTTTGTGATAAAGGGTGGAAGGGTCCTAAGTTTCTTAACGTCACTCACATTTTAAAATCTAATTAATACATGTTAGTGTTAAATTGTCAAATTTTGAATTATTCACGAATAACTTAAAAATATTTCTTTACTGAGTATTTCCAACTCTTGTATGTGCATAAAGTTTAAATTGCTTTGTTAGTAACTATTACGTGTTCTCAAAAATTGATATAGAAACACAATAAAAACATTGAATGGATACAACAATTATCATTATTAGGACCACACAGAGGTTTTACCTTTTTCATTATTTTTTTTGTACAATTTCCCCAAATTGAGGATATAACTCTTAAAATGATAATACCTACCCAAGCTGTGTAACCATAATTTGCAACCAAATTCCAAAATCGAGGAGGTTCTCAATTCGTCTGTATGTTGTTTTTTTTTATTTTTTTTTTAAATGTTTGTTATGGATTACTGCGTCAATTGTGAACCGATTCGAATGATTATTTTTTAATCTGTAGGGTACATTTCCGAGGTGGTCCCATTGTAATTTCATCGAGATCTGATAAGTATCTTCAGAGATATGACGGTAAACGTCTCAAACTTGCTACTGAAACTGACTCATTCGAATAGGATCACAATTGACAGAGTAATCGCGAAACATAAAAAAAAACAACATAGAGACGAATTGAGAACCTCCTCGTTTTTGTAACTCGGTTGAAGAAAATAAAAACAGATGAATTAAGAAACTCCTGCTTTCTGGAAGTCGGTTACAAACAGCTTTAGGTCATTCAGTAATAGGATTTGTATATATTCCTTAATAATATACAAATAAATAATAATTTATTCATGAACAAGGCATAATAGTGTACATGATTACAGTACATGAAACCCTGGTACCTAAACTAGGCTCAAAGGCTTTAATAAAATTTCATTCATTAATAATTTATACATTTCATTAATAAAAGCCCACAGACCTGCTACATATTAAACTTGATCGCGTACACCGGCCCCCATGAGAACAACCTTGAAGAGAGTTTGTCCCTTTCTTTTGTATGGACAACTTATATATATACCATACATATAGTATAGAACATATATAGGACTAGCAGGTTGTTAGACAAGGACACACTCCCACCCTGGTGTCTCTTAATTGGGCCGTTTTATTCTACAAAGCAATTACAACCTTAATGTTAAAACATACGGATTAAATTGAATTTGTCAAAACATCTGCAGTGAACCATCTTTTAATATTACGTCTATGTAAAAGCCTGATACAAGAATCAAGAATCAAGAATCAAAGCATTTATTCAGTATGTAGGCAGTATAAATATACGCACATATACACGTCAAAATCATAAATCATAAAATAAATCATAACCAATTATCAAGTAAACATAGCAAAAGCAGAATTTAACGCTTTGAATTAGAAAAAAAAAGTAATGAACCATTCAGCTGTCATCCAATCGTTTACGTCAGAATATTAAAAAAAAATTAAAGTAGGTTAAAACCAACCATACATGTAAGTGTGTGTTTCAGTACTTCAGACAATTTTTATATAAAAAAAATAAAAAAGTGAAATAGTGATACACAACATAGAGAAACGCATACCGATCACAGTACATATCATGATCCAAATGGAACTGATAGTCCGTCTGTCAGCTGCATAATATTGTTTAAATAAAAATAAAAATGGCAAGCCTAGAAAGAAAATCTGCGGACAAAAGGGGAAAACTGAATGGCTGTTGAATCTACCGGTGTTTCGGAAATACTCCCATCAGAGAAGAAACACCAAGAAACTCTATGGGGCTTGTCTTGTCATTTTATCTTTTTTTTTTTTAAATTAATTGTACATGTCAGCTTTAATATTTTAACAATATATTATTAATTATAATACAATTTATATTTGTTCTTGGAACTTGGGGCATTCAGGCCATGCATTTTTGTCATCCATATAGTCACCTATTGTATAGTATGATTTTTTCATCAAATTGGATTTTACATAGATTTTAAATTTGCTCATAGGCAATTGATCAATATCTTTAGGTAGCTTATTGTAAAAGCGTACACAGTTCCCCATGAATGAACCACTAACTTTCTGCAGTCTGAAATTAGGTATAATTAATCTATTTTTATGTCTTGTATTAAAATTATGTACATCAGACCTTTTCTTATAATCATTTATATTCTTGCGTATGAACAAAATATTTTCATAAATGTATTGACATGCCACTGTTAGAATTTTAATTTCCTTAAATTTTTCACGAAGTGAATCTCGCGACCTCATACTATATATAGAGCGAATAGCTCGTTTCTGCAAAACAAATATTGATTGGATTTCAGCGGCTTTCCCCCACAATAAAATGCCATAAGACATTATACTGTGGAAGTAGCTGAAATAGACCAATCTTGCAGTGGCTTCGTCCGTTAAAAATCTAATTTTACGTACTGCGTATGCAGCGGAGCTTAACCTACCTGCTAGAACCGATATTTGAGAACCCCATTGAAGCTTTGAATCCAGGGTGATGCCCAAGAATGTTGTGGATTCAACAAGTTCTAATGGTTCATCATTTATTAATATACTTCTATTTAGGATACCCTTTTTTACATTTGGTAGAGAGAAATTAATACATTTAGTTTTTTTTGCGTTTAACAATAAGTTATTGGTTGTAAACCAATTCAGAACCTGTGTTATTGATTTGTTTACATCGTCAAAGTTAGGTGTAGTCCTATCTATTTTGAATATCAAGGAAGTATCATCTGCGAACAAAACAATATCACATAGGTTCTGTACGAATGACGGTAAATCATTGATATAAACTAGAAATAAAAAAGGTCTTAGGATCGATCCCTGCGGGACTCCCATTTTTATGAGGGATCCAGATGACCTGACGCCATTGACTTCAACCATCTGTGTTCTGTTACAGAGGTATGATGATACCAGATCAAGTGCCTTACCTTCAACACCGTAGTATTTTAATTTGTAAATTAGTGTTTCATGACAGATACAATCAAATGCTTTTGATAGGTCACAGAACACGCCAATAGCATCTTGTGCTTTCTCCCATGCATCAAATATATGTTTAAGAAGACCTATTCCTGCATCAGTAGTAGAACGCCCTTTAGTAAATCCAAATTGTTTGCTATTTAAAAGATCATTCATGTTAAAATGTGTTAAAAGCTGGTCTAATATTACTTTTTCAAAAATTTTACTCAATGCCGGTAGTATAGAGATTGGTCTATAGTTAGATGGATCATTTTTGTTTACTGATTTGAATAAAGGAATCAATTTACTTTTTTTCATCAAATCCGGGAAGACACCTTGATCAACGCATCTGTTAAAAATAAAAGCTAAGTATGGGCTAATAACAGTAATAATGTAACTGAGAACTGTGGTTGACATTCCCCACAGGTCCTCGGTTTTCTTTTGTTTGAGCATTTTAAATGTTTTCACAATTGAGTCTGCAGTTACGTGTTTGAACTGGAACAAGGTATCACATTTATTTACACACTTTGATAATATAGAATAAGCATCAGCGGGACTAGAATTTATGGACTGAGTGGTAGTAATGGGTACTTGAGAGAAGAACTTATCAAATGTATTGGCAACCTCATTACTATCCATGATTAATTTATTGTTAATAAAATACATATATGCAACTATTTCTAGGCTGAAACCACCTCGCAATCTACGACCAGGTCTATGGATGAAGAGGAACAGCTGATAGAACCTGAAGAATCAGACGTGACAGGTCAGAGAAACCCCAAGACCGATAACTGTAAGTACCTACTCGTTATTTTACTATGACTACTATACCAATCTAATGCACAGGAAAACAAACTAATTTAAAAGAAAAAAAAGTATTTTTATCCGACTTCAAAAAAGAAGAGGTTGTTCAATTTGACCGTATATACATATCTTATTTTATGTTTGTTCGCGGATAACTTCGTCGTTTTTGAACCAATTTTGATGATTCTTTTTTAGAGATCTGATAAGTATCTGCAGAGATATGGAGAACAACAAACTTGGTACTGAAAATTATTAGCGCAGCATTTGAAGTCGGTTCTTTTAGTTTTTTAAACAATCTTATTATGTAGTGAAAACTTCTTTAGGCGCACTGAGCACTTTATTTTGAGGGTATTGAATGAGATGAGACTGAGCCGTTACGCTCGGCTATGTAATGCTCGTTCGGGTAAAGTCGGCTCGAGTCCGGGTAAAGTCGGCTCGAGTCCGGGTAAAGTCGGCTCGAGTCCAGGTAAAGTCAGCTCGAGTCCCGGTATAGTCGGCTTGAGTAAGTTCCTAACAAACACGACAGATGGCGTTGTACACAGTTAAAACACTAATTGTTTCATTTTGAACCGACTTCAAAACGACGGAGATTCTGAGTTCGTCTGTATGTATGTTTTTCTTTATTGTATGTTCACCGATTTTGCTGTCAATTTTGGACCGATTTTCAAAATTCTTTATAGGGTTCCGTAGGTACCAAAGGAACTCGGCGAACATATAGGCGACTTGCCGTTTTTCGACGGGTGGTTCAATCCGCAGCCAAAGCCTTCCATCATCTGTAAGCTTATTTAGAAATGGAGCCAATATTGGCATATCAGTGCAACAAAGTACTATAAGCATGTATGTCAAGGGTTTGGCCTGGCCAAGGTTGTTAAGGCTTCAGAGACATGCCCATTCAATCCCAGACTTTACAGCCACCATTATCACCAATTTTGACAGTTGATAATTTTTTTTAATACGGAAATGGGTAGCGCTTGACCACTATCCCACCTGAGTGCCTAGTGCGAGTTTCTTTAAATATGTTTACTGACTCGATCACGTTAGCGTAAACACAGATTTGTATGGAAATTACAATGTTACCTCTTATACACACTAGATGGCGCTTTTTAATACCATACTGTTAGAAATATAATATAATTTCCTACTGGTAACATCAAATAATATAAGCTAAGTTTTTTTTGGTTGTCCTCACTGCTTCCGCCCAGTTCTGCTTGCGTTGATTGTGATGTGTGTGCAAACGGCAATCTTGTAGTCATATATATAAAAAGTATTAAATGATCGATTTGTCTTACGATATACGTCGTTTTATTAGGTTATGGGCCCAGATATGCCCTTTAGGGAGTAATAAAGTATATAGTTAGGCGTATTTTTTTGCCGGTGCCCGGTTCAGACCGGTTGTGTTAGTTTACCGTAATGGCGACCAATTCGTTCTTGGCGAACGTTCCTAAGCTAAGAGGACGCGAAAATTATAACGAATGGGCGTTTGCAGCGGAGAATCTCCTTATCTTGGAAGGTGCAGCAAGTCTTATAAAACTTGAAAGTACAGATGAGGCAGCCGCAGATGATGCAAAAGCGAAGGCCAAGTTGATTCTAACCATTGATCCGTCACTCTACGTTCACATCAAAGATGCTTCAAGCACAAGGAATTTGTGGCATAAACTGAAGACTATGTTCGATGATTCTGGATTTTCTCGAAGAATAACATTGTTGCGGCATTTAATCTCGATTCGTCTTGACAATTGCGATTCGATGACAAATTATGTTACGCAAATCATAGAAACATCTCAGAAGTTATCAGGAACGGGTTTTTCCGTGAACGACGAGTGGATCGGATGTTTAATGCTGGCAGGATTACCTGAAAAATACTTCCCTATGTTGATGGCGATAGAGCATTCGGGAATCGCCATTACTGCTGATGTAGTGAAGACAAAGCTAATTGATTTAGCTGGCAACGATGATTCATCGGAGACAGGAAATGCATTTTTTAGCAGAGGGCAGCACAATCGTCAAAATGCTAAAGTTGGCAGCAGTGCCAAAAATGACAGATCAAACCATCATGGCGGATTGTCTGTGGCTGAATCGAACACTAAAAAATTTGACAAAACGAACATCAAGTGTTATAAATGTAAAAGACTTGGTCACTATAAATCTCAATGCAAACAAAGTGAGCAGCAACAAGTAAAAAAGACGAACGCGTTTTCGGCTGTTTTCTTGAGTGGAAATTACAGTAAACAAGATTTTTATTTGGATAGCGGCGCGAGTGTTCACATGACAGCAGATGTAAACATGATAAAAAATGCATGTTATTCACCGAATATCAAGGAGATTATGGCAGCTAATCAAAATGCCATGCCAGTATTGTGTTCGGGTGATGTGGATATTACAACAGTCACTTCAAGTTGCAAGTACGAGGTTACTTTAAAAGATGTGTTGTGCGTACCTAACCTCACAACAAATTTGATATCAGTTAGTCAACTTATCAAAAATGGCAACAGTGTGAAGTTCATGCAGAAACGCTGCTATGTTTACAACAAAGAAAACAATTTAGTGGCTGTGGCTAATCAAGTTGATGGCGTTTATAAGTTGGATATAGAACATAAACAATGCTTGTTTACATCTCCTTCTGCAGCAGCTAGCAGTGAAATATGGCATAGGAGGTTGGGCCATTTGAATATAAACGACCAGAATAAGATGAAAGACGGAGCAGTCACAGGAATATCATACACGGACAAGTCAGTGATCAACAAAAACACATGTACAATATGTTGTGAAGGAAAACAATCGCGATTGCCATTTGGTCACAAGGGTACAAGGAGCAGCGAGCCACTGGATACAGTCCATGCAGATGTCTGTGGGCCAATGGAATGCAGTTCAATTGGAGGATCAAGGTATTTCCTTATATTTGTTGACGACTATACCCGTATGGCATTCGTTTACTTTCTTAAAGCCAAAAGTGAAACTTTTAAATATTACAAAGATTTTAAAAGTATGGTAGAAAATCAACAAGGGAGAAAAATAAAAATATTTCGGACAGACAATGGCTTAGAATTTTGTAGCAATGAGTTTGAAGGATATTTGAAAGATGCAGGTATAGTTCATCAGAAAACCAATGTTTATACACCTGAACAGAATGGCATGAGTGAACGCATCAACCGAACCATTGTAGAGAGAGCTCGCTGTTTATTGTTTGATGCAGGATTAGAGAAGAAGTTTTGGGCAGAGGCAACAAACACCGCTGTTTATCTTAGAAATAGATCTGTTGCATCAGGATTAGACAATAAAACTCCATATGAGCTTTGGACAAATAAGAAACCAGACTTGAGTCATGTCCGTATATTTGGCAGCGAAGTAGTGGTCCATGTGCCAAAAGAGAAACTACTTAAGTGGGACACTAAGTCGAAGAAACACATTTTAGTTGGTTTTCCTGAAAATGTTAAAGGTTACAGAGTATATGACCCTATCAAGCGATGTGTAATAACAAGTAGAGATGTGATAATACATGAAAATACACAAAGAAACTGTACGAGTGATGCCGTTGTATCAGTTTCAGTTGGGGATACATCGCAGCAGTCAGGCAGTGATGATGTGGAGGAAATGAAGGAAAAACCTGTTTCTAGTCCTTTCAGTGCAAAAGTTTCTTCCGAATCTGATTATCTTAATGCTTTGACTGACTTGGATTCTACATTACAGCAATCTGAAGAAGAAGAGATACCAGAACCAGCGCCAGTAATATCAAAACGTTCAAGGAAGCCTCCAGAGCGTTATGGTTGCTCAAATTTATGTACCACGTCAAGTCCAGATATCACCAGCGATCCTATTAGTGTCAAAGAAGCCCTGAATAGTTCAGACCGAGAAAAATGGATTGAGGCAATGAAGGATGAGCTCCAAGCATTTGAGGAAAATGACGCGTGGGTTCCAGTGAGTGAAAAGCGAACAATGACAATAGTGTGCGATATAGGGCGCGTCTTGTGGCTAAAGGCTTCACGCAGAGGCCTGGTATAGACTATGAAGAGACTTTTTCACCGGTCGTCAGACATTCTACATTAAAATTATTGTTTGCATTGTCTGTTCAATTAAATTTAAATGTCACACATTTAGATGTTAATACTGCCTTTTTGAATGGTTTTCTTAAAGAGGACATTTATATGTATCAGCCAGATATTAATTGTGATGTAAATAAGGAGAAGGTTATTGTTAAATTAAATAAAGCGATTTATGGTTTGAAACAATCCTCTAGAACCTGGTATGAGAGGGTTGAGCAATGTTTATGTGAATTAGGATTCAAAAAGAGTAAATTAGAGCCATGTGTATTTACAAAAATAAATAATGAGGTAAAAATTGTAATTGCCTTATATGTTGATGACTTTTTTGTGTATTCGAACAATCAACAAGAAACTGATAATATAGTCTGTGTTGAGTTCTAAATTTAAGATAAAAAATTTAGGACAGGTTCAGCAATGCTTAGGTATGAGAGTTAAAATAGATAAACAGTCAAATGTTATTACCTTAGATCAAGAACAGTATGTTGATCAGTTATTAGAGAAATTCAATATGTCAAACTGTAAAGTTGCTAGTACACCAATGGAATGTAAATTAGATATTAAACCGTCAGAAACATGTGACCTTGAAATTCCATACCAACAATTGGTAGGAAGTCTAATGTATTTATCAGTTCTCACAAGACCAGACATTTCATTCTCTGTCAGTTTTCTGAGTCAATTTAATAAATGTCATACAAATGTACATTGGAGTTATGTAAAGCGAATACTTAGATATCTAAAGAAGACAAAGACTTATTGTCTGAAATATGTAAAGGGAAAGGCTGAACTTGTGGGCTATGTTGATGCCGATTGGGCAAGTAACACTATAGATCGTAGATCATATACTGGTTTTTGTTACATGATGTCAGGCTCAGCTATTTCCTGGGAAAGTAAAAAGCAAAGAACTGTAGCACTTTCTAGTATGGAAGCAGAATATATGGCTATTGCAGAAGCTACCAAAGAGGCTATATATTTAAGATCTTTGTTATTTGAACTGACAAATGATGTATGTGTTGTGAAATTATACAATGACAGTCAAAGTGCACAGAAGTTGGTGGCAAATAATGTATGTCATAGAAAAAGTAAACACATTGATATTAGATATCATTTTATTAAAGATGTAGTTGGCAATAAAATTATTAATTTAGAATATTTGCCAACAACTGATATGCCAGCTGATGTTCTTACTAAAGCGTTAAACCCTACAAAGCATAGTAAATGTATTAGAGGTTTGGGGGTTAGTGAAATTTATTCTTAGGGGTTAATTTAAATGAAAGATTGTTTGTTTTAAAGACCTTTGTTTATTTGATGTAGTTGGGGTGTTAGAAATATAATATAATTTCCTACTGGTAACATCAAATAATATAAGCTAAGTTTTTTTTGGTTGTCCTCACTGCTTCCGCCCAGTTCTGCTTGCGTTGATTGTGATGTGTGTGCAAACGGCAATCTTGTAGTCATATATATAAAAAGTATTAAATGATCGATTTGTCTTACGATATACGTCGTTTTATTAGGTTATGGGCCCAGATATGCCCTTTAGGGAGTAATAAAGTATATAGTTAGGCGTATTTTTTTGCCGGTGCCCGGTTCAGACCGGTTGTGTTAGTTTACCGTAATGGCGACCAATTCGTTCTTGGCGAACGTTCCTAAGCTAAGAGGACGCGAAAATTATAACGAATGGGCGTTTGCAGCGGAGAATCTCCTTATCTTGGAAGGTGCAGCAAGTCTTATAAAACTTGAAAGTACAGATGAGGCAGCCGCAGATGATGCAAAAGCGAAGGCCAAGTTGATTCTAACCATTGATCCGTCACTCTACGTTCACATCAAAGATGCTTCAAGCACAAGGAATTTGTGGCATAAACTGAAGACTATGTTCGATGATTCTGGATTTTCTCGAAGAATAACATTGTTGCGGCATTTAATCTCGATTCGTCTTGACAATTGCGATTCGATGACAAATTATGTTACGCAAATCATAGAAACATCTCAGAAGTTATCTTATATAAATCTGCATTTAATGTAACGTAATCGAGTAAGTAAACCAATCTATAAAACTTGCACTAGGCACTCCGATGTTAAGTGACGATGCGGTCGATGATGTAGCGCACTTACCCAAAAGATAACTATCTATTCACTCGCGACTTGAAGACCCCTAAGTTGTATCTAATCGGAAACAATTGAAAATGATTGGGACGCATCTACACAAGCTGTATCGCAACATCTGTCATTTCGCGTTAATTCAAAGAGTTAAATTATGGTTTTGCCATGTTCACATGTTCTGATGTTCACATGATTTCTGTTATCATTTTATTATTATACTACGTGTACTATTCATTATTCTGTGGCTAGAGTTAGACTACAATCTCTTGTTGGTAAGTGATGATGCGCTCGAGGATGGTAGCACGCTAGGCCTAGAATGGGAACTGGCTCTCAAGGATAGCTGTCGGAAGACATTACATGTTTGGCAACAGATTTTCCAACTTGAGTGTGGTAGCTGGCCAGGCGGACACTAGAGTATCTTACCACCATGCATTTAATAATTCTGCCTACATACTTACTGAATAAATGCTTTGAAATTTGAACGTGTCAAACTTTTTTATAAGGGAGCACAGCACACACAATCACTTCAAATAACAGATGAGTTGTTACTCATCTGTTATGCAAAATATATTTCTATTTTTTCAACCGACTTTCAAAAAGAAGGTTCTCAATTCCTCTGTACGTTTTTTTTTGTTTTGTTGTGTGTATGATACGCGATTACTCCGTCAATTGTGAACCGATTCGAATGATTCTTTTTTTAATAGGTAGGGTACATTTTTGAGGTGGTCCCATTGTAATTTCATCGAGATCTGATAAGTATCTCCAGAGACATATCGTCATAACGATAAACGTCTCAAACTTGCTACTGAAATTGACTTGCGTGGCATGTAAGTCGGTTGTTTTAGTTTTTAAACTATCTTAATTATTTATTAATAAATACTCTCTAAGTGGAAAAAAACAGCAAAATATGGGGTGAAAATGCTCAAATATTATTTTTTTGGCATTATGTTAGTAGGCATAGCAGATCTACTATATAGATAAGTTCCACGCATGCGTCTTAAGTTGACACAATTTGTCATATAAAGGTGAAAACCTTGAACTCACAAAGCCTTCGCAATCTAGTAAACTTTACGATATCCTTAAGATTCTTATCGCATCTGTAGCTTTTTTATATGCCATTTACTTAAAGGTTTTGAACTTCAAACGACGGCGACAAACTACTTGTCCAAATGTCCATACAAACAACATACCGAAATAATTTCCCTAGTACTATTTACCTCTTATAAGGATAGTATTTAAATAGCTAAGATCAATCTCCATCCAGTCACCTTACAAATAAAAAAACTAAATCAGTTCAGGATCTCATCTGACTGGATAAATCCGGTCTAGACAGGATTTTAAGAGTATAGACCGGATTCCGCCCGGATTTCATTCGAGACCGGATTTTTCGTTATGTAAGTAAACACTATTGTTGATATAAAGTTATTCGACAAATTATGTTAAAAAAATGATCTCAACTCGAAAAAAATTGCGGCATTACGGACATCCGTCTCAAATCGAAGTTACAATCGCCTGCCGCTGGACCCTTAAGATGCTTATCACGGTTTCTGAGGTACTTTTTTATTCGCCTCATAAAAGTGGTTTGCAACTTAAAACTTAACGTTGTGTTTAAACCTACGGTTCAAGGTAATTTAATGAAGGGAGATCAGGGTCACAATTTTTGTTTACATTATTTCTTTGTTTATATTAAAGCTGTAGGTATCCTTTGTCAAGGTTATTTTGATTTTCGTAAAAAGATAGGCATAATATGTTTTAATGGATCGCTGACGCCTTAGTAGTGCAAGTCATGTGGTGGGTGTATTTCCCCAGGTGGCAGGAGCATTATATCGATGTTACACTTGACTTACTACCAAAAAGTAGCTTACCAATATTAAGGAGATTTTCTGCCGCAGTAACCTTACGATGTTCCGGCAGCACACAACCCTTGATGCTTCGGCTACATTAGCGGGCGAAGATTCGTATCGTGTTGGCGCGACAAAAACATCGTGTTCGGGCATAGGCGATGTTCTTGTCTACATTAAGGCGGGCGAAGATTCGTGTCGAGTTGACGCGATGCATCGTGCCGGATTGTGTTTTTCAGTTTGTTGTGCGGCCGAGACGTAGGCGGTAAAAATAACAAATGGAGGAAAAAGTGGCTTTGCATTATATGTCAGTAAATTAAAAATACAGGCACGTCCGTCTTGCATCAGTCTGACGACACTGAATTGACGTAGGTATAGCCACCCAAGCGAATATTGTCGCGACAAATCCTTTTGATCCGTGCCAGTTTACCGACAGCTCCCCGATACTAAATCGTCTTCGCCCGAACACTACGCGATGACACGATGTACCCGGCCACATTCATCGCGTCAACACGAATATTCGCTGTAGCCCGCTAATGTAGCCGTAGCATGAGAGTCAGAGTATTCTTGGACTAGCATAGCATGTTCACTAGGATGATCATATATGTAATTACACTGTGATGATAATATTTGATCATCATCGCTTACCACGTGTGATGACATTACAGACGGATGATTATGAGGAAATCGCGGACATACAAACATACGGGTCGAATACAATCCTCCATTTAAGAAGTCGACTAAATAGCATCGTTACATAGAAACTACATGCCCAAACTTAGTCAAACAACAATATTTTTGTAAATTGTTACACACATTGGCTTGTGTAATCCAAAATTTCTTCGTACCGACGGGACTCGAACCCGCACCCCCCGGATAAAATGTCCAGGTGCTCTGCCAATTAAGCCACGGTGTATTTTGGATTGTGTGTAACAATTTACAAAAATATAAAGTGTGTAAACAAACACTTTAAGAAACATAACAATTTTTTTGTTTATAAAAGTACCAGGCGTTCATAACCACAAAGCACGTTCTAATTCCAGCCGAACCCCAGCTGCCAGACCTCCGCACATACATCAAGCCACCTCCACAGCCAGCGGCAAGCAAGAGCTCAACCCTCCGAGGCTGGTTAGAAGACACATGGCTCCGGCCGCCTGCTGGTATCCTGGTACCTCTGAGGCCTATCGCGCTGAATCGAGCCCTTGATGTTTGGAAGGATTTGACGGTGGAAGGGCTCAATGTGTCTGATATCGTCATTGTTGGATATGATTCTAATGGTGAGTAATATTTTTTTTAATGATTATTTTGTTAATTGGTAGGGTACTACATGTCCAAGGTGGTCCAAAAATATGACGACAAACGTCTCAAATGCTACATGGAAGTCGGTTGTTTTAGTTTTTAAACAACTTATCTAAATTATTTCTTTGTAAATTGATGTAAAAAGGTTTATTGTATTTTTGTTGTTGATCTTACATCAATAACCTTGTAAAATAATTAATATTATTGTTTACAATAATAAATGTAATAAAATAAGTACTCTTTCGAATTTATCCAATTCGGTCAATGGATATCAGAGTTTTAAGGAAACATACATAAAAAAAACATTCACAAGATTTGTACCTCCTTCATTTAAGTATAAATTTTCTGTCAAAAACTCTTGCACTTTGCTTACTCGTAAATTATATCTTTTTGCAAGAAAGTACAGTGTTAATTTTGCGATAAGTCATGTAGCCGGTATGTGTAACCGAAAATATTTCTCAATTTTTTGTTTTTTTCTATTTTTTTTAAATGTTTGTCACCTCAAAACTCCGTAAAATCTTAACGGATTTGAATTTTTTTTTGTTTGAGAGAATATGCTTCCCGTTTAGTCCCATTCAAGTTTTATCGCGCTCTTGATAATCATCCCCGGAGATATGGAGATAAACCAAAGACATTACAAATGTCTTTGAGATAAACACTATAAACAAATGTTTATACCTTGATGTCATGAATCATGACACTGGCTACTTTGACTATCGCGGCATGTGAAGTCGGTTTTTTCGTTTTGTACGGTCATAAATTATACCTTCATCCTATTTTAACTTCATACCTATTCAAATCCAGATCACAGTGGTTTCAGCTGAGATCTTGATTAAAAAGTCAGATTTGACCAGCACTGGCGTATTTCGACTCATTCATGCATAACGGCCTTTAAACTTCAAACTATGGCACAGAATAATAAATAGTACTATGGCAATAAATACTATATACTGTAATACTATGAGGGCCCGGTGGCATAATCGGGAGAACGGTCGGCTTCGATGCCAGAGGTACCGAGTTTAAACACCGCCGTGCACCAATGGATTTTTCTATCGAAACATTTATGTGCGCTTTTCACAGTGTTTTCCCGTGAAGGAAAAACCAGGGTTCGAAAATATCCGATATTTATTATAAATATCAAAATATCGGATATTTATGATATATATCGGATATATATCAAGTTTGATATATATCAATTTTGTATGAAAGCCAAATTATTATGTAATTGTATTATTTATGAATACTATTAGCATATGTGTTACATAAACATACTAAAATTATCAAATAAAAACTGCAATGTTTTATTTATTTGTATGTACTTAAAATCAGACAAATTAAACCAAAACATAAAATCTTCTTTTAGATAAGGCAAAATCAACTTAAAATAGGAAGTAGAAATAGTAGATACAGTAACAAACGCTAAAAAATACTAAATAATATAATTTTTAAATCATTTTTGTACTGCAACATATTATAAAAATAATATTTGATATATATCGTCAAATCCAGTTTGATATATATCAGATATATATCTTGATATATATCAATTGATACATATCCAGAAGTCGAATTCCAGAATCAGATCACTATTAAATTACAATGGGACTAACTCGGAAGGAACCTTTCGAACTAAAATATTTTTTTAAAACGGTTCACAATTGGCGAAAACATCGATGAACATACACAAAAAAAACACAAACAGACGAACATAGAACTGCGTCCTTTTTGGAAGTCGGTTAAAAAGGTTACAAGGAACATAACTGTGAAGAAAAAATTATTCACCCGTTTTATTTCTATCCCCCTCACAATTACCATAAGAACATTTAGAACTTAAAGTATATAAAGTATATAAGTTTAAGGCGGCAATAGCCCAATGGATAAGGTGTCGGACTGGCGATCGAGAGGTCGTGGGTTCGATCCCCACCCCACCCATTGCACTATTGACGTGAACCCACTCCAGACACAAGCATATTTAGCTTAGTTGGAGGGGTTAACAAGAATACTAGTAATGTGCAACCCACATTGCGAGTAATCTTTAAAAAAAAAAAAAAAAAAAAAAAAAAAAAATATATGATTTTAACCGACTTCACAAACAAGGATGAGGTTCTTAATTAGCCCGTTCCTCAAAAGGAAAAAAGGAACCCTTATAGGATCACTTTATTGTCCGTCTGTCTCTCTGTCTGTCAAGACCCCTTTTTTCTCAGGAAGCCGTAGAGTTATTAAGTTAAAAATTATATTCAAATACTCGGATTTGCGGTTCCTTTTGCGGGCTGTGAAAAAATCAAACTTGTCAGTCAACGCGATAAAAAGATATGAACGTTTATGTCGCATATTTTCGAATATTTTGCGATTTAACAAGAGAATGGAAACCTATATGGTACTTCCCGTTGACCTAAAATTATGAAATTTGGCATGAAGCAAGGTCTTGAAGCCCTCATATAGGAATAAATCTGAAAACCGTAAATATGTACTTAGTTTAATAACAAATAAACTGGCCAAGTGCAAGTCGGACTCGCACTCGTAGGGTTCCGTACCACACTACATGTATTTTATAAGATCGAGCAAAAATACCACTAACATTTTTCGCCAGCAAAAAATAATAATTAATAAACATTTCATTTCTTATAACGCCATCTAACGTCTAACAAAGGTGTTAGGAATCGACATTTCAATATAACGCCATCTATGGGACGTTTACCTAACTAAGCGTTCATAGATGGCGTGAAATGCCGAAAAAAACACGTTTCTTGTATGGGGAGCCTCAATTATTTTTAACTTTATTCTGTTTTTAGTATTTGTTGTTATAGCGGCAACAGAAATACATCATCTGTGAAAATTTCAACTGTCTAACTATCACGGTTCATGAGATACAGCTTGGTGACAGACGGACAGACAGACAGACAGACAGACGGACAGCGGAGTCTCAGTAATAGGGTTCCGTTGGTACCCTTTGGGTACAACTGTCTAACTATCACGGTTCATGAGATACAGCTTGGTGACAGACGGACAGACAGACAGACTGACAGACAGACAGACAGACGGACAGCGGAGTCTCAGTAATAGGGTTCCGTTGGTACCCTTTGGGTACGGAACCCTAAAAAGAGTGAATTGGTGCGCGCCCCGGTGCGCGAGTCCATCTCGCACTTGGCCGGTTTTTATGTTTGTTACCTCAGAACTCCGTTATTTCTTAACATTGTAATCTTATCTCGATCTGATATGTATCTCCAGAGATATGGAGATAAACACCACAATCTTGGTGGTGAAAATGACTAGCGCGGCATTTGATGTCGGTTTTTCCGTCTTATAATAGATGTTACTTTGTTTGAAGTTGGTTAATAAACTATAAAATCTTGCCAACCAATGAAGTCTATGCCACAGATATATTTATACAATAGATAACGCAAGTATCACGATTTTTATCGAAACTAAGCGTGTCAACTTTTCAATACATTCTGTGACGGCACAGCCGAAATGTAGTAACGGAAAAAGTTATAGGAAATATGTCCTTGCCTTTGGGGGCTCGAAATTTTTGGGCTATTGCAGTGAATTATCATGATGCAGCGAGGCATTTTTATAGTTTTCGCGGCCGTCCGGCGGCAAAAACAGACACACGTGGTGGTAGAGGCGGCCAACCTGGACGTTTTGGTGGGGTTCGGACACGCGAAGTACACGCATGTGCGTTATCTGTTGTATATATATATATACAAAAACAGACACACGTGGTGGTAGAGGCGGCCAACCTGGATGTTTTGGTGGGGTTCGGACACGCGAAGTACACGCATGTGCGTTATCTGTTGTATATATATATATATACAAAAACAGACACACGTGGTGGTAGAGGCGGCCAACCTGGACGTTTTGGTGGGGTTCGGACACGCGAAGTACACGCATGTGCGTTATCTGTTGTATATATATATATACAAAAACAGACACACGTGGTGGTAGAGGCGGCCAACCTGGATGTTTTGGTGGGGTTCGGACACGCGAAGTACACGCATGTGCGTTATCTGTTGTATATATATATATACAAAAACAGACACACGTGGACTTTAAGTAGAGGCGGCCAACCTGGACGTTTTGGTGGGGTTCGGACACGCGAAGTACACGCATGTGCGTTATCTGTTGTGTATATATATACAAAAACAGGCACACGTGGACTTTAAGTAAAGGCGGCCAACCTGGACGTTTTGGTGGGGTTCGGACACGCGAAGTACACGCATGTGCGTTATCTGTTGTATACACGGATTAGACAAAGGAGGTAATCTCCTTTGTCTAATCCGTGGTTGTATATATATCTGTGGTCTATGCAGATTTAATCCAATTCAAGGAAATAGCAACCTTTCCTTATAACAATAACTGTTCATAAATTACATTTTTTTGCTGCAATTTTCAAAACGATCGCGTGAGGTGACTAACGGCATTATATTGTTAGTGCCAATTTTATTGTTAGGAAAAAACAAACTATTCACAGTCAATTGGAGTCATGTTGGTCCCCTCAATTGGTTCGTCGTGTTCCGGCATGAAAAAATCTTAAGCTGAATTGCACCATCTTACTTTAACTATAACCAACGTCAAAAATCTGTTAAAGTAAGATGATGCAACTCAGCCTAAAATTTTCGTTCCAGCTTAGTGCTTGTCGGTTAAATAAATAATTAAGTAAATTTAATAAACTAAATAAAATGGCCAAATGCGAATCGGACTCACACACGTAGGGTTCTGATCGAAGAAAATTTGCCGAAAAAATAAGTTTTTTGTATACTCCTTTAATATTTAATTTTATTTTGTTTTTAGTAAGTACTTGTTGTTAAATCCCCCATAGTAATAATACGAAGTACGTCGTGAAATTTCAAGTATCTACCTTTTACGGTTAAGGAGATACAGCTCGGTGAAATGCGGACAGACAAACCTACGGACGGAAGGATTGACGGACGTACAGCGAAGTCTCAATAATAGGGTTCCGTTGGTACACTCTGAGTTTGGAACCAGAGGACTCTGGGCACGTACGACAGACACGGCGACACCCACGCGTACAATACGCGCCGGAGGGGTCAACTGGCAACTGTGAGGTGTGCGCTCGTCTACTAAGTTGACGCATGCCATGGTGCCGGCAGTCTACAACCGCCTGCCCAAACATGTTAAAGAGTCTCCGAATATGACACTGTACAAGTTGAAACTAAAGCGCTAGCTTGTTAATCAGGCCTTTTACACTTACGCCGAATTTTTGGTAACAAAATTATAAATTTAATTAAAATTATTAAATGATAACACTTAATGTTATTGATTTTTTTATGACGATATATTTGACTTGTATTTTTAAATATCAATAAATGATTATGAATTATTATGAAGACACAGGATGAACAAGACGCTCGCCTGATGGTGAGCGATAGCGATAGTCAATGGATGACAGAAACTATGGCATGTAAATATCGATCATCATAATCAGCCTGTGTCAGTCCACTGCTGGACGTAGGCCTCTCCCAAGATACGCCACTGAGCCCGATCTTCGGCTCATTGGGAGGGATATGATATGCCCTACTCGCCACGCTGGGCAGGCGGGTTGGCGATAGCAGGACGTAGGTTCTCGCACCGGTGACGCTGCTGCCCGTCACCGGCCTGTAGTATTTAGCTAAAATACGCCATAATTTGAAATGGTTATACCGCCATTTGTAGGTCTCGCCATAGCCTCGTTTGTTGGTCAGCAGGATGCACCACGGGCAGGTGAGGTTGGCTGGGAGCATTGAGGTGGTATTTGTGCTTCCCTTAGATCCCTAAATATCGATAGAATGATATAATTTTATTTTTAAAGTTTTTAAGCCTCTGGGCTCTGGTTGGCAGCAAATTAGTTCTAAAGTTTAGTATCAAATCTAAGAAAATAAAAAATATGGGAACGACTGTAAAACAATGAAATTAAGCGTTATTTAATAACAAACGGATACATAATGGCAATAATTTCAACATACAATGATGTCTAATAAAAGTTAATACTACCCGACAAACGCTTGTAAAACTCATACGAAGCGTTTAATTAAGACTACCCGCACAACACGTTTCGTTGACACGTGTTTTTTTACATTTACTACATACCATAAACAAACACGTGCGGCACATTGTCTGTGGTCATAAATTAATTATTTACAACCGTTTTAATTGAATTTAAATCATGTTTAATCGATTTTATACGGTATGAGTGTTTGAATTTGAATATTTCTATGGAATTTCGCAGTTTTAGTGTCGTTTGTGCTCTGTACAAAAAAAATTGGCCAAGTGCGAATTTGACTCGAGCATTGAGGGTTCCGTACAAATTTAAAAACCTGAATGCTCTAACTATAAGAACGTTTAAAAAACTAAAAGAACCGACTTCAAATTCCGCGCTATTAATTTTCAGTAGCAAGTTTGAGGTGTTTATCTCTATATCTTTGGAGATACTTATCAGATCTCGATTAAATTACTATGGTGCCACCCTTCAGGTATCAACTTTTCAATAAAGAAATAATCATCAAAATCGGTTAATAAACGACGAAGTTATCCGCGAACAAACATAAAAAAAACTATATATGGTCGTATTGAGAAACCTCCTCTTTTTTTTGAAGTCGGTTAAAATAAAACTGGCGAAGTGCGAGTCAGCATCGCGTCTCTTATCGCACACTTAGGGAGGGTTTCGTACAATACGAAACATAACAGAGTTTCAACCTCATATATTTTATTGATTGATATTACCAAGAATATTTGGTTTAGTCGCGATCGATAAAGACGGGGCTCGTTTACTAGCGTCATCTATGTTATTTTGCCGAAACTAATTAGATAGATAGCGTTTAAAAACACGTTTTTTGTATGGGGACCCCCTTTAATTTTTAACTTTATTTTGTTTATAGTATTTGTTGTTCTAGCGGCAACAGAAATACACCACCTGTGAAAATTTCAACTGTCTAACTATCACGGTTAATGAGTTATAGCCTAGTGACAGACGGACAAACATACAGACAGACAGACAGACAGACAGACAGACAGACAGACAGACGGACAGCGGAGTCTTAGTAATAGGGTCCCGTTTTACCCTTTGGGTACGGAACCCTAAAAATACATACTAGGTTAAATGACAAACTGAACTTTGATGTTTGTACTAGTCATTTGTTTTTTTTTTTTTTATTAAACCACATATTTTAAGTTTTGAGATTGTTTCCTTTATAAGTGCTTCAAGACCTTGCTTCTCGCCAAATTTTATGATTCTAGGTCAACGGGAAGTACCCTATAGGTTTTGATTTCCTTGTTAAATCACAAAATATGCGAAATAAACGGTCATATAATTTGATCGCATTGACTTACAAGTTTAATTTTTTATTTGACAGTAAACTGACAACAAAATCTATCGTGTAATGGGCACCTTAAACTACATATGATACAAACTTTGTATCTGTGCTTTTTTTTTCATTTCTAAACGGCTAGGTTGGACCTTGGACCACTATTTGGCCTGGTGGTAACACTTACCACCAGGCGAGATAGAGGTCAATCGCTAGCCTATCTATTTAATAAAAATACACCCGTCAAACTAATAACACCTCTTCCTTTTGCGTCATCCCACTGGTCCCAAACTGACTCAGGGGAAGCCCCCGAATCAGGCAAGTAAGATTGCATATTGACAATGGACATTATATTAAACTGTCCAATTAATTTGATATTCATTTAGCGTATTGCGAATTGTGTATGTACTTATTTTAAATTAATTCAGGTGAATCAGATTAAGCTATCAAGTAGTGTAGGACTGTTGATAGTCCACCATAGATGAATGCATGCATTGAGGGCCCGGTGGCGTAATCGGGAGAATGGTCAGCTTTGATACCAGAGGTACCGAGTTCAAACCCAGCCGTGCACCAATGGATTTTTCTATTGAAAAATGTATGTGCGCTTCTCACAGTGGCCCTACACGGTGAAGGAAAAACATCGTTAAGAAACCAACAACCCCCGCATGGTGGTAGGACACTATCTAGTGTCCGTCTGGCCAGCTACGACCCTCATGTTAGAAAATCTGTCGCCAAACATGTAATGTGTTCCGGCAGTTATCCCTGAGAGCCAGTTCCCATTCTAGGCCTAGCGTGCTTACCATCTTCGACCGCATCATCACTTTCCAACAGGTGAGATAGTGGTCAAACGCTAGCCTATAAGATATTTTTTTTAAAAGATGTACATTGTTGCCGTGGTCTAGTGTCTGCCTGGCTAGCTACAACACCCAAAATATAAATTCTGTCGGTTCTGTAAAGGTTCCATTTTTAACCGACTTCAAAAAAAGGAGGAGGTTTCTCAATACGACCGTATATTTTTTTTTATGTATATGTTTGTTCGCGGATAACTTCGTCGTTTATGAACCGATTTCGATTATTCTTTTTTTGTTCGAAAGGAGATATCCCAAGTGTGGTACCATGGTAATTTTATCGAGGTATGATTAGTATCTCCAGAGATATTGAGATAAACATCTCAAAATTGGTACTGAAAATGAATAGCGCGGCATTGAAGTCGGTTGTTTTTTAGTTTTTAAACGATATTATAGAACTTATCCTTCTGAGGTACGGAAACCTAAAAAGAACACTTAACTGATCACCACTTACAAAGGGATCAATAACTTAGAACTAAATAAATTATTTCTAATGATATTAAGTAGTCATTAACCCGTCTCATCGCTCATGGCGATCTCTGCCAGACCAGGCCTCCCTCACTCGCCCATAGCTACTGCGATTTATACCTAAACTTTCGTCAACGCCGGCGGTACTATCTGCCAGTCGGTTGTCACTGCTCACGCGCGCGCAACGTATATTATTATTCAAATGACGGGATAACTGCGCATTCGTATTCTATATTAGAAACTATTTAAGTTTTTCATAGTCATTTTGCGGGTTTGACAAAAATCAAGCATATGTTTCATTTTGTTATGCTAACGATACTAAAATGACCAAATGGTGTAAAATTCACTTTCTCAACTTCCAATTCGACTCTTAGTTAGGAATTTTGATGTTATTTTGTGAGGTCAATAAAAAGAATTCGTAAACTTTATTTTATTTTATTGGCGCAACCCTTTACTGTATCCGGCGCGCGCCGGTACATCGCGCGCTGAACGAAGTAATAACAACGCTAGGTCGAGCGCCTTAGACACATTTTTGCTTGTATTGTCTGAAATAAACGTTGGTATTGTGTTTGTGTAAGGGAGTGAAGTATCTGTTACGTAGTAACTATTGTATAATCTATGGCCAGACGACCATGTTTCATACTGCTGTCGCCGTATCAATAGAAAATACCTTTTTTTCTGGTGACGATCAAAATTTCTTACCTGGAACAAAATAACGAAACATTTGTTATTCACTATAAATACTGTGGTCGTAAAAATTACAAGTAAGTACTAAGGGCCTGTTTCGCAGTTTACTGATAAGCCTATAAGGAACTTACCTGACATATTTTTGACAACTTTTACATGGCGTCATGTTTTTTTTTATATACTTAACTATATCTCATAGATATTATGTTTCTTTGAAGTGTCACACACTTTATATTTTTGTAAATTGTTGGACGGGACTCGAACCCGCACCCCCCAGATTACACGTCCAGGTGCTCTGCCAATTAAGCCACGGTTCGATCCATCGATACGACGAAATTAGTGGATTGCATTTGTTAACCCAATTATGCATTGGTGGCGCCATCTATGACTACTTATTACGTAAGTTAATCATTCGGACGAAATCATTACAGTTTTAAAATCCGACGAGAGATGTTGCACTGCGTAAATCAAATATTATGTTTCTTTGAAGTGTCACACACTTTATATTTTTATAAATTGTTAAACACAATCCAAAATTTCATCGTACCGACGGGACTCGAACCCGCACCCCCTGGATTACACGTCCAGGTGCTCTGCCAATTAAGCCACGGTTCGATCCATCGATACGCTATATATCTCATAGGCTAGGCTTTGACTTTTATTTCGTTTGGTGGTAAGCGATGATGTGGTCTAATAAGTATCTCCAGAGGTATGGAGAAACAACACCTCAAATTTGCTACTATAAGTGACTAGTGCGGCATTTGAAGTATTTTATTGTTTGTTTTGTAAAATATCTAAAATTATTTGCCCATCTTTTGTTTATATTTCTTTACAATTATAAGAAGTACCTACTGATATTTTAATTCAATGCACTTAAAATTCTTTTCAAAATATAAAAAAAAGCATAAACACAATGTTTTTGTTTTGGACAACAAGATAACACACAATAGATTTGTATTTTGTATAAATATTGTGTATATTTTTGTTGTTAAGTGTCTTTTATTTCCTTTACCTTTTATCAGTATCCGAATTTTCAATAACATTTTGATTCGAGTTTCGTTCATGCAATGCTAATTGGTGCAAATATGCCATTGAATTCTTACGCAAATTAGTGTTAACTTGGTTTTTGGGTACTAGTTACAATATTTTTCGCGTGTGTAAGAGCTTTTCACCGAGTTTATAATATAATTTAAGATCGTTTACAAAACGAAAAAACCGACCTCACATGCCGCGATAGTCAAAGTAGCCAGTAGTTATAAGCATGTCATCAAAGTATACAAATTTGCTTATATTGTTTATCTCCATATCTCCGGAGATAATTGTCAGATCTCCTCGATTGAATTTGAATGAGACCAAGCGGGAGGCATAATTTCTCAAACAAAAATTTTTTTTTTTTAAAACGGTTAAGATTTGACGGAGTTCTGAGGTAACAAACATAAAAAATAAATAAAAATGCAGTTGAATTGAAACCTTCTCTTTTTTGTGGAAGTCGGTTAAAAACAAGCATTTTATGTTTTATTTATGCAGGACAAGCAGCGCCTCGCGGTTTTACCCACGTAGTTCCCGTTCCCATGAGAATATGAGAATATGTTATAATGTAGCTCGCTTATAATGTAGCTTTCCATTAGTGAAGGAATTTTTGGAATCGGTCCCGAAGTTTAAGTCGTAACAAACAACCAAACTAAAATTGAATATTTCCTCTTTATAATATTAGTTTAGATGTCTTAATAATTGTCTATTAGCCGGCAGCGACAACCGTAAAATGTTTTTGTAAACAATTTACCAATTTATTACATTCTTTTCATGACAACAGCTAAAAATAAATAATGTTCGTAATAGTTAACTACACAATTATCAATTAATGTTATGGTTTTCTTTTTTTTTATCTTTTCACAACTGTGAAGTTCTAGCCATTCGGTCGAACCGTTTAGTTACGAGTACAATGGTTCGACACAGGGAAGCAATATAAATATAACAACTAGAAGATAATTAGTACAATAACGTGTTAACGTTAATATATATCAGACTGATCCGACTATGGAACTATAAGATAAATAGCACTCGGTTTAATATATAACTAGTGGATGACTGAGCAGTTTGTAGATCGCAAGTCTTTCTTTGCATAGCTTAAAACTAAATGGCTGAGATATGATTGTTTTACGTTTTCAACCCCCACATCTCCGCCATTTTGAAACATTTCTAAAAACTGATCGACAAAAAATTTCATGTAATTATCGAACTTGCCCACGAAATTTCAAGAGAATCCGTTGAGAAATAAGAGCTGTACAGAACAGCTGGACATCCGCCAGACATCCGCCGGACATACGGTAGCATTTAAGCCCAAGCTGAACGGAGATGCTTCGCTCGCGCTTTGCGCTCAGTCCGTCAAATAGACCCAAACCAATAAACAATTGTAAAATAAAATACAATACCTTACCCAAAATAAGTAGTGCAAGGTAAAAAGTAACATTTCAATGGCCCAGCAGCCGTCTGCGTATTACAAAAAGCGTGAATAATCAAACATATGCAGTGGCTGTACTGTTATTTATTCTGTGATAGTAGTATAATTAAATATTAAAAGTCACATTGGGCCTTTTTGAAAGCGTCAATTTACTTTACAAGTTTTAGATCGATTATAAAATGTAATATAATCGTATAACATATTGCTAAGTAATTAATAATAAGCGATTAGTTTGCGTTTTATTTATTTGTGTTTCATTATTTCACAATATTTTAGATAAAAATTGTCTGAAGTACTGCAACGTGCACTGGGTTGCGGGTGCACGTAATAGTACGGTTGGCAACCCTACATCAATCAGGGGAATTAAACATTTGTTTTAAGTGTGTCGTTCGACGTCTAGATGAAAGCTAAATGGCTCAATACCTTTGTTTGATTTTTTTTTGTAAATTCAAAGCAATAAGTTATGTTTCTGTTATATCTATAATAATTATTATTGAATATGATCTATTCAATGTTATTTGACGTGTGTAAGTGCAAATTTTAATTTGCCCATATACTGAATACATGCTTTGTTCTACACGAACTTTGCAAATCCGTCAATCAGTATCTAATTAAAGACAAGACAAATTAAAGGCAATTCAAATTTCGTTTAAATCTTTCAAAACTGTGATTTTATACTTGATACGAAAATTACAAGTTTCTACCACCGCTTGGGGCCGGGAGCCTAAAAACATACAAACACAGAACCTCCTTTTTGAAAGTCAATTAAAATACATACGCCTACTTTGAATATTTTAGATGTATAGTTATCGTGAGTTCGAATCATGATTATAAAACACCGACTATTATTACACTACTGTTTGTTATCGACTGTCTCGATCAAGGTTTTGTGCATGTCCGATGCACTTCCTCGGGAGTTTACGCTGCGAGATCGCGACTCGAGTATACTTTGAATATAATAATATACTATACTAGCTGACCCGGCAAACGTTGTTTTGCCATATAAATAAATGGCTATTAAAAAATAAGGGTTGATCGTAGAAGAATGAAAATTGAGGATTGTATGTATTTTTGTATGTTGTATCATAAAAAAATAGAAAATAAAATAATAAATTTATGGGTGGACTACCCCTAACATTTAGGGGGATGAAAAATAGATGTTGGCCGATTCTCATTGATACCGGATAAGCACAAAAAATTTCATCAAAATCGGTCAAGCCGTTTCGGAGGAGTATGGCAACGAAAACTGTGACACGAGAATTTTATATATTAGATATATTTTGAATACATATTTTTTTATATATAGAACTGGGCAGCACTTGACTACTATCTCACCTGATGTTAAGTGATGATGCGGTCGATGATGGAGCGCGCTTACCCCAAAAGATACCTATTCACTCGCGATTTGAAGACCCCCATATTGTATTTAACCGGAAACACAGACTCAGGCAGGGTATTCCATTCCCTGGCGGTTCGCATGATGAACGAAGATGCAAATCGCTTCGTTCGGGTAGATGGTATATCCACCATAAATCGGTGGCGCCTTTTAGTGTCTCTGGATGTCCGATAATAAAATAGGGAAGGTGGAATCAAATTATGCAGTTCCATAGCGGTACAAGTAGTCTCTTGCCTACAAGTAGATCATCACCAATGAGCTTCTTGGCTCTCCTCTCAATGGCTTCCAGTGTCTCCAGCTGGTATTTGGCAATATATTATAACTAAGTAACAGCTCTCATGATATACACAGGAAAACGAACACACGTAAATAATGTATGATCATACAAAACGAAAATCCCACTTCACATTCCGCGATAGTGAAAATATCCACTAGCCATAATAATGTCATCGAGGTATCAAATTTGTTTATATTATTTATCTCCATATCTCCGGAGATGATTATCTCGATAAAATTTGAATGGGACCAAACGGGAAGCATAATCTCTCAAACAAAAAAATAATTTTTCAATTCGGTTAAGATTCGACGGAATTCTGAGGAAGTCCGGGAATGCCAACAGAAGTGAAAACTTGAACATTAACGTTTGGTCTACTCTTCCTCCGTCTTACGAATTTTCGATCAGGTCACGTGTCCTGACACGAGCTTAACTTTTTTTACCTTTCCCAAAAAGTTCACAACGCCGCTAAAGAAGTTCTCACTGCTATAAAAAAAAACGACGAATTGAGATCTACCTCCTTTTTTGTGAAGTCGGTTAATAAGTCCAAACTAAGTTCATTCAAATCGAAATTTGTCCAAGATAATTTTTAACCATTTTCCGACATGCTAGCAATTGGAGCGTAAAGTTACATAACTTTAACTTACGTTCTCCGCTCAAGGTCGAACCGTAAGTTAACTCTTTACAACTTTGTCAAAGTAACAAATCACCCATATCATACTAATCTACGAATAAATAATAAGTCCAGGAACTGCAACTGCGTTAAAAAAATGACCCAACTAAAGTCGTGTCCAAGCAGGCGGAGTTAAAAGTTGTGTCCAGCGCGACATTAGTCGGACATTTGTATTGTTTGACTCAACTGTCATAACAGACATTGCAGCACATGCGCGAACCAATCCCTGCTTTCGTTCCGAATTTAATCTCCAAGCCAATCATTTGTAACTTCGAAAGCGATTCATATTTTGAATCTACGTCGTTTTTGTTCCACACTTTTTGTGTGGAATTTGTTCTGAATTAGACTTCCTGACTACTTATTCGTAGCTACTAACATTATAAAGGCGAAAGTTTGGGTGTTTGTTTGTTACTCATTCACGCTAAAACTACAGAACCGATTGAGCTGAAATTTGATATGTAGATAGCCTAGACCCTGGAGTAACACATAGGTTACTTTTTATCCCGATATGCCCACGAGAACGATGTCTACGCGGGTAAAACCGCGGGGTACAGATAGTCTCTTCAATATGTCTTGAAGTACCAATATTATTGTTATAGAGACATGGTTGTACAACGTGTTGTGTAACCAATACCTTGGGCATTTCAATCCTATAAATAATCATTATTTTATATTAGTTTGAGAAATTTTTGATTGTAATGCAATAGCACGTGTATTTATTAACCGACATCATAAAAATAGGAGGTTATGAATTCGCGTCGGAATATTTTATTTTTTACGCCTGGACTGGACTGGTTTAGATTTTTTTTTTGTTTAAAAGGGTTAGGGCCAGTTTCACTGGTGCCTGATAAAGTTTCAGATAGTTATCTGACATATGACGCCATATAAAAGCTGTCAAAATCTGTAAAATTAGTTTCTACTAGAGCTATAAGGAACCGGGGAAACTGGCCCTAAGTATATTATTATATACTACCATTTAAATTTAATCGAGATGTGATAACTATCTCCAGAGATAATTATGGACATCAATACCTCGAACTTGGTGTAAATGACTAATGCGGCATTTGAAATCGGTTCTTTTAGTTTTTCAAACGATCTTGAATTTTTAACCGACTTAAAAACAGGAGGAGGTTTCTCAATTCGACCGTATATATATCTTTTTTTTATGTGTGTTCGCGGATAATTTCGTCGTTTATGAACCGATTTTAATGGTTCTTCTTTGTCGGAAAGGAGATATCGCTTGTAATTTCATCGAGATCTGATTAGTATCTCCAGAGATATGTTGATAAACGTCTCAAACTTGCAACTGAAACTGACTCGTGCGGCATGGAAGTCGGTTGTTATAGTTTTAAACTATCTTAATTAATTTCGAATCGGTTCAGGCGTCGGTGAATACATTAAATAAAACTGGCCAAGAGCGAGTCAGACTTTTGTCCCGCACACGGAGGGTCCCGAACGTCATCAAACGGATATCTAACGAACTTCTAACATCGACTAAATGAACGTTAACACAAAGGTCAAAGAATCAAAGAATCAAAGCATTTATTCAGTATGTAGGCAGTATAAATATACGCACATATACACGTCAAAATATAAAAATCATAAAATAAATCATAACCAATTATCAAGTAAACATAGCAAAAGCAGAATTTAACGCTTTGAATTATAAAAAAAAAAGTAATGAACCATTCAGCTGTCATCCAATCGTTTACGTCAGAATATTTAAAAAAAAATTAAAGTAGGTTAAAACCAACCATACATGTAACTGTGTGTTTCAGTACTTCAGACAATTTTAATACAAAAAAAAAAAAAAGTGAAATAGTGAAAGGTGTTAGTAATCAATATTATTAATAAGGTAAACAGTCGTTCATAGATGTGCTATAGTAAAACACACGTTTTTTGTATGGGGACCCCCTTCAATGTTTAACTTTGTTCTGTTCTTAGTATTTGTTGTTATAGCGGCAACAGAAAGACATCATCTGTGAACATTTCAACCGTCTAACTATCACGGTTTGGCGACAGACGGACAGACAGACAGACAGACGGGCAGCAGAGTCTCAGTTATAGGGAAAAAAGATTCCGACGCACTGACAAACTCTTCCTTTTTTGTGAAGTCTGATAAAAAGGAAGGTAACAACAACCTTACCATGGAAGACATTGATACCCTAACGGTATGTTATCTATTTCAGGTGTAAATTGGAGGTCGCGTCACAATCTGCAGGCTTATAAACCAAGCACCATCAATTCAAAAGATCGAGACGTTTCTGACGCCCTGTCTAAATTGCTCCTTAAATATCAGGTAATAATTCCAATCATCTTTTTCTACAATGCTATGCTTAACGTATATATATATATATATATATATATATATATATATATTTGTTCGCGGATTACTTCGTCGTTTATGAACCGATTTCATTTAATCTTTTTTTGTTGGAAAGGAGATATCCCCACCGTGGTACCATAGTAATTCATCGAGATCTGATTGGTATCTCCAGAGATATGAAGATAAACACCTCAAACTTGGTACTGAAAATTAATAGCGCCGCATTTGAAGTCGGTTATTTTAGTTTTTTAAACGATCTTATAACGTTATGTACCTTAAATAGGAAAAAGGAACCCTTATAAGATCACTTTGTTGTCCGTCTGTGTTTGTTTGTCTGTCTATTCGTCTGTAAACTCTTATTCTTAGGAACCCGTAGTAGTAGTATCAGTATCACTTTGAAACTTATATCAAATACTCGGATCTACAGTATGTTTGATTTGAACTGTGACAAATTAAACTTGTAAGTCAACGCGATCAAACGCGACGAGATGGTCGGAGATGGTAGCACGGCAGGTCTAAAATTAGATATGGCTCTCAAGGACAGCTACCGGAACACATTACATGTTTGACGACAGATTTGCCGTCCTCCCCCGAAACCTAAAAGTGGGGGTGATAGGCAAACGAGTATGACCGTCTGCCACGTGGGGGCAGTCTTAGGGGGTAGACGGAATAAACCAGATTAAGGGTGGTAGCCAGCCAGGACGTTTTGGATTTATTACCTTTAAAATATTCAACGTCACATAGCTGTTCTATGATTTTATTATAATGTTCCATAGTGGTAGGAGCATATTACATCGATGTTCCGCCTGATTTGTTACCAAAAAATAGCTTACTACATCAAAGAGAAAAGCTGCCGCCATAACCTTACGGTTTTTCGGCAGCACAGCCATTGAGAGTCAGACCATTCTAGAACTAGCGTGTTCACCATCCTCGACCACATCATAGCTATATTACCACCAGGCGAGATAGTGGTCAACGCTAGCCGCCTATCAGATATAAAAAAATGAATAGATGTTGAATTTTGTATTGTAGTAGTAGGACTTCTGCTAGTCTGCCTGGGTCGGTACCACCACTTTGCCAAATAATTTTCAGCCGTGAAATAGGAATGTTGATGTGTATCTGTAATAGGTAGATGTCATCGCTAACCATCAGGCGAGCGTCGTGCTTGTCCCGTTACCTTTTACCATTAATATAAATCTCTATAACCACCTCAACTCTTAATCACTTCACCTCAGCTTGGCAGGTTTAGATTTAAATGTGTAAATGTAGTCCATTTTGACCTTACAAGGCGTGAAGATACGGTCTAAAATAAAGTACTTATTTATTACTTACTTTAAGATAAAAAAAAAAACAAACCTGTACACGAGTTAAGTGTAAAGATCTAATCACTCTTAACCCATAGCCTTGACATGAGTTCATTGACCTCATGATCATGACCACAGATATAAATTACGATAGACGCCACAAACCTGTTAATTGTGTGCCTATATCTGTTTATTTGTCTCGTTAATCAATTTCAATATTCAATTTCAAATCGTTTAATTCATGTAGGAACATCGTACACTTATGAATGTCAAACATTACATACATTAATAGTTCCATTTAACATGTCCATAGCTGCATTGCCAGACAATTCCACTATCACAATAAAATCAAATAAATGATGAAATAAATACATATGTCGAAAGTATAAATAAAAATTAAAAAATAATGTGGCATACATGGTTTTATAATATATGAAGCATCTGAATTTTGCACACACGTCACAACAACAAATAGCTACGTGAAAAACAGTAAGCGACGATTCTGAAAATCATTAGACAGATGTTAAAAAAAAATCAATACACGGCAACACAAAATATTTTAGTTTTATTGTTCGCTCTAGTCCAGTTAGATCCGCGAGTAAAGTACGACGATGATGATGACAAATGGAATTTTAAGTAGGTAATTTTTGGTTTATGTTATATTTGGTACATTTTGTAATGTAGTTCAAATCAAACCCAGTCCGCGCGAGTCTAACTTTTTTTTTTATTATATAAGGTAACAGAAGAAGCACGACGATCGCCTAATGGTAAGCGATGACGGCTACCTATTACAGATACTGCGGCATACAAAATTCTGAACAGCCAGAATTTTTCATGTCCCTGCACTGCGCCTGTTACCTTGAGACAAAGATGTTGAGTCTCACATGCCCTGTAATTTTACTGGAACCTGTACTGGCATTTTTTAAATTTTATAATGTTTAACGTCTGACGTACTATTGGCACGCCCCTGCACAGGTCAAGATGAGGCCTAAAATTGACACGTACGTAAGAAGTCACTACGTATGTATCAATTTTCTAGCTCAGTAATTAAACTGTCGCGTCTCATGTTAGGTGCATTCACGGTGTCTACTTGAAACTATGTGTAAGATCACAATGAGAGGTGCGTCACCACCTGTATAGAGATGGTAACAAACCGTAAAGACGTTCAGAGGTATGACAAAGGTATATGTAAATATTAAGAATGTGATTAGTAATAGTTCTAGATAAATACATGGTAGTTCATAGTAACTATTGGTATATTCTGTGGCAGTACTACTCGTAGAAGCGTGATTAGTTACAGGGCGTAATTTGACAGACCTTAAACCTTATTTTATGCGTGATAGAGTTTAATTGCCTTTGCTCTGTCCTAATTTGCAATTACGTTAGACGACGACGCAGTAGACATGGGCAGAGATGGACTGCAACCCATTTTTGAACCTGGATCCAACAAACAATAGACCGTCATGTGTGGAAAGGAAGGAGGCAGGTCTTTGATCTGCAGTAGAACAAAATAGGCAGGGAAAAATCTTCTAGCTAGACTATTAACATATTTATGATGCTTTGTCTACAGGGAGTCCATAGCGACACATCCAGCGATGGTACAATGAGAGCTTTAGCATCTGCAGCGAAGTTGGTGCCATACGACAGCGCACTGTTCGTTATCACTGATAAAGGCGCTGGTGACCCTCAAAGATTGCCGCTGGCTTTGAGAGCTTTAGTTGAAAAAAGGTTGAAGGTAAGAGAAATTATTTTTATACAAGACAATTTTTCAATTCCATCTGAGGTATGGTGAAAAAGAATTTTAATGGGTAGTGCTGGTTGAAATGTGGAAGGTGTAGTACCTAGTAGTGAGACTGCTGGACCCGTGTTCTGAATTGGTTACGCCAAACATCAAAACATCATGTCAGATCAGAACTCCGAGAAAAGGCAAATACCTATCCCTGATGTATTCTACAACAAAATAGTCGAAAAGACATTTTCGGAAAGACAAGTTTTGTGATGGCAAATACAGGACCAATGACAGATGACAGTGAAGCTGGTGGTATATGTCAGCGCGCTGTTCATCATCACAAATTAAGAGCTGGTGATCCTCAAGACTTGCTGTGGCTTTGAGAGCTTTTGTGGCAAAGATCATTCTCTTTCTAATGCATTTTCCTCAAACTCCCCAGGTTTACACAATTTGGACAGACCCTGCTCATCCTTCAGCGGACTCGGAAGAAGCTCTTCAAGAGCTGAGAAACATCTCCAAGCATACTGAGGGAGATGTGCTGCCTTACCATTTGAAGACTATGGTATGAACTTTGATAACCCCGATCAACACCAATATTATAAACCAAAGTCAGATTGTATAATAGGGATGTTGCCTGGGTTAAAAAAAGTAATTCTAATTAGTCCGTTAGTTAGATTATCATAAAATATTGGACACGTATTTTTTATTTTACAAATCAATAGAAATTGACAATGATAAAGAGCGTTTAAGTTTGGGAGTGGGGGCTCGTGACGTCACTAACCGCTTAGAAACACAAGAAAGTAGTATACTTTTTAGCGGTTTGTGACGTCACGCAAAATTTCAACGCTCTATATCTTCGTCATTTTCTGATCAACTGAAAAAATAAAAAATACATATCTTATATTTTTTGATAAGGAAAATGACGGACTAAAAAAAATGTTCAGTAAACTAGCCTATTGTTTGATACTGTGAATTACTCATGTTAATGAGTAAAAAAATGGATACTGTTTCACGGTTCAATGGCTTGACCGCTCGAATTTGAATAAAAAGGCATAGCCAACATTGCAACTAAGACCAGTTTTTACCCGAATGAAGGTCCAATCGGTCTGCTAGAAGCATCTAGTAACCTTCCTCTGATTTCAGGATGTGGAAAGCCCCAGCAACCTGGCGTCAGAAATGGATTTACAAAGCTGGGAGCCAGCGGACGTGAAACAGGCTAGACGAGGACGGGTCAACATGGAACAAGAATTTGGGAGATTTGATGTGAGTCCGCTGATAATCAGCCTACAGCAGTTCAACTATTCTGCTGGACATAACCCTGTCCTAATATTTGCGACTGAGCCCGGTCTTCGGCTCTTTGTTTCCAGTCACTGCCCACAGCTTTGCGAATGTCGTTGCTCCACCAGATCCATAAAAATTTTCTAAAAGTCTTCAGAAGAAGGAAGTCCTAAAGATAACCCTCAATTTACAGACTCTGCTACTGAGACGTGGTGCAGGCGAAGCCTTGTCTCTCGGCCTGCCAATAGAAAGTGGAGTGACAGCATTGAAGATACTGATAGAGGGAGCAGTGGAGCATGCCGTCCTATATCCTCCAAATGATGGTGAGAAACAATCACTTTTTAACCCCGACGCAAAGAGAAGGGGTGTTATAAGTTTGACGTGTGTATCTGTGTGTGTCTGTGGCATCGTAGCACCTAAACGGATGAACCGATTTCGATTTAATTTGTTATCTGTGGTAGGTGTTTTAATCGATAGTGTTCTTACCTTCTATTCATGAAAATCCATTCAGCTGTTTACAATGAGCATTTTCTAGATGATGTCGCTATTAGATTAACTTAAGTTTATATGTAAGGATTGTATGGATGTTTGTTACTCTTTCACGCTAAAACTCCGATTGAGCTGAAATTTAGTATGTAAATAGCCTAGATCCTGGAATAAGACATAGGGTACTTTTTATTCCGACATTCCCACGGAAACGATGTCTACGCGGGTAAAACCGCGGGGCACAGCTAGAAAACTATAGGTATGCTTTAGAATGAAAGAAGATAGAGAAAGAAAAATCATTTATTTTCCATTCACTTAAAAGTTATATTACCTTAGATACTATCATAAAACACACCAAAAAATAATTAGCCCACGGATGGACCGCCATCCGTTTTCAAATTATCGCGTGAGGAAGTGAAATAGGGATTCGTTTATATAAAGCCCGAAAAACCATATTGATTTCCAGACTTTGTTGCCCCACTTCACCCTCTTAGGGGAGAAATTTTGAAAAACCCTGAAACAAATTTACTTACTTATTTACAGAAGTAAGTAAGTAGCTAATCTTGTTTCTTCATACAATCTTTGAACCCCCGTTTCATCTCTTTGGGGGGTAAATTTAGCAAATTTCAAGTATCTACGACCAGCGGTTTCGGCTGTGCGTTGTCTATAAGTCAGTCAGTCAGTCAGTCAGCATGTCAGAACAAAGATTCTTATAGTATTAAAAGATTACGGATGTGTGAAGGCGTCAAGGATACGCGCGACTTGACGTATGTTCAACGTGACATTACAATACGTTTGTTAAATTTTACACGCGTTATTTGTATTATTAAAACGCGTGTTCATCTTAAACATTTATGTTTTAATACGTGTTTATTTATTTTTTTATCTGATGGCTAGCGTATTATGCTTGATGCTAAGCGATGGTGCGGTCGAAGATGGTGAACACGCTAGGCTTAGAAAACTCTGACTCTAACGAGATGTATGCTGCCGGAACATTGTAAGGTATGGCGGCAGATTTTCTCCTTGATGGTGGCAAGCTACTTTTTGGTAGCAAGTTAGCAACATCTATATAATGCTCCCACCACCATTAATTTATCTATGCCACCACCTATGTACGAACACCCGAGCTATGAACAGACGACCTCTCGTTCGTCGAAGATCGTTTAAAAATTTAAAAAAATCGACTTGAGAAGTCGAGTTGAGAAACGTCCTCCTTTTTTAACCGACTTCAAAAAAAAGGAGGAGGTTTATCAATTCGACTGTATTATATATATTTTTTTATGTTTGTTTTTCGCGGATAACTTTGTCGTTTATGAACCGATTTTGATGTTTTTTTTTTTTTTTGGAAAGGAAATATCTCAAGGTTGGTACCATAGTAATTTCATCGAGATCTGATAGGTGTCTCCAGAGATATGGAGATAAACACCTTGGTTACTGAAAATTAATAGCGCGGCATTTGAAGTTGATTCTTTTTAGTTTTTTGAACGACCTTATTAATTTTGAAGTCGGTTAAAAATCTACGCCAACGAGCTGTCGAAACTATTTTGTCATGATTAAAGGACTTTGTCGAACCCAGAGTTCTAGTGTGGAGACCATGGCTCGGTAAACGAATCGTAGGACGCCCTCCAGCTAGGTGGAGCGATGATATACGCAAGCTGGTTCGCAGCGGTTGGAAACGAGGAGCTGAAGATGGAGCTCAGTGGCATGCAATAGGAGATGCCTATGTCCAGCAGTGGACGAATACGAGCTGTTAATGATGATCTTTATCTTTTAATAAGGACAGTGGGAACTTTGAAAGCGAACAAAGCCGCAGGGCATATATGTATAGTAACAGGTACAGTAAGTTCGAGGTTGGTGATTAAAGTCGTGTATAACGACCTCTTACTGTCTACCTGCACAATGCGGTTACAAATCGTTGACATTAATGATGTTTTAACTTTGAAGTACTGTCCTATGTTTGTATAAGAGTATGGGCATTATTCGAGTTGAACCGATAAGCGTTGGGTTAGACGAGTTCTAGAGTGGAGACCACCGACCACGGCTAAGCAAACGTAGGGCAGGACGCCTTTCTGGCTGGCAGCGGTCGGAAACGAATAGCTGAAGATCGAGCTCAGTGGCGTGCCATAGGAAAGGCCTATGTCCAGCAGAAGACGTAAATTGCCTGATAATAATGATGCTTATATTGGATATTCATTTTTAGACCCCGACGCAAAAGGATTGTTATAATGTTGATTGTGTATGTATATGTGTCTATTTTTGGCATCGTAGCTCCGAAATAAAATGCACCGATTTTGATTTAGTTTTATTTTTATTTGGAATGCAATTTGATTGTCAGTGTTCTAAGCTATGATTCAAAAAAGTCTATTCAGCCATCAACCTATTTTCAGTTCAATCATATTTTCAACCGACTTTAATAAAGGAGGAGGTTCTCAATTTGTCTGTATGCTTTTTATTCATTTTTTTTTGTATGTATGTTACGCGATTACTCCGTCAATTGTGAACCGATTCGAATGATTCTTTTTCTAATCGGTAGGATACATTTCCGAGGTAGTCCCTTTGCAATTTATTCGAGATCTGATAAGTATCTCCAGAGATATGAAGATAAACGTCTCAAACTTGCTACTGAAACTGACTCGCGGGGCATGGAAGTCAGGTTACTTGGTTTAGTTTTGTTTTTAAACTAGCTTAATTATTTTATTCGAATTCAATAGAATTATTCTTATTTCAGTAGTTGGTTATTATCTCCACGGTGGTCCCATATTCAATTTTATTGAGATCTCATGAGTATCTTCAGAAATATGAAAAAAAAAAACAAAACATGCTTCTAAAACTGACTGTTGGTATACTAAACTGTTAAACACAATCCAAAATTTCATCGTACCGACGGGACTTGAACCCGCAACCTCCGGAATAACATGTTCCAGTGCTTTGCCAATTAAGTTTAATTGGCAAAAAAATTGGATTGTGTTTAACAATTTACAAAAATATAAAGTGTGAAACACTTCAAAGAAACATAATATGTTGGTATACTATCTTAATTTTTGTGAAGTCGATTTTACTATCTTATTTTTTAAAGATTTGAAACATTCAAACTAAAGTAATGAAAACGCAGCGTATGTGTCCTTACTGAACACACGTGTAGTGTTCACTAACTACTATAATTTGTAGTAACATTACGATGCATTACTAGTTCCGGCAGCGTAGGAAGTGTCGTAACCGACTTCATGTTGTTTACGAGGTTCTCTTTACAAAGTCGAAAGGGAAATTATTATCCTGTTACTGTTATACCTACTAATTAGAATGTAATATATTTGGTTATTGTTTTTAACCAACTTCAAAAAAAGGAGGAGGTTTCTCAATTCAACCGTATATATGTTTTTTTTTATGTTTGTTCGCGGATAACATCGTCGTTTATGAACCGATTTTGTTTATTATTTTTTTGTTGGAAAGGAGATATCCCAAGTGTGGTACCATAGTAATTTTATCGAGATATGATAAGTATCTCCAGAGATATGGAGATAAACATCTCGAAATTGGAACTGAAAATTAATAGCCCGCATTGAAGTCGGTTCTTTTTAGTTTTTTAAACGATCTTATTTATCTTTAGGCCAACGTTTAACCACTATCTTGCCTGGTGGTAAACGATGATGTGGTTGAAGATGGTGAACACGCTAGTCCTAGAATACTCCGACTCTCACGGGCTGTGTGCTAACGAAACACCATATGGTTATAGTGGCAGATTAACTCTTTGATGGTGGTAAGCTAGTCAGGCGGAACATCGATACAATGCTCTTATCACCTGTGAAATCACGAGTGAAATATCGTATAAATAGACATTTAGAAGGGACAGAACTTCATACGCCAATTGGGTGTCATTTTATTTTTAACCGACTTCAAAAAAAGGAGGAGGTTTCTCAATTCGACCGTATATATATATATATATATATATATATATATATATATATATATATATATATATATATATATATATATATATATTTTTTTTTAATGTTTGTTCGGGGATAACTTCGTCATTTATGCACCGATTTTGATTATTCTTTTTTTGTTCGAAAGGAGATATCCCAAGTGTGGTACCATGGTAATTTTATCGAGGTCTGATAAGTATCTCCAGAGATATTGAGATAAACATCTCAAAATTGGTACTGAAAATGAACATTGAAGTCGGTTCTTTTTTAGTTTTTAAACGATATTATGCGAAATCGGTCTAAAATCTAAAATATGTTTCTTGTGTCGACGAGCATGTATTAAAGCGCTCATGAAAGTAGAAGAAGTGAAAGAGGTATGTCATGGATCGTAGCATGTGGAAAGAAGTAGTGTCTGCCCACTGCTTACCCCGTTGGGAAAAAAGGCGTAATTTTATGTGTGTATGTAATTTGGATAATTATAAAGTTGATTTTTTCAGTAGTTAATGGCTCCTATATTTTCCCACAGCGCCACAAATCGACTTGTACAACACATCATCTGTGTCCGCCTTCTCACCAACATCCAGGACCGACAGCATCTCACCGAGAGAGGTCTACCTGGTCTTCCCTGGAGCTAGTGGTGATGACGACATGTAAGTGTACTTGGCAGTTCTAGCTAATAGGCTAGTTTACTAAAAAAATATTTTTAGTCCTTTTGATTATCAAAAAATATTGTATACGTATTTTTTAATTTGTCAATTATACAAAAAATTACGAAGATAGAGCTTTAAAATTCCGCGTGACGTCACAAACCGCTAAAAATTATACTTATTTTTCGCGGTTAGTGACGTCACGAGCCCCCACTCCCAAACTTTGTAGCTCTTTATCTTTGTTAATTTCTATTGATTATTAAAATAAAAAAATACGTATCCAATATTTTTCGATAATACAACTGACAGACTAATAAGATTATTTTTTTTACCCAGGCAACATCCCTATTGTGAGTTTAACACAATAAAGCTATGATTGGACTACGACATCATTCACAAAATTTCCAATAGATTTTTCTATGTGCATTCATGGGTGTTCATCCACAGGTGGTAGGAGCATTATAGCAATGTGCAGCCTGACTTGCTACCAAAAAGTAGCTTAGCACTATACAGGAGAAAATCTGCCACCGAAATCTCACGGTTTTCCGGCAGCATAGCCCTTGAGAGTTAGATTATTCTAGGCCTAGCGTGATCTCCAACCTCGACCATATCATGGCTCGAGGCGAGTAGTGTTGAAAGTGCTGAAACGCTAGCCTATTAGATATATAAAATAAGTAAGACGCTTGGCTGATGGTAAGCAATGACTGCCTCAACAGCTAAAACTTTGCGCATCACTGTATTACGCAAGTTACGGAGCGTTACGCCAGCGACCTAAAGCCATACTCTGCTTCGTCAAGGAGCTTGGGCATTGGTTTGGGGAGACGCTGACAAGGGGAAATGGGGGAATCACAATACACCCTGAGCGGTACGTCAGTACAGGTCTTATCGCCCCCATCACCATTTAAACTATTTCTTGTTAAGTGACGATGTGGTCCAAGATGTAGCACACCTGCCCAAAGAATACCTGTTCACTCGCGACCCCAGGTGGTAGTGATCGGGAAACACAGACTCAGCCAAGAAATTCTATTCTTCGCTTCGTACATATTGATGGAATGTCCACCATGTAACGGTGTCGCTTGTTAGTACGTCTGGTTGTCCGATAGGTCCCCATTACACGATTGGTTTTGCTGTCAGTTTGCTGACAGTCAAAGTTATGACTGACGGATAACCTATCGTCTAATGGGGTGAATGACTGATATTTAGATATTTTGATTTAGTGTATCGGCAACCATCAGTCATAAATGATGAAAAATGTCAATATATGATCGTCTTCCAGGTTATCAGTCGTACCAGCCTCACCCCCCGCCCCCCAATCTACAGCGATGGTGGGAGTATGGCATCTCAGCGTACGATGCGACACATGTGACTACAGGCTTAGAGTTACTGCTAGAGCTGCAATACACCTGGATGTTGAGACGCATACTGCAGGTAAGAAGGATATACTGAACTTATTCTTTACTGGCAACGCCTCGCGGTTTCACCCGCGTAGTTCCAGTTCCTGTGAGAATACGGGGATAAAATATAGCTTATATTACTCGCTGATAATGAAGCTTTCCATTAGTGAAAGAATTTTTGAAAACGGTCCAGTAGTTTTTGAGTTAATCGTAAAAAAATAACAAAAATCAAATCTTTCCTCATTATAATATTAGTTTAAATAGGACATGATCTGGAAATTCAAGGTGTTAGTCAAGTGCTTTTTATGGAAGGTAAGGAACATTTTATGAACTCGTTCTTTAAAGAAACAAGTAAATATATGTCCTGGAAGTTCCAGGTGATTTCCAGGTGTTGGTACCTAAATAATTTTAGGTGTTAGTGGTAATTAGTATAGGTTTGTCGCTGGTACAGTTCATATACACCTAGCAGTATGTCGGTGAAGAAACTTCGTAAGTTAAACGATTAAGACACCAATCAAACAAAGCACCCCAAGGTTTTGGTGGCAGATTTTCTTCCTGATAGAGTTAAGCTACCTATTAACCAACATCACAAAAAGGAAGAGATTCTCAATTCGTCGGAATCTTTTTTAGGGTTCCGTACCCAAAGGGTAAAACGGAACCCTATTACTAAGACTCCGCTGTCCGTCTGTCTGTCTGTCTGTCTGTCTGTCTGTCCGTCTGTCACCAGGCTATAGTTCATTCACCGTGATAGTTAGACAGTTGAAATTTTCACAGATGGTGTATTCCTGTTGCCGCTAGAACAACAAATACTAAGAACAAAATAAAGTTAAAAATTAAAGGGCGTCCCTATACAAAAAACGTGTTTTTAAACGCCATCTATCTAATTAGTTTCGGCAAAATGACAAAGATCGCGCTAGTACACGAGCCGTCTTTCTAGATCGCGACCAAACCAAATATTCTTGGTAATATCAATTAATCAAATATATGAGGTTGAAACTCTGTATGTTTCGTATTTAAATTATAACGAAATCGGTCGAGCCGTTTTTAATATATCAACATTTGTATTACGATGCATTGGTAATACTTCGATGACATGATACTGGCTGATGTATCTGATGATGATACTTTGACTAACGCGACGTTTGAAGTCGATTATTTTAGTTTTTTAAACGATCTTCAATTATTGGTAGTTAAATTCCGGCGAAATTGACGACAGTCAACAGACGACAGTGAAATAATGCCCTTACCACCTGCGGTAAGCTAAGACTCCTGTCACAAATTACCATACCAGTACCCCGTCCTGTAATTTCACTTCCTCGAATCAAAACCTGTCCAAGTTTTTGCTCTAAAATAATTCAAATGCACACCACGATCCAGTTTTTAATGGCTGTCCATTAAATGCACTCGAGACTTTACAAAAACTCGATTGGAAGATCAACTTGAGCACTGATTTTTTACTCGATGATTGGTAATAATTGTTTCTTAGTCATAAAGGCGTTTTAGAGGAATTTTAGTTATGAATAAAATAGGTAGTTCGTACATTTGTGTTTTGTTTTTGTTTTATTATGGCGCAGTGAGATGATGTGAGATATCATGGGTATCTATGGAGATATGACGATAAACGTCTCAAACTTGTTACTGAAATTGACATAACGCGGCATGGAAGTCGGTTTTCTTAGTTTTTAAACTATCAAACAATCAAAGCATTTATTCAGTATGTAGGCAGTATTAATATACGCACATATACACGTCAAAATCATAAAATAATAAAATAAATCATAATCAATTATCAAGTAAACATAGCAAAAGCAGAATTTAACGCTTGAATTAAAAAAAAAAGTAATGAACCATTCAGCTGTCATCCAATTGACGTTAAAACATTATTAAAGTAGGGTTGCCAACCATACACGTAACTGTGTGTTTCATTACTTCAGACAATGTTTATATTTAAAAAAAAGTAAAATAGGTAAACACAACTTAAAGAAACGCATACCGATTACAGTACATATCATGATCCGAATGAAACTGATTGTTATTTATTTTATAAAAAAGACCTTTATTTATAGCTTTGATATAGTCTTAAATAGTCTAGATTTCTACGTAATTTAAGTTAACTGTAACTTAAGGTGTGTTATTTACCTCTTAATACAAAAAAAAATATTTCCAATATTGCTGGTCACCAAGTTGCCATACAAAAAATGATTTCCTCTATCTTTAGCTAGAATTCAAAATACTACACAAAAAGTCTAATGAATAACAACACGCTTCTTTACAGACTAACCGGAAAGATACCTCAAACGTAATAGTATATTATGATACGTGTGACTTAAGTAGTCTATTGTGCTACGCCGTGCAATAATATACAACCTAAGTCACTAGTATCGTATATTATTTTATAGCTGTCAGTGTGACATAAACCCGCACTTCACGCTTGCTACGCTTTACCGTCAAATAGTTGCTTATTTAATCTTATACTTTTTTAGGACCGATAAAGCATATAACTACTCGTATATACTTAAAATAATTGATATATTTCCTAAAAAAAATAACGCTAAAATCTAAGCAACTTTTTTGATTTTTCTCGATTTTAACGTTATTATTGATTTTTTTTTAAATTGATTTTAACGTTTTTATTATTATTATTGAATCAATCTTATTTATTATATATAATTAATAGCTTATATATATTAAATAAGATTGATTCATCATCATCAGCCGGTGTCAGTCCACTGCTGGACGTAGGCCTCTCCCAAGATGCGCCACAATAAGATTGATTATCCTTTGGTAATTTTGTATTATCAATATGATCAGTACAATGTGATCATCATCATCATCAGCCAATTTTCATCCACTGCTGGACATAGGCATCCCCATCAGTCAGCTGCTGTTGTAAGCTCATGATTTTGACTGACTCGTGTTATTCCGCCACCGACCCGTCCGTTGTTATACATAAACGCATTTTAGAAACGCGTCCTTAAAATAAAAGTATCCGATATAAAACCGGTACAAAAAAAAACAATCTATATTTAAATGGACTCACCTGTAAATGCCAGTTTGACAGCTCCAGCACAAAATGGCGACGCACTGTATCCGGGCCAAGGACAATGTTGCACTCATAATATATTTATTACATTTTACTCTCATAAAATATTACATTTTAATTTTAAGCCAGAGCAAACCGGTTGTGGCAACATCTTGATTTGCATTTTGTTTTTTAAACTAGTTTTAATTGTTTATACAATTTGATAGTATTGTTAATTTTAATATGCCTTTATTAGCTTTATTTGTAACAAACAAACAATTTCAAAAGTTATTTTGAACATAATTCTAATTGCGTTATCGAACTGAAACTTTGTATGTATATATATACAGTTCGGATGACTGGTATCTTGCAGCTGATCTGATAATGAAGCCAGAATGGTGTGTATATACAGATCCTATGTAAAAAATTCAAATATCTATTTATTACCGTTCATAAGATCGAGCAAAAACGTCGAAAAGAAAACAAGTTTCTTGTATGACAACAACAACAGTAACAAAGACAATCATACAAGACTCATACAATACAACAATACATTAAATTTTGAATTTTGGTTAGTTCTTTTTTACTTGTTGTTATTGCGGCCATAGTATGTCAAAATTTCAAATGTCTACCCTAAGGAGATACAGCCCTTTAACAGACAGACGGATGGGCGGACAGACGTACAGCGAAGTCTCAGTAGTGGGGCTCCGTTGGTAAAATTTGGGTACGGAACCCTAAAACGATAAGTCATCAAGATACTCGTATGTTATACCATTAGATATAAGCAACAAAAAATATGATAATGATGTAAGTCCGATACATGTGATTTAAATTAATTCGAGTCATCTTTTTATAACTCTACATAATATTAAACAAAAACTTACATTACACCGTGTTGACGATAAAAAATATAGTTTTTGGAGTGATTGATCGCAGTTAAAGGAAGGTGGAGTCAATTTCGTAACAATTAGCTGATACCCCCGCGACTTCGTTAACGTACACCAAGAATTTAGTAGCCTATGTTCATATCCTCATGCTATAAAGTACCTCTTTGTTAAATTTCAGTAAGATCAGATCGTCCGTTTAGGCGTGATAAGTAATAAAAATATGACTCAGGAACGTACACAGAATTATCTCATAATTTTTTTTTTAAGTTTACTCGCAATGGTGGTTGCACATTACTTTTTGTGTGGGTTGCATATTACAAATTCTAATAAAATTATAAGTTTTTGAACAAATTCACAAAAGGAAGAGATTCTCAATTCGCTTGTACTGCTGTTTTTTACTGTTAGTTACTGACAGAACTCCGTCATTTATTAACAATTGGGAAAAATGTATTTTTTTTGTTTGAGAAAGTATACTTCCCATTTGGTCCCATTCAATTTCATCGAGATCTATGATAAGTATCTCCAGAGATATGGAGATAAACACCTCAAACTTGGTACTGAAATTTAGTAGCGCGGCATTTGAAGTCGGTTTTTTTCGTTTTGTAAACTATCTTAAATTTTTGTTTATTAATTCACATATACCAACATTGACACTCTACAAAATCACCACCCATTAATTAACATGGAATAAACAAACATCCGAATGCACAAAACGCACTTAACCAAGATATACATATCAGAAAAAGAACAACGTAAAATTAATTCATAAAATATTCTATTTAAATTCTACTGGTTGAAATCTGAATACACATAAAATTACCAAAACCACAAAAATAAAACATAAAAATCCGAATGCACAAAACGCACTACGCCTAATCCAGTGACAAAAACAAACAAAATGCGCGGCAAATTTGACGTACGGGCACAATAATGGCGGCTTCGTAACTAAGCATTATCTATTAAGTATATTACAAAATACAATAATTATTGTCTGTTTGTTGTTGACACATTATTTTTGATAATATTTAACCATTTCACCCTACTTACAGAGATAAGATTGGTTTAATCTAATACTCACGTTTTTTTTTATTTGTAGTCAATAGTCAGTTTGACTCGTAATTATAATAATATCATTTAAAAACTAAAAAAGAAGCGACTTCAATGCCGCGCTATTAATTCTCAGTACCAATTTTGAGATGTTTATCTCAATATCTCTGGAGATACTTATCAGACCTCGATAAAATTACCATGGTACCACACTTGGGATATCTCCTTTCGAACAAAAAAAGAATAATTAAAATCGGTTCATAAGACAAAGTTATCCGCGAACAAACATAAATATATATTTATATATATATATATATATATATATATATATATATATATATATATACGGTCGAATTGAGAAACCTCCTCCTTTTTTTGTCGTCGGTTAAAGTCGGTTAAAAAACAATAATTTAAGTACGTACAGAATATTTAACTTTAAAGTTCAAATCATTTATTTAGTACGTAGGCAGTATTTTAATTATGCATATAAATCTATACTATATATGTAATATTTGTATCTTATCGCACTTTTATTACTTTGATTTTTGACAGCTTTTATATGTAAATTGTTAAACACAATCCAAAATTTCATCGTACCGACGGGACTTGAACCCGCAACCTCCGGAATAACATGTTCCGGTGCTTTGCCAATTAAGCTTGCCAATTGAGCTTTTATATGGCGTCGTGTGTCAGATAACTTAACTAACGCATTATCAGGAACCGGTGAAACTGGCCCTAAATATGTTATATTAATTTGTACATTAAATTAATTATACTCACTACATGGCGTGCCATAGGAAACGCCTATGTCCAGCAGTGGACGCAAATTGATGATGGATGATACTCACTACCACAGAAAAGATAATAGTCCTAAGTCACTATGTACTATTTGTGGTAGACTGTCTCGACCTAGATTTTAGCATGTCCAATGCACGTATTCAGTTACTTCGCTACAACAAAAAACCGACTTCTAATACCGCGCTACACATTTTCAGCACCAATTTTGAGGTGTTTATCTCCGGAGATATCTCTGGAGATACACATCAAATCTCGTTTAAATTGCAATAAGATCAAACGGGAAGTATCTCTCAACTACTCTCTCAAGCAGAAAATAATTTTCCAAATCGGTTAACAAATGACGCAGTTCTGAGGTAACACGTATATATTTTTTTTTATATCTTATAGGCTAGCGTTTGACCACTATCTCACCTGTTGGTAAGTTATGATGCGGTCGAAGATGGAAAGCACGCTAGGCCTAAAATAGGAACTGGCTCTCAAGGATAGCTGTCGGAACACATTATATTATTAGATGTTTGGTGACAGATTTTCTAACTTGAGAGTGGTAGCTGGCCAGGCAGACACTAGATAGTGTCCTATCACCACGCGGGGGTTGTTGGTTTCTTAACGATGTTTTTCCTTCACCGGAGGGCCACTATGAGACGCGCACATACATTTTTCGATAGAAAAATCCATTGGTGCACGGCGGTGTTTGAACTCGGTACCACGGCATCAAAGCCGACCGTTCTCCCGATTACGCCACCGGGCCCTCTAAATACAGCCGAATTGAGAACCTCCACCTTTTTAGAAGTCCGGTAAAAAAGATGGCATCTAAATAACAAAAACACAAGCATATCCATACGCAATATATAGTTAACTTTGCTATTCATATAATAAGGCGCAAAGATCATTCCGTCATTGAGAACTAAACAAGGAAGTACGGCTAGGTTCAGATCAGAGTTTATCTTGTGTAGATGGTGGACGTATTCAGGAATAAGGTCGGGGGTAGTGCCATAATTTATTGATTGATTTATAGCAGCGGGTGGACAAGGGCCTGTTAGATAGATTCGATATTCAAAATGTTTTTTCAATACTTTACGGATTTTTAGGGTTCCGTAGCCGAATGGCAAAAAACGGAACCCTTATAGATTCGTCATGTCTGTCTGTCTGTCTGTCCGTCCGTATTTCACAGCCATTTTATTCCGAAACTGTTAGGACTACATAATTGAAACTTGGTAGGTAGATGTATTCTGTAAACCGCTTTCCGATTTTTATACAAAAATAAAAAAATATAAAAGTTTAAGGTTAAAAGTTTTTTTATCGCATACATAGAACTGAAACAAAAAAAAAAATCTTCAAACCTATACGTGTGGGGTGTCTATGGATAGGTTTTTAAAAATGACATTGAGGTTCCTAAAATCATTTTTTCTCAAAGTCAATCATTTGAAAGACAGGCGCGTCTAAAGTGGTAAAATGTGTGCCCCCCCTCCCCCCCTCTAACTTTTAAAGTATGGGAGTGAATAATCTAAAAAAAATATATGCTGTAGATCTCAATAAAAACTAACAACGAAAATTGCTTTGAACGAGATACAGTCAGCAGTTTTAGAGATATGGCGACCGCAAAGATAACTTTGTTTTTCATACAAACACTATGAAAAACAAAGTTAATTTTGTAGTTGCGAAAAATCATAGTTATGGAATACTTAACTGTGTTACGGAACCCTACGAGTGCGAGTCCGACTTGCACTTGGCCAGTTTATTGAAATAGTAGCAATAACAAGTTGACTCGTGTTTGTCCTCTATGTCACACGTCGAAGTGACATTGTGGTCGGGATGGTAGGTAGCATGTTAGACCTAGGATGAAACTGGCTCTCAAGGTCAACAGTTGGAACACACTTGTGTTTGTTTGGCAACATTTTAGATTAAATCATTATGTTCACAAGAATTCATTCTTATTTATAATTAAGTAATTAGTCTGAAAATTGCGACATTTAAATCTGCATGAGGTTTTTTAATAACTAAAATACTTAATACTGTCATCTATATTACATTATAATTTCTTAGTTTAAGTGCATTGTTTTATATTTACCCTTAAAATATATGTATAATGTAAAATTCACTGTGGACTAGAAGCAGCTTTCCATGCCTCACTCAGCAAGTCCTTGAATACACTCCTGTTGTAAATGTCATTTAAACTATATCTAGTTATCAGTGTTGTTGATAAATAGATTACTTATTTATTTATGAAGATTGCGTTAGTTAACAATAAAATACGTCGGCCACGTGGTTAAATAAATAATAACTTTTTTTTTCTAACCTTGCAGTACCCGGGTTAGAATCCCAGTATTTTTTTAAATATCTTATAGTCTAGCGCTTGACCACTATCTTGCCTGATGCCAAGCGATGATGTGATCGAAGATGGTGAACACGCTAGGCTTATAAGTTATAATACTTGGACTCTCAAGGGCTGTGTGCTGCCGGAATACCGTAAGGTTATGGCAGCAGATTTTTACTTGACATTTGTCATAATTACTTTAGAGCTGATCTGATCATGGAGAATGTAGGGAATGAAACTTGAATGTTGACCAATAAACGGCCTATAGAATTTGGATCACTAAACGACCAATTGAATTTCGACCACTAACCAATTGAAGTTTGACCACTAAACGACCAATTGAATTTTGACCACTAACCAATTGAAGTTTGACCACTAACCAATTGAATGTCGACTACTAAACGACCCATTGAATTTCAACCACTAAACGACCAATTGAAGTTTGACAACTAATCGACCAATTGAATTTCAACCACTTAACGATCAATTGAATTTCAACCACTTAACGATCAATTGAATTTTGACCACTAAACGACCAACTGAATAAGACTTCTAGAAAAACAAGCACTAGACCACTATCTCACCTGGTATTATGTGACGATGTGGTCTAAAATGGAATCATGCTTATCTCAATATGGAAGACAGCAATGAGACGAAGCGCAGGACAACTGACTTTCGTCCAATCCAAATCGTCTTCCATACTGGTTGACACCGTTGGCGACATGTCTTTGTCCGGTGTGCGGTTCGAGCCACGGGCGAAACCTTTCAGTGGTCACCCACTCAGCACCACCCAGGGAGTTAATCAGATATATATATTCGTTTCAGATACAGCAAGAATCAGAGTGACAGGTCCAGTGGCAAGTGTGAGGGAATCACAGCTGGTGGATGAATTGGGGAACGAAATAGCCAAGCTAATGTTCAGGTACTAATCCACTTTTATGTAACACGATTTAATAAAATCTTACATACATCCTACTATCCTACTTCCTATCCTACTAATATTTAAATGCGAAAGTTAGTGCGTGTGTTTATTACTTATTCACGCTAAAATTACTCAACCGACTGAGCTGAAAATTGGTATGTAGATAATAGGGCAAGCACGTCGTCGCCTGATGGTAAACGATGACGTCTCCCTATCACAGATACAGCTTAACAATTTTGTCTCAAGGTAACAGGCGCAGTGCAGTGACATAACATTTTGGATAGCTAGAATTTTACAAGTCATTTCACTGCGCCTGTTACCTCGAGACACAACACACAGATCTCTTACACGCCCTGTAATTCCACTGGACACTTTTCCATTCAAACAGAAAAACATTCCTATTTCACAGTCGAATTGATTGGCAAAAAAGGTGATACCGCCCCAGGCGGACTAGCACAAGTCTTACCACTACAATTAATGCCTTCTTTTCCAGCTACCAACCAATAGCTGGAGACGGTGATGAGATCCAACCTGATCCTGTCACGGAACTGGTAACTGATATACCCATACCCGCCTACAAGGGCTCCAAGGTTTACGTCAAGATCGTGGGCAGAGATTTTCAAGGTATAAAAATTATGTCTTTTGTTTTTATCCATTGCCAAGAACATTGGAGAAACTCCATGGATATAAAAAGGAGACTGCGTAGAAAGCTACGCGTTAGAAAATTTCCAAATTCATTCAATTTATTTCTCTACATCACTAATTATTTTTTATTAACTCCATACATGTAGAGGTTACAAATAAATAACCAAAAATGCAAACTGTCTTTCGCATTGGTGTTGCTACAATCATGAGTCGCGTTTACAGTATTGGTGATGGTCTTAGTATAAAACGCTTGTGTATTTCCAGGGGATCCTTTCGTCCGTCTATCAGGCCCACTCTCTCAGCCTGAGATCAGACTGAGCAGGTCAGCTGCTCTCACCATCCCTGATGCTAACGACTTGGAGACGATGGAGGAGGAGAACGTAGCTTACAGCAGGCTTAGGTACAATGACTCCAATGTGCTGCCTACTGGGAGAGCTGCTTCTCAGGTGAGGATATATCTTGTTACTTGAGGGTTGTGCTAGCTAGAGCTAGTACAACAATAAACTCTTTGACATTGATAGGACGCCAAACTGAATGCGAGGAAAGACATATTTAATGACAAAGTTACTAGGATTAAGACAAAGGATTTAGCACTGCCCATTTTATGAGATGTAGTCAATGATCCAGGCTTTAATTATTTAGGCACAATAATTATATGGAAAAATTTCCTCAATTTTTGGCTGGATATTTCGCAAACCCATAGTGTCTTTGGTCTGTTAGATCAAGCACAAGAACTGTCCATAATCGGCTTTCAACATGCGATAACGTGTTTGAATGGCTCAGACACTCGAAGCTCCAGAAAGTTTCTTTTGGAGCCTAGAGACTTAAAGTCAAAAAAAGATCCTTCTTCGCCTAGAAAAATCTCCAGAAATATCCTCCCAAGTTAAGCAGGTCGGCTGCTATCACCATCCCTGATTCTAACGACTTGGAGACAGTGGGGGAGCAGAACGTAGGTGAGGGTATATCTTGTTACTTGAGGGATCATCCCTCAAGTCCCTCAGTCTATAGTCTACTACATCCTATAGACTATTTGACATTGATATGACGCCAAATTTAACGCGAGCATAGACAAATATTGCCAAAATAACAAGGATACGGACAAAGGATTTAGGTAAGCGCCATTGTAGTGGATGGCACTGTCAATTTTAACAGATGCAGTCAATAATCCAAGCTTTCATTATTCTAGGGAAAATTACGCTGAAAATTGTCTGTATTATGGCTGGCTATGTCCCACCCTTATTCTGTTATGTTGTGACAGCAAGGTTGCCTTGATATAACCCAAAACTTGATAGTGCTTTAGGTGATCCGCCAGAAGAAGTCAAAAACTAAGAGCCATTTAGAGAATTGCACATAGACCAATGTGATTTATTTTCTTTCCAGGTGGTCAACCAATACGGGTCTATATTAACAGCAGTTCAGATTGGTCTCAGCACGAGACTCTATGGATCACCCGGAGACAACTTACAGGTAAGGTAACATACCAATTTGTCAGTCTAGTAGACTTACATTCTAGTCTACTAGCCTGATGATTTTTTCTCAAGCGATACTCATTTCTTTTATATTTCAACAAAACTTTCAAATCTATCGCATGTGATTTTAGTTTTTGAAGATCTTTATCGTAATACTAGCAGCCCGCCCCGGCTTCGCACGGGTAGAACATATATGCCTACAAATTTTGCATCAGTTTGTTGCATCCAATAAAAAATATTAACATATTTAACAATCATCGTCATATTTCAACCAATTTACACAAAACCTTAACGAATTATGCACCTAAACCTTCCTCATAAACACTCTGGCTATTTGTGAAAACCGCATGATAATCCGTTCAGAAGCTATTGAGATTATTGCGAACAGACAAACAGACGCAGTGATGGACATTGTTTTATAATACTTACGTAGTGATATTGGACGGCCCTTTGGCGTAAAGGATAGTTACCCTGATTCTGACCCGAGGGTCGTTGGTTCTAATCCTAGCTATATACCTACCAATGAAAGTTTTATGTGCATTCATGAATCATGGGTTTTCGTGGGATCATTAAATCTACCAATAATTAAGATAGTTTAAAAACTAAAACAACTGACTTCAATTCCCCGCGAGTCAATTTCAGTAGCAAGTTTGAGACGTTTATCATCATATCTCTGAAGATACTTATCACATCTCAATGAAATTACAATGGGACCACCTCGGAAACGTACCCTACCGATTACAAAAATAATCATTCGAATCGGTTCACAATTGACGAAGTAATCGCGTAACATACACACACATATAAAGAAAGAATAAACTGGCCAAGTGCAAGTCGGATTCGCACTCTTAGGGTTCCGTAACACCGTTAAGTATTCCATAACTATGATTTTTCGCAACTACAAAATTAACTTTGTTTTTCATAGTTTGTATGAAAAACAAAGTTATCTTTGCGGTCGCCATATCTCTAAAACTGCTGACTGTATCTCGTTCAAACCAATTTTCGTTGTTAGTTTTTATTGAGATCTACAGCGTATAGTTTTTTTAGATTTTTCACTCCCATACTTTAAAAGTTAGAGGGGGGGGGGGGGGGACACACATTTTACCACTTTTGACGCGCCTATCTTTCAAATGATTGACTTTGAGAAAAAATGATTTAAGAAACCTCAATGTCATTTTTGAAGACCTATCCCTATGGATAGACCTTTTTAAAAAAAATTTTTTTCTTCAAACCTATACGTATGGGGTGTCTATACACCCCATACGTATAGGTTTGAAGAAAAAAAATTTTTTTTGTTTCATTTCCATGTATGGGATGCCCCCCCTTAAACTTATATATTTTTATTTTTGTATAAAAATCGGAAAGCGGTTCACAGAATACATCTACCTACCAAGTTTCAATTCTGTAGTCCTAACGGTTTCGGAATAAAATGGCTGTGACATACGGACGGACAGACAGACAGACAGACAGACATGACGAATCTATAAGGGTTCCGTTTTTTGCCATTCGGCTACGGAACCCTAAAAAAGAAACATACAGACGAATTGAGAACTTCCTTCTTTTTGGTAGTCGGTTGAAAAGTAGCTTACCACCACCAAGGAGAACATCTGCCGCCGTAACCTTACGGCGTTTCCCGACGCTAAAAGCACGGGTATTATTAGGGGTTTAACGTGTGTATCTGTGTGTCTGTCTGTAGCATCTTAGCACCCAACCGGATGAACCGATTTTGATTTAAAGTAGGGGTATAATACGTTTAACGTGTGTATCTTTGTGTCTGTCTGTAGCATCTTAGCACCCAACCGGATGAACCGATTTAAATTTTTTTTTTTTGTCTTTATCGAGAGCGTTCTTAGCTTTGATTCATGAAAATTCGTTCAATCGTTATAAAACTATGAGCTTTAATCAACTTTCATAGGTCTGATCAATTCGAAAATCTTCTTCTTCAACGATATTGTAAGAACATAGAAGCATTGACCTGATCTCCTGGACTACAAAATACTCAAAACCTCACCAACTTACAGCTCAGATTTTAAATGTCGTGTTTAGAGTCATTGGAATGCTTTTAATGAAAAGATTATATATAGATCAGTCGGGGTGGTTTAAAATATTAGTATAGATATATAGATCATTATTATTTTATACAATAGATCATATTATTATATTATATTGACTTCAAATTGATTGTGATCGGTGGCGATCTACAGAAAAGCTAAGCTATAATAATATGCTTGAAGTAACTATGACCTATTCTGTGGTTTCACTGCAAATATTTTATTAATTTTGCGATGCGTGTATGTGAAATCCGTGATATCTTCCAGAGTTTTCATTTGAATTATATACTGTAAGGGACACTTTTAATCTATAATATGTGGCCAAGCTAATTAACGTAATTATTTGGATAAGGATTAATACTATATACTTGAAAATAAGTTATGTAATATTTTTTAACAAAAATTTTAAGATCAAAATGGTTACTGTGAGTTAACCTTAACAGATAGACATATGCTGTCGCGGACTTTTTTGTAGGTCTTATTAAGTTGTACAACTCTTCCATAGAAAATATTCTTCTGTTTTCAATTGAGCAGCGTTCGTAAGAAACGTGTTTTTTCGACCGTTTTTTTGTCGACTTAGGTTGCAAATTAGGTCTCCACGAATGTACCTTTGATTTAAACGGGATAATATATAGCCTATTTTCATTTCGAAAGTCCATTCTATATATTAGTGAAAGAATTTTTTAAATCGGTCCAGTAGTTTTTGAGGGCAAATCATTACAAACATACAAAAATACAAAAATACAAATGTTCTCTCTTTATAATATTAGTATAGATTTATCGTTGTTCAGTTTCTATATTTTAGTGAATATATTTTCAGTTACACTTTGAGGTCACCAACTACAGAGAGCAGTCGGTGAGCTTCAGATTCGGTGCTGTTGGTGAACTCAGATTCTTAACCAGCATCAATCCTTCACAGTAAGTACCTACAGTTTTCGACAAACTTAAAGGCAGAGACTGACTTACAACGTTTGTTTGTAATGTATCATTCGGAGCACGCTATGTTACAAAACATCACCGTTTTCATCACACATCACATCACGCAAGAGGCGGCAAACGCTCGTAAATCTACAGGTGGTAGGAAAATATTATATATATGTGCTCTTGACTTGGTACCAAAAAGTAACTTAACACCATCGAGGAGAAAATCTGCCGCCATAACCTTCAGGTGTTCGATCACATCATCGCTTACCACCAGGTGAGATAGTGGTCAAACGCTAGCCTTATCCTAAAGATATAAGAACTTTATGTACAAAAATTATGGAAGCAATAAAGTATTGAGTATTGAGTATTAAAGTCTCAGATATAGCCGGTAGAGGCCGACCTAGGCGAACTTATCACGACATGGGGTAGAAGTCTCTACATTGATAGCGATGCGTCCTGTCATAGCAAACGTCTGCTAGAATGAGATGCAGCTAGACAGTTGTTAGCTGCATCTCTTTTCTTATCGACGATTATCGGTCGAAATTCATCGCTATCAATGTAGAGACTTCCACCCCAGATCGGAGATATTTTAAAGAAAGGAAAAGTACCTATAACCGGCGAGCATGTATGAAGGCGCTCATAAAAGTGAAAGAAGCGATAGAGGTATGTCAGGATCGTAGCATGTGAAAAGAAGTAGTTTTTGCCAACCCCAACGGGAAAAAGGCGTGATTTTATGTACGTATATATATTATTATGTTTTCAGACAAACGATACAAGCTGGGCAGACGGTAAATGTGATCGTGAGCCTTACCATCTCCACTACAGCGCAGGCTGGAGCCAGGGACCTTATCACATTCACTGCTTATGGTATATTACTGCTCAATTACTTTTAAAATGAAACTTCTTTACGCGCATTGGTACGTAGTATTATTATGTGATCTGTGGCACTGGGGCAGGCCTCCCTCACTCGCCCATAGCTACTGCGCTTTATACGTAGACTTTCGAGCACCGCCGGCAGTACTATCTGCCAGTCGGTTGACACTGCTCACGCGCGCGTAACGTATATTATTATTTAAATGACGGGATAACTGCGCATTCGTTTTCTACATTAAAAACGATTGTTTTTAACCGACTTCAAAAAAGGAGGAGGTTTCTCAATTCGACCGTATATTTTTTTTTTTGCGGATTACTTCGTCGTTTATGAACCGATTTTGATTATTCTTTTTTTGTTCGAAAGGAGATATCCCAAGTGTGGCACCATGGTAATTTTATCGAGGTCTGATAAGTATTTCCAGAGATATGGAGATAACACCTCAAAATTAGTACTGAAAATTAATAGCGCGGCATTGAAGTCGGTTCTTTTTAGTTTTTTAAACGATCTTATTCATAGTCATTTTGCGGGTTTCACAAAAAACAAGCATAATATTTTTAATTTTTTTATGCTTACGATACTAAAATGACAAGACGGCGTAAAATAGGTAACTATTATATAGTCTGTGACTGGGGTAAAATTTGAAGGTGGTGACGTATATTGAGCATTGGTGGTAGGGAATTTTGAACCTGCGATTACTGAAGCCATCCCAGCTCTATAACCAAGCAAAGCACATCTTTAGGTGCTGGTAGAGAGAACGCTTCCAGTGGTGTAGGTGGTAATTGTGAAAATTATGACAGCTATAAACACTTATTCAAGAGCTTTGAACTGGGTTCAATTCATTCAAGTTTTAATTAAAGTTCTCAAACGCAATTAATTTTGTAGACTCTTCACATTTCAATGTGAACCCTAACCAAGTCGCTTACTAGGCCAATCCCTATTTTCAATTTCAACAATTTTTTTCTATTTCAGGTCTCGATCAAGTCTCCATATCAGCCTACGTTTACGTTATGAATCCGACTGGCAGTCCCACGGATGTCTGGGCACCTGAAGTTCGACACAACTTCCAAGGGTCCTGTATTGGAAGACAGGGCCAGGACTGTGCTCAATATGTTTGGTCTGCTACTGTGATTGCCAGAGATGCTACCGGAGGTATGTCTTTTTTTATAGAGAAGTACTTGAGGACTACTAACTCGCTTGTTAAGTGGTGATGTGGTGTAAGGTTGGATTCTGCCTTTTTGGAGGTGGAAGACGTCAGTCAGATACAGTGCTAGACTGACTGACTGACTTTTAGTCTAAGATATACAGCTTAACTATCCCAACTCTTCTTTTTTAAATATATTTGTCAGGAGCCATTGCTGATTTTAGACCTGCCTCAAATTATTGGACCTATTCTCAAGATACAAACCCAAGTCCAACTTTTGTGGGTCGTATTTCATCATTTGGACGCTGTCAGTGCTGTCACCGATAATACTTTATAATATCAAGAATATTTATCAAATATTAACGGAAGTCTTCCCGGTACGTATGACAGATGTATCCTTGTCCAATTCCATTCTTCAGAACAGTTACCTACCTACCACCATGCGGGGGTTGGGGGTTTCTTTATGTGATGAGGTTTCCTTCACCGGAAGGCCACTGTGAAAAGTGCACATACATTTTAACTCGGTACCTCTGGCGTCAAGTGGCCCTCCGGCCAGTCGACCATTACACACATAAATGGAAACAAAGAGCTGAAGATCAAGCTCAGTGGCGTGCGTTAAGTGAGGCATATGTCCAGCCGTGGACAGAGATAGGCTGATGATGATGACACAAATAATCATTTTCACCAGGTCTTCTACGCCTGAGCTCATCACCAGTAGGCCTGGTTTATGACAGCAACTTCATATCCGGTTCCCGAGAAGAGGTCGTGGCAACATATAGAGCAACTTGCTGCGTTCCAAGAGTTATTGTGACTGCTGTGGACTCTTTTGGCAACGTTAACAGCTATGTTGTGGATATATCGAGTGAGTATCCTTGGATTTAGGGATCTTGTGAGCTTGGGTGGTTTTAATATCTGTGCCGAAGGGAAAAGGTTCAGATGCAGTAATACAATTGTAGAATGACTGAATTTTAGCCGTCTCTATAAAGTGGATTGGATATATTATAGTGGATGAATTTTGCCGATGATTTTAGGCATCTTTGGTGCTTTTAGACAACTGCAAGCCTTTGAGTGCTGGATTAATATGACTTTGCTCGTGATATAACTAAAACAATTTGCCTAGTTTTTTTTTAATATCTTGTAGTCTAGCGTTTGACCACTATCTCGCCTGGTGGGAAGCGCTTATGCGGTGAATGGTGAACGCGCTAGACCTAAAATTCTTTGACTCTCAAGGAATTCAGATGCCGCACGAATATTAATTATTTTAATACTGAATAGGCAAGCGATTAACCACTATCTCACCTAATGATAAGTGATGAAATGTTATTCTTTAGTGGTATTTTAGGTATTTTCGCAATGTGGCAAATTGTTTTAATATTTTTTGACTGAGTTTAAAAAGGAGGAGGTTCTAGTTCGTCATGTATGTATGTCCACCGATGTCTGTCGATTGTGGACCGATTTTCAAAAATATTTTTAATTCGAAAGAGTATACTCCTGTGGTGGTCCCATTATGAATTCTTCGAGATCTGATGGGCATCTCTAGAAATGAACACCTCTAAGTTTTACTGAATATTACTATATATAATCGTTTCTATTTTTTTTTATATGAATTCTTTATCGTATCAATATCGATAAGATATCGATAACATCACTATTATCTTCCATAAGACCTGTTAGTGCGACAGAGAGCACTAAATCGGCATCTATTTCCTACTTATATTGCTCCGCAAGCAGCAAAGTTTTTGACACGAACGAGCAAAGCGCAGCATTTGAAGTCAGATTTTTTCTTCGTTTTTTAAATCATCTTAAATTGTTATGTTTCAGATTACTTTTCCAACGCAGCCATCGCAGCTATAGTACTCGGAGTACTTCTAGCTATAGCTCTGATCATACTGGTCGTCTACCTTATTTATTGGTGCGTGAGAAGACGAAAAGAGTCAAGAGAACTACCCTACAGCACATCATCAAGAAATATTAGTTAGATGAGGGTAGTTAACATCCGTTTTTTTAACGGATCGCATAAACAAATATTGTGACAAAATTGTGATTGACAAGTACTTAACGTAATGATTATTATCGAATAGTTACCTTAGTTTTATGTTCAAGTAAGTAGGTGTAAGTATTTAAAGGATTTTTTTGACAAGTAAATAACATTTAAGGAGTTAAATTCATGAGTACATCTAACACCGATTTCCAATACAACTTTTTAAGTGTCAACACACGAAAATATATGACAGGCTAGCGTTTGACCACTATCTCGCCTGGTGATAAGCGATGATGTGGTCGAAGATTGTAACACTCTAGGCCTGTAATGGTCTGAACCTCACGGGCTGACTGCTGCCGAAACGCCGTAAGGTTATGGCCTACCATGACACTCTAGGCCTAGAATGCTCTGACACTCACGGGCTGAGTGCTGCCGAAACACAGTAAGGTTATGGCCTACCTATACCGATTGAAAAATCTATCTTACACCCAGACCAATCATGTTGTTCTGTCTTCGGCGTTGAGGGAGGCAGGCTCAAACACAATAAAAAAAACTAAAGGATCGTATTTGATTTCATTCAGTCCAATCGCAAAATGTATTGGAAGTCGGTACATAAGCGTTAGATACGTTAGAGCAGGATAGTAGTATATAGATACGTTAGAGCAGGATAGTAGTATATGTGACAAATGATGAAATTACATTCAGCCCAGTGTTGCCAACCAATCAGATTTAGCCGCAGATCTACTGTACTGCTTTTTAGATGAACCCAAGAAGATTACACTTATTGGAAGTTGCACGTAGAATAAACTCTTGAAGGCTAAAAATATGACCTTTAATAACTTGAATTCCACCATCCCCATCCCAATCGGACGACCAGGGATACTAAGAGGCGCCACCGCTTTATGGCGGATATACCATCCACAAAAACGAAAGAGTTCTTTCATTATACGTACCGCCAAAGGATAGAATTCCCTGCCCGAGTTTGATCGATTAGATACAATTTAAGGTTCTTCAACTTGAAAGCTCTTAAATGGTTAACTCTTGAAGGCTTCCAGTCGCGAGTTAATAATCTTTTGGGTAAGCGCACTACATAATCAACCGCATCATCACTTAACATCAGGTGAGATGGTGGTCAAGCGCTACCCATTTCCGCATAAAAAACCTCAAATCATGTTTTTGTCCTTTTCTTCACATTGATTTTTTAGTTTGACAGAATATTACAGACTGTACCTACGGTAAGTGTGAGTGGGATAGAAACAAAACAGGAGTGAATGAATCGTCTTCACAGCAATGTTTTACCTTGCAAGCTCCGTTTAGGGTTTAACCTTTTTGGATCAGCAGATACATCGCGGCATCCTATGTGGATTTATTGTGTTCGATTTATCTCTACGGGTTGACTTAGAGAATCAGAAATAATAGCAACAGCAAAGCATTTTATTTTCTAATTGTCTTAGCTCCCCAATTGCGGCTTTTAAAATAGGCTTAATTTTCAATCAAAGTACGAATCGGCAGATGGAAATTATAAGGCCAAGCTTGTCATGTCAATCAATATTGTTTGTTAATCTATTACCTAATAACCGTTCTTGCTATCATTTTGTATAACTCGCGTCACGTAAAAAGAACGCTGGAAGAGAGTAGAGGTGGTATGTTTGCGCATTGGTACACTCGCGCACGAATGTGTACACAGCGCGGGAAAGTAAAGGTCGGCTGACGGACCAATAGCGCGCCAGCAAATAACCGCCCGTCATACATAGCCTAATGCGCAGCTTGACAGCTAACGATCTTTTTATGTCACGCGAGTTATACTTGTCCAGGGCTGCGTTCACGTCCTCCAGAGAATGTTGCTTGGTTGTTTTGCAACTCGCTCGAATGTCCGGTACCACAACCACGGGTGTTTTTCACTCAAATTGTGACTGACATTTTTCACAGACTCGAATTTCGAGGTTATGTTTATATAATTTTCTTTTTCTGAATATTTTCTGTGTTTAATGTCTCGCCATGCCACGTCTTGGCCTCGACAATGCAAATTTCTTCCTATTCACTTAATATGTAAGAAAAATGACAGCTTTTCCCGCCAAATTTACTATCACAAACGTCAGAGCGTTTTTTAACCATCGAATTTGATGGTTAAGAAAATGCAACCGGAATGAAACAACCGAAGTCGTGAACGACACAGTTGCGCTAACCAAGTGCGACACTCTGAGGTCGTGAACGCGGTTAGAGCGTATGGTTGCATTCCGAGCGTAGGTCATGAGTCGTGAACGCAGCCCTGAGTTTAAGAAGAGATTAGTTTTACCTTATTTTTTTACAATGTGCATTTTTATTATAACCTTAATTTTCCTTAGGTTTTCTTACTTGGCTTGGTTGGCAACACTGATTTAGCCTAAGACTTATTTTGTAGGTCACATTATGCTAGTTATTTTATAGTGTTTTTTAATTATTAGCCATTAAGAATTGTGAAAATTACAATTTGCTATTTATGAGTTATAAAGGTTTCATACGTAGGTACTTAATTATTTTCTCATTTATGTTTTATAGCGAATGGTGAAATTGGCATCTATGCCAAAGAAAAGATAATATGCACTCTTTGACAGCAAACATGCAAGATTAAACTTACTTAAAACGTCTATAGCGTTCAAAATACGACTGTCGGTTGAATCGTGGACGATACGCGAAGCGGTGGGTAAAAATGCGAGTGATAAACGCCTGTCTATGCGTCAAAGCCCTACTAAATGACTTAATGCAATTCGGCCTATTTTCTACGATCTAAACCCGGATAGAAAGGGATTGAGCGAGAGAGAGAGAGAGAAACAAATAAAGCAGTACAGCTGCATCTCATTCTTCTTCGGTCAGTTGGCGATTAAATTGAATACTTAAATTATTTTTTTTTTATTTAATTATAGAAATAAAAAGCGCTGAATCCAGTTAAACTAACCGCACCGATACTTAATTTTCGAAACAAGCGTGAATAAAAGTAGGCATTTTATTTTTTTAATTTATCAAAATTGATGTAGCCGTTTAAGCAACAGGCCGTCACATTGAAAAAAAAAAACTTAAAAATATTAGATACATACATACACACATTCGAAGTAAAAAAAAAACATATTTAGTAAAAAAAATACCATACTTTAGGTATCACTCGAGAAAAAAAAGGTATTTTTAAATATTATATTTATTTCACATGCATATAAAATAGTTATAAGAGCTAATATTTCATATTATTTACTAATACGGGTAGTATTTTAGTTTTAAGACAAAAATCAACGAGCCATATTATTTTTTGTTTTGTAAATTCATTGTAAGTTTTATGAATTAAAATATATTTAAATGCACAAATCACAAAGTTTATGATTTTCCTGTTTTCCACTATTATCAATACGACTTGGATGCATATTATATTTACACTAACCGCGCAACCGCGGCTTTGCTCGTGTTAATAAAACTGGCCAAGTGCGAGTCAGAATCGCGTCTCTTATTTCACACTTAGGGACGGTTCCGTACAATACGAAACATAACAAGAGTTTCAACCTCATATATTTGATTAATTGATATTATTACCAAGAATATTTTGTTTGGTCGCGATCTAGAAAGACGGGCTCGTTTACTAGCGCCATCTATGTCATTTTGCCGAAACTTATTAGAAAGGCTGTTAGCTTAACAAACACGAATGAGTTGTTAACACCCAGATGACACCTATTAAGGTGTTATAGATGGCGTTTAAAAACACGTTTTTTTGTATGGGGACCCCCTTTAATTTTTAACATATTTTGTTTTTAGTATTTGTTGTTCTAGCGGCAACAGAAATACACCTTCTCTGAAAATTTCAACTGTCTAACTATCGCGGTTAATGAGATATAGCCTGGTAACAGACGGACAGACAGACAGACAGACAGACAGACAGACAGACGGACAGACAGACAGACGGACAGCGGAGTCTTAGTAATAGGGTCCCGTTTTAGCCTTTGGGTACGGAACCCTAAAAAGTATCCTAAGTCTTATCGACACCGATCAACAACACCAATATTATAAATGCGAAAGTCCGTTTGTAGGACTTCTTCACAGTCAAACCGACCGATGACTGATTTAGCTGAAATTTTGTACAAAGACAGTTCATAGGGCAGAATTAAAAAAAAAAGTGGCGATAGCCTGAGGATACGGTGTCGGATTGGCGATCGAGAGGTCGTGAGTTCGATCCCCACCCATTGCGCTATTGACGTGAACCCACTCCAGACACAAGCATATGTAGCTTAGTTGGAGGGGTTAACAAGAATACTAGTAATGTGCAACCCACATTGCAAGTAAGCTTTTTATAATTAAAAAAAAATATAGGATACTTTTTTCTGACTTTAGATTTTTTTTATTAAATGTTGTAAATGTCTTATATCTTACCAGTTAAACGGGTTGACCAATTTCGCTGAAATTTTGTACAAAGACAGTCGATTAGACATAAAAAGACATAGGATTTTTTTTCGGCAGTTAAGGGCAGGTGTCCAGATATTTTCCAGAAAGTTTTTAAATGAATTTAAGTAGTTTTTAACGCAGGCAAAGCCTCGTATACATAATATAATACCCACCCTATGAGAAATTTTAACGAAATCAGCCGTTTTCATTTTAAATTAACCCGCTGGCGTTAAATGCGGAACTTGTGCGGAACCTACAGAATCATTTCAGTTTACTATTCTATATACAATCCAAAATTTCGCCGTCCGGGGCTCGAACCCACACCTCCTAGCCTGGGTAATACGAAGTGGATTGCGAATTTTTTTATTGTATAAAAGCGGCAATAGCCCGATGGCTAAGGCGTCGGCCTGGCGAATGAAAGGTCGTGAGTTCGATCCCCTTGCACTATCGACGTGAACCCACTCCAGACACAAGCATATTTAGTTTAGTCATAGCAACTCACATTGCTAGTAAGCTTTAAAAAATATATATAACAATGTATCTAATACTATAAGAATCTTTGTCCTGACATACTGACTGACATACTGATTGACTGACTGACTGACTGACTGATTGACAGACAACCCACAGCCTAAACCACTGGTCGTAGAGACTTGACATTTGGATGGTATATTTGTTTTAGTACGTAAGTAAGGGTGTATGTACTAAGAAAGGATTTTCCAAAATTCACCCCTGAAGGGGATGAAACGGGGGTTCAAAGTTTGTATGGAGAAACAAGATAAGATAGTCTTTTATACTCGAAACTTCACACAAGTACTTAAGTAATCAAATAAGTAAATACATGTTTCAGGATTTTTAGAAATTGCACCCTAAGAGGGTGAAGAAAGGGGTAACTAAGTCTGAAAATCAATATTATTTCGGATTGCACTGAAATTTAGAATGCAGATACTTATTATGACGTACGTATCCGCGCAGAAAGGATTTTCTAAAAAAATCCTCCTGGATACGGACCGGGGATTCAAAGTTTGTATGGCGAAACAAGATGAGATGTCTGTTTTATTTGAAACTTTACACAAAAGTACTTCTGTAAACAAGTAAGTAAAAGTACGTGTTGTAGGATTTTTCGAAATGGGGTAGGTAACAAAGTTTGAAAATTTGGGATTTTCGGGTTTTATAAATATGAATTTCGATTCGCCTTAGTCACGCGATAACATAAAAACGGGTGAGCCGAGTTGGCAAATTCTTATTTGATGTATTTAATGATAGAATCGTTTGTACAAAAGAACAGTTTTAAGTAATTAAAAGGAGTTTTTAACGCGGGCGAAGCCGCGGGGCACTTCTAGTAAAAATATAAAGTGTAGATAACACTTAAAGAAACATAATATTTTATTTAAGAGATAATTGACAAAAAATGTAAATAAAACTGTGGTGCCTAGGACAAACCTTAGGACCTTTGGTACTTGTACTATTCATTATTCTGTGCCTTTGGGCAGGCCTTCCTCACTCGCCCATAGCTACTGCGATTTATACCTAAACTTTCGTTAACGTCGGCGGTACTATCTGCCAGTCGGTTGTCACTGCTCACACGCGCCCAACGTATATTATTATTCAAATGACGGGATAAATGCGCATTCGTATTCTATATTAGAAACGATTTAAGTTTTTCATAGTCATTTTGCGGGTTTGACAAAAACAAGCATAATATGTTTCATTTTTTTATGCTAACTTTTGGTATCCAAAATGACAATTCACTTTCTCCAATTCGACTCTTAGTTAGGAATTTGATGATTCGTAACCTTTTTTTATTTTATTGGCGCAACCCTTTACTGTATCAGGTGCGCGCCGGTACATCGCGCGCTGAACGAAGTAATAACAACGCTAGGTCGAGCGCCTTAGACACATTTTTGCTTGTATTGTCTGAAATAAACGTTGGTATTGTGTTTTTGTAAGGGAGTGAAGTATCTGTTACGTTGTAACTATTATACAATCTGTGTTTTGGGCTGAGTTAGTAGATCTCTCATTTTCCTTTCCTATGTTTAGCACTCTGCCAAACATCCAGTAAGGTAAATACTCCATATATTTTTTTACAAGCTTTTATGTAGTTTCACCTGTCCCGATATTTGTCATCAAATCTTGCAAATTAAATTTAATCCACTTCCTGGTTACCAATTGAGTTGAAATTTTGCATACATGTGTTAATCACGTGACAATGCAATATTTTGACGACATGGTGCTGATCTGATGATGGAGCTGGAAGGTGGCCAAATGAACTCCTAAACTACACAAGTTATATCTGTCGTGTTTGGCTCGTGGGAATATGCATGTGTTTTTTATTTTTATTTGATTCATTATCGACTAGCAGCCCGCCCCGGCTTCGCACGGGTAGAACATATATGCCTACAAAATTTGCATCTGTTTGTTGCATCAAATATAAAATATTAACATATTTAACAATCATCGCCATATTTCAACCAATTTACACAAAACCTTAACGAATTATGCACCTAAACCTTCCTCATAAACACTCTGGCTATTGGTAAAAACCGCGTGATGATCCGTTCAGTAGCTATTGAGATTATTGCGAACAGACAGACAGACGTAGTGATGGACTTTGATTTATAATACTTACGTAGTGATATTGGACGGCCCTATGGCGTAAAGGATAGTCACCCTGATTCTGACCCGACGGTCGTTGGTTCTAATCCTAGCTATATACCTACCTATGAAAGATTTATGTGCATTCATGAATCATGGATTTTCGTACAGAGGTAGTGGGATCATTGAATCAAAATCAATCAAATCATGGGATCAAAGAAGGAGTATTATACGTTTAACGTGTGTATCTGTGTCTGTCTGTAGCATCTTAGCACCCAACCGGATGAACCGATTTTGATTTTATTATTGATATTTTTTTTTGTTTGGTAGATGTCTTCATCGAGAGTGTTCTAGTAGTAGCTTTGATTCATGAAAATTCGTTCAATCGTTATAAAACTATGAGCTTTTTTCTAGTTAATTGCGCTACGAAATCAACTTTCATAGGTCTAATCAATTCGAAAATCTTCTTCTTCAACGATATTGTAATAACATGGAAGCGTAACAGGAGATCTCCTGTACTTTACAGAATACTCAAATCCACACCAACTTACAGCTCAGATATTAAATGTCGTGTGTCGTGTGAGTCATTGGAATGTTATTATTGAAAAGATTATACATAGATCAGTCGGGGTGGTTTATATATAGATCATAACTATACAATAGAATATATTATAGATAAATTATACAATAGAATTTTATACAGTAAAAATATATTATTATACTACTTTGACTTCAAATTAATTTAGATCGGTGGGGATCTACTAGGGGTCGCAAACCGGGATCCCGGATATCGAAAATACCGGGATACCGAGCTAAATTAAGGATCTATAAATACCGGTTTTGATTTAACCAAAACCGGGATTTTCGGTATTTTCGATATTCAGTAAAAATTAAATAAAACTTTTGTAATTCTTATGTTAAAACAAAATGAAAATTGAAAACCGCGCGTAATTTCATAATTCCAACTATATTTCGCGAGAAGTAGTTTTATAAAACATTTACGACGATTATCAAGTTTAAAATTCGCGCGGGGTAATTGGTGCCGATCTGCCGACAGCCGACCAATCACGCAGCGACTAGCCGTAGCTGTATGTATACTCAAACGTGGTATGGTAAGATAACTGACTGAGTGAGACTAGATTAAAGATTACTACTTATATATTACTAGAAGTGCCCCGCGGCTTCGCCCGCGTTAAAAACTTCTTTTATTTACTTAAAACTTTCCATTGTAAAAACGATTCTAGCATTAAATACATAAAATAAGAATGAGCCAAATCGGTTCACCCGTTTTCATGTTATCGCGTGACTATGGCAATTCGGGATTCATATTTATAAAAACGAAAATCCCAAATCGTCAGACTTTGTTAACTACCCCATTTCAAAAAATCCTACAACACGTACTTTATCTCATATTATTTCGCCATACAAACTTTGAATCCCCGTTCAGTATCCGAGAGGAATTTTTAGAAAATCCCTTCTGAGCGGATACCTACGTCATTATAATACGCATTCTAAATTTCAGCGCAATTCGAAACAATATTGATTTTTGGACTTTGTTACCTCAGTTTATCCTCTTAGGGTGGCATTTTGAAAAAGTCTGAAACTCGTATTTACTTATTTATTTACTTAGAAGTATTTGTGTGAAATATCGAATAAAATGACTATCCAAACTTTGTACCCCCGCTTCATCCCCATGAAGAGTGAAATTTGAAAAATTATTTCTTAGCGGATACCTAAGTCAAAATAACTATCTGCATGCCAAATTTCAGCGCAATCCGAAACAATATTGATTTCAGACTTTGTTACCCCACTTTACCCTTTTAGGGGTGAAATTTAGTAAGAGCCTGAAACACGTATTTACTTACTTAAGTATTTGTGTGAAGTTTCGAATATAAAAGATTATCTAATCTTGTTTCTCCATACAAACTTTGAACCCCCGTTTCATCCCCTTCAGGGGTGAATTTTGGAATATCCTTACTCAGAGGGAACTAACGTCGTAATAACTATCTGTATGCCAAATTTTAGCGCAATCTGACACAATATTGATTTTCACACTTTGTTACCCCATTTCACCCTCTTAGGGGTGGAATTTCAAAAAAACCTGAAACACGTATTTATATTTTTTTTACTTGAGCACTTGTATGAAGTTTCGAATAGAAAATACTACAAACTTTGGACCCCCGTTTCATCCTCTTCAGGGGTGAATTTTGGAAAATCCTTTCTCAGAGGTAACAAACGTCGTAATAACTATCTGCATGCCAAATTTCAGCGCAATCCGAAACAATATTGAATTTTAGACTTTGTTGCCCCATTTCACCCTCTTAGGGGTGACATTTCGAAAAAACCTAAAACACGTGTTTACTTATTTATGTCCTGAAGCACTTAATGTGAAGTTTCGAATAGAAAAGACTATCTAATAATGTTTCTCCATAGAAACTTCGTACCCCCGTTTTATCCCTTTAAGGGGTGAATTCTAGAAAATCCTTTCTTAGCTGATACTTACGTCATAATAACCACCTGTATGCCAAATTTCAGCGCAATCCGAAACAATATTGATTTTCAGACTTTGTTACCCCATTTCAGCCTATTAAGGGTGGAATTTCGAAAAAGCCTAAAACACGTATTTACTTATATATGTACTCAAGCACTTGTGTTAAGTTTAGAATAGAAAAGACTATCTAATCTTGTTTCTCCATACAAACTTTGAACCCCCATTTCATCCCCTTAAGGGGTGAATTTTGAAAAATCCTTTCTTAGTACACCCCTACATACTAAGACAAATATACCCTCCAAATTTCACCTGTAAAACCACCTGTATGCCAAATTTCAGCGCAATCCAAAAAAATATTGATTTTTCGACTTTGTTACCCCGTTTCACCCTCTTAGGGGTGGAATTTTGAAAAAACCTAAAACACGGGTTTACTTATTTATGTCTTGAAGCTCTTGTGTGAAGTTTCGAATAGAAAAGACTATCTAATAATGTTTCTCCATAGAAACTTTGAACCCCCGTTTCATCCCCTTCAGGGGTGAAATTTGAAAAATCCTTTTTCAAAGGTAACTAACGTTGTAATAATTATCTGCATGCCAAGTTTTAGCGCAATCCGAAAAAATATTGATTTTCACACTATGTTACCCCATTTCACCCTCTTAGGGGTAGAATTTCAAAAAAACCTGAAACACGTATTTACTTATTTTTGTACTGAAGCACTTGTGTGAAGTTTCGGATAGAAAAGACTATCAAATCTTGTTTCTCCATACAAACTTTGAACCCCCATTTCATCCCCTTAAGGGGTGAATTTTGAAAAATCCTTTCTTAGTACACCCCTACATACTAAGACAAATATACCCTCCAAATTTCAAGTCTCTACGACCAGGGGTTTAGGCTGTACGTTGTCTGTCAGTGAGTCAGTCAGTCAGTATGTCAGGACAAAGATTCTTATAGTATTAGATTATAGTATTTGCATAAATGTATGTTTTCGTTGGAGACTATTTAATTTTGATCTCAAAAGAAACTTTAATTTTAAAATACTTTGTAAAGTTTTATTATCATTGTAGAAAAACATTAAATTCTTATATCTGCTTATTCTTTTTTTGTTATTCCTCTGAAATCCTTAAAGAAAACTTACAAACTAAACTAGTTAGTGTTATAATTAGTCGATATTTCAATATATACCGAAAAATTGTTCAGATGTCGGCAATATCGAAAATACCGAAATACCGGAATACCGGTATTGATCAGAAGTCAGTACCGAAAATACCGGTTTTGAAAAAACAGTTCGAAATTGCGACCCCTAGGATCTACAGCATCGCTAAGCTTATAATAATATTTTCGTAGTAACTATGACCTAATCTGTGGTTTCACTGCAGATATTTTATTAATTTTGCGATGCGTGTATGTGAAATCCGTGATATCTTCTAGAATTTTCATTTAAATTACATACTGTAATGGACAATTTTAATCTATAATATGTGGCCAAGCTACATAACGTAATTATTTGGATAAGGATTAATACTATATACTTGAAAATAGCCATGGAAGTAATGTAATATTTTTTTACAAAAAATTAAAGATTAAAATGGTTACTGTGAGTCAACCTTAAGAGATAGACATATGCTGTCGCGGACTTTTTTGTAGGTCTTATTAAGTTGTAAAACTCTTCCATAGAAAATATTCTTCTACATATCTATTTTCAATTGAGCAGCGTTCGTAAGAAACGTGTTTTTTCGACCGTTTTTAGTCGACTTAGGTTGCAAATTAGGTCTCCACGAATGTACCTTTGATTTAAACAGGATAATATGAAGCATCAAAACATGAAGCTTACTTAGCCTGGGCTGATGCTCGAACCCGCAAGACTAGAGATGTACGCGAAAAGAAGAAAGCTTTTAACTTAGCCGCCAAGTCCTGCAAAAAGGCTCTCAAGAAGGCTCGCTTCGATCACATACGCCGAACAGGGAACAAACTTGCTTCTTACCCCTCGGGTAGCAAAGCGTTCTGGTCCCTGGCGAAGTCGATCGAAGAGAACTTCTGCCGTCCCTCACTGCCTCCACTACTGAAACCCGATGGATCACTAGCACACTCGGCTGAAGAGAAAGCGAATTTATTTGTTACTCTGTTTGCGGAGTCTTCACGTTTAGATGCTGGCAATGCTGTACCTTCTAGTCTGCCGACTTGCGGGACGTTTATGTCGGAAATCCGCATTCGTCAGACTGAAGTACGCAAAGCGTTGCGCAATCTAGACGTGAACAAAGCTAGTGGTCCAGACGGTATACCAGCTGTAGTCTTGAGGACGTGTGCACCTGAGTTGGCTCCTATTTTGACACGCCTCTTTCGCTTGTCTATGACGACTGGTCAAGTGCCTAAGTCCTGGAAGCAAGCAAACGTGCAACCCGTGCCGAAAAAGGGTAGTCGTGCAGACCCTGTCAATTACAGGCCTATCTCAGTCACTTCCATACTCTGTAAGACTATGGAACGTGTACTGAACCACAGGCTCCTGGCATACCTAGAAGTGAACGATCTCCTCAGTGACCGACAATACGGGTTTCGCCGAAACCGGTCTACTGGGGATCTTCTAGCGTATGCCACGCACATCTGGAGCGAAGCCATCGAGAACCACGGCGAGGCGCTGGCCGTCTCTCTTGACATCTCGAAGGCTTTCGACAGGGTTTGGCACGATAGCCTTATTAGCAAGCTTCCTTCATACGGCCTGCCCACTGGTTTATGTGTTTGGATAGCAGATTACTTAAGGGATCGGTCGATTCGAGTGGTCATCGATGGCTGTTCTTCCGACCAATTGGCCATAAATGCCGGAGTCCCTCAAGGATCAGTACTCTCTGCAACACTTTTTCTGCTGTATATTAATGACCTGCTTAAACCCGGTATCTTTGGGTACGCAGATGACATCACTGTTGTAGAGAGTTATACATCCAACGCACGAACCAGTGCATTACAAATCCAGTCTCATAGAGAAGCGATGGTCGAACGCTTGAACTTTTCTTTGAAGGCAGTCTCTGATTGGGGCGATGCTAATCTGGTCAAGTTCAATGCTGCGAAAACCCAGGCGTGTCTTTTCTACGCTAAACGGAGCCCATTTCTACTGGCTCCTACTTTCCGGGATGTGTCCGTTCCGATAAGTAACAATCTCGAGCTTCTTGGCATCTCTTTGACACCAACTCTCAATTTCGGCTCTTATATTGAGTCTAGAGCCCAGCTAGCCTCAAAAAAGCTTGGCATTTTGGCTAAGGTGAGACGGTTCACACCGGGACAGTTGCTTAATCTTTACCAAGCACAAGTCCGGTCGTGTATGGAGTACTGTTCTCACCTTTGGGATGGTTCTGCTAAATACCAGCTGGAGACACTGGAAGCTATTGAGAGGAGAGCCAAAAAACTCATCAGCGATGACCTATTAGTAAGCAAGAGACTCCAGAGTCTCGCGCATCGCCGCAAAGTCGCTTGTTTATCGGTTTTCTATCGGATACATTTCGGAGAGTGTGCAATGGAACTGCATGATTTGATTCCACCATCCCCATTTTATAATCGGACATCCAGAGACACTAAAAGGCGCCACCGATTTATGGTGGATATACCATCTACCTGAACGAAGCGATTTGCTTCTTCGTTCATCATACGAACCGCTAAGGAATGGAATACCCTGCCTGAGTCCGTGTTTCCGATTAAGTACAATATGGGGGTCTTCAAATCGCGAGTGAATAGGTATCTTCTGGGTAAGCACGCTACATCATCGATCGCATCATCACTTAACATCAGGTGAGATAGTGATCAAGTGCTACCCAGTTCGGTATAAAAAAAAAAATATATATTTACCCTATTTTCATCCCGAAAGTCCATTCTATACATTAGTGAAAGAATTTTTTAAATCGGTACAGTAGTTTTTGAGCCAAATCATTACAATCATACAAAAATACAAATGTTCTCTCTTTATAATATTAGTATAGATATAACATAATAAAAAAATAAAATACTGCTGGAATTGGTCTAATTATTATTTAAATAAATATTTAAATAGGTATACAAATAAATTTGAGCAGTTTAAACGCCATCATTTCCCGGGGTCTTTGGTAGTGAATTGTGACGTCACGCACTTATGTCCGATACACGCCACATGAAGCAAACTAACTTTTATTTTTTTTAAATATGACTCCGACATTATTGTATTTAGCCAATGGCATGTTTTTATTAAATTATGCAGTTTCTCTAATCTCGTACTCATTTTTACCTATATTAAATGGTTAGTAATATACATTTTTGCACAACAATACGCGGCTAACACAATATTTGGAAATAAATACAAAAAGATATTAATTTTTATGTTCCCGCTAAAATTCCGCTCAATGCTTCTATCACGTGACGTAGTGAGTTATGACATCAACTTTCAATTCGACCAATGGTGATCTGTTTTACAAACTTAAATTGCATTTTTAATTTATTATTTTAGGCAAATAAAATGGAATGAAATAAACTTACATATGACTCCAGGACAACAAAGATTCGAAAAAAAAATATTTCCTATAAATCTGAGCTAGATGCATATTCCCTATTGTCTTCACTTACTCTGGCTGGTCCTAGGTTATGTAAAAACGTGTTTAAAAAGCGTAGTTTTTTTTTTAATATTACTTGTTTATTTTTCTTTTTATATCATATAGGCTAGCGTTTGACCACTATCTTACTTGTTGGTAAGTGATGATACGATCAAGGACGTTAGCACGCTAGGCCTAGAATGGGAACTGGGTCTAAAGTAGGAGTTGCCAACTTGATTAGATCCAAGATCTACTGTTTACTTACTGTTTACTGTTTTGCTTACTGACGAAATCCCCTGCGATCTACCAACTTAAGTACTTACATGTTTTTTTCCTTACCACGATCAACTGGACTAAGTACCTATATGTTTTTTGCCTTGCCACGATCGACTGGTTGGCCACCCCTGCTCTAAAGGATAGCTGCTATTTACATCATCATCATCACCTGTAATATCTGTCCACTGTTGTACATAAGCTTCTTCTTTGATAAAGAAAAATACATTCCTAGAAAGTTGAACAACAAATATTGCCTGGTGTGAACTCGGCGTAAAGGATTGCAAATGTATTTGCAATTTGATATTGTATCTATTTAATACGTGAGTTTTTAACAGACTTCAAAAAAAGGAAGAGGTTTCTCAATTAATATCTCATATAATAATCTCATATAATAATAATAATTAATAAATATATATATATTAGTTTTTATGTTTGTACACAGATAACTTCGTTGTTTATAAACCAATTTTGATTATTATTTTTTTGTTGGAAAGGAGATATCCCAAGTGTGGTACCATGGCAATTTCATCGATGTCTGATAAGAACCTCCATAGATATGGAGATAAACACCTCAAACTTGGTATAGAAAATTAATAGCGTGGCATTTGAATTTGGTTCTTTTAGATTATTAAGCGATCTTAAAATACATTAGATTTGTGTAAAAATATTCATTTATTTAAATTAAATTAAACATGTTTAATTAATCATGGGTTTATTAAATTGTTTTGAATGTCATGGAAAATAAGTTATTTATCGCTTTATTTATGTTAATTTAATTATGAAGTACATACGAGAGTTCATTGGTACTGTGTACAAATGTATTTATTTAGTTAAATGTTCATTATAATGGAGACGTTTTTTTTTTGCTTTCACTGAGCTAAACTAATTTTATTTCTCAACCGGCTTCCTAAAAGGAGTTTCTCTTTATGCCTGTTTTTTATGTGTTTGTAACGCGATTCTAAAACTGACTCGGGCAGCATGTGAAGTCGGTTTTTTTAGCATTACATCGAGGGCTAATTATTACATCAATGTTAATTTCAAAGTGTAATTTATATCTACCTACATGAATGTATAAAAGTAGTCAGAAACTCATCAATGAAGATAAAAGTTAACTGAAACGTATTCCAGTGTATTAATTGTGTTCCCATGACCTATTGACATAATAGATTTCATTTGAACGACCGCAAGTAAATTGACAACAAGTTTTTATGAATTCACATCATAAAGATGGTTCAAAGTTACATTTTAGGTCAGCTTGCAGTCATAATCTAGTCCAAGTCATACCCTTAGTAAATATATGGAGTATACGGAAGATTTTAATGTGAACGTACCGGCTTTTGTTCGCGTGTATTTACTTCGGAAATGCTCCGACCAGGTTTCAACCTATTACGTAGGTCATTGTCTAGGAGCGGCTAGGATGGCGGCAACGCACGTCGTATTGCCCGCGCTTCCCGGTGCAACTGTTGAAACCTGGTCGGAGCATTTCCGAAGTAAATACACGTGAGCAAAATCCGGTACGTTCACATTAAAATGAATAATTTTCGCGAAAACTTTCAAACTATACTGAATGAAATATTAGTGTGAACATAAATAGCATGCTTTTCAACATTGTGTTGTTTCCCTGCTCTTATACACAGTCACTGGCACTTAATGGTTAATAATGCATATTTTAGACATGGGCGTTATTGGCTATTCCTGGCAACGGTTTTCTAACCGATATTTGGTGTCAATATCGGTTTTGACAACCGTTGCCGAATATCGGTATTAAAGCCAGTTTTCAGCTAGCTAATTCGCGTTTCGTTTGTGACTTCATTCTCATTATTTGAAGGTGGTTGCCTAAGGTCAGTTTGTTGTGCCAAAAAAATAGACGCATGAGCCTTTTTAAGGTGAGAGTTTAAATTCCCTGTCGAGGTTTTGTATGACAAAGTCTGTTTGCAATATTTACAAATAGCAAAAAATATTATCCTTTTTCTCAAAATGGGTCCACACGACACCCTTTTTGCCAGACATTTTTATCCAACAAAAACGTTTAATATTCCGTACAATACACAAAAACACTAATATCACTTACCTATTTAAAACTTTCTTTTTATATATACACTTTAGGTTCTATACAACACAACTTACACAACACACAGCAACACTAATTTCACTTACTCTAAGACACTTAACACTTAAATAATTATATGTATGTTGCACACAACTATATTCAAACAATATATACACACAATTATGTACTATTTTTAATTAGTCAATAATCGATAACACACTCAATCCAAAATTAAATCACTTAGGGGCTAAAAAACACAACACAGCAATTAACACAAAAAATATGGAATTCACCGCACGCACAAATCAATCGCTCAAAGCAATCGAACGAAGTAATTAAAAGTTTAAAAGTTTGATTGAAAACAAACACACGCGTCTTGGCGCCACCTGCGCGCGCATTCAAAAACCAATTCTACATTTCTTCTATCATCTTGTTATCGTCAAGTTATTACGACCTTATTTTGAAAGCGGTAAGGTGCAAAGTTGTAACTATAAAAACCTGTCAGAGGTCAAGCTTTAATGAACGCTTTTCGGTTTCGCGCCAATTCGCGCATGCGCAAAGCAAAGTGTAACTGCAAAAACCAACTGTCCATTACAGTTCGATCTAACGAACCTCATTTTTTAAGCCTTAGCGTAATAGAGATAAGGTCGTCTTTGGTTTCATCAATAGTAGTGAAATGTTGCTGGATAATGGTAGCTATGGCGATTTTGGCGATAGCCAATATTCGCTCTGTCCCTGTCTTGTACGTGATGAATCAATTAGAATAAAAGAGAAGGCATAATTATTAATTTTGGTTATTGTTGGCAGCGTCGCGCGTAGGGTTACCATACCATACCATATCTCAGGTTTTGTCGTGTCGAGAGATTTCAGGATGAACTAAGATCACATTAATTAAAAGTAAAACAACCTAAAAATAATCTTCTATTCGTAACAATTGAACAGTTATAATAATATCGTTTAAAAACTAAAAAACAACCGACTTCAATGCCGCGCTATTCATTTTCAGTACCAATTTTGAGATGTTTATCTCAATATCGCTGGAGATACTTATCATACCTCGATAAAATTACCATGGTACCACACTTGGGATATCTCCTTTCGAACAAAAAAAGAATAATCGAAATCGGTTCATAAACGACGAAGTTATCCGCGAACAAACATAAAAAAAAAAAAAAAATATATACGATCGAATTGAGAAACCTCCTCCTTTTTTTGAAGTCGGTTAAAAATCAATACTTATTTATACAAGTAAAACAAACTATAATTAAGATAGTTTAAAAACTAAAACAAAACAACCGACATGAATGCCCCGCGCGCGAGTCAATTTCAGTAGCAAGTTTTAAACGTTTATCGTCATATCTCTAGAGATACTTATAAGATCTCGATCTCTAAATTACAATGGGACCACCTCGGGATCGTACCCTACCAATTACAAAGAGAATCATTCGTTTCATTTTCATTTCAATCGGTTCACAATTGACGGTGTAATCTCGTAACATACAAAAAAAATACATACAGACGAATTGAGAACCTCCTTTTTTTTGGAAGTCGGTTGATACTTAATCTTCTTTTGGTAAAAAATTAAAAATTGAACATTTTCAGAACAGTCAGAACAGAAAATTCTCAAACAGTATAAAATCTCAGGACTTTTCCATGGAAATCAGGCCTCCGGTCTTTTGATTTTTTCATCTGGTAATGGTAACCCTAGTCGCGCGCGTTATCGTAGTTATTGTACCTAACTACCTATATGTATCGTTGTTGAAGCTATAAAGTATAATGTGCAACTGCAAAAACCAACTCTCCATTACAGTTCGATCTAACGAAACTCATTTTTAAGCCTTAGCACAGTAGAAATAAGGTCGTCTTTGGTTTCATCAACAGTAGTGAAATGTTGCTGGGATAATGGTAACTATGTCGATAGCCAATATTTGCTCTGTCCCTGTTTTGTACGTGATGAATCAATTAGAATAAAAGAGAAGGCATAATTATTTTGGTTGTTGTTGCCAGTGGTTGGCAGGTTTCAGCCTTAGCACAGTAGAAATAAGGTCGTCTTTGGTTTCATCAACAGTAGTGAAATGTTGCTGGGATAATGGTAACTATGTTGATAGCCAATATTGGCTCTGTCCTGTCTGTGTGTCTGTGTTTTGTACGTGATGAATCAATTAGAATAAAAGAGAAGGCATAATTATTTTGGTTGTTGTTGCCAGTGGTTGGCAGCGTTGCGCGCGCTATTGTAGTTATTAGTTATTGTACCTAACTACTATATGTATAGTTTTAGTTGCCGCCGTAGTTGGTTTGGTTGGTAACCAAAAAACCGTTGCTAGCTATTGTAACGAGGTATTTCGACTCGTTACATATTTTTCGCTTGGAAGCACATTTCAGCTTCTAAGACTGACAAAATTACCTTTTTGTTTTAAATAATTTAGAACATTTTCGTATTTAGCCATTTTTAGTCGATTTTAAATAATCGAGTTATTACTTGGTCTGTGGATCATTCAATATCCTATAGACAATCTTTAAAAAAAAAATGACTTTGACATCTGTCAATTCTCGATCGGAGACGTCACTTTTTCTTGCCCCTAGGCATACAAAGGGCTCATTTTTAGAAAATTTTATAAATCGGATTCTATTAAGTGAATCCGTATTCCAAATCGCCCTTGCGATAATACTCGGCGTGCTTATGGCGTAGTGCCATATGATTACGTCGTGATTTTGCGGTGAGTCAATTTTTGATAACCTAAAATGTTTCGCGTCATCCTTCATGGCGACAAATTACAATCGGATTTTTGGTTACAGCCTTTTGGCGCTGTTTGGACGACTGTCGTCTACTGTTTGTGCGACGATGGGTGTCGTCAACTGTTTGTTCGACGCTGGAAGACGTCGTTAGTTTGAGGTGTTTGTGCGACGCACACAGTTTGGATGTCGTCGTAGTTTTGAGCTGTTGGTGCGACGATGAATGACGTCTGTTTAGAGTGGAGTGCTCAGACGCCCCCGGACGCTGCAGCTAAGCTAATTTCATTATAACTCTTTTTATTACCCTTAAAACTTTAATTTCATATTCGCAAGATGCAAGAAAGACAATAACCAAATTTCAGTAGTAAAATGTAAAATAAATTAACCTAAAAAGTAACGAAAACCGAATGGTATTTATAGTCAAATGTTTAGACATAGTATTCCGGCTTTAACTAAATAATGTGTATCTCATTCTGGAGGTAAGGGACGTTTTGAAGTATTAAAATTTGTCATACATTCCCAAAACAGTGTTATATCATTTGCCTGTCCCCCGGTCCGAGATTAAAAGTCTCAATGACACCGCTGATTTATCCTGGTAAGTTTTAGATCTTGGTAGAACAAGGGCGCTCGATATTCATAAATACTGTCTACCTAACATTAATTTTTAGCTTTTTATACTCTATAACCTTCATGTTACGACCAGTAACGTTTAGATTTTTATTAACAAATTTTATATTACAATTAGCGCGAGAACAGGGACCGGAGTTACCTCCACCTATATAATCTTTCTTGCATCTTATTTTTGTTTTTCTTGTCACAATTTAGTGCAATTTTTGTTATTTTTAGCATTTTTACAGTTTTTGTACTTTGAAAACACAATTGTTACAACTTTTTTTGTATTTTAACAAAACTAATTAACATAAAATGTTCTTTATATGTCTTATATACTGGATAGACTAATCTAAGTGTGTACTTACTATATAATAACATTTGAGATATGCGTTGTTTACATTTTGTAAGGAACTGACCTTGACCACATTGAAAGTGCTAAGTTTTTGTTTGAATTGATATAACTATGTCTTATATAAAGTTATAACGTTTGTTTACTGTTGAGAAGCATTAAGCTACATTCATATTAGAAAATACTAGCTTATTAACATAATTATTAACTAGTTTATTGATTTTACTTTTCACAAATAGATATAACCTTAGCCGTTGTTAATAATCTTGAAAATTAAGATAAATTGTGAATCTTTTTTGCATCTTACATACTTCACAATTTGAATGTTTCTTTGTACATTCAAATTTCTTTAAATACTTTTGAACATTATTAAATATTAACATAAACTTTAAAACATAATAACTTAAACGGGTTTTTAACAAAAAATCTTATAAACTTTGATGAGTTTTAACTATTCTTTGAATTTTTAGTTGGTTGTTTGTCTTTGTTTCTTTAATATTTTTGATTATTCATCATGACTGACAAACAGGTTCAATTTCCACCCTTGTTGGAAGAGAATTTACCTGGTACTTCTAGGGATGTTATTTCTAATCCGGCGTTGGATAATTTAGTTATGCAGAATGCAACAGAGGCTGTCGAACCTTTCTTACCTAACCTTGGTCATAGTAGCTTGCATAATTTTACACCTTTACCTTCGTTTAACTCGATGAATGTTCAACTCAATGAACAATTGAAAAAGCATTTGCCTTCAACAAATAAACTTCCTGATTTGAAGCGTAGTAAGATATCTTTTGATGGGAAAACTTGTGTTAGAGATTTTATCACTTCGGTTGAGGAGTATTTTTTGTATAAAAATTTTGATGAAAACTTTTTAGTCGGTTCTTTTTCTGATCTGCTCACTGGAACAGCAACGAAATGGTTCCGTAGTATTCGAATTAGGGTTTCTTCGTGGACAACACTTAAAACTGAATTGTTGAACAGATTCGACAAACCTGAATTTGATTATCATTTGGAGTATGAAATGAGAACTCGCAAACAACGGAGTAATGAGTCACTTCCTGATTTCATTACTGAGATTTTAGATATGTCTAGCAGATTAGCTAATCCAACTTTTGAGAATGTTTTAATAACTATAATTAAACACAACATGTTACCTATTTACACACCGTTTTTATTTGGAAAATCAATAGACACTATTGAACAGTTTATCCGAATTAGTAAGGAATTAGAGATTTTAGTTAACCGAAAACCTGTAAAGGAAATTAAACAAAACTTTCATGCGGTTGAAACCAAACTTTCTTGTTTGAAGTGTAAGTCGACTGACCACACTTATAAAGAGTGTACAGAGATTCTTGGACCTGTGTGCTTTAAATGTCATAAACGAGGCGTTTTGACAAAGAACTGTGATACTTGTCATTCTGACAATATTAAAAATAATAATAATTCAAAAAACTTGTAAGGCATCGGGCCCAAGTTTTTGATAAAACTTCTGGTGTTCCGATATCTAATTATAAACCTGATGATGATACGTGTAAGAGAGAATTTTCAGAATGGCTTGACTATTTAAAAACATTTTTTTCTGTTCATAAAGCAGCTCCTATACTTTTTACTAAACAAAATGATACTAGACCATTTTTAAAATTTACCATTTATAATGAAACTTTTTCTGGATTGCTAGATAGTGGTTCAAATAGCTGTGTTTTAGGTAATAACCAACACTTGCATTTTTTCTAAACTAGGATTTCAAATTAAACCTATTGATGCCTCCGCTTGTACTGCTGACGGTTCATCAAGAAAAGTTATCGGTTCTATGCGATTACCGGTTACCGTTGACAATGTTTGTAAACTTGTAGAATTTTTAATAATACCCTCTTTTGATCCACCTATTATATTGGGATTTGATTTTTGGTTGAAATTTAATTTAGCTAAAGACTTGTGGAAAAATATTGAATATGTTCACAATAATAAAATTCAAGTGAACGCTGTTACTTCTACAGTTCATTTAACTCCTTCTGAGAAACAACAACTAGATGAAACCATTGCTTTGTTTGAAGATATTTCTTATGAGAAAAAAGGTTTAGGCCTTACCACCCTTGTGGAACATAAAATTAACGTTACTGGCGACCCTTTTAAAAGTAGATATTGGCCGTTGAGTCCTGCTAAACAAAAAGAACTTTATGATGAAGTGGAAGTTTTATTAAAGGAAGGAATTATAGAACCTTCAAAATCTCCTTGGTGTTCCCCTGTATTAGCCGTCGATAAAAAAGATGGTGGAACCAGATTATGTTTAGATTCGAGACGATTAAATTCAATAACTGTTAAAGATTCTTATCCTTTGCCGTACCCTTCTAGGATATTAGACAGCCTTCGTGGGGCTAAATTCATATCTACCATAGATCTTTCTAAAGCATTTCTGCAAATTAAACTTGAAGAGTCCTCTCGTGAAAAGACTGCTTTTGTAGTTCCTGGAAAAAACTTGTACCATTTTGTTCGGATGCCTTTTGGAATCACCAACGCACCGGCAGAGTTACAACGCTTGGTTGATAAACTCTTTGGACCTGAATTTGACAATGTCCTGTTTAAATACTTAGATGATTTAATTTTAGTAAATGATAATTTTCAAAATCATATAGAGTAAAAAAAAAGTCCTTAAAAAAGTCCATGAAATACTTAAAAACTCAGGCTTAACAGTAAATCTTAAAAAATGTGAATTTTGCAAAGAAAGACTCCGTTATCTCGGTTATATTGTAGACAGTCAAGGCCTACATACTGATCCGTCTAAATTAGAAATTATAGAAAACTTTCCACGACCAGAGTCCGTAAAACAACTTAGAAGCTTTTTAGGATTATGTTCATATTATCGACGTTTCATTTGTAAATTCGCTGATATTGCCTCCCCTTTAACTAAATTAACTTCCGGAAGTAAAAAGATAAAACATACTTTTGTTTGGAATGAAGAAGCTGAAGAAGCCTTCATTAATTTAAAAAATGCTTTAATAACTACACCTGTTTTACAGTGTCCTGATTTTGAAAAACCTTTCTTTTTACATTGCGATGCTAGTTCTGTAGGAATTGGTAGTGTTCTGAGTCAAGAAGACGAAAATAATGAACAACATCCAATTGCTTATTATTCAAGATCTTTAAATAAATGTGAAAGAAATTATAGTACCACTGAACGTGAACTTTTGGCAGTTTTAGATTCAATTGAACATTTTAGACCTTATGTCGAAGGAATGAAATTCACAGTTGTGACAGATCATGCTAGTCTTAAGTGGCTTTTAAAACTTAATAACCCTAGTGGACGCTTAGCTCGATGGGCTGCACGTATTTCTCAATTTACTTTTGATATTGTTCATAAAAAAGGATCTTTACATCAAGTTCCTGACGCTTTATCTAGAATCAATATAACTTCAATATTAGTTTCCGCTATAAATATTGTCTCACCAGATGAAGATATAGAAGACCCTTGGTATAGAAAAGTCTTTATAAATTGTCAAAAATACCCTTCTAGAATGAAAAACCTTCGAGTAGAAGATAATACTTAGTATCGTTACTGTAAAAACAAATTTGACCCTAATAGTCGTTTGAATTGGAAAATTGTTATACCTAAAGAACATGTTTTAGATACTATTCGTTCTAATCATGATGATATTAATTCTGGACACTTTGGAATACATAAAACTCTTAATAAAATAAAACAACATTATTATTGGAAAGGAATGTTCGGAGACGTTCAAAGATATATTTCTTCTTGCGACATTTGTAAAGCTTATAAACATTCAACTTCTGCTCCTGCTGGTAAGATGGTTAACCCTAAGAAAGTTGATCAACCTATGGTAATGTTATCCGTTGATATTATTGGGATTTTACCTAAATCTTATTCTGGACATAGATTCATTCTTTCAATTGTAGATGTTTTTACTAAATATTGTTGGATATTTCCTATGATAAATGCTACTTCTAAAGTAATATGTAAAATCTTTGAAAAAGAAATATTTCTTAAATTTGGTGTACCTAAAATCTTAGTGGCCGACAACGGACCCCAATTTATATCTAAATATTTTGTAGATTTCTTAAAAAATTTCAACATAACTAAAATATTTTATAATGCACTATACACTCCACAGAATAATCCAGTAGAAAGATATAATAAGACAATAGAAACATGTATTTCTTGTTTTGTTAAAAATGATAATCGAACTTGGTCAAGGTTTTTGCCTCATGTCCAATTAGCTTTAAATAGTAGTGTAAATCTTGCTACAGAGTACACTCCTAACTTTTTGATGTTCGGTAGAGAACTTATTTTTGATGCATCTTTGCACCGTTTTAGTAACTCTTTAGATAACTTAGATCAACTTGAGCTTGGTACTAGAGATACTTATGCTCAGTCTTTAAATTCACTTAGTGAAGTTTTTGTTAAAGTTCAAGCTTATCTTTTGAAAGCTTATAAGCGTAATGCTCTTTATTATAATAGGGGAAGAAAAGTCATTTCTTTTGATGTCGGTGATGTAGTTTGGCGTAGAAGTTTTGTACAGTCAAATGCACCTGCATATTTTTCGGCTAAATTAGCACCTAAGTTTATTAAATGTGAAATTGTAGAGAGAATTTCTCCTAACGTTTATGTACTAAAGGAATTTAATAAAACAAGTACTGGACGTTATCATGTTAAAGATATAATTAAATATTAAAATTTTCATTTTTGGATATAACACTTTATTTAGATTTGTTTTGATATTCTGTTTGGAATGTGCGTTGATTGTGGAAGCATGAGATTTGATGTATGAAAGAGACCGCACAAGATGAAAGATGATTGCCTGAAAGGAAAACCAACACTTTATTGAAATACAACTTTAAATATACTAAACCTAACTTAGGTCTATTTTTGGAACTTTTATTCTATTTTTGATACCTTCATCTTATTTTTGGAACTTTTATCCTGCTTTTGAACTTTTACCCAACTTTAAAAACTACATCTAACGATTATATTTTCTTTTAGAAATTTTCTTGGCATCAAAGGATCTTATGTATATTTTTGTATATTTTATTATTTTGGTTATTTTGAAAAGCTTTTCACTTTTCAAGTATTCAACTCTTTTAGATACTTTGAGAAGTTTTCCACTTTTCTAGTATAAATATTGTTTTAGATTGCTATGAAAAGCTTTCCACTTTTCAAATAGCCTGCACATAGTGTAAATACATTTTTAATATAAATGTGTTTCAGTCTTTGTGAAGCATGTTATATATTATTTAGATTATTTAGTTTGTGTTTGTTGTAGACCTAAGACTTGGATTCAAATCCACTTAGAGCTCTATATAATTTTTACCCGGATTTGCCTCTCGGATTTGACTCTTTTGAGCTTTTGTCTCAGTTAACCTTTATGGGTAAGTTTTTTTTACTCTTCATTTTTTTCCCGCGTTGACATTTTTGGTTCAAACGTTGGAAACTTTAGATATTGTGAACGGAAAGTCGGTGGTGTTGAGCCGGTCACAATACACCTTTGTTGTTTTCCCAACAAACTTTTGTTAACTTGTTATTGTGCACGGAATGTCGGTGGTGTTGAGCCGGTCACAATATACAATTTTTGGTCTTTTTGACAAACCCTTTTATTAATTTGTTAGTGTTCGGAAAGTCGGTAGAGTTGAGCCGGTCACTACTTATTATTTTTGGTTCTCTATTTTTATGAGAATAATTTGAACTTTTGTTGTTCAACTTTTTCATTGAAAACTTGTTCACTGAATCTTTTGCAGTGAATAATTATCTAAAGTCGGCAGCTAATGCTTAACCGTACTACAATATGGATAACCTTTGTTATTACCTTTTAATTTAGTTAGAATCGTTCTGAGATTATAAAAGATAGAGGCGATGGTGCTTATCTACACTTTTGTTAAATATTTCAGAAATATTTATTTGGTTTGTAATACAGATAAGTAGATGGAGGCTATGGTGCTTATCCACTCTTGAGTATAATTAATTTGTGATGGATTTTAGGATTGAGTCATATTGATGGATTAGTTTTGATAAATCTTAACATTGTTTTTCACTTGGTTAGAAAGTTTTTATAACTTGTTTTTCTAGAGCAACTTAGTCAGTGGCTAGAAGCTTAACTGATTTAACGTCATGCTTTATTAGTGTCTTCTTTTAGTTTGAATAAATTCCATATTTTGGTGGTGGAATATTTTCTGTTTATTAATTTTTTTGAATAAGTTTTTATTAGGAATTTTTTGGGAGTTCTTCTCAAAAATAAAAGAAGTTTCATTCTTTTATTTTCTTTGGGAAGGTATGTACTGTAACGAGGTATTTCGACTCGTTACATATTTTTCGCTTGGAAGCACATTTCAGCTTCTAAGACTGACAAAATTACCTTTTTGTTTTAAATAATTTAGAACATTTTCGTATTTAGCCATTTTTAGTCGATTTTAAATAATCGAGTTATTACTTGGTCTGTGGATCATTCAATATCCTATAGACAATCTTTAAAAAAAAAATGACTTTGACATCTGTCAATTCTCGATCGGAGACGTCACTTTTTCTTGCCCCTAGGCATACAAAGGGCTCATTTTTAGAAAATTTTATAAATCGGATTCTATTAAGTGAATCCGTATTCCAAATCGCCCTTGCGATAATACTCGGCGTGCTTATGGCGTAGTGCCATATGATTACGTCGTGATTTTGCGGTGAGTCAATTTTTGATAACCTAAAATGTTTCGCGTCATCCTTCATGGCGACAAATTACAATCGGATTTTTGGTTACAGCCTTTTGGCGCTGTTTGGACGACTGTCGTCTACTGTTTGTGCGACGATGGGTGTCGTCAACTGTTTGTTCGACGCTGGAAGACGTCGTTAGTTTGAGGTGTTTGTGCGACGCACACTGTTTGGATGTCGTCGTAGTTTTGAGCTGTTGGTGCGACGATGAATGACGTCTGTTTAGAGTGGAGTGCTCAGACGCCCCCGGACGCTGCAGCTAAGCTAATTTCATTATAACTCTTTTTATTACCCTTAAAACTTTAATTTCATATTCGCAAGATGCAAGAAAGACAATAACCAAATTTCAGTAGTAAAATGTAAAATAAATTAACCTAAAAAGTAACGAAAACCGAATGGTATTTATAGTCAAATGTTTAGACATAGTATTCCGGCTTTAACTAAATAATGTGTATCTCATTCTGGAGGTAAGGGACGTTTTGAAGTATTAAAATTTGTCATACATTCCCAAAACAGTGTTATATCATTTGCCTGTCCCCCGGTCCGAGATTAAAAGTCTCAATGACACCGCTGATTTATCCTGGTAAGTTTTAGATCTTGGTAGAACAAGGGCGCTCGATATTCATAAATACTGTCTACCTAACATTAATTTTTAGCTTTTTATACTCTATAACCTTCATGTTACAACCAGTAACGTTTAGATTTTTATTAACAAATTTTTTTATTACACTATGTCAATATCGATACGGTACGTTAGAGGAGTGGCAACCGATTTCAGTTACGTTTTGCTATAGCTGACCCATGTCTAATATTTATTACACATTAACTTGTGGAATAACACAAGTTTTAGAGAAAAAATACAACAATAGCACACACTTTTTTACGTTCCCGCCAAAAGTCCTGTATAGTATATTTTTAACCTTTCATATGCTGGGATCCCAGCCTTTAATTAAAAATTCTATTGCCTTGCATGTATTCCACCATGCAAAAGGTCAAATAAGAAATGAAGAAGAAAGAAGAAAATATTATACTTTCATAGTATTTGTATGGAGTCAAAGTGACATAAATATTAACACTTTGACTGTGGCACTTTTTCGCATATTTTTTAAATTATTTTTTGTAATTTTTTTTCTTAGCTGTGGCATCAAATCAAAACTAAAATCCAACAGCAGAAGGTCACACACAACCCTTGTGAAAAGATTAATTTAAAAAAAAAATTATAATATATTTTTTTAAATTTTACTTCAGATACCAAAAATAAAAAAACGCACGGTGTGTGTTTTCAGCAGCGAACGAGTTAAATAAATTAGGTTACTAGATGTTTGGAATCCAACATTATTGTCTACCAAAAAGGTTGATACCAAACTTTTTGGGTAGGTCTAGGTAGTACTAGTAGTTGTCTTGGTACTCTTGTCTGCCGGATTGTAGACACTTGCTAGTCACTATATACATGTTTGTGTGCCAGCATTATTATAAAATAAATCCTAACATACAAGCTGTCAAATGAACCTTCATTCTTACCTAATTCAAAACAAAGAAATATTAGCAGTATTGAATTTTCAGAAGCGAATGAGATTTTTGTTATGATTGCCTAATTGGCTAGGCCTGTATCATCATACTCACTAAAGCATGGTTGACGATTTTTTGAGCCCTCTTGTACTTAGAATTAAAAGAAAACTGCAAGTCCGGGGTAAAACCTCCTTCAAACGGCGCGTTTTTATACGATTTGTACAGGAAAGACATTTACAAAATTTGTTATGTAAACACTGAATCTTCAATTTACACTTTGTGAAATGCCGTCTCAAGGTCACTAACACATTTATATAACTAAATATTGCACTTTAAACACAAAATTCGCGAAATATTACGAAAAACGCACAAAAACCGACAGATTTGACAGTTCGGAAGCGACATATTATGATCACTATTTTGGCTACTCCCGACCGCCCGCATCATAAAAAACGCGTTATATCCGCAAATATAAGATAAAAATAAATAAAGTACTCACCTGATCTTGTGATCTGTCCCGGAGATGGGTTCACAGGCAGCAAAACAGCCTTGTGTGTCAAGTCTTCTATAGACAGACCAGTCACAGCAGTCGAAAGAAGTGGATTTTTCACTATGTTCCTAGTGGTATGGTCACCGAAACTTTTGTCTGACATGTTCGATGGCTTTTTATTTACCGGCACATGCGAAAAATTTCACTAATTTACACATTCGGAGGACATAATTTTGGTAAATAGTTACACAAAGTTACGTGTCACTTGCATATTTTGACAATTTTGATATGTCACATGTGACATTACAGTTTGCAAGGTCAGCTAGGAACTTGATCGCCCTTTGTTTATTTAAAAAAATATTATACAGAAGATTTTTATGTAGGTACCATGTACACAAACACTAGTTAGATATGAGCCGTACTCTTTTATATTTTATCGTTGTTTCAGCTGTTCATTTACTTTATTGGGCAATGGAAATTGTAAATTCTTATCATCGCTAATAACTAAAAGTTTTCATTGACCCTGTAAACAAGTAAACCTATAACAGCTTTGAGTCTACAGCCAGTTTATTTATCTCAGTATAACAGTCTGTAACAGACTTGAACTACTCCAATAAGCGCAGCATAGCCTTTTTAGGGTTCCGTAGCCGAATGGCAAAAAACGGAACCCTGATAGATTCGTCATGTCTGTCTGTCCGTCCGTATGTCACAGCCACATTATTCCGAAACTATTAAGTCTACACAGTTAAAACTTGGTGGGTAGGTGTATTCTGTGAACCGCATTACGATTTTTATACAAAAATAAAAAAATATATATAATAAAGTAATAATAAAGGGAGGCTCCCCATACATGAAACTGAAACTAAAAAAAAAAAGATTTTATAAAACCTATACGTGCAGTGAGTCTAGAAAGGTCTTTAAACATGCATTGAGGTTCCTAAAACCATGTTTTCTTAAAGTCAATCCTTATTTTTTTATAAAGATTACTCGCAATGTGGGTTGCACATTAATAGTATTCTTGTTAACCCCTCCAACTAAGCTAAATATGCTTGTGTCTGGAGTGGGTTCACGTCAATAGTGCAATGGGTGGGGTGGGGATCGAACTCATGACCTCTCGATCGCCAGTCCGACACCCTATCCATTGGGCTATTGCCGCCTTGAATTTGAAAGATAGGCTCGTCTAAAGTGGTAAAATGTGTGAAAAACGTTCCTATTTCACGGCTAAAAATTAATTGGCAACGTGGTGGTACCACATGAGTAAATAAAGAAAAGGAAGTGGTACCGCCCTAGGAGGACTAGCAGAAGTCGTACCACTACAATTTATGTAAGTACATAGCAATTACAACATTATGACGGACTAATCGGACGGATTATGTCGGACTCTAATAATAAATACGGATTAAATTGATTTTTTCAAAACATCTGAAGCGCACAATCATATTATATATCTAATACTATAAGAATCTTTGTCCTGACATACTGACTGACTGACTGACTGACTGACTGACTGACAGACAACGCACAGCCTAAACCGCGGGTCGTAGAGACTTGAAATTTGGAGGGTATATTTGTCTTAGTACGTAAGGGTGTACTTAGAAAGGATTTTCCAAAACTCACCCCTGAAGGGGATGAAACGGGGGTTCAAAGTTTATATGGAAAAACAAGATTAAGTCTTTTCTATCCGAAACTTCACATAAGTGCTTCAGTAAAAAAATAAGTAATACGTGTTTCAGATTTTTTTGAAATTCCACCCCTAAGAGGGTGCAATGGGGGTAACAAAGTGTGAAAATCAATATTGTTTCGGATTGCGCTAAAATTTGGCATGCAGATAGTTATTACGACGTTAGTTACCTCTGAGAAAGGGTTTTCCAAAATTCATCCCTGAAGGGGATGAAACGGGGGTTCAAAGTTTATATGGAAATACAAGATTAGATAGTCTTTTCTATCCGAAACTTCACATAAGTGCTTCAGTAAAAACATAAGTAAATACGTGTTTCAGGTTTTTTTGAAGTTCCACCCCTGAGAGGGTGAAATGGGGTAACAAAGAGTAAAAATCAATATTGTTTCGGATTGCGCTGAAATTTGGCATGCAGATAGTTATTACGACGTTAGTACTCTCTGAGAAAAGATTTTCCAAAATTCACCCCTGCAGGGAATGAAACGGGGGTTCAAAAATTGTATGGAAAAACAAGATTAGATAGTATTTTCTATTCGAAACTTCATACAAGTGCTCTAGTTAAAAAACAGTCTTTTATATTCGAAATTTAACACAAGTACTTAAGTAAGTAAATACGTGTTTCATGTAGTTATTTTGACTTATCCGCTAAGAAAGAATTTTTCAAAACACACTCTTTTTGGGGGGATGAAGCGGGGGTTCAAAGTTTGGATAGTCGTTTTATTCGACATTTCACACAAGTACTTCTGTAAATAAATAAGTAAATACGAGTTTCAGACTTTTTCAAAATGCCACCCTAAGAGGATAAACTGGGGTAACAAAGTCTAAAAATCAATATTGTTTGGGATTGCGCTGAAATTCAGAATGCAGATAGTAATTATGACGTAGGTATCCGCTCAGAAGGGATTTTCTAAAAATTCCTCCCGGATACGGAACGGGGATTCAAAGTTTGTATGGCGAAACAAGATGGGATAAAGTACGTGTTATAGGATTTTTCGAAATGGGGTAGGTAACAAAGTCTGTGAATTTAGGTTTTTCGGGTTTTATAAATATAAATTGCCTTAAGTCACGCGATAACATGAAAACGGGTGAACCGATTTGGCTAATTCTTATTTGATGTGTTTAATGATAGAATTGTTTTTAAAAATGAAAAGTTTTAAGTAAATAAAAGGTTTTAACGCGGGCGAAGCCGCGGGGCACTTTTAGTTAAGTATATGCGTACAACGGAATGTTTTCAGTAGCATCTCTACTTAGTCTGTGGTTCTTCTATTTTGACATTTATTTAGCTGACAAGACATAGAATTTGACAGTGACACATAACCTCTACTTTTGTTTTGTTGAATGTTGATGATGTTTGTTTACTTCACATCACAATTGCATTTCACTCATACAAAAATTAATAAATTTTGATATAAATTCAGCTGAATAATCAATTTTCATTTGTGAATACTTCGAACACAATGTCCGAAAAACCAGAAACAGCCCCACCGCCTATAAAGCGTTACAGGCGCGAAGAAAAGTCGTCAGATACAGAAGAAGATATTGACAACTATGAACCGTACATTCCCGTGAAAGAACGTAAAAAACAGCAGCTTTTGAAGCTCGGCAGAATCGGACAGATTGCTGCTGAAGCTGCAACTGAGACTAAAAGCTCCAGTGATAACGATCCAGACGACGAAAGTGAGTTAAAAGTGACCTATTATTTTGTTTATTTGCATTTTCATGTGTCGTTTTAAGACATGTTCTTGTGTTGAGGTCTATTTCCTCTTAGAACAATATATTTGTCGATTTTGTTTGTGTTTTTAAGACAATTACTTTGATGCATTTTGCAGAGGTGTGTAGAATCAGGCAATAAAACCCAAATTTCGAAGATATTCTCAGCATCCGATATGGTCTAGTGGCTAGGATACCTGGCTCTCACCCAGGAGGCTCGGGTTCGATTCCCGGTATCGGAATTTTCTTTTTGGGCCATATTACTCTCATTTTAATTTATTTCCGTCTAAACATGTAATAATAATCTATAAAACAGTTGTAAACAGATAATAAATAAATAATTTCAATCAAGCCTATATAATTAATTCTGGTTGGAACAAAGCAAAGCAATACAATACAAATAATTATTATTAAAACCAAATGCATTTAAGTTACAAAATGACAAAAAAACTGGCCAAGTGCAATTAGTTGCACTCACACTCATAGTGTATTTAGTAGGTATTCTGTAGGGTATTCCGTAACACAGTAGAGTATTTTATAACTATCACCATTCAACACCAAAAAATTAACTTTGTTTTATAAACAATGAATTATAATTAATATATATAAATACAATAACAATTAACAAAAATTAATTTTTTATAGTGTTTGTATGAAATACAAAGTTATATTTGCGGTTTTGAAAATGTGTTATATCTCAAAAACTGCTGAATATATCTCATTCAAACCAATTTTCTTTGAAAGTGTTTATTGAGATCTACAGCATATGTATATATTTTTATTTTTCACTCGGTTATTTTAAAAGTTAGAGGGAGACACACACATTTTACCACTTTAGAAGTGTCTATCTTTCAAACGATTGACTTTAAGAAAAAATAGTTTGAGTAACCTCAATGTAATTTTTAAAGACCTATCTATAGACACATAAAGGTTTAATGAACCTTTTTTTTTAGTTGCAGTTCCATGTATGGGGAGCCTCCTTTTAACACTTTGACTGCGGCACATTTTCGCATATTTTTTCATTTTTTTTATTATTTTTTGATTATTTTTTTTTGTAGATGTGGCATCAAATAAAAACTAAAATCCAACAGCAGAAGGTCACACGCACCCCTTGTGAAAAAATAAATTTAAAATAAACATGAATTTTTTTATTTTTTTTTAATTTTACTTCTGATACCAAAAATTTTCTAACTTGAGGGTGGTAGCTGGCCAGGCAGACACTAGATAGTGTCTTACCACCATGCAACTGTAGTGGTTTTAAGGCCAACAAGTTATATATATTATTATATAACAAGCCATAGCGGGCGCACAGATGGACTGTATGATGTATGATATGCTGATGTGTTTGTGAAAGCATTAGAAAATTTAAAACGGCATTTTTGCTTGTACACACCCTTTTGTTATGAAGCCCTTGATATATCCATGACTTCATTCACATATATCAAGAATTTCATCACTGTAAAGCTTTGTCAATCAACATTTATGTAATCTGAGTTATTTATGCTTCAGTTAAAATCATGATTTTATTTTCACAATAATTTATGATAGTACAAAACGAAAAAAACCACTTCACATGCCGCGAAAGTCAAAATAGCCACTAGCCATATTCATGTCATCAAGGTTTACAAATTTGTTTATATTGTTTATCTCCATATCTCCGGAGATAATTATCAGATCTCGATAAAATTTGAATGGGACCAAACGGAAAACATAATCTCTCACACAAAAAAATAATTTTTCATATCAGCTAAGATTTGACGGAGTTCTGAGGTAACAAACATTTAATAAAAAACATTACATTAGAATTGAGTACCTCCTCTTTTTTTGTGAAGAGACGGTTAAGAAGTAGCCTATGTTCATCCTTAGGCTATAAAATATCTCTTTGTTAAATTCAAGTAAGATTGGATCGTCCGTTTAGGCGTGATTAGGTAACAAACAAACAGAATGAGTTACAATTGTTCTTAAGGTTCCGTACCCTAAGGGTAAAACTGGTCCCTATTCTATTACTAAGACTCCACTGTCCGTCTGCCTGTCTGTCTGTCTGACCGTCTGTCCGTCTGTCTCCAGGCTGTATCTCATGAGCCATGATAGTTAGACGTTTGAATTTTTCACAGATGATGTATTTCTGTTGCCGCTATAACATATAATATACTAAGAACAGAATTATGTTAAAAATTATAGTGGGTCCCCGTAGAAGAAACGTGTCTTTTTTCGGCATTTCCATATAACGACATCTATGAATGTTTGACTGTATTAATTATATAAATTACCTGTGTGTTAACTTTCACTTAGATAGCGTTAGACGTTAGATGGCGTTTTAAGAAGTAAGCACGCGGCTCACAACTCTGTGTTGATAAAAGGTGCATAAATTATAATTTTTGCTACCGAAAAATGATGGTGGCATTTTTTGCTCGATTTTATAAAATACTGTAGTGATGTAGGAAACCCTACGAGTGCGAGTCCGACTTTCACTTGGCCAGTTTATTATAATAATGGTCTAGATTTGCAATTTTCTCTTTAAATTTCCAGCATCTCAAGAAGAATGGGGTAGGCGGTACAATGTATCCCTCCTGGACCAGCACAGCGAGTTGAAGAGACTGGCCGAGGCCAGGGCACTGTCGGCTGCGGAACGGCAGGCCAGAGAAGAGGAGCATATCTTGGAGAGTGTTGCTCAGAGCAAGGCGCTTATGGGTGTCGCTGAATTGGCTAAAGGTGATATAGAGTTCTTAATCGAATAATTAAGATACTAACTAAAAAACTAAAACAACAGACTGCCCCGCGAGTCAATTTCCATAGCATGTTTGACACGTTTATCGTCATATCTCTGGAGATACTTATCAGATCTCAATGAAATTACAATGGGACCACCTCGGAAACCTACCCTATCGATTACAAAAAGAATCATTCGAATCGGTTCACAATTGACGGAGTAATCGCGTAACATTTATTCCAGGTTTGTACAATACCAAAAATGTACCTGAAAGAACAAAATAGTCTGACCTTATCAACCTGCTTATAACTAACTAGCTGACCCGGCAAACGTTGTTTTGCTAAAACCCAAATATCTTACGGAACCCTAAAATTTAGCCTATGTTACTCGTGGATAATGTGGCTTTCGAATGGTGAAAGAATTTTTAAAAACGGTCCAGTAGTTTTTGAGCCTATTCATTACAACCAAACAAACAAAGTTTTCCTCTTTATAATATTAGTGTAGAAAAACAAAAAAAAAAAAACAAAAAAAAACATACAGATTAATTCAGAACCTTCTTCTTTTTTGGAAGTCGGTTGATAAAACACATTGAGGTTGTAAATTGTGTAATGAGCTAGGTATCCCTTTTTTATACATATTATAGGCTAGCGTTTAACCACTATCTCACCTGTTGGTAAGTGAAGTGATGACGCGGTCGAAGATTGTAAGCACGCTAGGCCTAGAATGGGAACTGGTTCTCAAGGATACATTAGATGTTTGGCGACAGATTTTATAACTTTAGGGTGGCCAGGCGGACACTACATAGTGTCCTACCACCATGTGGGGGTTGTTGGTTTCTTAAGGGGGTACGATTTCCATACAAAAGTATAATGCACAAATATGTGTAAATATACCAAAAAATTGCACTGAAATCACATTTATTGGTCTTTTATAAGTATGTTCATGTTGGGAAATTTGTTGACTTACATAATTTGATTGATTTAGATGAAATTATTTTGACTAATAGATGAAATTCAAGTTCAAACAAAAAATATTTTTTGATACTATTCAATTTGTTTATATTATTAATTTAAATTATGTAGGTAAATATAATTCCCGACACGTAATTACTTACACAAGACTAATAGATGTAATTTCAGTGCAAGTATTTGCTCCATTTACTTATATTTGTGCATTATACTTTCTTATGGAAATCGTACCCCCTTAACGAAGTTTTTCCTGCACCGGAGGTCCACTGTGAAAAGCGCACATAAATATTTCATTGTAAAGAAGTGAGGCTGTCACACAAAACATTCTCCTAACCACATTTGCCAACGTACCTTAAATAACTTTTATTAATAAATCAACCAATACTGACATATGACAGGTGAGATTGTATCTTAAGCGTCAATAGCACAATGGCTAAGGCCTAAATAATAAATAAATAAATAAATCTTTATTTCTTAATATATTATTAATATATCTATCTTCATATTTACATAAGTTACCTGAAGGTGAAGGTAACTTATGTAAACATAAAAAAACCCCAAAAGGTAAAAAAGGAACCCTTATAAGATCACTTTCTTGTCCGTCTGTCCGCCTGTCTGTCTGCCTGCTGTCCGTGTGTCACCACCGATTTCCTCAGGAACGGGTGGACCTAGCAAGTTGAAATTTATTTATTTGTATAAAAATCAAGGTCCTGAGTCAACACGATAAAAAGACTTGAAAGTATCAAAATATACCTCAATTTTCAACTGTTTTTATTTTTCGGAATTTTTCCTATACTTGTGCTGTAAGACCTCGTTTTAACCAAAATTGACAATTCTAGGTCAACCGGAAGTACCTACCCTATAGGTTTTGGGTCGAAAACCTATAGGGTACTTCCCGTTGACCTAGAATCATGAAATTAGGCAAGAAGCAAGGTCTTAAAGCACAAATAAAGGAAAAATTCAAAAAAATAAAAAAGTTGAAAATTAAAGGGTGTCGCCATACATACATAGTTTCGCCAATTTAGATAGGCCTCTGAGTTATATGAGCGCTCATACAATTTAGAGGTCTAGCTTAATTGGTACCAACCAACGTTGGTACGGAAGACGGAAGCCTCGGTGGGCGAGTCCAAATCGACTTGGCCGGTTTAATTTAATTTAATTTAATGTATTTATGACAGGTATACAATACGAGGAGCCAATAAAGACTTCGTGGAAGCCTCCACGGTGTATCCTTGCTCTGCCAGAAGAAAGACACGAGACCATCCGGAGACAGATGAGGATACTGGTGGAGGGAGAGGATGTTCCTCCTCCCGTCACCTACTTCAAACATATGAAGTTCCATAAAGGTAAGTTTTGTGCTGATAACATATGACTAGTTTCTTTCCTCCGTTTTAAAGTGCCTTAGGGTCAGTTCACACCGCGACGCGACGTGACGATGCTTTTGGTATCGCGCGGCGCAGCGAGAAGCCGCGCGGCGCAGCGAGAGGCCGCGCGGCGCAGCAAAACGCGCGACGCCACTAAATTATCTCAATGCAATGTGTATCTTATGTAGTTAATAAAGTTCAATTGTTTATCACGCGGCTTCCCGCCGCCAGCCTGAAGCCGCCGAACTAACTCAATGAAATATGTATCTTTTTGTGTAGTAAATAAAGTTCTTTTTTTATTCACTCTCTTCATAAGTGCGCTTTTTTCGCAGTTTTTGGGGTTCCGTAACTCAAAAGGAAAAAAAGAATCTATATAGAAGTCCTGTGTTGTTAGACTGGCCATTGCGTCTATCCGAACGCGTAAAGTACGTTGTCAACTTTTAAGAATTGGCTGTGTAATAGAGTATTTTACTCCATAGGAGAAAAAATCCAAAATTATTTATTATATTTGAGACAGCTTAGGCAAAAAGCAGTCGGAAAACGTTAGTTTTAGTTCATAGAATAGCTAACTAAATTATAAACACAATTCAAAGGTTTCAGCTTTTCTAATCTGTTTCATAACACCATTAAATAGTAGTCACCATGTGTCGCCATGTTATTACGTCATACGGCTATGTAAACTCAGAAGTGTCAGCTGTCATCTATCATATCACTGCATTTGTTTACACAGCCAACTGAAGTGAAGTGATGACCACAGAGCAAAATGGCGTCCAGCGTTTTCGTCAAAATAAGCGCTAAATTTGAAAATGCAAAATTTAAATGCATTTTATGGCACTTAACGATTGAATGAAAATTATGTTAATTTTTTTGTGGTTCATTAGCACTATAGAATTTAATTAAGACACTTTTTGGAGAACAAACATACGAGTAGAGTCAAGTTAAATTTATATCAAAAACTTTACGCAAGTCGAGTAAGCTCGTAGTTCGTAAGCGACTCGTAAGTTTCTAACAAAACCAATAGATGGCGTTGTAGACCGTTAAAACACGCAAGTGTTTCATTTTTAGGTTTTCATTTATAGACAACGTTTTCCCCACGAAAGGGAAGAAAACGATATATTTCATGTCTTGCCTAGGCTTGACCATGTGAGATTACACCTTCATTCTTACCCTTGGAAAATCTATAGATCCTTGCGTTCAAGTGTCCTCTTGCGTCTGTCTAGTCGCGGCCGCTGCTACCCCCGCACCGCGCGGGGTGTGACGGGGAGCGCAGGCGGTCGCGTCGCCAGTACGCTTTCGTTATTCCCACGGAGTGCGTGTATTTCCTTGCGAAAATAATATTTGTTAAAAAACGACGTGTGTCGTTCGAGACCAATATCTAAGGTCGCTAATTAGTAGTTATAAAGTGTTTACTAGTACTGTGGATTGCTGTTGTTAAAGGTATGTCTTTGGTTTTCATTATAACTTTTTCTTTATACTTACCCATGCTCCTTCCGCAACAAACAGAATATAGGTACCTACTTATTTTAATAGATTCTTAGAAAAGTAGACCTAGTTGTAAAACGAACACAACATAGATTTACCTGCTTAAGTAGGTTATTGCTACAAGTAGATATTTTGTTGCGGAGGGAGAGGTTATGTAATTGGTGATACAGGTAATTAAGATATCTTAGCTGGTGACTCGGAACCCATTCCAGTCATTTTGTTTGTGCCTATAAATTCACTCGACGACACTTAGTCTCGAATTATTTTACTTTACCACCCGATTCGTTCTATACAATTGGGTAGCGGTTTATAAGAACATTGTGCTGCGCGCTCCGGCCCACACAGTTCATTATAAGAACCGAACGCCTCGATTTGACGACCCATACGGTCCGACTCGAGAAGCCACACGGCTCAATTCGAGGAGCCGCACGGCCCGATTCGAAGAGCCGCACGGCCCAATTCGAAGAGTCGCACGGCCCGATTCGAAGAGCCGCACGGCCAGATTTGAGGAGCCGCACGGCCCGATTTGAGGAGCCGCACGGCCCGATTTGAGGAGCCGCACGGCCCGATTTGAGGAGCCGCACGCCCCGATTTGAGGAGCCACACGGCCCGATTTGAGGAGCCGCACGGCCCGATTTGAGGAGCCGCACGCCCCGATTTGAGGAACCGCACGGCCCGATTTGAGGAGCCACACGGCCTAGTTTGAAAACCGTCCGACCCGGTTTAAGGAGCCGTTCGGCCCGATTGGAGGCGTCACTCTAATTTTGTCAATCTTTTGTCACAGATGGCGGTCCCGAAAGAACCATCGTCACTGGAGGAGCTCTTAGAGTGGGACACAGTTGATTCAGATGACAGTCTAATTTTGGAACGAATAAAGAGGTTGGCTTCGACCTATCTACCTGATGGATGGCGCCAGTGGAAGATTATACCTCATACCAAAGAGGAGCTTCTAGGTTCGCACCCTCTTGTGCTGAATAAAATCCGCTTCGCTCTCCCGACGGTCGAACTTGCTAGAGCCTTCTGTCCAGAATGTACCTCCCTCTCTGAGAAAACCTACAAGGATATGAAGATTAAAATGCTTGAGTGGCCTTTCTGTGTGGGGCTTATAATTGGCCCACCGTCCATTGGATCTAGAATCAGAGGTTCCGCCGTTCAAAATGAACTGATCGTAGCATCTCTAGCAGAATTAAAACCTCTACTCTTAAGCAGAAAGGAGGCGTCGAGGGAGCTCGCAGATAATGAAGATGTAGATGACTCATCGACGCTTCGCTCTACGTCGTCCAAATCTAAAAAGCTCACAAGGATAGATAAGCTAGAACAAAATTTTAGCGTGATGAAGGATATGCTTTCCAGCATCATGGGCAGGTTTAGTAGCAATGTTGATGATGATTTCGAAGTAGAGGCGGTTTACCCTTCTTCTGATGAGGATGACCTACAGGAAGAATATCCAAGACGGAATGAAACACTAGAATCTTCAGACTGGAAGGCCCCAGCTCTAACACCAGAGGATGATGACGGAGATTTTGATTTCTCCCCTCAAACTAAAGAACAGGAACCTCCAATTCCAACACCAAAGGCACACATCGAGGAGCAGGGTATAAAATGCATGAGATTGGGCGAGTTAGCGTACAAACAGATCCAGTACGCTGAGGTCCAGAAAAAGCTGCAAGCGTTTCCAGTTTTCCATGCCTCGAAGGTTAACCCTTCTCTAATAAAACTTAATCCGGCAAATGCTTCATCTGATTCTCTAGCCAAGCAGGAATCCTCTTTTGGGACAATCTTACATGGGTTGCTTCTGCAACGCGAAGCCCTTACTGGTGCTATTAAGGAGCTCTCAACCAAGCATCCTTCTCTAAAATTGGACATAAAGGAAGCGCTGTCAGGACCAAACGCGGCTTTCAAGACGATTTCTGATGACATCCTACAATATGTTTGTGTCGGTTACCTATCGAAGATGTTCCCAGTTCCGAAGTCCGACGGGAGTCTTCGCCCTATTATAAATCTACGCGGACTAAACAATTATTTATGCCCAAAGAAATTTCGCCTCCTGAACCATCACAAGGTGCCAGATTTCCTTCAAGAGTCGGATTTTCTAGCAAAAATAGACATTTCTCAGGCATACTTTCATATACCTGTAAAGCCAGGTCACAGAAGATTCTTAGCGATAGTTCATCAGCAAAGGAAACTTCAATTTACTTGCCTTCCGTTTGGCCTATCAACTGCTCCACTGACGTTCGCAAGTTTCGCAAGAGTGTCAAACTGGATAGCAGCGCAGCTAAGGCAGATGGGAATAAGAGTCATTGTATACCTCGACGATTTCCTCATAGCCAACCAGCAGGAGAACAGCTTAATAGAAGACACAGCACGCGCCATAGGTTTCCTAGAAGACCTGGGATGGATAATAAACAAGGAGAAGTCTAAGCCCACCTAGAGCTAAGATTATACCGTCATTCTTACCCTTGGAAAATCTATAGATCCTTGCGTTCAAGTGTCCTCTTGCGTCTGTCTAGTCGCGGCCGCTGCTACCCCCGCACCGCGCGGGGTGTGACGGGGAGCGCAGGCGGTCGCGTCGCCAGTACCTCTCAGTAAAGTCGTCAAGAGCTTATTCGGGTCAAGCCTAGGCAAGACATGAAATATATCGTTTTCTTCCCTTTCGTGGGGAAAACGTTGTCTATTTCATGGTCTGTGCCGTCGGCTTGACCATGTGAGAGGTTTTTAGTTTCTGACGACGCAAGAAAGCGTACTGTGAATCACTAATTAGGTTGTTTATAGATAATTATGATGTTGATGTGCAGTGCAGATACATCGATAAGCTTGCCTGTACCTCAGACCTTGACCTTAGTAAGTAGTAGAGCTGAAGTCCAACACTTACTGGTACTGCTATCAGTGCTATCCGCTTGAAATGGACAACCTGCTCTGATATTAAGTAATGATGCGGTCTAATCTAAGATAAAGTCATACTTATCTGGGTAATTCTGGAACTGAAAGACAATCTCATACATACCAAAATATATGTATAGGCGGGTAGAGACTTTTGGTTGTTTCCTTTTTTTTTTTCAAAATCAACGGGTTCGATTCCAGGCTAGGAATATTGATTTTTCAAAAATCCAATGATGCAGTTTTAGTTTTCATCAAAACTGGGCCCGAGACTCTTTTGAGCATTATTCGCTATTCGTCATAGTTTCGGATTTGGCCATCCACGCCCACTGAAAAAATTCACCCTGTATATATACGGTCGAATTGAGAAACCTTTTGCTTATTTTAACCGACTTCACAAAAAAGGGTGAGGTTTTCAATTCGACTGTATTTTTATGTTTTTTTCCTCAGAACTCCGTCAAATCTTAACCGATTTGAGATTTTTTTTTTGTTTAAGAGAAAATGCCTCCCGTTTGGTGCCATTAAATTTTATCGAGATCTGACAATTATCTCTGGAGATATGGAGATAAACAATATAAGCAAATTTGTATAATTTGATGACATGATTATAACTAGCCAGTACTTTGACTATCGCGGCATGTGAAGTCGGTTTTTTTCGTTTTGTACGATCATACATTTTTATGGAGTCGGTTATAAATAAACATTTAGTGATAATAAGTGTGACAAAGTGGACAGCTATAGAGGAAGAGGAAGACTGAAGAAAGTGGATGGACCGTGTGATGGAAGATATGGATGTAAAAGAAGTGGATGCAGAAATGACTGCGGATAGACCCAAATGAAAAAGAATGGACATGTTGTACCTACCCCAGTTATGCCCAGAAAAGAATATTCCTATGGACAGAACATGCACTCTCTGACAGCAAATATGCGAGATTGAGGTCCAGTTTCACCGGTTCCTGATAATGCGTTAGATAGTTATCTGACACATGACGCCATATAAAAGCTGTCAAAAATCTGTCAGATTTCTTCATATTAGCAGGTCTCCCTCACTCGCCTATAGCTACAGCGCTTTATACCTAAACTTTCGACCAGCGCCGGCGCTGCTATCCGCCAGTCGGTTGTCACTGCTCACGCGCGCGCAATCTATATTATTATTCAAATGTCGAGATAACTGCGCATTCGTATTCTTTATTAAAAACGATTTATGTTTTGCATATTAATTTTGCGAGTTGCACAAAAAAGAAGTATAATATTTTTAATTACTTAATGCTAACGATTCTAAAATGACAAGATGGCGTAAATTTCACTTTTTAGACCTAAAATTCGACTTTTAACCAGGGATTTTGTGAGGTAAATAAAACGAATTCGTAACCTTTTTTTTATTTCAATGAGTCAACCCTTCACTAATGCACATCGTATCGAAAACGCGCTGGTACATCGCGCGCTGAACGAAGTAGTAACAACGCTAGGTCGAACGTCTTAAGATACATTTTTGCTTCAATACCAACGCTTATTTCAAAACAATTGTTTTTGTAGGCGAGTGAAATGTCTGTTACGTAGTAACTATTATATAATCTGTGATATTAGCGCTATCATGTACCGGTGAAACTGGTCCTAATCCTAGTTACAACGGCGATTACGTTCAAAATACGACTGCCGTCGTTTGTATCGTGGACGATACGCGAAGCGGTAGGTATAAAACGCGAGTGAATGACGCCTGACTTAAGTGAGATAAGGACAGCAAGTTGATGATGAACAGGACAGAGTATAGATCACATTTTCTCATTCTGGTAAATAAACCAAAAGAGACATGCCAATAGGGTATTACATCAATTTTTGAAAAATGATGGCACACCCGCGCTAAATTTAGAAGATTATGCAGGTATGCCATATTTTCCTACTAACCTACACTTACGAGTATTTATGGGGTAGGTAGGTGAAATAATAAGCACTGTACTCACATTTTCCATCACGGGGTATTATAATCACTACACAATATATCAACGTGTACATATTAAAACTTATTTTATAAACAGACATAGTCTTGTTGAATTGAACTTTAAAATAATACTCAGCGACCAGCCTGGCTGCTTTCAGACTTATATATCCAAAAAGGTAGACCATAAAATGTCTCCCGCCATTACATTATGCGATGCTAGCGCCATCGCTCGACAACTACAGCCTATAGCCAATAGAATGTCTATTTATTAAGTTTAAACAATATTTAAAAGGTCTTCTGACTTTATTATATTCTAATTAAATATAACTATAATTATTAATGTAGTTATCAGTCTATAGTTACAAGTATTGTTATTAACAGTATTACATTATGCGATGCTAGCGCCATCGCTCGACAACTACAGTCTATAGCCAATAGAGTGTCTATTTATTAAGTTTAAATAATATTTAAAAGGTCTTCTGACATAACTATATTCTAATTAAATATAACTATAATAATTAACAATACTTAACGCCTACAATATTTATATTAGTGTATAAATATTGTGTTAATAATTTAAGAATTAACTATGTAACATAAACATCAATAACTATTTATAAGTATTGTTAACAAAAGTGTCTCAATTAGATTCTATAGTACTAATGAACCAATTAAAAATTCACAACATTTTTATTCAATCGTTAATTTCCATAAAATGCCAGTTACATTTTGCATTTTCAAATTTCGCTCGTAATTTGACGACGCAGTGGACCCCATATTGCTCTGTGGTCATGACGTCAGTTTGCTAAGTAAACTAATGCAGTGATATGATAGTTGACAGTTGACACTTCTAAGTTTACATAGCCGTATGACGTAATAACTAATAACATGGCGACTACTATTTAATGGTGTTATGAAACAGATAGACAAAGCTGAAACCTTTGAATTGAATTTTAAAACTTAGTTTGCTATTTTGTGAACTAAAAGTAACGTTTTCCGACTGCTTTTTGCCTAAGCTATCTCAATTATATATTTTTAGACATTTTCTCATACTAATTGTAAAATACCCTATTTCACGATTTCCAACAATCTTTCATCTTGTAGGCATTCTACGAGGTCTAGAAGCCAAAGGCATCAAGAAACCCACTCCGATCCAGGTCCAGGGCATACCAGCCGTGCTGAGCGGGCGAGACATGATCGGCATCGCATTCACTGGCTCCGGGAAGACCCTGGTCTTCACTCTGCCCATCCTCATGTTCTGCCTCGAGCAGGAGCTGTATATGCCCTTCATCCGGTGAGGATTCTTGACGCTTCAGACACTGTTTTTACCTGATAATAATTAAGAAGAAGAAAAAAACGACTGCCATGCCTCGATGAAATTACAATGGGACCACATCGGAACTTACTCTAAATCCTTTACTCTCTATTTTTAACGCATGATATGTTATATGGTTACATCCCGCTTACTTTAACTCCGCGAAATGAGTCGTTGCGTTAAAGATAAAAAAGAGTTAAAGACACGGTTAAGAAATGTAAGATATACTGAATTAGTCTTTGGTTTAAGGAGATATAACTCTTTTTAGTTCATCACTCCTGAGTTACACACGTCTATAACGAACCGAACTATAGGTTTCAATTTGTATAAAACGTTTGAATTCTGGTTAATTTTTAGGGTTCCGTACCCAAAGGGTAAAACGGGACCCTATTACTAAGACTCCGCTGTCCGTCTGTCTGTCTGCCTGTCCGTCTGTCAACAGGCTGTATCTCATGAACCGTGATAGTTAGACAGTTGAAATTTTCACAGATGATGTATTTCTGTTGCCGCTATAACAACAAATACTAAAAACAGAATAAAGTTAAAAAGAATAGAGGGTCCCCATACAAGAAACGTATTGTTTTCGGCATTTCACGACATCTATGAACGCTTAGTTAGGTAAACGTCCCATAGCTGGCGTTATATTGAAATGTCGATCCCTAACACCTTTGTTAGACGTTAGATGGCGTTATAAGAAACAAAATGTTTATTAATTATTGTTTTTTGTTGGCGAAAAATGATAATATTTATTAGGTATTTTTTGCTCGATCTTATAAAATACTGTAGTGTGGTACGGAACCCTACGAGTGCGAGTCCGACTTGCACTTGGCCAGTTTATTTTATTTCAAAATCGTCTTGAACATTGATGCAGTTTTTGAGTCCGACAGTGTATGTTAGATACATACTCGTATGTGTTTTAAATACTTGTTGTAAAATTTACCAACACTATTGTAATACATAATAAAGATATTTATTGTTATTGGACGTGGACACTCACGGTTCCACTCGTCCACCAGTTTAAAGTCGCTCAGCGAGCTATGGAAAGAGCTATGCTCGGTGTTTCTCTGCGGGATCGAATCCGGAACGAAGTAATTCGCCAGAGAACTAAAGTGATCGACATAGCTCATCAGATTAGCAAACTGAAGTGGCAGTGGGCTGGTCATATCTGCCGATAACCGTTGGGGTAGACTGGTTCTAGAGTGGAGACCGCGAATCGGTAAACGTAGCGTAGGACACCCTGTGACCAGGTGGAGCGACGACATTCGAAAAGCGGTGGGCAGTGTCTGGAAATTTGTTTCCAATTTGTTTGCCGAAGATCGGGCTCAGTGGCATGACTTGGGAGAGGCCTATGTCCAGCAGTGGACTGATACCGGCTGATTATGATGATGTTGATTATTATTATATGTATATAATTAAACTAAAAAAACATGTTTGTAACAGAAACGAGGGTCCGTACGGCCTCATAATCTGCCCGTCCCGTGAGTTGGCGAAACAAACTCATGACATCATACAACACTTCGCAAAACATCTCAAAATGGTCGGACAGCCTGAAATCAGAAGCTGTTTGGCTATTGGAGGTAAGGACTAAAGATATTTACTAACGACTTTCAGGTTTAGGAGTTTCTCAATTCATTTGTATGTTTTTAATATACGTTACGCGATTACTCCGGAAATTGTATACCGATTTGAATGATTATTTTTGTCACAGATAGGGTTTTTTAAATCCCTATCCCTTTAGGGGTTTATTTAAATTTTATCGAGAACTGATAAGTATCTTCAGAGATATGACGATAAATGTCTCAAACTTGCTACTGAAACTGACACGCGCGGCATGGAAGTTGGTTGTTTTAGTTCTTATACTTCTTTTTTCTTTTTAGCTAGCGTTTGACCACTATCTCACCTGTTGATAAGTGATGATGCGGTCGAAGTTGGTAAGCACGCTAGGCCTAGAATGGGAACTGGCTCTCAAGGACAGCTGCCGGAACACATTAGTTGTTTGGTGACAGATTTTCTGGGTGCTAGCTAGCCAGGCGGACACTAGATAGTGTCCTACCACCATGCGGGGGTTTTTAGTTTCTTAACGAAGTTTTCCTTCACGGGAGGGCCACTGTGAGAAGCACACATACATTTTTTGATAGAAAAATCTATTGTGGCACGGCGGGGTTTGAACTCGGTACCACGGCATCAAAGCCGACCGTTCTCCCGATTACGCCACCGGGCCCTCAAATTCTTAATTCAATCAATTCTTAATTAAATTATATCTTAATTATAACATTAGCCTTCAATGCAAGTGTTTCAAGTATTTCAAATCGTTCACTTACCTTTACAGTATACACTCATTTATTTACTTAAGTACTCAATTATACACTATACATTTTTACACTAACACTAATTACATCTCATAACACTCATTTTAACTCATACACTCACAATTACTATACTAATACACTTTTACACTTACTGTCACTCATTCTCTTAGAAAAATTAACTTTCACACTCACTCTTTCATATCAATCTTCCTATCACACAATCTTCGCATCTGTTACCCCCAGGCGAGATAAAGGTGACACGCTAGCCTATCAGGGGCCGTATTCAGTATGACCATTTTAAAGTCTTACCGTGCCGTGTTACGTTATCTCCGCGTTATGGTATTCTCTATGCCAATTAAAACGCGGTAGGGTAAGGTTATGAGCGCGTTTTGAGCTGTCAAAATATCGTGACATATGAGGACGTGTAACGCGCGCGTTTTGTATAATTTACCTATATGTGTGGCATACAGAATACAATTTTTCAAAACCGTAACGTGGTGCGTTAAGGAACGTGTTATCTCATTGGTCATACTGAATAAGGCCCCTGGTCTGCCCGTTTCGTGAGCTAGCGAAACAAACTCTTGATATAATTCAATAATTCGCGTTACATCTTAAAATAGCGCGACAACCTAAAGTAATGAGCTCAGATGAGAAGTAAATGCAACTTACTGTTTAATGCAAAAGAGAGAAGTGTTTTAAGTATATTAGTTACTCACATATGCACTCAATTGAGATTGAGATTTTTTTCGCGTGTCATTAGAGAAGCCTATGTCCAACAGTGGACGAATACAGGCTGTTAATGAGAGTGAGTATTGGAGTGAATAAATTAGTGTCATCACTTAGTCACTCCTACACTCACTCTCTTTTCTCTTTTCATCACTCATTCTCATTAATTCATTATTACTCCTACATATTAACCCTCTTTCACAATAATCCTCACTCTCCAAGCTATACTGAAATTAAAAATGTAATTACAATTTTTTTATATGTATACTCTTTTAGACTCTTTTTTTAAGGGTTCCGTACCCAAGGGTAAAACGGGACCCTATTACTAAGACTCCGCTGTCCGTCTGTCTGTCTGTCTGTCTGTCTGTCTGTCTGCCTGTCTGTCTGTCTGTCTGTCTGTCCGTCTGTCACCAGGCTGTATCTCATGAACCGTGATAGTTAGACAGTTGAAATTTTCACAGATGATGTATTTCTTTTGCCGCTATAACAACAAATACTAAAAACAGAATAAAGTTAAAAATAATAGAGGGTCCCCATACAAGAAAGGTGTTTTATTCGGCATTTCACGCCATCTATGAACGCTTAGTTAGGTAAAAGTCCCATAGATGGCGTTATATTTAAATGTCGATCCCTAACTCCTTTGTTAGACGTTAGATGGCGTTATAAGAAATAAAATGTTATTTAATTATTATTTTTTACTGGCGTAAAATGATAGTGGTATTTTTTGCTCGATCTTATAAAAAACTGTAGTGTGGTACGGAACCCTACTAGTACGAGTCCAACTTGCACTTAGCCAGTTTATTATTATTTATTACTTGTTGTATTTTAGGTGTGGCGGTGTCTGAATGTATGGAGACAGTGCAAAGAGGTGTTCATATAATGGTCGCCACTCCAGGTCGACTTATGGATATGTTGGATAAGAAAATGGTATGTATTAATGTTTAACTAGCTGTGCCCGCGGCTTCGCTCGCGTTAAAAAGTATCCTATAGCCTAATCCATACTATCCCTGTCCAAAATTTCAACTAAATCGGTCCAGCAGTGTGACCGTTAAGAAGTCACAAATAAACAAATATACAAACTGACTTTCGCATTTATAATATTAGCATTGATTCATTTAAAACTTTTATTATATAGTTTCTAGGGTGCCACTGGAACGGTGTATTATTAAGACTTCGCTGTCCGTCCGTCTGTCACAGACCTGTATCTCCTGAACCGTAATAGGTAGAGACTTGACATTTTTACACAGTATATATTACGATAGCCATAACAACAATAAACATAAACTAAGTCATATTAGAAATCCCTGATTGAAACATGATTTTTTTCTACGTTTTAGCTCAATCTTATAAACAGTAATTTTTACAGAGTGTGTATTAATAAAACCTGTATAACAACTATACTCAAAGTGTGCTCCGCGGAGCTCCAGGGGTCCGCAAAACTTGTAGGGGCCCCACGAAATTATTGGTCATATTGAAATCAATATTACTATAAAGGAGTAACTCTATGCTTGTGTTCTCGTCGCTGCCTTATAACACTACCGGAGATGAAATGTTTAACAAAATCAACATATTATTTGCGTAAACCATCTGAATTGAAATAACATAATAATTGAATAAAAAAAAACAATACATCAACATCTGTACAGATGGAGCCAATGCAATGACAGATAAAACAGCAGGAGCAGTATTAGGAATAAAAAGTTAAGCACATAATTAAAAACTAGGTTTTGTTTTATTTTAGTGCTTCGTAAGTTATTTGTTTTTCCAAAAAGGTTCCGTCTCAAAAAAAGTTTGAGAACCGCTGCTCTATAACAACAAATAATAATATAAGATCGTAAAAAAAAACTAAAAGAACCGACTTCAAACGTCGCGCTAGTCAAAGTAGCCAGTAGACCTAGGATGATGGATTATAATGGATGGCGTCAAAACTTTGGCAGCATGTCCATTTTCTGTTTGTGTTAGTGTCTAGAACTGCTAGAGTGTGCCTGAGTAGGGAAGTGATCACTAGTGTAGAACACATCGATAAAAAGGTGAAACATGTAGAAAACTAAAACTTATGTAAAAAGAAAACAATTTATGTGATAAAATACGTAGTTACTTTATTGAACTTATGGAAATTAGTTATTGATAAAAAAATGCTACAGTACTTAACTGTAATTAGGCAACCTTAAATCTGGCGGTATAGATTTCTTAACTTTTCTTTAACACAAATCTTAAATGTTTTTGCCTTTTCAATACGTCAATTAAATATTACAAATTTGAGCTACAAAGCTATATATACTTCTATACTAATATTATGAAGAGGTAACATGTATGTTTGTATTGAGTTAGCTCAAAAACTACTGGACTACAGGACTATTATTTTTTTCTCTCATATATAAATATATATATGGTCTTATAGAATGAACATAGGCTATATATTATCCTGTTTAAGAGATAGGTATATTCGTGAAGACCTATTTTGCAACTTAAGTCGCCAATAAAACGGTCGAAAAAAACACGTTTTTTACGAAAGATGATTAATCTGAAATAGATGTAAGAAAGTATGTATCGAAGAGTGGTACAACTTAATAAGACCTACAAAAAAGTCGCGATAACATATGTCTATCGCACAGACTCACAGTAACTATTTTAATCTTTATTTTTTAATAAAAAATGTTACAGAACTTTCAAGGCTATTTTCTTCTATACAGTATTAATCCTTATTTGAATTATTACGCTAATTATCTTGGCCCAATATCATAGATTAAAATTGTCCTTTACAGTATATAATTTATATGAAAATACTAGAAGTGCCCCGCGGCTTCGGTCACGTTAAAGACTTCTTTTATTTACTTAAAACTTTTATTTTCTGAAACCTTTCTATCATAAAAGACATCATAGAAGTAAAAGCCAAATCGGTTCACCGGTTTTCAAGTTATTGCGTGACTAAGGGAAATAGGGATTCATATTTATAAAACCCAAAAAACCATATTGACTGTCAGACTTTTTTACCAACCCCTTGCAAAAATCTTGCAACACGTATTTACTTATTTATTTATAGAAGTACTTACGTAAATCTATAAGTTTTTATATATATAATTATAAATAATAAGTAATATCCGCGGGGAATTTTTAGAAAATGCTTTCTCATCGGCAACCTACGTCATAACAACTATCTGCATTTTAAATTTCAGCGCAATCCAAAACAGTATTGATTTTCAGACTTTGTTACCCCACTGCACCCTCTTAGGGTGGCATTTTGAAAAAGCCTGAAACTCGTATTTACTTATTTATTTACAGAAGTACGGTTTATGTGAAATGTCGAATAAAATTACTATCCAAACTTTGAACCCCCGTTTCATCCCCTTAAAGAGTGAATTTTGAAAAATCTTTTCTTCACGGATACTTATGTTAAAACAACTATCTGCATGCCAAATTTCAGCGCAACCCGAAACAATATTTGTTTTCAGACTTTGTTACCTCATTTCACTCTTTTAGGGGTGGAATTTTGAAAAAGCTTGAAACACGTTTTTACTTATTTTTTTACTGAAGCACTTGTATGAAGTTTCGAATAGAAAAGACTATCTAATCTTGTTTATCCATACAAACTTTGAACCTCTATTTCACCCCCTAACGGGGTGAATTTTGAAAAATCCTTTCTTAGTACACCCTTGCGTACTAAGAAAAATATACTCTTTAAATTTCAAGTCTCTACGACCAGCGGTTTAGGCTGTGCGTTGTCTGTCAGTCAGTCAGTATGTCAGGACAAAGATTCTTATAGTATTAGATAAATTATCATATAAAACTACGCGCATCGCAAATAATAAAAAAAATGCAGTGAAACCACAAATTTGGCCATACTTACTTTGTAACCATTATTACATTAATCAGCTTTTTTATTGTAAAAGGTAACAGGACAAGCACGACTCTTACTTGATGGTAAGCGATGACGTCTACCTATTACAGATACAGCGATACAGGAAAATTCTGGCAGTCCAGAATTTTGCACGTCACTCCACTGCGCCTGTTACCTTGAGACATAAAGATGTTAAGTTTTACATGCCCTGTAATTTCACTGGACACCTTGCCATTTCAACCGAAAAACATTCTTATGAAAATTAATTGGCAAAGTGGTGGTACCGGTCCAGGCGGACTAGCAGAAGTTCTACCACTACAGAAAAATTAGCTCATCTCTTTTGTAAATGCTAACGATATAAAGTAATTTGATGTCAATATAGTATGATCTATTGTATCGTCATCATCATCAGCCAGTGTCAGTCCACTGCTGGACTGTAGGCCTCTCCCAAGATGCGCCACTGAGCCCGATTTTCAGATCTTCTTTTCCAATCACTGCCCACCGCATTGCGTATGCCGTCGCTCCACCTGGTCACAGGACGTCCTACGCTACGTTTACCGTTTCGCGATCTCCACTCTCCAATACTCAAAATTTGAAATCACCCCGACTGATCTATATATAATCTATAATGAAAATTAAAAATATTCCAATGAGTCTGAATACGACATCTCAGCTGTAAGTTGGCGAGGAGTTGAGAATTCAGCAGATTCCAGAAGATGTCCCAGCATCATGTCAATGCTTCAGTGTCCTTTGTCGTTGAAGAAAAGGATACCGAATTTCGAATTAATCACTATGAAAGTTGATTTCATAGCGCCATCAACTAGAAAAATGCTCATACTTTTACAACGGCTGAACAGATTTTCATGTATTAGAGCTTATAACACTTTCGATTAAAACACTTTCAAAACCGTTTTATCATCCTTCATTGCTCGCAGAGGAAGATTATAGGAAGACTTATAGGAAGACTTTCTATCTTGACTCCACTAGCTTCTATTCTTTTCCGTTTCCACGGTGTCAGTTCCAGCTTGATTGATAATCTAGTAGGTACAAAATTGATTTTTCAAAATGTTTAGAACAAAGTTTGAAGTGTTTAGTTGGATCCTAATTTTCACGCCTTACTGCCTTTATCCACTTGATTGGATTTTCGGACATTTTGGAAACCTACAACAAAATGATATAATATATTAATGTGGTAAACTGTGACACATTTTTCATAAAAATATATATAATGGCATTATCATAAGTAATAATAGATTGAATACGAGTAAGTATAGGGACTGGTCACGTGACCGCGACCGAGTTATGTCAACTTTCTGTGTTGCTCTCCGTTTAAAATAAAAAAAAAATCGTCTATATAACAAATTTTTGCCAAAAAGTAGTAATAATCCACAGTTTAAAAGTCAAAGATAACAATATTTATAAAAACAACAGTGAATAAAGTGAATTTAGAAGATAGAAGCAGTTAAACATTTTTTCGACCGTTACATTATCAGTTTTAAACAACGCCAACGCTGCGTGTGCCGAAAGACAGCTAATTGGAACTAACATCAACATCTGCAAAGAAGAATAAAAGGTCATCATACTATCTCATTATCACTTATACTAAACCGATAACAGTATATAGACATGGACTGCTCAGCCTGTCAGCAAACCATAAGGCACAATACCGACTTATTGAAATGTACGAGTTGCTCATTAAAGTATCATTACGCGTGTCTTAACATCACATCAGCATATTATGTTAACAATATGTTCACATTGCAAAAGTCATGGATATGCCCCTCTTGCTCAAATGTAACAAGGCGAGCTAGGAACGATAACACGCCCGTTAAGCATCAGCACCAAACATCACTGAACGATACCACAATGTCAGTCGACTGCTCTTTAATAGACGACAAGACACAACAAGAGCAAGACACTACGCGTATCGATATATCTGTACAGAATACAACACAAAGCCATTCCCCCGAGAAAACCTTGACAATTGATCAAATAAGCCAGTTACTAGATAGGAAACTACAAGAAAATACCAAATCTATCTTAAATGAGATCAAAAAAACTATTAATTCCGAAATCCAACACGCAAACAGTATTTTCAAAAAGGAAATAATTGAAAAGACCGATTTGCTGACAAACGAACAACATAAACTGAACAATCAAATTAGCACAATGAAGAATCTAGTCGAAAAATTAGAATACGAAAATAAAATATTAAAATATGACATAACTGAAATACAGAAATTAATAAACAAAACAACGGACAATAAACAAGAACATTTAACAGACAATTCAAAAAAGCTTGTACTATACGGATTGACAGAATTTGATTATGAAACGGAACATGAACTGCACAACAGAATAATCTACATATTTCAAGAACTACTACATACAACCAATCTACAAAAAAGACCTACTACCTGGAAAATACATAAAAGAATTTTTAACGCAAAAAATATTGAAAATTTTAAAAATAATTTAAAAGATATTGATTGGCAAAATTTGTTAACATTTGACAAAACAGTAAATGAAAATTACAATCTATTCAGTAATCTAATTCCTGACATACTAAATATATCTATACCAAAAAAACAAATCAAAATAAGACCCCAAAAATACCGTAAATGGATAACACGCGGCATAAAAACTTCCAGTAAAAACAAACGCACATTAAACACGTTTGTTACTTATCATAAAAAAGAGGTGCTAACCAAACACTATAAAAAATACTGCAAATTACTTAAAAAGATAGTCAGTACAGCTAAAAGAAACCAATTTGTCAAAGAAATGAAAAATTCAGAAAACAAAACCAAAACAATGTGGAAAATTATAAAAGAACGTACAAATAAAAATATCAAAAAAAACGAAAAAGAACATAGAACTACATATCCACTCTAATATATCAGAGCCTTCACAAATTGCAAACGCATTCAACAATTTCTTTGCGGCGGTAGGCAGAGTAAACGGTGCGTCTCCGACCGGTAGGCCCGTCATTCATCGCACGGAAAATACTATGTTTTTACGTCCCGCCGATCCACGCGAGATATATACAATACTTACTCACTTAAAAAGTAAATTTAGTTACGGGATCGATGAAATACCCCTAATATTAATGAAAAAATGTGCGACAGAGCTAACACTGCCTTACTACTTACTAATTAACCAATCATTGAATGAAGGCACATTCCCTGAATCTCTTAAGATAGCAGTAATTAGACCAATACACAAAAAAGGTTTAAAAAATGACATAAACAATTACCGGCCCATTGCGCTTCTGCCTACGTCCTCCAAAATTTTTGAGAAAGTAATGCAGAAGCGCCTTGAATCTTTTTGTGAAAAATTCAACATTTTCGATGATTCTCAGCACGGCTTTAGAAAAAATCGTTCCACGACACTGGCTGTATACAAATACATAAATAATATACTAGACACTATAAATGAACGAAAATAAGCAATCGGAATTTTACTTGACATGTCAAAAGCTTATGACAAAGTGCAATTTAATATACTACTGGACAAATTATACGGGATTGGAGTGCGCGGACTAGCACATAAGTGGCTGACATCATACCTGGTAAATAGACAACAATATGTAGAATTGGAACATTTTGACCACAAAAAGGGAATAATAAACGCAATACGATCGGCACCTATTGCGATTAATCATTCCATTCCACAAGGAAGCGTCCTAGGATGTATTCTTTTCCTTATTTACATAAATGACCTCCCGAAAACAATTGACGAACCCTGTGTTTTATTCGCGGATGATATTTCCATCTTGACATCGTGCAAAAATAATCTTAACTTATATGAAAATCTAACTGAAATTTTTAATAAAGTAACAAATTGGATGAATGAACATAATCTAGACGTGAATTTTTCAAAAACAAAAATTATGCAATATAGACCACATCAAAGAAATCCTATTGACATATCTTTCAGTTATAAAAATAAACATATCGAAATAGTCGACTCATTTACACTGCTAGGCATTGATATTGACACAAGTATCACTTGGAAATATCACATAAAAAAAATAAAATCAAGATTATGTAGCTTTACATATGCATTACGTGAACTAAAGCAAGCAACAGACTTAAAAACAGCCCTAACAGCATATTACGCATATATGTATTCTTGGCTGACGTACGGCATAATATTATGGGGAAATAGTGTTGACGCGCAGGAACTCTTTATATATAAAAAAAAATGCATACGAATACTCGTTAACATACAAATTCCCGAAAGTTGCAAGCCTCACTTTAAAGAAAATAAAATATTAACACTCACATCTATATATATACTGGAAATATGCAAATTCGTTCGTAACTACACACATTTATTCAAAAGAAAAATAGACGGTCCTAGAGGAGACAAAACTCGATACAAATATAACCTGATTCATCCCGGGTCAAAAATGAAAATACATAGTTCAGGCACTTACGTAATGGCCGTGAAGATATATAATAAGCTACCGGAATGTCTTAAAAGTGAAGAAAATGATAATATTTTTGTTACTCATCTAAAACAATTACTAATCGAAAAGGCATACCACAACCTAGACGAGTTCTTAAAAGACAAATTAACAGTTAAACAAATAGCAAAGTAAAATAAAGATTAAACAAAAAACAAATAGGCGGTAAAAATAAATAAATTAAACAACAAATAAATAACAGTATCACTCATAATATATTATTATTAAAATGGAAGTATGTAAATTTCTTTTATAAATATTAAGAAATCGGTCCGCTGGCTAAGTCCTGTTTTGCGATACCCTATCAGGGTCATATGTTGCCTTTTATACCTGACACCTGTATAATGCGATGTACATATGAAGCAATAAATGATTGAGTATTGAGTATTGAGTATCAGTGCTGATAATATAGTTAGGTACCTAGTTACTACTAATTTTGCGCATAATTACTTTGATCCCTTTTTATAATATTTTAAGATCGTTCACAAAACGAAAAAACCAACTTCAAATGCCACGCTACTATTTTCAGTATAAAGTTGGAGGTGTTTATGTCCATATCTCTGGAGATACTTATCAGATTTCAAAAAATGTACAATGGGACTAAACGGGCATAATAATCTATCGAAAAAAAAAATTTTCAATCCGGTTAAGAACTTGCGGAGTTATGAGATAACAAACATAAAAAGGCGAACTGAGAACCTCATCTTTTTATTGTGAAGTCGGTTAAAAATGTTCAAATTTCGTTCTAATCAAGGCCCTAAGCTAACCGTTCCATCCTTAAAAAAATCTTCATATTATAAATCAACTAGCTGGGTCCCGCGGCTTTGTCCGCGTTTAATGATAGCGGCAACATGCGCGTGGACTGTGCGCGGTAGAAAACACTGCTTAATTTGCACATTAACCTTCCCTATTTGAATCAGATATTGTTCCCTATTTCATTAGCTTCAATTTTGATTTCGCGGAACTTTATTTTTTTCTAAAATAAAAGTAGCCAAGTTACTTGGTAGTTAATATTTTAACATCAGCATTTTACTAGTGAAAGTCCCGTTAAATTGGTCCAGTCATTTCAGAGATAAACCGGAACAAACAGACAGACAGACAAAATGTAAAATTTCGTTTTTTATGTAAGTACCGTATATTCTTTCATATGCATTTAGTGAAAAGCTGTTAATCTGGAATTACAAACAGACACTTCAATTTTTTTTATATGTATAGAATTAGTGTAAAATGTATATAAACGATTTATATATTGTAACGTGGTAACGTTACAATACAATTTAATAATTGATATCGTCACTTATGCTTCTGTCTAGCTAGTCGATCTAAATATTTTGTTGCCGTCGGTACCTACCTACTGATAGCCACAGGCACCGGCCGGCGCGCGGCGATAACGACCTTCCCCGCCACCGGTTTACCGCCCGCACACCGCGCACCGCGCCCCGCTCGGTCCTTGCCTCCACATCGCGGCCGACCCTCGCTCGTGCTTCGCGTCTTATTTTGATAAACTACTTCCGTACCTATATCGCATTTTTAACAAAGTTTATAGAAAGTGAAAAGTTCACGTTTGTAGCTATAAGCGCACCCCGAGTATTTTGGGTAAGTAGGCACTTCCGATCTGATACTTATTACTTAGACGGCCACTCGCACGATCACGTCATTTCACCTCGTGGTAATTAGGAGTGGCCGGCCAGGTTACAGAGGGCTCATTTCGTTGTCCTATTACAGGGTCCTAAGTTCGGGTTAGCATACCTAGAACACCTACTAACCTGCGAGCCCTGGGACTCAGGACCAAAGGTGGCTGCTGCTACCAATCCGGTCACCTGCTGCGTACTGAAGCCGGCCAAATATACAGGAGAGTTTATTTCATATAGAAGGCATAATCAGACGGGCCTTTTTACCCACGACCCTTTAATTGTACAGTTTAGTTTTTCGTATAACTACTTAGCGTATTTTATATAGTTTGTTATTGTTAATAAATAATTTTAATTGTGGACTTAGTGGTTTTCGTCACACATATAAAACCCCACGTCTCACTGGCGCCCGTACCGTGGTAATATTTAATGGTCTGATTTTGCCTTCGTATTAGTTGTGTGTAGTGTGCCTGTCCCTGAATGTAAAACGTTTTCTGGGTTGCTAACAACTAAAGCGTACGCAACACAAGCTACATAGCGAGCGGCTGTCTTGTTCCGAACAGGTTATCATAAGTACCGTTCGCATAAAAATAAATCTCTGATTATATTTTTTAATATTTTGTGTTGATAATATTTTTTCACCAGAATATTAATTTGAAGTACAGTCAGCAGCATAATTAAGTATATGAGTATTTTATTTGTAAGTGTTCGTACACATTAGTTGTATTCTTATATTCTAATTGATTGGTGACTGGTATATTTTTAATTTCTCTCTTGATTTTGCATGTTTATTTTTAATCAACCGTAAACGTTACTATGTTAAAATATTCAGTGTGACAGACGGAGTATTTCTATTGTTAATTTATTGTCGTACTTACCCAAACTCATTGCGTTTTTTTTTGTACACTGACTTTGTGTTATTAATGCAATATGGAACATCCGATAAAATTCATGTCGCTCCAAAAAGCGGAACTCGAATATGAGGTCGCTATTAGAGGAGAAACTCCTGCGACGACAGTCCAGGATCTTCGGAAACAAATTGCTAAATGCGGTCCCTTGTTTGTTTCTGAGGACATCTTAGAAAGTCCTTTCGATGTATCTGACGATTTAAGTAGTATTGTAGTAGTACTCGAGAAGGTCAACTCCTATCTATCTTCTACACCTCTGGATAAAAGCACATTACAACGTACTCAAAATTTACTAAATCATTTGTATCATCGACTTAATCGCATCACACCCGACAAACAATGCAGAAATGAATACGAGGACTGCGTTGCTTTTTATAAAAAAGCAGTTTCAGATTTTAATTCTCTGCGGGATTCAGTATCAGACCCACTCGCCACATCAGGCTATGATTTGCCTTCTGCTTCAACTGCCTCAGCAACACCACTTAATATAACCGTTTGTTGTGAGGGCAGCAATACAAATCTTTTTTCCAAAATTAAATACGATGGTAAATCATGCGTAAGAGCTTTCATACAACGTTTAAATGAATTTTGCTTAGCAAAAAACATTTCCCAAGATAAGGTCTTAGCAAACGCTACTGAGATCTTTGTAGGCGATGCGATTCACTGGTTCAGAAGTATAAGTGATAATGTCGCTAGCTGGGAAGAGCTAGTAATCGTCCTAAAACGTGACTTTGATCAGCCAGATTTTGATTATAGACTACTTTCAGAGATCAGATCACGAACACAAGGAGAAACCGAAAGTATAGTAATTTTTCTCGCCATAATGTCTGGACTTTTTTCAAGGCTAACAAAAAAAATGTCGGAAGGTGAATAACTAGAAATAATACTACATAACATTCGTCCATCTTATGCGATTGCTCTGACTTCTGTTTCAGAAATTAAAACAATTCAGCAACTAAAAACTATATGTCGTAACCACGAAAATATACAAGCACGTGTTGCTCATTTTAAGAAACCTCCCCGTCCGACGGCGGATACTTTAGCGCCGGAATTTGCTTATTCCGGTAGTACTTCAAATAACAATGCGAATCATACAAACAGATTTTCTACTCGAACTTTCGCTAAAACCAGTGATTTCAATTCTAACGTAAATAAATCTAATCAACAAAATAATATAACTAATTATGTACACGCGATCGATTCTTCTAATCGTAAGCCTCGTTACTGCCCCCGCTGCCGCAATGATTCACACAACCTCAGGCAGTGCACTGCAAACAAGAATGAAATCATTTGTTTCGTTTGTGGTCGCAAAGGCGTAAAGACTCCCGAGTGTCCGAATTGCAAGAATCGTAATCCTAATTCAAAAAACGAATAGCGGAGAATTGTGTAAATGTCAAAACAGATAAAAATGAGTGGCAGAATTGGTTACATACAGTAAGATTGTTTTTTAAATCCTACAACATTCACACAATTCTCGACAAAAATTATGATTTTGACGACAGACCATTTGTATCCGTTCAAATTCATGGCTTGACTATGTCAGGGCTTTTAGATTCTGGCTCAGCCGTAACTATCTTGGGCAACGGTGGCCATGACGCCATTTCCATCCAGGGTTTACTACTCGAAGACGATCTTAGAATATCCGTCACAGCAGCAGGTGGTCAAAAGTTGAACAGCATCGGATATATTAATATCCCAATTCAATTTGAAAATCAATGTCACACGTTGAAAGCTTTCGTCATCCCCGAAATAAAACCAAGCCTTATCTTAGGTATAGATTTTTGGCGTAAATTTCAACTTTGCCCCAAGTATATAAATAGTGTTGTCATCCCTAATAATGACAACGTTAAAAACACACTTTCTCTTGAAGTATCTGAGCAAACCAATACCTTCGTCCAAGGTTACTCAAATTTAACGACATCACAAAAAGATGTAGCGGATGATGTCATCAGACAATTTGACGCTATCTCTTTTCAGCGCAAAGGTCTAGGAGTTACAAGCCTCATCAGTCATCACATTGATACTGGAGACTCCAAGCCCATACGTCAACGCTATTACCGGTTGTCTCCAGAAAAACAACGTATTTTAGTGGATCAGGTTGATGAGATGCTTTCGCTTGACGTGATCGAGCCCTGTGAAAGCGCATGGTCGTCTCCTGTTCTCATTGTTAAAAAAAAGAACGGTGAACCACGATTTTGTCTGGACAGCCGGAAACTCAATTCTGTGACAAGACGTGATGCGTATAACTTGCCATATATTTCCGAGATTCTGGACAATTTGAGAGACGCGCGCTATCTGTCCAGTATCGATTTATCAAAAGCGTTTTGGCAGATATCGATAAATAAAAGCGACAGGGATAAAACAGCGTTCTATGTCCCCAATAGAGGAACTTACCGCTTTAAGAGAACAGCGTTCGGTTTAACAAATGCTCCAGCGACTCAACAAAGACTTGTCGATTTACTATTTACTGAGTTCAATCTACAAGTATTTGCGTATTTAGATGACGTCATCGTTGCATCTAAAGACTTTAATAGTCACGTGACATTACTTTTACGTGTTCTGGATAAGTTAAAACAGGCAAACCTAACCGTCAACCTGGAAAAGTGCGAATTCTTCAAGCCTGAACTCAAATATCTTGGATATGTCGTCAACAGTTCAGGTTTGTGCACAGATCCAGCAAAAGTAGACGCGATACTGAATTACCCTACACCTACATGCATTAAGGACTTAAAGCGTTTCTAAGGAACAGCGACATGGTATAGACGTTTTGTTCCAAATTTTAGTACCATCGCTGGACCCCTAAATAAATTGACATCCAAAAAGTTAGGCAAGGCCACGTTCGAATGGTCTCCTGAAGCTGACACCGCCTTTCACAAATTAAAGGATTGTTTGGTCTCAGCGCCTGTTTTATCATGTCCAGACTATAACAAGCCATTTGAGGTGCACACAGATGCAAGCAATTACGGCATAGGCGCAATGCTTACTCAAAACGTTAACGGCAAGGAACATCCAATAGCTTACATGAGCAAGTCATTAACAGCCGCTGAAAAGAATTACAGCATCACCGAACGTGAAACCTTAGCCGTTGTTACTGCCCTCGAATATTGGCGCTGTTATATTGAAAACGGTCAACCATTTACGGTTTATACCGATCATAGCGCACTTAAATGGTTCTTGTCTATAAGTAATCCCACAGGACGCCTGGCTCGTTGGGGAGTACGTCTATCAGCCTTTAACTTTGTCCTTAAACATAGAAAAGGAGTAGACAATGTTATTCCTGACGCCCTCTCTAGAAGCGTCCCGGTAAGCGCCCTCAGTACCAACTCTTATTTGGATAATTCAAACGATCTGTGGTATAGAAAAATAGTTAATGGTTGTCGTAAAGATCCTGCAAAATTTCCCAACTTCCTGATTCAGAATAATGCCTTATACAGGCTATCTAAAAATAAGTATGACCTTACTTCGGAATTTTCGTGGAAGGAGGTCCTACCTGAGGAAATTCGAGAAAAGGCTATTTTTGAAAACCATTCAGAACCTATTGCTGGACATATGGGCATTTTTAAGACTTATCGACGGCTAGCATTAAATTACTATTGGCCTGGCATGTACCAAGACGTCGTAAAGTTTATAGGTAGTTGCGATAAATGTTTAACCTACAAGTCCCAAAATCATCAAACACTAGGACTAATGGGTCGACCTAAAAACTGTTCTCGACCCTTCCAGTTGATTTCAATCGACCTTATGGGTCCACTTCCTTCAACAAGAAAGCAAAATAATTACATTTTGGTTATAACCTGCTGTTTTTCAAAATATTGCATTATTTTTCCAATAAAACGAGCAACCTCTGACATAATATGTAAAATCTTAGAAGACAGCGTATTTCTCATCCATGGTATTCCGCAAACCGTTCTAATGGACAACGGAACTCAATTTACTGGCAAAGTATCAGACAGTTTGTTTAAAAAATATAATATTCCAAACGTTTATTTTACCCCTAAATATACCCCTCAGGTTAACTTGGTGGAGCGGTATAATAAAACAATAATTACTTGCATATCAACTTTTGTAAACGACGACCATAGATCGTGGGACTTGTACATTCCTAAGGTCCAATTCGCCATTAACAGCTCAGTGAATGAAGTCACAGGCTTCACTCCTGCATTCTTGGTATTTGGCAGAGAATTAGTCAGCTGTGGTAGTCATTATACTGAAAATGACCTTGGCAAAGAAATACTGTTTCAACCGCGAGACATTTATGTGGAGAATTTAGGTTGCTTGTCAACTATATTTGACACTGTGCAATCGAGACTATGGCAAGCGCACGAGAAGAATACATCGCACTATAACTTAAGGCGCAAATTTGCCGAATTCAATGTTGGCGATATTGTCATGAAACGTGCTTACTTCTTAAGCGATAAAGATAATAAATTTTCGAAAAAATTGGCGCCAAAATTTATCAAGGCTAAAGTTATTGTTAAGAAGTCACCTCTCGTATACGAACTTCAAGATATGACTGGCAAAAACATAGGTTCTTGGCATATAAAAGACTTAAAACTTGTGAACTTAAATTAATTAATATATACAAACAAAAAAAAAAGAATCAAACCTAATCATAATTAATTATCTTTATATAGCTACTAAGTAAATAAATAAAAATAGTACAAAAAAAAAAGGTAGTACGTATATATTGGCAAACATTTATTATAAATACTACCTACCTGTTTTTCACGCGGTATAAAGTACTGCGTGCCTCAGTATTTGTTATAGGCAGACATCATCTTTTATCATAAGGAAAGCGTTAAGCTTACCTTGTTAACTTCTAAATAAAATATTATACTTATACTATGAAATAATTTTTAAAAATCTGATGTCATGTCAAGAATTTTATTCTTTATAAAAAACGAATAAAATCCTCATTGCGCGAGGGGGTACTGTAACGTGGTAACGTTACAATACAATTTAATAATTGATATCGTCACTTATGCTTCTGTCTAGCTAGTCGATCTAAATATTTTGTTGCCGTCGGTACCTACCTACTGATAGCCACAGGCACCGGCCGGCGCGCGGCGATAACGACCTTCCCCGCCACCGGTTTACCGCCCGCACACCGCGCACCGCGCCCCGCTCGGTCCTTGCCTCCACATCGCGGCCGACCCTCGCTCGTGCTTCGCGTCTTATTTTGATAAACTACTTCCGTACCTATATCGCATTTTTAACAAAGTTTATAGAAAGTGAAAAGTTCACGTTTGTAGCTATAAGCGCACCCCGAGTATTTTGGGTAAGTAGGCACTTCCGATCTGATACTTATTACTTAGACGGCCACTCGCACGATCACGTCATTTCACCTCGTGGTAATTAGGAGTGGCCGGCCAGGTTACAGAGGGCTCATTTCGTTGTCCTATTACAGGGTCCTAAGTTCGGGTTAGCATACCTAGAACACCTACTAACCTGCGAGCCCTGGGACTCAGGACCAAAGGTGGCTGCTGCTACCAATCCGGTCACCTGCTGCGTACTGAAGCCGGCCAAATATACAGGAGAGTTTATTTCATATAGAAGGCATAATCAGACGGGCCTTTTTACCCACGACCCTTTAATTGTACAGTTTAGTTTTTCGTATAACTACTTAGCGTATTTTATATAGTTTGTTATTGTTAATAAATAATTTTAATTGTGGACTTAGTGGTTTTCGTCACACATATAAAACCCCACGTCTCAATATTTATATAGTGTAATTTTATAATATTACACTTAAAGGAATTTATATATTCCTTTTTATAAGGGTATGAACTATATTTATCGACAAAGTTTTGGAGGGTTCTCGTACATCACTAGCCGGGCGGCGTAAAATAATGTTTGTTATTTACATAAATTAAAGCTTTAAAATGATATACATTTACCACCTTGGTAGTTATATGACGAAAAAGATGTATATGATGTAAGCAAAATAAATATTACGTGTGAAATGATAATTCTGGATCTTTTACGCCTCCTTTAGTTGTTCTTGATGGATAAAACACAGCACAACACGACATAATTTAATCATGTAACAGGGTTTCAGTCTTTAAAGCTATGTTTCTATTTAATTTTTAATTTATAAGTATGATGCGTCGCTATATTATGGCCTGCTAGCCGGTCAAAAATGGACACGATCACCCATGCGCGAGGCTGTCAATTTGATATTAGCTTTCTCTTATCTCGCGACCCCTGTGATAGAAAGGGTAGGACAATGTGTTGATAGAATGAAAGTCGATCTGACAACGTCACATGGCTGACATGGCGCCATCCATTATAATCCATCATCCTAGTCCATCATCCTAGCAGTAGACGCAGTAACTATTACATAATCTTTACTATTACATATCATTAAAAAAAAAATAATAAAAAAATCTGTGCCAGTAGTTAGTAGTAGGTCGTCGAGATAAGTGAATGCGTTAACATTTTAATAGGACCAGCTGGAAAGGGTACCCTGTGAAACAAAAAAATAATTTTTCAAATCGGTTCAGGCATGGGTATTCTTTGAAACAAATAAAGAATGTTTCTAATCGGTTTAGGCATCTTCGAGTAATCGGTGAACATACATTTTAAAAAAAAACCTTCTTTTTGGAAAGTCGATTAAAAATAAATACAAATTATATTTTTTTCAATTTGAACCAGTTGTTCCTGAGAGCTGCAGCTTTATAGTATAAAGTATAGACTCTGAGGAACTCTTCAGAAAGAAAAAGTCTGATGGTTCCATCTTTGTTCTCAGGTACGTCTTAACGTATGTCGTTACCTGTGCATGGACGAAGCAGACCGTATGATCGACATGGGGTTCGAAGAGGACGTCAGAACCATCTTCTCTTACTTCGGTGGTCAGAGGCAGAGCTTGCTGTTCAGTGCAACCATGCCGAGGAAGATACAGAACTTTGCCAGGTAACAACTTGTAAGGTTTTAAGGTCTGATATTACAGGTTTTTTGTTTGTTTGTTTTTTTATTCATTATAATAAAGCGTTTGACCACCATCTCACCTGATGTTAAGGGACGACACGTTTTAAGGGTTTCGTACCCAAAGAGTACCAACGGAACCCTATTAGTGAGACTTCGCTGTCCGTCCGTCGGTCAGACGGCCGCTTTAACAACAAATGCTGAAAACATTATTAAAGTAAGGGCCGAGGGCCCGGTGGCGTAAGTGGGAGAACGGTCGGCTTTGATGCCAGAAGTACCGAGTTCAATCCCCGCCGTGCACCAATGGAAGAAACCAAAAACCACCGCATGGTGATAGGACACTATCTAGTGTCCGCCTGGCTAGCTACCACCCTCAAGTTGGAAAATCTTTTGCCAAACATCTAATGTGTTCCGGCAACTATCCTTGAGAGCCAGTTCCCATTCTAGGCCTAGCGTGCTTTCCATCTTCGACCGCATCATCACTTACCAACAGGTGAGATAGTGGTCAAACGCTAGCCTATAAGATATTTAAAAAAGAAAGATTTGGAGGCATTGACGGAGCCGAAGCCAACGTCAAGAGGCCCTTTACAATTATTTTCTTATGGCTATATTTGCTATGGTTGTCGATGGAAAGATGAAAAACTATAAAAGATAGTACATTTTATCATGGTTATGAATGTGTGTTGCTTGATATCTGATCAGGAATCAGAAGTCATGTCATCTGTCTATGGGATGAGGTACGACACCTGCCAATAGGCGTGACGAAAGATTTTGAAATCCTCTTCCGTAATGTAGGAACACATTTACTATTCACGAAAAAACCTATATTTCGGTAATTAACTTAAGTTGAACGAAGTTTAAAGCAATTTTTCTAATATTTTTTCAATAGTGCGCGAGAACAGCTCACATGTGTCAGGCGTCGGCTGTGACGTCACGAATACGTTATTGACATACTTAACGTAGTAACTATTATATAATGTGTGACAATGAATACACATGGGTTTTCCAAAATCTAATAACATTTTCAAGAAAACCTCATAAGAGGACATAGGCGTGACGTCATGCGCTGTGATTGGTGTGTCAATCAAAATGACCGATTGCGGTATTTTAATGTTTTATTTTATTGATTGACTAGTGTTTTAAATTGTTATAATATTTATTTTCCCCTAAAATCATCATACTTCGATTTTTTGATACTGTCGTCATGCCTACTATGCCTAATTTCAAAATATGAATACTGGTGGTGACCCGCTATAAACTGAAGGTGATTCCCTCCATTAATTTTTTTTAATGTGTTTTGTATTTACTTAAATTGCAAATCATTTATTTTTACAGGTACTTAACTAAATTGCATATCATTTACTATGCAGTTGACGTTTCATCAACTGCGTAGTAAATGATATGAATGATAATTTAAAATAAAATAAATATTAATAATTAATATAAAATAATATATATATATATATATATATATATATATATATATATATATATATGTAATCCGTCACTGTATACATTTCCTAGGAAATTTATATTTTTCCTAAATAGCAATCGGAAATGTAAAATATTTGAAATATCAATGGGTACGCGGGGTTAGGTTAGGTTAGGTTTTTCTTCTATAAAAAAAAAGGTTAGGTTAGGTTATTGTTGTTGTCTCAACGAGTGATTATTCTCATTTTAACAACGCGTTTTATTACACAAAGCATTATTTTTATACATTTCCTAATCCGATATTGGAATTATATACAATTCCTAGGAATTTTACACATTTCCTAAGACATTTATGTATTAAATAGTTTTTGAAACAATATTTTATGTATTTCCTAAATAGCTTCGGAATTGTATAAATTTCCTAGGATTTGTTTACAATTCCTAGAGTTCATATCCGGTAACATATATACTACTAAATTAAGTAATAATTTTAGTATACATTTTAAATATTTACTTAATATACGTTTAATCAACTGTGTAATTTAAGTAACTACTTACATAGCGTTACATTTATTGCAAAGTAACTTAAATTGCTTTTTTTTTACAGTCACCTAAGTTCGTCTGTCGTCTATAATCGTGCCGTAGATCGTGGTAGTTTTTATATATTTATATAAAAACTACTTACTATTATTTAATAAGTTGCGTATTATGTATTTCACAGTCATTCAAATTCCAACTGAACTTAATTTATTGTTACTTAAATTTCATTTATTACGCAGTTACTTAAAGTGATTCGAATAGGTTCAGGCGTCTTCAAGTAATCTTCGAACAAACATTTAAAAACCGACAAATTGAGAACATCGTCCTTTCTTTTGCGAAGTCGGTTTTTTATTTTTTTATTATTTAATAATTTATTGTTTTTGTTGCCCACAGATCAGCTCTAGTAAAACCCGTGCTAGTGAACGTAGGCCGTGCCGGCGCCGCCTCGTTGAACGTGCGACAAGAATTAGAGTTCGTGCAAGGAGAAGCACGAACCGTGCATCTATTACAATGCCTGCAGAAGACACCGCCGCCCGTGCTCATATTCGCTGAGAGGAAACAACATGTTGATGCTATCCATGAGTATTTACTGCTAAAAGGTAAGTTAGATTACCTAAAGAGTCCACAGTATGCTAGGCCTAGCGTGTTTACCATCTTTGACCGTTTCATCGCTTACCACCAGATGTTGTTCAAACACTAGCTTATAAGATGTGTGAATTTAAACCGGCCAAGTCGAGCTGGACTCGCCCACCTAGGCTTCAGTACCAACTTCTCAAATTAGGTTAACAAACTTAGCTTTGCAGCTCGATCTAAAAAAAATATACTGAACCAACCGCAAATGATGAATTTGTAATAGTAAATTCACAATTTTTTAATTATTTTACGTTTTCCGATTTATTTCTACACATTCCGGATATAGAGGGTCTTGACAGACGTACAGACAGACTGACAACAATGTGATGCTATAAGGGTCCCTTATAGCATCACTTTTTTGTCAATGTGTAGAGTATCAAGTTGTAACGTATACTAAATACTTGGGTGTACAGTATATTTTAGCTTTGAAAAAATCACAACTGTGAGTCAACGCGATCAAAAGATATGACCGTTTATGTCGTATATTTACACATATTTTGCGATGTCACAAGGAATTCAAAACCTGTAGGCTACTACCCGTTGACCCGGAATCATGAAATTTGGCAAGAAGCAAGGTCTTGAAGCACTTGTAAAGGTAATCTGAAGTTAAATAAAAAAGCGAATATACAGTAGAATCCGTTTATTATGACTCCGCCTATATTGACCAACCGGTTATTATGACGTAACTATACTACGAAGTTTGGTTTTCATATGAAATTCTTTATAAATAGTCGGATATAATGACTTCCCACTTCCCTTACAGTGACATGTCGCTTATTATGACCCATTTTTAATACAAAAATGTAAATTATGTCCGGTTATAATGACCGACATGATTCTGTACACCTTCGGTAATGTTCGTTGATTCCCGACGACCTTCGGCACGTGGCTCGTTTTTGTTTTGAACTATGTTTATGTATTAAACTACTTAAGTACATTCATATTTACATAAAAAAGGTTTTTCATTTCACAAAACGCTTTGTATGACGTCCGCTTATTATGACTTGTTTGTCAGTTCCTTTCGATGTCATTATAAACGGACTCTACTGTACTATTACAAAGTTATTATTTGCGGTTGGTTCATGAACGGTGTCTAGGCATAGGTCTAGAGATTGAACTGCAAAGTTAAGTTTGTTTTGACAAGTATACGTACAAAGTACAAAGTATACGGAAGCCTCGGTGCGCGAGTCAACTCTCACTTGCCTGGTTTTTTTCATTTCGGTAACTAGTATACATTCGCGTAACAAAAATAATGTAAGTAAACTTCTAGGTGTAGAAGCGGTCGCGATCCACGGCGGCAAAGATCAAGAAGAGCGGTCGCGAGCGGTGGAGGCGTTCAGACGAGGAGATAAAGATGTATTGGTTGCTACTGACGTCGCTAGCAAAGGTACGTACTCGCTCGTAATGTTGTCGGTAGAAAACTCCATTGCTGCACGGATTTGAACCCGCTACCTCTGGCCAGGCCTGTCGCACTTCGCGCTGTAGCAATGAAAATATTAGTACATACGCGGCAGCCGGCCGGCTACAAGTTCAGTCAGTAGTGTCACGCGCGCTCTCGATCGGACCCGCGCCTTGACTTTACTATTCAATCTGTTTTCTCACAACACTCAACCTTACAGTAAGAGACAGCTGACGGCCCGCGAGCTGACCGACTGATACAGACTCTCGCCGCGCGGACTTACAGTGCATTTTACGGCGCGCAACACGCGGTCCATAGTTACTATTAGTTTATTCTGTGACGCAAATTGAAGGTCGTATCCGAGGCGTGTAACGTATTTTGAACGTTACCGTCGTTGTAACTAGGTTTAATCACGCATTTTTTTTGCTATCAGGAAGAAGTACATCTTTGTATTTGTACTATTCATTATTCTGTGCTCTGGCGTCATAGCCGACCATTCCCTCAATGCGCCATTAGGCCAACTAATAAACACTTATATTATAAATACGAAAGTGTGTGAGTTTATAAGTATATTTGTAACTTCTTCACGAACCGATTGAGCTGAAATTGGTATATAGATAGCCTAGACCCTGTAATAACACACAGGGTACTTTTTATCCCAATATTCTCACGGGAACGATGTCGATGCAAGTAAAACCGCGGGGCACAGCTAATAATGTATATAAAATACCGCGTATTGCGTTATGTATATTAAACAAATTGTTAATACTTAATTGGCTAAATGGTTGATGTTTAATAATTTAAGATCGTTTGAAAAACTAACAGAACCGACTTCAAACGTCGTGTTAGTCATTTTCAGTACCAACTTTGAGGTGTTCATCTTCATATCACTGGAGATACTGAACATATCTTGCTGAAATATAAATGGGTCCACCTGTGAAATATATACCCTTTCAAATAAAAAAATAAAAATTTTCAACTCGGTTCAGGCGTCGTCGAGTAATCGGTGAACATACATAAATAAACTGGGCAATTGCAAGTCGGACTCGCACTCGTAGGGTTCCGTACCACACTACAGTATTTTATAAGAGCGAGCAAAAAATACCACTATTAATTTCGCCAGCAAAAAATGATAATTAATAAACATTTTATTTCTTATAATGCCATCTAACGTCTAAAAAAGGTGTTAGAGTTCGACATTTCAATATAACGCCATCTATGGGACGTTTACCTAACTAAGCGTTCATAGATGGCGTGAAATGCCAAAAAAAACACGTTTCTTGTATGGGAACCCTCTATTATTTTTAACTTTATTCTGTTTTTAGTATTTGTTGTTATAGCGGCAACAGAAATACATCATCTGTGAAAATTTCAACTGTCTAACTATCATGGTTCATGAGATACAGCCTGGTGACAAACGGACAGAGAGACAGACAGACAGACAGACAGACGGACAGCGGAGTCTTAGTAATAGGGTCCCGTTTTACCCTTTGGGTACGGAACCCTAAAAAATGAATTCCGACGAATTGAGAACCTCCTCCTTTTTTGTGAAGTCGGTTAACAACGATGCGATCGACGCTATAGCCCGCTTGCCTAAAAGATATAGACATAAAATATTTTCTTCTTTCAGGTCTGGACTTCGCAAACATTCAGCACGTAATAAACTACGACATGCCGGAAGATATAGAGAACTACGTGCACAGGATAGGACGCACGGGGCGAGCGGGGGGCGAGGGGGTCGCAACTACCTTGTTAGGACGGGCCCAGGATCCCAGCGTGCTGAAAGATCTGGCGCATCTCTTGAGAGAAGCTCAGCAGAAGGTAGGAATTAGATTAGCTACCTTACAGATGGAATCACTAACGTTAATTAGAAGCAACTTCCGGAAATTCGTGCACAGAAGGTTGGGACTCTTCGGTCTTCAAAAGTGCGGTATAATTAAGTAACTGCATTTTTAGAAAATACGTGCTTGAGACAGGCTCTGCATAAAGTAGGAATTATTTAAGCTACGTTAGCTATAAGCTATGCTAGAATCAGTAACGTTTTTAGAAGCAACTTCGTGCATAAGATAAGAAGGTGACCAACCTTCTTATCTTATGCACGAAGTTTCTTCTCTTCGTTCTTCAAAAGTATGGTATTAAGCAACTATATTTTCTGAAATTTCGTGCTAAGAAATGTGTGGTAAACTTCGTGCTTATAGAGATCTTTTATAAAAACTTCGTGCTCTAATCATTTATTATCTATAAGGAAACTTAACTTCGTAGAAACTTTCTCCAGACATTGCAAGAGTATTAAATAATCATAAAATAAATAATGTTAGGTATATAAAACATGTATTGTGTCTAGCTTTCTTTAGAAACTAGTCCAAGGTTTAGCGTATACATGATGACAGAAGAAATAGAAACGATAGATAACTATGTGCACTAGATAGGACTAGGACACAAGGGGTCGCCACTACCTTGTTAGGACGGGCCCAGGTCCCCAGCGTGCTTAGTGATCTGGCGCATCTCTAGAGAGAGGCTCAGCAGAAGGTAGGAATTACGAAATCTACCATACAGATGAAATCAGTAAGGTTTTTAGAAGCCACTTCGTGCACAGAAGGTTGGGCCTCTTCGTGCCTCAAAAGTACGGTATTAACTTTTTTTATTAAACTTCGTGCTTAGAAAGTACGTATTTGATGAACTTCGTGCTTCTTACTTACGCAAGCTGGCTGATAGCGGCTGGAAATAAAGAGCTGAAAATCGAGCTCAGTGGCGTATCATAGATGAGGCCTATGTCCAGCAGTGGACAGAAATAGGCTTATGATGATATGCTTATAAAGAACGTTTTCATAAAAACTTCGTGTAAAAACCATTTCGAGCTCTGAGATGTTAGTTTTTACTTATCATTCACAAAGTAATTGAGGTTTGGTGTTTTATTTTAATAGATAATGTGTTCTTGGTGTTATCATCAGGTACCATCATTCCTGCTGGACATGATCGGGGAGCCGGAAGTGACGTTGGCAGACGGTCAGGGATGTTCTTACTGCGGTGGTCTGGGACACAGGATTACAGGTATATGGTTTTTTAAGTTAAACTTTTATTACATCGTCTTATTTTTTAGTCTAGTCTAGTTTTTAGTTTAGTCTAGCTACATATAAACAAAAGTTCCACTTGCATCGTGGTTTCATAAAACCACACCACACTTTTTTTTTCTTTGCGGAAATAATAAGGACGCTATTTCACTTGATGTTAAGTGACGATGGTGCTTGACTGAAATGGGAGCTATGGCGTGTGAATTGTCCGCTAGAGGCGCCATTGTGTTACAATGTTCGCGAAATGTCATTTTTAGTGAAGGATTTATCCCAAACTGATATTGACATTATTTTTAAATATATTATGGACTAGCGTTTGACCATTTTCTCGCTTAGTGGTAACCGATGATGTGGTCGGAGATGGTGAACACGCTAGGCCTAGAATACTCTGACTCTCAAGGGCTGTGTGCTGCGGGAACGCAGTCCAGTAAGTCAGGCGGAACATCGATATAATGCTGTGTATATACTTAGAAGACAGGCAGACAGCGAACTTAATTCAGTTTTTTATTTGTAGATTTTAAATAGTCGGTATTGTAGTTTTTGGGGTATTTTTTAATGTAGTTATAGTTTTAGGATGCGTACCTTCGAGCACGTTGTAATCCGCAAACATTTTTTTGCGTTAACATCTCCATTGGTAAATGCTCGAAGATGCGTACAAACTATGTAACTTAACATGTTATAAAATTGTTATTTGACGTGTTTTAGAAAATGTGGACAAGGCATGTTATAGAACATAATATTATAACACGTTATTATAATATGTTTTATAACATGTTATATTACATAGTCTGTACGCACCTTTCAATTAATTTTAATCTTTTTCATATTTTTTTAAGTTTGTCGAGATATAATAATTTACCGTTTGTTTTACAGAATGTCCAAAACTGGAAGCTGTACAGAACAAGCAGGCGTCCAACATTGGCAGGAGAGATTATTTGGCAAACACCGCGGCAGATTATTAGAACGGACATAATAAAGAGAGCGCGTAGAAATCTACGCGTAGGAAGTGAAACTACCTACACAGATTGGGAATTCTTTTATACAACTCCATCTGTTGAACTTAGCGGGACGAATGACCGAATGATAGCGAATACGTCTTCGTAGTTACGCTGTTCTACAATAGAGGGCGTTTATAAATATAAAATATAACATGACGCTTATGTCACATCCGTTGCTCCGCGTGACGCTACGTCACATCCGTTGCAATTTTACCCCAGAGCGCCTAATGTAGTTTCACATCATAAATGTATTTACCATCAGTACCAAGTGCGAGATTGTTTTAAATTTATTCAATCATGTTAAAGTAAACTCAATTTGTATGGAAATTACAGTGTTTCCTTTTGAGAACACTAGATGGCGCTTTTTAGTTAGTTTTAGTAGTAAACCAAGCTTAAGAAACTTCGAACTAGGCACTCAGTAGTAGTAAAGCGATTGAAGTTACGTACTTGACGATAAATCTCCTGAGATATGGAGATAAACTTGGTACTAAAATGGAAAAAATTAAACCTGAAACACTAAAGTAACAGTATATATGTACTATCTAAATAAATCTGATTTAGTCTTGATTGCACAACTTTTCAATTAACTGACAGTGTAGTATTTAATTTAAGAATTAAGTAAGATTTATTTTAAGTAAGATGTAAATGAAGAAATAAATTTCGCGTATATAAAATTACTGTGTTTTTTTATACGTTTGGACTTTAGATTATAAATGCGAAAGTAACTGTCTGTGTGTCTGTGTCACTTTCACGCCAAAACTACTGAACCGATTTAAATGAAATTTGGTACACCTATAGTTTAGAGCCTGAGAAAGGACATAGGCTACTTTTTAATGTGAAAAAAGGGTTGAAAGGGAGGATAAAAATGTGTATGGAAGTATCGTAATTTTTAGAGCTAGAAGCTTCAAACTTATTATTTAGGCTGTTGATTCGATATAAATAAATATGACATTCAAAGTTTGTAAAAGTTTTACCCTCAAGGATGTAAAATAACAATAGGGAATAGGGGATGAAAGTTTGTATGGAAATATGTAAGGTTTATGTAAAGGTACGGAAACACCGCAGCGTCCTGCGTTCGCGATCTAGGCGGCGATCAGATAGCGCAGTAGTATTAGTACCGACTGGTTCACACCAAACGCGATCAGAAAACAATTGAAAAGTACTGAGATCGCGCCTGAAGATCGCAGGACGCCGCGGTGAGGCCGTACCTTAAATCCTTACTTCCTTACTAATATTATAAATGCGAAAATAACCAGAGTATAATAACTGTCCATAAAGGAAAGTAACTCTGTCTGTCTGTCTCACTTTCACGCCAAAACCACAACCGATTTAAATGAAATTTGGTACACACATAGTCTAGAGCCTGAGAAAGGACATAGGCTACTTTTTAATGCGAGAAGAGGGTTGAAATGGGGGATGAAAAGTTGTATTGAAGTATCGTCAAGAGCTAGAAGCTTGAAACTTATCATTTAGCCATCAGATATGTAGTTGTAGTAGTAGTAGGTAGGTAGATACATGTAGGTAGCATCTATCTACTACCTATTAGACTTGGCTGGCACCGACTTCAAATAGATAAGTGGGTAGCGCTTATAATAATTATATTAAGTAATTTATTTTTAGCTTTTAATGCCTGTTTGTGGTTATGAAGTCGGTTTTATTTTTTTTGAAAAATAATTTATTACGTAAATTAAATTTTGTAGACTGTAATTTTTTTAAAGGTTTTGGGGTATGTAAGGTGCTCTCATTGCTCCCATCCAACCTTACCTGCCCGCGTTGCATCCTGCCGATTTGAATTTGAATCCGTTCACAATTGACGGAGTAATCGCGTAACATACACACAAAAAAAAACATACAGACGAATTGAGAACCGCCTCCTTTTTTGTGAAGTCGGTTAAAAATAGTACTTTACGAGAATGGAGGCAAGCGAGGGCAATACCTAAACAAGGCCAAAAATTATTTATATCTATTCCCTATATCTAAAAGTGTCGAAACTGAGAGAGCTTTTCCCGGAGCGAGCTATATTTGTAGTAGGCTAAAGAGCTCTCTAAGCAGCAAAATGCTTGATACTCTATCTTTTAAGGGCACATTTTCTACAAAACTTGGAATAATTGGGCTTTCCGTTAATTTTTTTCTCTTTGTCATTAGTCATAAGTGTAGTTTCTAGTTCAATTCAACCAATGAATTTCAGTGCGCTGAAAAAAATTTAAAAGAAAATTGTTTTTCATATTTACGAGGTACGTGTACTTTTGGATTTTCCATACATTTTTAAATTTATTTTCGCCTGTGAGGCCCTTTGTACCGCGAGGCCGTGGGTCGTGGCCCACACCTTACGCCGCCTCTGAACGTAGCTTTCAAATACATATATGGTTACATACCCTGTCTGTACCCATACATAGTTATTAAATCATCAAGACTAAAGGAGGACAAGAAGTCAACTACAATGATTGTATAAATGATCCTACTAATATTAAAAACGCTAAGCTAAGAGCGTTTGTTCACAGCAACGGCACCGGGAAGTACCCGGCACCGTGATTTTTCCGGGCCGGTTTGAAAATGATGTGCCGTCGATCGTTTGTCCACCGCCACCGATTCCGGCTCGAAATAGCTCGGCTTTAGTCATTGTTCCGAGGATTCCGATGGTTCTGTTTCTTCTAGCTGTTATGCGTGGCAGATGCGTTTCCATAGAAATAAAACAAACAACCTCAGACAAAAAAACAATAACCGATAGAACGGCGCCGGCAGTGTGTGGACTAGATCAAACGTGCTTTGTATTGCGAGCCAATGCCGGCACATCGACCCGTCAAAATCTCTGGCCGGTTTCTAGCGGTCGCTCCTATCTACTCGAAATATCGGCGGCCGGGATGACGTCGCCCGGTGCCGGTTATGCTGTGGACAAGCTGCCATACATAAATATGTATCGCTACTTCGGCGCCGGCATTTTGTTGCCGGTGACGTCCCGGTGCCGTTGCTGTGGATACGCTGTAAGGGCCAGTTTTACCGGTTCCTGATAATACGTTTGATAGTTATCTGACATACACATGGCGCTTTATAAAAGCTGTCAACAATCTGTCAGATTTCTTCATATTAGCGCTATCAGGAACCCGTGACCCTTGAAGCTGTAATAGTAATATACTTGACGCTGTAATAGTCCACAGCAACGGTACCGAGACGTCAATGGGAACAAAATCATCATCATCATCATAATCAGCCGGTATCAGTCCACTGCTGGACATAGGCCTCTCCCAAGTCATGCCACTGAGCCCGATCTTCGGCTCTTTGTTTCCAGTCACTGCCCACCGCTTTACGAATGTCGTCGCTCCACCTGGTAACAGGGCGTCCTACGCTACGTTTACCGATTCGCGGTCTCCACTCTAGAACCAGTCTACCCCAACGGTTATCGGTCCTACGGCAGATATGACCAGCCCACTGCCACTTCAGCTTGGTAATCCGATGAGCTATGTCGATCACTTTAGTTCTCTGGCGAATTACTTCGTTCCGGATTCGATCCCGCAGAGAAACACCGAGCATAGCTCTTTCCATAGCTCGCTGAGCGACTTTAAATTGGTGGACCAGTCGAACCGTGAGTGTCCACGTCTCGGCTCCGTATGTCAAGACGGGTAGGACGCACTGATTAAAGACTTTTGTCTTTAGGCACTGTGGTATATGCGACGAGAAGACTCGACGGAGTTTTCCAAATGCTGCCCAGCCCAGCTGAATTCTTCTCTGGATTTCCTTTTCGAAGTTATGTTTGCCTAGTTGGAGCGTCTGCCCTAGGTAAACATACTTAGTGACAACTTCGAGTGGGATTCCATCTACGGCAATCGGTTCCGGAACAACGTGCTCGTTGTACATGACTTTGGTTTTATCCAAATTCATCCGGAGACCGATGCGACGAGAAGAATCAGCTAGGCCATTCAACATCCTCTGTAAGTCCTGCAGCGTCTCTGCCATAATGACGATGTCATCTGCGAATCGTAAGTGAGAGATGTACCTGCCGTTGATGTTGATGCCACGATCTTTCCAGTCCAGCGTCTTAAACATATCCTCCAAGGCGTTAGTGAACAGTTTCGGGGATATGACGTCCCCCTGTCTCACTCCTCGACGCAGGTGGATATGATTAGTACGCTAGTTCTGTACTTGTACACTCATCGTTGCGGCATTATACAGACATCTCATCACTTCGATATATCGCCAGTCGACTTGGCAACGCTGCAAGGACTCCAGAACAGACCAGGTTTCGATTGAGTCGAAGGCCTTCTCATAGTCCATAAACGCTAAGCACAGGGGCCGATTGTACTCTTCGGTCTTCTGTACAATCTTCCGCACTGTGTGGATGTGGTCCATGGTGCTGTAACCGCTTCGAAATCCGGCCTGTTCCGGAGGTTGGAACTCGTCGAGTCTTCGCGCAAGACGGTTCGTGATGACCCTTGAAAACAGTTTGTAGACATGGCTCAGAAGCGAAATCGGGCGGTAGTTTTTCAAGAGGGTTTTGTCTCCTTTTTTGAATAACAAAACCACCGTGCTCCTGTTCCATGCCTGTGGAGTTCTCCCAGTGAAGAGAACAGAATTGAAGAGCTGTTGCAGCTGGCTTACAGCTGGGGCTCCTCCAGCTTTTAGAAGCTCCGTTGTGATTCCGTCTTCACCTGGGGCCTTTCCATTTTTGAGCTGTTTAAGGGCCATCACGATCTCATCTCGGCTGACTTCGGGCAGGTCTTCTGTGAAGTGGCGGGTCAAGGTGGCTCTACAATCCTCAGTATCGGGTACGGGCCTTGAAGCATGCGATGCGTAGAGCTTGCCGTAGAAGTCTTCAACTTCTGACAGAATCTCCGACTTGGATGCGACGACGTTCCCCGTTGACGTTGTCAGCTTTGTGAGGTGGCTTCTACCCAGAGGCTGGGCGAACACTTTCGACCCCCGATTCTGCTCAATTGATTCTTTAATCAAGAGCGTGTTAGAGGATCGGAGGTCTTGTCGTACCAGCTTATTAATGGTTTTGTTGCGCACCTGATTAATTGACAAAGCTGACAAAGGGTCTGTTCGTCTCTCTTCCATTAGTCGAAGTGTTTCTGCCGAAAGTTTGTACTTTTTGCCCGTACGCTTGCTCTCGCAAAACTTCGTCCCTTCATCCCTGAGGATTTCCACCACTTCTTCGAGTTTCTGGTCTACGTCATCTGTGGTTTCCAAGGCAGCGAATCGATTTTCCAATTTTAATTGGAATGTTTCAGACCCAACAACGGTTTGGAGTAGGTTTGGTCGGAGTGTGGACTTCATCAATCGGAATCTCTCGGCTTTGAAGTCGATATCCAGAGTGCCTCGTACAATCACTTCCAGTATTGAACCTACTGATCACTGAGACGTCTCTGAATATGCGCCGTTTGTCCGTAATGATGAAGTTGATCTCATTTTTAGTCACAGTGTCGGAGCTTTGCCACGTCCACTTCCTTTGGGGCTGTTTCTTGAAGAACGAGTTCATCAAGAAAAGCCCCTCTTTCTCGAGAAAGTTGACAAGCATTTGCCCCCTGTGATTCCTACTGCCAAATCCGTGTGGTCCTATTGTCGATTCACTGCAGGTCTGTACTCCCACTTTGGCGTTAAAGTCTCCCATGACAACGTTGTAGTGAGCCTTATAGGTGGTATGTAAAACTCTAGAGATGTCTTCATACATGCTCTCCACCTCTTCGTCCAAGTTTGCCGAGGTCGGTGCGTAAACCTGGATAACCTTGGGGCTGTACCTCTTGGTTAACCTAATTATGAGGTACGCTACCCTGGTCGACACACTGGAGATTTCTACGACGTTGTCACTGAGAACCTTGTTGACCAGAAACCCGACGCCGCCTTGGGATGGCTGGTCTCCTTCTCTGTAATACATAAGATGGCCAGATTCTAGAGTTATGGTGTCCTCTCCCTGTCTTCGGACTTCACATAACCCCAGAATGTGCCATCTTATGTGTCCCAGCTCCTCTTCCAGCTGCGCCAGATGATCATCCAGCCGAATCGTGCGTCCATTATATGTTGCGAGGGTCAGTTTGTTTTGGCGGCCTACCGTAGCCCGGAGATTCTTAGCACCCCCTGCCCTACTGTTACCGTGACCGCCGCCGTGGTCAGGAATAGCAGGGCGGCCGGGAACAAAATGCCGGTGCCGAATTAGCGGTACACATATGTATAGTATAGCAGCTTGTCCACAGCATGACCGGCGCCGGGTGACGTCATCTCGGCCGCCGATATTTCGAGAAGATCGGCGCGACCGCTAGAAATCGGCCAGAGATTTTGACGGGCCGATGTGCCGGCATTGGCTCGCAATACAAAACACGTTTGATCTTGTCCACACACTGCCGGCGCCCGGCGCCGTTCCATGGGTTATTGTTTTTTTTGTCTGAGGTTGTTTGTTTTATTTCTTTGGAAACGGATCTGCCACGCATGACAGCTAGAAGAAACAGAACCACCGGAACCGGTGGCGGTGGACAAACCGACATCACCGGCACATTATTTTCAAATCGGCTCGAAAAAATCTCGGTGCCAGTGACGTCCCGGTGCCGTTGCTGTGGACAAACGCTCTTTATGTTCCTAATGTAGCGTTCAAATTATAAGGTATATAATGAGTAAGCAAGTGCATCGTTTGCTAATTTAATAATTTATATATATCTACTTTAGGCTTGTAGTCATTGAGCACTTCCGCAGGACTGATATCCGTTGGGGTAAACTTGTCCTAGAGTGGAGACCGCGAATCTGAAAACGTAGTGTAGGACGCCCTGTGACCAGGTGGAGCGACGGCATACGCAAAGCGGTGGGCAGTGACTGGAAAAGAAGAGTCGAAGATCGGGCTCAGTGGCGTATCTTGGGAGAGGCCTAAGTCCAGCAGTGGACTGACACAGGCTGATTATGATGATTGACCACAATCTCATCTGGCGGTAAGCGGTTTAGTCCCAACGTCCCCCACTAAAACGGGCACCAAAGGGGGGACGTTAGGACTAATTACAAACTTTTGTCCAAACGACCATCAATGGGGGTCGTTGAAAACAAAAATAACACAAATAAACAAAAATTAGAAAGCACTCTCATTACTCTTCGTTTGAAGCTTTCCAGATTATGTTTCTGGGAAGGTTTCAGATGGGAGCTCATTCCACATCTTACGTGGGAAGAAATATCGGCTAGCGTTTGACCACTAATACAGCTGTTAGTAACACTACTGGTGCCTGTTTTAGTAGAGGCCGTAATTACTGTTTTTGTTGCGTTGGGAGTCAAGAATCAAGAATCAAGAATCAAAGCATTTATTCAGTATGTAGGCAGTATAAATATACGCACATATACACGTCAAAATCATAAATCATAAAATAAATCATAACCAATTATCAAGTAAACATAGCAAAAGCAGAATTTAACGCTTTGAATTATAAAAAAAAAAGTAATGAACCATTCAGCTGTCATCCAATCGTTTACGTCAGAATATTTAAAAAAAAATTAAAGTAGGTTAAAACCAACCATACATGTAACTGTGTGTTTCAGTACTTCAGACAATTTTAATACAAAAAAAATAAAAAAGTGAAATAGTGAAACACAACAATAGTGAAACAGTAAATTCTTTTTCATGTCCAAACGACCACCACTGCGCCTGGGGGTCGTTGGGACAAAAAATAATAATGTGTACTAACGTCCCCCACTGGAGCCCGTTTTAGTGGGGAATGTTGGGAATAAACCCGGTAAGCGATGATGTGGTCGAAGATAGTGAACACGCTAGGCCTAGAATATTTAGTCTAAACTATAAAGTGGGTTAGATGAGCAATGGAAGATGTTGAAATTTAATGAAAAAAGTTGCCATATGATAAATTTTCAAAAAACCATTTTAAGGATCTTACTTTTATTAAACCACTTTGCAATACACTTTTAAACATTAATAACTAGATTAAAATAATATACGTAAACATTATGAGAAATCATTTTATTATAAAAACAAAAATTTATTTGATAACAGATAGGTATAGGCCCAAAAAGGGACTCTCTGGACTTTAGACGCCGATAATCTTTATGTAACGTTAAAAAATAACGCTATTAGTCTGTGCAAAAAGAGAACCGTCGTAGAAATTGAGGGCACGCGTGTTGATGGTTCTAAATTTCTGTTTTTGTTGCGTTGATAACATTGCTCTGTCATTGCCAATACGACTAAAAATGTTTGATACATTGGTAGGTACCTACTCTTATCATTATCGGGTGGTACTAGGTAGGTATGTACCTTCCTTCCTTACCTTTGAATGTTAGTTCATCGTAAAGCCACGACGGTTCTCTTTTTGCACAGACTATACATACCTATGCATATAATTAGGGTTAATTTTGCCGACATATTTAAATGTCTAGAGATTTCTAACCACGATTAACCCCGTTTTCATGGTAATTATTTGTTTATAAACATGTTTGCATATACATGATGCTTGAGTTGCTGTCAAACATGTTGCGGTCAACATTTGTGTTGCGCAGTTGATCACTTCATGTTAAAGAGTTGTCGCCCGGGGAGCTAAAACATTTTTGATGTTGAGACACTCTGGTGTTGAGCAACAGTTGTGCAACAAATTATTACAATGAACATGAACATACGGGTGTTTGACGTGTGTCTGTCTGTGCCATCGTAGCCACCAGCTCCCAATCCAAACGGATGAATCGATCTTGATTTAGTTTTTTAAAGACTTCAAATTTTTTAAAGCAAATTCTAGAACAAAATTTGTTTCTACAAAAAATCAAGGTCTGCTGTAGCTACGCCCCTATCATTTGCTTTTTTTAACCAACCAATTGCAAATAGAAATATGACCTTTCAAAAATCTTAATGAACCTTTTTGCAATTGGTAGCTACAGCAGACCTTGATTTTTTGTAGAAACTAATTTTGCTCTAGAAGCATTTTCTAGTGATGAAATGGGGGAATACATTTGTATCAAAAAGTGCAACCTGCGTTCCCTAATAATTCAGTGGTTAAACATCATCACAAGTATAAAACTTAATTCTTAGTCAATGTAATAGCATTAGATGTTAACGCGACATAAAGATTATCGATTCCTGCTGCAATCTTATCGCGTAAATCGTCGTGAATTATACAAAAATTATAGTCTGAACGAGTGACAGAGACGCAGCTATACAGGCTAAATAGCTCTGTCTCTTTCATTATCACGATCCGAGTTACACAATAAAACCGCTGTATTTAAAAATAACACCCGTTTCACTACTTCCACCATGTTTATTTAAAAGCGGAATTTTATATGGCATTTGTTTGAACTTCAAACATTTTTCCTTAGTTCAAAAATATGTCATGCAATCAAAGTATGCAAGAAATACTAGAAATGTAAATACAATTCAGATTTCTCAGTATTTTATAGTTTAAATACCAATATTCTACATTTGCCATTATTTTTATTCACTTTTTACAATTTTTTGTCACCCATTCTCAGTAAAATTCGATTATCATTTGCTTCTAAAAAAACGCTTTTTAATACATATTCAAGAAAAGTAGTGATACAGGTTCTTAAACCTAATTTTAATTAAAAAAAAGCACACAATAACTTCATTAGGAGCTAACTTATTGACAATATTACACAATTTTCAAAACGGACTTTAACTAAATCAAGGCATTATGAGATTTGTGTTAAAACATCTATCTATTTAGCCAGTATCTTTTAATCATAAATCCAAATTAAACCTTACTTCACATAATAACTGTTATATAAAGGACAATAACCAAATTGGCCCAAAAAAAAAACAAAAAAAGTCTGCCCCCAGCTTAACCATTTAGTGCGTTTGAAAGTGTGATTCAAGTACACCATTGTCTTCAATTGAACCGAAGAAATCTGTCCCACAGAAACGTTTTGTAAAAAAAAACAAACCAAAAAAATTTTATGTAAAAACGTTTTTTTTGTTTTTGTAAATTGTTAAACTCAATCCAAACTTTCATCGAACCGACGGGACTTGAACCCGCAACCTCCTGAATAACATGTTCAGGTGCTTTGCCAATTAAGCCACAGTGCGATGTATCGTTACGACGAAATTACAAAAATTTACAAAAATATGAAGTGTGTTCAAAGAAACATAATATTTTTTGTTTTGTTTTTTTTTTTAACTTTTAAATAACTCTCTAACTACAGGTTGGATTTTGATGGGCATTTACACCCATAGTCGGTCTAAATCAATAAGTATATTGAAAAATATTTTCAATCCTGGGGACAGCAGAAACATTTTGGGACCAGTGCCCATACAATTAAGGTCATTGTCCTTTGCCCCTTGATTTTAAGGGGCATTCTGGGGTCGCAATTAATTCCTGGAATATATCGCTTTGATTGACACCTTTGCATGGATTTACCATTTACGGATCGAGCACAGCAGATGTTTTTAATTCAATTTCATTCGTATGATCTAAACATAAGATTTTAATTGCTATGTACATCAAAACGACCCCAACGAAAGGAACCTAGATAGTAGTGTGTCCTTGTCTAACAACCTGCCAGTGCTGTATATATACTAAACTATATGTATAGTATATATATATATATATATATATATATATATATATATATATATATATATATATATATGTGGTCCATACAGGGACAAACTCCGTTCAAGATCGGTCTCTTTCGGGCCGGTAGTGCACCTATCTTTATATGAAATGTCTTCGCACCTTTGACAGCACTGTGAGACCCATAGAGCTAGGAAATACTAAGGAGTCGCGCCGCGATAAATTTGTCTCTAGGGTCTGTGTAAAAAGGGAACCGTCGTAGAAATTGATCGTCGTTTTTGTTGCGTTGACAACATTGCTGTCATTGCCACTACGACTAAAAATGTTTGATACTTGGTAGGTACCTACTCTTATCATTATCGGGTGCTACTAGGTAGGTAGATACCTTCCTTCCTTACCTGTGAATATTAGTTCATTGTAAAGCCACGACGGTTCTCATTTGCACAGACTCTATGGAAATACCTATAAAAAAGGTGCATACCTAATGTCATAATGTTACATAAAATGACTGCCATTCATTGTCTATTGATGACCTTGATTAACACAACCCTAGCATTGGTAGTCATTGCTCATCAATTGTCATTCAATGGCAGTCATTTTGTTACATTATGACTTTTAGGTATGCACCCATTTTTTTGTCGGTTTTTATTCCTTTCTACAATCATGATCAGTATTTAAAAGCTGTATTTCACCTAAAATGCATTTATGATTAAGAAATACTACGCATTTTTATACTTTCGTATTTATTTGTGCCTAAAAATCCATTGCGTTTAAATAAAAATAAAACTTATAATACAATGAAAAATACAGCGGGTGATTTTTTAAAATTATGTATTTTGACTAATACATAGGATGACTTAGTTAAAATTTTATGAAAACAGAAAAAAAAACTGATTTAAATAAAATAACTAGATTCAGTAGACGCTTTTTTCTTTAAATGTCGTATTTTTTCTTATTTTCATAAAATAACCAAACTAGACAAGTATCTCAATATTTTTCAATGTTTTTTTGTAGTTGACATCTTAGATCAAATATTTCTTTGATACAGACTCGCACTTGTCCACTATCTCGTTTGATGTTAATTGACAATGAGTTCTAAGTTGTCTAAGGTGGAATCGTATTTGTCCGTAATAATGAATTGACACGAAGCGAATTTAGTTGTTCGACTGCCTTGGGATGTAGGTACGAGTAAATACAAGTACTAATTCGATACTTTTCTTTCGATGAAATCTCGCTCGATTAACCAATCATAAAAGATATGTGCAGGGTTATTCTCAATCATTCGAAACGAAATTCGGATTCGGAAACTGCCTATCATTCGATCTTTGCAATTCACAATGCTCCGATCTACTTTTACGATCTACGATTACTTTTGACATTTCAATTCTAAAAAATCAGTAATACTAATTGGAAAGTTTCCGCGACAAAATAGCCCACGGATTCCTCAATATTCAATATTAAAAATGAAGCTTCCGAATTAGGTTTTCGAATTATTGACAATCAGGGGGCTGTTCATTGCGATTTAAGGAACCCCAGATTGTAGTTAACAGGAATCACAGACTTCTAGCAGGGAATTCCATTCCTACGCTGTGTGAATGATGAATGTAGATGCAAAGCGCTTTGTGCGACAGAATGGAATATCTACCATGTATCGATGCGTATATCTGTGCGCCTGGTTGTACGATGGTATAAGATTGTCTGTCAATATTCTCGAAATGTTTGATCAAATACATCGAGCATAAGTAATTGAAAAATAATACCAGATACTCTAAATGACGATGAGTTTAAAACTAAGCGATTTATGTATTATAATTATATATTACATAATATACGATGATGTACGAATAAAAACAAACGATACCCTAATATTGCGATGTCGGTATTTTGATTCATTTTACGGATTTTTTAAATACATTTTCTTTTTTCAATTTCATTCAGTAAGGTTATATTCACAATATTTAAAACAAATTTGGACTCAAAAGGGGCCTCTTTTTCCACTCTGATCTTTGCAATTTACGATACTCCGATCATAATTTAAGATCTGGTAAGTATCTCCAGAGATATGGAGATAAACACCTGCTACTGAAAATTACTTTGTGATTGATTTTGTGTAATAACAGATGCTGTATAATGTATAATAAATTCGACATTTTATTTAAATCGGTAATTTTTTTCCATAAATATTTAAATCGAACATCTAGCCTCGTGTAAGACAATTTAAATTCTATTTATATATCAAATCAAATATATACACCAAACTATAATTTAATTTCCCTATTAAATTAATTTTTAATAAAAATATTATGCACTACAATTACTGGACTCGTCAACACCAATGTCATAAATGCGAAAGACGGTTTGTATGTTAGTTTGGGACTTCTTCACGGTCAAACGGCTGAACCGATATAGTCTTTGTCACTAAAACTTTGTCTTTGTCACAGAATAATGAATAGTACAAGTACAGAAGATGCACTCCCTTATAGCAAAAATGCGAGATTAAACCTAGTTACAACGTCGGTAACGTTCAAAATACGCTACACGCCTCGGATGCGACCTTGACTTTGCGTCACAGAATAAACTAAGGAACCGCGTGTTGCGCACCGTAAAATGCACCGTAAGTCCGTGCGGCGAGAGTATGTATTAGTCGGTCAGCTCGCGGGCCGTCAGCTGTCTCTTACTGTAAGGTTGAGTGTTGTGAGAAAACACATTGAATAGTAAAGTAAAGGCACGCGTCCGATCGAGAGCGCGCGTGACACTACTGACTGAACTTGTAGCCGGCCGGCTGCCGCGTGTGTACTTATATTATCATAGCTACAGCGCGGAGTGCGACAGGCCTGCCTTTGTATAGCCAGTATTATGGATTAAGCTATAGGATACTTTTTAACGCGGGCGAAGCCGCGGGGCACAGCTAGTTATTTATAACATAATATAAATAAAGTCGTTCCCACTATCTTTACGCTTAGGTCTTTTAAACTACGCAACAGATTTTAATGCAGTTTTCAGCAATAGATAGAGTGATTTAAGAGGAAGGTTTACAGTCAGAATTAAACGCGGGCAAAGCCGCGGGGTGCAAGTTGTTTATTATAAATCGCGGATTTTCAGTTTTTGGACACAGAGAGTCACGTAAATTTACGGTGGGACGCAGTTTTTGGTTTTTCAACCGACTTTTCAAAAAGGAGGAGGTTCTCAATTATTCGTCTGTATGTTTTTTTGTTTGTTTGCCGATTATTCTGCTAATTGTTAATCGATTTGAATTATTCTTTATCTCAAAGGTAGGGTTAATCACCAAGGTGGTCCCATTTACATTTTGTAAAGATAAGTATCTCCAGAGATATGAGGATAAACGTCTCAAACTTGCTACTGAAACTGACTCGCGCGGCATGGAAGTCGGTTTTTTTATTTTTAAACTGTCTTAATTATTCTAATGAAGTGACTGTCGATTCGTTATTATGTTCCGAGTGATATAGGCTATATTTGATAAATTTCATAGTACGAGATTCAGTTTGCCATAATATGCAATCAATTTCTTTATTGTACATTTTTTAAACTTTTTTTTAGATAATGCATGACTCAACTGTGGTAAATGTTAAAAAATATCCCCTATAAATGTTGTATTAACTAACGTTGAGAGTAGTATTTTTTTAACAGTTTAATTTTTAAATTTTGCTTAAAATCTTTTGAATTGGCGTACTTGATATATTTTATTTTAGTACATTTCATATTATCAACTAATGTTGAATATTACATTTACAAGCGCTTACCAATTAATTCATATTAATTACCCAAAAAAACCCAAAAAAGTACCCAAAAAATTGTGTCAAATTTGACGTCATTTTACGCTTATTAGACGTTTTTTTTTTAATATAGCATAGAATAGCGTTTGACCACTATCTCACCTGTTGGTAAGTTATGATAAATATAGAATGGGAACTGGCTCTCAAGGATAGCTGTCGGAACACATTAGATGTTTGGCGGCAGATTTTCTAACTTGAGGGTGGTAGCAGGCAGGCGGACACTAGATATGTCATGATAGTGTCCTACCACCATGTGGGGTCGGGAGTTTCTTAGCGATGTTTTTCTTTCACTGGAAGAATTCATTTTTACCCTCATATTTTTTCCAAACGCACGAAAAGAAGTATATCTTAAAAAATAGCTTCAAATTTCACCAATTCAAAAGACAATAAACTAGATTTTAAACAAAATAGCCAATAACCATCAAAATACCGACACAAAATACCAATTTAAGTAACAAAATCGTACCCGAGATACTTTTTATTTTTTCTTCTCACTCGAGCCGCAGCCTTTTTATCATCATAATCACTTTCATCATAAACAATGCTGTTATCCATCACCCATTCCTCACCAACTTCATTGGAAATCTCCATTTCGCTTTTAACTTCTTGTTTAATCACTTTCTTTCGTTTCTTCTTCTCCGGATCGGCTTTAACTCTCTTCTTTGGACGTTCATCGAGGACCAGATGCTCGTATTCTTCGACTATGTAATTGTCGGGTTCATATGAAGTAGTTATTTCCACTCCAACAGACGGGTCTACATCCGGTAAGATGTAGTAATTCTCGAAATCACCTTGCAGAGTTATTTCGTTCATGTCAGCGGTGAAGTGACGTTTCTTCTTTCCCGTGCTACAGTGTTTGATGTAGGCGTACTTAGGCTTAGATTCGTCTGGCAGGATATTCACGATCCATTCTTGATTACTTTCTGCGGGTATTTCTTTCACGTCTTCCATTGAGATTTCTTGTTCTTCTGCGATTTCGTAGATGAAGTTATCTGGGATGGTGTTTTCGTCCATCATTGTGAGGTCTTCTTGGTTGGCAGAGGTTGTCGATGTGGAAGAATGAGGCAGGATCTGTGAGCGAAGATATGCGATAAGTATCAATGTTGATTTTAAGGTTATTGTTGTATAAAATATTAATGTCGGTATTTACAATATTATCTTCATTAAATACGATCACATGTGGGTCACGCTCGTGTTTTATTCACAACAGTTATGGCGGCAGATTTTATCATTAATGGTGATAAACTACGTTTTGGTAGCAAGTCAGGCGGAATATCGATATAATGTGTTCCTACCACCTGTGGGAACTATATTGATTGATTACTTTTTACCAACACAGGTTTTCCTAGTACAGCTTCTAACGACCATCCTAAGAATAAATAATAAATGTGATACAATACTGTTCTTTAAACTAAAATAAAATGTATAATCATTCCCAATATGTTATAATAGTGTATATAATTGAATGTACTTTTATTTTAATTTTTGTGTCTTAGGATAAATTTAAATTTGTTATTTTTGAAATTGAATAAATGAATTGAATTGAACTTCAAAAAGGAGTTTGTCTAAGGAAACTATATATAGATGTAGAAGGTACCTCAATAATCTGCCGGGGGTCATGCACAGTTATATATATAGATGTAGAAGGTACCTCAATAATCTGCCGGGGGTCATGCACAGTTATATATATAGATGTAGAAGGTACCTCAATAATCTGCCGGGGGTCATGCACAGTTATATATATAGATGTAGAAGGTACCTCAATAATCTGCCGGGGTCATGCACAGTTATATATATAGATGTAGAAGGTACCTCAATAATCTGCCGGGGGTCATGCACAGTTATATATATAGATGTAGAAGGTACCTCAATAATCTGCCGGGGGTCATGCATAGTTATATATATAGATGTAGAAGGTACCTCAATAATCTGCCGGGGGTCATGCACAGTTATATATATAGATGTAGAAGGTACCTCAATAATCTGCCGGGGGTCATGCACAGTTATATATATATAGATGTAGAAGGTACCTCAATAATCTGCCGGGGGTCATGCACAGTTATATATATATAGATGTAGAAGGTACCTCAATAATCTGCCGGGGGTCATGCACAGTTATATATATATAGATGTAGAAGGTACCTCAATAATCTGCCGGGGGTCATGCACAGTTATATATATATAGATGTAGAAGGTACCTCAATAATCTGCCGGGGGTCATGCACAGTTATATATATATAGATGTAGAAGGTACCTCAATAATCTGCCGGGGGTCATGCACAGTTATATATATAGATGTAGAAGGTACCTCAATAATCTGCCGGGGGTCATGCACAGTTATATATATAGATGTAGAAGGTACCTCAATAATCTGCCGGGGGTCATGCACAGTTATATATATAGATGTAGAAGGTACCTCAATAATCTGCCGGGGGTCATGCATAGTTATATATATAGATGTAGAAGGTACCTCAATAATCTGCCGGGGGTCACGCATAGTTATATATATAGATGTAGAAGGTACCTCAATAATCTGCCGGGGGTCACGCATAGTTATATATATAGATGTAGAAGGTACCTCAATAATCTGCCGGGGGTCATGCCCAGTTATATATATAGATGTAGAAGGTACCTCAATAATCTGCCGGGGGTCCTGCATCTTAGTGATGACCTGCTCCGACTGCGTGATGGAAGCCTCCGCCTTGTCAGTCTCCACCTTCACCACCCACAGCTGCTTGCGTTGCAAGTTCTTCAGAGACCTACGACAATTTACAATATATATGATTTTTTTTATATCATAAAAAAACCAGTGTATCGACTTGCATTATGTATGAATGTATTTAAGTAATTGTAATGTAACTTACAAATATCCCAGTGTATCGACCAGCTGTCGTACATTCAGTCTCGATATATTTTCGGCGGTATCGTCCTTCCCGGGACCCAAACTGTAGTTGTGGTCCATTTGTATGGTCTCCATTACTGAGGACAAAACAAACATTTTTAATCATACTAATTATATAAATGCTAAAATTAGTGTGTGTGTGTGTGAATGTTTGTAAGCACGTATCCCCATAACCACTTAAGAGGATAGAGCGCGTGCGTGTCCATACATATAGAAAAAGCTTCTTTCAATCTCTTAATATTATCCGATTTCGATGATTCTTTTTTCCATGCAATTATCACACTATTTTCTAGGATGATTCGTTTTACTATTTCAGTTGTTTTAATAAATTTAAGTTAACTTTAAAGTTATTAAAACAACTGAAAAAAGTAAGACGATTAATCTTAGAAAATAGTGTGATAATTACATGTAAAAAATAATCATCGAAATCGGATAATATTAAGAGATAGAAATAACCGGCCAAGTGCGTGGCGGGCCACGCGCAGTGTAGGGTTCCGTAGTAGCCTGTTATTCAATGCAAGTCTTTACCCGTTATAAACAAGCAACAAGGTACTCCGTCTTTGTTACCTTAAAGGATTTTTTCTAAGGATTTTTTATTTGGTACAAAATTATCCAACACCCAAGTTCAACGACAATTACTGCTAAACTAATAAAGTTATCTTAACCGCAATAATTTTCCTTTAAAGTTCACGAAATGCGCTATTATCACGAATTTTTCCAGTTTTTTCAAGCCAGCAGTTTAGCTTTTAGAGGGGGGGGACGCCCTACTGGAACAAAAATTTGCACTTTAAAGTTTAATATTTTGTAAATGGAGCATTCAATCGAAAAATGGTATTAGCAACCCTTAAGTCATTTTAAAAGACCTATTCAACGATACCCCACACGATGGGGTAGATGATGAGAAAAAAAATGATCCCCACTTCTCATATAGGGGAGCTACACTAAAAAAAAATATTTTTCAAAATTTTAGTTCAGCACTTTGTCGGCGTAATTTATTTACATACCCCCACAAAATTACAGCTGTCTAGTATTAACGGTCTCTTAGCAAAACCTCGGACAGACAGACAGACGGACATGACGAAACTATAAGGGTTCCTTGTCAGGACTACGGAACCCTAAAAAGCTTTTTCTATTTGTATGGATACGCACGCGCTCTATAATCCTCTTAACCAATTTGAATAAAATTTGACACGTAGATAGTGTAGGCTCTAGAATAAGACTAAATCTCGGGGCACGGCAGTGCCCCCGCCATGTCGAGCAAAACAAAGAGGCACGGCCGTACCATCCTTTTTCGAAGCTATTCAGGCCATTTTCAACATCCTGTATTTTTTTGCTGGCACAGAATAGATAAAAGTTCATCATCATCAGCCGGTATCAGTCCACTGCTGGACGTAGGCTTCCCCCAAAAGCTCAAGACACGCCATTGAGCCCGATCTTCGGCGCTTTATTTCCAGTCACTGCCCGATTGGGATAGACTAATTCTAGAGTGGAGACCGCGAATCGGCAAACGTAGCGTAGGACGTCCTGTCACCATGTGGAGCTACGACATACGCAAAATAATAGTTGGTGCTGGCTAAAATTAGAACCCTGAATATTTAGTAACATTTTGGGCCTAACATGGCTTAGACATATTCTGAATAGCATTTAATTTCAACGTTTAATTAAAGAACTATTGTCCGTCAAAGTTCGTTAGTTTTGTCACTGACACACTGACTGAGTGATCAACATAATTTTAAGGTACTTCTAACAGACCCCCAAAGCTCCAAATTTTAAATATAATACGTTTTTAGCCTATAAATTTATAAAAAACCTAAAAATATTGCAATTTCAGTCCCGTTTCAGAGATATACAAACTGCATAAGTAAGTTTGTAATCCTATACAAATATATGCGACTAGCAGCCCGCCCCGGCTTCGCACGGGTAGAACATATATGCCTACAAAATTTGCATCAGTTTGTTGCATCGAATATAAAATATTAACATATTTAACAATCATCGTCATATGTCAACCAATTTACACAAAACCTTAACGAATTATGCACCTAAGACCTAAACCTTCCTCATAAACACTCTGGCTATTGGTGAAAACCGCATGATAATCCGTTCAGAAGCTATTGAGATTATTGCAAACAGACAGACAGACGCAGTGATGGACATTGTTTTATAATACTTACGTAGTGATATTGGACGGCCCTTTGGCGTAAAGGATAGTTACCCCGATTCTGACTCGAGGGTCTTTGGTTCTAATCCTAGCTATACCTACCAATACCTTTATACCTACCAATGAAAGTTTTATGTGCATTCATGAATCATGGGTTTTCGTGGGATCATCAAATCTACCAATAATTAAGATAGTTTAAAAACTACACGCAAAAAATTTATAAATGATATTGTGTGGTGCTAAATATTTGCATGCCGAATAGGTAAAATATGTGATAGAACTGAAAATTATCATTTACTTATAAGATCTTTTTGTACCATATTTTATTGCAAATAAATAAATTTATGATTATGAAAAAAAAAGTAGGGATATTATACGTGTGTATCTGTGTGTCTGTCTGTAGCATCTTAGCACCCAACCGGATGAACCGATTTTGATTTAAAGTAGTGGTATTATACGATAAACGTGTGTATCTGTGTGTCTGTCTGTAGCATCTTAGCACCCAACCGGATGAACCGATTTTGATTTAAAGTAGTGGTATTATACGATAAACGTGTGTATCTGTGTGTCTGTCTGTAGCATCTTAGCACCCAACCGTATGAACCGATTTTGATTTTATTATTGATAGTTTTTTTTTTTTATAGATGTCTTCATCGAGAGTGTTCTTAGCTTTGATTCATGAAAATTCGTTCAATTGTTATAAAACTATGAGCTTTAATCAACTTTCATAGGTCTGATCAATTCGAAAATCTTCTTCTTCAACGATATTGTAAGAACATGGAAGCATTGACCTGATGCTGGGACATCTCCTGGACTCTACAGAATACTCAAAACCTCACCAACTTACAGCTCAGATTTTAAATGTCGTGTTTAGAGTCATTGGAATGCTTTTAATGAAAAGATTATACATAGATCAGTCGGGGTGGATTAAAATATTATATTATATTATTATATATATAGATGAATATTATTTTATACAATAGATCATATTATTATACTATATTGACTTCAAATTGATTGCGATCGGTGGGGATCTACAGAAAAGCTAAGCCTATAATAATATTTTCGTAGTAACTATGACCTATTCTGTGGTTTGACTGCAAATATTTTATAAATTTTGCGATGCGTGTATGTGTAATCCGGGATATCTTCTAAGAGTTTTCATTAGAATTATATACTGTAAAGGACAATTTTAATCTGTAATATGTGGCCAAGCTAATTAACGTAATTATTTGGATAAGGATTAATACTATATACTTGAAAATAGCCCAGGAAGTTATGTAATATTTTTTAACAAAAAATTAAAGATTGAAATGGTTACTGTGAGTCAACCTTAAGAGATACGAGGGTCATTCAACAAGTACGTAGCCTCATCGCCCGATGGCACTGCGATTACAAAAAAATGTTACCATAGTACAGTGCAATGTTTTTGAAGCCTATTGTCAAAGTTTTAAACAATTACCTCTATTAGTTTTGTTTTAATAGCCTTTGAAAGCGAGCGTGTCGGTCAGTTTAACAATAATATCGTTTAAAAACTAAAAAACAACCGACTTCAATGCCGCGCTATTCATTTTCAGTACCAATTTTGAGATGTGTATCTCAATATCTCTGGAGATACTTATCATACCTCGATAAAATTACCATGGTACCATATATATGGATATCTCCTTTCGAACAAAAAAAGAATAATCGAAATCGGTTCATAAACGACGAAGTTATCCGCGAACAAACATAAAAATAATATATATATATATATATATATATATATATATATATATACCGTACATATATATATATATATATATACATATATGTATATGCGCAGAGCAGAGCAGTATCGTTCGGTGATTCGATTTTTATTTTTGGAAGGGAAAACGCGCAGTGAAATTAAAAATCGCTTGGTTGCTGTGTACGGTGACTCTTCTCCTTCGATGGCAACCGTCAAGAAATGGTTTAACAAGTTTGCTCGTGGCCGCAAGTCGGTTTTTGATGAGCCACACCCAGATGCAGAAAACGGCTACTACGGAGGAAAACACAAAAAAAAATCCAGTATCTCGTGTTGGCAGACCGCCGATTGAAGGTTCGCGAGATAGCTGACACTGTGGGCATTGCAGATGAAACGGTGCATCATATTCTCCACGAAAAACTGGGCATGAGAAAGCTGTCAGCGCGATGGGTGCCGCGTTTGCTCACACTGGACAACAACCACGACAACGCGCCGGCTCACACCTCTGCCGTCGCCATGGCCAAATTATTAGAATTGCGCTACGAATTGCTGACCCATCCACCTTACTCTCCAGATGACTTCTTTTGTATCCAAACCTAAAAAGTCACTCGCCGGGAAAAGATTTGGGTCGAATGAGGAGGTCATCGCCGCCACGGAGGCCTATTTTGCAGACTTCAGGAAAACGTATTTTTTAGACGGGTTAAAAAAGTTGGAGTATCGCTGGGCCAAGTGTATTGAGTTAAAAGGAGTTTATGTAGAAAAATAAATCGGCACTTTTCGAAAATTTTCGTTTTTCTTTTGTAGGCTAAGTATTTATTGAACGACCCTCGTAGACATATGCTGTCGGGGACTTTTTTGTAGGTCTTATTAAGTTGTACAACTCTTCCATAGAAAATATCCTTCCATCTGTTTTCAATTGAGCAGCGTTCGTAAGAAACGTGTTTTTTCGACCGTTTTTTTGTCGACTTAGGTTGCAAATTAGGTCTCCACGAATGTACCTTTGATTTAAACGGGATAATATATAGCCTATTTTTTTATTTCGAAAGTCCATTCTATATATTAGTGAAAGAATTTTTTAAATCGGTCCAGTAGTTTTTAAGCCAAATCATTACAAACATACAAAAATACAAATGTTCTCTCTTTATAATATTAGTATAGATTACAAAGTTAGCTTTGAAGTTCCTGCAAATAGTAACAAGGTACAGTGCACTACGATGGCTAGGAATTGAGCCAGCGACTTTGAGGTTAGAAGCAAGCTATCTATCCTTTATGCCAATGAGCTGCCAAATAGCTTATACTATAGGAGCTTTTACCTTTAGGAGCTCCTCCTATGAATTTTTCAAAAAGGCCTTGGTAGCCCCCCGTCGCTCCGCCTGCAACCAACGGACTTTGATCAGCTATCTCTTTCTATATTACTACAATTCTCATATGTTTGAGAGACGGGCATATTTTTTTGTAACTTCGTCTGTGCAGGCGAAGCGAGCATACCCGTTTTGTAATTCTGTCTCTTTCTTTCGGTTTTGAGAGATTGATTATTACGATGTATTGATTTTTCGTTGGTGCAGGCGAAGCGAGTTTACTTTAATACTGATTATTTTTTATGTTTTATAGTCGCTTATAATTATTTCAATACACAGCTGGTTCTATTTTAGAAAAAAAATACTATGCGTGAATGAGAGAGAAGAGATATTTACAGAAGATAAAGAAGAGAAGTGAGAAAATACAATGCCATACACGCGCACACGCTACTAGCCTCAAGTTAGAAAATCTTTCGCCAAACATCTAATGTGTTCCGGCAGCTATCCTTGAGAGCGAGTTCCCATTCCCGGCCTAGCGTGCTTACCATCTTCGACCGCATCAACACTTACCAACAGGTGAGATAGTGATCAAAAGCTAGCCAGTAGATATATAAAAAAAATTAACAAAAAAATCCTCTGCGGTTCTCATAGAATTCCTTCCACTTCGTAGGATATGACATCGATTTTTTTTTATCGACTTCAAAAAAAGGAGGAGGTTCTCAATTCGTCTCGAATGTATTTTCACCGATTACTCGAAGACGCCTGAGCCAAATAAGAAAACTCTCCTTTTGTTTTTTTTATACTTCCCAGGTACATTTAAATTTAATCGAAATAATTCGAGCGGTTTTTTAATAATTAAGATAGTTTAAAAACTAAAACAACCGACTTCGATGCCCCGCGAGTCAGTTTCAGTAGCAAGTTTGAGACGTTTATCGTCATATCTCTGAAGATACTTATCAGATCTCGATAAAAATTAAATGGTACCACCTTGGGAATGAACCTTTCATCATCACTATGAGCCCACGTCAGTCAACTGCTGGACATAGACCATAGATAGCATTAACCCTACCTGTAACATAAATAATCATTCAAATTGGTTCATAATTAGCGGAGTAATCGCGTAACATAGTCGTACATACAAAAAAAACATACAGACGAATTGAGAACTTCCTCTTTTTTTTAAGTTGGTTGAAAATCATCAAAAAAATGTGTGTTAACATACAATGATGACATTTTGGTTTTTGTTTTTGTATTTCCCTTCAGCAAACTTAAGAGGGAACGCGGGTTGCACTTTTCCATACAAATGTATTCCCCCGTTTCCTCCCTGGAAAATGCTTCTAGAGCAAAATTTGTTTCTACAAAATATCAAGGCCCGCTGTAGCTACGCCTCTATAACTTTCTTTTTTAGGGTTCCGTAGCCGAATGACAAAAAACGGAACCCTTATAGATTCGCCATGTCTGTCTGTCTGTCCATCCGTATGTCACAGCCATTTTATTCCGAAACTGTTAGGACTACAGAATTGAAACTTGGTAGGTAGATGTATTCTGTGAACCGCTTTCCGATCTTTATACAAAAGTAAAAAAAATAAAAGTATAAGGGGGGGCATCCCATACATGGAACTGAAACAAAAAAAAATGTTTTCTTCAAACCTATTCGTGTGGGGTGTGTCTATAGATAGGTCTTCAAAAATGACATTGAGGTTTCTAAAATATTTTTTTCTCAAAGTCAATCATTTAAAAGATAGGCGCGTCTAAAGTGGTAAGAGAAAAATCTAAAAAAAATATATGCTGTAGATCTCAATAAAAACTAACAACGAAAATTGGTTTAAACGAAATACAGCCAGCAGTTTTTGAGATATAGCGACCGCAAACATAACTTTGTTTTTTATACAAACACTATGAAAAACAAAGTTAATTTTATGTTTGCGAAAAATCATAGTTATGGAATACTTAACTGTGTTACGGAACCCTACGAGTGCGAGTCCGACTTGCACTTGGCCAGTTTATTTGACTAACCAATTGCAAATAGAAATATGACCCTTCAAAAATCTTAATGAGGCGATTAGAAGGCTTATATTTCTTTTTACAATTGGTTGGTGAAAAAAAGCAAATGATAGGGGCGTAGCTACCTTGCACAGCAGACCTTGATTTTTTATAGAAACAAATTTTGCTCTAGAAGCATTTTCCAGGGAGGAAACGGGGGAATACATTTGTATGGAAAAGTGCAACCCACGTTCGCTTTTAAGAATCGCTTTGCTTGATAAAATAATTTCCTCTTTAGCCGTGTAATTAGTTTTTCTGGTTTTGTGAACGATAGTTTATACGATATTTCTGCACAGTTCACGATTTAAACAGGATAATAATAACATGGACTTACGTTTCTTATCTTCAGCACTAGGCTTGACTTTGGGCTTGTCTTGCAAGGTCAACAGTTCGGGCAACATCGGAGAGTCGATCCATAAACCTTGGTTGTCTAACTCGAAGTGGTATCTGTTGAATAAACTTACACGTTATAAGGGTTCCGTACCCAAATAAGTCGAAGAACTTATTCAGCACTAGCTATGCCCCGTGGTTTTACCCGCGTAGATATCGTTCCTGTGGGAATATAAGGATAAAAAGTATCCTATGTGTTATTCCAGGGTCTAGGCTATCTAGATATCAAATTTTAGCTCAATCGGTTTAGTAGTTTTTGCGTGAAAGAGTAACAAACATACATCCATACAATCTTACAAACTCGAGTTTATAATATTAGTAGTATACTGTCGAGGAGCTGCGCTGAGCAAGGACGCCACACGCGTACGACTATAGAACAATTACTACTCACGGAGAGAAGAACATCAACTTCATACATTTATGTTGGGACCGGTAGACACATACGGCCTTACTAATAAAAATTTGCCTATACATCTGTTAAACGGTTGTACAGTTGCACAGTGAATGAGCGCTAAACACGCGTCAATCCATTGTTTGACTAATAAACGTTGAATAGGCGGTGGGTATCTACATAGACGTTTAACACTTTTTTCTTTTTCATCTGGCAACTATTAGTCAATTCGTTTCGAAACTGTTTTCGTCTTAAATAGTTCCGTAAATTATTTTTTCATAAAGTTTACTAATTATTACTATTAGTGATGAAATTTTGTTTTAGGAATGCAATATTAATCAAACTACATTGTTTTTAGAACCTTTTGTTGAAATTTGTTGATATAATGGAAAATATTTTCTTTTAGTAGGAGTGAAAGACTTAAAACAAATTTTAGAACGAAACACTCAAATTGACTGTTATCCTCTGTCTACGCTGTTGACATTGTATCCATGGAGACTAGCGGTCTCCATGGCTACAATATAAACATGATCGTAGCCATCTTTTAATAAATTGTCAATTTCCAAAGAGAATGTAATCACTGCGTTTAGTTTGTTCCACATAGCTTTTCGTAAACCTGTAATTTGTATTTCAAATGGAAAATCTATATTGTTCAAACAAATGGATCTGCACGGTCTTCATAATGTTTTCGATTTTTTTATTTGCCTCCTCTATCTCCCAATGGTCAAATATGTGAAATTATTTATGTAATCCATTTCAATGAGAACAAATCTAACACATACAAACGATCCTCAAATAACAGCATACTTTTTGAAGTTTGAAGAATCAAAACGTTTATTCACAGAATACTAGACACAGATTCAATCATAGTTACTATGTCTAGACATGAATTTGATCAGCTGATAATAGAGAAATCCGCCATTTTAATCCTTTACACACTCGCTAAACTAGGGTCCCAGGCTGTTTAAGAAATGATTAGCCTCCTTTGATCATGGCACATCTGTATACCAACTTTATCCAACGCTTACGTCAAAAATATTTTTATTGGTCAGCTTTTGTGCTATACAACGTGTACACAGAGTGAAAAAAACTTTATTAGTAAGGCCGTGGAGGTTCAAATTTACGTAGGTTCTTATTACGTAGGTATATAATAAACACTTAATTATATTAGTATACCTACCTACATATTCGTATTTTAGAATTCATTTTCATAAATGAAACAACGATATATATATATATACTCGTGCGTAAATAACGCTTAATTTGTAAAATATTTAAAAAAACTTTCACGTTTAAACATTTTTATAACACAGCAATTGGGAACTTGATGTAGGTACGTAGTATTTATATTCTCTTTACTTGATGTCGCTCTAACGTGCGAGCAAGACACACGACATTGTTTCGTACAGCTCTGGCTGGCCGCCCAACACAGAATAAAAAATAGTTACTGTGGTGCAGTTTGTTCTATGCAAGTCGACTGGACCTGGAGATGATGGTTTACGAAATAGCGACTAATATTTTTAGTGTTAAAAGCTTTTTGGGTAAGTGTACAAAAAATATTCATACGGTTAGTACGTAGTACGTACGTACGAAGTAAGTATTATATAATCTGTGATACGGTGATTACGGGCGACAACCTTAGACATCACGCACACAAATGCACGTATAGAAAAACGACCCGTGTGTAGTGTCTGTGTTGGTGTCACAGTGTCGGTCGTTAAAACGCTAGTTTGTATGGAGATTTAGCGAGTGTCCGGGGTGTGGAATTAGTAGTATACTAGTATAATACTACATCTCTATAGAGATGGCGCTAGCGTAGATTTTAATGCTCTCCTTTAAATATTGCCTAAATGTATGAGATCCTGCATCGCGTAAACGATATTTTTCGCGATATGGGAACTGATGTACTTGCTTTGTGATAAAACATCTCAAAAGTTGAACTCGTTACAAAACGTTTCCTCTTTATAATATTAGTGAGGATATATGGGCAGATTAAAAATGTGCACTTACACACGTCAAATAACATCAAATAGACCATATCAATAATAAATTATTATAAATACAAAAAAGCATAAGTTAATGCTTTGAAAATTATTAAACACAATCCAAAATTTCATCGTACCGACGGGACTCGAACCCGCACCCCCCCGATTACACGTCCAGGTGCTCTGCCAATTAAGCCACGGTTCGATACATCGATACGACGAAATTAGTGGATTGCATTTGTTAACCCAATTATGCATTGGTGGCTCCATCTATGCCAAAATTTCATTGTACCGTACGCGTATACACGTATTTATTCATTTAAAGTACTTGTGTGATCTAATCTTGTTTCTCCATACAAACTTTGGACCCCCATTTCATCCCCATAGGGGTGAATTTTGGAGGGGATACCTACCCTACGTCATAATAACTATCTGTATGCCGAATTTCAGCGCAATCCGTTTAGTGGTCTGAGCTGTGTGTTGATAGATTAGTCGTGCTGAAATTAGATTAGAATTAAACCGGCGACCTCTTGCTTAGAAATCAAGTAAGCCATCTATCCTTTATGCCAATGGGGCTCTCAAATTTAGGGTTTTTTATATATCATATAATCTAGCGTTTGATCACTATCTCACCTGTTGGCAAGTGATGATGCGGTAGAAGATGGTAGCACGCTAGGCCTAGAATGGGAACTGGCTCTGAAGGATAGCTGCCGGAACACATTAGAAGTTTGGCGACAGATTTTATAACTTGAGGGGGTAGCTGGCCAGGCGGACACTAGACATTGTCCTACCACCAATTACCAGTTTTCTTAACAATGTTTTTCCTTCGGAGGTCCACTATAAAAAGCGCACTTATATATTTTCGATAGAAATAATAATTTATGCACGGCCAGGATTGAACTCGGTACCTCTGGTGTCAAACCCGACCGACCATTCCTCCCATGACAGTGCTGGTCCCTGGTATTTATAACGTGTATGTACGACTCACCCGCACAGCTGTAAACTGACGTGTCTCCACAGCACCTCGCTCTCCTCTCGCATGGCTCCGTCGATCCATTCCTGTCTCTTTCCATCATTGTCTGTTCCTATGTTGGCACTGGGGACAAAATAATCAACACCAATCAACACCAATACTATAAATGCGAAAATTAGTGTTTATTCGTTTGTTTAGGAGTCAAAGGTCAAACATCAGGACGGATTTAGCTGGAACACCAATGTTATAAATGTGAATGTTTGTGTGAGAAGTTGATGCGAAGACCTTTGGCTTGAGTTTGTTGGTGTACTGGCAGTTTTACTCGCCAATGGAACACCCCCTTTATAATAGTAATGTTTCAAGTAACAATATTTTGATCTTATGATCATATACAAATTTTTAAACACAAAGATAAGAGAGACCTACTTAAAATTATTTCAAATTTATAAATGTAATGTAGCCCTCCGGCTAGGCGGAGCGATGATATACGCAAGCTGGCTGGCAACAACTGGAGGTCGAGCTCAGTGGCGTGCCATGGGAGAGACCTATGGCCAGCAGTCGCCAGAGATGATGATGATTATTATTGTTTTTTATTAAATCTTGAGCTGCATTCACAGAATTAAAAAATAATACGGTCAGCAATTAAATGGACCTAAATTAAAAAACTAAATAAAATTCACTCAAAAACTATTTTTATGCCAATAGATCCAGTTTTTGATACGGATTTAAACTTTTTCAGATCAACTGATGTTCAGGTACTAGAGAAGTCAGATATCATAAAAAAAGTTGTAGTATTTGTGATGGAATTATTGATAATTTCGCAAACATATTTATGATGCCAATTCAACTTGTTTCTTAAGGAAATTAAAAACCGGGACTAACTGTTGTTGAAGTACTAGAAATGCCAAAAATTCATAAAATTAGTAGTTAAGTTAGGAATGTCAGATTAGAATATAATTTCTATAGAAAATATTTTCGTATTTTGAAATTTCTAGTACTCTGAACTCAGTTTATCCCATAGAGCTTTATATCAGAAATAAAATTAAAAAAAATATTTTTTTATTTTATTTCTTAAATGATTTTCTGTTCCTACAAAATGTATGGAAAAAGTTTTATGCAATATCTAAAATTTCTAGTACCCTAAACTTAGTCGTTCTGAATCATGGTTTTGATTTTTCCAAAACCGTATTGATTAGCACAGATTCCAAATTACTTCTGCAATTTTGGCCATTTCTAGCACTGCAACTTCAGATGGTCTATGGAGTATTTTGATCTGTATAAGAAACAAGATCGATTGGCAATCAAAAGTGAGTTAGCTAAAATTGCTCATTTTTGCTTTGCCTACCCTACAATATGTGAAAATGGTATTTTTGCGATTTCTAAGTTCTATAGTACCCTAACCTTGGTTGGTCTGAAAGGGTGTTTTGATTCCTGTAAGCAAGCAGATCAAATGGCATCAAAAAGATTTTTGTAAGATGCCAATTCCCTCGCTGGCTGTATATACATGCCACCGTCCATGCTCATACATAAATATCATTCCATATCCATCCTAAGGTTGTCTGGAAGACATCGCTTTTAGAGATAAGACCGCCCATTGTACCAATAATTTACTTAGTGCAATATTTTTTTTCTGTGTAAATTGGTGTCAATAATGAGTTATTGTATTGTAATTTTTTTGCAATTCTGCTAATGCAGCTCAAAGTATAGGCAAAAATAATGCACAGTCCCCTCAGAAGATTTGCCTGGAGAGGAGGAGAGGCACTTGCCCTTACAATTCCACTTCTCACAGTGGCCCTCTGGTGAAGGAAAACATCGTTAAGAAACCAACAACCCCCAAATGGTAGTAGGACACTATCTAGTGTCCGCCTGGCCAGCTACCACCCTCAAGTTAGAAAATCTGTCACCAAACATCTAATTTGTTCCGGAAGCTAGCCAGTTCCCATTCTAGGCCTTTAAGAAAAAAAATTAAATTATGTATAAATTTCAGCCATGTGAAGCTGAAGCAGGCTGCTAGTTGTAACATAACAATAAAATATACTCGGCTCACCAACATACAACCATGTATACAAAAACTCTGAAGGCAGCTAATAGACTGAGATGCATAAAATGAAGCAATACATTATAGCCATTGAGAAGAAACTTTTGACGCTACAACTATATTAATATTTAAAGAAGAAGAGGAAAGTTTTGATTTTAGTTTGTTATAAATTAACTCAAAAACTACTATAGCAATTTCAAGACTTCTTTCACTAATGAAAAGCTACATTATCAGCGAGTAACATAGGCTATATTTATCCCCGTATTTTTCCCGTATAACGGGAACTACGCGGGTGAAACCATGAGGTGCTACTAGATTATTGTAATATGGTGACATGGTACATAGTTTCAATTTTAAATAAGAAGGTATGAAAGCTGCATATCCCAGATGGTTCAGTAGATAACACTATATCTTTAACTAGCGGATACTCTGCTAAAAAAAGAAATACATGAAAAATCAACTATTTTTGTATGGGAAAAGAAGAAAATCATTTCATGAATGGACCGAATGTGTACAATGCATTGTTTTAGTAATCTGAAATCATTTCCGCATAATAGCCTTTCGAATGAAACCAGTTTGGACACATCGTTTGTATGCTTTCGAAGTCTATAACGGACATCGGAAGAAACAATTTTTGTGTTTTTATTTATATAGATGATGATATAAATGGATTCTACTCAATTCTAATACAACAAAAGGTATTACAGATTATTTATTCATAAAATAAGATAGTAAATGAATGCTTTATCAACATGTAACATTTTCAATAGCCGGAACGTACAGACTAACAACAGACATCACAGCCGAAACCAATGGGAGTAGAAGTATGAAATTTTGCACAGAAGTAGTCAATATAATGAAGATTACCACTACATAAGAAATTTTAGCAAATTCATCCGCTAAGGAGGTAAAATAAGGGATGAAAGACATATTACAAGATAATTCATCTAAAATGCAATAAATATTTATATGACCTACTTAATATTGACAGATTGTTGCCCACATATAGCCCATAGTGATTATGTCCTAAAATGCCTCTAATAGAAAAAGTGGAGGAAGATGTTTACATATTAAACCTCATAGCGCCCAACCTCTTTCGAGGTCACGGGATTTAAGGGGCACACTCAGGTCATCCAAGTACCTATGTAATATCGCTCAGAGTGCCGAAATATCGAACACAGAGCAAGTAAATAGACTCACTTGTAGAACGAGAAGCTGCAGACGACATCGTACTCCAGATCGCAGCCTTCGACCACACACTTCTGGGCAGTCATTTTGGTGGTAGGGCTTCTAACCAAAAATGGACTCCGCACTCTCACATCCTTATTTAACACTCGTATTAAAGTGGAATCACATTTAGCGCGTAAACCAACTTTCAAACAAACTAATTTTGATGGATCCCTTGCAAAATTATCAATCAAATGTCGAAATTGACGTCCTGTCACGAAAAGTCGAAAAATTAACAAATGCGTCAAACGCGTGCCATGAAATGGTGATGTAATTTACGCGGCAAATTGTAATGGCAACATTGACATTTTAGAGAGTGTATTGTAATCGATTACATTTAAATCTCGATTATAATGCAAGTGTGCGCATTCGCAAAAGTAAACGCATTTATATTAAGTTTTTAGTGAAATAAATACTCAGATTAATATCGAAAATTTCGTTTGAACAAATAGCAAGATGTAATTTGTGTTAGTAATTGTAAGTCAAATTCCATAATAAAATCACTCAAAATCTTGGTGAATTGAATTTTCGAACGAATATAAAACTTCCATGGGTAAAGATCTTGAATCAAGTCACCTTCGTAGGAAGATAAGAATAATCGGGGGAGGTAGAGTCGATATGAGTCCCCCCACTTGTTTTTCCCTGCCGGAGAGGCGCAGTTTTATTTATTTTTTGAAATTGAAATTTTTTGTATTGAAACATTTTGTATCATTTAACTTTCTAGCGCTTCGCCGGCCGCTGCCGCGGCACGCTCGCTACGCTCGTGCGATGTGTAGTCACTGTTCTAACATAACCTAACCTTCACTTTAGGGCCATAAGTAAACACAACAAATTTTTAACACATATAAATAACTGCTTACTGCCCATTTTTTTAAGAGAAGCATCTGAGAATGTCAACAAATTGGCGGCTTAGTTTCTATTCATGCACTTTGACAATTCTGAAATTGATAAGTAATCAAATAAAATTACGTTTCGTTTTACGCATTCGAATGTTCTATAGTAGGATTTTACGTAATTTCAAAATATAATATTAAATATTTTAACGCATCTCCGGCAGCAAGTTTTGCTCCAGGGCGCTTAGTAAGAACTGCCTTAAACCTCCCCCCCCCCCCTCACATTCACAGTTTACTCAAATTCAGGCGACTCGATATAAGATCCAACCCCTTCCATATTTTCAAAGGGAATATACTTAATGGGAATTGCATTTTAATAACAGTTAATTTGAGATTCAGGCTGATTAGGATGATAATATTATATAATAATATATGTGTACCCCAGAGTAACAACACAATGTTTCATAAAAGTTCCTTTGTTACTGCCATCAAAGTTTACAATCATCTGCCCACAGATTTTAAAACTTTAAGCCATAAATATTTTAAAATTAGGCTTAAAGAATGGTTGACATCTAAAGCGTATTACAATTTAAACGAGTTCTTTAACGATTAAGTTAATTATATTGTAAACTTATTGATAAAATCTATGATTGTACTTAAGCCTCATTAGATTAAGTAACATTATATTGTACGCCCGAAAGGGTAAACTGTTGATACCAGACATATTGTACATAAGACCATCTTGTACCAATGTACCTACACAGTTATACAATAAAAATATTTCTATTTCTATTTCTATTTCTAGGAATCACTTAGCTCGGTTCTACAATTATATCGAGATTAATACGATCGATTATTTTGCATTGCCAATGCAAATAATTATAAAACATAGACAACACGTTTTGTTTTTTTCATGCCTGCTGACAAGGCAGGCAAAATAGAAATCTATTATAATTTTTTTCTTAAATCATTTCATTTGTAGTTTTACAATTAATATTATTTGACGCCCTTCTCGTTCTATCCATAATCACATTGATTGGGTGCTAAATGCAATTATTGCGTCGAGTATAATAATAATTGGAATTATTGTGAATTCATAGACTAACTATACATAACAATATCCAGTCCAATCCAATTTTCTCACTTCCGGTGCGTCACATCGACGCTATTTTACAGCTTCCTGCTATGTTTAGGTCTTTTTAGTTGTTACCCAATGTTCTACTTCTAGATTTAATTTGACAATTTCATGAATTGTAAATAATTCTGTACCATGTCATTGTCAACAATTTGTTTTGATTTGTCAAAATTGTCATCAAGAATGATGCCAATGACGGACGTCACTTGTATCAATTGTATGACGTCATTCATTTCTATTCATGACGTTCGTTTCGTACGTAAACATTAATTCCTTATTGTATGCTGTTTTATGCATTAACTGAGTTCGAATAGCTTCTCACACTACCACCCTACGAATTAATTAACTGCCAGCTTATAAAAATAAATAATTATTCATCTTATATCCAAAAATAAGGTAACTTAACCACAAAATAATATATTATGATTTTGGATATTTTATCAATTCAGATATTTTGGAAATCGTGGGAAAACTACTAATCTAGCCACCTTTTTTTAGTAGCAAACATTATATAATAGTACAAAGGTATCACTCAGTACTTCTGGCTGAATACCCAAAGCTCAGTACACAGTATCAGTGGTACATTCTTCATATAGGTAGTTTTACAATCCATATTTCGAAACTTCTTGTTAATATGGCTTTTATACCTACTCACGCGTCTATTGGCCGGCGGCGAACGCACCGCACGCACGATTTTAGTTTAATGGTTTGCTTTGTATGATTTTACATAGTGCTGCGTCCATTATCCGCGCCGTCCGTAATCAACAAATAAATATATATACAAACATACAAACTATACAAACTAAAATTCATTCGTGCCGCGCGTGCGGTGCTTTCGGCGCGGGCCAATGGACGCGTACCTTAAAACGCTTTTTTCAGCCAGTGTCAATGTCTGACCAATGTATTACCAAAAAATCCCGACAAAAGAAAGAATATGACCTATCTATTTTTTTTAAGTAGGGGGGGGGGGAAATCTACATGTAAAATAACAACAAAATTTCCGTCCTTTATAAAACTTTATTATTTTACTTCTTAGCCACAGGCTTAGCTTCCTTCGCCGCCTTCTTTTTCGGTGGTGGAGGGGCGGTTTTCTTAGCGGCGGGCTTCTTGGGCTTCTTAGCTAGGGCAGCCTTGATAGATTTGCCACGCTTCTCACGGAGCTTCTGCGCTTTCACAGCCGGGTCACTTGCGGGCAACTTGATCTGAAAAATGAAGGTAGTTAAAAATGTTTTAAGTGACAATGTGGGTAGGATGAGAAAATGTAGGTTCAGAATGTGTCAACGTGATTAGGTAATCATTGTATTTCATAACCCAATGCTCTGTAAGAGAATATCATCATATCAGTTGCTTGAGAGAGATTGCTGTATGAAAAAGGTCTGTGGTGCAGTATTTTTTTGTCTTTTATGCCACTTATAATATTATGCTATTTTTTGGTGATGAAAAGTTTTTTTATGCCAGATGAAAAGAATTTAGTTTGCAGTTTCCAGGCACATTACATAAGTAAATGTTTGAAATCAACAGCATTTCTGAACAAATAGGCGTAAATGATATGCCTATATCTGTACAATTCTAATTCAAAACTATTTTTTCTAATTTGCATCCATTTCTACACTACAATCAAGTTGTCCTCGAAATAGTTCTTTACTTAAAATGAATAATGCTCACAATAAATAGAATAGTCTGAGCAAAAAGAGAACCGTCATAATAAATTGCGGGCGCGCGTGTTGATGTTCTAATGCACGGTTTTTGTTGCGTTGACAACATTGCTCTGTCATTGCCAATACGACTAAAAATGTTTGATACTTGGTAGGTACCTACTCTTATCATTATCGGGTGCTACTAGGTAGGTATACACGTTTCTTCCTTACCTTTGAATGTTAGTTCATCGTAACGCCACGACAGATCTCAACTCTAATAAATAAAATCTCAAGTAATTATAAATTAGAGCATTTTGAGTTAAGGACTCGTAGAAAATACACTTTCGGCATCCGAATGTTTTCGAATGATTGTGAAAATCACCTTTATCACCAAATTCAACAGTAGCTGTAAATCATACTCACTCCACGCTTTTCAGCGAGCGCCAAAGCCTTCAAGTTGTTCCTTCTAGCCTGGTCGAGAACAGCCTTCCTCCTCAGAACAGCAGAGTACGGGTTCAGTCTCAGCATAGCCTTAGTGTTGGTCAGCGGGTTGAGCTTGCGAGTGGATCGGACAACGCGCTTGCTGAAATTTTGGAAAAGGTTAATTTTTTTTCTTGGTGAGGGTAGTTGATTTTTTTTTGGGAGGGTAGTCAGAATGTGTCAACGTGATGGGTAATCATGGTTGGTCATAACCCAATGCTCTGATAGAGTAGTATCATCATTTTTATTTTGAAATAATTTAAAGTAAATGTTTAGCTGAAATATAACAAGAATCCTATCATGTAAATTAGTATCAATAGTGGTAAGTAAAGTGAAGAAGTGATTCTGATTCTTCAGCAGGAATAATAAATTGTAAACTTCAGTCTTCTACTGACCACACAATCAATGCAACTTTGTCAAAACGTCAGTCAAGGTTAACTAACGCGATAAGTCCCGCCCGTATCCTACTTCCTAATATAATATTTTAAGACCGGTATGACTCACGTAAATAGGTCGAAAGTCGATGGCGACGTGCAACCGGTTTCGAAGCGTTCCGCGCTTCTTCATCAGTGGCGAATATGACGAGTGCTCTCGGCGGGCGGCTCGTACATACTGTATGTACGAGTCATACCGATCTTTAGTTAAAATGTATTATACTCACGATACATTTAATCAAGTAATATAATTATAATTATAAAGGCGAAAGGTTGTGTGTGTATGTTTGTTACTTCTTCACGCTAACAAACTCAACCAATTGAGGTGAAATTTGATTTGTAGATAGCCTAGACCCTGGAATAACACAGGGTACTTTCTATCCCGATCTTCCCACGGGAATGATGTCTACACAAGTAAAATCGCGGGGCACGGCTAGTTTTTTATATTAAGAACTATAGGAATAATGATCATCATCATTATAAGCCAATTTCCTTCCACTGCTGGATATAGGCATCACCTTTGGCAAGCTACTGAGCTAATATATAGATATAGGATACATACTTGGGGGCACGGAGGACCTTGCGGATCTCCTCAGACTTGAGCAGCCTGCTGAGGTCAGTGTTGGCCATCTTGGGCTGGGGAAGGTTGAAGTTCTTCTTTTCTTTGGACGGGGTCTTCCATGATCCGAACAGGGCATCTAATGACAATTATATTATTGGATTATTTTCATACTGCTGGAACTGGATGTGGTATGCATTTTTGAAATGATACTTCTTTCGAATAAACGGAAGTGACGTAAGCGTCATGTTATATTTTGTATTTACAAACGCCCTCTACTGTAGAACGTCGTAACTACGAAGACGTATTCGCTAGCATTCCTCTGGCTAAGGTCAATAGATGAGTGTTGTACAAAAAGATAATTAGTGAGTGTTGAGAAATAAATTGGATGCACTTGGAAGTTTCACTTCTAACTAGTAACAATTCTTTTATTCGAAGTATTTTTTACAATTAATTCAAATCGAATATTAATTGTCAATATTTTCATAGCTACAGCTATGAAAATATAAGTACACACGCGGCAGCCGGCCGGCTACAAGTTCAGTCAGTAGTGTCACGCGCGGTCTCGATCGGACGCGCACCTTTACTTTACTATTCAATCTGTTTTCTCACAACACTCAACCTTACAGTAAGAGATAGCTGACGGCCCGCGAGCTGATCGAGTGATACATACTCTCGCCGCACGGACTTACGGTACATTTTACGGTGCGCAACACGCGGTTCCTACTATTAGTTTATTCTGCGACGCAAATTGAAGATCGCATCCGAGGCGTATAGCGTATTTTGAACGATACCAACGTAACTAGGTTTAAGGAGTTATATCTGGCTGGTTTTTTTTTTTACAATTTTTTTTTTATTGGCTTAAAGAATGCTAAAACATCCCTAGATGTATGATCAATAATGTCCAAACATGAAAGAAACTCAGAAACATTTTAAAAATCAATTTTTTCAAAGCAATTCTGAGGTCTCTCGCATATTTGCTCGCGGCGTTTGCATCTTCTGTACTTGTACTACCTATTCATTTTTTTGTGCTGGTGATCAATAAAGTGTCATCTATCATCTTTAATAAACACACTACACAATTATAAATAATGTAAATGTATGCATCAAGTCGACACATCAACGCCACGATCAGACGTGGAAGTTTCCTATGTGCACTACAGTTCATATACCCCAAACATTCGTGACTGTAGAGCGTATAGAACACTCTCAGTAAGGCGTAGGGGGATAAGTAAAGGCGCGACCAGACTCGCCGAATGCTCATTTATCACCAAGTTGCATGTGTTTGTTACTCGTCAATCAGCAAGTAAGTATGTCTAGTCTATACACACATGCGGACATTGTCACTATTGTTATTTTTTAATATTATTCGCAGTCATTTACTTTGAAGTGGACAAATTTATCTTTAAGTTGAAAACGCACTAGAGCGGCGCAGCGGCGGAGAGGCGCGTCGCGGCGGCGGAGCGGCGCGGCCAGAAAAATATTCTTTCTACTGTTTCCTAAGAAATAAGACGCACTACGCGGCGCGGCGCGGCGTAGTTGCCTCCTGGAGAATATTTTGCCGTATCGAACCGCGCCGCGCCGCTCCGCTGCTGCGCCGCTCTAGTGCGTTTCCACCTTTATTGCCACTACTTGTGTCAAATCCACCACCATGCGTTCCTCAAAATCTTTATGAAACAGCTGATAGAATACATAATAATTAAATGTATTTATTTCTCATCACATGGTACATGCTATAAGAGTAAATGTATTAGGTACGGTTTAGGCGCAAAATGCCCAATTCTCAAAATGGCGAAATTTTTTTTTTTTTTTTTTATAAAAAGCTTACAATCAATGTAGGTTGCACATTACCAGTGGTCTTGTTAACCCCTTCAACTAAGCTAAATGTACTTGTGTCTGGAGTGGGTTCACGTCAATAGTGAACCCACATTGATTGATAGCTTATTTATAAAAAAATAAAAATAAAATTTCGCCATTTTGCGCCTAAACCTTAGGTAGATACAAACTATGCTTCAATAGATCCTTCTATAGTATAACATTAGATAGTGTGCATTTGTAAACTTTGAACATAGGATACATATATACACAACTTTAGATAAGTGTGCAGTCTCAAGAAACATTTACTCCATCAGACATTGTCTAGTCATAGAAAAGGATATCAACTCACCGAGCCTGTCGAATGCAGACTGTGTCCAGATGATGAACCTGCCAACATGTCCACCTGGAGCCAGCTTCAAGAGGTTCAGTTTGTCTACGTTCAGCATCTCCACACCAGGGATGTTGCGGAATGCACGGGTCAGACCCTACGGACAAAATTATGATAAGTTTTGATGGGCCAGTGGTGTAGTGGGAGAATGGCTTTGATGCCAGAGGTACCGATTTCAATCCCCGCTGTGCACCAATGGATTTTCATAAAAGCTATCGAAAAATGTATGTGAGTATGCTTTTTCCAGAGAAGGATTATTGAAGAAACATTGTTAAAGAACCTCCAACCCCTGCATGGTGATAGGACATTATCTAGTGTACGTCTGGCCAGCTACCACCCTCAAGTTAGAACATATGTAGCCTTTATTCTAAGCCTGTATCCTTGAGAGCCAGTTCCCATTCTAGGCCTAGCGTGCTACTATCCTCGACTGCATCAACGTTCTCTATTTCCACTGTTGGACATAGGCCTCTTCCTTAATATGCCATTCTGCATGGTCCTGAGCAATTCTATGCCAAGTTCTGCTTGCAGTTTACAAAATAATGTCCATCCATCTAAATCCTTGCCGGGTGTATCTACCTTAACTTATTTTTTTATATCATATAGGCTAATATTTAACCACTATCTCACCAGTGGTGAAATCATGATCACATGATGACAGCATATATAAAAATATAACTTATTCAGTCTATTGTTTATGAACTATCAATGTATAAATATTATTTTCCTTATTAAAATACACATTAAAATCTTTACTTAGTCATATACTAAAAAACTAAATGAATTATTTGTAGTAGCAACTCTGCACCCGTCCTCACTATGTGAGTGAGTCCAGAACGCCATGTCACTGCGTTTTTGTAGCACTATTCCGCAGTAACACCCACTAGTATGGCAAAACATGTGGGCGTGGACATTTAGTGCAAACATATTGTGAGATAGTGGCAAAGTGTTATTACCCTACAAATAAAAAAGGGGTGAAGAGAGGGCAGGCGGGGGGGGGTTATGATATATTCTAATATATAAAATCTCTATGTAAAGAAAATACATAACACAGAATGTAGATATTTTACAAAATATTTGTATAGGGTGTAGGCTAATGCTAAAAATAAATTTTAATGAAGGGGGCTTAAATGGCGGATGATAGGGAATATAAGGCACATGGGTAGACCAAGAAATATAAGGCATATTTTTAAGGAGGTAGGTGTTAGTTGTTAGGTAGTTAAATGTTTTTATTCAGAATTTTAAAGGGCTTTTGAAGTTTGAACATGTTCATCCCAGCATCATAGACACCCTATACTAAAATTTACAGGGATGAAATGGAAATGTTGCTAACCGGCAAAAATTTTATGGGTGATTTGAGGGGGGTGAAATGGGGAGGTTTGAAATGGGTTTGTTTTCTATAAACATACAATAACTTAGGGAGTGAAGAGGGTTAAGGGTTGCTCGTCAACAATAAATGTAAAGGGGGTGAAATGGGGGGTTGCTAGTCAATTTTAAAAGTGAACATACCTGGTCCTTGTGGTATACGATAAGGGGTCCTTTGCGCTGCACACGGCGACGGTTACGCATCTTACCCTTGCCGGCACGCAGACGCTGCGACTTGTATACCTATAGACGAAATAACATGTTTTAATATAGTACTGGCGACCCGCCCCGGCTTCGCACGGGTAGAGCATATTTTTGCATCAGCTTGTTGCATCGAACATGAATTAATTTCAATATAGTCATATTTCAACCATTTTTCAAAACCTTAACTTATTGAATTATACACCTAAACCTTCCTCATGAATCATTTTGTCTATTGGTGATAACCGCATGAAAATATGTCTATTTATTTATTTATTGTGTACAGTGCGAATAAAGAAGTATCACTTCAATATGTAGAGGGAAAATTAAATAGAGAAGACATTAGCATATGCAAATAAAATAGCTATAGAGATATTACCCGACTAAAATGATGACCATGTGATACATATGCCAGCTATAAGATAAAAACTGGCCAAGTGCAAGTCGGACTCGCACTCGTAGGGTTCCGTAACACAGTTAAGTATTCCATAACTATGATTTTTCGCAACTTCAAAATTAACTTTGTTTTTCATAGTGTCTGTATGAAAAACAAAGTTATCTTTGCGGTCACCATATCTCTTAAACTGCTGACTGTATCTCGTTCAAACCAATTTTCGTTGCTAGTTTTTATTGAGATCTACAGCATATATTTTTTTTAGATTTTTCACTCCCATACTTTAAAAGTTAGAGGGGGGGGGGGACACACATTTTACCACTTTAGACGCCTATCTTTCAAATGATTGACTTTGAGAAAAAATATTTTAGGAACCTCAATGTAATTTTTGAAGACCTATCTATAGACACCCCACACGTATAGGTTTGAAGAAAAAAAAATTTTTTTGTGTCAGTTTTGTGTATGGGATGCCCCCCCTTAAACTTTTATATTTTTTATTTTTGTATAAAAATCGGAAAGCGGTTCACATAATACATCTACCTACTAAGTTTCAATTCTGTAGTTCTAACAGTTTCGCAATAAAATGGCTGTGACATACGGACGGACGGACGGACGGACGGACGGACGGACGGACGGACGGACAGACATGACGATTCTATAAGGGTTCCGTTTTTTGCCATTCGGCTACGGAACCCTAAAAATGAACGTTATCTGATCGGGTCATACATGACAGCGGGTTAAAGCCAATGGGAGCACTGCACTAGAACTGGGAGCCAGAGCTGGCTCCAAACAATAAAATCGCATATGCAGAAAAGGATAAAAAATTGTTGTCCATCTCGCTCTCTCATACTAGTGATTGTATAGTTTTATCCTTCTCATATTATTATTGTTATTCAAATGCCAGATCTATTTAATACTCCATCCACGCATATGAGCAGAATAATATAGCATTGGATCAGGATCATAGAGCAGCATGTTTTCCAAAGTCTATATCAAAATTGAAATAAATTCAAAGATGATTGTTGTCTTTGGAAGTTAATTTAGTCCTGATGAACTAAACTTATTCTTACAGAAGAAACAAGTGTCTAAAGATCAGGATCATCAAAACATTATTTTTACCGACATAAAAAAAGGATGTTTCTCTATTCGACCGTATATAAATATATATTATGTTTGTTCGCGAATAACTTTGTCGTCTCTAAACCTGACGATTTAGACGATTCTTTTTTTGTTGGAAAGGAGATATCCCAAGGGTGGTCCCATAGTAATTTTATCAAGATCTGATAAGTATCTGCAGAGATATGGAGATAAACACCTCAAATTTGGTACTGAAAATAATAGCGCGGCATTTTAAGTCTGTTCTTTTAGTTTTTTTAAACGATCGATAACTACATTATATTTTATTATGTTACACTTGGATTACATTTTCAACAGACTTCCGAAAAGAAGGAGGTTCTCATTTTGTATGTAGTTTTTTATTTGTGTGTTTGTTTGGCGGCACAATTGGCGGAGTAATCGCGTATTACTCCGCCAATTGTGAACCGATTCTTATCATGAATAAACATGATCAGGGTACATTTCCACGGTGGTTCCATTACACAATCCATGTCTTATGAGTATCTCCAGAGATATGGTTTAGGCGCAAAATGCCCAATTCTCAAAATGGCATATGAGTATTAAAAGGACCAATTCTAAAAATGCCAAATTCTCAAAATGCCTAATTCTCAGAATGACGAAATTTTATTGTTATTATTTTTTAAATAAAAAAGCTTCCAACCAATGTGGGTTTAATATTGACGTGAACCCACTCCAGAAGTCCAGACAGAAGCACATTTAGCTTAGTAGAAGGGGTAAACGAGAACATTTATGTGCAACCCACATTGACTGTAAGCTTTTTTCAAAATAAAAAAATTAAAATGGTGTTTCTCTGTGAAATTCTATTAAAAAATATTGGATAACGTCTCATAGCGTGAAAAAAAATAAAAAAAATAAAACAAAAATACAATGCAAAAGCTCAATGATTGAAGTAAACATTGCATTGCTTTATTTATTTACTATTTAAACTATTTAAAACTGAATAATGAGGTTCGAAGTAACGAAGATGCGCTAAATCGTCAACTTCAAAATCCTATAACTCGTGAAGCAGAGCCAATTTTTCAAAAATATTTTCTATTTGAATCGAGGACCCATATGGGTCTAACATAATAAAAAATTACTAAAATCGGCAACACCACATTTTTTTACCTGTCCGCTTCACGTGGAATGCCCCATATATTACATCTTGAGCTATCTATTACATCCCGCAATTGCTATTCACACTGTAAGATATATAGTTCAGCTTCGGTTTCATCTTATTTATCTATGGTTTTATTCAAACTGAGGGCGAGGCAAGGGGAGGCGTGATGTCCGGGGATGTGAGGTAAAATATTCACCTTCAAACATTGCTCAGTCAGTCGAAAAAATATTTATAGTTTGAGATGTAATATATATATAGCAGTGTAAATAGCCTCATACAAATGTTTTACATTATAATATCCCATAATCAAAAGCTGTCTTAAGTAAGTGTCTTGCTTACCTTCAGTACATCAGACCAGGCCTTGATGCGTCTCAGGAAGATGACGGCCTGTTTGGTCTTGTTGATCTCCTGGACCTTGTCGGAGACAACCAGGGGAAGTTCCGGCACCTTCTCGATGATGTGACCTGGTAAACACATTTCATAAGTTAAACCCTTGCTACAAGGTTATAAAAACGACCTCTCTACAGAGGTTTTCTGCAGTGTAAACAGCTGTAGCCCGACATAGTGACCATCATCGACTGGCGTTGGATTTACATAAAGTTTAAAAACTAAAACAACCAACTTCCATGCCGCGTGAGTCAGTTTCAGTAGCAAATTTGAGACGTTTATCGTCATATCTCTATATCATAGTTATCAGATCTTAATTGAATTACAATGGGACATCCTTGGAACTGTACCCTACCAATTGAAAAAATAATCATTCGAATCGGTTCACAATTGACGGAGTAATCGCGTAACATACATATTAAAAACATACAGACGAATTGGAACCTTTTCCTTAGGGGCCATCCATTAATCACGTGAAGCTTGAAAGGGGAGGGAGGGGTTTGACAACAATCACGAAATGTCACAAGGGGGGAGGGGGGTGTAGTAAGATATCACGTGTATTTATTTTTTCATTCTTTTTTAAGGGTGCGTTTCTTAAATGCACCGGTTTAAATTTCGTACTACTACATGCGCATAGTCCTCACGCACACAGCGACAGGACGAAAACGAGTCAATAAAATCATCTTGATACATTTATAGTTGAATGGTACTAACAGTAGCTAAATAGTTCATTACATTTGTTTTATTTTTTAAAATTCAAAACGTTAAATTATGCTTTGACTATGTTTACTTGATAATTTGATTATAATTTATTTTATGATTTTGATTTTTTTTTTATGTGCGTATATTAATACTGCCTACATACTGAATAAATGCTTTGATATGATTTGATTTGATTATATACATTTTTTTAAACTTTGCTTGTATGTACTTATTTCATATTTCCTTTTTATTTATTTTTTATATTATGCGCGCTAGCGTTTGACCATTATCTCACCTGTTGGTAAGTGATGATGCAGTCGAGGACGGTAGCATGATAAATTATGTAAGATGTGCCGTGTTTGAGCACGTTTTGTCGTGACGAGACCTTTTTCTAGGAGTGACTTGACTGACCTGATGATAGAATTCGGAGACTGCTACTGGAACTGCTAGACGGTCAGAGTTGGATGTGCCGTGTTTGGGATTGTTTTGTTTGTCGTGACAAGACCTTTCTTTAGGAGTGACATGACTGACCTGTTGATGAAATTTGGAGTCTGCTACTGGAACTCCTTGATGGTTTGAGTTAGATGTGCCGTGTTTACGCTCGTTTTGTTATTCGTAACGAGACGTTTCTTTAGGAGTGGCTTGACTGACCTGATGATGATGGTATTGGGAGACTGCTACTGGAACTACTAGATGGTCAGAGTTAGATTTGCCGTGTTGGGCGTTTTTAGTATCTTATTGACTTGCGTTTGAACACTATCTCAGCTGTTGGTAAGTGATGATGCGGTTGAAGATGGTAAGCACGGAAGGCCTTGAATGGGAACTGGTTCTCGGGTTATCTGCCGGGGCTACGCTGGGGATTGAACTCGGTACCTCTGGCATCAAAGCCGACCATTCTCCTGATTACACCACAAGTGACTCGAATGACCAGATGATGGAATTTGGAGACTGCTACGGAAACTGCTAGACAACTAGAGTTAAATGTGCCATGTTTGGGCTCGTTTTGTTATTCGTGACAAGACTTTTCGCTAGGAGTGGCTTGACTCACCTGATGATGGAATTCGGGGACAGCTACTGGAACTGCTAAATATTAAGAGTTGTATTAAGAGCTGTATTCGTTCAAATAGTTTCAGTCCAAACACGGCCAATCTAATCTTACCGTCTAGCAGTTCTAGTAGCAGTCTCTAAATTCCATAATCAGGTCATCCGAGTCAGAGTGACTTGAAAAAGGATTCGTCACGACTTACAAGACGAGTCCAAACACGGCACACCTAACTTAAACCATCTAAGAGTTCTAGTAGCAGTCTCCGAGTTCCATCATCAGGTTAGTCAAGTCACTCCTAAAGAAAGGTCTCGTCACCACTAACAAAACGAGCCCAAACACGGCACATCTAACTTACACCATCTAGGAGATTCAGTAGCAGTCTCCGAATGCCATCATCAGGTCAGTCAAGTCACTTCTAAAGAAAGGTCTCGTCACCACTAACAAAACGAGCCCAAACACGGCACATCTAACTTAAACCATCTAGGAGTTCCAGTAGCAGGCTCCGAATGCCATCATCAGGTCAGTCAAGTCACTCCTAAAGAAAGGTCTCGTCACCACTAACAAAATGAGCCCAAACACGGCACATCTAACTTAAACCATCTAGGAGATCCAGTAGCAGTCTCCGAATGCCATCATCAGGTCAGTCAAGTCACTTTTAAAGAAAGGTCTCGTCACCACTAACAAAACGAGCCCAAACACGGCACATCTAACTTAAACCATCTAGGAGTTCCAGTAGCAGTCTCCGAATGCCATCATCAGGTGAGTCAAGTCACTCCTAAAGAAAGGTCTCGTCACCACTAACAAAACAAGCCCAAACACGGCACATCTAACTCAACCCTTCTAGGAGTTCCAGTAGCAGTCTCCGAATTCCATCATCAGGTCAGTCAAGTCACTCCTAAAGAAAGGTCTCGTCACTACTAACAAAACGAGCCCAAACACGGCACATCTAACTCAAACCATCTAGGAGTTCCAGTAGCAGTCTCCGAATGCCATCATCAGGTGAGTCAAGTCACTCCTAAAGAAAGGTCTCGTCACCACTAACAAAACGAGCCCAAACACGGCACATCTAACTCAACCCTTCTAGGAGTTTCAGTAGCAGTCTCCGAATTCCATCATCAGGTCAGTCAAGTCACTTCTAAAGAAAGGTCTCGTCACTACTAACAAAACGAGCCCAAACACGGCACATCTAACTCAAACCATCTAGGAGTTCCAGTAGCAGTCTCCGAATTCCATCATCGGGTCAGTCAAGTCACTCCTAAAGAAAGGTCTCGTCACCACTAACAAAACGAGCCCAAACACGGCACATCTAACTTTAACCATCTAGGAGTTCCAGTAGCATACTCCGAATTCCATCATCAGGTCAGTCAAGTCACTCCTAAAGAAAGGTCTCGTCACTACTAACAAAACGAGCCCAAACACGGCACATCTAACTCAAACCATCTAGGAGTTCCAGTAGCAGTCTCCGAATTCCATCATCAGGTCAGTCAAGTCACTCCTAAAGAAAAGTCTCGTCACTACAAACAAAACGAGCCCAAACACGGTACATCTTACTCTGACCGTGTACATTAGCCTGTCTCAGATAAAAACTAAATATTTGTCATTGATCACCTACATACATTTTTACGCAAGGATCAAGTTAGAGGAAGCCAAATTTCCGTGTCTGTACAGCGATGTTTTTTCGTCAAGCTGATATCGTCAACCGGCACAGGTCCTGCCTCTACGGCGGTTGACCGCGGACTGAGTTGTAATTTTAAATGATTGTTTATTTATACTCAAAATTGTTATAGGTAAAGCAACCTTACAGGCGTGTTATTACGTTTTATCGAATTTAGCAAAATCTACGATACCTCAACAAAACAAAGGTAAAAGTATTATTTTTTTCTGAACGTTATTGGAAACATTTTTTAATGTTTTTACTACTTTATTTGTTGTTCAGTATATATGCTTTTTAATTGTATTTTCGTTTCCGTTAGAAAATTGGTATTTTTGTGAAATATTGTACCGAAACTCGACTCAATTACGACATTTTTGTGGTAGGAGTCAACGGAAAATATTATTCATTGTTTAATATACATATATTTTTAAATAAATAAATTACTTAATTTGATAGCAAAGGACCTGTCTATTGATAGATAATAATAACAGATGACCTAGTTTCGTGTAGTCATCGCCAATTGTACCTAAAATATGCTAAAATCAGCTATTTTGTGACATTCACAGAAATGCGTCCTTAAATAACGCGCGATTTTTAAATCGAAAAGCGGTGTGTAGTGTGACCTTGACTTGCCGTTGCTAGGCAACGAACGAAGTACCTTCTCACGCGCCGCGTAAGATAATTTTCTAAAAATTTTTAGATTTTTTGTAGATACTTAAAATACTCGTGATGTTGGGTGGGGGGTGGGGGGTTAGTCTTAAACCTCACCATGTATCACCAAGGGGGGGTTAAAAAATGCTTTAAAGAAATCACGTGATTAATGGACAGCCCCTTTTTGGAAGTTGGTTGAACATAAATAACATTTGTAGCAGCAACTCTGCACCCGTCCTCACTACGTGAGTGAGTCCAGAACGCCATGCCACTGCGTTGTTGTAGCACTATTCCGCAGTAACACCCACTAGTATGGGAAAACAGGTGGGCGTGGACATTTAGTGCAAATTAGCAAGTCATGCCAATTATGTAGTAGTATTCTTTTATGAGTCTAGCTTGGCTATATTTATTTCATTGCAGATTTTTTTTGTTAATATAACCTAAATAGTAATTGTTATTATAAACACAAAATAGTAAATTCGGTTGCTTTTTAACATATGTACGTTTACATAGGATCTCCTTTCTCCTTTCTCTTGTGATAGGTAATTACACAAAAAATCAATAGAACGAAACTTATTAGAAATTTATTACAAAGAGGATTTTATCATTAGCCCCACTAGAAGGGGGCATAGCCGCACAACTAGTAATAAGTCCCCAAAGACAATAAAGTCTTACCTCTAGCCTGAACTAAGGCGGGTACTCCAGCTGCGGCCACGGCGGCAGCGACGGCGGCGCGGCGCTGACGTAGATTGACGCGGCGGTGCCAACGACGCCAGGGCTTCGTGGGCGCGAACATGCGCCCTCCACGACACATGTTACCGAACGCACCCTGCCCAGATCTACGAAGGGAGAAACGGATAAATAAAGTTACATTGCGAGAGAAAGGGATAACTAACAAGTTAGATCATGGCCGGACTTAGGATTGTATAAATTAAAAGTAAATAGGATAGGCCAGACCCAGGGAGAAAAAGATAAAGAAAAGTTAGATAATGACTGGACCTAGGAAGGGAGAAAGGGATGAACAAAAAGTTTAATCATGGCCAGACCTAGGGAGTAAGGGATAAAGAAAAGTTAAATCATGGCCGGACCTAGAAAGTGAGAAAGGGATAAAGAAAAGTTTAAATCATGGCCGGACCTTTGAAGGACCTCTTTTGGATTCATTTCAAAATAATTTCTACTATTTAAAGAAAAATATCTTACCTGTGGGTACCACCACCACGTACACGGGGAATACGTGCAACGGCACGTCCGGTACCCCATGACTCGGCACTGGTTTGGTGGCCTGCACAATGGAAAAATTCGTATTATTGATTTGCATGGCTATAAAGTTAAACTTAATTATTCTTACGTAAATTTATTACTTATTCTAGGCAGCTTATTAGGTAGTACGAATTTAGAAGATTGGGAATTTTGCGCAAGGTGGATTGGATTGTCCAGTGCTTAGTTTATTTTTTTATTACAATTACATTGTCTCAGTCCTATAATTTACTTCTAGAAAAGCACAAAATTTCAGCATGTTGTAACTGACGAGAATAAGAGCTAGGAGACTAAGACATATTTTTTTAAGTCTCGATGTTCTATGATTTGTTGAAAGCTGAATGGCTCGTTACTATGGTATTTTTTTTTATTCAAAGCAATAAATTATGTTATTTTGTATTTAAAATAATTATTCATACAATCTATCTAATATTAATTGATATTGTACATGTGTAAGTGCAGTTTTTTAATCTGACCATATGCTGAATAGAATGCTTTTGAGTTTTTTAGAGCAATGAGCTTGTGTGTCTATTAAATATAAACAAAATATTCCAACTTTTGAAATACATCATAATTAAGTATACATTTCAGGTTAAAAAAAATTGTAGTAGCAACTCTGCACCCGTCCTCACTATTTAAGCAAGTCCAGAACGCCATGTCACTGCGTTGTTGTAGCACTATTCCGCAGTAACACCCACTAGTACGGGAAAACATGTGGGCGTGGACATTTAGTGCTATTATTTTCTAACATATAAATATGAACGTTTTGCGAATTTTTATCACTATTTATTACTAATTCTCTAAATATCTAAGTATTATTATCCTATTATTTGATGATATTATTGTCCTAAATTTCTAGTTACAAAATCGTTTACAAAATTAACTTGTAAGGCTCATCACACACCGCAACTATAATGTAAAGATGTATATACATATTATATAGCACAGCATATTTTAACAAAAAATTATTTCACAGAAATCATCAGGTGTATTTTACTTAAGATATAGAACAATACGAAAATATAAATTTTACTTTTACATCAGAAACGTATACCAATGGTATGCGTTTCTTTAAGTTGTGTTTAACCATTTCACATTTGTAGGGTTCCGTAGCCGTAGGCAAAAAACGGAACCAGAAAATGTGTGTCCCCATATACATTAGATGCCATGTGATGACCCATAAGATAGTTGAACTATATTTTCCAGAACATCATTGCACTACTCAATCGCAGTCTTCCACATCTATGTTAGCTTAGACCACAGCTACTTTAAGTCTATTATAAAAACTCACTTTCATTATTAACTTATAGATGTAAGAGATCGGGAATTTAATGTGTAATAGTAACGTTGTAAGTGCGAGGCTGGATGCATCATCAAGCACCCCACACTCGAGATACTGATGATGGCCTCCGGATGAGGCCGAAACAAAAGTCGATTGCTATATCGACATTGTGTAAGTCACGTTAAATTCCCAATATTAAATCTATACTCTAAGTCATATTTACTTACAAATTGTATATTAATTATACATACCGGCTTCCTTGCTTACGCAGTATGGCTGGCGAGCATTTTTGGACATGGACACATGGACATCGTTAACTAAGTCCGGGCGAATGGGCGCCTTGAACACAAATGGGAGAGGCAGCGAGGCATCCTTCACAACCTCGCTCTTCTCCGTGTAAACCGACACAAGGGGACGGGCAACTGATAAACTCTGCAAAGAAATATTTAGCTAACAATAAAATCAAATTACACTAAAATCAAGGGTATTTTAGTGAAAGTTTAGTAGAGGGTCAACATTTGAGTGTAGTTTCGTGAAAGAGTTATAGGAGGGTAGTTAGATGATTTTTAAACAATTGGATTAAGTTGAAAGTGGAAACCGCAGTACGGCACTATTTGATCCATTTGATACACAGAGCAGTATAATAGCTAATATTATTATTATAATGAATAAAAATAAACTGTAATGTTTTAACTATTCATATTGATATTAGGTAATGTGCCGGAGTTATATACTTAGGTAGTGATTAAATAGGTTTTCAAGATGTAAATACTGAGGACCCAATAGTAACAGTTTGTTTTGACAGCTAACATAATTTTTGACGAACTGAACGCAAATTCAACTAATGGAATAGGTATTTACTATTAGATACTAACACCGCGGTATATGCTACTGTGAGTAAAAGATAATTGACTAGAACAATTTCATCTACACGAATCCAATATCCTGGAAATCCTAACCTCAAAACATCATCAAACATAGTAGCTGATTTGGACCTGGTAATGCAACGATTACTGCTCGCTTTTAGAAGTTTTAGCTCCCACCAAGGATTATAAACTACGATGGAGGATCAGAGTCTAATGTAAGCAAGACTTTCACGGTATTAGCACAACGCTTACGTATTTGACTTCCCGATACGAAAATAGGACTTGATGCTGCGAAAACTTCACAAATTCAACAGTACAATACTGAAGTATTAGATATCAGCTCTCGGAAAACACTGAAACTTACGCAAAACTTTCATAATCTTGCATTTTCTAATGCATTTACGGACAAACACGTGTTGTACATACCGACACATTTCCTAAATGGTGTTGTCACTTTCACTTGATAAAACCACCCCACTAAAAAACGCTGAATCAGTAACACATTTAGGAAAACTTTAAACTTACCATTTCGCTAATTTAGCGAAGAAATTCCTCCTAAAACAACTATAGGCGGCGGCAATGACCATCCGCCATGCCACGGAGGAGTAAAAAGACCGGAAATCAGAGAATATTTCTGACACTAGCAAAGAAGAGTTGCTAGAATGTAAAATATTATCATATAGATAGATGCCCTTCGATATATTACATATATTTGTATAATAAACAGACAAAAATTTAAAAAATATTAAACTGGATATCCACTATTTATTCACTGCTAAATTGCTAATTTTATTTGAGTATATGAATTAAGAACGGAAGTCAACAACATAGACAATATCTTTTTTTATATGAAGAACAGCTTTGGCAAATCATGGCAAAAGGCCACGCATCTGACAATCGCTGTCATTCGGATTTCTGAAAATTACAAAACGGATCAGAAAATCTTTTGTAGATATGATATATATAAATATATAAAATCAACTAACCAGGAATGTACAATCACAAATCGAAAATATTTTGTACAGTTTAATAAACTTACATAATTATGAGCAACGTATGATCTTCTTTTTTAGATGCCTCGAAGTTTTTGCAGATCGTATCAGAGTAAGAAAGAGGCACAGAACACTTATATCCTAGCGGAAAGAGGTTCAAAGGAGATAACACCCACGTAAGCGGTCTTACAGTAGAAGCATCAAAGGAAACATAAAAATACAGAAATACAGTACCTATAAACGTTAAAATCTTAACACAAATGGATCAGAATATAGCAGAATGCAGCCATGCTTTAGATTTACGAGTGAATCCAGAAACATCAAAAGAAAATAACACAGAAGGAGAATCTTCAAACGCTAAATCAGATTTAGCAAGTTCTGCAGCACCCAAATCATTTAATTTAACTGCGTCACACGAAAATACGTTTCTAAATTCAATACAAGTCTCAATGCCTTTGCTGATACGACCATCATTTCAGAGCGAAATTATTTGCCAGTCATGTGTTTTGCCAATGCGAAACCAACCGCATTCATTGTTTGTCCAAGCTTTAACTAAGTTAAATGATGGTTCGCATAGAGATGATCCTATCAATCGGTTCATATCTGATTTAACTACTCGCAAGACTGAGAATCAAGCGATGACTCCGCAGCCAAATTATACTATGACTCCGCCGGAATCGCTCATGAGTGCACCGCCATCTTATTCATTTGTGCTCCAGCAAATAGCAGCAAGAAGAAGGCCACGGTTGATGGGGACATTCATCCCATCGCCGTCCTTCGTAACGCACAAACCACCGCCTACATATGCAACGGTTTTTGATATTTATGTGAATAATCCCATAGCACCACCACCAATGCGGCGTGTTTATCATTTCGGATGTACGCCTATGATGGCCATCTGTCAAGAATGCGGATTCGCAGGGATGACTATGGTTGTTAGTAAAGTGACGCTATGTACTCATTTGTGTGCGTTTTTCTTGTGCCTGTTTTGTTGTTGGGTTTGTGTCCCATTACCATACATTTTACGATCATGTAAAGATGTTTATCATTACTGTCCAAATTGCAGATCCTGTTTAGGTGTATATTGTCCGTCGAATCTAGAAAGGAGCTATAGGTGATAGGTTTATTATAATATGTTCATTAAAATTTGGTTTTGTTATTCATTATTTATACTCTGCTTATTTTTAATAAAATAAAAACCAAATAAAATATAATGTGACTGAATGTGCCCGATGCATTGTTTTAGAATAGAATAGAATAGAATAGAAAAATTCTTTATTGTACACCAACTTAAAATGAAACAAACCGAAATTAAGCTACTTAAGTTACTAGAGGCAATAAAATGGGCGGTCTTATCGCTTGAAGCGATCTCTGCCAGACAACCTTTGGATGGACAGAATTGTTAAAAGAAGTTGACGGTGGTACAATGCGTAACATGGTACTAAAGTGCGAAAATATAATCAAAATAAAAAACAAACAATCAGTAATGCATAAGCATCATATACATGTATTTGCTTACCAACACAAAACAAAATATACATACACGTACATTGTTTTAGTGGTTTACAACCATCTTCGCATTATTGCCTTTCTTATAAAAAGGGGCACATCGGTTGGAGGGTTTCACTTTAAAGCACAGATAGCTACAAAGGGGCTTTTTTATGTATTTTAGGGTTCCATACCTTAACCTAACATAGAATTGCCTTTTTGAAGTCGGTAAAATTAAAATCAAACCTGTGCGATCGAATGATATGACCGTTTATGTCACACAATTTCATTAGTTTGAATGAATTAATTAATGAAAACTATTGTACACCATACATGACTGAAATAAGTTAACAAAACAAATTTTAATATAAAGTCCCCGTCACGAGAAGCTATAAATTATGTAAACAAACATCTTTTACTAAGTAAACATTTTATACTGCGAGATAATAATAAATTGACCATATTCAATCGACATGAAATATAGACGGGTTATATGAAAGTAACAACCTATTTAATTTAGTCGGATCATATTTTAACGACGCAAAGCGCTATCGTTTGTGTTTCTTGGTACCGGACGCAGGGATTGTAAACTATCGGGACGCCATTTTGAAATAAACGCGTCATTCGAGTTTCGAATGCGTACGAGTACGAAATTCATTTTTTTTGTTGGTCCAAATGTTGTAAACTCCTGAACACTTGTTTACATAATTTATAGCTTCTCGTGACGGGGACTTTAGTACTATGGGCGGTCTTATCGCTCAAAGCGATCTTTTCCAGACAACCTTTGAATGGATTGGACAGTACGAATATGTCAAGGGCTAAGGCACATTTAACAACTTTGAGATTCAATAAGATGAATAAAAAAAATAAATTAATAAATAATATATGATAACGTTTTGCTGTAATAAAACCTACATGGTGCGTCTAACCGAGCGGGTGGCGCCTCTAGCGGTCAAAATAGAAGATAGAGCTAGAAATTCTAAAGCCGGCTTTTCACTATCGGATATAATTTACATCTTGAGCTATATATTACATCCCCCAATTGCTGTTCACACTGTAAGATATATAGTTCAAATTTGGTTGTCCATGGTTTAATTCAGACACTGGTTAAATACACTAATTGTGTGGAGCTATAATAAAAATAAAACAACAAAAAAAACTGAGGGCGAGGCAGGGGGTGGCGCGGTGTCCGGGGACGTGAGGTAATATATAAACCTTCAAATATCGCTCAGTCGGTCGAAAAAATATTTATAGCTTGGGATGTAACATATATTATAGCATAGTGTAAACGGTCTCATACAAAGAGTAACATAATATATACTGACTGTCTCATACAAAATGTATGGTTAGCGATAAAATGTTATATCGCAAGATATAATATACATTATATTATATCCCATAGTGAAAAGCCGGCTTAAGGGTTTAGAGAAAAGAGCGGTAGATGAGTATTGTATTATGAGCGATAATGCTTGTTAATAAATCGTAATACAGATTTTTATCATGTATAATATTTAAATATATAAAAAGGATAAAATCTTTTTTTTTTTTAATGAAAACAGCTTTGGCAAATCGTGGCAAATAGTCACGCATCTGACGATCGCTGTCATTCAGATTTCTGAAAATCATAAAACTCAGAAAATCTTTTGTAGATATCTATTATGTAAAATCAATCAACATGGAATGTCCAATCCCAAATTGAAGGTATTTTGTACAGTGTAATAAACTTATGTAGGTAGTTATAAGCAACGTATGATCTTCACTTTTAGACGCCTCGAAGTTTTTGCAGATCGTATCAGAGTAAGAAAGAGGCACAGAACACTTATATGCTAGCGGAAAGAGGTTCAAAGGAGCACCCACGTAAGCGGTCTTACAGTAGAAGCATCAAAGGAAACATAAAAATACAGAAATACAGTACCTATAAACGTTAAAATCTTAACACAAATGGATCAGAATATAGCAGAATGCAGCCATGCTGCAGATTTACGAGTGAATCCAGAAACATCAAAAGAAAATAACACAGAAGGAGAATCTTCAAACATTAAATCAGACCTAGCAAGTTGTGAAGCACCCAAATCATTTAATTTTACTGCGTCACACGAAAATACGTTTCAAACTCCAATCCAAGTCTCAATGCCTTTGCTGATACGACCATCATTTCAGAGCGCAATTATTTGCCAGCCATGTTCTTTGCCAATGCAAAACCAACCGCATTCATTGTTTGTCCAAGCTTTAACTAAGTTAAATGATGGTTCGCATAGAGTTGATCCTATACATCCATTCATATCCGATTTAACTACTTGCAAGACTGAGAATCAAACGACGACTGCGGAGCCAAATTATGCTATGACTCCGCCGGAATCACTCATGAGTGCACCGCCATCTTATTCGTTTGTGCTCCAGCAAATGGCTGCAAGAAGAAGGCCACGGTTGATGGGGACATTTATCCCATCACCATCCTTCATAACGCACACACCACCGCCTACATATGCAACAGCTTTTGATATTTACGTGGATAATCCCGTAGCACCACCACCGCGGCGTGTTTACCATTTCGGATTTATGCCTATGATGGTCATCTGTCAAGAATGCGGGTTCGCAGGGATGACTATGGTTGTTAGTAAAGTGACGCTATGTACTCATTTGTGTGCGCTTTTCTTGTGCCTGTTTTGTTGTTGGGTTTGTGTCCCATTACCATACATTTTACGATCATGTAAAGATGTTTATCATTATTGTCAAAATTGCAGATCCTTTTTAGGTTTATATTGTCCGTCGAATCCAGAAAGGAGCTATAGCTGATAGGATATAGGATTATAATAGTATGTTTATTAAAAGTGGTCATGTATATTCATTGTTTACTCCGCCTGTTTCCTTTTCTTTGTTTTACCCAAGGATATAATCATGCTTCATAGCATTTATAGCCACACTAGCTGTGCCACGCGGTTTCGCTCGCGTTAAAAAGTATCCTATAGCCCAGTGTTTTTCAACCATTTTCAAGACGCGATCACCTTGGTACTTATAAAAAAATATTTACGACCCTCTGCACCTGACCGTTTATAATCTGTATTTTATTATTTTATATTACTAGATTCTGGAAACAAATTAGATAATTTTCTTTATGAACAAATATTATAGGCGCTATCACTCCATCTCAATTACAACACAGACTTACATATTCTCTTTAATGAATATTTTCCTCACAAAATTATATTTTCCAACTGTTAGTTTCTTTTACCGTGATCTGCTTATAGAGGCTTCGCGACCCCGCGAGGGGTCGCAACCCACACGTTAAAAACACTGCTATAGCCACAGTACTGACTATCCCTGTGAAAATTTCAGTTAAATCAGTCCAGCCGTTTGACCGTGAAGAAGTCACATCACAAAGTCCCAAACAAACAAACATATAAGCCAACTGACTTTCTCATTTCTAATATAGATATTCCTACATTCTAACCATTAGGCGCTGTTTAAACAGAAGAGACGTGGCGCGGACGTATGGCGGAGGCGGATAGTCAAAGTAACGCAATATAAACCTTATAGTAAGCAACTTAGATTCGATTGTGGCTTAAGGAGAATTGCGCCCGCGCCTCCAGGCGACGTCCCCTCAACTAGGCGAGGCGCCTCCGAGGGGCGCGCGCCGCGTCATTTCGCTAGCAGCGACGTCCTATAGGCTCGCCATATCGATTATTTTTTCAAGACCCGTAGGTATGTAAATATAATATTATCGTTTAAAAACTAAAAAAGAACCGACTTCAAAGCCGCGCTATTCATTTTCAGTACCAATATTGAGATATTTATCTCAATATCTCTGGAGATGCTTATCAGACCTCGATAAAATTACCATAGTACCACACTTGGGATATCTCCTTTCGAACAAAAAAAGAATAATCAAAATCGGTTCATAAACGACGAAGTTATCCGCGAACAAACATAAAAAAAATAAAAAAATACGTTCGAATTGAGAAACCTCCTCCTTTTTTTTAAGTCGGTTAAAAATACAAAATCATTTATTTAAACAAATACCAACTATTCATTATTTCAAAACTTTTTGCATCCAAAAATGATGTTCAAATTATTTGTTATGCAGATGACACTGGTTCTATTTAAAGGCAGGAACTAGGATGAGGTATTTAAGAAAGCCGAAAATGGTTTAGCAGATGTCGCAAGCTGGTTAGACGCAAAAAAAAAAAACAAATTATTTATGTTGTCGCAAAACAATACATACCTACTAGTCCTCCACAACAATTACAAATAAAAATACACAAATACGTGTCTGATAACGTTAGCTGTCATAGGCATGCATGCTTCTGCAATAAAATTGAACGCTCAAAATCCGTGACATATCTAGGCGTACTGCTAGATGAAAATCTTTCATTTAAGACTTTTCTTCAAGAGTCAGAAAAATGATCCACAACGAAAATGAAACTACTTCGTGATGGTGCTGACTTTGAAACTATCTCAGCAGTATACAAAGCGCTCTGTGAATCTGTTATGACATATTGTATACTAGCTTGGGGCGGGGCAGCAAAAACTCATATGATCACTTTGGAGAGAGCTCTCGGCTCAGAGGTCAGTGCTCAAAGTAATGTTAAGAAAACTCTATAGACATCCTACGAAACAGCTATATCAGGAGGCTCAAGTCTTAACAATTCGACAACTTTATTTTTGATTTATCATACCCCTATAAAACGTTCGACACAGATCATAACTGACACTAGTCGCCGTGGTATTAAGATTTTAGTCCCTTCAGTCAACTTAGTTTTTGCTAAGCGGTTTAGCTCATATTCCTTACTTTTTACCCGACTACGGCGAAGCAAAAAAGAGGGTTATGTTTTTGACCGGTATGTGGGTATGTATGTATGTAAGTATATAAGTATGTATATATGTATGTACGTAAGTATGTATGTATGTATGTATGTATGTATGTATGTATGTGTGTATGTATGTATGTATGTTTGTATGTAAGTTCATCTGTTCCCTCATAACTTCTAAACTACTTATCATAATTTAACAAATGAGGTGTCGTTAGACGCGTCTTATTTGTCTGCTGGTTATAGGCTATGTGAAGTCACAACAAATTGAATGTGGCGCCCCAAAGAGGGGACGAAGTCCAGAACTAAAAAAAAATCTCACCCCACCCGATCGTGTATGGTATCGTTGAATAGGGATTTTAAAATGAAGATAGGGTTTAGTATATCATATTTTTGTAGGGCGTAGCGTTGGCGAGATATACTCGTATCCCGCTGAAGTCAAGAAAACTAATTTTTACCCCACGGCGTCGCAAAGAAGCAGTTGGGAGGGTTATGTGTTTGTTGATCACTGTGTATGTATGTAAGTATGTTGACATGTATACTTGTATACATCTATCCAAAAACCCCAAAATGCTATAAATAAAAAATAAGTTCAAAAACTAAAACCCGACTACTGAAAAACCACTCTCTGCAAAGTATGAAACAAGAAAATATTCTCATCTGAGTTCGCTATGTACAAACTAATCAATATGTATCGTGTATTATACAAACAACTAACCTGTAATCAGGGCGAGCGAAGCGAGCCCTAACACTATCCCACAACCTGAGCACTTTTGTGGTACACTTTATTGAAAAACTATCACGCCTATTGGTTTGTGCTTTAACATAGTAATTTAAATTTACATGTAGGCGTGTTATCAGTAAAAACATATCATTTTATTACAATAAAAAAATGAAGATTAACAATTTTGTTTCTAGGATAGAATATTATTGTACTACTAACGCCATCCGTTAGAAAATCAAAGAATTTACTTCGCTGCGAAAATAAACTTTATTTTTATGCCTTATTTTAGTTGTTTGTATAATACACGATACATATTGATTAGTTTGTATATAGCGATCTCAGATGAGAATATTTTCTTGTTTCATACTTTTAACAGGGTGATTTCTTAGTAGTCGGGTTTTAGTTTTTGAACTTATTTTTTATCTCTATAGCCGTGCTGATAAATTAATTTCTTAAAAAAACTATACGATGCGTGAAGTTAGAGAAAAACTAAGGAAATGGCTCGACACACTTGATTATAACACTACTGAGTCCCTTCTAGTCATATTAAAGTAAAATAATCACTCGCACTTAAATTACTTTCACTTAAATTATATTCTTTTACTAATCATGCAATAAATTAATCTGCAAAATACAACTGCGCTCGATTATTCCCTAGCTCACACTCTTCCACACATACATAGTACACTTACATCAGCAATCCTCCCTCTCCCCCTCCTACACAGGCACACACGCACACGCACACACACACCACCCTCAATTACAACTCACATTTACACGCACTGACTTGTAATGCAACTATTAATTTGAATCATGTCTGGATTGATTACCTGCGGTACAGGCTTGCCCTAGTGCAGGAATCGCAAGACATGTGTAAATATGTCAATGTGTATTTGTTTCAATCAATTATTTTGTATTTTGTAAGTAAATAGATAGATTGTTTCTTATTTATGTAGCTATATAATAAGCCTTATTCCTAGGTGTAGGTATGTATATTTTTATGTAGTATTGTTTTGTTAGTAAAGTTTGTAGTTTATATGGTTCTTATTTTGCTTAATATTTTTTCAACACTTACAACGGAATTCGAATTAAGGCTACCACTAGATTCTAATAAATCACTCACGTATTTGCCAATATTTAATTATGAATAGTGTATTAAATAGTAAACGTAAAAGTTCATACAAAAAGGTCCCAAATAACAAAACTGCCAAAACTGGCCAGGTTCTTTAAAAAGTCAGCCGATCATGCCAGAGGCTAACATAAGCGGCCAATCCTGCCAAAATGGCAGGAACCCTACACATATGGTCACAATAGCCGCATCGAGCCACGCGTCTTCGCCACTTCAGTTTAATTTATGAAGCAACGCGACAAAAGTCCGCGCTGCGTCTCACGCCATACGCCGCGTCTCTTCGATATAAACCGCGCCTTAGATAGAGTCAGGTCTCAGATAAATAAACTGATGAGTAGAAAAGCTGAAAAGAGATTTTTGCCCAGCAGTAGGATTATCTATATATATAAAATCCAAAGTCCTGACTGACTGACTGAGATATCAACGCACAGCCCAAACGGCAAACTGCTGGTCTTAGACACATACAATTTGGAGGGTGTGTTCTTTATGAAGTGTAGACATCCACTAAGAAAGGATTTTTCGAAATTCCACTCCTAAGTGGGTGAAATCGAGGGTTGAACTTTCTATTAAACTTTTTATTCTCTTAGTCAACTGTCTCCAAAATTGGTACACATACTCTTGTCTTTACTTAAAATTATGAGACACATGTCAGTCACTGTATCACAGTTTTTCCAAATCATCTCTTACGCATTTTTCTAATTGACAGACTGACTGATATATCAACGTACAGCCTAATCCGCTGGTTTGAGACACATACAATTAAGAGTCTGGGTTCTTTGTAAATTGCAACTATCCACTAAGAAAGGGTTTTTTGAAATTTCCACCCATAAGTGGATGAAATGAAAAGTTTATTTTTTTGTGAAACATCTTATACTTTGGGTCAATGAACTTGAAAATTGGTATACATACTCTTCAATTAAAATTATGAGACACGTGTGTCACAGTTTTTCAAAATCATCCCTCACGTGTTAGTCTGGCCGATTAGCTGACTGATATATCAACGTGCAACATAATCCGCTGTAAAGACATAACATATAGACGGTGTGTTTTTTGTGAAGTAAAGCTATGCACTAAGAAAGGGTTTTTCGAAATTCCTCCCCTATGTGGGTGAAATGATAAGTATAATTTTCTGTGAAACATTTTATTCTCTGGGGCGATGGACTTGAAAATTTGTACACATACTCTTGAATAAAAATTATGAGACAAGTGTTTTACAGTTTTTCCAAAATCGCCAAATGATCCCTTACGCATTTGTCTAATTAACTGATTGGCAGTGCAACATCTCTCGTCGGATTTGAAAACTGTAATGATTTCTTCCGAATGATTAACTTACGTAATAAGTAGTCATAGATGGCGCCACCAATGCATAATTGGGTTAACAAAATGCAATCCACTAATTTCGTCGTAACGATACTTCGCACCGTGGCTTAATTGGCAAACCACCGGAACATGTCATTCCGGAGGTTGCGGGTTCAAGTCCCGTCGGTACGATGAAATTTTGGATTGTGTTTAACAATTTACAATAATATAAAGTGTGAAACACTTCAAAGAAACATAATATTTGATTGATATACTTATCAACGTGCAGCCTAATCCGCTGGTCTTAGAGATGAACACCAATGTTATAAATGCGAAAGTCAGTTTGTTTATTTGATTATTTGTTTGTTTGGGACTTCTTCACGGTCAAACGGCTTGACCGACTTGGCTGAAATTCTGTATAAAGACAGTTTATAGGACTCTTTTCTTCTGGTCGAGTATGTGTAACCAGATTATTTTTTTGATTTAGTAAATATTAGATCTCTTCGCGGATAAACGACTGGACCGATTCAACTGAAATTTAGTACAAAGGCAGTCAATAAGACAAAGATGGACATAGGAGACTTTTTTTTGGCAGTCGAGTTAGGGTGTCGAGATTTTTTTTTATTGCATTTTGTAAGCGCAGCGCTTTGTGTGGCCTCTGATCGGCCAAACTGCTTGACCGATTTATCTGAAATTTTGTACAAAGATAGTTAATAAAGCACAAAAAAACAACGTATACTTTTTTTTTGACAATCGAGTCTGGATGTCCAGATTTTTAGGGTTCCGTACCCAAAGGGTAAAACGGGACCCTATTACTAAGACTCCGCTGTCCGTCTGTCTGTCTGTCTGTCTGTCTGTCTGTCCGTCTGTCACCAGGCTATAGCTCATTAACCGTGATAGTTAGACAGTTGAAATTTTCACAGATGGTGTATTTCTGTTGCCGCTAGAACAACAAATACTAAAAACAAAATAAAATTAAAAATTAAAGGGGGTCCCCATACAAAAAACGTGTTTTTAAACGCCATCTATCTAATTAGTTTCGGCAAAATGACATAGATGGCGCTAGTAAACGAGCCCCGTGTTTCTAGATCGCGACCAAACCAAATATTCTGGGTAATATCAATTAATCAAATATATGAGGTTGAAACTCTGTTATGTTTCGTATCGTACGGAACCCTCCCTAAGTGTGATAAGAGACGCGATGCTGAATCGCACTTGGCCAGTTTTATTTTATTGAACTTTGAAAATGTTTGACGTCTTATCAGCTTAACGGATTAAGCTGAAACTTTGTGCAAAGATAGTCAAAGAAAAAAAAAATACAAAAAGAAAAAGAAAATACAAGGACATAGGATTTTTTTTCTGGTAGAAAGATTTTTTTTATTGAATTTTGTAAATATGTGACGTCATATTAGAGAAACGGCTTTACCGATTCAGCTGAAATTATGTACTAAGATAGTTAATAGAACACACAAGGACATTGAATACTTTTTTTCTGGCATAAAGTCTGGATGTCTAGATTTTATTATTGAATTTTGTAAATTAGTGACGTCTTATCAGATCAACGACTAGCCGGTTCAGCTGAAATTTTGTACAAAGATAGTCAGTAGAGCATAGTAGGACTTAGGGAACTTTTATTTTGGCAAATACTTAAACAGCACAACTTAGTATACCCTAACCATAATGATTGATTACTTTTACGATAGAGGATATCGATTTCGGCCTTGGAGTCCTCTCTAATTACTTAACTAAAGGTTATGAAGTCATATAACTGTCAGGTTCATAAAAAGTAATAAAAAAAATTTCGCTCGCTGCGCTCGCGCAACCATTCGCCTTATCTACTTTGTAGGAAATAATTTCATTCATTTTTGTGTTTTAACAGCCGCAAGCATCAGACTGAGTCAAACATTTAAAGAGCACAACCTGGGCCCCTAGACAAAATCCATTTTCCAGTTTAGGCCTTCACGCTAACGCAAGTTCAATATGTATGGAATGACATTTATGTTTCCGCAACAAAAATGTCATTCCAATACATTTTGAACTTGCGTTAGCGTGAAGGCAAACAGGAAATTTGTCTAGGGGCCCTGGTATACCTAACCATACTGATTAATAACTTTAACAACAGAGGATATCGAGTTTCATCTTAGAGTCATCTAAAGTGACTTGATTGTTAGGTAATACTACTGTCAGAGGCATAAAAAGTTATATATGTCTACTTTTCACCTTGGTATACCTAACCATAATGATTAATGACTTTTACACTAGAGCAGTGTTTTTTAACCTTTTTCAAGACGCGACCGCGACTTCCTGCACTGTTCATAATCTGTATTTTAATATATTGCTAGCTTCTGACCTACAGGTACCAAATTACATATTTATTTCTTCAGAAACAATATTATATGCGCTCTCACTCCCTTTCATTTACAACACCTACAAATACTCTGTAATTAATATTTTCCTAATAAAATGATATATTCAAAGTTTTTTTTTCTTTAACTGAGGCTTCGCGACCCTCCTGGGCCTCCTGGGGGTAGACGCGGGGCCGGGCAGCCCACACATTGAAAAACACTGCATTAGAGGATATCAAGTTCGACCTTGGAGTCCTCTATAGTGACTTATTAAAGTTTATGAGGTCATAAAACTGTCGGGGTCATAAAAAGTCGTAAACATTTTTCGCGCTCGCTTCGTACGCGCAATAATAGCGCTCGCTGCGCTCGCGCGACCTTTCGCCTTATCTACTTTGTAGGAAATATTTAATATTTTTTGTGTTTTAACTGCCTCATGCATCAGACTGAGTCAAACATTTAAAATGTACAACTAGGTCTACCTTACCATACTGACTATAGACTTTAACCACAGAATACTTAAAAGTCTTTAACAACAAAGGATATTGAGTTTGACCTTAGGGTCATCTATAGTGACTATGTGGTCATAAAACTGTCAGAGTCATAAAAAGTCATAAAAATTAGGCTACGCGAGCGAAGCCGCGGGCAGATGCTAGTCTATACTAATATTATAAAGAGAGAACATTTGTATTTTTGTATGTTTGTAATGATTTGGCTCAAAAACTACTGAACCGATTTAAAAAATTCTTTCACTAATACATAGAATGGACTTTCGGAATAAAAATAGGCTATATATTATCCCGTTTAAATCAAAGGTACATTCGTGGAGACCTAATTTGCAACCTAAGTCGGCAAAAAAACGGTCGAAAAAACACGTTTCTTGCGAACGCTGCTCAATTGAAAATAGACAGAAGAATATTTTCTATGCAAGAGTTGTACAACTTAATAAGAACTACAAAAAAGTCCGCGACAGCATATGTCTATCTCTTAAGGTTGACTCACAGTAACCATTTTAATCTTAAAATTTTTGTTAAAAATATTACATAACTTCCAAGGCTATTTTCAAGTATATAGTATTAATCCTTATCCAAATAATTACGTTAATTAGCTTGGCCACATATTATATATTAAAATTGTCCCTTACAGTATATAATTTAAATGAAAACTCTAAAAGATATCACGAATTTCACATACACGCATCGCAAAATTAATAAAATATTTGCAGAGAAACCACAGATTAGGTCATAGTTACTACGAAAATATTATTATAAGCTTAGCTATGCTGTAGATCCCCACCGATCACAATCAATTTGAAGTCAATATAGTATAATAATATGATTTATTGTATAAAATAATATTCATCTATATATATAATTATATAATATTTTAAACCACCCCGACTGATCTATGTATAATAGCTTTTTCCAATTACTCTAAACATGACATTTAAAATCTGAGCTGTAAGTTGGTGAGGATTTGAGTATTCTGTAGAGTCCAGGAGGCTTCCATGTTCTTACAATATCGTTGAAGAAGAAGATTTTCGAATTGATCAGATCTATGAAAGTTGATTTCATAGCGCAATTAACTAGAAAAAAGCTCTTAATTTTATAACGATTGAACGAATTTTCATGAATCAAAGCTAAGAAAACTCTCGATGAAGACATCTATCAAACAAATAAAAAACGATCAATAATAAAAACAAAATCGGTTCATCCGGTTAGGTGCTAAGATGCTACAGACAGACACACAGATACACACGTTAAGCGTATATTACCTCTACTTTTTGCGTCGGGGAACGCCGTAAGGTTAAGGCGGCAGATGTTCTCCTTGGTGGTAAGCTACTTTTTGGTAGATTTAATGATCCCACTACCACTGTACGAAAACTCATGATTCATGAATGCACATAAAACTTTCATTGGTAGGTATATAGCTAGGATTAGAACCAACGACCGTCGGGTCAGAATCAGGGTAACTATCCTTTACGCCAAAGGGCCGTCCAATATCACTACGTAAGTATTATAAAACAAAGTCCATCACTGCGTCTGTCTGTCTGTTCGCAATAATCTCAATAGCTACTGAACGGATTATCCTGCGGTTTTCACCAATAGCCAGAGTGTTTATGAGGAAGGTTTAGGTGCATAATTCGATAAGGTTTTGTGTAAATTGGTTGAAATATGAAGATGATTGTTAAATATGTTCATATTTTATATTCGATGCAACAAACTGATGCAAATTTTATAGGCATATTTGTTCTACCCGTGCGAAGCCGGGGCGGGCTGCTTGTTACTTATATAGCAGAAACCCGGCGTAATCTACTGCGCTTAAAAAAAGGAATGATGTGCCTAATGCATTGTTTTAGTGGTCTAAAAAAATCTTCTTATTTATTTCCTTTCTAATGAATCCAGTTCGAGGCACATTGCAAGGGTAGGTGGTTTCAAAGTATATAACGGACATAATATAGAGACAATGTTTGTGTTTTATATTCATAAATATATCCAGACTAATATTATAAAGAGAAAACGTTTTTAAACGAGTTTTACTGTTGACATGTAAAATCACTAAGCACTTGCTTCATTTCAACCGATGCACTTGCTTCGTGATTATTCATCGACATTGAAATGTCGCGGAAAATCTAATTTGCGCGATGCAGGATCTCATACATTTAGGCAATATTTAAAGGAGAGCTACTAAAATCTACGCTAGCACCATCTCTGGGTTTTATTTATCCTTACTAATATTATAAATGAGAAAGTAACTCTGTCTGTCTGTTTATTTGGCTTTCACGCCAAAACTACTGAACCGATTTGAATGAAATTTAGTACACAGATAGTCTAGAGCCTGAGAAAGTTTTCTAAAGTCTACTTTTTAATGCGAAAAGTGGGTTGAAAGGGGTTGAATGGGGGGATGAAAAGTTGTATGGAAGTATCATCATTTTTAAAGCTAGAAGCTTGAAACTTATTTTTTTGGCTGTGGTTTCGATATAAATAAATATGACATTCAAACTTTGTGAGAGAAGAGTGGAAGGAGGGGGGGGGGTAGGTTAGAGGGAGTTGAGAGAGAGGGTAGAGGGAGTTGGGAGAGGGTAGGGGAGGTGACGGGGTGGGTATGGGAGGGGATGTGGAAGTGAGAGGAAGGAGAAGGGGAGAGGGGATGTGAAAGTGAGGGGAAGGAGAAAGGGAAGAGGAGGGGAGAGGAGGGGAGGTGGAAATGAGGGGAAGGGGGAGGGGAGGGTATGTAAGGGGAGGACGGAAGGGGGGATTAACGTGGCGTGGTACGGCGCGGTGTAGTTGGGATACGTATGTGTCATATTTGTTAATGCTACCCAAAGACTCTATTCCACACGGAGGCAGTCGCGAGCACAGCTAGTAGATAATATATTCACCATCATCAGCATTAACAATACAGAATACCTAATAGTACTTTAACAGCCAGTATTCGTCAACTGTTGGACATTATTATGCCTCTTCTATGGCATAGCAGCAAATCTTATTTAATTATCAATGGTGTTTTGTATAGTTGAGATTTTTCTCCTCAAGTGAGGACTTTATAAACTAAAGAAATTAACCAACATCAACTAATAAATTCAAAGATTAACAATAAATAATAAGTAAACTAAATAATTTGGAATTAAATAAATAGCGTTAATCATGAGCGAAACATGATAGCGGGAATATGCATGACTTGATGACATATTACACAAAAAATATTATCCTTACTTATCCTAACTAATAATAATATTGTAAAGGGCCTCTTGATGTGGCTTCGGATCCATCAATGCCCTCTAATAGACCGGGCGTGTACGACCCGTGATGTTAAATAAAAAATAATAATTATAAATAATAAAATCATTTATTCATCTCAAACATAATATTATCGGTCACAAAATGCTTTTTAACTTAGTGACGAGACTGATGCCTGTGATAGGTTTTAAGAAAAACCTGTAATACAGGTCATCATGACTCTCCCGCTATAAGAGGTAGTACATTCTTTATTAAAACTTAACTGAACGTTATAGTTTGAGTACTTATTAATATTTGGTTACAATGATTCATGTTATATTAAATTGATATAACTGAATTTGTACATTAATATTATTTAAAAAGAACTAGAAATACAAGTGAATATCATAAACATACATTTAGCTAAATTAAATCGAAGGACCTAATACCATCAATAAAAGAGGTGAATGTGTGTGTGTGTGTTTTTGTGTGTGTGTGTGTGTGTGTGTGTGTGTGTGTGTGTGTGTGTGTGTGTATGTATATGAGTATAATATGTTAATTCGTCAATTAAAAAATTATGTCACAAAAATACCCTATGTTAAAATAGTCATTAGATTTTCGGTGTTTTCATAATTTAATTTCATCAATTCATGAGTGACATTGGCCTTTAAATAATGATTATTTAAATCTCTAAGATTAGTTTTACCACTTATCTTGTTATAAATGGGGGGGGGGGGGGGGGCGAAATACAGGGATCGGATACAAGACTTCAATGTTTTATTATCAGCCGAATGCCGAATATTTTGAAGTATTGCGATTAATTTACGAATTCTACCAGAAAGAATTTTGATGTGTGTTCTAAATGTGAAATTGCTGTCGCGGGTTCTGCCAAGGTATTTTATACAGCTAGTTCTTTCTAAATTAGTGCAATTACAAGAGTTACTGGTGCAAAGCATGGATACAGAATTACAGCTTTGTTGGTGAGCGACAATATTTAAATGAGATTTTGGCTGGGTTCATATTATTAAGGAAAATGTCATATATTTAGTTTTTTCAGCATTACGACTCAGTAAATTCTGTCTTAGCCAACACGTGATTTTGTCAAACCCAACTTGAGCATTTTGGTACACTTGATCCCAACTCTTTCCCCGAAATACAAGAGCAGTGTCATCTGCAAATGTTAATATTTTTCCCGTTGTTCAGTTCTAACCGACACAGGTCGTTTATGTAAATCAGGAAAAGAGTCGGGCTAAGGACTAATACCTTGCGGCACGCCAAAATTAACCAATCTAGGGTCAATAATATTGGTTCCCAATTAGACACATTGATATCCGTTTTTTAAGTATTGCTCCAATAACTGCAATTGAAGGCCTCGAATGCCCACCTCCTCTAGCTTCTGAAGTTTCAGTGGAACCGACACAGTGTCAAATGCCTTGGCGAGATCTAAGAATATTGCAAGGCATTTGTCACCGTTATCTAGCCCTCTCGCAATATGGTCGGTCAAGTCTGACACAGCATCAGCAGTTGAACGATGTTTGCGGAAGCCGTATTGACTATTAGATAATATACTGTAGGATTCAATGTAATTTGTCAATCATTTGCTAATTAATCGTTCTAATATTTTTGACATTGCTGGTAATAAAGATATAGGCCGATAATTGCTAATTATGCTTTTAGATCCACTCTTATAAATTGGAGTGATAATAGAAGTTTTAAATGCAGTAGGGAAATTACCAGTGCTTAAAGATAAATTACAGATATAAGTTATAAGGCCGGCTTAAATGAATTTATTCTCTTTTATAATTTTCATAGATATATTGTCATACCCAATAGTCAATTTACTTTTAAATAAATTTAGAACAGTGAATACTTCCGTAATATCAGTTTCAGTAAGATAAAAGAAGTTTTTCTGTAGGTTACTAGCGGGGTGATTATTTATCAAATGTGAACTAGGATTATAAATGCGAAAGTAACTCTGTCTGTCTGTGTCACTTTCACGCCAAAACCACTGAACCGATTTAAATGAAATTTAGTTCACAGATAGTCTAGAGCCTGAGAAAGGACATAGGCAACTTTTTAATGCGAAAAGAGGGTTGTAAGGGGTTGAAAGGGGGGATGAAAAGTTGTATGGAAGTATCGTCATTTTTAAAGCTAGAAGCTTGAAACTTAGTTTTTAGGCTGTTGATTCGATATAAATAAATATGACATTCAGAGTGTGTGTGGGGGAAGGGGGAGTGGTGGGGGAGGGGAGGGGGAGTGGTGGGGGATGGGAGGGGAAGTGGTCGGGGAGGGGAGGGGAGTTTAGGGGGAGTGGTGGTGGAGGGTAGGGGGAGTTGTGGGGAGGGAGTGGGGTGGGGCAGGGGATGGGCAGGGGATGTGGAGGGGATGTGGAAGTGAGGGTAAGGGGGAGAGTGAGAGTAGGGTAAGTTAGGGGAAGGGGAGGGGAGATGGAAGTTAGGGTAAGGGGGAGGGGAGGGAAAGTGAGGGGAGGGGGAAGGGGATTAGCATTGCGTGGTTAATCAATGCATTAGTTAATGCTACCCAAAGACACTATTCCGCGCGGACGAAGTCGCGGGCACAGGTAGTAATATATAAATCTAACGACATCTCTTAAGCCATTCATTAAGCCATTAAGGCTACAGAGGATGCCAAAGAAATATACGTACATACATTCGGACGCAGTGGCGTAGCGTGTGATTGTTCCGCTCGGGGATGAAAAATTTTTGCCGCCACCTTATTTAGGTATAAAAATAAACAATATATACTAAATAAACTTTTCAGCTAAATTCTGTTTGTTACAACAAGTAATGAATAAAAACATCGAAAAATCATGGTAAGTAATATATGTTTAATGTATGGCAACAATTTCCCGTAAATCGACTTAGTCAGCTATAGATTATAAGGTAAGGTGAATTCAGTACGCGAGCGTAGCAAGCATGAAATGTCTACGTAATGCACAAAAAAAAGGCTATGCAGTAAAATTACTGCGCGAAATTTGTCATGCTTAAGCTGTAACATAAGTCACGGGAAAAGCTTTTATTGCATTTATATATTTACTTATATATTTATTGCAAGATAACTGAAACTGAACAGAAAACGTTACCGTCGCCTAAAACGCCTGCGCGGTTCGGCTTGTGTGAGCGACAATCGCGATTTGAACCTTGAAATAGTTTTTTTTTAACTTTTTACATATAAATCATGGCTTGCTGCCGCCCCTTTTCATGTGCCGCCCGGGGCCACCAATGCATAATTGGGTTTAAAATGCAATCCATTAATTTCGTCATATCAATGGTATCGGACTGTGGCTTAAAAAGCACCTGGACATGTTATCCGAGGGTTGCGGGTTCGAGACCCGTCGGTACGATGAAATTTTAGATTGTGTATAACATTTTACAAAAATATTAAGTGTGTAAGGCGCCGTTTTATATCGAAGAGACGCGGCGAGGGCGTATGGAGTGAGACACAGCGCGGGCTTTTGTCGCGTCGCTTCATAAATTATACTGAAGTGGCGGAGACGCGTGGCGCGATGCGGCTAGTGTGACCATATGTTTGTTGTATGTTATATTTTGGCACGATTGGCCTCCTATGTTAGCCTCTGGCATGATCGGCGGACGTTTTAAAGAACCAGGGCCCCTAGACAAAATCCAATTTCCTGTTTACCTTCAGGCTAACGCAAGTTCAAAATGTATGGGAATGACATTTTTGTTGCGGAAACATAAATGTCATTCTATACATTTTGAACTTGCGTTAGCGTGAAGGCGTGCGGTATAAGAATTTTGTCTAGGGGCCCTGGCCGGTTTTGGCAGTTTTTTTATTTGGGACCTTTTTGTTTGAACTTTCAGGATTACTATTTAATACACTGTTAATAATTAAATATTGGCAAATATGTAAGTGATTTATTAGAATCTAGTGGTAGCAGTAATTCGAATTCCGTTGTAAATGTTGAAAAATTATTAGACAAAATAAGAACCGTATAAACCACAAACTTTCCTAACAAAACAATACTACATGAATATATACATACCTACACCGAATAAGACTGATATACCTACATAAATATGAAACAATCTATCTATTTACATACTTATATACAATACAATACAATACAATACAATACAAAAACTCTTTATTGATTACCAATTAAACAAATTGTACAAAAAACAAAACAATAAAATAAAATATATCTGAATGGCAACACAATCGGCGGTCTTATCGCTTGAAGCAATTTCTTCCAGACAACCTAGTATGGAAAAAAAAATAAAACAAAAACAAAACATGGCGGTAGCGTACAATTTATAACTGAAATAGATAAAAATAGAATAAGTAAATAATAGACATACACAAAATATTATATACAATACAATAATAATAATATAATATACTTATACATACACATACATACAACCTATATATTAGATCAAATAATATTATTATATTACAGCAGTGTGGTACTTTTAGCTTTGTTCGGACAAATAATGAGATTTTACCATTGTTTTAAATATTGCTAGTGATTTCGCACGCCTTATTTCTACGGGGAGCGCGTTCCACAAATGAACCGCTTGCACAGTAAAAGATTTTTCATAGACGTGCGAAGAATGGACAGGAATTTGCAATTGTAGGGTTTCTGTGGACCGAAGAGAACAAGGATGAGAGAGATGTAGAAAAGTAAAACGTTCCTTAAGATAGGGAGGAGTGGAAGGGATAAATAGAACAGAATAAAGGAGAGAAAGGGTATGACTATTTCGGCGAAGGCGAATTGGTAACCATTTCAGCTTTTTCCGAAATTCTGATATGTGGTCATACTTGCGCAAACCAAATATGAACCGGATACAAAAGTTTTGCAGTCTTTCGAGCTTGCTAAGCTGTTCTTCGGTTAAATCCAAATAGCAGGTGTCGGCATAATCAAGTATCGGTAGCAGAAGTGATTGTGCAAGCGCAGTTTTGGTGGTTATGGGGAGAAGATTACGTAAACGACGTAGTGAACTCGCAGATGCGAAAATCTTTCGACTTACCTCAGCTATTTGTGGTATCCAAGAGAGAGTGCGATCAAAAATTACTCCTAGGTTTTTTACACTATTACTGATTGGAATATGTGTTCTGTCAAATATTACCTGTGGTAAGCGGAACCAGTCAATCTTAGATATCAGTCAATCTTAGATATCATCCTGGAACCGCCGATAACTATCACCTGAGTCTTAAGGGGATTAACACTGATACCGTAAGATTTGCTCCAGCCGTGAATGGATTGTAAGTCAGAGTTGGTCTGAGTGATTGCATCTGATAATTGAGCGAGAGGGACCTGCCTGTAAATTTGAAGATCATCTGCATAGAGGTGGTAGGAAGTAGAAAGCTGTTGAGAGATAGAATTTATGAAAGTTGCAAAGAGAAGAGGAGATAAAACGCCGCCCTGAGGTACGCCTGCAGTCGTATCACACCATGATGAATATGAATCATCAACGCGAACACGCTGCCGGCGCCCATACAGGTAACTATGAAACCATGCAATTACTGTAGGAGATATGTTAAGAGAGCCAAGTATATACCTACGGGTCTTGAAGAAATATTCGATATGGCGACACTACAGGACGTCGCTGCTTGCGAAATGACGCGGCTCGCGCCCCTCAGAGGCGGAGGCGCGTCGCCTAGTGGCGGGGACCAAAGAGAATATAAATACTACGTAAGCGGGGACGTCGCTTGGAGGCGCGTCGCAATTCTCCTTAAGCCAAAAACGACTCTATGTAACGTACTATAAGGTTTATATTGCGTTACTTTGACTATCCGCCTCCACCATACGTCCGCGCCACGTCTCTTCTGTTTAAACAGCGCCTAACACTTCAAGAAACATAATATTATAATACATAATATCGTTTAAAAACTAAAAAAGAACCGACTTCAATGCCGCGCTATTCATTTTAAGTACCAATTTTGAGGTGTTTATCTCCATATCTCTGGAGATACTTATCAGACCTCTATAAAATTACCATGATACTACACTTGGGATATGTCCTTTTGAACAAAAAAAGAATAATCAAAATCGGTTCATAAACGACAAAGTTATCCGCGAACAAACATAAAAAATAAAATAAAAAATGTATATATACGGTCGAATTGAGAAACCTCCTCCTTTTTTTGAAGTCTGTTAAAAACATAACCATCCTTCTCGGGCAGTCGGATAATAATTAAAGTAAGTGTACCTAAACCGGTATTTCATCATCATTTTGATCAGCCGGTACCAGTCCACTGCTTGACATAGGCCTCTCCCAAGACACGCTACTGAGCTCGATCTTCAGCTCTTCTCTTGGAGTCAGTGCCCACCGCTTTGCAAATGTCGCCGCTCCAATTACAACCTTATATTTCAGTATTCAGTTTTCAGTATTGTTTATTGCAACACAATGTACAATAGTTGTATCTTAGGCTAAAACTAGTCTACTTATTACTAGTCTACTACTAGTCTACTTATTAGTCTAGTATATTTTATCTAAGTATACGGATTAATTTGAATTTATATAAATATCTGTATTTCTATAGTACAGTTGTACATATTGTTGTACTACGTAGTGATTCCGTACTCTGTGGTTGTACTCATTTATTAGCAATGGCAATTATTATATTGAAAATGTCAAAATGAAGACCATAGCCCATAAATAGGTATTTAAAAAAATGAATTGTACAATGTAATCTTCCTCTATTCTATCCTCCGTTTTATGTATATATAAATAATAATATACAGATATGTTAATATTATGTGTATTATTTTAGTCATTAAAATATTAAGAATGAAATTTATTTAACAATAATCTTTTGTAGTTGCTTGCAACAAATCACACTTGTCTTGTCGATGACTCAAAAAAATGTGATATCTTATAAATGCGTTCGAAATTAAAGTGGCAGGACGAGATGTGTTTCAGATATTCTTATTGTCCTAGGAGCTTATAAATATTTTAAGAGTATACAAATAGATAACCATCAATCAATAAATACGATATATTTTGCATTCATATACGTTTCGAATGGGATCTGCAATAAATAGAACAAGAATATGGTCAATCATTACACATAATTTTGAACGTACATATATGTCAATATAGTTTCAGCGCCATCTAGCGGCGAAATGTCGTCCGTGTAAAATTAGAAGACACAGCCTTCTGCAAGTTCCGTGTGTGTTGCGGAAAAATCCCTTTTTGGGCGTCCGACCACATGTGTGATTGTGAACAAAATATGGTTTTAAAGTGATTTCCTGGATCCGCTATCGTTTTTCAGTGTTATTGGTAAAGAACAACGGTAGATACAGTGCTTGTGGATCGTCCAGTGTGTCGTAAAAGTTGGAACGGGACGACGGAAGTGCATTTTTTCGATGTAAATACGGTCCATCCAGGGTCAGTCCGGTGTGCCTCAGTAAGTCGGTGCGTAGTTGTCCTGGTGTTACTGTTTTCGCGAGTGTTTCGTGTTAGTTTTCCGTCTTCAGATTCGACCTTCAGTGCGGTTCGATCGGTCGGGTCGGTCGGGAAAGTTGTGCGATTTGTGGGTTAACCCCGCGAGCATGCAGTCGTGTTGAGGGGCATGGAGGCGCGCTCGTGATCGTTGGTCGGCGCGGAGCGCGCGCCCGGGCTTACATAACGAGGACGGCAGCGGCGGCATGGCCGCACGCGTGTCGGCCGAGGCCGCGGGGCCCTCTTACGCCTCGGTCTTGAACTTCAGAGGGGTCGAAAGTAATAAGGAGAACATAGAGGCTCCTGTGGACGAGGTGGTGGACTCTCCTCCTCGGCAGGAGAATGAGGAGGAGGAGGGCTTCGTGCCGGTCATATCACATGGACGGAGTAAAGGGAAAGGCAGGAGGGAGAGAGACCGGAGAGGTGGTCCTCCGAGGGCTCACAAGACCCCTGCGCAGCACCCTGACGCTCCACAGCAGACTGCGGAGCAGCAGCAACAATCCTCGGACGCTCAACCGAAGAAATTTGTCGAAGCGCCCATTCCCAAAGTCAACCCTTGGCAGGTGAGTTTTATTCTAACCTACTTTACCGTTTATTTACACTACTGTCTCAAATGAATCTGTAATTACTCAACTGTTTATAACAAATCAAGGTTAGGCATCATTAAACACTTTCCAATTTATGTTAATTACATTCTAATTGGCTTTTATTAATTTGTTTTCTTAGTTTGTAAACAAATAGAGATGAACCTTCTGACCTTTTGTTTGCTCTGTACCTGCAATCACACATTCGATCAATCTATTGAAATTTCTTTGAATATCTCAATTTCATATTGAATCATAGGAGCACCTAGCGTAATAATTAACTCTTACTGTATTTAGTACTTGTTCTGAAAATGTTTTTCACTTGAGACTTGCATTAGAAAGTTTTGGGAATATGTTTTCATTTATAAATTGTAATTATAACCTAACTTTTGTAACATAACCTTACTGCATTGTTATGAAGACTTGACTTGAAATAACAGTAACTAATTTATAAATAATATGTGAACTACAATGTCAGAAGAATGATATGAAAATGTATTTGTTGGGGTTTAGATTGTATATGTCCATTATTCCCTAATCAAATAGATTCTTGTTAAACTGCTGTGCCCCACAATTTTTCTCGTGTAGACATAGTTCCCGTGGGAATATTGGGGTAAAAAGTACCCTATGTGTTATTCCAGGATCTAGGCTATCTACATACCAAATTTCAGCTCAATTGGTTCTGTAGTTTTAGCGTGAAAGAGTACATACATACAAATTTTCACATATAATATTGAGTTGAAGGTATTTCTTTGATTGATGATATTAGTTGCGATTTATTACTGTAATTAACTAATTATGTTCTAATTTATGGGAATTAAGTAAACTATACTTACATGATATACATCCTCTACTTTCATCCTTTCCATAGTTGGAAAGAGTTTATTTTATAGATGTTCCACCTGACTTGCTACTAAAAGGTAGCTTACCACTATTAAAGAGAAAATCTGCCTCAATATTTTTTTTATCTTATAGGCTAGCGTCTTGACTATCTCACCTGTTAGTAAGTGATGATGCGGTCGAAGATGGTAAGCACATTAGGCCTAGAATGGAAACTGGCTCTCAAGGATAGCTTATATCTTGCGGTGTTCTGGCAGCACACAGCCTTTGAGAGTCCACATAATCCAGGCCTGCTAGGCCTGGATTATGTGGACTCTCAAAGGTGTGTTCACTATCTTTGACCAATCCACTGCTTACCATCGGACGAGATTTTGGTTAAATGCTAGCCTAAAAGATATTTAAAAAATGTTGCTACGACATTCTCATTACTTTTTAATATAACCCCAACTACTACCAAATACTATTTCTGCTGTTTGTAGACGTCCGTTTTTTTACCAGATAATGGACCATATTTTTTACCAGATTCATGGTGGTGCATAGTTTATAAATAAAAATGTGTACATGCAGCGGATAAGGTCCAGCAACAAATCCATACAACACTGTGAATCCGGCAAAAAAACAGTCCATTGTCCGGTGAAAACAACAGACGTTTACTGGTGGCCTATGAATTACTTAATGTACTACAAATAATTATATTTTATTTAGTAATAGTTTGTGTACTTATGTTATGTGTACTATTGTTTAATCTGTACCAATATTATATAATTACTACACAGATTCTGTATTTCGTAATAACTGGCCATTATTGTTGGTAAACGCCTCCCTACCCTCTTCAATACATCACAGTTAGCTGCTATTGTTTACCTGTTCTCCGAAAGGAGTCTAGCTCGTTCCGCCATCTTCTCATAGCTTGCATCATTGTCTAATGTCGTATGCGTTCCCACTCAGTGGTGAACTTAGTCCAAAAGTTGTCTGACACGTGGTAGATATGTCGAGCTCATTTAAGACCGGCAGCATTTTGTAAACCAGCTGGTAAACCATAAATATTATTATCTGTTTTTATCTCATCCTAATGTTAGCCATCTACCTATGAAAATCTATTTTCTATTCCTCTCCATACCCGGTTGTCTGGAAGAAATCGCTTTTAGCGATAAGACCGCCATTTGTACTCATTCTTATAATTTGTGTCTGTTTCTATCTGTTATATTTTCTTGGTGTGCAAATAAAGAGTTATTGTAATGTTAGCATAGTGTCTTGAGAAACTGAGTGCCTCCCTGAACGCATCCATCATCATCATTATCAGCCAATTACTGTCCACTGCTGGACATTGCCTCTCCAATGGCAATGGTAAGCTCAATCTGCAGCTATTTGTTTCCAACCGCTTCACTGGCGGCGTACTAAACTATGCTTAATGGATCCATATGATAAAACTATTATTTCCAAAATACCTCTAATACCTCATCACAGTCAAATGGTAGAAAAGGGATGCATAAAGTAATATAGTATAATTACATAAATACATACCTTATAACATGAACTTTCAAACTCCATTGCACAACCCAAATGCCCCCGTAGCAAAAATATTGTTAACATAATTTTTTGTATTAAATGACCTACTCAAATACCTATTTTCATTGCTATAAGTCCAAAAACAAAGAACTTTCATAAAAACCTTTTCTCCCCATTTAACCCTCGGGGTGGAATTTCATATTTCCCATTCTTAGTACACCCCTACATACTAAGACAAATGTACTCTCCAAATTTCAAGTCTCTGTGACCAGTGGTTTAGGCTGTGTGTTGTCTCTAAGTTAGTCTTTGAATCAGTATGTCAAGACAAAGATTCTTATAGTATTAGTTAGATGGTACGATAGACCTTTTAAAAAACTATAAACTCAGTACTTTATGCCTGTATTTTATTCATTCATAGCTTATTGAATATGCATAATTGTATATTGGCATAGTTATTATTCATAAAAAAATATTGTGAAATAAATTGCACAATGTATCTCCGTCTATAGGTGCGAAGCCTTGAGTAAATAAATGTGTTGTTTGTTTGATTTATTAAGATAAAGGTGTTATTTTTTTATATCAGATAGGCTAGCGTTTGACCAGTATCTCACCTGTTGATAAGTGATGATACGGTCAAGGATGGTAACCTAGAATGGGAACTGGCTCTCAAGGATATAATTATGTTAAAATTAATTACATTATTATATTCAACGATCCGCGGGGGGGCACTGGTGACCTGTACTACAGGTTATTCAAACCTATTTCAGGCACCAGTCTCTCACAAAGATAGGTTGCATATTCAAATATATAATTTTTATTCTGTAAATACTATGTAAGAACCCAATATTGTGAGAGAAAATAAACTTTATTATATTATATTATAAGGATAGCTGCCTATTGCTGCTGATATTTCTACAGTACCAAATTTGCTGTCATAAAAACGTCAAGGGTGTGTTCATGTCATAGACAATTAGACATTTAATATGTATGCTAGGTTGGCTGTACTGTATTTGATGCACGATTTGACATGCAGCACCCCCACAGGTCGTCTTTGGAACTAAATTTGACACAATTGACGAAATTGACAGTGACTTAAGCCCATTAGAAAAAACTAATTTTAAAACTAAATCTCATAACATATTTACATAATTTACGTTACCTTGAATGTATTGCGTATATTTCTTGAAACAGTTTTCAAATACCTATTATGGCTTAGGAGATACAGCCCTCTGAAGGACTGATAGACAGACAGACAAATGGACGGACAGCAATTTCCCAGTAATAGGGATCCATAGGTACCCTTTGGGTTTGAAACCCTAAAAATGGGCGGTCTAATCACTAATAGCGATTTCTTTTCCACTACATGATATAACTTTTTAACTGACTTCACAAAAAAGGAGGAGGTTCTCAACTCGTCGGAATATTTATTATTATACTATTTTTAGCACTACACATATGAATTTTGTTATTTAAGTACTGAGATAGGTTCATAAATTTATTATTTTCTTGTTTGATTTTTTTTTATTTTTTTTATTATCTCTAAATTCTCTAAGTATGCTAACTAAGTAGTATAAGTTGTGTAATGTGCTAAATAAATGTATTTTCTTTCTTTCTTCTTTCTTACATTTGTATGGAAAGGACTTACAAAGATAAGATAGATTGATAGAAAATTATTTATTATCACACCGCATAACTTAAAAATAACATACAAGGCATTATTTTTTATTAGTGTTACAATGGGTGGCCTCATCGCTGAAATCTATCTCTTCCGGACAACCTTTACATGGAGAGGATCTATAGATGGAAGTATTTCTAAGATAAAGTGTATAATCTAATATACCTACTATTTTTACTTCTAAAGTTAGTACTTAAAACTAATTAACTTAAGTTAGTACTTAAGACAAGGTAGGTGAGTAACCTACCTTGTCAATTCAAGACAGAATAGAATTAGTTTATTTGTCAGAATACAAGTGATCATACAAAAATTGCACAGATCTTATTGCAGATAAAGTTTCTATACGTATATTATGTTTCTTTGAAGTGTCTCACATACATATTCTGAGCCATCAGGGCTGCGTTCAAGACCTACGCTCGGAGTGCACCCAAACGCTCCAACCCTATTCACGACCTCAGAGCGTCACATTTGCTAAACGAGTTAGAGAGAGAGGTTAGAGCGTTTGGTTGCACAGGTTGCACTCCGAGCGCAGGTCGTCAACGGAGCCCAGGCAAACAAATTATTACAAATGATTACAAATAAATATTCATTCTAACATAGTATTATTTACTACAGTTGAATTACAATTATTATTAATGTCAGCTATAGCAATAATAAAATGAATAAAATTGTCCCATGCGAATTGAAATGGTCATTAAAAGTGCAAAATTTTGGTCATGTAAAAAGTCTTTAATATTCTAATAGCATTTCCCAATCAGTAATATTCGTAATTTTTACTTAAAGACATATTGAATACTAGCAGCCCGCCCCGGCTTCGCACAGGTAGAACATATATGTCTACAAAATTTGCATCAGTTTGTTGCATCGAATATAAAATATGAACATATTTAACAACCATCGTCATATTTCATCCAATTTACACAAAACCTTAACGAATTATGCACCTAAACCTCTCTCATAAACACTCTGGCTATTGGTGAAAACCGCATGATAATCCGTTCAGTAGCTATTGAGATTATTGCGAACAGACAGACAGATGCAGTGATGAACTTTGTTTTATAATACTTACGTAGTGATATTGGACGGCCCTTTGGCGTAAAGGATAGTTACCCTGATTCTGACCCGACGGTCGTTGGTTCTAATCCTAGCTATATACCTACCAATGAAAGTTTTATGTGCATTCATGAATCATGAGTTTTCGTACAGTGGTAGTGGAATCATTAAATCTACCAAAAAGTAGCTTACCACCAAGGAGTACATCTGCCGCCGTAACCTTACGGCGTTCCCCGACGCAAAATGTAGGGGTAATATACGTTTAACGTGTGTATCTGTGTGTCTGTCTGTAGCATCTTAGCACCTAACCGGATAAACCGATTTTGTTTTTATTATTGATAGTTTTTTTTTGTTTGATAGATGTCTTCATCGAGAGTTTTCTTAGCTTTGATTCATGAAAATTCGTTCAATCGTTATAAAATTATGAGCTTTTTTCTAGTTAATTGCGCTATGAAATCAACTTTCATAGGTCTGATCAATTCGAAAATCTTCTTCTTCAACGATATTGTAAGAACATGGAAGCCTCCTGGACTCTACAGAATACTCAAATCCTCACCAACTTACAGCTCAGATTTTAAATGTCGTGTTTAGAGTCATTGGAAAAAGCTATTATACATAGATCAGTTCAGTCGGGGTGGTTTAAAATATTATATTATATTATTATATATATATATGAATATTATTTTATACAATAGATAATATTATTATACTATATTGACTTCAAATTGATTGTGATCGGTGGGGATCTACAGCATAGCTAAGCTTATAATAATATTTTCGTAGTAACTATGACCTAATCTGTGGTTTCACTGCAAATATTTTATTAATTTTGCGATGCGTGTTTGTGAAATTCGTGATAACTTCTAGAGTTTTCATTTGAATTATATACTGTAAAGGACAATTTTAATCTATAATATGTGGCCAAGCTAATTAACGTAATTATTTGGATAAGGATTAATACTATATACTTGAAAATAGCCTTGGAAGTTATGTAATTTTTTTTAACAAAAATTTTAAGATTAAAATGGTTACTGTGAGTCAACCTTAAGAGATAGACATATGCTGTCGCGGACTTTTTTTTAGGTCTTATTAAGTTGTACAACTCTTGCATAGAAAATATTCTTCTATCTATTTACAATTAAGCAGCGTTCGTAAGAAACGTGTTTTTTCGACCGTTTCTTTGCCGACTTAGGTTGCAAATTAGGTCTCCACGAATGTACCTTTGATTTAAACGGGATAATATATAGCCTATTTTCATTCCGAAAGTCCATTCTATGTATTAGTGAAAGAATTTTTTAAATCGGTTCAGTAGTTTTTGAGCTTACTCATTACAAACATACAAAAATACAAATGTTCTCTCTTTATAATATTATATTGAATATGTACCACTCAGATTAATTTACAATAACAATTTATGTGAATAATTATAACATTTGAGCAATTTTAATTTATTAATGACTAGCAGCGCCTCGCGGTTTCACCCGCGTAGTTCCCGTTCTAGTGCGAATATGTGGATAAAATATAGCTTATGTTACTCGCTGATAATGTAGCTTTCTGTTATTGAAAGAATTTTTGAAATCGGTTCAGAAGTTTTTGGGTGAAATCGTAATAAATAAACAAAAAATCAAAGCTTTTCGCGTTATATTATTAGTTAAGAAAAGAATAATTTTTGCAGTAACATACGCCTAGGATTACTGACGGAGAAAGTGATATTTGAACTACATTCTAAATGTAGACTGTGCTTTTCTAATGTTTAAACAATTTAGATAGAGGTTTTCCCTATATAAATACTAATTGAAATACAATATCTTCATGAAACATACCAATTTTATCCTATACTTCATATTACTAAACCTACCACAACAGTTTCAAGCAGCTTCAGTTTTCAGTTTTCTTACAGCACAAATAAAGGGAAAAATCCAAAAAATAAAGAAAGTTGAAAATTAAAGGGTGTCCCCATACATACATAGTTGATGCCAATTAAGATAGGCCTCTGAGTTATAGGAGCGCTCATACAATTTAGGGGTCTAGCTTAATTGGCACCGACCTTAAATAAGGTAAATAAATAAAATTGTACTATTGTGTTTGTGTGATTTATTTTATGCATAGTTGACCGAACTACAAAGTTAAGTTTGTCCCTTAATCTATTAGTCTGAGAAATTGGTACGGAAGCCTCGCCTATTTTTGTATGACATCGAAACTACAATTAACCCTCTCGCTGCTATTTAATTTTGAAATTACAAAAATTTATATTTTTGCCTAACATATTTCGAGCATTAAAAAGTGCTGGACAGAAAAACAAAAACTGTTTTTATATGGAGAATAATATTCTAGACATTCTCCTCGCCGCTACGAGTGGTAAACTTTGGCTAGGATTTAAGCTTGGAGCTCCCAGGGGGGGATCACCGGTCAGCACGCACGCCGCCGTCCAGGACACCGTCCGGTATCCACGGGTTGACCTCGTAGCTACGTTGCACTGTGGTGACGTCCGCAGCAGGGTTTTGTTGTCGTGACTGAGAACGTCCACCCAGAAGGGTACCCCATACATAGCTATACTCCGGATGACTCCGGAATAAATCCGACGGCAGTTAGCGCTCGGGCCGCCCAAGGTCCCTAGCAGCCTCCCCAAAGAGGCGGCAACTCCCACGGACTCTTAGCCTGAAAAGTGGGCCCCAAAAGCCCATCAACCGACCAAGATGAGACCCAGATATTTAATCTAGGCCCCAAGCCGGACAGGGACCCCATTCAGCAACACCGGCGTACCTGGGGAGTTCCCCTCCGAGGTCCATGGAAACATAGCCCCAAGGTGCTTATGCGGTAGACCACGCGTGTTGTGTTCACCGCGGCCGACCGTACCACCTCCCCGAGGTCCCTTTCCTTAGCGACGACTAAGGTGTCATCAGCGAAAACCTCGCACGAGACGCAGCGGCGCCAAAAACCGTCGCGTCCATGCACAAAGACATCGCGGTCCTGGAGGTAATCCTCCAGCAGCTTCCGCAGATACAGGGGCAATCCATGATATCGGAGCGCCTCCCATATCGTTGCATGTGGGAGGCTGTTGAAGGCGTTGGCTATGTCGAGCGAGATAACCAATGCCTTTTTGCCCTCACGAACCGCCGCCTGTATCCACCCCATGAGCCAGAGCAGGGCGTCTATTGTGGACAGCCCCGCTCTGACCCTGACCTGGGCCTCGGACAGCCTAGGTCCAGTCTCCTCCAGATGCCGGATGACACGGAAAGCCACTTCTCTCTCAAGCGGCTTTCCCGTGTCATCCAGCAACACAATCGGCCTGTATGCGGAAGGCGAGTCGATAGAGCGTCCCTCCTTCCACAACAGGCACAGCCTACCCTCCTTCCATGGTTTCGGAAATAGTCCAGATGTGAGGTGCGATATGCGCTGAACGATTCCCGAAACCGATCACCCAACCACCCGAAATCACCCATCTCCATTAGGGTGATTTTGAGAACCCGGCCACGGATCCCGTTTGGGCCAGGTTCCGTTCTCCTGCCTCGCAGCCGGTGGACCGCAAACTCCATCTCCGCCTCGGAGACAGGCGGCACCGAAGCGCCAGACGAGGGAGACGGCCATCGATGGAGGGGTATAGTTGGGGTCTCCGTCTGGGAAGAGCCCCCTCAATACTCTGTCCAGTAGCCCGGGCACCATGAATTCCAGCGTCTGGTGCAGGATCTTTTTCCGGGAAGCCTTATACCGGATGTATGTGCCGCCCTTTTTTAACCGACTTCAAAAAAAGGAGGAGGTTTCTCATTTCGACCGTATATTTTTTATTTTTTATGTTTGTTCGCGCATAACTTCCTCGTTTATGAATCGATTTTGATTATTATTTTTTTGTTCGAAAGGAGATATCTCAAGTGTAGTACCATGGTAATTTTATCGAGGTCTGATAAGTATCTCCAGAGATATTGAGATAAACATTTCAAAATTGGTACTGAAAATGAATAGCGCGGCATTAAAGTCGGTTCTTTATTAGTTTTTAAACGATATTATTTTATTTCTTATAGGCTTGCGTTGGTAAGTGATGATGCGGTCGAGAATAGTAGCACGCTAGGCCTGCCTTAGCAGATATTTTACACTTTGTGATCATTTATAACTTCGACACGTGATTTTTTGAGGTTATGGACTGAACAATAACAAATTAGACTCTATGAGATCGAGATAAAGTATATATTCGTCATCTTTGTGTCACATTATTCTTATCAAAATTGATAGCTGATAAAGCTTATCAGTTGCATGTCTTGTAAGACCACAAACCTTGGATTACATTAAAATATGTAAAACTTAAAATATATCGTTTTGGGGGTGGGTGTTATGTAGTCTTAACCGACTGCAAAAGATAGGCCTTTTTAAACCCCGACCCAAAAATAAGGAGTGTGACTTTTGACGTGTGTATCCGTGTGTCCGTCCGTCTGTAATAAATATAACAAAGAAACATCCTGCTGGTAGAAAATCGGGTAAATTAGTTATATAATCATTGTAGTGGTAGGACGTCTGCTAGTCCGCCTGGGGCGGTACCACATCTTTGCCAATTAATTTTCAGCCTTGAAATAGGAATGTTTTTCGGTTGTAATGGCAAGGTGTCCAGTGAAATTACAGGGCATGTGAGACTCTGAAACATCTTTGTCTCTAGGTAACAGGTGCAGTGCAGTGATATGCAAAATTCTGACTATCCAGAGTGTTGCATGTCGCTGTATCTGTAATAGGTAGACGTCATCGCTTACTATCAGGCGAACTTCGTGCTTGTCCTGTTACTTTATATCATAAAAAAAAAATTGTTTACGTTAAATTTCAGGTGGTGACTAGTTTTACCCAACAAGAATCATTGCCAGTTTCACCGGTTCCTGATAACCCTATTATGAACTTATCTGACAGCATTTTGACAACATTTATATGGCGTCATCTGTCAGGTAACTATTAGTCACTTTATCATGAACCGGTGAAAATGGCTCTTAATGACATTCTGTACACTAAACCATAAACTAATTAAACTCTTATCGTCGTTAGATAAAGTTCAATTTGTGGTTTACATTTATTATTCAATAGATTTGTAATCATGGTCTACCGCGTACGATTAGATGTGAACTTTTTTGCTAGGGTTCCGTAGAATAAATAATTAAGAGCAAACGCGGGGTGCAGTTTTCCATACAAATGTATTCCCCCGTTTCCTCCCTGGAAAATGCTTCTAGAGTAAAATTTGTTTTTACTAAAAATCTAGGTCTGGTATAGCTACGCTCCTACATTTGCTTTTTTAGACCAACCAATTGCAAAAACAAATGCCTTTTAATTTTCGCTTTGGATTGTTTGAAGGGTCATATTTCTAATATAATAAAGGTCATAGGTCTTCTTTCTAATTGGTTGATCAAAAAAAGCAAATGATAGGGGCATAGCTACAGCAGACCTTGATTTTTTATAGAAAAACGTTATGCTCTAGAAGCATTTTCCGGGGAGGAAACGGGGCAATAAGTTTTCTATACAAATGTATTCCCCCGTTTTTTCCCTGAAAAATGATTCTAGAGCAAAATTTGTTTCTACAAAATATCTAGGTCTTTTTTAGCTACGGCCCTATTATTTGTTTTTTTTTTGACCAACCAATTGCAAAAAGAAATACCTATAAGCCTTTTAATATTCTCCTTAAGATTTTTGTAGGGTCATATTTTTATTTGCATAGCAAATTTCTATTTTAAAGTTAAACTTCTTTGTGCGCACTGGGGTAAAATTTGACGATATTGACGTAGCGTCACGTTTGGAATCACCGGAAGTGACGTAAGCGTTGTAGTGGTAGGACTTCTGCTAGTCCGCCTGAGGCAGTACCACCACTTTGCCAATTAATTTTCGGCCGTGAAATAGGAATATTTTTCGGCGAAAATGGCAAGGTGTCCAGTGAAATTACAGGGCATGTGCTTACCATCAGGCGAGCGTCGTGCTTGTCCTGTTACCTTTTATCATAAAAAAAAGCGTCATGTTATATTTTATATTTATAAACGCCCTCTATCGTAGAACGGCGTAACTACGAAGACGTATTCGCTATCATTCGGGCATTCGTCCCGCTAAGTTCAACAGATGGAGTTGTACAAAAAAATTATTATTGATTTGGAAAAATAAATTGAATGAACTTGGAAGTTTCACTTCTAACGCGAAGCTTTCTGCGCACACTATTCTTACTGACTTCAAAAAAGGAGGTTCTATGTTCCAATGTATAATTTTTTTAAATATTTTTATTCTGTGTGCCTAGTGCGAGTCTCTTAAGGTGTGTTTTCTTAATTGATCACGTTACTGTCAACGCAGATTTGTATGGAAATTAAAAAGCGCCATTTAGTGTGCATAATAGGTAACATTGTAATATCCGTACAAATATGCGTTTTTTATGATATAAGGTATAACAGGACAAGCACAACTCTCGCCTGATGGTAAGTGATTACGTCTACCTATGACAGATACAGTGGTATGCAAAATTCTGGATAACCTGGATTTGTATGTCACTGCTCTGCGCCTGTAACTTCGAGAAATAAAGATGTTAAGTCTCGCATGCCCTGTAATTTCACTCCAAAAACAAAAAAAAACAAACACAAACCGAAAAACATTCCTATTTCACGGCTTCATTAATTGGCAAAGTGGTGGTACCGCCCCAAGCGGGCTAGCAGAAGTTCTACCCCTACCAATCCACCATACCCACAATACAGGGTCATAATAAGAGACCCAGTGTGGGTGCAAGGATACATTGATGATGCTATTCAAGAACAGTGATGTAATGCTAGAATAGATATAGATTAGTTCCATACCATTGTACATATGAATAAAGAACATTGTTTTATTTTTTATTTTTTTATCTAAAATCTACAAAATGAAACTCGCACTAGGCCCTTGTATCAGTAACTTACGTCGAAAATCTTTAAAGCGATTAGATAAACTTCTTACGTTTATGATAAAGTATACCTAGGTAGGTAGATACGTAAATCCTGATAATCTGACGGCCTTGATTTTACAGTACTTAATTTTATTAATTGAAGATTGAAGCCCGTGCAGTTTTGAGGGCCCCGTCACACCCCGGACACTCGACTAAATCTCCATACAAACTAGCGTTTTAGCGACCTATTACACAGACACTACACACATGTCGTTTTTCTACAGGCGCAATTGTGTGCGTAAAGTCTAAGGATGTCACCGTAAGAACCTACTTCATTTTGAAGTCGGTTTAGACTTGCTAGCCAGTACTTTGCTACGGTTTCAAAAGTATATATATAATAAAATTATTCTCATTTACTCAACGCGATACGCCATAACTAAGACACTTGTCTCGCTGCGAACGAAGACCGATACGCGTGCGAGTGAAACACTTGCGAAAGGTTTGCGAACTAAAATCATCTAAATATTTGATTACGTTATTTGAATAGTGTAGAGTTAGGTAGGGACATTTCATATACTTATGTTACTTGGTTTGAAAAAGTGACAAATAAATTAATTATTAAGAGAGCTTTTATTCAATATTTAAAAACTAAAGTTTATTTACGCACGGTATATCGTTGTTTCATTTATGAAAATGTATTCTAAAATGCGAATATATAGCTGTCGCCAAACATCTAATGTGTTCCGGCAGCTATCCTAGAGAGCCAGTTCCCATTATAGGCCTAGCGTGCTTACCATCTTGGACCGCATCATCACTTACCAACAAGTGAGATAGTGGTGAAACGCTAGCCTATAAGATATATAAAAAAAAAGTTTCAACCGACTTCACGAAGGAGGAAGCTAGAATCATGTAAATATTTTTTTGGAAAGCGGATGTAATAAAATCCCGTGTTTCAGCCATTAATGTACTTGCGGCATCATCATTTATCATTATCAGCCAATTTCCGTCCACTGCTGGACATAGGCCTCTCCCATAGCACGCCACTGAGCTCGATCTTCAACTATTTGTTTTCAACTGCTAGCTAACTTGCTTGGTATAAACATATCCTCATCGACTTCCAAAAAGAAGGCGGTTCTCAATTCGTCTGTATGTTGTTTTTTTTTGTATGTATATTATGCGATTACTCCGTTACCGATTCGAATTATTGTTTGTTTAATCGGTAGGGTACATTTCCGAGTTGGTCCCATTGTAATTTCATCGAGATCTGATAAGTATCTCCAGAGATATGACGATAAACGTCTCAAACTTGTTGCTGGGGGTTAAACACTAAAAGCTCTAAGTAGGTGGCGCTACTGTTGAGTGTTCCTAAAAACCGTCATATTGCAAATTTTGTATGGATTTTTCACAAACATATTTCCTTAAAAAGATATACCTAATAATGCACTCGACCTAGACTTTCAGCCAATTATAAGAAGAAATAAGGCAAAGTGTAACATTTTAAATCTATTTCTGTAGATAAAAAAATTATTTAAAAAAAATGTATAACGTTACTTTTAATTTCATTCGGGAACACATTAATAACAGTGCTTTTGTAATTCATAGCTGCACATAGCAATATAATAAGTAAATATTCCAATACGAATTTATTGGTTTACAAAATTACTATTGAAAATGACAGTTAGCTGTCAGATTTAAGAAACACTCAACAGTAGCGCCACCTACATTGAGCAAAAGGCAGTTTTTAACCCTATTGACTCGTAGGGCATGAATCATTCGAATCGGTTCACAATTGACGTAGTAATCGTGTACGGCGTAACATATTTACAAATAAGATCGTTTAAAAAACTAAAAACAACCGACTTCTATGCCGCGCTATTGATTTTCAGTACCAATTTTGGGGTGTTTATCTCAGTATCTCTGGAGATACTCATCAGACCTCAATAAAATTACCATGGTACCACACTTGGGATATCTCTAACAAAAAAAGAATAATCAAAATCGGTTCATAAACAACGAAGTTATCCGCGAACAAACATTAAAAAAAAAAAAAACATATATACGGTCGAATTGAGAAACCTCCTCCTTTTCTTGAAGTCGGTTAAAAAATAAAATAAACATACATATAAATTGAGAACTTCCTCCTATTTGGAAGTCGGTTGAAAAATAAATCATCACCTTATCTGCAAATGGCAAGGACAGGCATTCAATTCATTATCTTACTTGAAGTAAGGAAGTGTCTTTTGTCTATGTATACAACATTTATATTCTATGTAGACAACAAAAACAATCGTCTCGGATATGAGTGTGACATTTTAGCTATACCAAGTTCACACCAGGCGATTGTAATCGTTCAACTGGCTAGGGATGTACTTGTCTTTCGATTCCGAGTACTTTTAGTATTGATACTTTAGAATCGATACTTAGTAAGTACCGGTTATAAGTACTCGTTTCGTTAATCAATTATTTTTTTTGGAAGAACATTAAGGCTGGTATTATACAGCGATAATAGGGTTTCGAATGAAACTATTTGATTTGCTAATCAAGCGTGATTTAATCGATAAAAAATATCGATTGGGTATTTTTTGTAACTCGTATCGTACATCCCTAGGAAGTTGAACGACTGGAATCGCCTGGTCTGAACCTGGTATAAGGAAGTGTCTTTTGTCTATCTATATAAAATGTATATTCTATGAAGACAACAAAAACAATCGTCTCGGATATGAGTGTGATATTTTAGTTGGAATCAGTTGTGTTTTACCTTGACCATATAAATCACGGAGAACAGACTCTACTCTTCTTGATCCGTGATATAAATATTGTAAGAAAAGTCTCTATCTTTTCAACCGACTTAGAAAAAGGAGGAGGTTCTCTATTCGACTGTATTTTAAAAAAAAGTTTGTTACCTTAGAACTCCGTCAAATCTTAACCGATTAGAAAAATTATTTTTTTGTCTGAGAGATTATGCCTCCCATTTGGTCCCATTTAAATTTTATCGCGATATGACAATTATCTCTGGAGATATGGAGATAAACAATATAAACAGGGCCCGGTGGCGTTATCGGGAGAACGGTCGGCTTTGATGCCGTGGTACCGAGTTGAAACCGCCGTGCTTTTTCTATATAAAAATGTATGTGCGTTTCTCACAGTGGCCCTCCGGTGGAGGAAAAACATCGTTAAGAAACGAACAACCCGCGCATGGTGGTAGGACACCATCTAGTGTCCGCCTGGCCAGCTACCACCCTCAAGTTAGAAAATCTGTCGCCAAACATCTAATGTGTTCCGGCAGCTATCCTTAAGAGCCAGTTCCCATTCTAGGCCTAGCGTGCTTACCATCTTCGACGGCATCATCACTTACCAACAGGTGAGATAGTGGTCAAACGCTAGCCTATAATGTATTTAAAAAAAAAAATTTGATACCTTGACGACATGATTGTGACTAGTGGATATTTTCGCTGTCGCGGCATGTGAAGTCGGTTTTTTTTCGTTTTGTATACTATCTTAAATTAGGTATATCCTTTATCAAACTCTCTTTTTGTCTACTTTATCAAACTCTCTTCTTGTATGGACCCCTTTAATTTTTATTTTAGTTTGATTTTAGTATTTTTAACCGACTTCAAAATAAGGAGGAGGTTTCTCAATTCGACCGTATATATTTTTTTTTATGTTTGTTCGCGGATAACTTCGTCGTTTATGAACCGATTTTGATTATTCTTTTTTTGTTGGAAAGGAGATATCCCAAGTGTGGTACCATGGTAATTTTATTGAGGTATGATAAGTATCTCCAGAGATATGGAGATAAACACCTCAAAATTGGTACTGAAAATTAATAGCGCGGCATTGAACTCAGTTATTTTTAGTTTTCTAAACTATCTTATTTGTTATAGCGGTCGAACATACTTCGAACGGTTTAGTTAAAAGATACAGCACTCTGCCAGACGGATGGATGGACAGCGAAGTCTCAGTAATAGAGTTCCGTGGGTAGCCTTTGGGTACGGCATTCTAAAAATGAACGCAGTGATCTGTCACTGTCAAACTGAATAAATATGTCAAACCTATTGTTTTATTTGAATTCTTTAAAAGCCACCAAAGAAAAGATGAAATAATATCGTTTAAAACCTAAAAAAGAACCGACTTTAATGCCGCGCTATTAATTTTCAGTACCAATTTTGAGGTGTCTATCTCAATAACAAAATAAATACATATATATATATATTTATACGGTCGAATTGAGAAACCTTCTTTTTTGAAGTCGGTTAAAAAGAAATTCGTTTTCGATTTATGTCTATACCGCATGGGTCCTTGCAGATCTAATATTTATGATTATCGACGACCTTTGTTATATTTAGGGCCAGTTTCACCGGTTCCTGATAATGCGTAGGATCTGACACATGACGCCATACAAAGTCAAAAATCTGTCGGAGTTCTTCATATGAGCGCTATCAGAAACCCGTGAAACTGGCACTTAATAAATAATTTCGGTAATAATTAAGATACTTTAAAAACTAAAACAACCGACAACCGACCGTAGCAAGTTTGAGACGTTTATCGTCATATCTCTGGAGATACTTATCAGATCTCGATGAAATTACAATGGGACCATCTCGGAAATGTGCCCTACCAATTTAAAAAAGTATCATTCGAATCGGTTCGTAATTGACGGAGTAATTGCGTAACATACATACAAAAAAAGCTTACATACGAATTGAGAACCTCCTCCTTTTTGAAGTCGGTTGAAAATAATAATGAAAGATTCGCTTTGACGGTTTTGACATTGACATCTCAGTAAGTTCGCATCAAAAACCACCTAGCGAATGTAGTGGAAATATTTTTTTATATATTTTGCAGAATTACTGCAAAAGCACAATTAATTGCCGTCATTCGTAACTTGGTCTATGTCTTGCGACATATTAACTCCATCATTGCGCAAAACGGCGCATGAGGTCTGACAAAAATCTAACGCCATCTAGTTAGTTTGTTAGTTTCTTAATTTATGGCTTCTGTAGCTTCTATCGCCATATTTCTTCCACTTTTTTTTGGTTTCGTTATGGCTCCACACGATAAGTGTATTTAGCCAGTGTCAAATATTAAAATTATTCACGTTTTTTGAATTCAAGTCAATTCAAATACAATGGGACAAAGTCACGTTTCAGGTCAAGTTGAAGTCATATTTTTTTCCAAGTCATACCATCAGTAACGATGTAGACTTTACTGAAGATTTTCAGTGGAATTTTGGTGAGAAGGCAAATAGCATGTTTTTTCAACATTGTGCTGTTTGCTGTTTCCCTACACTCACACACATTCACATGCACTTAATAGTTAATAATAATAATCCACATTAACGGCACACAAGTTTTAGGAAAAAATACAATGAGAGCACACTTTTTCACATTCCCGCCAAAACTCCCCCTCCAAAATTGCTCTACTGACATATACGACGTTAGACACTGACAAGTATGACATCGACAGTGACAGGCGCCACTGACACAAACCAAACCATAGACCATCCAAACTTGGGCCAGGCCTTCTACACGTCTGTACTGCGTTGCCAATCCAATTATTCAGCTTGAATTAATAGAATCTCTGACATATGTATATCGTTTAAGCTAGCGTTTGACCACTATCTCACCTGTTGGTAAGTGATTATGCGGTGGAGGATAGTAGCCTAGAATGAGATCTGGCTCTCAAAGACAGCTGCCGAAACACGTTTGATGTTTTGGTGACAGATGTTCCAACTTCAGGATGACAGTTGGCCAGGCGGACACTAGATAGTTTGGTTTTACAGTCACGCTTTTACCAGCGCGGTTGGTAAGCGTCTCGGGCTACTCTACTACGACCTTTGCGTCTCTAGGATCGTTACATAGTCGCGCGGTTGGCCCGCGCTGACGGCAATTCTCCCGCGCTCTGTACCCTTAGAACGAGTTTTCATCGTAAACACTTTTGACAGATCTCACATAGTTTTCCGACTTATTCTGGCTCCCTGATTGGTCTACATTTAGTAAAGTGTGAAAGCCACTAGAGACGCTGTACTGTTTTTCATACAAAATTTGTTCGATATACGAGTACGATTTCGAATTTGGTATGAAAACTCGTACCTACTAAACAACTGTTTTATCACGACTGTGACAGATGAAGACGAAAGCTTGTGGTTACGCGGACCGTAAGCGTCACTGTAAAACCAGACATAGTGTCCTGCAACCATGCATTTATTTATGAAAACGACTTACCTATAACAGATACTATGGCACGTAAATCTCAACAGAATTTGGCACTGCGTCTATTTATAACATTACCTTGACACAAATTGAGAGGTTGATTCTTACATGCCCTGTTATTTAACATCTACTGCTTTTTACGCATATAATTTCAAGTAGGCAGAGCAAGCGTGGCTAAAAAGCTATTTGTTTGAGATTTTACTTGGTAGTGGCCTATCGGATTGGTAAAATAAAGTGCGAATTCGTCACGTTTAAATATTAATATAACTGGGAGAGAGATCTGCTCAGTTTTTTTTGTGTGTAAAATTTGCGTTTTAACAAAAGGTTTACCTTGTAGTTAAACTTAAAAAGATAAACGTTACGCCAACGGTACACTCAGTTTAGATATCATGGTGTCCCAGGAGTTGTGTCAAGCGGAAGTCCAGAGTCCAGAGGTTGCCGGTGGTGCACCATGGCTTCCTACCGACTTCCAAAAAGGAGGACTGAGGTTCTCAATTCAGTATGTTTTTTAGGGTTCCGTAGCCGAATGGCAAAAACCGGAACCCTTATAGATTCGCCATGTCTGTCTGTATGTCTGTCTGTTTGTCTGTCCGTCCGTATGTCACAGCCATTTTATTCCGAAACTATTAGGACTACAGAATTGAAACTTGGTAGGAAGATGTATTCTGTAAACCGCTTTCCGATTTTTATACAAAAATAAAAAATATAAAAGTTTAAGGGAGGGGCATCCTATACATGGAACTGGAACAAAAAAAATTTTTTTCTTCAAACCTATACGCGTTTGATGTCTATGGATAGGTCTTTAAAAATGACATTGAGGTTCCTAAAATCATTTTTTTCTCAATCATTTAAGAGATAGGCGCGTCTAAAGTAATAAAATGTGTGAGCCAGTTCCCATTATAGCGTGCTACCATCCTCGACCGCATCATCACTTACCTACAGGTGAGATAGTCAAACGCTAGCCTATATGATATTTAAAAAAATAGCGGTCGGTGCTTGCCTGCCCCATAAACAAACTCTTTCTAGGGCAGTTAGGTAAGAAGGCAACCGTTCTCTGGGATACCTACTTCATTTACACCACTATTAAAGTTTATGCAATATCACGTTCCAGATATGCCAATTTCGATCGGCCTACCCACTTTCACTGTGGGCATAATTTGTTTAATGAATCGGTAGAATGACATAAGAATTGTAAATATGAATGTATACCAATTTATACCACCGCGACGGGGGTCGTTGACCTGTCACGTCGATTTTGACCTGGTTGATTTGAAATTTTTTGCGGCCCGCGATTTTAATCGCTTTGATAGTGATGGCAGGTCACCCTATGTCCTTCTTTTTGACAGTTCAAGATATTTACATAGAACTTTTATCAAATTATGTTTGTCACCCATTGATTCGTATTTGAGTAGAAAACCTTACTTAAGTGTCAGCTAGTCAGCTCAGTCCGCGACGTGACGCGACGCGACGCGTACTTATTAAGAGAGTGATACAAAAAAGAACTTTATCGTTATATATAAAAATGAATCCCAATTGCCCTTGGTCACGGTATCACGCGTGAACGGCTGGACCGATTTCGCTAATTCTTTTTTGTCGTGTTTTTTATCGTCAGGAGATGGTTCTTATGAAAAAACTTATTTAAATAAATGAAAGTTGTTTTAACGCAGGCGAAGCCGCGGGGCACAGCTAGTTTACTATACAAAAAGATACACATTCCATTGAGTTAGTTCGGCGGCTTCAGGCTGCGCCGCGCGGCGTCTCGCTGCGCCTTAGTATTTATTTTTTAATTTTTTTTTATATACGAATCTTAATAATTTGTTTGTTTGTCGATTCAACTTAATAACTACTAAAAAATCTATTACTAATGAAAACATTATCAGCGAGTAACATAAGCTATATTTTATCCCCGTATTCTCACGGGAACGGGAACTACGCGGGTGAAACCGCGGGGCGCTGCTAGTATTATAATATTGATGTTGACTTAAAAGTTTGTTAATTTTGTTACTGTAACGATTTTGGATGTAATTTGGCACACTGAGGTGATAGTGATACAACGTAACTTGTAGGACGATATGCAATGAGCAGGGTGACCATCTCAAAAATGGCGAATCTGCCCGAGTTTGGCAAAAAATCTGCCAAACCACCAACCTCGCTAGAAAATGCATAAAATATGCCATATTATTGGATTATGGAGAGCGGGGTTATAATCTAAGGCTTGTCATTTAAACTTTTATAAATTTCCAACCAAATATATGCATAATAAAAATATTATACTTACAGAAACAGAAAATTCAAAATTCTATTTGTATTTCAAAATTCAGAGATTCAAAATTCCAAATAAAGATCCTTGAAATCTGCCACTTTTTGGAATCGTCGGCTTAATCTGCAAGAGTTAAAATTTAGGTTCCAAATCTGCCTAAATGGCAGAAATCTGCCACAAATGGTCACTCTGGCAATGAGTGCACACGCACATTTATTTGCACACGATATCGTCAGCCCTCTAAAAATCTTCCACGAGCTAATGACGCCCCGCCATCGCAATGCAAAAGTTTATGCTGCGTAATGCACCTGAGAGCTTCCAATTTCTAGACGCTCAGTCAAATACCTGCCCCGAGTCCAATGGACGAAAATAACCAGGGTTGACCATCGATGACCATAGAGACCTTCCACTGCTCGGAGCGTTGACATGCGTGACGCTGCGTTGGAGATATGCCAACGTATAACTGGTGGTGTAGTTGTTGATCTTGGGCAGTTCTTTTTATCGTATTGACTATAGAAGCTATCGTTTGATCACTATCTTACCTGCTACCATAATGCTGCCATCTTTGACTCAAGGAAGCATGCTAGGCTAAATTATCTACCTATCACATTCTTAATACACTCTTAATTTCTTAAAGCTTACCTTTCTCAACTGACTTTCCAAAAAGAAGGAGGTTCTCAATTCGTCTGTATGTTTTTTTTTGTGTATGTTACGCGATTACTCCGTCAATTCTGAACCGATTCGAATGATTATTTTTATAATCAGTAGGGTACATTTCCGAGGTGGTCCCATTGTAATTTCATCGAGATCTGATAAGTATCTCCAGAAATATGACGATACACGTCTCAAACTTGCTACTGAAATTGACTCGCGGGGCATTGAAGTCGGTTGTTTTAGTTTTTAAACTATCTTAATTATTATATGATATAGGTAGCAATAGCAAACAAACCAACGGCCCACCTGATGGGAAGTAGATTAAGATCTAGTTTCACCAGTTACTGGTAAAGTGTCAGATAGTTGTCTAACAGATGACGCCATACACAAGTTGTCAGGCAGCGGTGAAACGGTTTGTATGGATGTTTGTAACTCTTTCACGCTAAAACTACTTAACCGATTGAGCTGAGATTTGGTATGTAGATAGCCAAGATCCTGGATTTAAGACTTGTTACCGACTAGATTTCTTTGCGGCCCTCTGTCGCTTATGAAGAGAATAAATAATTTAAAGAATATTTAAAAGTTCCCCACCATTCCCGTGTATGGAAAAAAATCCATTCAAGTTCAAAGGCCAAAAAAATGAGTATTTCGCAATTTTCAGAAAAACTAAGTTTTATCATAAAAGCACCTGAGACAAAATTGTAAATCGTAAAATTATCTATAAAAAAATGTATCTTATAAATAAACCCTTCAGTTTCGTGTGTTATCCACCCATACTATAATAATATTATAAAAACGTTTATATCTCTGTCAGTCTGTCTGTTTATTACCTAATCACGCCTAATCGGACGATCTGATCTTACTGAAATGTAACAAGGAGATACGTTACAGCATGAGGATATGAACATAGGCTACTACATTCTTGGTGTACGTGAACGAAGTCGCGGGTATCAGCGGCTAGAGTAGTTTTATAGAGTAGAGCTCGATATTAGAACATCTAAATACTCGGAGATATATCTGATAGTATAATTTGGGGTAATTGACGGTGGTAATGGGCAATGCCTGCCGTGTTTACTGTTTGGCATCACCGCGCATTCTTGATCCGGTTATATGTTAGATTTTTTGATTTGCTGTATTTCTTTTTCTTTATAGTATTTTGTACGTGGAATAAGGAAGTTGATTTTCCATCTTATTGTTTTTTATTCGAATTTATGTCTTTTAAACTGATTTCTTGAAAGCTCAATTTGTCTGTGTGTGTATGTTACTCGGTTTCTTCGCCTATCGTGAACCGATTTGAATGTTTTTTTTTTTTTATGAGTAGGGTAGAGTATTTTAATCAAGATCTGAAGCATAGCTTCAGAGATATGGAAAATAATCCTAACTTCCTGTTGAAAATTGGGCTTGAATCGAATGAGGGGCGTAGCTACAGCAGACCTTGATTTTTTGTAGTAACAAATTTGGCTCTAGAAGCATTTTCCAAAGAGCAAACGGGGGAATACATTTGTATGGAAAAGTGCACCTTGCGTTCGCTCTTAAGGGCGATTGACATGGCCCATATTGCGTCAAAGCCGCGAGTTGAGTTTGCTAGGTTCAAAATAAAACACAATTGATGCGTGTTAGTTACACAGTGTAACTCCGACCTTAACTAATCATCATCACCGACTACCTAATTAGTTTAATTAATCACTACAATTGTACCAAAACGCGACCGCAACAAATAAACCAGATCAAAAACAATCGGTAACAACATGCAAGCGTAACATTGTGTATATAATGTATTGTTGCATATACATCTAGCAGTTAAAAATAACGTTTGGACATTATCCAAATGATCCGACACGGTTGCTGTATAAAAAAATAAACTTGGACACATTGTGGCGACTCGAGACTGTGGTAGAGTTAATACTACACTTAGGTTTTTACCTGCGACACAGCATAATAAATAGTACATCCCGTGATTCAGATATTTTAATTTAGAAGGACATTAAGTTTGTAGGACTTTTGCTAGTCCGCCTGGGGCGGCCTTTTCACCAATTTATTTTCAGCCGTGAAATAGGAATGTTTTTCTGTTGAAATCGCAAGGTGTCCAGTTAAATTACAGGGCATGTGAGACTCAACATCTTTATGTCTCAAGGTAACAGGCGCAGTGCAGTGACATGCAAAATTCTGGCAGTCCAGAATTTTGCATACCGCTGTATCTGTTATAGGTAGACGCCATCGCATTGATGCCTTTTCTACCAAAAATTTGCCACCACCATCACAGAGAAAATCTGTTGCAATAACCTTACAGTGTTTCGGCAGCACACAGCCCTTGAGAATCAGAGTATTCTAGGTCTAGCGTGTTCACCATCTTCGACCACATCATCGCTTACCACCAGGCTAGATAGTGGTCAAACTCTAGTCTGAAAATTATTTTTATTTATATAATTGACCCAGTCCATACCTACTGGTACAGCGGGGTTTAGTAATGGCTTTAAAAAAAACAAAATGACATTTGGAAATTGTATATTATATAAAAATCGGAAAAATAAACTAAAACCAAGTGCCCACAACGAAATCTAAAATTGGTCTAAAGAAATTAATAATAAAATGGAATGTGCATAATTGCAAACCTACACTAGAATGACGTCAATGCATAAATACTGCAAGCGAAGCAGTTTACCCTATGCACTGTGTCTGTCAATAGGTAGGATCATTGTAAACTGTACATTATTCAATATCCAACGTTCCTATAAAAGCTAAACAGCACCTATCGTGTATCTTTAAACAAAATCAATAATACCTAACACTAACATTTGTAGTGTTACGTGACCTTCCTGCTGAGGTCATGGCTCACTGTGAAATCTAGACTGGTCTGGAGGCTAAAGCTCATATTAAAAGCTTTTATTTAACTCGCCGTGTCAGTATGTATATGTTTCTTCTATTGGACAACCAGACGTACTGATGTGCGCCTTCGCTTTATGGTGGACATTCTATCTACCCGCACAAAACGTTTTGCTTCAACATTTGTCATACGTACTGGCAAGGAATGGAATTCCTTGCCGGTGTCTGTTTCTATCGAAAAATGTATGTGCGTTTTTTAACAGTGGCCCTCCGGTGAAGGAAAAACATCGTTAAGAAACCAACCACCCCCGCATGGTGGTAGGACACTATCTAGTGTCCGCCTGGCCAGCTACCACCCTCAAGTTAGAAAATCTGTCGCCAAAACATCTGTGTTCCGGCAGCTATCCTTGAGAGCCAGTTCCCATTCTAGGCCTAGCGTGCTTACCATCTTCGACCGCATCATCACTTACCAACAGATAAGATAGTGGTCAAAGTGCTAGCCTATATAGTATTAAAAAAAGTTTGTGTGAGTCAAATCTTGGAAGTTAAATTAGAACCACTTCCTGGCGTTCGATTGGACTCAAATTTGGTATACTTGTGTATCTTCGGTGAAAATGCAATAATATGGTACGATCAAGCTGACCTGATGATGGAGCCGGCCTGTAGGAAGTGGAAATGTGTAATGGCAAATAGTAGGACAGTCGAGTTTCGTCTTCACAAAAAGCTTGTATTTGAAAAAGTACCTGAACCTTTAATTTATTTTCATGTGATAGGAACGGCGGAATTGTGACGTCTGCCGTTATCTGAAAAGCTTAACTCTAGATTGCCAAAATTTTCGCATCCCTGCGTGCAGCACCCGCTTCTTACCTTGAGACAACTTGCCCTTCAAGCCAAATAGTTTGTCACGTTTGTAAGTTCTGCGCCAAACAAACAGTTAAGTTAAGCAAACTCAATCTGAGGCTAGGCTAGCGTTTACCACTATCTCGCCTGGTAGTGATCGATTTTGTGGTCGATGATGGTCAACACGCTAGGGCTAGAATGGTCTGACTCTCAAAGGTAACGCGAGTGGATGGTTTTGGATTGACAGCAACTTGGAGTGCGTCCCAGTGATTTTATTGTTGGAGTTGAATTTTCAACTGACTGCCCAAAATGAAGGAGGTTCTCAATTCGTCTGTATGTTTGTTACGCGATTACTCCGTCAATTGTGAACCGATTTGAATGATTCTTCTTTTAATCGGTAGGGTACGTTTCCGAAGTGATCCCATTGTAATTTCATCGAGATCTGATTAGTATCTCCAGAGATATGACGATAAACGTCTCAAATTTGCTACTAAAATTGACTCGCGAGGCATGGAAGTTGTTTGTTTTAGTTTTTAAACTATCTTAATTATAAACTAATGAAAATCTCTCAATGTCGTTAGTGTTGTTCGTCACAATGGCAACTGATACTCTGATCATAATAAAAAGTGGGTAGTCCTAACAAAGTCTTCTTCAAAACAATGCTGATACCCGCAATTTCCAGTCTTTTCATGACTGCAGCTGTCAAACTTATCTCGAAAAGTTGTCTGTCTCTAAGTATTAAAACGTACCTATGGTTGATATACACTACTGGATACTACTATACTACTACTCAATAGATAACTCTATGGCATATCTAACTAGATTTCTACATCTGTACTTACGAGTATATCATAGAAAAGAGAAAACATTTATAACGAGTTCAAATTTTAATTATGATTGATGACGAAATGACGAAGTAAGTGCATCATGTTCCAATATCGCGGAAAATATCGTTTGCGCGATGCAGGATCTCATACATTTAGGCAATATTTACAAGGAAGGCTATTCAACCTACTCTAGCGCCATCTAGATGCTTTTATCTAAACTAATATCATAAATAGGAAAGAAATTATTTTTTGTATGTTTCGATTTAACTCAAAAACTACTAGACCGATTTTAAAAATTATTTCACTAATAGAAAGCTACATTATCAGCGAGTAATATATGCTATACTTTATCTGTGTATTTTCACGGGAACGGGAACTACGCGGGTGAAACCGCGAGGCGCTGCTATTTTATTATATAACCGTAAAAGACTTCTAAAACATTGTCTTTAGTTCTCCAAAGTTATCCAAAAACGCAAGCTTGTCGTGTTGGCTCCGGTCCAATTCTTTAACTAGTCTTTCGGTTCTGAGTTCGTTACTTTTATTTCTCTAAACGGATATAGACTTAGACGTTGCTTGAATAGCCCGGGGTTTTTTTATTTGATTTTATTTTGTATTAGAGAGTGTATGCTTGGATGTCACTTGGTTTTCTTAAAACTTTTTGGCGATTTTTAACCGACTTCAAAAAAGGATGAGGTTTCTCAATTCGACCGTATATATTTTTTTATTTTTTTAGGTTTGTTCGCGGATAACTTCGTCGTTTATGAACCGATTTTGATTGTTCTTTTTTTGTTCAAAAGGAGATATCCCAAGTGTGGTACCATGGTAATTTTATCGAGGTCTGATAAGTATCTACAGAGATATTGAGATAAACATCTCAAAATTGGTACTGAAAATGAATAGCGCGGCATTGAAGTCGGTTCTTTTTTAGTTTTTAAACGATATTATTGAGGATAGAATTAAGGACTTATTTGTTATTAGTTGCGCCCTGAAGCTTTACCCGCGTAACCTATGTCTTAAGGTAGGTAATAAACTACTCGTATCTGTTGCAAAGTTTCATCCAAATCCGTTTAGCTGATTTTGCGTGAAAGAGTGACAAACATCCATCCATTCATCCATTAATCCTCACAAACTCAGGCATAGTAAAGTGAACTTAATATAAAATCACCTAGATGGCGCTGGAGCATGTTGCATCGTTCTCCTTGTAAATATTGCCTCAATGTATGAGATCCTGCATCGCGCAAACGATATTTTCCGCGAAGTTAGTACCTGATACACTTGCTTTGTCAATAAACATCCGGCAATTTTAACTTTACAGAAACATTTTATAATCTCAATCGAGACTATCCATGTCTACGAGCACTTGACTACTTGTACAATATTTATTCTGTGACTTGGCTAGATTGATTTTTGATATAATATGTTAATGTGTAGTCGGTTAAAACCTAAGAAGATACAGTCGTGACTAAATAACCTTGATATTCGATCAGAAATTAGTTAAACGCAAGCATATTAAGAATAATTTAACATAGTATTTACGTGTAAGGTTCGGCTCAAACGAGATACTGACTACAACCATCGGCGGCTGTCGTGCCACCGCCACTTTTGCAGCAGCGACAGCCACCGGTGTTTGGAAGCCTCCACATTTATTTACATATTTATTTATCGTACATTGGATGGGTCTAAGTTTCCCAATTCACCCATCCAAGATATTAATGCATACAAAAAAAAGACATACAGACGAATTGAGAACCTTACTCCTTTTTTGTGAAGTCGGTTAAAAAAATCCGTTTATCTTACTAAAATTAACATACACCGCAATTTATAAATTGCTAAGAGAAGCCGAGAGTTTTATAACCAGCTAGGAAGTCAAGGCAGAGGCCTAGCGTTTAACTGTGGGAGTGTGAGATAGGGACGGAGTGTGGTGTCAGTGGCGATTATCGGTGTCTTGTGTTATGTGGCCCGTAGCGGCCTCAAGTAGCTAGTCGCGGACACTGCTATAGCGCGTGGACCACCGGCGACACGTGTGCGGTGAGTCCCTACAACATGTATGAAAAAGTGTGTAAACTTTTTGTCGCTGACCACAGGTGGCTCGTTTGCAACCAGCCATGTAATTTTCGCATGGCAACCGATTATTGCTAATGAGCGCGTTTGGTTCTAATCTGACGCCCTAACTCTTTGATCTGCGCATAGATGGCGTTGAAATAAATTATACAAAAATGTGAAGTTATTTAGTGAAACATATATATATCATAGGGTTTTTTACGTAGTTTCGCCTTGTTCTATGTCTAGGTAGGGGTTTATTATGAGCAAGGGAACTAAAATACAAAATATATTACTTTTTGAATACACTACAAAATGAAGGATGGGTTCTCAATTCAGGCAAATGTTTGATTTTATGTAATTTAACAAGTCTTTACATTAAGTCTTATATATAACACTAGCAGCCCGCCCCGGCTTCGCACGGGTAGAACATATATGCCTACAAAATTTGCATCAGTTTGTTGCATCGAATATAAAATATGAACATATTTAACAACCATCGTCATATTTCATCCAATTTACACAAAACCTTAACGAATTATACACCTAAACCTTCCTCATAAACACTCTGGCTATTGGTGAAAACCGCATGATAATCCGTTCAGTAGCTATTGAGATTATTGCGAACAGACAGACGCAGTGATGAACTTTGTTTTATAATACTTACGTATTGATATTGGACGGCCCTTTGGCGTAAAGAATAGTTACCCTGATTCTGACCCGACGGTCGTTGGTTCTAATCCTAGCTATATACCTACCAATGAAAGTTTTATGTGCATTCATGAATCATGAGTTTTCGTACAGTGGTAGTGGAATCATTAAATCTACCAAAAAGTAGCTTACCACCAAGGAGTACATCTGCCGCCGTAACCTTACGGCTTTCCCCGACGCAAAATGTAGGGGTAATATACGTTTAACGTGTGTATCTGTGTGTCTGTCTGTAGCATCTTAGCACCTAACCGGATGAACCGATTTTGTTTTTATTATTGATAGTTTTTTTTGTTTGATAGATGTCTTCATCGAGAGTTTTCTTAGCTTTGATTCATGAAAATTCGTTCAATCGTTATAAAATTATGAGCTTTTTTCTAGTTAATTGCGCTATGAAATCAACTTTCATAGGTCTGATCAATTCGAAAATCTTCTTCTTCAACGATATTGTAAGAACATGGAAGCCTCCTGGACTCTACAGAATACTCAAATCCTCACCAACTTACAGCTCAGATTTTAAATGTCGTGTTTAGAGTCATTGGAAAAAGTTATTATACATAGATCAGTTCAGTCGGGGTGGTTTAAATATTATATTATATTATTATATATATAGATGAATATTATTTTATACAATAGATCATATTATTATACTATATTGACTTCATATTGATTGTGGTCGGTGGGGATCTACAGCATAGCTAAGCCTATAATAATATTTTCGTAGTAACTATGACCTAATCTGTGGTTTCACTGCAAATATTTTATTAATTTTGCGATGCGTGTTTGTGAAATTCGTGATATCTTCTAGAGTTTTCATTTGAATTATATACTGTAAAGGACAATTTTAATCTATAATATGTGGCCAAGCTAATTAACGTAATTATTTGGATAAGGATTAATACTATATACTAGAAAATAGCCTTGGAAGTTATGTAATATTTTTTAACAAAAATTTTAAGATTAAAATGGTTACTGTTAGTCAACCTTAAGAGATAGACATATGCTGTCGCGGACTTTTTTGTAGGTCTTATTAAGTTGTACAACTCTTCCATAGAAAATATTCTTCTATCTATTTTCAATTAAGCAGCGTTCGTCAGAAACGTGTTTTTTCGACCGTTTATTTGCCGAATTAGGTTGCAAATTAGGTCTCCACGAATGTACCTTTGATTTAAACGGGATAATATATAGCCTATTTTCATTCCGAAAGTCCATTCTATGTATTAGTGAAAGAACTTTTTAAATCGGTCCAGTAGTTTTTGAGCTTACTCATTACAAACATACAAAAATACAAATGTTCTCTCTTTATAATATTATTATAGATTAATAACTATGGTTTAGGCACCCTGAAATTCCACACTAAGAAAATCCTGTGTTGTGGCATTCAGCTACTTTGACACCATCATAATCAGCCGGTATCAGTCCATTGCTGGATATAGGCATCTCACAAGACACGCCGCCACTGAGCCCGGTCTTCGGCTCTTCGTTTCCAGTCACATATTACCTTGTAAGCAATTTTTGCCGCGCGATAAACACAGCAAAATTATTCTAATATAGTTTTTACCTTCATAAAAGAAAATATAATTATGAACCATTATAATTTATAATCTATTGAAGGCTAAAAGATTTCGCAGTGCATTATTCGACTAAAACGCCGGCAGTGTGACATTATTATATGCAAATAGAACAACTAAGCTAAATTGATAATAATAATTGACATTTAAAGACTAAAACAACCGACTTCCATGCCCCGCGAGTCAGTTTCAGTAGCAAGTTTGAGACGTTTATCGTCATATCTCTGGAGATACCTGTCAGATCTCGATGAAATTATAATGGGATCAGCTCGGAAACGTACTCTATCGATTAAAAAAAGAATAATTCAAATCAGTTCCTAATTGACGGAGTAATCGCGTAAGATACACACAAATAAAAAACATACTGACGAATTGAGAACCTCCTTCTTTTTAGAAGTCGGTTGAAAATGCTGACATAAGACGTGGGGATTAATTGCTGTGTGGTAATTTATAAGTATATAATAGGAATATAGTTCATTCCTTTAGGCGCTGCAATGCCACAGACAGACAGACACACACATACACAGGTATACACTTCAAACTTATCTATTTCCCCTTCTTTTTGCGTCTGGGGTTAAAATAACTATAAGATTAAGAAGTCCTACTGACTTAGGAAAGTAGTTATACTTTCCTAAGTAAAAATATTTATCATCCAAAACAATCCAGTTTGTCATATCAAAACTAAATCTCGGGTCAATGAACTCTACTAAAATATATAGGGCTGTAAAAAAAGGACAGCCATCTTGGTTTTTGCACCAAACTTGGCTTATCGATGGTGGGCCACGAAATTAGCTTCTCAATTGAACGATAAGCTATTCTGGGGGATCGTGATAAATAAATAAATAAATAAAAATATCTGGTTGTATGTAGTTAAACGTTTGTAATAATGTGGTAGCAATTTACCCTAATTTAATGAAAATATGATTAAGAAGAAACGCGGGTCCGAGGAATTCGAAAAATAGGTATTTTAAAGAAGCTATTGCCGTCGCGCAGTGCCCTAGCAACCAACAAGAGTGCGATAGGAACAACATCAACTCAGACCCATTTTACCTACAGAATGTTGACTAAAATAAGGTTCTATTATTTTTAGTTTCTTAAACCCCTTTCGAATTTGTCTGGTAGCCGTTTAGATCCAGGCATAGGTAACATTTCAGGTTTTTTAAAGGGTCATATTTCTTTTTGCAATTGGTTGGTCAAAAAAAGCAAATGACAGGGGCGTAGCTCTAGCTACGCCCCTTTCATTTGCTTTTTTAGAGCAGATCTTGATTTTTTGTAGAAAAAAATGTTTGCTCTTGAAGCATTTTCCAGGGAGGAAACAGTAGAATACATTTGTTTAGAAAAATGCACTCCGCGTTCCCCCTTAAGTAATTTAAATTGTTTTTCGCGGTTTCGCTCGTATAGGTCTTGAAACGCGACACAGCCTAATATCACCATTTATGTCACTTGGGATCTCTATGTGGTAAAAATTTTATTTTTATTTTTAATGAGAACAGACAATCAATTACTCTAATGTTAATATACCTACAATAAACAAATGCATTTATTTGCATAGCAAGCTACAGTATACAACGTACATTTACTATGGGCCACAATACTTGTACTTTTATTTATTCTGTGGTTAGGCCTGTTATCTTAGGCGCCTGAAGTGTAATATTATTGATTGTTTGTTTTAATTTTTTAGTTAGTTGTAATATTATTGACTTGTAATAATTAATGATCGTTTGATAAAAAAACTAACGGAACCGACTTCAAATGCCGCCCTAGTAATTTTCAGTACCATGTTTGAGGTGTTAATCTCCATATCTCTGGAGATACTCATCAGATCTCCATGAAATTTAAATGGGACCACATGGGAAGTACAACCCTTTCAAGCAAATGAAGAATTTTCCAAATAGATCCAGGCGTCTTTGAGTAATCGGGGAACATACACAAAAACCAATCCGGCGAAATGAGAACCTCCTCCTTTTTTGAAGTCGGTTAAAAATAAAAAAAATATGTTACGCGGCGAAAGCACCTACGTACGTAGTACTATTAATTGTTCTGGGGCGAAAGCACTTTGATAACATAAACACGCCATTTAATGGCCCAACATTTACCCACACAAAAACAGACTACTGAAGCTCACTTTTTTATGAAACTGAACGGACGCTGTCCGACAAAAAAAATCTTGTATTATTCATGACACGTTCCCTCTCTGTCGTCCACCTGTAATTATATCGCTATCTCTTTCACACACCAGAGCTATCGACGCGTGAAGTACCCTATAGTTTCCATACTTGATTAGCTGCAGATTGTTTAATTAGAGGTTTATTCCTTAATTTAGTATAATTAGCTAAGTTTGGTGTTCAGTGATGCGTTTGTTCTATATAGATGTTATTTACAATGTAAATTGTTCTATTAAGTCGGACTTGCATATTATGCGTAAGTCTTTGAATAGAATATGTATTAGATTTCGTCGATATTATTAAGATAATAACTAAATAATAGTAAATAGTCTATTATACTCAGGGTTGGAAAAAGAACTGTTTTTTTTAAAGAGAACAAAACATAACAAACAATAAAACATGTTTTAAATACATTTTTATGAAATGTTTTATATAATTTGTTTTAAACATGTTTTAAACACTTTGGAATGATAATTGAATTATTTTGTTGAAAAGAATACCGCAGTACAAGCGGAGTGAAATATCGTCATCTTCTTCCCATATACCCGTAGTAAAAATACCTTATTCATTAACTCATTTACCTTGAAGTCTGATGGGATAATTAATCCCCGCACGCCAGACCATTTCGAGTCTAGAGGTTTTCCCGAATTCATCGAATTAAGAGTTGCCAACACAATTTACCTTTATAATTATAATGTTGCTAGTTTCAAAAAGTACAACAAATATTAATAATGAGTATAAGTATATATGATATGAGTTGATGAAGTAAAACATGATATTTTTTGTGTTTTAAACGTGTTTAAAACAAAATGTTTTAAAACGAGTTTTAAAAAGTATGTATTTTTCCAGTGTTTTAAACACATGTTTTAAACATTGCCAACCCTGATTATACTATTACGTTACAGATGTTTTCCTAAATAAAGGTTATCCTAAATTATGGCAACATTTTTAAATGTGACTTAACATCTTATCTTGTAGACTAGCCTACTATTTTCAACCGACTTCCCAAAAAGAAGGAGGTTCTCAATTCGTCTGTATGTTTTTTTTTGTTGTTGTATGTTACGCGATTACTCCGTCAATTGTGAACCGATTTGAATGATTCTTTTTTTAATCGGTAGGGTACATCTCCGAGGTGATCCCATTATAATTTCATCGAGATATGATTAGTATCTCCAGAGATATGACGATAAACGTCTCAAACTTGCCACTGAAACTGACTTGCGGGGCATGGAAGTCGGTTGATTTCGTTTTTAAACTAAATTAAGTAATAACTAGCGGCGCACCGCGGCTTTGCCCGCGTTTAATGGTTCCTCTTGAATCACTATCTATTGCTGAAAACTGCATTTAATCCGTTGCGTAGTTTAAAAGATCTAAGGCCTAAGCGTACAGACAGCGGGAGCTACTCTGTTTTTAAAAGTTTTACAAGAATACTAGTAATGTGTAAACCCACATTGCTAGTAAGATTTTTTAAAACAAATAAAAGTAACTGAGATCTCACAAGTGTAGATTGTCAGAGCTTTACAGTGATAAAATTCTTGGTGTACTTTACGTGAACGAAGTCGCGGATATCAGCTAACTGGTATTATAAATAACTGGCCAAGTGCAAGTCGGACTCGCACTCGTAGGGTTCCGTAACACAGTTAAGTATTCCATAACTATGATTTTTCGCAACTACAAAATTAACTTTGTTTTTCATAGTGTTTGTATGAAAAACAAAGTTATCTTTGCGGTCGCCATATCTCTAAAACTGCTGACTGTATCTCATTCAAACCAATTTTCGTTGAAAGTTTTTATTGAGATCTACAGCATATATTTTTTTTAGATTTTTCACTCCCATACTTTAAAAGTTAGAGGGGGGGGGGGGACACACATTTTACCACTTCAGACGCGCCTATCTTTCAAATGATGGACTTTGAGAAAAAATGATTTTAGGAACCTCAATTTCATTTTTAAAGACCTATTCATAGACACACGTATAGGTTTTAAGAAAAATTTTTTTTTGTTTCAGTTCTATGTATGGGATGCCCCCCCTTAAACTTTTATATTTTTTATTTTTGTATAAAAATCGGATAGCGGTTCACAGAATACATCTACCTACCAAGTCTCAATTCTGTTGTCCTAACAGTTTCGGAATAAAATGGCTGTGACATACGGACGAACAGACAGACAGACAGACATGACGAATCTATAAGGGTTCCGTTTTTTGCCATTCGGCTACGGAACCCTAAAAAAACCTTTTTTGTTAAATACTGAGTTTCTTTGGGTAACGTTTTAACCGACTTCAATAAAAAGAGCTTTTTTCAATTCGACCGTATATAATATATACATATATATGTTATTTTTGTCGCAGATAACTTTGTCGTTTATGAACCGATTTTAATGATTCTTTTTTTGTTGGAAAGGAGATATCCCAAGGGTGGTACAATTGTAATTTCATCGAGATCTGATTAATATCTCCAGAGATATGGAGATAAACACCTCAAGCTTGGTACTGAAAATTAATGGTGCGGCATTTGAAGTTTTCTTTTAGTTTCTTTAAACGATCTTATTTAATTCTTGGCAGACTACTACTATCTGACCTGATGTTAAGTGACAGTGCGGTCGAGGATAGTAGAACTTTAAGTATTGAAAGGGAACTGGCTCCCGAGGACGGCTGCCAAAAAAACCTTAGATGTTTTGCCGAAGAATATTCCAACTTGAGAGGGTGGTAACTCTGATCCACCAGTGAAGATGACGTGTTCACAGCTTTGCGTAAAGCTTTAATTTAAGATCGTTTAAAAAAACTAAAAGAAGCAACTTCCAACGTCGCGCTGGTTATTTTCAGAACTAAGCTTGAGGTGTTTATCTTCATATCTCTGGAGATATTGAACACATCTCGATGAAATTTAAATCACGGAATCAAAGGGACCACCTGTGAAGAAATAAAAAAAAGAATTTTCCAAATAGGTTCAGACGTATTCGAGTAATCGCTGAAAATACATAAAATAAATAGATACATTCGAACATAGAACCATAAGAATAGTCGATCATTTTTCGAAGTCGGTTAAAAGTCACGTCCCGTCTCGTGATGAACTCTTTCATCATAGAATTATATCTTACTTTGTTGCATAACTTTTTGTACAGTTTTTGTGATTATTTTTTAACTTGTTTGTCTAGGCTCGTTTACTCTCTCGGGGCTACTTTTTGCTGGAACCTACAATGATTTTTAGGGTTCTGTACCTCAAAAGAAAACAAGAACCCTAATAGGATCACTTTGTTGTGTGTCTGTCTGTCTGTTAATACCCTTTTTCTCGGCAACGTGTAGAGGTATCAAGTTTATATTCATATCAGACTTCTTCAGCTGCGAATAAATCAAACTTGTAAGTCAATACGATCAAAATATTTGACCGTTTAATTTGCGTATTTTTGTATTGCCCAAGGTACCTATAGGGTAGTTCCTGTTGACCTAGAATCATAAAATTTGGCAAGAAACAATGTCTTACAGCACATTAAGAGGAAACAATCTGAAAATCGCAAATATGAAGTTAAATAACAAAAAAACAAATTACTGTTATTGCATACTTTATTACTTACGGTTGGTTCAAAAGCCATGTCTAGGGGAACGAACGACGATTTTTTTATTTTTGTATGTATATTTACGCGATCACTCCGTCAATTGTAAACCGATTCGAAGTATTCTTCGATTCGATTCGATTCGAGTGAAAACTTCCTTAGCGGCGCTGTGCACTTTCCTTGGGATGGGTAACAAACAAATGTTAAACCCGCGTCAGGTCACGTGTTCTGATCGAAAATTTGTAAGACGGAGCGCAGGGCGCTTGCGCGAGGAGTCATTCCAAAATAAATAAAAATGACTTGTTCAAGTTTTCACTTCTGCCGGCACTCCCGGAGTGCAACCCGTTGTTATTTTATTCGGTAAGGTACATATTCGAGGTGGTCCCATTGTAATTTCATCGAGATCTGATAAGTATCTTCAGAGATAAACGTCTCAAACTTGCTACTGAATCTGACTCGCGGGCATGGAAGATGGTTGTTTTAGTTTTAAACTATCTTAATTACTATAGCTATACCAATACTGTCTACAAGTTTGTAAGGAACCCTCGGTGCGTGACTCAACTCGCACTTGGTCGGTTTTTTGTTGGATTCACCTAGATGATGTCATGGTAGGCGAGTGTTTGGGCGTTCCAATCTATCTTCTTTGTGACTGTCGATTGGTAATATTTCATCTTCGTCTAGATTGCTGGTCTCTTTTGTATAGGATTTTCCATAATTAAGAAGTTTAAAAACTAAAACAACCGACTTCCATGCCCCGCGAGTCAGTAGCAAGTTTGAAACGTTTATCGTCATATCTCTAGATATACTTATCAGATCTCGATGAAATGACAATGGGACCACCTCAGAAACGTACACTATCGATTACAAAAATAATAATTCGAATCGGTTCACAATTGACGGAGTAATCGCGTAACATACCTACACAAAAAAAAAGATTAATTGAGAACCTCCTTCTTTTTGGAAGTCGGTTGAAAAAGGTTAAACCCTAATAAGAGCTTTTTAAGAGGAAGCGTGGGGTGCATTTTTGCATACAAATGTTTTCCCCTATTTCCTCCATGGAAAATGCTTCTAGAGCAAACATTTCATACGAGATCGTGTTAATACTTACATGTACTATTAACTCAAGATTCTGGAAAACAAAAATCTTCTTACGACAATTTCGCTGTGTAAACAGACGCAGGAAATTATCGTCTAGCGATTAGTTATTTGCGAATCTCGTATGACATAATCGTAGGCGAGAATATAGTTCTTGTCTGTATGTAAACAAGATGTTACGATAATCTATGGCGATTATTGCTTGCAATATAGCTAGCGTACTATTTTTCGCCACGAAACGTGCGAGACACTCTCTCGATCTAAATGAGCCTTTAGACAAAGAAACTTGTTTATATTCTTTCGATAATCGTTTTTTCTAGACTAGAAACTCTTCCCGTCTAAACGGGCTTTTTACCCAGTGTCTTTCGATTATTTTTCCAAGATTTAGCACGCTTGTTCAGAAGATACCTATTCACTCCGGACTTGAAGACCCCCAGGAACAGAATCTTGAACTTGATACTGGCGGGTTGGTAAAACTCTGGCCTATATCATCATCATCATTAACAGCCAGTATTCGTCCACTGTTGGACATAGGCCTCTGCTATGGCACGCCACTGAGCTCGATCTTCAGCTCCTTGTTTCCAACTGGGCTATATATCAGTAAACATATATAACTACCTATCTACGTATATTTTCCTATCTCCTTGACCCTTATTTATCATTTACCGTGTTGCAGTTGTCGATTAACAAGCGCATGCATGGACTATTTGCTTGTTGCTACCACATGTGCCAGGCACTAATGTGTTGGGGCGGATCTAGGGGTATAGACTATAGACGACCTCTTAGGACCTTAGATACATACATACATACAATCACGCCTTTTTAGGGTTCCGTAGCCGAATGGCAAAAAACGGAACCCTTATAGATTCGTCATGTCTGTCTGTCTGTCTGTCTGTCTGTCTGTCTGTCCGTCCGTATGTCACAGCCATTTTATTCCGAAACTGTTAGGACTACAGAATTGAAACTTGGTAGGTAGATGTATTCTGTGAACCGCTTTCCGATTTTTATACAAAAATAAAAAATATAAAAGTTTAAGGGAGGGCATCCCATACATAGAACTGAAACAAAAAAAAAATTTTTCTTCAAACCTATTCGTGCGGGGTGTCTATGGACAGGTCTTTAAAAATGATATTGAGGTTCCTAAAATCATTTTTTCTCAAAGTCAATCATTTGAAAGATAGGCGCGCCTAAAGTGGTAAAATGTGTGTCCCCCCCCCCCCTCTAACTTTTAAAGTATGGGAGTGAAAAATCTAAAAAAATATATGCTATATATTATATATATAGATCTCAATAAAAACTATCAACGAAAATTGGTTTGAACGAGATACAGTCAGCAGTTTTAGAGATATGGCGACCGCAAAGATAACTTTGTTTTTCATACAAACACTATGAAAAACAAAGTTAATTTTGTAGTTGCGAAAAATCAAGGTTATAGAATACTCTACTGTGTTACGGAACCCTACGAGTGCGAGTCCAACTTACACTTGGCCAGTTTTTCCCGTTGGGGTAGGCAGAGACTACTTCTTTCCACATGCTATGAACCTGACATACCTCTTTCGCTTCTTCTACTTTCATGAGCGCCTTCATACATGCTCGCCGGTTATAGGTACTTTTGACTTGGCCTTTCTTTAAAACGTCTCCGATCTGGTCGTGATACGTTCGCCTAGGTCGGCCTCTACCGGCTGCCCCATTCACACTCGTCTTAGACCTTAGATAGTTAGATGGTAGATGACTAGACCATAGATGGTTAGGACCTTAGATATTGGACTTCAATGGTCCAGTGGTCCCTGATCCGTTAATATTTTCTGATTTTTACCGCGTACCTGTAAGATGTAGAATGATCTGCCCGCCGCGATCTTTCCATCTAGCTATAGGATGGAATATTTTAAAAAGGGTATCCACAAACTCCTCAAATGTCGGCAACGCATCAACAGCACTCATGGTGTTGCAGTTGTCCATAGGCGACGGTAACCGCTTACGATCAGGCGGGCTGTCTACTTGTTTGCAAACCATAACATAGACAAAAAAAACTGATTTCCACTCACTAGTGGCCACTGAAAAGATCCAGTATCCACCTCCTGGTGCCATCATCAAATAAGCTTCAACATGCTCCAATGACATTTTAATGTGTTTAAATATGTCTACTTAGGCAATTATTGCACAGCCTTTTCAACACAACTTTTTAATTGATCTTGATTTTGAAGTTAACTAAACTTGACTTCATATTTTGATTTCACACTTTATATATATAGCTGATACCCGCGACTTCGTTCGCGTACACCATTAATTTTATCACTGTAAAGCTCTGTCTATCATCATTTGTGCGATCTGACTTATTTAAGTTAATGTGTAAAAATATCATGATTTTATTTTCACAAAAGTAGTCGATGTTCATCCTTACGCTATAAAGTATCTCCTTGTTACATTTCAGTAAGATCGGATCGTCCGTTTAGGCGTGACTAGGTAACAAACAGACAGAGTGACAGAGTTACAAACGTTTTTATAATATTAGTCTGGATTATCTAATACTATAAGAATCTTTGTACTGACATACTGACTGACAGACAACGCTCAGCCTAAACCACTGTTCGTAGAGATTTGACATTTGGAGGGTATATTTGTCTTAGTACGTAAGGGTGTACTAAGAAAGGATTTTCCAAAATTCACCCCTTTAGGGGGGATGAAATGGGGGTTCAAAGTTTGTATGGAGGTACAAGATTAGATAGTATTTTCTATTCGAAACTTCGCACAAGTACTTCAGTAAATAAATTAGTAAATACCTGTTTCAGGCTTTTTCGAAATTCCACCCCTAAAAGGGTGAAGTTGGGAAACAGTCTGAAATCAATATTGTTTCGGATTGCGCAGAAATTTGGCGTGCAGATAAATTTGACGTAGGTATCCGCTAAGAAAGGATTTTTCAAAATTTATTCTTCAAGGGGATGAAGCGGTGGTTCAAAGTTCGGATAGTCATTTTATTAGACATTTCACACTACTGTAAATAAATAAGTAAATATGAGTTTCAGGCTTTTTTTAAATGCTACCCTTAGAGGGTGAACAAAGTCTGAAAATCAATATTGTTTCGAATTGTTCTGAAATGTAGAATGCAGACAGTTATTATGACGTAGGTATCATCCGCTCAGAAAGGATTTTCTAAAAATTCCTCCCGGAAGTTTTAAGTAAATAAAAGGAGTTTCTAACGCGGGCGAAGCCGCAGGGCACTTCTAGTTTAAGTATATAAAGAAAATCCTTAATACACCACTGATCAAATAATATTACCCGTAAATGTGAATTTATTGTGATTTAAGCGGTCGCCTCGCCTCGCCCCCGTTTGGAATACTAACCTGTATGTATGGAATATACATTATCTTGTATCGACAAGAACTTTATCTTTGTTCCGATCTGTACCCCTAGTACGAGTTTTCATCGTAAACGCTTTTGACAGATCTCACATAGTTTTCGACTTATTCTAGCTCCCTGATTGGTTTAAATTTAGTGAAGTGTAGTAACCACTAGAGGCGCTGTACTGTTTTTCATACAACATTTACTCGATATACGATATCGAATTTGGTATGAAAACTCGTACTAAGGGAACTGACGGTCACAGGTTTTAATTAACCGACTTCCAAAAAGGAGGTTACTCAATTCGACCGTGTATATATATATATATATATATAATTATATTTCTTTTATGTTTGTTCGCTGTTAACTTCGTCGTTTATAAACCGATTTTGATGATTCTTTATTTGTTGGAAAGGAGATATCCTAAGGGTGGTTGGTACCATATAATGTAATTTCATCGAGATCTGATAAGTATCTCTAGAGATATGGAAATAAACGCCTCAAACTTGGTACTGAAAATTAATAACGCGGCATTTGAGGTCGGTTATTTTAGTTTTTTAAACTATCTTATTCCTAGCTGCCGAGTTCCAGAAAGATTTTCAGTGCCGGGTAGTGGGAGAAAGGCAGGGATTGGTGTGCTTTGTAGTGCAGACTGAAGTCTCGTCTCACTGCCTTATTCCACGTCCATACGGGCTAAGACAAAGACCAGGTCTTCATGTCATCTGGTTGGATAGTGGTGAAACGCTAGCTTATCAGATATAAAAAAATAAATTTATCATTATTGCTAACTACTTTCTACGACGCGCTAGATACCAAGCTACGACGCGTTGGCATTTTAACTAGTAGTTAAAAGTAAGTATATTATTGATAATATCGTTCAAAAACTAAAAAAGAACCGACTTCAATGCCGCGCTATTCATTTTCAGTACCAATTTTGAGGTGTTTATCTAAATATCTCTGGAGATACTTATCAGACCTCGATAAAATTACCATGGTACAACACTTGGAATATCTTCTTTCCAACAAAAAAAGAATAATCAAAATCGGTTCATAAACGACGAAGTTATTCGCGAACAAACATAATATATATATATATATATATATATACGGTCGAATTGAGAAACCTCCTCCTTTTTTTGAAGTCTAATCTCAATGGGTCAAATCTTATATCACGCGTCGATATAGTATTGTAAATTAATAATGTAATTTCTAAAATATTCCAACCGGACAGCTTTTGGTTTAATAGAATGATATCTATTAATTATAATAATTGAAAGTGCATATTACGATTTTGCATTCGGTGTCGCAATGGCCAGCCATGGCCGATTGGTCATTACTTAACTAATTAGTGTACTATACTTGCTATTTGGCACTTTAATTATCTAGTACATAATTAAGATAGTTTAAAAACTACAACAACCGACAATGCCCCGCGAGTCAATTTCAGTAGCAAGTTTGAGACGTTTATCGCCATATCTCTGGAGATACTTATTAGATCTCGATGAAATTACAATGGGACCACCTCGGAAACGTACCGTACCGATAACAAAAAGAATCATTCGAATCGGTTCAGAATTGACGGAGTAATCGCGTAACATACACAAAAAAAAACATACACACGAATTGAGAACCTCCTTTGTTTTTGAAAGTTTGTTGAAAACTAAGAAACCAACTTCACATGCCGCGATATATCCACTAGCCATAATCATGTCATCAAGGTATACAAATTTGTTTTTGTTGTTTATCTCCATATCTCAAGAGATGATTATCAGATCTCGATAAAATTTTAATTGGACGAAACGGGTGGCATAATATCTATAACAAAAAAATATTTTTTCAAATCGGTTAAGATTTGACGGAGTTCTGAGGTAACAAACATTAAAAAAAACTGGCCAAGTGCGAGTCAGACTTTGTCCCGCACATGGAGGGTTCCGAACGCCATCTATTGAGTTTCTAACGAACTTCTAACACCAACTAAGTAAACGTTAACACAAAGGTAGAAAAGTATTATATAGCAGTAATAGTAGTAATAGTAATTGTAGTAATTAATATTATTAAATATCTGGTTGACCGAGCTTTACTCGGTATTTTTTGCCACTTAAACAGACAAATATGACTCTTCCCGACATCTATTGACGAATAATAATACTATTTTTTTTTATTGATAGCAACTAACTGCTTTACTGATACAGTACTTCTACTCGCCAATAGATGTCGGAAAGAGTCATTTTAAGTTGATTATCAATAAAGTTGATTATTGAAAACACGAATATAACAACATTTTCTGAAAATGACTCCTAGCTAGATCGATTTATCACCCCCGAAATCCCTTGTAGGTATACTAAATTTTATTTAATCGTTGGAGCCGCTTCCGAGATTCAGATTAAGGTAAAGATGATAGCGCCATCTTAGCAACTAGATAGGTGGCGCTGCGCTATCGTAGAAAACTTTTTAAAACTCTTCTTTAATTTTTACCTTTGTTCTGTTCTTAGTATTTGTTGTTATAGCGGCAACAGAAATACATCATCTGTGAAAATTTCAACCATCTAACTATCACGGTTCATGAGATACAGCCTGGTGACAGACGGACAGACAGACAGACAGACAGACGGACGGACAGACGGACAGCGGAGTCTCAGTAATAGGGTTCCGTTGGTACCCTTTGGGTTCGGAACCCTAAAAACAGTCGAATTGAGAACTTCCTCCTTTTTTGTGAAGTCTCGTATAAAATCTCGTATAAAAATCTCTGTAGAGCCGTTTCGCAGGAGTTCGAAGATCGAATCGAACTTGACCGATGGCTTGACTAGGTCGTTGGCTATTTTTATACCCCTAGGTGATAAGGGTGGCCCAAACGCGGGCAAAGCCGCGGGGTGTAGCTTGTAATAAAATACGAATATAAACGAATCTATTTAACTTATTTGAGACAATCTAATTCATAGGCGACTGAACTAGTTAAAAAATGTTTGTCTTAGTTATCATGGTCACTGACAATTAATACGTTTGCATACAAAAAAAAATGTACATTGAGAACTTAATGCTAGAATAAGAATAGCAATTCTATTAGTCATCCTGGAGGTTTTTTTTATATTTCATAGGCTAGCATTTGACCACTATCCCACCTGTTGGTAAGTGGTGATGCGGTCGAAGATGGTAAGCACGCTAGGCCTAGAATGGGAACTGAACTGAAGGTGTAGAAAAATGGTGGTGGCGCAGTAAATTAAACACAAAGAGAGGATACAATAATATGTAATACTAGCAGCGCCTAGCGGCTTCTCCCGCGTAGTTCCCGTACCCGTGAGAATACGGGGATAAAATGTTATGTTACTCTCTGATAATGTAGCTTTCCATTAGTGGAGGAGTTTTTGAAATCGGTCTAGTAGTTTTTGAGTTAAATCGTAACAAACAAACAAAAAATCGACTATTATGTTTCTTTGAAGTGTTACACACTTTATAATTTTGTAAATTGTTAAACACAAATCTAACTTATGACAACAGAAAATAACATAACATCCAAAATTTCATCGTACCGACGGGACTTGAACCCGCACCCCCTCGATAACATGTACAGGTGCTCTGCCTATTAAGCCACGGTCCAATCTATCAATGTGACGAAATTAGTGGATTGCATTTTTTCACCCAATTGTTATCCGGGGGTGCGGGTTCAAGTCCCGTCGGTATGATGAAATTTTGGATTGTGTTTAATAATTTAAAATATCTAATCTTTCCTATCTTCTTCTTCTTCTTATATATAAAAATCAATTGCTGATCGTTAGTCTCGCTAAAACTCGAGAACGGCTGGGCCGATTTAGCTGATTTTGGTTTTGAAATGTTTGTTGTAGTCCAGGGAAGGTTTAATTAAACGGTGAGAAAATATGGAAAAATTGCGAGGAAGATAGTAAACACAACAATTTCATTTTCCCAAATAAACAGTTCTACCTACTTTCCTGTCAAACATTTGACGTTCGTTCCTTCGGTACGGTAGGGTAGACTCTGTTCCACTCTCAAATTGAAATTTGAAGCTCTATTAAATTAAGGGTTTTCATCGACAACATAATATATCCACATTACTTGAATTATGGCGTAGGTGTTTAAATTTTAATATTTGAATTTTAATGGTTGTCCCAGGTTGTCATTGTTGGTTCGTTCAGACATTTTTGTCATTGTATTGACATATTTTGATGGTTGTCATATGGCGTTTCCATACATTCGCTATTTGTGTATAAAAACCGATTAAATAAAATTATAAAGGGGTTCATACAAGAAACGTATTTTTCCGGCAAATATTGTTCAATCGGAACCCTGCGTGTGCGGGTCTGATTCGCACTTGGACAGTTTATTTATATTCGCGGTACGAAGTTCGCCGGGTCAGCTAGTTTATAGTATTAGTTTAGATGACATTATTATTTGTCGACGAGTGCAAAACTTGCAATTAATACGCTATAAACTATTATACTTAACTATATTTTTGACAGAGTTATCTAGGACGATAGGAACTGCGAAATGCTTGCGCAAAAAAAACCAGCTATCGAGGAAAATGCGTATGTATATCTATAAAATATGGATTCTCGTCATAACCATTAATAGGTACAAGACTAATTTATTGGCTGTATACTTACCATTTACCATTACGATAAATTAAACACGCATACAATCATTATTGCTTGATAACAAAGAGAAAAACGAATAGTATTTATTGATTAGAAAAATATAACTGGTAGAACAATTGACGGACTCATTGCTAAAATATGCTGCCGACGATAATTGAAAAAGAACACAGTTATTTTATGTTCCCGAATAGTACGATATGTTTTTGGCGTCCTTTACACGGTAGGTTATCCGTCATTCAAAACCATCAGTCATGACTTGTGGTTGCTGATGCAGCAATCAAAAGTATGTAAATATCGGTCAGTCACCGTCGATCACCCCATTAGACGGTCAGTTATGAATCAGTCACAGCCGTGACTGCCAGCCAGCAAACTGACAGCAAAACCTATCGTATAATGGTCGCCATATAGATATGATTGTTTAAAAACTAAAACAACCGACTTCAAAATGCCGCGCTATTAATTTTCTGTTCTAAGTTTGAGGTGTTTATCTCCATATCTTTTTTTTTTATCTTATAGGCTAGCGTTTGACCACAATCTCACTTGTTGGTAAGTGATGATGCGGTCGAGGATGGTAGTACGCTAGGCCTAGAATGGGATACTCTGGAATGGAATCTGGAATATCTGGAGATACTTATCAGATCAGAGAATTACTATGGTACCACCCCTGTGATATCTCCTTTCCAAAGAATCATCAAATCGGTTCATAAACGACGAAGTTAATTAAATTAACAAAAAATTGAGATGTTGAATCACTAACTACTGCCCACGGCTTCGCACGAATGGCCTACAGAAAACAAGTGACATATTTTTCTTCAGAAATAAATAATATAAAGTACGCTTTTAGAGGCAGGAGAGGGAGTTCTTCCCTCTCAATTGAATAAACAAACTGACAATATCCGAAAAAGCAATAAGGACAATAAAAAGTTAGTCTGTAAAACTAAACTAATAAGTATCAATAATGATAGTAATTTAGTTTTATTTGAACCACTACGAATACCTCATATCCTACTAATATTCACACTAAAACTACGTTAGTACGTAGATAGCCTAAACCCTGGAAAAACAATAGGATTTTTATCCCGATATGCCCACGGAAACGATGTCTACGCGACTAAAACCGCGGGGCACAGCTAGTATACAAAAAAACCTTTACTCATGGTAGGTACAAGTGTATCGTTGAATCCATAGACTCCTGAACTAATAACACTGTGTTTCAGGAGCCAGTAGCTTCTCCTAATCTAATGCTGCAATTTGTTTCAACTCCATCCAAATTATCATCACCTTTGACATGGGAACTCAATCATGTGTATGTTTCAGGTGAGAGGTGGCAGCACAGGAGTGCCTCCTCCCCAGCCACCAGCGCTGGAGGAGAAGCGGTCACCTCTGCAGCCGCAGCAGCAACAGCAGCATCATCATCAGCAGCTGCAGCAGCAACAGCAGCATCATCAGCAGCTGCAGCAAGTCAGACAGACGCAGCCATATCCAGGTAAGAACTTATATATATATATATCTTTAATTAATTAATACATTCCTGGAGAGTGGTCTTCTTTGAAGCCAGAGGTACCGAGTTCAACCAGTGTGCACCAGTGGACTTTTCTATTGAAGAAATTGACGTGCGTTTTTCACAGTGGCCCTCCGGTGAAAAAAAACATCGTTAAGAAACCCTCAACCAACCCCCGCATGGTGGTAGGACACTATCTAGTATCCGCTTGGCCAGCTACCACCCTCAAGTTAGAAAATATGTCGCCAAACATTTAATATGTTCCGGCAGCTATACTTGAGAGCCAGTTCCCATTCTAGGCCTAGCGTGCAACCAAGCTACCATCCGCGACCGCATCATCACTTACCAACAGGTAAGATAGTGGTGAAAGGCTAGCATATGTTATGTTAAAAAAAACTAGACGTATTACTGATAATTTTTTTGTATAAGCTGGCTGGCAGCGGTTGGAAACAAAGAGCTGAAGATTAAGCTCAGTTGCGTGCCATAGGAGAGGCCTATGTCCAACAGTGGATGAATACTGGCTGTTAATGATGATGATGAATTGATGATGATAGGCTAGCGTTTTCAATTCACCTGTATTTTTTATTTTATTTTGTTACCTCAGAACTCCTTCATTTCTTAACCGATTTGGATTTTTTTTTGTTTGAGATAGTAGATATACTTCCCGTTTGGTCCCAACGTAATTTCATTGAGATCTGATGAGTATCTCCAGAGATATGGATATAAACACTTCAAACTTGGTACTTATACTTGGTACGCGGCATTTGAAATCGGTTCTTTTAGTTTTATCATGTAGGTATATGCTGACTCTACCTTGTTTTTGCCAACAGAACCCCAAGCAGCACCAGCCCTGAAGCCAGCCCTTGTGAAGGCACCTAAAAACGCGAAAGTTAATGCTAAGGTAAGTTCTCAAACTCATCATCAACACTAAATAAAGATAATGACATTTATTACAGAATTTTAACAGTTGTACCATTGATATAAATAGATAGATGCGGTACTCACTCTTATGCCACGTAAACATAATGGAACTAGAAACAACTACATGGAAACACGAATTTCTAATGTCGAGCTTGATGTGCATGAAGAACAGAGGAAGTCATTGTAAATGGATCTGCGATAATTGCACATGTAATTCTGTACGTGCTACACAAACGCCAGTTTGATTGTGACTAAGGTGAAATTAGGTTCGGGAACCTAATTCATACGGTCCACATTGAGGAGAGAGATCTCTTAACTCTCTTTTTTATATATGTCTATATCGATGAGTTTTACTTTAATTTTCTTAAAACAATGTATCAAATTAAACTACTCAGCACAAATTTACGTGTTACAAGTTATTAAATAATTACAGTATATTTATCGATGACTATAACAGTAGATACATTTGACAGTGGAAGTAGGATCATTAAATTGCCAGCGGCCAAACTAGCTATGCCTGTATCTTGGGTGCTCAAATACCCTGGGGAGAGAATTACCGAGACATAGTCTGTACATGTATACGTCGTTTTTAAATCAATACTGTAGTAATACTTAATAAATCTTAAATAATAAATAATAATACTTCTATAATTGTTTTTAAAATCTGAGAATACTTAGGTCCTTTTACAGTTCAGTCAAATGAATTAATGTTTGGATTGAGATTTAGAAATTACGTAAATGATCCTATGTTTAGGTAAAGATTTACTGTCTCACTTAACATTTCGAACAGACAACATATTTAAATATGAAAATAAAGTGAATAAATGAATAATAATAATAAATATCTGTAATAGGTAAACGTCATCGCTTACCATCAGGCGAGCGTCGTGCTTGTCCTATTACTTTATATCATAAACAAATATATATATATATATATATACTTGTGCTAGGATTAGAACCAGCGACCTCTTTCTTTGAAGTCAAGCCATCTACCCCTTACGCCAACTGGAGTAATAAATGTAGCATTGTAGTTAATAACTTTTACTTATTTATGGAGTCCGACCGAAACTGGTTTTCTGGCCGAAACCGAATATTCGGCCGTGGCTTCAGTTTCGGCCGAAACCGAAACCGAAACCGAAACTCACGTGGTCGATTATAAAATTCCTTAAAATACTGAAATTTGGTGCATTTTACCCATTATTCTGCATTCATTGCGACATACGATTATTTTAGGACTATATCTACACTAATACTCCCATCTACGATTGCTACAGAGCTATCCGGACGGCGCACGACAATTCCCAAACAGGGCCGCCAGCGTCCGCCAAAGCGTTGCCGCGAAAAACGAAGTTAGGCGAGCGTGTACGACAACTTCCGAAATCAGTTTCGGTTTCGGCAAAAGTTTCGGCCAATTTTGGCCGAAACCGAAACTGGCACCGAAATTTGAATTTTGGCCGAAACCGAAACCGAACTTTCGGTCGGACACTTCTTATTAACCATCTTACTTGATTGTTCAATTAATCCTTGCATAATTATTGAGATAATACTAAATAAACATTTGGGTTATTTAAAGTCAATATCAATAGCATAATTAACTTGTGAAATTGAATAATTAATATATTCGTTTTATTGGTAATTGTATTATTATGCTAATTTAGTTTAATTCTTGTATAATAAATAGTTAGCGTTTTGGAAATGCTGTAAGCAGACTATTTTCTGAAATAAATAAGTAAATAAAATAAATAATTTAAGATCGTTTAAAAACTAAAAGAATCGACTTCAAACGTCGTGCCAGTCAAAGTAGCCTGCAGTAAGTAGCATTATAAATGTATATATATATATTTATAAATGCATCGTAATACAAATGTTGAAATATTAAAAACGACTCGCCCGATTTTGTTAAAATTTAAATGGGTCCACCTGGGAAGGGTACCCTTTGAAACAAAGAAAAAAATTTTCTAATCGGTTCAGGCATCTTCGAGTAATCGGTGAACGTTAATGAAATTTAAATAATATCGTTTAAAAAACTAATAAGAACCGACTTCAATGCCCCGCTAATTATGTTCAATACCAATTTTGAGGTGTTTATCTCCATATCTCTGGAGATACTTATCAGACCTCGATTAAATTACCATGGTACCACACTTGAAATATCTCCTTTACAACAAAAAAATAATAATCAAAATCGGTTCATAAACGACGAAGTTATCCGCGAACAAACATTTAAAAAAAAATATATACGGTCGAATTGAGAAACCTCCTCCTTTTTTTGAAGTCGGTTAAAAAAGATTTCGATGAATTGAGAACCTCCTCCTTTTTTGTGAAGTTTGTGTATAAACAAATAATAGCACAAGTTATATCACCTGCTTATAACAGATATTGTGGCACGTATTATACAGTCGGTTTTGCATGTCATTATACTGCGTCTTACCATAAGACTTTGCAGATGCTGAGTCTCACTTGTCCTGTAATTTTACTGTACACTTCTCTCAAAGCTTTTTTATAGCGCATAGACTAGCATTGGGCCTCTTATTCACCTGTTAGTAAGTGAATATTATGTTTCTTTGAAGTGTCACACACTTTATATTTTGCCACCAATGCATAATTGGGTTAACAAATGCATCCACTAATTTCGTCGTATCTATGGATCGAACCGTGGCATAATTGGCAGAGTACCTGGACGTGTAATCCGGGGGGTGAGGGTTCGAGTCCCGTCGGTACGATGAAATTTTGGATTGTGTCTAACAATGTTAGTAAGTGATGATGCGGTCGAGGATGATAGCACGCTAGGCCTAGAATGGGAATTTCAATTTTTTATTCAATTTCAATTTCAATTGCCACTGCCGGAACACAGATGTTTAGCGACAGATTTTCCAACTTCAGGGTGGCAGCTGGCAAGTGGCTGACACTAGACAGTGTCCTACCACCATGCCGGAGGTTTCTTAACGATCTTCCTCCTTCCGGAAGGGCCACTGTGAAATGTGCACTTAAAAATGTTTGATAGGAAATGCCATTGGTGCACGGCGGGGTCAATCCTCGCCACCTGTGTCGTCTAAGCCGGCCATTCTACCACTGCGCCACTGGGCCTTCAAACTGAACTTCTATTCCACGACATAATTTATTAATAGAGGTGGTACCTTCCCAAGCGGACTAGCAGAAGCTCTACCACTAAAATATTTTTTGTAGGTAAAGTAATTGCAAATATCATAAAATTCAAGGTCATAGTATTATTAGCATAACATCATACTAACTAATATAAATGCGAAAGTATGTGTGTGCGTGTGTGAGTCAGTATGTTTTTGTTTACTCCTTCATGCTAAAACATGTGACTGCAAAATCACTCAGTTTTGGAATTGGTCTCACAACCATAGTGGCCAAGTTCCGGTATGATGTTCGGTTCTAGCCAGTATGGAAGACAGGTTGAAGTAGTTGCGTAGTTAAAAAGTAAAAAAAAGAAGTTTAAAAACTTAAACAACCGACTTCAATGGCCCGCGAATCAATTTCAGTAGCAAGTTTGAGACGTTTATAGTCATATTTCTAGAGATACTTATCACATCTCGATGAAATTACAATGGGACCACCTCGGAAACGTGCCCTACCGATTACAAAAAGAATTATTGGAATCGGTTCAGAATTGACGGAGTAATCGCGTAACATACACAAAAAAAAACTAATTGAGAACCTCCTCCTTTTTTGTGATGTCGGTTAAAAATCACGCCTTTTTCCTGTTGGGGTAGGCCTACTAATAAATACAAAGTCTCTTATTCGTAGGGGTGGGCAGAAACTAATTCTTTCAACATGCTACGTTTTTTACATATCATTATAATCAGCCGGTATCAATCAGTCCACTGCTGGACATAGGCCTCTACCAAGATACTCCACTGAGCCCGGTCTACGGCTCTTCTTTCCCAGTCTACTACCGCTTTGCGTATGTCCTCACTCCACCTGGGCCCTTTGGAGGTAAATATAATTCATAATTTTTTATTTGCAAAACTTAGCTCATCAGAGATAGAGTTTATAAATAGCTTATGGTAATAAGATAGCATCATATGAGCTCTGAGTCTCACACTAGGGAATCTCTGTGTCGTGAGATTCAGTCTCTTCCAGTGTTGGATTAGATTAGTAATTCGGTCGCTCAGCGAACTATGGAGAGAGCTATCCTCAGTATTTCTCTGCGGGATACAATCCGGAACGAAGTAATTCGCCAGAGAACTAAAGTGATCGACATAGCTCAACGGATTAGTAAACTGAAGCGGCAGTGGGCTGGTCATATCTGCCGCAGGACTGATAACCGTTGGGGTAGACTTGTCCTTGAGTGGAGACCGCGAATCGTAGGCAAACGTAGCGTAGGACGTCCTGTGACCAGGTGGAGCGACGACATACGAAAAGCGGTGGGCAGTGATTGGAAGAGAGGAGCCGAAGATCGGGCTCAGTGGAGTATCTTGGGAGAGGCCTACGTCCAGCTGTGGACTGACACAGGCTGATTATGATGAGTAACTAGGTGCAAACTTATTACTATTTTAAACAAAGTTTTACATAACTTACAGTTACACAAAAATAGAAAAATAGATGACGTAGATTAACATATAGGGTACTATTAAACACGGGTGAACCCGCGAGGCAAAGCTAGTAGCTATATAAAAACAGTGTATTTGCTTGATCACTGCCACGTAGGCTAACTTTTTTAAACGCTTTATGACGCATATAAAATTATTAAGTATATATTTTTTAATATGCTGGAAACACCGAGGCTAGTTTAAATTAAATTTATATTTAAATAAATTACAAAATTATTCTTTAATCTCTCTGTCTACAGTGGCGTAAAATTTTTATATTTTCCCTTCTTGTATAATAGGAAAATGCTCAAAGCCACAGAGGAAAATGAGCTTTGTGTTATATGTTATTGGATCCAATTTTGTCAACGCTAGAAATTATTAATTTGATTTATTGGTCACCGCGACTGTATAATCGAGGCTCGGGTGACCACGGCCTTGGGAAATGAAGGATAACTAATAGGCAACATTCAATTATATTTTAGAGCATTATATTGATTACTATCTCAACTGTTGGTATGGTAAGTAGCACTGTAATATAATATACCCTAGTATCTAGTGTGGTTATGAAGTACGAATCACATCAAAATATCTCAAGGGAACGGGCGCAGTGCAAGTGACTAACTCGATTTCGGAATGCCAGAGTTGCGCTTTCGATCAGGCAACTATTATAAAAAAAAAAATAACAAAACTTTATAGTTACTATCTATATTCGTTAAATTCAGAGTATCATGGCACTTCGTCATCGTCACTTACCATCACGATTGAAGCCGCGTAGGCGTGCCCAGTTAAATAAAATATTACGTAACAGTTTCGTCTCGGCGCTGTCTCATAATTTCCGTGCGTCATGGTCGCCGTGCGCGTTGGTTTCTGCGCAAAAACATGTTTCCATGCCACTATGTGTTGGGTTTTATTATTGTTTAGCGCGGAGTTTTAGTGATGTACCTACCTGAACTTTTGATTCGAATTCATTAATTTATTCGACGATTTTTAATTGAAACTGTTCAACCGACTTCCAAAAAGGAGGTTCTTAATTCGTCTGTGTTTTTTTTGTGTATGTTACGCGATTACTCCGTCAATTCTGAACCGATTCCAATGATTCTTTGTGTAATCGGTAGGGTTCGTACGTTTCCGAGGTGGTCCCATTGTAATTTCATCTAGATGTGATAAGTATCTCCAGAGATATGTCGATAAACGTCTCAAACTTGCAACTGAAATTGACTCGCGGGGCATGAAAGTAATCTTAATATTATATAACATCGCTTTACACATTTTTATCCATCTATAGCATTTCGCTTTACAGCCGGTGTTGATTGGTAGATATGATGTATGACATTTATGTCTAGCTGTGATTGGCGGACGCTTCCGCAGCCATATTTGTATACATGCTAATGTGTCATGTCAACTGCTGTCATAGTAGCTAGCTACCATAGCTACACTTGTCTACACTGCATCATCTTGTGGTTTCATAAAACCATAGACTAACTAACTAATGTTTCACCGTTATCTCACCTGTTGGTAAGTGACAACAGTCAAGGATGGTAGCACGTTACGACTATTATTTGGTACTAGCTCTCAGGTACAGCTTTCGAAACACATATATATTTGGCGACAGGTTTTCCAACTTGAGGGCGGTAGATGGCCAGGCGGACACCAGACATCATTTCATTACCCTACCACTACGTACTAAACGTAGTTTATATAATTGAGATGTTTAAAAACTGAAACAACAGACTTTGATTCCCTGCGAGTCAGTTTCAGTAGCAAGTTTGAGACGTTTATCGTCATATCTCTGAAGATACTTAACAGAATTCGATAACATTACAGTGATGCCACCTCAGAAATGTACCCTATCGATTAAAAAATAATCTTTCGAATCGGTTCAAAATTCACGCAATAATCGCGTAACATACATACAAACAAAATAAACAAAATAAAACATACAGGTGAATTGAGAGCCTCCCCCTTTTCGGAAGTCGGTTGATAAAAATACTAGTTAGTGCATGCATACTGGCTTACAAATAACTCGTAATCTAATATACTGCAATAAGCGGGGTTATCGCTCAAAGCAATCTCTTCCTGAAAACCTTTACAGTTTAGACGGATAGTATCAAAATCAAATTATTTAAATAACATTGACCATGTATATTTTGGTTCCAACATATCTTATATCTTGTGCGTTTTGGCTGATAATAGCTGTTAATTTTTCTCAGGCTATCATTATAATAATATTCAATTTTAAAAGGAAAATCGTTATTTACGTTCAATTAAATCTAAGGTTATTAGCTAATCGATTGCAATTTAGTGGCATACTACTAACGTGCGGGATTTGCTGTAATCGTCAAGGTCTGGCATTAGAATCCTACCATTTAGGAGAAAATCTGCCGCCATAACCTTACGGTATTCCGGTAGCACACAGCCCTTGAGAGTCAGATTATTCTAGTCCGAGCGCGTTCGTCTTCGACCACATTATCGCACCAGTATCAGTCTACTGCTGGGCCTCTCCCAAGACACGCCACTTCAAACTCGATCTTCGGCTCTTCAGTCCAATCAAATGACTAATGTAAAACAAATTTCTTTTTTATGTTCCCGTCATAAATGCGTACTGAATAAAAGTCCAGGTTTAGAAATCTCTTTTCCGATCTAACATTGAGACGTGCACGCATCAGCAAACGAGTCGATTTAACTAGGTACCTACCTAGTTAATTTATTCGTATCGTATCCGATTCGAAACACGTGCGTTTATTTTCACATCACTATACCAGCCAGTCCTCCGAGCATTCGCGTTGTGGACGGTCGCGCGTCTTTCCCGCGCAATTTAAAAACGAAATTCCATCGCGTTCCATTTATAAAAATATTGACGTTTGTGTTTATTTTTCATAAAGTGGAAATTCTGTGGTGCCAGTTGGATTGCGTTCGTATGGAATTCTCTTTTTGAAATTCTGGTGACACAGAATTTAAACACTGTTTATGTTTTTTTCTGTATTTTTCTCATTTTATCGGCTTCGCTCAGGCGTAACATTGTTATCGAGGAGTGTTACATATGCGATTAATGCTATTATGGTCGGAGATAAGGCTTTAGTGTTCACTGCCAAGTGTTTTTACTTGCATTTGAGTGTTGTTTAACTTGCCTGGTTTATCGACAGTCAATACTTACGGAAAATGTATTTATAGTGCTTGTAATATTATTAAATGTTTACTGTTCTGCGTCGAGAAATTTTTGAACCAACTTTGCAAAGGAAGGTGTGCTAATTTCATGTTTTTTTATGTCACATAGGCTAGCGTTTCAACACTATCTCACCTGTTGGTAAGTGATGATGCGGTCGAGGATGGTAGCACGCTAGGCCTAGAATGGAAACTGGCTCTCAAGGATAGCTGCCGTAACACATTAGATGTTGGGGCGACAGTTTTTCTAACTTGAGGGTGGTAGCTGGCCAGGCGGATGCTAGATAGATAGATATAGACACAAAATGACAACATTACAACCCTGGTAGGGTATCGCAACATTTTATGATGATAGTGTCCTACCACCATAATAACATAATATTATAACATGTTTTATAACATTCCGTGTCCACATTATCTGAAACATGTTAAATAACAATGTTAAAGCATGTTATGTTATATAGTCTGTACGCATCTTAAAGCTATGAGCTAAGACCGTGGCTTGCCCGATAGTGTATGGTGCTTTATAAGATAAAATAATATTTATTCTGATTGATATGATATTTGTACATGTCATAAATTAAAATATTTACACATTACATATTAGGCCCGATCTGGGATTTCATGGATTATTTGAACATGAAACTCGCACTCGCTCATAGATTGAAATAATTTATGATATTCGCGTTCATAATATTAGTACGGATTAGATTGTTTACAAAACGAATAATTTAAAATCGTGTACAAAACGCAAAAACCGTCTTCACATGCCGCGATAGTCAAAGTACTGGCTAGTTATAATCATATCATCAAAGTATACACATTTCCTTCTCCGTATCTCCGGAGATAATTGTCAAATCTCGATAAAATTTGAATGGGACCAACGGGAGGCATAATCTCTCAAACAACATTTATAATCCCTATATGCCCACGGGAACGATGACTACGCGAGTAAAACTGCGGGGCACAGCTAGTTAACATTAAATTGAAACCTATCAAAACGATACCATGATCAAAATAAACGAATAAATATATTTTGTTTTAAAATATATTTATTTGTTTATTTTTGTTTTATAAGTCGGATTTTTTATTATTACTTGGACTTCCCATGGCCCGAAGATGGTCTCCATCATCAGACCATCTCGATGCTACCGTAGCATGGCATTGTCATCCGATTTACCTATGTATGAAAAATTAAACTCAATCGAACACAGGGAAATGGGTTAAATTTAACCTGTAAAATATGATTACTCACAGACACCAGGACAGGTGAAATTATTAATTATTATTTATTATAATATTATTATTAATATTTGTTTAATTATCGAGGGCCCGTGGCGTAATCGGGAGAACGGTCGGCTTTGATGCCGTGGTACCGAGTTCAAACCGCCGTGCACCAATGGATTTTCTATAGAAAAATTTATTTACGCTTTTCACAGTGGCCCTCCGGTGAAGGAAAACATCGTTAAGAAACCAACAACCCCCACATGGTGGCAGGACACTATCTAGTATCCGCCTGGCCAGCTACCACCCTCAAGTTAGACAATCTGTCACCAAAAATCTAATGTGTTCCGGCAGCCATCCTTGAGACCCAGTTCCCAGTTCCATTTGTTGGTGCAAATCGATGTTGCCATTTTTCTTCAAAACGACTAGTCCGATTTTGATGCAGTTTTCAGTCATAGGTTCGTGTTTGATTGGTGCATGTTCTTAAATAGGTGTTACGGTGTCAACTCACCAAAGGGCGTTGCAGTAAACTATTGTTTGTGCAAATCCATGTTGCCATTTTTCTCCAAAACTAGTTCGATTTTGTCTTTAAACGGTTCGTAATTAAGTAATCAGTGGTGGTTCTTAGATAGATGTTATGACGTTAATTTTCTATAGGACATTGTCGTTGGTGTTTCTGTTTATTTTAAATTTTAATTTTGTTACTTGTTATACAATATATATTTACCGATTTCACCAACCATTTCTACCAACTTATTTTTAACTACATTCTTAGTTATCGGGGATTTGAATAAATTATCAATACGGTAAATCCAATGTACAGACTATGAGGAAAATGTACTTGGTTATTTATACGTGTACTTACTCGACTGCGGCGAAGCCCAAATGGAGGGGCTGTGTTTGACCTGTACGTTTCTATGTCCGCCCGTAACTACTCTTAACGGCTCAACCGATTTCGATAAATGATACGTCATAAGATTTGTCTTGATGGCGCGAGTGTCACTGGCTACATAAAATGCTCAAATTATCAAAATGGCGGATTTTATGCGCTGTAACGTATCGTCACTTACCAACAGGTGATATTTTGATCAAACAATAGCCTCTTTTAACAATGTGGGTTGCACTTTACTAGTATTCTTGTTAACCCCTCCAACTAAGCTAAATATGCTTGTGTCTGGAGTGGGTTCACGTCATATTTTATTTATATGTATCCAAAAAATACATACATACATAGACTGCTAAAATATAACATAACCCTTCCTTTTAACATTGCCGCGGTCGAGTAAAATATTGAATAATGCACAGCGGACTTAAGCAACTTTATGATTCAATAAAAAAATAGATGCGGCTTTGATGTAATATTGCAATAATATCCTTAAAGATATAAAGTTATTTCATGACTCAAAATGGTTCACAGCAATAGGTTGTCTGTTTAAGTAATTTTTTTTATGATATATCATTATCATAGATACATATAGGTAGCAAACAAGCCGTCCTGATGGTAAGTGGTCTGTTCACCGTCTATTTACATGTACGTTCATTAAGATATTGTACTATTATATATGCTGTACTACTGCGACGTTCGAATTACATATACAAACATATATGAACAAAAGTACATGCAAACTAAAACGTGTACTTGGTCGTACTCTGATATTTCATTTAATAAAGTAATTTAAGATCGTTTAAAAAACTAATTAAATAAATAATAGTTTAAAAAAACTAAAAAAATACGCTTTTATAGAAAATCCAACTAAAAAAATAGAAAATAAATTTTAATAAATTTGAATTAAAAATAGTGTAAGAAAAAATGATTTTATTGTAAAAAAAAAAGCGTGGGGTGCATGGTATCAATAGTTCCAAATATTTTGTGAACAGATATGACTAGAAGGGTTATTTTGATTATATCCTGAAAAGCACCCCACGCTTTTATTTACAATAAAATCATTTTTTCTTACACTATTTTTAATTCAAATTTACTAAAATTTATTTTCTATTTTTTAGTTGGATTTTCTATAAAAGCGTATTTTTTTAATTTAAACTATTATTTATTTTTCATTTTTTAGTCGATTTTTTTTTAATTTTTTTTTTTTTAATTTTTTTATTTATTGTCATCTGTCCTTAATAAGTATGCCAAATTTCGAGTTCATCCGACGTTTTGAAGGGGGTTAAAATCATGTTCAAAGATTCCGTTACATACTAACATACAAACATACATACGTCTGAAGCTAATAAAAGCGTATTAAAAATAACTTTAAATGTTAGTAATCTTCTGAAGCAAATGTGAGGTATTTATCTCCATATCTTTATAGATACTCATCAGATGTCGATGAATTTACAATGGGACAATGGATCTCAGGTGTATAAATCTAATAACTATAACATACTTTGTCCTGACATACTCACTGACTGACTTACTGACTTAGAGAAGAGACAACGAACAACCTTAACAGCTAGTCGTAGGTCGTAGTACATAAGATTAGATGACAGCTGAATGGTTCATTACTTTTGTTTTTTTTCTAATTCAAAGCGTTAAAATTTTTCTGCTTTTGCTATGTTTACTTGATAATTGGTTATGATTTATTTTATGATTAATGATTTTGACGTGTGTATGTGCGTATATTAATACTGTCTACATACTGAATAAATGCTTTGATTCTTTGATTCTTGATACATCCCTAGGAAGTTAAACAACAATAAAACCAGCGAAGTCGAGTTGGACTCGCCCACCGAGGCTTCCGTACCAACTTCTCAAATTAGGTTAAAGTACAAACTTAACTTTGTAGTTCGATCCATAGAAAATGTATGGCACCAACTACAAATAACATGTTTGTAGTGGCACAGAATAAATAATAATACAAGTAGTGATAGTAAATTAACTTTGTTTTAGTTATTACACTACATATTTACAGTTTTCAGATTTATTCCTATATAAGTGGTATTAACAACGGGAAATACCCTATAGGTTTTGATTCCATTGTGAAATAGCAAAATATACGACATAAACGGTCATATCTTTTGATCGCGTTGACTTACAGGTTTGATTTTTTCACAGCCGAAAGATACCGTAAACTCATGTATTTCGTATAAGTTTCAACTTGATACCCCTATGCGTTCCTGAGATAAAGGGTCTTGACAGACGGAGAGGCAGACAGACATACGGACATACTGAGAGACGGACAACAAAGGGATCCTATATGCTTTTTTTTTTAAGGTGAATCGCCTGGTGTAAACTCGGCATTATCAAAACAGTTGCCGCTGTAGCCTTAACACTTCCTATGTCCGTCTCATTGGTAAATCAGAACAAAAACAATAATTAATATGTGTATAACATCGCCATGGTTAAATGCTTGGTGCGGTGCCAACATTATTTTCAAACTGATTATTGTGTAACAGTTTGTTTATGTTGTTTATCTTATACCTACGTATACTGGCGGGAAGACCTCGGTGTAATAAACCGAAGCTTTTATTTAACTTGCTGAGTTAGTACCTATGTATGTCGCAGCCAACTAGCCTTATTAGCCGTTCAATCAAAAGCCTAGCCTCTTTACTGTGAACTAGCGGCCTGAATGATTTTTAGCCGTAGCGTTTGTTACAAAATCTAATAAACTGTCTTAGTCTGACACTAAGGCAACGCACTAGAGAACAGATACCACCGCGTGCGCCGACGAGCGTAGCGAGGAGAACCGCGGCAACGCCCACGCGTCACTAGAACCGACGTCATGGCATTTAAACGAAGGTACAGGAGACCTTCAAATGGCTGAATATTATTCAGGCCGCTAGTTTAACGGCGCTGTTTAGTAAAAAGGCTAGGCTGTTGTTTGAACGGCAAATTAAGCTAGTTACGTAATGTGTTGGTCAAATCTAGAAAGCTAAATTAGAAACTCTTCTTGCCGTTCGATTGGACTCAAACGCTAGCCTATCCATACATCCATACTTTACTAATATTATAAAAACGTTTGTAACTCTGTCACTCTGTCTGTTTGTTATCTAATCACGCCTAAACGGACGATCCGATCTTACTGAAATGTAACAAGGAGGTACTTTATAGCATGAGGATGAACATAGGCTACTACATTCTTGGTGTACGTGAACGAAGTCGCGGGTTTCAGCTAGTAAGATACTAAAAATAAATTCACAAACTAAAACCAAAATACTGAAAAATCACAACCATCAACTTACTTGTAATAAATATGTTATTGTATTTCATACATATTCAATGTATGAAATACAATATGACATACATAAAATGAATCGTGGTGTTCAGTGGATAACCGTGGTCGTATGCTACTTTGCAGAATGTTTTGTTTTGTTACGGTAGGTAGGTGTATACGACCTCGGCTATACATACATACGATCACATACCGGTCAAAAACATAACCCTCCTTTTTGTTAATTGGGGTAAAAAACAATCTTACTATCTTTTGAAACTTTGACATAAACTAGACACCTTCTGTTTCGTAGTCGACTAAACTTATTCATAGGTACGTTCTAACGACTTGTCTCTCACAGAGGTCATTCTGATCGAACTCCCCAATATTGTGCAAGGAGGTAGGCAGAAATTAAATTCTTACGAAAGCGCGTTGCGAAAACTGTTTTGATAGTGCGTCTTTTTAATTTTATTAGACTTCTTGATTAAGTTGGGCTTGTTAAAATTGACGGCTTATAACCTCAGATTTCTGGTAGGAACGCAAACTTTAATCTAGATTAAGCATTTTTACATTTTTTTCTGTCTAAAAAGTTATTAAAAAGTTTTAGTATGTTGTTATTTTCGTATATAGACATGTCCATTGATATGACAAGGCATGTGAGACTTTTTCACCGGTTCATTATATTGTAACAGATAAGTTATCTGACAGATGAAGCCATATAAAAGTTGTCAAAAATCTGTCAGATCAAGGACCAATGAAACTGGCCCATAAAGATCTTTGTCTACGGATAACAGGCGCAATATAGTGACGTGCAAAATTATGGCCATACGGAATGTTGCGTGCCGATGTATCTGTAATAGGTAGAGTCATCGAGCATGTCCTGTAGCCTTAGTACGAGTTTTCATTATTATTATCATTATATCAAACAAATTTTGTATGAAAAACAGTACAGCGCCTCTAGTGGTTACTACACTTCACTAAATTTAGACCAATCAGGGAGCCGGAATAAGTCAAAAACTATGTGAGATCTGTCAAAAGTGTTAACGATGAAAACTCGTACTAAGGGTACCGTATTTTTATCTATCAGGAAAAATACATTTATGTAAGTTTTCCGTTATTAAAATTTGAAACCCATTTTCCTAACACTTTTTGGTATTCAATAAAGCTAGAATATGATATATTTATGTAATATTGGTAAAAAATCTTAAACTTGGTACTGAATATTTCTTGTAAAGTCGGTTTTGGGACAATTGTTTACCATAGAGATGTTCCCTACCCATGAATAAAATAGTTATTCGAATCGGTTCACAATTGGCCCAGTAATTGTGTAAAAAAGTCCAAAAGAAATATAAATTGCTAGTCTATGTCATTTTATTACATCTATGGACTCTAGCCACTTTCATTATTTTCATTGGCAATAAGTATAAACAAACATTTGATATAACCCTTTTACTTTTATTATCTATCTTTCCAAAGTCTTTATAAAATTTAACCACATGCTCACTTTCAAATTTAAAAGCAACAAAGGTACAAAGAAAAACTCAAGAATAAAACAATTTATTACTTACCACTCAATTTTACAACGTTCAAAAACCAATAAAAATCGAGTTGCCTTTTTACACTATCCGTAATCCGGTCCCGTTGCATATCTAATCGACGTGAAAAGGATATGGAAAGAGACAGAATGAATAAACTTGTATGCGAGACAAGGACGGCTATTAGCCAGCCAGCTACGTCACGAACACGTGCTAAAAAACTCAAAAATAACTCTTATTTTCAAGAGCATCGCGCTCATATTTCATAAACAGACTCGTTTCAACAGTTACGAAGTGCATTCCTAATTTAAATTGCCACGTCACAGTATTGCAATTTTTCACATGGTTACGCGGCAAATGCATTCTCCATTTAAAATTATTCTTTGGTGTTGCCATATTATGCTAACGGTTAACGGCTTCTGTAGTTACTAGGGCGTTTAAAAATAAACCTTGTTAGTTCCTGGAGACTCTACAGGTGGCGTACATTAGAATAAATCAAATACAATACACATAATATACAACAAAGCACAGTTACACCGGTTCCTGATAAAATTTCAGATAGCTATCTGACAGATGACGCTATACACAAGTTGTCAAACATCTGTCAGATGTGACAATCTCGTTATTCGTTTTCAATTTATGTATATGCCGCTTTTATTCCCTTTCCCCTTTCATAATTTTTACATTTGTAACATTAAATGACTTTTGCCTTAACCGTGGAACTTTTTTTTTCACCACACCAACATCGAATAAGTAGGGTGCAACAGTGCAAAATACGTAAAACATGGATTAGACTGCTAAAACAACTCTCGGGTTAGGCTTTGTCGTAGTCAACTAATAAATGTTAAATAGTAAAGATTTGATATTTTGTTTGTTTGTTACGATTTAACTCAAAAACTACTGGACCAATTTAAACAATTCTTTCGCTAATGGATAGCTTCATTATCAGCGAGTAACATAAGCTATATTTTATCCCCGTATTCTCACGGGAACGGGAACTACGCGGGTGAAACCGCGAGGCGCTGCTAGTAGAGTTTAAAAATATGCTTCCATCCGTAGAGTTGAGTGTTGCCATTTAAAGATAAGGAGAACATACTAGTTCTTGACATTTTCCCTGTAAGGTTACAAAACAGGTTTTTTATTTGATGTGGTTGTTGAGTTGACAACAGGATCTTTGATTAAAATAATATAGTCTTGGAATATTAATGTTATTTAATTAATATCTCGTTTAAAAAATTGTTAGCTAATAGTAAATTTTAAACTTTCGCGATTTACACACATAATTATATTGTAATACGGGACTTATCGCGCTAAAAACATAATTTTATTTACGATTTTCCAGAAACATTTTTAGTGCTCTTGAGAAATTGTTTGGAGGGAAATTATTTCCGGTACAGTGGTCAGCATTACCTCCAGATGGATGGTGTTGCCATGGGAAGTCCTGTGGCACCGGTTCTCGCCAACATCTGGATGGAACATATCGAGAAAGCCATAGACCTACAGTCTTCATCGGTGAAGGTGTGGAAGCGTTATGTTGATGACGTCTTCTGTATCATGACGGGAGATGAACAGACGGTAGCCGCTTTTGCAGATAAGCTTAACTCGATCCACGCAAACATGAAGTTTACCTACGAGCTGGAAACTAACAAGACACTACCTTTTCTGGATGTAAAAGTAACGGTGAGACCAGATGGTTCGCTATCTCACTCTGTTTTTAGAAAAGCGACGCACACAGACAGATATCTAAACGCCTCATCACACCATCATCCCAGACACTTAGGATCTGTAGCCAGGTCTTTAATGGACAGAGCTCATGACCTCTGTGACCCTGAACATCTGGAAGAGGAAATCGCTCATGTTCAGGAGGTACTTGTAAAAAACGGCTACAAAGTAAGGGGAAGGGGACAACCAAGACGCAGATTTAAGAAAGGGACCATTAAAGTTGAAAGGCAGCCTGCATTCATGCCATACGTGAAGGGAGTGACGGACAAGGTCGGAGCTGTGTTACAAAAATACTCTATTAGGACAGTGTTCACCCCTTTATCGAAGGTAGCAGCGCAAATCCGTTCACCGAAAGATGTGATACCGTTTCAGACACCTGGTGTGTATAAAATTGATTGCAGCTGCGGAAAATCGTATATTGGACAAACAAAGCGCACAATCGCAGAAAGAGTCAAAGAACATATTGCAGCTGTAAAAAACCGCCAGGTTAATAAGTCCGCCATCGCCGAGCATTTGCTAGATTCGGGACCTAACCACTGGATTGAACTTCACGACCCTAAAATTCTCTCCACCGAACGTTACTATTACTCCCGTATTGTACGTGAAGCGGTTGAAATAAAAAAACATCCGAATTTCAACCGGGAGGATGGTTTTAGATTGGCCACAACTTGGAACCCAGTGATTAGCAAGTGTTTCAGTCGAAGTTTAAATCAACAAAAATCTGCCGATGTCGTCAGTATTGTGTGTCGCAATGGCAACTCCGATCAAGATCAAATGAGGGTAGTTTCAAACTACTCTCAATAAAAACAATGCTGATACCCACAACTTCAGTTTTCTCGTGACCACGGTCAATGCAACTTGATCGAAACGTCGAGGTAAATAAAATTATGTTTTTAGCGCGATAAGTCCCGTATTACAATATAATTGTTAGCTAATGTTGATGGCGACGTACAATTTACTTATTCATCATCATCATCATCATCAGCCTATGTCTGTCCACTGTTGGACATAGGCCTCTCCCATGGCACGCCATTGAGCTCGATCTTCAGTTCTTTGTTTCCAACCGCTGCCAGCCAGCTTGCGTATATCAAAGTCAAAGTCAAAGTCAAAGCATTTATTCAGTATATGGGCAAATTAAAAATTAGCACTTACACACGTCAAATAACATTAAATAGATCATATTCAACAAAAAATATAGATATAACAGAAACATAACGCTTTGAATTTACAAAAAAAAAACAAAGGTATTGAGCCATTCAGCTTTCATCTAGACGTCGAACGTCACACTTAAAATCATCGGTCCACCTAGCTGGAGGGCGTCCTACTACACTACGTGAACCGAGCCGTGCTCTCCACTCTAGAACACGTCTACCCCAACGGTTATCGGTTCTACGACAGATGTGACCAGTCCACTGCCATTTCAGCTTGGTAATGCTTTGAGCTATGTTGATAACTTTGGTTCTCTGACGGATGGTATCTCGAATTCGATCCTTCAGAGATACTCCAAAAACATACATAAAATCACGCCTTTACCCGTCGGGGTAGGCAGAGAGCACAGACTACTTCTTTCCACATGCTACGATCCTGACATACCTCTTTCTGAAGAAGACTTCCACTTTAATGACTGTCTTCATACACGCTCGCCGGTTATAGGTACTTTTGACTTGGCCTTTCTTTAAAACGTCTCCGATGTGGTCGTGATACGTTCGCCCAGGTCGGCCTCTACCGGCTGACCCATTCTTCTCATAAATCTGTTTCATCAATCTTCCTTACAATACATTTACTCCAAACTCTTTATAATCTTATACTCTAAAGAAATACAAAACATTACTAGTTAATAGAAGCTCGTGAATAGACGTACAATTTATTAAAAGCAGCCCATCATTGTCCAATATAATTTATAATCGTACAAAACGAAAAAGCGACTTCACATGCCGCTATAGTGAAAATATCCACTATCCATAATCATATTATTGAGGTATCAAATTTGTTTATATTGTTTATCTCCATATCTCCGGAGATTATTATCAGATCTCGTTAAAATTTGAATGGGACCAAACGAGAGGCATAATATCTCAAAAAAAAAAAAATTTTTGAAATCGGTTAAGATTTGACGGAGATCTGAGGTAACAAACATTTAAAAAAATGAAGTCGGTTAAAAAGGAATTCAACGATTGCATAAGTTGGACTGACCTATCCATACATTAACTGTATCTTCGGATACGGAATAACTTTTGTTTTTTTTTTCTATCGTCATAGACGGAAGTTGATCAGTGAAAGCAACTTGGTGGTTTGGAATTATAATTTGACAACGGTTTGTATTAGGGATCGTCCCAGCTAAAATACATTAAAATTCATAGTATATTATAGTTTTCAAACGACTTCCAAAAACAAAGGAGGTTCTCAATTCGTTTTTTTTGTCTTGTTACGCGATTACTCCGTCAATTCTGAACCGATTCGAATGATTCTTTTTGTTATCGGTAGGGTACGTTTCCGAGGTGGTCCCATTATAATTTCATCGAGATCTGATAAGTATCTCCAGAGATATGACAATAAACGTCTCAAACTTGCTACTGAAACTGACTCGCGGAGCATTGAAGTCGGTTGTTTTAGTTTTTAAACTATCTTAATTATTGAAGGACAATCCTATCTTACTATCCTACTAATATTATAAAGGCGAAAGTTCATGTGTATGTTTGTTACTCCTTCACCCTAAAACTACTGAACCTTCTACTGAACCGATTGAGCTGACATTTGATATTTAGATAGCCTAGACACTGGAATAACACATAGGGTACTATTTAGCCCGATTTTTTTAAAATATCTTATAGGCTAGCGTTTGACCACTATCTCACCTGTTGGTAAGTGATGATGCGGTTAAAGATGGTAGCACGCTACTGCTAGGTCTAGAATGGGAACTGGCTCGCAAGGATAGCTGCCGGAACACATTAGATGTTTGGCGATAGATTTTCTATCTTGAGGGTGATAGCTGGCTAGGCGGACACTAGATAGTTTCCTACCACCATGCGGGGGTTGTTGGTTTCTTAACGATGTTTTTATCCTTCACCGGAGGGCTACTGTGAAAATCGCACATACATTTTTCGGTACAAAAATCCATTGGTGCACGGCGGGGTTTGAACTCGGTACCTCTGGGATCAAAGCCAAGTAATGATGTCTACGCGGGTCAAACCGCGGGGCATAGCTATCTTCATCTAACATCAAATGGTATAGCGGACAAGTGCATACGTCAGATATAAAAAAACATGTCTTTGTAAATCGTCTCGTTTGCTGCCTGTAATTTATTTCAAATTCTGTGGCAGCAATTTAGTTTTTCCCATCGAGATGTTTTTCCGTAATATGAAATCCTGTATTTCGCTTCGACCTTTAGGGCGTTGATCTCTGTACTTTGGTGTTAATCGTGCTGCGAATACGTAATCCTTCTCTAGACGTAAATCCAACGCTTAATTTAACTCCCGAGAGGCTTCGTGAATACTTATCGGTTACCTGCAGGGTTAAGGTTATCGCCGACTATTCCCGCACCGCTCCCACCCGGCAATAATGTTCATTTAAATGTAACCCTTATGAGGTTAACTGTCAGACTTTACATTGACAACACAAAGAGGAGACAGCGCTGTGACAGCGCTGGTTTACTTTTTATTTAATAAACTTGTTGCCTAGTGGGAGCGGTGCGGGAATAGTCGGCGACAACCATTATTCTCAATCATTCGAAAGCAAATTTAGATTCCGAAACTGCCTCTCCTTCGATTCGGATCTTTGCAATTTACAATGCTCCGATCGCTTTCTTTGAGATTTCAATTCGAAAAAGTTAGTTATTTTAATTGGAAAGGTTTCCGTGAAATAGCTCACGGATTTATCAATATTCTTAATTAAAATAATGCTTTCGAATCCGAATAGGTTCTCGAATGATTGAGAATCAGGGGGCTGGGGGCTGGGGACCTTTTCTGAGACATACTTTTAAACTCAATAATGTAAGGTAGTTTTCCAATTTTTCCAAAGGACCACAAGGTAACTTAACACCAGGTGAAATAGTGGTCAAGCCCATTTACGAATATTAATAATAATTAAGGTAGTTTGAAAACTAAAACAACCGACTTCCATGCCCCGCGAGTCAATTTTAGTAGCATGTTTGAGACGTTTATCGTCATATCTCTGGAGATACTAATCAGATCTCGATGAAATTACAATGGGACCACATTGGAAACGTACCCTACAAATTAAAAAAAGAATCATTCGAATCGGTTCACAATTGACGGAGTAATCGCGTAACATACATACAAAAAACAACATACAGACGAATTGAGAAACTCCTTCTTTTAGGTAGTCGGTTGAAAAAAAATTAAAGCCATTATGATTTTTTTAGGACACTGAAGTGTTCGCTTGGCTAGTTAATCCAGATCTGATAAGTATCTCCAGCCAAAGATATGATGATAAACGTTTTAAAATTGTTACTGAAACTTACTCGCGCGGAAGTCGGTTATTTTTAACCGACTTCAAAAAAGGAGGAGGTTTCTCAATTCGACCTTATATGTTTTTTTTTTAATGTTTGTTCGCGGATAACTTCGTCGTTTATGATTTGATTTTAATTATTCTTTTTTTGTTGGAAAGGACATATCCCAAGTGTGGTACCATGGTAATTTTATCGAGGTCTGATACGTATCTCTAGAGATATGAAGATAAACACCTCAACATTGGTACTGAAAATTAATAGCGCGGCATTGAAGTCGGTTGTTTTTAGTTTTTTAAACTATCTTATAGTTTTATATTATCTTAATTATTATAATGGATGAGGTGGAGAACAGCGTGATTAGGGAATGTTGTGGTGTGGTAGAAGATGTACTGACAAAGATTGAGAAAGGGATGCTTAGATGGTTTGGACATCTAGAGAGGATGGATGAAGAAAGATTGACGAAACAGATTTATGAGACGTGTGTGAATGGGGCAGCCGGTTGAGGTCGACCTAGGCGAACGTATCACGACCAGATCGGAGACTTTTTCAAGAAAGGCCGAGTAAAAAGTACCTACTCGTATAACCGGCGAGCATGTATGAAGGCGCTCATGAAAGTGGAAGAAGCGAAAGAGGTATGTCAGGATCGTAGCATGTGGAAAGAAGTAGTGTCTGCCTACCTCAACGGGATATATGCGTGATTGTATGTATGTATGTTAATTATTATAGCTTGTTGCTTGTTATAGCGTTTAACCTATCATCTATTTAACCTAACTATCTCAGCTGTTGGCCAGTGACGATGTGGTCGAAGATGGTAGCACGCTAGAGGACTATAATTTCAGATCGTTTACAAGTAGAAAATCAACCGACTTGCCGCGATAGTCAAAAGAGCTAGTAGTATCATGTCGTCAAGGTATACAAATGCATAATACAAATAACCCTACATTAATCAGGGGAATTAAACATGTGTTTTAAGTGTGACGTTCGACGTCTAGATGAAAGCTGAATGGCTCAATAACTTTGTTTTTTTTTTTTGTAAATTCAAAGCAATAAGTTATATTTCTGTTATATTTATAATATTTTTTATTGAATATGTAATGTTATATGACGTGTGTAAGTGCTAATTTTTAATTTGCCCATATACTGAATAAATGCTTTGACTTTTGACATATGTCGTCAAAGTATGTAATGTGTTTGAGATGTGTACGTATCTCCATATCTCCGGAGATAAATGTCATACTTTGATGAGTTTTTAATCAGACCAATCGGGAGGCATAATCTCTCAAACGAAAAAGTAAATTTTGAAATCTTTCAAGATTTTGACGGATTTCTGAGGTAACAAAACGGTCGACTTGTGAACCTCTGCCTTTCTTATGAATTCGGTCATAAAGAACTGGCTACCAGGACAGTATACACAATTTTTCAACGACTCATCCGCTAAATAGTATATACTAAGTTACAGCACTCAGTGTTTACGTGCCACTGCCAACTCAATAGCACATTGTTGAATGCATGTTGTTGATACAACACGCTAAGATATGTGCTCGCGCTTCACAATGCACATTATTCGTTTAAATACTCGATATAACCTACGGCTTTCCTCGCTTTAATAAAAAATGTTATTATTTTTTTATTCTTAAAGTTTTTAAAATTAATCTGTGTTAATCTAGGTTATGAACTGTCTGTGTGCCGAACGTCATAGATATTCGTTTAGCCGTTTTTGCGTAATTCAGGGGCCTGGCTCTCAAGGATAGCTGCCGGAACACATTAGATGTTTGGCGACAGATTTTCCAACTTGAGGGTGGTAGTTGGCCAGGTGGACACTAGATGGTGTCCTTACCACCATGCGCGAGTTTCTTTTCTTCACCGGAGGGCCACTGTGAAAAGCGCACATTGTTTTTTTCGATAGAAAAATCCATTGGTGCATTGGTGTGGAAATTGAACTCGGTACCTCTGGCGTGAAGGCCGATCATTCTCCCACCCCACTACACCACTGGGCCTCTTGAAACACTTGAAATGAAATATTATATTTTTTGCAGAATAAGAATATAGTATTATAATATATAAGAATATAAAGTTATATAGCTGGAATTAGAACCAACGACCTTCGCGTCGGAAATTCAGAATCAAGGAAATATCCTTTTCGCAAAAGGGCCGTCCAATATCATACGTAATTATAAAACAAAGTGTCTCACCGCGTCTTCTCATGCGATGTTCACCAATATCCAGAGACTTATGAGGGAGGTTTAGGTGTATAATAAATTCGTTAAGGTTTTGTTTAAATTGGTTGAAATTGAAGATGTTTATTCATACTCGACTACGACTCGCAACAAATTGATGCAAATTATGTAGAGGCATATAATTATGTTCTACCCAGCGACGTCCTACGCTGGTTCTACCCGTGCGAAGCCGGGCGGGCCGCTAGTATGATGTAAAAAAAAGTTAAAAGAATGTATTCAAATTACAAATCATAGAATAGACCCGTATTGAAGACGCTCCTAATCCGTAAAATAACTTGACATATAAACATAATGATCTAGAGGTGAACATCCTTGACCTTTGTAACGTCTGCCGTATTTTCGTTTATTGGCAGATTGGATTACGTAGAGACTAGTTATATAATCTGTGGTTCTGATAACGATTCGCTACGTAGTACTATTAAGTATTATGTGGATTCGCGTCGGTTTTATCGTGGGGGCGTGTATGATTAGAAATAATTAATATGGTCAGGTGCTAGTTGGACTCGCGTGGACGGGGCTTACACTTAAATAACAGTACGTATATACCTATTATAACATAAGATAGTTTAATAATTAAGATAGTTTAAAACTAAAAGAACCGAATTCAATGCCCCGCGAGTCAATTTCAGTAGCAAGTTTGAGACGTTTATCGTCATATCTCTGGAGATACTTATCAGATCACGATGAAATTACAATGGGACCACCTCGGAAACGTACCCTACCGATTACAAAAAGAATCATTACAGAATAATCATTCAAATTGGATCACAATTGACGGAGTAATTGCGGGGTTGTATTTATAATTGTTTGGCACGAAAAGGGGGGGGTAGAGGGGTGGAATGGGAAGAAGAGGGTCCCCCCTTCACTACCCTACCACTCTCATTACAAGGTAATGCATAGTTTTTGAGTTATGCCTATGCCTTTGTTGGGTTTGATAAAAACGCAAATAATATTTACAAGGGCTAGATAACCGTGCGAAAATTTTAGTATTATGATTTACCACTACTAAATTTATAAGAACACCCCACCAGAAACAAAACTAGGTTAGGTTAGGTTGAAACTGGGACAACACAACGCGCGAGCAGAGCGAGCGAAGCGAGCGTACCGCGGCAGCGGCTGGCGAAGCGCTTAAAAGTCTGTTAAACATGCAATAAAACAGTGATATTGATCAGCGAAGTGTTACAAAAAAGTGAAGTTATGATTTTACAAAAATAGGCATAACTCTAAAAAATCTAAATTGAGAACCTCCTTCTTATTGGAAGTCGGTTGAAAATTAATAGCGCGACATTTGAAGTCGGTTCCTTTAGTTTTTTAAACGATTTTATACTGTGAGCTATCTACCTATGGTAGGATAGAAATGAACTCCGACATTTTACGAAATTGTGTGACCGCCCGAAAATGCAACACATTCTGGCTGGTTGCCAACACCCTGCACGTAATATGGAATTGTCTTACAACTTAACTATGTACATATTGTGGTATCAGCTGCATGCTGGTATGTAGTATTATCATCTGATATGGGATGCTGACTAGGCGCGGTCGTCTCTACTACATGCATAGCGATGAATTTTGAGCGATAATCATCGCGTCGATAAAAAAAGAAATGCAGATAACAACTGTCTAGCTGCAGCTCTTTCTAGCAGACGTTTGCGATGACAAGACGCATCGTCATGCGACATGTCATCGCAAAGTATGAATATACATATGTGGATGAGGAACATTTAGGCTGGCATTCATAATTATCATCATTATAAGCAGCCGGTGTCAGTCCACTGCTGGACCTATGTCCAGCAGTGACTGGACAGTGACAGTGAGTGGACTGACACCGCCGGCGACGGCCTCTCCTAAGATACGACACTGAGCCCGATCTTCGGCTCTTCTGTTCCAGACTGGCATTATAGAGCGATAATATTGGTTTAAAAACAGTTTTAATTAAAATGGTTTAAAAGGTGATTTGATTGGCTAATCAAGCGCGATTTAATCGATAGAAAAGCATCGATTGAATATTTGTTGTAACTCGTATCGTACATGCCTAGGAAGTTGAACAAAAAAAAACTGGCCAAGTGCAAGTCGGACTCGCACTAGTAGGGTTCCGTAACACACTACAGTATTTTATAAGATGAGCAAAAAATACCACTATCATTTTTCGCCAGCAAAAAATAAAAATTAATAAACATTTTATTTCTTGTAACGCCATCTAACGTCTAACAAAGGTGTTACGGATCGACTTTTCAATATAACGCCACCTATGGGACGTTTACCTAACTAAGCGTTCATAGATGGCGTGAAATGCCGAAAAAAACACGTTTCTTGTATGGGGACCCTCTGTTATTTTTAACTTCATTCTGTTTTTAGTATTTGTTGTTATAGCGGCAACATAAATACATCATCTGTGAAAATTTCAACTGTCTAACTATCACGGTTCATGAGATACAGCCTAGTGACAGACGGACAGACAAACAGACAGACAGACAGACGGACAGCGGAGTCTTAGTAATAGGGTCCCGTTTTACCCTTTGGGTATGGAACCCTAAAAATCGCCTGCTCTGAACCTGGTATAAGCCTTAAGAAGATAAAACCACTATTGTGAACTATTTCTGTAGATAGTATTACTTTTTTATACTCTAAAGTGTCCGTCCATGTTATCTATTTCACGTTTTGTCGAGATGCAGCGTATCTAGTACTAGGTACTAAGATAGTCTATAAATATAACGACAACCTAACCTACGCCAAACATTAATGTTGAGATCCGAGATTGATGTGTCATGTCATATAATTAAAGCCATATTATAGCAGTTATGTAATAACTAATAAGCCAATCTCAGAGTATTTTATGAATGGGAGCTAATATAGTACTAAAGTAGTAGCCAATATACGCTCTATGATCGACGATGTTCTACTATATTAAACGCGACGGTGCACTCTGGCTCTGTTCTGTGCCGATAGAGACCAACCTTGAACGGAGTTTGTCCCTTTTTTTTGTATGGAGCACATAAATATATATAGCACTGGCAGGTTGTTAGACAAGGACACACTCCCACCTAGGTTCCTTTCGCTGGGGCCGTTTGGATGTATATAGCAATTGCAGCCTTATGTTCAGAGCATACGGATTAAATTGGATTTGTAATAACATCTGCTGTGCACCATCCTTATATTATAAATCCATGACTAAGAATGCCTTATCCATATCCATACTAATATTATGAAAACGTTTGTAACTTTGTCACTCTGTCTGTTTGTCGGATCGGATCGTTCCTTTGTTCGTAATTTACCTAATCACGCCTACACGGACGATCCGATCTTACTGAAATGTAACAAGGAGATACTTTATAGCATGAGGATGAACATAGGCTACTACATTCTTGGTGTACGTGAACGAAGTCGCGGTATCAGCTATTACTATATATATTGATGACTAGCAGCCCGCCCCGGCTTCGCACGGGTAGAACATATATGCCTACAAAATTTGCATCAGTTGTTGCATCGAATATAAAATATGAACATATTTAACAACCATCGTCATATTTCATCCAATTTACACAAAACCTTAACGAATTATGCACCTAAACCTTCCTCATAAACACTCTGGCTATTGGTGAAAACCGCATGATAATCCGTTCAGTAGCTATTGAGATTATTGCGAACAGACAGACAGACGCAGTGATGAACTTTGTTTTATAATACTTACGTATTGATGTTGGACGGCCCTTTGGCGTAAAGGATAGTTACCCTGATTCTGACCCGACAGTCGTTGGTTGTAATCCTAGCTATATACCTACCAATGAAAGTTTTATCTGCATTTATGAATCATGAGTTTTCGTACAGTGGTAGTGGAATCATTAAATCTACCAAAAAGTAGCTTACCACCAAGGAGTACATCTGCCGCCGTAACCTTACGGCGTTCCCCGACGCAAAATGTAGGGGTAATATACGTTTAACGTGTGTATCTGTGTGTCTGTCTGTAGCATCTTAGCACCTAACCGGATGAACCGATTTTGTTTTTATTATTGATAGTTTTTTTTTGTTTGATAGATGTCTTCATCGAGAGTTTTCTTAGGTTTGATTCATGAAAATTCGTTCAATCTTTATAAAATTATGAGCTTTTTTCTAGTTAATTGCGCTATGAAATCAACTTTCATAGGTCTGATCAATTCGAAAATCTTCTTCTTCAACGATATTGTAAGAACATGGAAGCCTCCTGGACTCTACAGAATACTCAAATCCTCACCAACTTACAGCTCAGATTTTAAATGTCGTGTTTAGAGTCATTGGAAAAAGCTATTATACATAGATCAGTTCAGTCGGGGTGGTTTAAAATATTATATTATATTATTATATATATATTTGAATATTATTTTATACAATAGATCATATTATTATACTATATTGACTTCAAATTAATTGTGATCGGTGGGGATCTACAGCATAGCTAAGCTTATAATAATATTTTCGAAGTAACTATGACCTAATATGTGGTTTCACTGCAAATATTTGATTAATTTTGCGATGCGTGTTTGTGGAATTCGTGATATCTTCTAGAGTTTTCATTTGAATTATATACTGTAAAGGACAATTTTAATCTATAATATGTGGCCAAGCTAATAAACGTAATTATTTGGATTCGGATTAATACTATATACTTGAAAATAGCCTTGGAAGTTATGTAATATTTTTTAACAAAAATTTTAAGATTAAAATGGTTACTGTGAGTCAACCTTAAGAGATAGACATATGCTGTCGCGGACTTTTTTGTAGGTCTTATTAAGTTGTACAACTCTTCCATAGAAAATATTCTTCTATCTATTTTCAATTGAGTAGCGTTCGTAAGAAACGTGTTTTTTCGACCGTTTATTTGCCGACTTAGGTTGCAAATTAGGTCTCCATGAATGTACCTTTGATTTAAACGGGATAATATATAGCCTATTTTAATTCCGAAAGTCCATTCTATGTATTACTAGTGAAAGAATTTTTTTAATCGGTTCAGTAGTTTTTGAGCTTACTCATTACAAACATACAAAAATACAAAAATACAAATGTTCTCTCTTTATAATATTAGTATAGATATAATAAAATATACTTTAATGTAGTAAAGTAATAGCACAATAGTTGAACGTAGAGGCTAGCGTGCTCAAAACAGTTTAAAAATAAAGTTTATTTTTTAAACACGGTTCAGTTTTACGATAACAGAGGACAACAATCGTGATTGATGACTTTGAACATAATTTTTATCAGTGTGCGATTAGGGCTGCCAACTTTTTTCTACGTAAGTAGGTACCCATATTTTTTTACGGATAGACATGAGTTATAAATACCACACCACCTTTTATTATGCGAGGCTGTTATGATAGAAGTTTTTGTAATCACACTTATCAACACCATTTTAGAAAGTAAAATAATTTTAAAAAGTGACAGTCGGTTTGTTAATATGATTTTTTATTACTTTCTTCCCTTTTTATTGGTCAAGTCAAGCAGCCTTTCTTGAGTGTCAGATCATTCTAGACGTAACGTGCTATACCACCCTCGACCGCATCATCACTTACCAACATGTGAGATAGTGGTCAAAGGTTAGCCACTACTAAATTTAAAAAAATTGCATATGTAAATATGCATAAAACGGAACACCTAGGTTATGGCGGCAGATTTTTCTACTTGATTGTGGTAAGCTACTTTTTGTAGCAAGTCAGGCGGAACATTGATATAATGCTCCTGCCAACTGTGGACAAACACCCAATTAACGCACATAGAAACCATTGGTGCTTTGCTAGGTTTTGAACCGGTCATTTATCTATCCAGTATCCTTCACCTACTACGCCAACGGGCCGTCAAAATTAATCACAAGATTTATTTATTTAGTTTCGAGTAGGATATAACAGTTTCTGAAGTCTGAATAATAAATAAAATAAATAAATTAAAAAAATAAACTGGCCAAGTGCGAGTCGGACTCGCGCTTGGCCAGTTTATTTTTTTACACGGAGGGCTCCGATTGAAAAAAATTGCCGAAAAAAATAGTTTTCTTTTATTTTATTTAGTTTTTATTATTTGATGTTAAAGCAACCATTGTAGTACTACACACTGAGCAAAATTAAGTCTATCTATTACGTAGCCCTAAAAAGTGTGGACGGACAGACGGACGGACGGACAGAACCCTTTCGGAACCCTAAAAATGTAGAAGCCAACCCTACTAGTGATTAACGTGCAGCGCAAATAATTGTATGTGTGTGTGTATGGACCAAATTGTCATTGTACCTGCGAGACGGCAAGGCCATTCATTAGTTGCGTAATAAATAACAGGTGATTTAAAATAGAAATAACACTTCATTTACTATTTTCAACTGATATAGTACTGTTGAGTATTCTGTGCTGATATGCAATAATTATCCTAGTGGATGGGAGTTCACGTACAGAACCCTTAAAAACATGCAGCTGAACTGAAAACCTCCTCCACTTTGAAGTCGGTTAAAATAGTTTCTTTACATTTTTTACCGATTTTGAAAGGAAGTTTTTAATTCGTCGGAATGTTTTTTTTTTGTACTTATGTTCACCGATTACTCGAAGAAGCCCTAACCGATTTGGAAAATTATTTTTTTGTTTGAATGGGTCGTGGATGGGATATTAAGCGGATGTGGCATTTAAATAACAATAGTAATATGAGAAGGATAAAACTATACAATCACTGGTATGAGAGAGCGAGATGAACAACAATTTTTTATCCTTTACCTGCGTATGCGATTAAACTGTATCCAGCAATGTATGGAGCCAGTTTCTAGTGCACCCATTGGCTCTCACCCGCTGTCATGCATAACCCGACCAAATTACGTTGTTCATTTTATCTTATAGCTGGCATATGTATCACGTGTTCATCGTTTTAGTTTATTCTATTATTATGTTATTATATTATTTTTATTTAATTTTTTTATTTATTTCATGATATATTATTATTATTATATCGTTTAGTCGTTAATATAGTAGTAGCTATTTCATTCGCATACGCTAATGTTGTCTCTACATATTTATACTTTCTCTATGAAAAGGGTACATTTCCCAGATTGTCCCATAAATGTAATCGATATATGTTAAGTATCTCCAGAGGTATGGAGATAAATATCTTAAATTTGGTACTGAAAATTATTAGGGCGACGTTTGAAGTCGGTTTTTTTAACCGATTTCAAAAAAAGGAGGAAGTTTCTCAATTAGACCGCATATATATATATATATATATATATATATGTATATATTTTATGTTTGTTCGCGGATAACTTCGTCGTTTATGAACCGATTTTGATTATTCTTTTTTTGTTCGAAAGGAGATATCCCAAGTGTGGTACCATGGCAATTTTATCGAGGTCTGATAAGTATCTCCAGAGATATTGAGATAAACATCTCAAAATTGGTACTGCAAAAAAAATAGCGCGGCATTGAAGTCGGTTCTTTTTTAGTTTTTAAACGATCTTAAATTATCTAAGTGGCTTTTTAAGCGAACCTACCTACTGATGAGATGTCTTACTCAAAAGCGTTTAAGTCTACGCGAATCCTTGTTTATTATGTTTTAGCGAAAATATTTATTATAAACAAAATATAATATATACAAAAAATATAATGTAAGTAAGGGTATATTTTACAGGTGGTCCCATTTATATTTCATCGAACTTATTCCCACATCTCCTTTTTTCAATCGGACAACCAGACGTACTAATACACGCCACCGCTACATGGTGGATATTCCATCAATCCGAACGAAGCGATTTGCTTCCACATTCATCATACGTACCGCCAGGGATTGGAACTCCTTGCCTGAGTCTGTGTTTCCGGAAAGGTACCATCTAGGGGTCTTCAAGTCGCGAGTGAATAGGTATCTTCTAGCCAAGCGTGCTACATCGTCGACCACATCTTCACTTAACATCAGGTGAGATAGTGGTCAAACGCTTGACTATAACGAATAAAAAAAATCGAGATGTTATCTTCTAGCCAAGCGTGCTACATCGTCGATCACATCTTGACTTAACATCAGGTGAGATAATGGTCAAACGCTTGACTATAACGAATAAAAAAAATCGAGATGTTATCTTCTAGCCAAGCGTGCTACATCGTCGACCACATCTTCACTTAACATCAGGTGAGATAGTGGTCAAATGCTTGACTATAACGAATAAAAATAAAAAAAAATCGAGATGTTATCTTCTAGCCAAGCGTGCTACATCGTCGATCACATCTTGACTTAACATCAGGTGAGATAATGGTCAAACGCTTGACTATAACGAATAAAAAAAATCGAGATGTTATCTTCTAGCCAAGCGTGCTACATCGTCGACCACATCTTGACTTAACATCAGGTGAGATAATGGTCAAACGCTTGACTATAACGAATAAAAAAAATCGAGATGTTATCTTCTAGCCAAGCGTGCTACATCGTCGACCACATCTTCACTTAACATCAGGTGAGATAGTGGTCAAATGCTTGACTATAACGAATAAAAATAAAAAAAAATCGAGATGTTATCTTCTAGCCAAGCGTGCTACATCGTCGATCACATCTTGACTTAACATCAGGTGAGATAATGGTCAAACGCTTGACTATAACGAATAAAAAAAAGAAAAAAAAGGAGATATTTTATAAGTCGGTTCTTTGTTTTGTAAACTTTCTGAGAAGTTACGGTTCTACGGTCTACGCAAATCTTTCTTTATTATGTTTTAGCGGAAATATTTATTGACTAACTAGCTGGCCCGGCGAACTTCGAACCACCTATAATAATTGACAATGAATGTCCTGTCACCTTTTAGATGAACTTGTTTTGGGCTTTTATGAACGTAATAAATGAATACAAAAGAGATATTATGTTTATTAATGTATTATGGCAATACAGATATAGTATAAAAATTGGTAAAAATGGTTTTTGGAAATATACACTTTTTTAAGTTGCTTGTAAGCATACATTTCTGAACGCACGCATATTTGACAATTAATAAATATGTCATACAATTATCATTACTGACAATATTTGACAATTTTAAAGTCTACATGACTTAAATTAACAAAAACTTGAAGAATTTTTACTTGAATTACTACTTGCGGCTGTAAAATACGGCGGGATGTTTATCCGTTTAATTGAACATCAAATAATTGGCAGTTTTTAAACCCAGGAACATTTTGGCGATATATTTTTTCTTATATAATTTTTTTAAGTCATCATTATTCATTGTTCTTAATAATTATTATCCTATTCCTGACAAAGACAATTCCAAAAACACAAAAATCATAAAAATTGGTCCAGCCGTTCTTGAGTTATAAGTAGTAACTAACACAAGTCGTGTTCTTTTATATATATAGATATAGCAAAGGTCGTCGAAACTGACAAATGATAGACAACTTAGGAATGGAAGCGGTATAGACAATGGAAACATAAATAACTATATGTTATGTTTCTGTTTATGACAACCTGTCTTCAAAACTTGTATTACCAAGTAGTAGCATTATATCAATGTCCCGCCTGACTTGAAATCAAATAAGATCGTTTAAAATACTAAAAGAACCGAATTTAAATGCCAAGACCATGTTGAGGTGTTTATCTCCCCCAAATCTCTGGAGATACTTATCAGATCTCGTGTTACTATGGTACCACCCTTGGGATATATTTTCCAACAAAAAAATTTTCTTCAAAATCGGTTCATAAACGACAAAGTAATCCGCGAATACCCATAAATATATTTATGTTTGTTCGCGGATAACTTCGTCGTTTATTAACCAATTTTCATAATTAATTTTTTTTGTTGAAAAGGAGATATCCCAAGTGTGGCACCATGGTAATTTTATCTAGATCTGATAAGGATCTCCAGAGATAAGTAGATAAACACCTCAAAATTGGTACTGAAAATTAATAGCGCGGCATTGAAGTCGGTTATTTTTAGTTTTTTAAACGATCTTATGTGAAGACGGTTAAAAAGTAGCATACCACCATCAAGGAGTAAATCTGCTGCCATAACCTTACGGTGTTCCGGCTGCACACAGCCCTTGAGAGTCAGATCTGACCATTCTAGGTCAGGTGTGTTCACTATCTTCGACCACATTATCGCTTAAGACAAAGCGAGATATTGGACAAAACTTATCATCGGATATAAATAATTAAGATAGTTTAAAAACTAAAATAACCGACTTCCATGCCCCGCGAGTCAATTTCAGTAGCAAGTTTGAGAGGTTTGTCGTCATATCTCTGGAGATACTTGTCAGATCTCGATGAAATTACAATGGGACCACCACAGAAATGTATCCTACCGATAAAAAAAAAATCATTCAAATCAGTACACAATTGACGGAGTATTTGCGTAACATACATACAAAAAAAAAGAAATAAAAACATATAGACGAATTGAGAACCTCCTTCTTTTTGGAAGTAGGTTGAAAAGTTAAATAAACTGACGCGGCATGTTAGTGTAATCTCATAAACGTAAACGATATTTCGTTTTGTTTCTCTCGGCGAATGCATTTCATTTCAACGTTTCAAGGGCGGCGAACTATCGAAAATTCTTTTATTATTTTCACATTCGATCCATTATCGTATAAAATATTATTACATTGCAAAATGATTGTATTGGACTGATATCGGTCGACCTTGAGCGGTGAACGGTACAGACAGAGATAGCAACACAATTCGCTTAAGTGTGAACGAGATGGGTGTATTGAACTTTTGCGTTGAGAGCGAGTGGCGCGTAATAACTCTACTAGTGAGAAAGGGACGGTCATACCGGCGCGAGCGCAACGTGGACACCACGAGGCGCTATTTGGCGATGATTTTTAGGTTATGTCATCATAATCACAAGACTGTATGGTTGAGGTGTATTTCGGTTAAATAGATGCGCAAGAGTTTCTTTTTCGTCGAAGTGGAAAAAGGAAAATAGGTACTGACTCGTAAATTGTTGCTTATGTTTAAAATAGTTTATGTTAACATCACAATAGTGTATTGTTCCATGTTTTTAGGGTTCCGAACTCAAAGGATGCCCACGGAACCCTATAACTAAGACTTCGGTGTCCGTCCGTCTGTCCGTGTGTCCGCGTTTGACGTAATACATAGGTAGATACTAATATTTTCACAAAGTATGTAATACTATGTGCACTATAACAACAAATACCAATCATTAAAATAATTAATATAATTGATATTAAGGTTTAAAAACTGAAACAACCGACTTCCATGCCCCGCGAGTCAATTTCAGTAGCAAGTTTGCGACGTCTATCGTCATATCTCTGGAGATATTTATCAGATCTCGATGAAATTACAATGGGACCACCTCGGAAACGTACCCTACTAATAGAATAATTCGAAATCGGTTCACAATTGACGGAGTAATCGCGTAACATACACACACAAAAAAAACATACTGACGAATTGAGAACCTCCTTCTTTTTGGAAGTCGGGACCTACACTTGTCCAGTTTAATTGATTATTATTTTTGTAGGTTTGTTTTTTAGTTTGTAACCTACATTACAAGTTAAGCTAACACTATTGCCAGTTTAATAAAATACACATTTAAAAAGGACATGATACTGTTCGAAATCGCGTAAAATGTAACAGGGCTCCTGTCACTAAGGTATGTTTGACCTCAAAAGTAAAATGGAAACAAAATAAGCAGAAAAAAAAAACTTAAACCAGACCGGTCTGTGTTTGGCTTCCTTCATATTTGTAAATGTCAAATCTTGTTTAATAATGAGACCAGTTTATTGATCAAGTTATCGAACGATTATTATAGGTTATAATGATAGTATACTTTCCAACTAGTAATTTAGTGACCTCTAGATTTTATAGGAAAAACAAGCATTAAAAAAAACTGGCCAAGTGCAAGTCGGACTCGCACTCGTAGGGTTCCGTAACATAGTAGAGTATTCTATAACTTTGATTTTTCGCAACTACAAAAATAACTTTGTTTTTCATAGTGTTTGTATGAAAAACAAAGTTATACTTGCGGTCGCTGTATCTCAACAACTGCTGACTGTATCTCGTTCAAACCAATTTTCGTTGAAAGTTTTTATTGATATCTACAGAATATATTTTTTCTAGATTTTTCACTCACTGAAAAAATGATTTTAGAAACCTCAATGTCATTTTTAAAGACCTATCCATAGAGATACCCCACATGTATAGGTTTGACGAAAAAAAATTTTTTTGTTCCAGTTCCATGTATGGGATGCCCCCCCTTAACATTTTATATTTATTATTTTTGTATAAAAATCGGAAAGCGGTTCACAGAATACATCTACCTACCAAGTTTCAATTCTGTAGTCCTAATAGTTTCGGAATAAAATGGCTGTGACATACGGACGGACAGACAGACAGACATGGCGAATCTATAAGGGTTCCGTTTTTTGCCATTCGGCTACGGAACCCTAAAAATGAGTTGTAGGTAACTATTTTTTTGAACAGTTTGAATTTTAAATAATTAGGATAGTTTAATAAAACTGGACAAGTGCGAGTCAGCATCGCGTCTCTTATCGCACACTTAGGGAGGGTTCCGTACAATACGAAACATAACAGAGTTTCAACCTCATATATTTGATTAATTAATATTACCAAGAATATTTGGTTTGGTCGCGATCTAGAAAGACGGGGCTCGTTTACTAGCGCTATCTATGTCATTTTACCGAAACGAATTAGATAGATGGCGTTTAAAAACACGCTTTTTGTATGGGGACCCCCTTTAATTTTTAACTTTATTTTGTTTTTAGTATTTGTTGATCTAGCGGCAACAGAAATATACCAACGGGACTTGAACCCGCAACCTCCGGAATAACATGTTCCGGTGCTTTGCCAATTAAGCCACGGTGCGAAGTATCGTTACGACGAAATTAGTGGATTGCATTTGTTAACCCAATTATGCATTGGTGGCGCCATCTATGACTACTTACTACGTAAGTTAATCATTCGGAAGAATACATTACAGTTTTCAAATCCGACGAGAGATGTTGCACTGCGTAAATCAAATATTATGTTTCTTTGAAGTGTTTCACACTTTATATTTTTGTAAATTGTTAAACACAATCCAAAATTTCATCGTACCGACGGGACTTGAACCCGCAACCTCCGGAATAACATGTTCCGGTGCTTTGCCAATTAAGCCACGGTGCGAAGTATCGTTACGACGAAATTAGTGGATTGCATTTGTTAACCCAATTATGCATTGGTGGCGCCATCTATGACTACTTACTACGTAAGTTAATCATTCGGAAGAATACATTACAGTTTTCAAATCCGACGAGAGATGTTGCACTGCGTAAATCAAATATTATGTTTCTTTGAAGTGTTTCACACTTTATATTTTTGTAAATTGTTAAACACAATCCAAAATTTCATCGTACCGACGGGACTTGAACCCGCAACCTCCGGAATAACATGTTCCGGTGCTTTGCCAATTAAGCCACGGTGCGAAGTATCGTTACGACGAAATTAGTGGATTGCATTTGTTAACCCAATTATGCATTGGTGGCGCCATCTATGACTACTTACTACGTAAGTTAATCATTCGGAAGAATACATTACAGTTTTCAAATCCGACGAGAGATGTTGCACTGCGTAAATCAAATATTATGTTTCTTTGAAGTGTTTCACACTTTATATTTTTGTAAATTGTTAAACACAATCCAAAATTTCATCGTACCGACGGGACTTGAACCCGCAACCTCCGGAATAACATGTTCCGGTGCTTTGCCAATTAAGCCACGGTGCGAAGTATCGTTACGACGAAATTAGTGGATTGCATTTGTTAACCCAATTATGCATTGGTGGCGCCATCTATGACTACTTACTACGTAAGTTAATCATTCGGAAGAATACATTACAGTTTTCAAATCCGACGAGAGATGTTGCACTGCGTAAATCAAATATTATGTTTCTTTGAAGTGTTTCACACTTTATATTTTTGTAAATTGTTAAACACAATCCAAAATTTCATCGTACCGACGGGACTTGAACCCGCAACCTCCGGAATAACATGTTCCGGTGCTTTGCCAATTAAGCCACGGTGCGAAGTATCGTTACGACGAAATTAGTGGATTGCATTTGTTAACCCAATTATGCATTGGTGGCGCCATCTATGACTACTTACTACGTAAGTTAACTTACGTAGTAAGTAGTCATAGATGGCGCCACCAATGCATAATTGGGTTAACAAATGCAATCCACTAATTTCGTCGTAACGATACTTCGCACCGTGGCTTAATTGGCAAAGCACCGGAACATGTTATTCCGGAGGTTGCGGGTTCAAGTCCCGTCGGTACGATGAAATTTTGGATTGTGTTTAACAATTTACAAAAATATAAAGTGTGAAACACTTCAAAGAAACATAATATTTGATTTACGCAGTGCAACATCTCTCGTCGGATTTGAAAACTGTAATGTATTCTTCCGAATGATTAACTTACGTAGTAAGTAGTCATAGATGGCGCCACCAATGCATAATTGGGTTAACAAATGCAATCCACTAATTTCGTCGTAACGATACTTCGCACCGTGGCTTAATTGGCAAAGCACCGGAACATGTTATTCCGGAGGTTGCGGGTTCAAGTCCCGTCGGTACGATGAAATTTTGGATTGTGTTTAACAATTTACAAAAATATAAAGTGTGAAACACTTCAAAGAAACATAATATTTGATTTACGCAGTGCAACATCTCTCGTCGGATTTGAAAACTGTAATGTATTCTTCCGAATGATTAACTTACGTAGTAAGTAGTCATAGATGGCGCCACCAATGCATAATTGGGTTAACAAATGCAATCCACTAATTTCGTCGTAACGATACTTCGCACCGTGGCTTAATTGGCAAAGCACCGGAACATGTTATTCCGGAGGTTGCGGGTTCAAGTCCCGTCGGTACGATGAAATTTTGGATTGTGTTTAACAATTTACAAAAATATAAAGTGTGAAACACTTCAAAGAAACATAATATTTGATTTACGCAGTGCAACATCTCTCGTCGGATTTGAAAACTGTAATGTATTCTTCCGAATGATTAACTTACGTAGTAAGTAGTCATAGATGGCGCCACCAATGCATAATTGGGTTAACAAATGCAATCCACTAATTTCGTCGTAACGATACTTCGCACCGTGGCTTAATTGGCAAAGCACCGGAACATGTTATTCCGGAGGTTGCGGGTTCAAGTCCCGTCGGTACGATGAAATTTTGGATTGTGTTTAACAATTTACAAAAATATAAAGTGTGAAACACTTCAAAGAAACATAATATTTGATTTACGCAGTGCAACATCTCTCGTCGGATTTGAAAACTGTAATGTATTCTTCCGAATGATTAACTTACGTAGTAAGTAGTCATAGATGGCGCCACCAATGCATAATTGGGTTAACAAATGCAATCCACTAATTTCGTCGTAACGATACTTCGCACCGTGGCTTAATTGGCAAAGCACCGGAACATGTTATTCCGGAGGTTGCGGGTTCAAGTCCCGTCGGTACGATGAAATTTTGGATTGTGTTTAACAATTTACAAAAATATAAAGTGTGAAACACTTCAAAGAAACATAATATTTGATTTACGCAGTGCAACATCTCTCGTCGGATTTGAAAACTGTAATGTATTCTTCCGAATGATTAACTTACGTAGTAAGTAGTCATAGATGGCGCCACCAATGCATAATTGGGTTAACAAATGCAATCCACTAATTTCGTCGTAACGATACTTCGCACCGTGGCTTAATTGGCAAAGCACCGGAACATGTTATTCCGGAGGTTGCGGGTTCAAGTCCCGTCGGTACGATGAAATTTTGGATTGTGTTTAACAATTTACAAAAATATAAAGTGTGAAACACTTCAAAGAAACATAATATTTGATTTACGCAGTGCAACATCTCTCGTCGGATTTGAAAACTGTAATGTATTCTTCCGAATGATTAACTTACGTAGTAAGTAGTCATAGATGGCGCCACCAATGCATAATTGGGTTAACAAATGCAATCCACTAATTTCGTCGTAACGATACTTCGCACCGTGGCTTAATTGGCAAAGCACCGGAACATGTTATTCCGGAGGTTGCGGGTTCAAGTCCCGTCGGTACGATGAAATTTTGGATTGTGTTTAACAATTTACAAAAATATAAAGTGTGAAACACTTCAAAGAAACATAATATTTGATTTACGCAGTGCAACATCTCTCGTCGGATTTGAAAACTGTAATGTATTCTTCCGAATGATTAACTTACGTAGTAAGTAGTCATAGATGGCGCCACCAATGCATAATTGGGTTAACAAATGCAATCCACTAATTTCGTCGTAACGATACTTCGCACCGTGGCTTAATTGGCAAAGCACCGGAACATGTTATTCCGGAGGTTGCGGGTTCAAGTCCCGTCGGTACGATGAAATTTTGGATTGTGTTTAACAATTTACAAAAATATAAAGTGTGAAACACTTCAAAGAAACATAATATTTGATTTACGCAGTGCAACATCTCTCGTCGGATTTGAAAACTGTAATGTATTCTTCCGAATGATTAACTTACGTAGTAAGTAGTCATAGATGGCGCCACCAATGCATAATTGGGTTAACAAATGCAATCCACTAATTTCGTCGTAACGATACTTCGCACCGTGGCTTAATTGGCAAAGCACCGGAACATGTTATTCCGGAGGTTGCGGGTTCAAGTCCCGTCGGTACGATGAAATTTTGGATTGTGTTTAACAATTTACAAAAATATAAAGTGTGAAACACTTCAAAGAAACATAATATTTGATTTACGCAGTGCAACATCTCTCGTCGGATTTGAAAACTGTAATGTATTCTTCCGAATGATTAACTTACGTAGTAAGTAGTCATAGATGGCGCCACCAATGCATAATTGGGTTAACAAATGCAATCCACTAATTTCGTCGTAACGATACTTCGCACCGTGGCTTAATTGGCAAAGCACCGGAACATGTTATTCCGGAGGTTGCGGGTTCAAGTCCCGTCGGTACGATGAAATTTTGGATTGTGTTTAACAATTTACAAAAATATAAAGTGTGAAACACTTCAAAGAAACATAATATTTGATTTACGCAGTGCAACATCTCTCGTCGGATTTGAAAACTGTAATGTATTCTTCCGAATGATTAACTTACGTAGTAAGTAGTCATAGATGGCGCCACCAATGCATAATTGGGTTAACAAATGCAATCCACTAATTTCGTCGTAACGATACTTCGCACCGTGGCTTAATTGGCAAAGCACCGGAACATGTTATTCCGGAGGTTGCGGGTTCAAGTCCCGTCGGTACGATGAAATTTTGGATTGTGTTTAACAATTTACAAAAATATAAAGTGTGAAACACTTCAAAGAAACATAATATTTGATTTACGCAGTGCAACATCTCTCGTCGGATTTGAAAACTGTAATGTATTCTTCCGAATGATTAACTTACGTAGTAAGTAGTCATAGATGGCGCCACCAATGCATAATTGGGTTAACAAATGCAATCCACTAATTTCGTCGTAACGATACTTCGCACCGTGGCTTAATTGGCAAAGCACCGGAACATGTTATTCCGGAGGTTGCGGGTTCAAGTCCCGTCGGTACGATGAAATTTTGGATTGTGTTTAACAATTTACAAAAATATAAAGTGTGAAACACTTCAAAGAAACATAATATTTGATTTACGCAGTGCAACATCTCTCGTCGGATTTGAAAACTGTAATGTATTCTTCCGAATGATTAACTTACGTAGTAAGTAGTCATAGATGGCGCCACCAATGCATAATTGGGTTAACAAATGCAATCCACTAATTTCGTCGTAACGATACTTCGCACCGTGGCTTAATTGGCAAAGCACCGGAACATGTTATTCCGGAGGTTGCGGGTTCAAGTCCCGTCGGTACGATGAAATTTTGGATTGTGTTTAACAATTTACAAAAATATAAAGTGTGAAACACTTCAAAGAAACATAATATTTGATTTACGCAGTGCAACATCTCTCGTCGGATTTGAAAACTGTAATGTATTCTTCCGAATGATTAACTTACGTAGTAAGTAGTCATAGATGGCGCCACCAATGCATAATTGGGTTAACAAATGCAATCCACTAATTTCGTCGTAACGATACTTCGCACCGTGGCTTAATTGGCAAAGCACCGGAACATGTTATTCCGGAGGTTGCGGGTTCAAGTCCCGTCGGTACGATGAAATTTTGGATTGTGTTTAACAATTTACAAAAATATAAAGTGTGAAACACTTCAAAGAAACATAATATTTGATTTACGCAGTGCAACATCTCTCGTCGGATTTGAAAACTGTAATGTATTCTTCCGAATGATTAACTTACGTAGTAAGTAGTCATAGATGGCGCCACCAATGCATAATTGGGTTAACAAATGCAATCCACTAATTTCGTCGTAACGATACTTCGCACCGTGGCTTAATTGGCAAAGCACCGGAACATGTTATTCCGGAGGTTGCGGGTTCAAGTCCCGTCGGTACGATGAAATTTTGGATTGTGTTTAACAATTTACAAAAATATAAAGTGTGAAACACTTCAAAGAAACATAATATTTGATTTACGCAGTGCAACATCTCTCGTCGGATTTGAAAACTGTAATGTATTCTTCCGAATGATTAACTTACGTAGTAAGTAGTCATAGATGGCGCCACCAATGCATAATTGGGTTAACAAATGCAATCCACTAATTTCGTCGTAACGATACTTCGCACCGTGGCTTAATTGGCAAAGCACCGGAACATGTTATTCCGGAGGTTGCGGGTTCAAGTCCCGTCGGTACGATGAAATTTTGGATTGTGTTTAACAATTTACAAAAATATAAAGTGTGAAACACTTCAAAGAAACATAATATAAGAAATATACCATCTGTGAAAATGTAACTGTCTAACTAATACGGTTAATGAGCTATAGCCTGGTGACAGACGGACAGACAGACAGACAGGCAGACAGAAAGACAGACAGACAGACGGACAGCGGAGTCTTAGTAATAGGGTCCCATTTTACCGTTGGGGTACGGAACCCTAAAAACTAAAACAACGGACTTCAATGCCCCGCGAGTCAATTTCAGTAGCAAGTTTGAGACGTTTATCGTCATATCTCTGGAGATACTTATCAGATCTCGATGAAACTACAATGGGACCACTTCGAAGAATCATTCGAATCGGTTCACAATTGACGGAGTAATCGCGTAACATACACACATACAGACACAAACATACAGACGAATTGACAACCTCCTTCTTTTTGAAAGTCGGTTGAAAATGGAGAGTGTTATGAATATTAATTCGTCTGTAGATTTTTTTTTGTCGGTAGGATATTATTATATCCGCGGAAGTTCGATTATATTATACAATTCATGAGATGAGTGTCTACAGAGATATCACAGAGACACACCTCAAATTTGCTACTGAAAATGACTAGCGCAGCATGGCATGTTAAGTCGGTTTTTAATTTTTTAAAGGATCTTAATGTTAATACGATTATTTTCGGTCGTAATTATTATAGAATACTTTCCAACTAGTAATGTAATGTAGTGCCAGTAAAGTAGTACCTCTAGATTTTATAGGAAAAACAAGGACTGAAAAAATTGAGTTGTACGTACCTATTCTTTTCAGCGGTCTGAACTTTCAAAAAAGGAGGGGGTTATTAATTCGTCTAGATTTTTTTTGTGCTTACGATATATATCCGCGGAGGTTCGATTATATAATTAATCGAGGACGAGATCAGTATCTTCATATAAATAGAGATAGATAATACACCTCAAATATGCTACTGAAAATGAATAGCGGGGCATGTGAAGTCGGTTTTTAAATTTTTAAAGGATCTTAATGTTTTATAGCTTGTAATTATAGAAAACTTCCAAACTAGTAATGTAATGTTAACTCTAGATTTTATAGGAAAAGCAAGCATTTAAAAATACAGTTGTTCCTATCCTTCAAAACCTTCAAGAAAGGAGATGGTTATCAATTCTTTTGCATATTTTTTTGTGAGAAGTTACTACTGTTACTAGGTTATATCTCTGCGGAAGTTCCATTTTATAAATCATCGAGATCTGATGAGTATCTCTTGAGATATAGAGCGGATATGGAGCACCTCAAATTTTCTACTGAGAATGACTAGCGTGGCATAAGTCTGTTTTTTTTAAACATTTTAAATCATCTTAATTTTAATATAAAAACTCAAATATTGGAATACCAATAATGCTTGATTCGGCCCATCACTAGGCATTTCCCGCTGACCCATTATGATTGAACCAGCCTGTATAACAAGTTACCCATGGCTGACCCATTATGATTGAATCATTGTGTATAACTAGTTACCCATGGCTGACCCATTATGATTGAATCATTATGTATAACTAGTTACCCATAGCTGACCTATTATGATTGAATCAAACTGTATAACTAGTTACCCATGGCTGACCCATTATGATTGAATCATTATGTATAACTAGTTACCCATGGCTGACCCATTATGATTGAATCATCCTTTTTTTAAATAACATGTAGCAGCATACAGGCAAGCGGCCCACCTGATGGGAAGTGGTCACCGCCGCCTATTGACATCTGCAAAACCAGAGGTATTGTCGGTGTGTTGCCTACCCTTATTAGAGAGCACTCTCATTACTCTTCGTTTAAAGCTACTCAGATTATATGTATCCTGTATAACTTGTTACCCATGGCTGACCCATTATGATTGAATCATCCTGTATAACCCATGTAATAGTGACTCTGATATATTAGTTTGATGACCAAATGACCAGAACCATAACCTGTTGTGTATTATTAGGTGGCATTAGTGTGACATTGCTGCGATAGGCGGATGTGATGTAAAACCGGTGTCATCATTAAAAGGTGTGGAATTAATCGCATCCTATTATGTTACGTATTAAATCTATGTAATCTCTTGTAGGGCTGGGCTCTTAGATATTAAAATAAAATAGAGCTGACATTAAAATAACAATAATAATATGAGAAGGATAAAACTATACAATCATTAGTATGAGAGAGCTAGATGGGCAACACGTTTTTAGCCTTATCTGCATATCACTGCGATTTTATTGTTTGGAGCCAGCTCTGGCTCCCAGTTCTAGTGCACCCATTGGCTTTCTTCCTCTCTTCTGTTTTATGTTCATCATTTTATGTCGGCTTACATCTCTATAGCTATTCCATTCGCATACGCTAATATCTTGTCTATTTAATATTCCGTCTACGGCTGGACTGGACAGTTTTTAATGTGAAACTTTTATTACATCGCATCAAATGGTTTTCGTCCACCAATCGCATGTTGCATTACAGCCGGTGCTGATTGGTGGATATGATGTATGACAGATATGATATGTATGATGATGTATGACAGTTTACAAATTCTATCTCTCTTATGTTAAATAACTTTCCCTCTCATTTCGCAACAAATATAATATATATTTTTATATGTATATGTAAGTTTATGATATGCATATGTATTCGTATATAAGATTATGACATGTAACGTTATTATGTAGTCTATAAATATACGAACGACGGAGTTCACTTCTGATGTAACAAGTAACAAACATACATTCGAAAAAAGAATAAAAATAATTGAGAACCTCCTCTTTTTCTGAAGTCAGTTAAGAGGGAACCCTGGGTGAAATTTTCCATACAAATGTATTCCCCCGTTTCCTCCTTGGAAAATGCTTCTAGAGCAAAATTTGTTTCTACAAAATGTCATGGTCTGCTGTAACTATGCCCAAAAAGAAATATGACCCTTCAAAAATCTTAATGAGGCGATATTAGAATGCTTATATTTGTTTTTGCAATTGGTTGGTCCAAAATATGAAATGATAGGGGCGTAGCTACAGCAGACCTTGATATTTTGTAGAAACAAAATTTTGCTCTAGAAACATTTTCCAGGGAGGAAACGGGGGAATATCTTTGTATGGAAAAGTGCAACCCGTGTTCCCTCTTAAAATGGAAACCCGAACCAATAGTAATGAAGTAAAGTAGGTGGCACCGGGTAATATCGCCATTATGTCGGTGTGGTCAAGTGAAGGGTCAGCGCCCCGAATGGTGGTTCAACACGCTATATGTATCTTAGATCAGACGGTCCGGGCTAGACCCAGATACATAGTAATGACTGTACGATTATATCATCATGCAACACCATGGGATATTAAAGACGAGTTCTTCAATAGCCAGATATTTTTTTACCTTTTTTTATATCTTATAGGCCAGCGTTTGACCACTATCTCACCTGTTGGTAAGTGATGATGCAGTCGAAGGTAGTAAGCACGCTAGGCCTAGAATGGCAATAGAAATGGATAGCTGCCGGAACACAAGATGTGTGGCGACAGATTATCTATCTTGAGGGTGGTAGCTGACCAGGCGGACACTAGATAGATACCTACCACCATGTCCATCCGAAGATTTATATTTCGCAATTTATAACAATTTAAATAAATAAAATAAAATCCGGTGTTCCGGCAGCACACAAACCTTAAGAGTCATACCATTATAGGCCTAGCGTGTTCACCGTCTTTGACCACATCGTCGCTTACCACCAGGCGAGATAGTGGACAAACGCTAGCCTATAAGATATATGTATAAAAAACTAATCCAAAGGCGCTTGGGGTATAAGCACTATAAGCTAAGTAATTCTGCCTTAATTTTGATTTGCCTTAATTCTGCCTTTTTCTGTTTTTATCATTTTTTTCTTTAAAAAAAAAACCAGTTGAGTTAGAGATCTCCAACTTTTAGAAAATACATATTTTATTAGTACCTACGTATCGTATAAATATCAATTAAATATCTTCCGGGGGCAGATTTAATTAGCTTACACCCCTAGGGCATTAACTGTGCATAATTCTCACTCTGAATGTGTGTTGCCGGAACACCGTGATTATGGCGACAGATTTCCTCCTTGATTATGGCTACTTTTTGGTAGCATGTCAGACAGAACATCGATATACAATACAATACAATACAAATACTCTTTAATGATTATCATATAAAAGATTACATTAATAGATGCTTGCAGATGGAATACTGTCTCAGCAAATAGAATTTAAGATCTTGTATATAAGTATTCTTGCAAATAAATGATTTGATTGATTGATTGATTGAATACAATTATTAAACACGGTAGGTCGGATAGTTATCTGACACATGACGCCATATAAAAGCTGTCAGATTTCTTCATATTAGCCCTGTCAGGAACCGGTGAAACTGGCCCTTTATATAATAAAATGTTCTTTGTTCATATTTACATGGGATATTGTACTGTTCTGTGTCTATTTTAGCATTAGCATTACATTACTGTCCATGAATAGCACCATAAATATATCCTTGCACCCACACTAGGTCTCTCATGATGACCCCCATCCATTGAATTATTACCTATTCTCCGACTCACAAGCTATACCTATGCATAATCATCTATACCCAACTTTTAGTTAAAAGTCATTAATTCTTACTAGCAACATTATAAGTGCGTCTGTTTGTGTGTGATATAGCAAGTAAACGCAGCGAAGTTCCGCACACATGCGATTTTTCGGCTTAGCTTCTCCGAACAATCGTTATTAGAAAACCTACTTTCTGTAGGTAATCATTCGAAGGATGACCCTGTATTGTGGGTTTAAAATGACCTTCTCCGGCCTACCCCATACTTGTCAATCAACTGCCATAGACTCTAGCTACGCCAATTTCTGTGTCACCAGAACTTTAAAAACCTTGCATCTGCTACAATTTAGAACTCCAAATCTTAAGAAACCATTCACTGTCCTCTCTCACGTACTGTGAAAGTTGAACCTCTAAAATGTCACAATAAGTGTCAGTGAGTGTAAGTGAAGATGTCGCAGTGAGTGTAGATTGAGTGTAAAAGTGTCACCCGGGAGCATGACGGCCGGTGTCGCCGTCAAAAGGAAGTCGAGATCGAGGAGAAGCTGGGCCAAGGTCGAGACTGAGGGACAGGTATATCGATAAGTCATAACATAAATAAATAAACGATCTTTTATTTAATTTCCAGGAAACTATCCACTGTATTCTGTTTGACCCATAATGTAAGGTATTATAGAGATTTGGGTAGCGTGGCCACATGAGATAGAAGATTTTAACATAACACGAAGTAACTTTTATAAAATCTGTGACATAACCACATATGTATTTAGAACCCAGTGACACATAGCAATAAAGGTCAAAGTTCGTTAAGCTAAAAACAGCTAACTACGTTACTGACCCTGTAAAAACCGGCACGCACTGAGAGAGGGAAATATTATAGCTTTGTCCTTTTCCGTTACATGGAATAACTCCATAGTATATCCTATTTCATGTGGGAAAGACAGAGCTACCCGCGGTCTATTCTTTTCTCTGTCTACGATTTGACTAGACTCGGCGTTTCTTGCCACTTCTTTACCTGTGTAAGAATGTAGATATCCCTAACGCCCGGTTTTTAGATGGATAGACTTATATTGACGGTGATAACCTTGGGTGGCATTTGGGTAGAATTGTTAGAGATTATAGTGTTATTCACTCGCTGCAGACTGGGTCATATAAATCATAGTAAGGCTAGGGCGGTGAGCATGTTACGCGGGTGCAACGCCGTTATCGATAAAAACGATTGCTTCATAATGACACCGCACCGCACGTGTTCGGTCCGGTGCGGTTCGAGTGAAAAACCTATAATTTATAACATTTTAAGTGTTTTGTGCCTGTGCCGGTGCGGTGCGAGGAGCTACGTCCTGCGACCGCCAACACGCCTGCCCAGCGTGGCGATTAGGGCATATCCCTCTCACTGAGCCGAAGATCGGGCTCTCAGTGGCGTATCTTGGGAGATGCCTGCGTTCAGCTGTGGACTGACACTGGCTGATTATTATGATGATGATGAAGTTATTTGATATGTGGAGTCTTCCTGTTACAAATACGAGTATGACTGTAATTATAAAACACCGACTATTAAACTATTATTTTTGTCGAGTGTCTTGACCTAGGTTCCGTTGATCTTCATAGCCCTTCCTTAAGGAGCTTAGTAAGCTTGTTCTTACTGCGTAAGTTGGCTTAGAAAGTTGCACGAAACCTAGATCGAGACAGTCGACAATAATAGTTCTAAGTATATTATAGCCGGTTCATTAAAACTCACAAAAACTATCAGATATTAATATTTCCTAGTTATGCCATTAGACCACGGCTCGCTAAACGAAACGTAGGACGCCCTCCAGCTAGGTGGAGCGATGATATACGCAAGCTGGCTGGCAGCGGCTGGAAACCAGGAGCTGAAGATCGAGCTCAGTGGCGTGCCATAGGAGAGACTATGTCTTATAGTGGACGAACACAGGCTGTTAATGATGATGATTCCATAATATGCAACGGATGTCCATCTTCAATTTTGGGATACATCAACTAATAAAGAACAATCTCTTTGTCTCCAGGCATCAGACTTCACGGATATCGGTGACTGGCCGACGCTGGGCGCGGCGGTGACGGGAGCGGCGAGATGTCACTCCACACCACCTCCTCAAGACGCAGACTGTTCACATCATAATGGGAATACTGTAAGTATCATTGACTATCGATGACAGAGTCATCAGAGGCATCCAAAGAGTCCTGATATACAATTCTGCTTATCAGTCATCCAGAAAATACAGATCAGTTGTAGAAAGCAACAAGCTCAGAATGAGACCCCTTGCTTAATAGAAAGAGATATGTAAGTTTTATTTTATTGATGACGAGATACCAGTGGCATTCAAAGAAGCCTGCCTCATCCACACAGATTGGCATTTTCCCTATGGTTCTGGAATATTCAGATTTGGGATCCAGCAAGCTTTTAGTTGCATCTGTTGTCTGATGATAACAGATATGATCTGACTTGCTGAGCGCCGCAATGCTTGACGGTAAAAGACGTGACAGGATAGCTGTTCCACGTGGTACCCTGAGGAATTATCGATAGAAAGTGGTCTAATTTTTCACGGACATCGGTGACTGGCCGATGCTTGGTGACAGGAGCGGTGAAGTGTCACCCCACACCATATCCTCAAGACGCAGACTGTTCACATTATAATGGGAACACTGTTAGTTTTATCGGTTTGATGAAGAGAAACCCGTGGGCTCTTGAGAAGCCTAATCCACATCCAAAGAGAGAAGTGTATACAAAAGATAGTTTTTTCATAGCTCTATTCGTCAGTAATACCGTTGTGGAAAAAAAAACACGGTAATATAATAAACAGTATTCTGACTCCATACTAACGGTCGGAACGCACGTCATGCCTACGCGACTCGAGTTCGGTACACACTCGGTACACAGCTCACGATAAATGTGGTTACGCCGCAGTGACGAACGAACCGTGTGAAGGTACAGTCGTGTAATTATGGTTTAAACAGTAAGCATGCGAATTGTGAATATTTGATTGATTGAGAATATATATAAATATTATACTTAATATGGCACAAAGGAATTATAGAATATATTTTGCTGTTTATTATAAATAGAATAGAGTGAAAAAAGTGATACACGAGTGACCTATAGTCTACGCTCCTGTTAAAAATAGACTAGTATTTAGGTAGTTTCCTAGGCTAGACTATCTACTTACTTATGTATTATATTATTGAATTCGACGATATAGCTTTATGAAGTTATTAAGAGAGTAATAAACGGCAGGTACCTACGTAATAAGAGTTACATTCTAATTTACTTTTCGAGTAAGATATGGAAATAAGTATATAAAATATGTACTGTCATATTTCCACAACGAATTTCAATATATTAAATAAAATATATAATATTACTATCACAAAAAACTAGAAAGATCGTCAAGTAGGTAGATGCAATTAAAATACTGTAGGTGGGCAGCCCTATCGCGCGTGTACGTACGCGCGGTGCCGCCGGCTGCCGCGCGGCTTTAGCTTTTGATCTCAAGGACACGCCGAGTCACAATACTGTATTATAATATTACCTTGCCAAAAAGCTGTGAATTGTCTCCGCTGGTAAGAGATATGATCGGCTCAACAAACAATATTAACATCATAATGGGACACTCACTAATATTGGATATTGATGACATGAGATCAGTCCCTGGTAAAGAAGAGCCGAAGATCGAGCTCAGTGGCGTAACATAAGAGAGGCCTACGTCCAGGTGTGAACTGGAACCGGCTGATTATGATGATGATGATCAGATGGTGACATTAAGAGAGGCCCAAATCACGTCCAAATATAGAAATCTTTTGCCATAGTTTTGGCTTATATAGGTGTGACATATAGCCAGGAATGATGACAAAAGTGAGCGCATACCTGTCGCCTGATCGTACGAGATAACATATGACATGCTGATTGCTGTGCTGGATGGGAAAAGCTGATATGACTTTTAAAAAAGACAAAGTAGAGTTTGAAGTTGACCGTGCGCCTGATTCCGTGAAAATCAACGGTATTAAAAGTATTACTGCGAGACTTGGAATTAAATTTATTTATGGTAAGCCAATAGTTTCAAATAAAACTAAATGATTGACAGTGTATAAACCATAAAACCAATTAAAGGCTCACACGTATACGAAAACAGATTATGGTATGAAAAACTGTGAGCATAAATATTAAGTAATACATGAATATAAATATAGAAACAATAAAAAATACTGAAAAGAAAAATTCAGCAAATACACTACTTCACAAAAAAAATGGTAGTTGATCATGAAAATATTCAGCACACAACCGCCGTCTTACAGTCGCGTCACGGGTACAAAAACATAATGCTCCATTCAAAACTCTTCCATCCACCTAGCCACTATAGCCTAGCTAATACTCCTAATCCTTATCTTCCAGGAGCAGACAGACCGTGTGCCTCTGGAGCAGCAGCAGCACCAGCCGCCGCAGCACCAGCCAGCACCGCCCAGCACCAAGCAGCCCGAGGTGTACAACCATCAACACCAGTCTCTAGACAGAAATCACGACAAACATGACAAGAACAAGTCTGTTTCTGGTAAGGAAGTCATTATATTTTAAACGTAGTTTTCAACCCACTTCCAAAAAAGGAGGAGGTTCTCAATTCGTCTGTATGATTTTTGTAACTGACTTCACAAAAAAGGAGGTGGTTCTCAATTCGACGGGTTTTATTTTTCAGTTTGTTACCTCAGAACTCCGTCAATTCATAACCGATTCGAAATATTCTTTTTTTGTTTGAGAGAGTTTCCTTCCCGTTTGGTCCCATTGTAATTTTATCGAGATCTGATAATCCAGAGTATAGTATCTCCAGTATACATAGTATCTCCAGAGATATGGAGCTAAACACTTCAAACTTGGTACTGGAAAATGAAAATTAATAGCGCTGCATTTGAAATCAAGTTAATCTTAATTATTGTGAAGTCGTTTACTAAAGGACACCACGTTTCCGTCCGCAGATGTGTTTTGATATCCTTCTCATGAACCCTTTCTACTGATTCCAGGCGCAGGCAAGGGCGGCAACAAGTCGGGCAAACACAAATGGGTGCCGCTGGACATTGACGTGAAGGCAGCGAGACCTAACAAGCACGGCCCGCCGCATGCCGTGAGACAAGATAATGGAGTGTCCGAAGGTAACGTAACAAATAGAATAGAAACACTTTTTATTGCTCACCGGTTTTTTTGACGTGATAACGCCTTCTAAATCGATAAACGTCGGCTGCACACACAAAAACTTGTCACGTTCCGCCTGAGCCGAGCGTGCAAGCGAGAGCGCGGAACCAGCGATAGAGAGGCACGATCGTATGATGTTATTACGTAAAATTATCGTCCGTAAGCCTACTTTTCAGACAAGCTATTTTTTTATATCACATAGACTAGCGTTTGACCACTATCACACCTGTTGGTAAATGATGATGTGGTCGAGGATGGTAACACGCTAGGCCTAGAATGGGAACTGGCTCTCAAGGATAGCTGCCGGAACTTATTAGATGTTTGGCGACAGTTTTTCTAACTTGAGGGTTGTAGGTTGTAGCTGGCCAGGCGGACACTAGATAGTGTCCTACCACTATGCAAACGCGCGCTTACCTAGAAGATACCTTTTCACTCTCGATTTACAGACCCCCATATTGTACAAGTACTTAACCGGCAACTCAGACTCGGGCGGGGCATTCCGTTCCATGGCGGTTCGTATGATGAACGAAGAAGCAAACCGCTTCGTTCGGGTAAATGGTATATCCGCTGTAAATCGGTGGCGGCTTTTAATATCTGTGGATATCTGATTATAAAATGGGGATGGTGGAATCAAATTATAAACTACTAGCAGAGCCTCGCAGTTTCACCCGCATAGTTTTCGTACTCGTAAGAATACGGGGATAAAATATAGCCTATATTACTCTCTGATTACGTAGTTTTCCATTACTGAAAGAATTTTTAAAATCAATCCAGTAGTTTTTGAGTTAAGTCGATACAAACAAAAATCAAATCTTTACACTTTGTAATATTAGTTCGATAACAGCATCTAGATGGCGCTAGAGTAGGTTGAACAGTTCTCCTTGTAAATATTGCTTAAATGTATGAGACCCTGCATCGCGCAAACGATATTTTCCGCGATGTTGGAGCCTGATGCACTTGCTTTGCCTTCAAACATCTTAAAATTTGAGTTTATAGTTAGAGTTATAGGTTTATGTAAATCCCGAAAAAGCCCGCGGAGTGATAAAAAACAGGAAGATACTGTGAGTGTTGTGTGTCGCGATCGAGATCCAGTGAAAATAAGTGGTAGTGGTGCCGAGCGTTCAAAACGAGAACGAAAGAAGGTAGTTCGTTTCGTTTGCTCGTAAACATTACTTCGACCCGCAATCGACAGTTCATCCGTGATCATGGCGCTTGCAACAGAGCCGAAATATCGGCAACTCATAATTAATAAAAAACATGGTAAATATCCCGTGAGTAGTTCTAATGATCTTATATTATATGTATTAGCATTGAAAACTAATTCCATCCTTCCACAGATGCGCACTCTCTGAACGGCGACGACGCCCGCCGCGGCGGCCCGCGGTCGCGCGGCGCGGCGCGCGGTCGCGGCACGGCGCGACGTAACGCTCCCCGTCCCGCTTCCGCTCTGCCTTCGCTGAACGCGCCGCACCATCCTATGTACAGAGTCGCTGAGTTTGTACAACATCCAGACTTGCAACAGGTAAATTTATGTGAATGTGGGTAGAGGTGGTAGGGTAGAGTCTGCCTAACAAAACGATTAAGATAGTTTAAAAACTAAAACAACCGACTTCCATGCCCCACGAGTCAGTTTCAGTAGCAAGTTTGACACGTTTATCGTCATAACTCTGGAAATACTTATCAGATCTCGATGAAATTACAATGGGACCACCTCGGAAGTGTGCCCTACTGATTAAAAAAAGATTCATTCGAATCGTTCACAATTGACGGAGTAATCGCGTAAAATACATTAAAAAAAAATTTTTTTTATAAACATACATACGAATTGAGAACCTCCACCTTTCTGGAAGTCGGTTCAAAAGTAGACACTCAAAATGTTTGCATTTTTACATGGCAATAGTATGCTGCAAATACTTTGATACTTTTTTTTGCGCAATTATCTCTCGGACTCTACTAGTTTAAAGTATCAAAATTAGTCAGTCGAAGTTGCCTTTGCATTTAGGGCTGCCATACTGATATATTTTTGTTAATTTTCCGCGCGTTTTTATTCTCTATTTTTGCTAGCCAGACTTTATTAACGTTACGGGTTGTAATGTAACGTGTTACACAGCGAACATTCGTGCAGTGAGTATGGGGAAACAAGGCGCTCGCAACGCGAGTGCTTCACCCCGCTGTCGGTTTTATAGCGAATCCTTTAAGAGGGAACGCGGGGTGCTCTTTTCCATACAAATGTATTCCCCCGTTACCTCCCTGGAAAATGTTTCTAGATAAATATTTGTTTCTACAATAAATCAAGGTCTGCTGTAACCAATTGCAAATAGAAATATGACCCTTCAAAAATCTTAAGGAGCAGATAAAAAGGAATATTTCTTTTAAGGCGTAGATACAACAGACCTTGATATTTTGTAGAAACAAATTTTGCCCTAGAAAAAATTTCGGGGAGGAAACGGGGGAATACATTTGTATGGAAAAGTTCAACTACGCGTTTCCTCTTGAGTGAGCGCGCTGGAGCATAGGCGAGCCTAGAGTTAGAAACGATCATGTTACATGGATTGCATGCACACGGCGTGACGTGTAGTGCTCGCTGCGAATGGTACATTACGCCTTGTAACACCGGTCAGTACTTACCTTTATAACTTTTAAGTCCAATTCGTATGAAATGTACATTATAAATAAACGTAGAACAAACGCTGTCAAATTTAAGCAACGATATCGCTAGCGGTTTCCTAGGGGACCCTAACCCAATGTTAAGTGATGATGATGATGATGTGATCTACTGGCTAGCTATGAACATCATGCTGGTACTTGACGAAACGCCTGGCTGCATGTCCTTCTCTGGTGTGTGGTTAGAGTTACGGCTAAAGCCTTATCTCCTGGTATATCTAGGACGCAGGATGACCTCCTGTGAATAACATTTACCACCTTCCATAGAAGATACATCAGTTCAGTCAGTTTTAGTATAACTGAAGTATTATATAATTAATTTTATAATATTTTTTTGCTGTTTTTATTTTCTTTCATGCAAAAACACGTTATATCAGCCTAAATAGACTTGCCCATTTCTTTCTGAATAGAAGAAGATTTAATACATTTAGGACCAGTTTCACCGGTTCCTGATAGCGCTAATATGAAGAAATCTGACAGATTTTTGACAGCTTTTATATGGCGTCATCTGTCAGATGACCATCTGACACGTTATCAAGAACCGGTGAAACTGGCCCTTAGACTATTAGCTTAAATTGTGACGTGTTTATGCATGAAGTCGTAGTTTAATTTTGTTTTGTTTAGTTTAAGTTAATTTTAATATTTAATTACTTATATACAATTTATTTTGGCTAATAAAGGTCTTCTATCCACTGCTTTGTTAATGTGGATATGAGTTCTTTACATCTAAGACTATTTAAGACGCAATTTCCTAAAACCTAGAAGTTTAAAGCGACTTTAATTTAGCATAAACTAGCGAACAGTGAAGTTAAACTGTTTGTTATTTTAAGCTGTTATTGTAAAGTGTACAGAGCATGAGCCTAAAGCCCTTATTTGAAATACTCACACTTATTTTGCTATGCGAGGTAAAGCCTACACTTTAACGTTAAGAGTATAATAATCGTACCACCTTCAGCTAGTCCGTCTGGGGCGGTACCACCACTTTGCCAATTTAATTTTCAGCCGTGAAGTAGGAATATTTTTCTGTTCAAATGGCAAGGTGTCCAGTGAAATTACAGGGCATGTGAGACTCAACATCTTTATGTCTCAAGGTAACAGGCGCAGTGCAGTGACATGCAACATTCTGGCAGTGCACATTGTTGCATGCCACTGTATCTGTAATAGGTAGACGTCATCGCTTACCATCAGGCGAGCGTCGTGCTTGTCCTGTTACCTTTCACTTAAAAAAAAAACTTTAAGCGATATTCGTGTTCTGATAGTCGATCTAGACATAAGATTAAATAAAAGACATACCGAGAAATGGGTCTCATTTAGTCTTAGTATTTGCAAGCCACGTTGTTCCCCAAAATTCCCTTTCATTTGGTTTTTCATTTCATTGGGTTTTGAGTGCCATTTCATTGCATTTGCTTAAGGTAGAAAGAATCATTAAGATACATCGTTACACACAATCCTAAAATTTCATCGTACCGGGTTTCGACACCGCGCATTCTGGGAAAATCATAAAAATAAGGTAAAATACCGACTTCACATGCCGCTTGCGTCAGTTTCAGTAGCAAGTATGATATGTTTATCGACATATATTTAGAGATACTTATCAGATCTTGATAACATTTTTATGGGACCACCTCGTAGATGAACTCTAACCATCACAAAATAATTATTCAAATATGTTCTAATTTGGCGGAGGAATCGCGTAACGAACGTTAAAAAAACATACAGGCGAATTTACAGCCTCCTCCGTTTTGTGATGTTGGTTAAAAATTAAATTAAGTCCCGTGGGTTACAATGATTCGTACTGTTTGCTTTTTTATGAGTTTGTGTTCTCAAAAAAGGGTATTTTTTAAAATATTCTAATTATTGTTTTCCTTAGGTGTGTATGAATTAACTTCTATAATGTTGCTTTGGGATTAAAATATTATATATTTTATAACATGTATAAGAGGATTCATTTCTAATCATCATAACCAATTTTCATCATACCGCTTATGGCTATTACATTATCAAACAATTTCATTACACAACCGCAATTTTCACTCAAATGGTGCTCAAAATACATCAAAATTATGTATAATTGGGTTTGGGACTATCAGAATTATATTACTTCTATCTCTTACAGTGTGTAGAGCAAGAAGAATATAGTACAATGACCTCTGATCACTTGTCTCTCCCACTCTCGAACAATTATTTTGCTATCCCGCTCGCACGGTTTGCGAAAGGTCATTGTCCGAAATTCAACAGGCTCTACGACTGAATATATAATGTTATGAATGTATTTATGTATTAAATAATATAAATACTACTAATATGTAAATAATGGTTATATTTTTATCATGGTGTTCATTTTCATACGTTGCGTGGTTATGGTGAGAGTAAAATAAACTTTAGTAAATATTCTTTAAAAATGTAATGTTGAAAAATAACATCCTGAAATACACTACAGTAAAGCAAGTTTACTTGGATATATCGCCAATCGACTCGGCAATTGGCGTCGTTACAAAGATTCCTGAACAGGCCGACCCTTGAACACAAAATACAACTTCTGTTAGCATTCAGAGCAAAGACATGGCGCGAAGCGGTTCGCCGTGTTTCGCCGTGATGTTCTGTGATGCCAATTCGGAAGGGTGGGTCGGTACAGTTGCGCAGCATAAATTGGACTGTTCTAGCTCACAACGGGAATGTAGTGGCTGGAAGTTGGTCTCGGAGAGCAGCGGGATCCGAAGCACGGTTTTTCCGCTGGCCGACCGCAGGTAGTTGGGAGCCCAAGTAGGGAGCAAGCCACTCACGAAAGGCTGCCCCGCCATCTTGCGAAAAATCCCAGAGATGCGCCATCGTGCCGGTTGGCGACCGGACGAGAGGACCCGATGGACATCTTTGGGGGGGTTCGGGCGTCCCCGCGGTCTCCGGACCAACTTCAAACAGCTGCAGCATCTCGTTTTTTGGGTTATGTAGTCCTTTACGCAGCGCCTCGTCCCACTGCCATCTTTTCACCTATTCACTCCATTTAAAATTCAAATATGAGAAACGGTAAAAGCAAGTTGAGTTTTAAACAGCGGAAGCACGTCCTCTCCCTTAAAGTGCACCTTACAAATATTAGAGGACTGCACTCAAATATCGATCCAGTCCACTTTCATCTCGAGACTGAAAAACCTCACTTGCTGTTCCTCACGGAGACACAAATTCGATGCCCAGACGACGCTTCGTACCTGTCATATCCCGGTTATGTTCTGGAACATAATTTCAGACCACGTGCCGGAGTATGTGTGTACGCGCGCGACGACATCTGCAGCCGTCGTCTCCGCAACTTTGAAGACCCTAAGTTCTCGGTGCTTTGGATGATGGTTGACACCGGCGTAGAAAAGATCATCTACGCTTGTGTGTATAGATCGCACAGCGGTGATCAGGAGACTAGCGGACTTACGGACTATTTAAGTATGATGGCAGATTTAGCCCAACAACGGTACCCCTCGGCTCAACTTGTGCTTCTGGGGGATTTTAATGCCCATCACCAAGATTGGTTATTCCCACACCAGATCACCGACCACGCTAGAAGAGAAATGTACAAATTAGGTTTGACGCTAAACCTCACCCAGCTTGTCCAAGAAGCGACCAGGGTACCCGATGTCGAAAGTCACACCGCCAATTGTCTCGACCTTCTGCTGACTACAGATCGAGACCGATACGTGGTGTCGGTAGCATCACCGCTAGGTAGCTCCGATCACTGTCTGGTGAAGTCTGTGTCGTCATATTCCCCGCCTGATCCCAGCCCAAGAGGCTGTCGTCGGATATGGCGATACAAGTCTGCAGATTGGGATGAGATGCGTTCTTTCTTCGCGTCTTATCCTATGAAGCAGGTATGCTTCTCTTCTGGCGATTCTTCAGCTTGCGCGGATGCTGTGACGGAAGTTTTGCAACAAGGAATGGAATATTTTATTCCATTTTCTGACGCTCCTTCTGCCAGCAAAGCTCGTCCCTGGTATAGAGCCGAATGTGGAAACGCAGAAGCGTTAAAGCAGGAGGCATATCTTGCTTGGGTTGATGCTCGAAACCGTAAAGCTAAGGATGTGAGCGAAAAGAAGAGAGCCTTTAACCGTGCTTCCAAGTCGTACAAAAAGGCACTGAAGAAGGCACGCTTTGACCACATTCACCGAATAGGAGCCAAGCTAGCTTCGCACCCTACAGGTAGCAAAGCGTTCTGGTCTCTGGCGAAATCCGTTGAAGCCAATTTTTGCCGTTCTTCATTGCCACCACTGCTAAAACCAGACGGGTCACTAGCTCATACTGCTGAAGAGAAAGCAAACTTATTTGCTACTTTTTTCGCGGAGTCTTCACGTTTAGATACTACGGGATAAGTACCTCCGAATCTACCTGAGTGCGAGCTGGCTATGCCGGAAATCCGCATTCGTCAGGTTGAGGTCCGTAAAACGCTCCGAAATCTAGACGTGAACAAAGCTAGTGGCCCCGATGGTATACCAGCAATAGTCCTTAAGACGTGCGCTCCTGAACTTACACCAGTACTAACACGCCTATTCCGCCTCTCCTATGAGACAGGTCAAGTGCCAAGTGCATGGAAGCTTGCAAACGTGCAGCCAGTGCCCAAAAAAGGCAGTCGTGCTGATCCTGCAAACTACAGGCCCATATCAGTCACGTCCATACTTTGTAAGAGTATGGAACGTGTTCTTAACAACCGGCTCTTGGCATACCTAGAAACGAACGATCTCTTCAGTGACCAGCAATACGGGTTCCGCCGAAAGCGGTCCACTGGAGACCTTCTAGCGTATGCCACACACATCTGTAGCGAGGCAATCGAGAGACACGGTGAGGCGCTAGCCGTCTCTCTGGATATCTCGAAGGCATTTGACAGGGTGTGGCATGATAGCCTTATAAGTAAGCTTCCGGCTTATGGTTTACCTAGTGGTTTTCGTGGCTGGATATCTGACTTTTTGAGGGAAAGGTCATTACGAGTAGTCGTGGACGGCTGCTCGTCTGATCGATTAGCTACTAACGCTGGGGTACCTCAAGGGTCTGTTCTCTCTGCGACACTTTTTCTGCTGCACATTAACGATCTGCTTAAACCCGGCACCTTTGGGTATGCAGACGACAGCACCGTCGTAGAGAGATATATATCTGATTCACGAGCTGGTAGTGCTAAGATCCAGTCTCTAAGAGAAGCTATGATTGATCGCATGAATTTGACACTACAGGCAGTCTCCGATTGGGGCGATGCTAACTTGGTCAAATTCAATGCATCTAAGACCCAGGCGTGTTTGTTCACCGCTAAACGGAGCCCCTTTGCCCTGTCTCCAACATTCCGAAATGTACCGTTGCCTGTCTCAAACCACCTAGAGCTGCTAGGAGTTACATTAACTTCCAACCTCAACTTCGGCTCCTACATAGAGTCCAAAGCTAAACTAGCCGGTAAAAAGCTTGGCGTTCTCAGAAAGGTGAGGCGGTATTTCACGCAGGGACAGCTTCGAAGTCTGTACCAAGCACAAGTCCGATCTTGCATGGAATACTGCTGCCACCTCTGGGACGGCTCGGCTAAATATCAGCTGGAGGCTCTGGATTCTATCGATAAACGAGCAAGAATGCTAATTGGCGAAACTGAATCTACAAAAAACAAGCTTCAGAGCCTCGAGCATCGGCGTAGAGTTGCTAGTTTATCTGTGTTCTACAGGATACATTTCGGTGAGTGTGCGATGGAATTACACAATTTGATTCCTTCTTCCCCCTTTTACTATCGGACAACAAGGCAAACTAAACAACGGCATCCTTACGTGGTGGATATCCCAGCAATCCGCACTAAACGATTTGGTTCTACCTTTTTAATTCGAACCGCTAAGGAATGGAACACGTTGCCAGCTGACTTGTTTCCGAGTAGCTATAACTTGGGTCTCTTCAAGTCAAGAGTGAACAGGTATCTTCTAGGCAAGCATGCTACACCCTCGATCACATCGTCACTTTCCACCAGGTGAGATAGTGGTCAAATGCTTGCCTATCTGCAATAAAAAAAAAATAAAAAAAATTCACGCCAAAGGCAACTTCAGATTGTAAAGGGAATGACATTGACAATGACATTTAATGTGGAAAAGTAATATCATTCCGAGGTTATCTTCCAAAAACTAGACTTCCTACCTGTACGCTGTAGCAAAATCTCACACATTCTTCCCTGAGGATGCCTACATTCTTGAGGGCCTGGTTAATTCACCACTATTAGTGGTTGCCACGGCAGCGAATCGGTTCTCCAGATTTAACTGGAACGTTTGAGATCCTAAAAGGGTTTGGAGCAAGGTAGGTTGGAGTCTGGACTTCCTCAAACGGACACGTTCAAGCTTAAAATTCATACTCTCGAATACTGATTGATACTTATTGATTGTCCCTGAATATGTGCTTCTGGTCCGTTATGATGAATTTAATCTCATTTTTTGGGGCTCTGACATATCCACTCCCTGTGGGGTTTTTCTTAAAGAACGAATTCATCAAGAAAAGCCGCTCCTTTTCTAGGCAGTTGGCATGCATTTGCTCCCTATGATTCCTGTTACCCATGGGATCCTACTACCAATTCACCGCAATGCTGCACTCCCACTTTGGCGTTGAAGTCCTCCATGATAACGTTGTGGTGGGCCTTGTTTGTGCAGACCTTAGAAATGTCTTTAAACTTAGGACGATCTTCAAACATACCCTCCAATCTCTTTTTCCACGTCAGACTGTGACGAGGTCAGTGCGTAAACCTGCACAACCCCGAAGCTATATCTCGATTAGCTGATTACGAATTAACAAGGTACGGGACCCTATCAGACACACTCGAAACTTCTACAACGTCATCGCAAAGGGCTCTATTCACTAGAAACCATACGACACCCTGAGATTGCTGACCTTGGACGTACATCTGATGGCCAGAATCAAAGGTGCCGAAACTCTCTTCGGACTATGCATAACCCTAGCATCTGTCCCCTTACTTTTCCGAGTCAAAGTTCTTCGTCCGTCGCCAAGGTCAAATGTTTTTGGCGGCCATCCGTAACCCGGATATTCTTCACAACCCCTGCCCTGCTGTTACCGAGACCACTTCCTTGATCTGAAATAGCGAGCGGCTGGGCACTGGGAGGCTACCGTTTATTTGGACTTGCCATCCTCATAATTGCCACCCCAATCTGCTGGGCTAACAATCGCAGTGCATAGCTAATCGCACCAGTGTCGCTACTGCCCGACACTGGCCTGTTGAATTAATTAGTTAGAGCTACGAGTATAGGATGGATATAGCCATCAGTCGGTCGTGATTCCTTCATCGACCTCGGCTCCATCGAGCACAACACCGTGTAGTGCTCTAAACCATAAAAACAAAACAAAGATTCTCTCACCTAAACCACTCAACCAAAAACGACCCATCATCGATCATCACCATCACTCATCTAACCACTCCTTCCCTAGCTCCGCGTGGCTCAACCAGCGCTCCCCCAGGTGATGATGCCGTACAACCAGATGCCGCAGCAGCAGTTCCCGCTGGCGCCGCCTCTCGCGCAGGCGTTCTACTACGGAGCTGCGACGGCTACCGCGGCCACTTACGGAATGGGACTCGATCACCACACGTTGAAGGATCTCATCAAGAAACAGATGTGAGTAACTGACTTCCTATAGCCACAGAATAAATAATTGTACAAGTACTATAGCATCTTCTAGGGCACATCTAGTGTCCGCCTGGCCAGCTACTTCAAGTTGGAAAATCTGTCGCCAAACATCTAATTTTTTCCGGCAGCTATCCTTGAGAGCCAGTTGCCATTCTTGGCTTAGCATGCTACCATTCTCGATCGCATCATCACTTACCCACAGGTGAGATTGTAGTCAAACGCTAGTCTATATGATGTAAAAATAATTTAAGATTGTTTCCACAACGAAAAAACCGACTTCACATGCCGCTATAGTGAAAATACCACTAGGCGTAATCATGTCGTCAAGGTATCAAATTTGTAATTTATATTGTTTATCTCCATATCTCCGGAGATAATTGTCTTATCTCGATAAAATTTGAATGGGACCAAACGGAAGGCATAATCTCTCAAACAAAAAAATATTTTTTCAAATTGGTTTTGATTTGACGGAGTTCTGAGGTAACAAATATATTTTAAAAAAACAGTCAAATTGAGAGCCTCCTCATTTTTGTGAAGTCGGTAAAAAATTAAATAAAACTTTTCTTGAAAAGGATACATAACGAACATTTGTGATCATGTACTACACGTCTTTATAGAACAGTGACATGTCTTACGATTAACTTATTAGTATTAAAATAATCCTTAATAAATTGTGTAATTGGGAATATGCATGATTTTTTAAAATATTTTAAATTCACTGATTACATAAAAAAATGAAATAATACTGAAAGTGTTCAAATTAAGCTAAAAAAAAATAGTTTTAACATTGAAAAATATGAAGTATCTAAAACGCTGCCAAATTTTCGCGCGCGTTTGTGACGTCACAGTGCACCGCACGGTCTCCACAGATTAAATCTTTTTATTAGAAATAGTACGTATTCGTACAACAGTGCATAGTATTTCTATAAAAAAGATTTATTCTGTGGAGACCGTGTGGTGCCCTGTGACGTCACTTTCTAATTGACAAGTGGTGATGTGTTTTGCAAATTAAAATTTACCACGCTTTTTTTGCATTTTTCATAAAATATTTTTACACATATAAGAGTATTTTATTAATAAAAAAAATGTTTAACAAACTACACCAGAACAATAATGATTCGAAAATAAATTATTTCAAGTAAATGTATGCTACATACACTATTGCAGTGCAGGATGTATATCTATACTGTACTGTACTATACTATATATACAAAAATATACATGTATAATCGTTTCTTTTTTCTTGCCAGTGAATACTACTTCAGCCCAGACAACCTGGCCCGTGATTTCTTCCTCCGCCGCAAGATGGACGCGGATGGAACTATCCCGGTGACTCTGATCGCGTCCTTCCACCGAGTGCGCGCCCTCACGGCCGATGTGCAGCTCGTACTCGACTCGATAAAGGACTCCGATAAACTGCAGCTCATATCTGGATTCAAGGTTAGTTCACTAACTTTTGAACTGAAAATTCTTCAGGCGCACAGTTAACGGGAAGTGACGTAGCGTCACGGTCCGAAGGCAGCGGGAGTGACGTAACGTAAGCGCTATTTTATTCTTATTAATATTACAATAATTAAGATAGTTTAAAAACAAAACATTTTTGTTTTTTCGTGGGAAAACAAACATGTTTTAGTGGAGTGTCCGACTGGAAAAAGACCGCGCAATCTAGAGAACAATGGCGCCTTTTACTTTCGGAGGCCAAGATCCACTTTGGGGTCACCGCGCCATCCTAGCAAGTAAGTAAGTAAAAACTAAAACAACCGACTCCATGCCCCGCGAGTCAATTTGAGTAGCAAGTTTGAGACGTTTATCGTCATATCTCTGGAGATACTTTTAGGTCTCGATGAAATGACAATGGGACCACCTCGAAAATGTACCATACTGATTAAAATAAGAATCATTCGAATCGGTTCACTATTGACGGAGTAATCGCGTAACATACATACAAAAAGAAAACATACAGACGAATTGAGAACCTCCTTCTGTTTAGAAATCGGTTGAAAACGTGTTTAACTCTGTCACCCTGTCTGTTTGTTACCTCATTACGCCTATATGGGCAATCCGATCTTACTGAAATGTAACAAGGAGTTATTAAATATAATTAGATATTACATAGCTTGAAGATGAACATAGGCTACTAAATTCTTGATGTACGTGAACGAAGTCGCAGGTATCAGCTATATAGTATTTTATATTTATAAACGCCCTCTATCGTAGAACGGCGTAACTACGAAGACGTATTCGCTATCATTCAGCAATACGTCCCGCTTAATTCAACAGATGGAGTTGTAAAAAAAAAATTAGTCATGTTGAGAAATAAATTGTTGGGAGAGTCATTCTAACGCGTAGCTTTTTGTGCACCCTTTTTTTTTAATTTCTTATTTGCTAGTATTTGACCACTATCTCGTCTGGTGGTAAGCGTTGATGTGGTCGAAGATGGTGAACACGTTAGGATACTCTTGACTCCTAAGGGCATCATCATAATCAGCCGTCATCGGCCCACTGCTGGACATAAGCCGCTCTCAAGACACGCAACTCAGCCCGTTCTTCGGATCTTTCTTTCTAGTCGCTTTTACATCAGTTTATTGTTTATTATAATATTTATTATTTTTAAAATATTTAATAAGGATCAATAAACCCTATTGAACAAGCTGATGTTAGAACACTAGAAAAATCACAAATAAATAAATAAAAAAAACTTTAATACTACAAGATTTTATTTAACTTGTCGTGTTATTATTTTTCAACCGACTTCCAAAATAAAGGAGGTTCTCAATTCGTCTGTATGTTTTTTTTGTGTGTATGTTACGCGATTACTCCATCAATTGTGAACCGATTTGAATAATTATTTTTTTAATCGGTAGGATACGTTACCGAGGTGGTCCCATTGTAATTTTATCGAGATCTGATAAGTATCTCCAGAGATATGACGATAAACGTCGCAAACTTGCTACTGAAATTGACTCTTGGGGCATGGAAGTCGGTTGTTTTAGCTTTTAAACTATCTTAATTATTTGTGGTTCAAATCTTGGAAGTTAAATTAGAACCACTTCCTGGCGTTCGATTGGACTCAAATTTGGTATACTTGTGTATCTTCGGTGACAATACCTACAATAATATGGTAACCATCGAGCTGACCTGATGATGGAGCCGGGCTGTAGGAAGTGGAAATGTGTAATGGCAAATTGTAGGACAGTCGAGTTTGGGCTAGTACGATGTATTCTTATCATTTCACATGATAGCGTCTTTACGAAAAGCTTCATCATGAATTATCATCTAGTATCATGTGTTTCCGGTTAAGTACAATATGGGGGTCTTCAAATAGCGAGTGAATATGTATCTTCTAGGTAAGCGCGCTCCATCAGCGATTGCATCATCACTTTACATCACGTGAGAAGAGCTACCAAGTTCAGTGTAAAAAATAACAACTGGTTGCATTCCGGGAGTGCCGGCAGAAGTGAATACTTGAACACATCATTTTTGAATATTTTGGAATGACACCTCGCGCAAGTGCCCTGCGCTCCATCTTACTAATTTTCGATCAGAACACGTCACCTGACGCGAGTTTAACATGTTTTACCCATTACCCAAGAAAAGTGCACTACGCCGCTAGAGAAGTTTTCGCTTCAAAAAAATCTGCCAATTTCCTTTCACTGCTGGACATAGGCCTCTACTACGAAAAGCTTATAGTGAAAAAAATATGTACACTTATAATAATAATAATAAAAATGCCTCTTTCATGCTCCAGGTCCGAACAGCATTTGAGCCAACAAAGTGGCCGATCTTGGACATATCCGACGACGGTGACAAGCCGAAGATTGCCGATGATAAGCCGAAGATTGCCGATGACAAACCGAAGACAGAGCTCGATATCAAGGAGAAGACGGAGAAAGTTGCCGAGCCCATTGTTCCTGAAAAAGGCGTTAAAGGTAAGAGCTACGCGATTTTGCAAACTATACCTAAAGGAGACGGAAAGTCACCGTAACCACAAAATAAATAATAGACGTGCGTATCTAAACATATCTTAAACATATAAATCCTATACTACCACGCCCCGCGGTTTTACCCGCGTAGTTCCCGTTCCCGTGAGAATACGGGGATAAAATATAGCTTATGTTACTCGCTGATAATGTAGCTTTCCATTAGTGTAAGAATTTTTGAAATTGGTCCAGTATTTTTTGAGTTAAATCGTTACAAAAAAACAAAATAATCAAATCTCTTTGTAATGTTAGTTTAGATAAAGAATATTACAATCATACATACTATATGCGAGCAAAAATAACTCTTTCCTTGCAGTCGGGTAAAAAATAATTGAAATCTTATTTTTCTAGACGCAGCCACAACAGAAAAAGACGCAGAAGAGAAGAAGGCGAAAGACGAAGCTCCCAGTATAGAACCTGTGGTAGAGAAATCAGTGACGCCATCTAGCGACACCCCAAAGGTAACTAAGGATGTCGAGCCGCCGAAAGAGGCCAAGGAATCGGTGAAGGTTGAACCTAAAGAAGCTGAAATTGTAGCTCAAAAAGAAGAGGTTTGTTAATACTTTTTTTTAGTCATTGAAATTGTTTTTGTTTTAGCTTATAGGCTAGCGTTTGACCACTATCTCGCCTGGTGGTAAGCGATGATGTGGTCGAAGATGGTGAACATGCTAAGCCTATGACACTGGGGGCTGTGTGCTGCCAGAACACCGTATGGTTATGGCGGCAGATTTTCTCCTTGAATTGGTAGTAAGCTAATTTTTGGTAGCAAGTCAGGCGGATAGTCGATATAATATGCTCCTATTGTGCTAGGATTGGATTCCTTTACGCTCAAATAATTCAACAAGGCTCAAATAATTTTCTTCTAAAATATATTATTCTGTTCTATTTGATGAGTAAATAACTAGTACAACATTATTCTTCTTTTTAACCGACTTCACAAAAAAGGAGGTTCTCAATTTCACTGCTTTTTTTATGTGTGTTACCTCAGAATTCCGTCAAATGTTAACGATTTGAAAAATTATTTTTATGTTTGAGAGATTATGCTTCCCATTTGGTCCCATTCAAATTTTATCGAGATAATTATCTCCGGAGATATGGAGATAAACAAAAAAAAACAAATGTGTATACCTTGATGACGTGATTATGGCTAGTGGCTATTTTGACTATCGCGGCATGTGAAGTCGGTTTTTTCGTTTTGTAAGAGCATTATTTTATTATCAGCAGAAACAGCCAGAACCGAAGGCTCCAGAGGAAGACTCATCTAGAAAAGATGATGATAACGAGAAGAAGCCGACAGACTCTAACGAAGATCCACCCCTTCAGTCAGAGTCGGGGGGTGAAGATAAACAGGGGGAGAAACGGTCAGTTCCTATAATTTAAGATTACTCCTTAACCTAGGTCGAGAAAATTCGACTAAAGGTTTGTGAATTACAGCCGGTATATACCATTAATAATGAAAGTCTAACCTTGCCCCGGGGATTTACCCGCGTAGACATTGTTCCCGTGGGAATATCGGGATAAAATGTACCCTATGGTTATTCCAGGATCTAGGCTATCTACATACCAAGTTTAATCTCAATCGGTTTTGTAGTTTTAGCGTGAAAGAGTTACAAACATCCATACATACAAACATCCATACATACAAACTTTCGCGTTTATAATATTATTAAGGATATATCTAACGGGGGGCTAGAGGCGCTTGTGGACTGCAAATTTCATCTAAATCAGTTTAGTCATGTTTGTGTCTTCGAGTACCTAATATTAATAAAGCGGCAATAGCCCAATGGCTTAGGCATCGGCCTGGCGATCTAGAGGTCATAAGTTCAATCCCCACCCATCGGACTGTTGATGAACCCACTCCAGACACAAGCATATTAAGCTTAGTTGGAGGAGTTAACAATACTGCAACCCATATTTCTAGTAAGCTTTTACAAAATAATATCGTTTAAAAACTAAAAAATAATAATATATACAATAATTAAGACAGTTTAAAAACTAAAACAACCGACTTCAATGCCGCGATTCATTTTCAGTACCAATTTTGAGATGTTTATCTCAATATCTCTGGAGATACTTATCAGACCTCGATAAAATTACCATGGTACCACACTTGGGATATCTCCTTTCGAACAAAAAAAGAATAATCAAAATCGGTTCATAAACGACGAAGTTATCCGCGAACAAACAAAAATATATATATATATATATATATACGGTCGAATTGAGAAACATCCTCTTTTTTTGAAGTCGGTTAAAAAGGATAGTTTACAGGAAGTGTTCTGCGTGAATTATATTATGTCCCTATTTCCTAGATTCTACTATACTAACTAAATTGAAAATGTGACAGTTTTTCCTTTGTTTGTTTTTGTATTTTTATTTAAGTACCATGGTAAAGTACCGCAAAGTACCATGGTAATTTTATCGAGGTATGATAAGTATCTCCAGAGATATTGAGATAAACCTCTCAAAATTGGTACTGAAAATGAATAGCGCGGCATTGAAGTCGGTTCTTTTTTAGTTTCTAAACGATATTATCACATAAATACACGTACACACAATTTAACTAAAAAACTCCAATATGTTATCTATAACGAACAAACAGTACCATAAATTCGTCTCTAAGCTCAGCGCTTCACTAGCGTAATGGTAACTATGCCGGATATGTATGCAAAAGACGCAGGTTCAAATCTCTATGCCAGTTAATTTTGTAAACCTCGTAAAGTATGTCTATGCGTTTTCAATATGCATTGATATTTGTAACGGGGTGACACTGATTGCTAACTAACCGAATTCCTTGGCGTTATCGCTTTGGGACTCATAAGGTTCGCTACAAGTAGTTATAGAATATATAATAAATTTATTCTATTTAAATATATTCTATTTAGACTTTTTTAACTGACTTCAAAAAAAGGAGGAGGTTTCTCAATTCGACCGTATATATATATATATATATATTTTTTCTTTTTTTTTTAATGTTTGTTCGCGGATAACTTCTTTGTTTATGAACCGATTTTGATTATTCTTTTTTTGTTCGAAAGGCGATATCCCAAGTGTGGTACCATGGTAATTTTATCGAGGTCTGATAAGTATCTCCAGAGATATTGATATAAACATCTCAAAATTGGTACTGAAAATGAATAGCGCGGCATTGAAGTCGGTTCTTTTTTAGTTTTTAAACGATATTATTAACAACTATTTTTAGGTGATCTCATTTAAATCTCATTGAGATTAGATAAGTATCTCCAGAGATATGGAGATAAACACCTCAAACTTGGTACTGAAAATACTAGCGCGGCATTTTTTGCAAAGGATGTTTTTCAATTTTAGTTAGTTTTGTAATTTAGTTTAAAGTTATTTTATTAATATTATTAAAATATAGTTTATAGTTTACTTAATGTATATATATATAATATATTTTATGTTTGTTCGCGGATAACTTCGTCGTTTATGAACCGATTTTGATAATTCCTTTTTTGTAGGAAAGGAGATATCCTTAGGGTGGTACCGTAGTAATTCCATCGAGATCTGATAAGTATCTCCAGAGATATGGAGATAAACACCTCAAACTTGGTACTGTAAATACTAGCGCGGCATTTTTTGCAAAGGATGTTTTTCAATTTTAGTTAGTTTAGTAATTTAGTTTAAAGTTATTTTATTAATATTATTAAAATATAGTTTATAGTTTACTTAATTTATATATATAATATATTTTATGTTTGTTCGCGGATAACTTCGTCGTTTATGAACCGATTTTGATAATTCCTTTTTTGTTGGAAAGGAGATATCCTAAGGGTGGTACCGTAGTAATGCCATCGAGATCTGATAAGTATCTCCAGAGATATGGAGATAAACCGCTCAAACTTGGTGCTTAAAATTAATAGCGTGGTATTTGAAGTCGGTTGTTTTAGTTTTTCAAACGATCTTATTTAACAACTATTTTTAGGTGGTCTCATTTAAATCTCATTGAGATTTATTTAACTAATTATCTCCAGAGATATGTAGATAAACTCCTCAAACTTCGTACTGAAACTGACTACCGCAGCATTTGAAGTCGGTTATTGTAGTTTTTAAGCAATAATAAATGATCGTGGATGAAAATGTGTCCTATAATGTATTATTGTTTAAAAATAGTTACCATCGTCCATCATGGAACTCAACTATTAGAGTAACTGTTTTTACAAGCTTTTATTAAGTTTCACCTGTCCCAACGTTTGTCATCAAATCTTGCAAATTAAATTTAATCCACGTCACTGTTACCGATTGAGCTGAAATGTTGCATATATGTGTAAATCGCGTGACAATACAATATAATGATGACATGGTGCTGATCTGATGATGGAGCTGGAAGGTGGCCAAAGGAACTCCTAAACTACACATGTTATAGCCGTCGTGTTTGGGCTCGTTGGACTTGTCTTTACTTACTCTAGCTGGTCCTAGGTTATGTAAAAGCTTGTGTAAAAAAAAGTTTTTTTAAATATTACTTGTTATTTATGTGTATTAATTGAAAGTATTGTTATATATATTCATAAAGCGTTTTTTTTTGTGTCGACAGGCGTAAGAAGCAAATGGTGGGCATATTCCCCCTGGCAACGATGGGAGGTCCACTAGTAGCCCCCGTGTCGAGCCTGCTCAGAGCCGTGCCCCCGCCACCCTTGCCAAGGTATGTATCATCATCCATCATCGTTCATCATCAATCTGTCAATTTGGTTACTCAGTGTAGTTGAACTTAACCACTGTTTTAATTGATGTTACGTGATGTTAAGTACTCTAAAGTTTAATTGGATAACTCCTAAACTACACATGTTGTACCTGTAGTGTTTGGGCTCGTTGGATTTATCTTGACTTACTCTGGTCCTAAGTTATGTTAAAGCTTGTGTTTAAAAAGGTTTTTTAAATGAATAAATCAAAATCGCAATGAATAAATGAATATGAATATGAAATATAAAATATTTACTTGTTATAGTGTATATATACGTAAAAAGAAGGTATGTGATATGAATGTGTGTTTGTCGCAGAATGTTCCGCAGCAGTCGCGGTGCTGTCGCTCCGCATCACGACCCGCTCAACCCCGACGTTCCAGAGTTTGTGCCACAAGCACGCAGAGCTGGTAACTTCACTGATAATAATTACAGGCTATTTACAAAGTTGTATTTATAAATTACTTAATTAATTGTTTTTTCAAAATTATATTTACAAAGTTTGTGCCACGAATCAAGAATCAAGAATCAAAGCATTTATTCAGTATGTAGGCAGTATAAATATACGCACATATACACGTCAAAATCATAAATCATAAAATAAATCATAACCAATTATCAAGTAAACATAGCAAAAGCAGAATTTAACGCTTTGAATTAGAAAAAAAAAGTAATGAACCATTCAGCTGTCATCCAATCGTTTACGTCAGAATATTTAAAAAAAATTAAAGTAGGTTAAAACCAACCATACATGTAAGTGTGTGTTTCAGTACTTCAGACAATCCACAAGCACGCAGAGCTGGTAACTTTACTGATAATAATTACAGGCTATTTACAAAGTTGTATTTATAAATTACTTAATTAATCGTTTTTACAAAGTAGTATTTACAAAGTTTGTGCCACAAGCACGCAGAGCTGGTAACTTTACTGATAATAATTACAGGCTATTTACAAGTATTTATAAATTACTTAATTAATTGTTTTTTTCAAAATTGTATTTACAAAGTTTGTGCAACAAATACTCAGAGCTGATATACTCAGAGCTGAGCTTTACTGATATTATTTACAGGCTATTTACAAAGTTGTATTTATACATTACATTAATTTATAAGTTAAATTAATCAATTGTATTTACAAAGTTTGTGCCGCAAGCAATCACAGCTGGTAACTTTACTGATATTACTTACAGGATATTTACAAAGTTGTATTTAAAAATTACATTAATTTATAAGTTAAATTAATTAATTGTAATTACAAAGTTATATTTACGAAGTTTGTGCCACAAGCGCACAGAGCTGGTAACTTAACTGATATTACATACAGGCTATTTACAAAGTTGTATTTATAAATTATATTAATTGATTGTAATTACAAAGTTATATTTACGAAGTTTGTGCCACAAGCGCACAGAGCTGGTAACTTAACTGATATTACTTACAGGCTATTTACAAAGTTGTATTTATAAATTATATTAATTAATTGTAATTACAAAGTTGTTGATGTTGTTTAACGCAGCTTTTTGCGTACTCTACCAGCAGAAAACGACCTAAATTCGGTTTTTAATTTGTAGTTTGTATTCTAATTATTAGTCATAGTAAATATTTTAGTTTTATCTTAATTTGTCCGTTATACTGTCTTTAATTATATATATATCTTATTGTTACCTAACATAACCCACGAATAAATCATTAGTCAGGAAGTCTAAATCAGAACAAATTCCACACAGAAAGTGGCCCTCCTTTAAACCAAAACGACGTAGATTCAAAATAAGAATCACTTTCGAAGTTACAAATGATTGGCTTGAACATTGATTTAAATTCGGAACGAAAGCAGGGATTGTTTCGCGCATGTGCTGCAATGTCTGTTATGACAGTTGAGTCAAACAAGACAAATGTCCGACTAATGAGGCGCTGGACACGACTTTCAACCCCGCCTGCTTGGACACGACTTTTGTGGGGCCATTTTTTTAATGCAGTTTTTTTTAATATGACGTTTGACCACTATCTCACCTGTTGGTAAGTGATGATGCGGTCGAAGATTGTAAGCACGCTAGGCCTAGAATGGCAACTGGCTCTCAAGGATAGCTGCCGGAACACATTAGAAGTTTGGGGACAGATTTTTCTAACTTGAGGGTGGTAGCTGGCCAGGCGGACACTAGATAGTATCCTACCACCATGCGGGGTTTTTGGTTTCTAAACGATGTTTTCCTTCACCGGAGGGCCACTGTGAGAAGCGCACATAAATTTTTCTATAGAAAAATCCATTGGTCACGGCCGTTTGAAGTCGGTACCACGGCATCAAAGCCGACCGTTCTCCCGATTACGCCACCGGGCCCTCAGTTACTTTTCCTGACTTATGATTTATTCATAGAACATAACCTTTGATGGTAAAACTTGAAACTCAATTTGTGTAATTTGTGTGTTGTAGAAGAAACAACAGAGAATTCAAGAGACACCAGCGGAGCCCCGCTGCCCCTGACAAGCCCCAGTGCTCCAAGCACTCCAGATGTTTGGACTGAAGTGAGTTGATATTGCCTCTTTTTATCAGACTTCACAAAAAAGGAGGAGGTTCTCAATTCGACGTTTTTTTTGTTAACTCACAATGTTTGTTACCTCAGAACTCCGTCAATTCTTAACCGATTATAAAAAATATTTTTTTGTTTGAGAGAGTATGCTTCCCGTTTGGTCTCATTGTAATTTTATCGAGATCTGATATGTATCTCCCAAGATATGGAGATAAACACCTCAACAACTTCGTACTGAAAATGACTAGCGCGGCCTGTGAGTTCGTTTTTTTTTTTCGTTTTGGAAACGATCTTTAATTATTAGGGTTCCGTACCTCAAAAGTAAAAACGGAACCCTTATAGGATCACCTTGTTGTCCGTCTGTCTGTCTGTCCGTCTGTCAAGAGCATTTTTCTCAGGAACGCGTAGATATGTCAAGTTGAAGCTTATATCCAATACTCGGGTATACGGTATCTTTTGGATGTAAAAAAATCAAACTCGTAAGTCAACGCAATCATAAGATATAACCGTTTAAGTCGCATCTTTTTGCATATTTTGTGATTTCTGAAGGGAATCAAACCCTATAGGGTACTTCCTGTTGACCTAGAATCATGAAATTTGACAAAAAGCAAGGTCTTGAAGCACTTATATAGGAATAAATCTGGAAACAGGATTTATTTAGTTTGATAACAAAACAAAAGCTAATTAACTATTACAAAGTTATTATTTCTGGTTGGGGCATGAACGTACTTACCGCACGTGTGCCGCACGTGTGCCGCACGTGTGTAAGTACCGCACGCTCCGAAGTATGGCACGTAGTAACTATTATAAAATCTGTGGTATGGCACTGTGCGTATCCTTTACAGTTTATTTTTAATTTTCGTAAAACCTACATAAGAATTTCCACCAAAGAGTTTCATATTGCGAGAATAAATAAGCTGAATAAATAAGCTTCATTCATTAAACAAAAGCGCTTTCAAAAGAAAGCGCTTTTGTTTAATACATCTGTCTCACTTTAATACTAATGAGTAAATGAGACGAAAGGTGTAGTTCTAATTTTTAATACACATGGCACCTTTTGCAAATTCGCCATTTTCATATTAGAAACGTCAAAGACTGTTTGTTTCGACTTTTTGATTATTTAATTTATGTTTATTTTATCACCAATTGTAGTGTTTTCTCGCAAATTTGCTGAAAAACGTTGTATGACACACGTGCGGATATTGGTTTTAACAAACTCGTGACTATGGTAAGCAGTAAGTATGGTAAGTTACATTCGTCTACTGGTTTGTGAAAACCAACTTACCGCACTGGTATAGAAATAACTATTATATGTAAATAACTTATAACGTCATTTGTTTGGTTTTGTTACGTAAGTAAGTCAATGCAATAAAAATAAAATGCTACTTAAGTACGTTAGTGGACATTTAATAAAAAAACAAATAAAAATAACACGATACAGAATAATAACTAAAATCAAAATTACGGTCAATGTCAATAATAAAATTAATATAATCTGTCTATGTAAATCTAGCTATTGTATAGTTAATTATAAGTTAGTTAGCGTATGGTATGATTAAAAAAGAACCCTTCAATTTGTCTAACCATATTCATCATTAACAGGTAAAAAGGCGCACCAAGGCAGGCTCCAGAGAACGCGCAATGCCACCGCCCCTCGGAGCCTTAGGCGCTGCGCCACCGGCGGAGGAAGCTCGGGAGGAGCTCCACTTCCAACTAGACGAGGAGTTGGATCTACCGCCACCCCGACAGAACACATTTACTGACGCCTGGTGAGTTACCAACCCGAAGTTGTATAGAATGAATGAATATTTATTCCAACAACACAATTTTAGCCAATTAGTTTTCAGCCGTGAAATAGAAATGTTTTTCAGTTGAAATGGCAAGGTGTCCAGTGAAATCACAGGGCATGTGAAATTTAACAGCTTCATGTCGCAAGGTAACATGCGCAGTGCAGTGACATGCTACATTCTGGCAGTCTAGAATTTTGCATGCTGCTGTATCTGTAATAGGTAGACGAGACGTCATCGCTCACCATCAGGCGAGCGTTGTGCTTGTCCTGTTAGCCTATATCATAAAAAAACATAGCATTTATAACTAAGGCTAACATTTAAAATAAGCCATAGTAAAAAGTAAACAAAGTTTCAGAACATGCTTAATGAACATCAGCTTTAAGATTTCACCCCTAACCAATCGCATCAATAAATAGCGAAAATCGCTGACGCTGACAATGTTGTTGGAAAAGGTTTGAACTCAGTGTTTTGTTTTGTATAGCTGGTAGTATTTCGTATAGAGTCCCATTCTAGCCCCAGCGTGCTGCCATGCTCGACCGCATCATCACTTACCAACAGGTGAGGTAGTCGTCAAAAGCTGAAAGAATAACGATCATCCATCCTGATAGATAATTATTTTTTAATGGGACAACGTCTAATAAATAGAACGCCGGCTCGAACGTGGGCTGCATGCACGAAAAATGTCCCGTTACGCTCATTGTCTCGTTACGCTCATTGTCCCGTTACGCTCATTGTACGCGTATTACTATTGTACGTACTATTTTATGTAATTTCATCAATGTTTTGGTATGACGTTCTCACGTTAAACTATCGTCCGTAAACCTACTTTACAGACAACCAATTTTTTTAGTTTTTTATGGCTCTTTACGATTTGTTTATATAGCCAGTTTAAAGCATTAGAATAGTGTCAAGTTTTTGTGGATTAGGGTCGTAAAGTCTAGTTGTTAGTCTAGTTTGTCATTTAAGTTTAATTTAAGTACATTTAAGTTAGAACACAAATTATATTAATTTGAATTAATTGGCGCGCCGATGCGGTGCCGATGCGCGTTTGATCGAAACTGACTGGCTGGCAAGGCAGAGGAGCGAGACATCTCCGTCTACTCTCGCTGTTATTGGGGAAACCACCAGATAAGAACAAGGGTTTCGTTCGGTTTCGAATTATCCTCAACAAGCTGTGCCCCGTGGTTTTACCCGCGTAGACATCGTACTAGTGGGAATATCGGGATAAAAAGTACCCCATGTTTTAATTTAGGGTATATCTACAATCTACATACCAAATTTAAGCTCAATCGGTTGAGTAGTTTTAGTGAGAAGACAAACATACTTACACACTTACAAACTTTTGTGTTTGTTAGTGTTTTGTTGGCGACACTCGCTCTACTTGTGTCAAAATATGTGAGGAAGGGAGTCTCATACATTAGCTGTGACAAGGACGGGGTAGGGGTCAAAAAATCTCGAAATTAGTGTGCCGTACTTTATGGATGACTTATTGACCCTTAGTGCGTCTAACAATGTGTATATTTTCAGGTCGGATGAAGAGTCAGACTTTGAATTCACGGACCGCGACGTCGGGCGCTTGCTGATCGTGACGCAGACGGCTGCGCGGGCGCCGAAACATGACGGACACGACCGACAGGGGGACTTCACCACGCGCACCAAGATATCGCAGGACTTGGAACAGGTATGCTTTGAAAAAATTTGATTTGTGAAAAATTGTGATAAAAAATATTTTTTATAAAAATAAATGTGGGTAGTTGGAAAAAATATGATGTGCTCCTGACAGATTTCAGTCACGGCGGCTGTAGATTTTCTGGAACGGTACTTTGGTTATTGAGAGCCTCTTCAGCTCTAAGAAATATAAAATATGTGTGGATACATTGAGGGCAGACACAAAATAATAGTGAGTAGACTGAAAAATATGTGGAAATTGAGGTTAGTTTGAATTAAAGGTGAACATTAAGGTTCGTTTCAAAATAAAAGTTGTAAAAAATTATAAAACAAAATGAGCTTACTAAAAAATTTTACAATGTTTAATTGTTTCCGTTCACAGGTCATTACAGACGGTCTGAGACGCTACGAAGAAGACCTATGGAATGATACGGATTATCCTTCGGTAAGTTTAAAATACATACATAAAATCACGCCTTTTTCCCGGCAAGGAGGAGACTATAACTTCTTTCCACATGCTACGATCCTGACATACCGCTTTCGCTACTTTCACTTTCATGAGCGCCTTTATATTATACATGTTCGCTGGTTATAGGTACCTTCTTATAGCTTTTAAATATGTATATTATTTATTTTCAGTCATACGGCAGCCAGACTCATTACAAGACAGTATCGCTGATATCCCGGGAGATGTTCGAAGCGAGCGTACCCTCAGAGAAACACAACAACCCTGCGGAGCCTCCCCCGCCGCCGCCCAGAGTGAGTACATACATCCTAAAGGTTATTACACACCAGTGTTGCCAGCTCTATTTTTTTTTATTTTACCCTAGTCTCCGTCAACGTTTACCCTAGAATTTGCAGTTTCTTTAAAAAAAACAAACTCGTATAAATGTTTAAATATGATTAAAAAAAGACATAAAAACCACGCTTTGTGGGTACGTTCACGGATTTGTGCCGTGTACTTAAAGCCGGATTTTATTACCCTCAAGATTACCCTAAAACTTACCCTGTCATCTCAATTTTACTCTAAATCTAGGGTAAATTACCCTGACTTGGCATCAGTGTTATACCCATTTTTGAAAGTGTTTCAATTAGATTATATAGTGCTAATAAACGACAAAAATTTCACAACATTTTTATTCAATCGTTAAGTGCCATAATTGCATTTTCAAATTTAGCGCGTAATTTGACGCAAACGCTGGACATAGTGGAAGCCATATTGCTCTGTGGTCATGACGTCAGTTCGCTGTGTAAACAAATGCAGTGATATGATAGTTGTCAGTTGACCCTTCTAAGTTTACATAGCCGTATGACGTAATAACATAGCGACTACTATTTAATAGTGTTATAAAAAAGATTTAAAAAGCTGAAACTTTTAAAATGTATGTATAGTTTGCTATTTTATAAACTAAATCTAATGTTTTCCGACTGCTTTTTGCCTAAGCTATCTTAATAATATATTTTTAGATTATTGCTCATATAGAGTAAAAAAAAGGAGTAGGACGCCCTCCAGCTAGATGGAGCGATGATACGCAAGCTGACTGGCAGCGGTTGGCAACAAATAGCTGAAGATCGAGTTCAGTGGCGTGTTATAGGAGAGGCCTATGTCCAGCAGTGGACGTATACTGGCTGTTAATGATTATGATGATAGAGTAAAATATCCTATTGACCACAACCACACCAGTGATAAGCCTACAACATCTAGATTATAGATTAGAAACAGTAACTTTTTGAAGTGAAGCTTCATTAGGCGCACTTTGGTAAAAAAATTGACGGAAGTGACGTAGCGTCACGGTCCGAAGACAGCGGAAGTAACGTCAATTCAATTCAATTCAATTCATTTATTCATCTCTAGGCATGTTTTATGCACTTAGATAAGTCTTTTTACATTATTTAATAGTGTATGATCCGAAAATTAATTAGTAGGTAATTAACATTATAAAAAAAATTAAACAGTATGTTTAACAGTACTTATCTGCAATAGCATCGTCAGTATTTATAAAATATGTCAAAGAAGGAAATTTCATTATAAATAATTTAATACAAGTTGTATCAGTTTTAACATTGTCAAAGTAATAAATAATAATATATAATTTGCATTTAATAAGTAAATCATAACAAAAATTATAAATTATAACATTCAATCAATAAATATTGTTTTATCTTCCAAAGCGTCATATATTTTATAGTAAGTTATGTTTATCAGATATTCTTTAATCTAAATTAATGAGTAATAAGGACTTCTATGACTATTCATAGAAGTCCTTATTACTCATATCCTTAGCGAATGTTGGAATTTTATTATACAGTTTTATGCCATGGCAGTAGAAGCTTTTTTTTAGCGTAAGCGTCATGTTATATTTTATATTTATAAACGCCATCTATTGTACAACGGCTTAACTACAAAGACGTATTCGCTAAAGTTTAACAGATGGAGTTGTACAAAAAATAATTTGTGATGTTGAGAAATAAATTGAGGAAGTTTCAAAACGAACGCGTAGCTTTCTACGCATCCTCTTTTTTTAGGGTTCCGTACCCAAAGGGTAAAACGGGACCCTATTACTAAGACTCCGCTTTCCGTCCGTCTGTCTGTTCGTCCGTCTGTCACCAGGCTGTCTCTTGAACCGTGAGAGTTAGATATTTGAAATTTTATCAAACGATGTATTTCTGTTGCCGAATGCCTAAAAACAGAGTAAAGTTAAAAATTAAAGGGAGTACCCCATACAAAAATCGTGGTATTTTCGGCATTTTACTATAAAGCCATCTATGAACGTTTAACGAACCTTTGCGTTAACTTTCACTTAGATGACGGTAGACGTTCGTTAGATATTCGTGAGATGGCGTTATAGTAAATGAGCACGCGGCTCATAACTCTGTTTTGATAAATGTTTAGTATTGTACTGTGGTTCGGGACCATACGTGTGCGTGACAGCGAGTCTGACACGCACTTGGCCAGTTATTCGTTTATTTAGTAATTCGTTTATTATTAGTTTATTATTAATGTTGTTATAATTTATCGTATTAATAATTTAATATTAACCGTAAATATTGTCAGTTGGAGCACGTACAAGACCATGGAGGAAGCAAAGCAAAGCGGCCGAGACGCACCGCTCGTTTCTACGCCGCGAGCAAAGACCCACACGCTACTGATGTTATGTAAGTATACACAAGCCTTTTTTTATGATATAAGGTAACAGGACAAGCACGTCGCTCGCCTGATGGTAAGCGATGACGTCTACCTATTACTGATACAGCGGTAGGCAATATCTGGCAGTCCAGAATTTTGCATGCCGCTGCACTGCGCCTGTTACCTTGAGACATAAAGATGTTGAGTCTCACATGCCCTGTAATTTCACTGGACTCCTTGCCATTACAACCGAAAAAGATTCCTATTTCACGGCTGAAAATTAATTGCCAAAGTGGTGGTACCGCCCCAGGCGGACTAGCAGAAGTCCTACCACTACAACGTAGCATAGATGCCTCACGGCTATTACAATACAATCTAGCCTTATAACTAGGCTAATATATACATACCTACCTAGTAGCACACGATAATGGATGGGAGTAGGTACCTACCAAGTATCAAACATTTTTAGTCGTACTAGTACTGACAGCAGTGTTGTCAATGCAATAAAAACAGTAAATTGAAACGACCGACGCGGCCTCAATTTCTACGACGGTTCTCTTCTTGCACAGACTCTATAGGCATGGGTTTTCTGTATATTAATAGTGATGTTTGTTTTCAGCACCAGCAGAAAACAGAAGAGTAGACACAGCCTCAACCCGCCCGTGGAACATCACGTGGGATGGATCATGGACGTGCGTGAACACAGACCTAGAACTACCAGCACCGGGTAAGATGAGATTATAGAATCTGTAAATATGGGTTTTGTGTAGTTTTCAACAGACATCAAAAAGAAGGGCCGGGTGGCGTAATCGAAAGAAAGGTCGGCTTTGATGCCAAAGTATCGAGTTCAATCCCAGCCGTGCACCAATGGATTTTACTATCGAAAAATGTATGTGCGCTTCTCACAGTGGTCCTCGGGTGAAGGAAAAACATCGTTAAGAAACCCTGAAAAAAAAGCGGGGGTTGCCCCGCATGGTGGTAGAACACTATCTAGTGTCCGCCTGGCCAGCTACCACCCTCAAGTTAGAAAATCTGTCACCAAACATCTAATGTGTTCCGGCAGCTATCCTTGAGAGCCAGTTCCCATTCTAGGCCTAGCGTGCTTACCATCTTCGACCGCATCATCACTTACCAACAGGTGAGATAGTGGTCAAACGCTAGCCTATAAGATATAATTATAAAAAAAGAAAGGGTGTTATAAGTTTGACGTGTGTATCTGTGGATGTGTTTATCTGTCTGTGGCATTTATTTGTTTGTTTGATAGTTGTCTTAATCAAGAGTGTTCTTAGCTTTGATTCATAAAAATCCGTTAATTAACAATAATGTACAAAGATATAGTGTTTTTTTGTTAAAACAATATTTTAATTATACTTAAAAAATATCTTTGGATGTGGAAGAAGCGAAAGAGATATGTCAGGATCGTAGCATATAGAAAGAAGTAGTCTCTGCCTACTCCAACGGGAAAAAGGCGTGATTTTATGTATGTGCTATCTTTGTACAATAAAAACATTTTGAATTTGCATGTAAGTAATATCCAAACAAAAACATTATATGTAACAAGTCTCGCAACGCAGTTCTTATAGGTACTACAAAACAGTTTTAAGATATGTTAAACCAAGTCGGTTTGGTATATTAAGCCATTCAGGCCATTTTCAACACTACAACGTGTAAGATGGCCTGAATGGCTTCGAGAAAAGAATGGTACCGCCTCGCCTCTTTGTTTTGCTCGACTTGGCGGATAGATACAAACACAGATATATATATATACAATAGATAACGCGAATGCGCGTACTTTCCCTGTCCGGAACCCCGCCCAAACGTCAAGGTTCTCCGCCTCTACTTAAAGTCCACGTGTGTTTGTTTTTGCAGCCGGACGGCCGCGAAAGCTATAAAAATGTCTCGTTGCATGATAATTCACTGCAATAGCCAATAAATGTCGAGCCCCCAAAGGCAAGGACATATTTCCTATAACTTTTTCCTTTACTACATTTCGGCTGTGCCGTCACCGAATGTATTGAAAAGTTGACACGCTTAGTTTCCATACAAATCGTGATACTTGCGTTATCTATTTTTCATATACATATATCTGTGGATACACAGAGTGACGTTAATAACATATAATGTTTCCCCCCACAGATCGTCCCTGGGCACCAGTCCGACCCTGGGCTCATCCTGCGGCTCGATGCCCCAGTCTCTGCCCACGTTCCATCACCCCAGCCACGGCCTGCTCAGAGAGAACCACTTCACTCAGCAAGCTTACCACAAGTACTACTCCAGGTGTCTTAAAGGTACGCTGAATTACTATTACTACCTACCATTATCACTGTACCTACCTTGTCTATTATAGGCTACGAATAAATCATAAGTCAGGAAGTCTTATTCAGAACAAATTTCACACGAAAACTGGCACTCCTTCAAACCAAAACGACGTAGATTCAAAATAAAAATCACTTTCAAAGTTACAAATGATTGTCTTGGACATTGGTTTAAATTCGGAACGAAAGCAGGGATTGGTTCGCGCATGTGCTGCAATGTGTGTTATGACAGTTGAGTCAAACAATACAAATGTTCGACTAATGACGCGCTGGACAAGACTTTTAACCCCGTCTGCTTGGACACGACTTTTGTTGGGTCATTTTTATAACGCAGTTTCTTTTCCTATGATTTATTCTTAGTTTATAGGATGATATTATATTTAACAGCTCACGTCCATGAAGGTATTTTCAAACAACTTCCAAAAAGGTTTTATTGTAGTTTTATTATGGCTCCACACGATTCGTGTATTTAGCCAGTGTCAAGTATTAATATTCTTGAATTTTTTGTGAATTTAAATCGTAAAGAACGGTCAAAGTGTCCAAGTCATACCTGCAGTAAAGATGTGGACATTACTAAAGATTTTCAGTGGACTTTTGGTGAGTACGCAAATACTATGTTTTTCAACAATGTGCTGTCTCCCTACACTCGCACACATTCACCGGCACTTAATGGTTAATAATCCACATTTATTACACATTACTTCGCGGAAGAACACAAGTTTTAGGAAAAAATACAATGAGAGCGCACACACTTTTTCACGTTCCCACTTCCGTCCAAGAAGGTGGTTCTCAATTCCTCTATTATATGTTTTTTTTTGTATGTATGTTACGCGATTACCAATTCGAATGATTCATTTTTTTTAATCGGTAGGGTACACTTCCGAGGTGGTCCCATTGTAATTTCATCGAGATCTGATAAATATCTCCAGAGATATGACGATAAACGTCTCAAACTTGCTATTTCTGAATTATATATTGTTTACACACAATCTAAAAGTCCATCGTACCGACAGGTTACAAACCTGCACCTTCTGGGATAGGAGGATTGTGTAAACAATGTACAATAATATAAAGTGTTTAACACTTAAAATAAAACTGGCCAAGTGCGAGTCAGACTTTTGTCTCGCACACGGAGGGTTCCGAACCGCAGTATAATAATATATAAATATTATATTATATTATATTATATTACCGTGTCAATTACAAACATGCTTATTAACTACAACGCCATCTAACGAATTATTAACAAACTTCTAACACCAACTAAGTGAACGTTAACACAAAGGTAGGTAATTAATATTATTTATTATTAAGTTAAACAATCGTTCACATAGATGGCGCTATAGTAATGACACGTTTTTTGTATGGGGACCCTCTTTAATTATTAACTTTGTTCTGTTTTTACTATTTGTTGTTATAGCGGCAACAGAAATAAATCATCTGTGAAAATTTCAACCGTCTAACTATCACGGTTCATGAGATACAGCCTGGTGACAGACGGACAGACAGACAGACAGACGGACAGCGGAGTCTCAGTAATAGGGTTCCGTTGGTACCCTTTGGGTTCGGAACCCTAAAAACATAATATTTATATTAATTATGTTTAATTTTATTTATTTGTCACACAGAACGCAAGAAGCTCGGCATCGGACAGTCGCAAGAGATGAACACGCTTTTCCGTTTCTGGTCGTTCTTCCTAAGAGACCACTTCAACCGGAATATGTATAACGAATTTAGGTGAGATTTGAACTATTTCTTCATTTTTTGAGGCATTTTAACACGCTTTAAGCTTTACTTGTCACTAACAATTTAATACTTTCTTAGAAGTTAATATAATATTATAATTTGATTTATAGTGAATATACATGTATTTTTAACCGACTTCCAAAATATGATGTTATTCAATTCTACTGTATATATATATATATATATATATATATATATTTATGTTTGTTCGCGAAAAACTTCATCGTTTATGAACCGATTTTTATGAAGCTTTTCCCACGACCAAAGAGCTGGCGCTTACCTCGGGCAACGCATTAGTTTCGCGATTCAAAGAGGTAATGTCGCCAGCTTTTTGGGTACTCTACCAGCAGACAGCGACCTAAATTCCATTTATTATTTGTAGTTTTTATTTTAATTATTAGTCATAGTTAATATTTTAGTTTAATTCGTTTTTTAAATTGTTTTGAATATTGAGTATAGTATAAAAGCCAGTCTAGTTTTTAAACTATCTAAATTATTGAGGATCTATTCTCCTGTCAACAGAACATTAGCAAACGAGGACGCTTGCGCGGGCTTCCGTTACGGACTGGAGTGCCTCTTCCGTTTCTACTCTTACGGGCTGGAGAGGAAGTTCAGACCAGAGCTGTACCAGCACTTCCAACAAGAGACTCTGGCTGATTATGAGAAAGGTATATATACATACTAGTTGTACCCCGCGGTTTTACCCGCGTAGACATCGTTGCCGTGGCAATATCGGGATAAAAAGTACCCTATGTGTTACTCCAGGATCTAAGCTATCTACATACCAAATTTCAGCTCAATCGGTGCAGTAGTTTTAGCGTGAAGGAGTTACAAACATACATACAAACTTTCGTGTTTATTATATTAGTAAGGATTATTCATCCATCAGAGAACCAAAGTTATCGACATTTTTAGGGTTCCGTACCCAAAGGGTAAAACGGGACCCTAATACTAAGACTCCGCTGTCCGTCTGTCTGTCTGTCTGTCTGTCTGTCTGTCTGTCTGTCTGTCTGTCCGTCTGTCACCAGGCTGTATCTCATGAACCGTGATAGTTAGACAGTTGAAATTTTCACAGATGATGTATTTCTGTTGCTGCTATAACAACAAATACTAAAAACAGAATAAAGTTAAAAATAATAGAGGGTCCCCATACAAGAAACGTGTTTTTTTCGGCATTTCACGCCATCTATGAACGCTTACTTAGGTAAACGTCCCATAGATGGCGTTATATTGAAATGTCGATCCCTAACTCCTTTGTTAGACGTTAAATGGCGTTATAAGAAATAAAATGTTTATTAATTATTATTTTTTGCTGGCGAAAAATGATAGTGGTATTTTTTGCTCGATCTTATAAAATACTGTAGTGTGGTACGGAACCCTACGAGTGCGAGTCCGACTTGCAATTGGCCAGTTTTTTTTAATATCTTAACTAGCATTGGACCACTATCTCACCTATTGGTTAGTGATGATGCGGTCATGAATGGTAGCACTCTCTAGAATGGGATCTGACTCTCAAAGATAGCTGCCGGAACACAGATGTTTGGCGACAGATTTTCGAGGTATTGAGGGTGGTAGCTGGCCAGACGGACACTAGATAGTCTCCTACCACCATGCGGGGGTTGTTGGTTTCTTAAAGATGTTTTTCCTTCACCGGAGAGCCACTGTGAAAGGCACACATACATTTTATGATAGAAAAATCCATTGGTGCACGGCGGGGTTTGAACTCGGTACCTCTGGCGTCTACGCCGACCATTCTCCCACTACACCACTGGGTCTCATGTACCAAACAGAAATCTTAATAATCATAATTAACATCAAACCTATTTGTACAATATTGTCTCCCAGGTCAACTATACGGCTTGGAGAAGTTCTGGGCATTCCTGAAGTACTACAAACACGCGGCAGCGCTGCAGGTGGAGCCCGCGTTACAGCACCACCTGGACAAGTTCCACACCATCGAGGACTTCAGAGTGCTCGAGGTACGTACCGCCCCAGGTCGACTATACGGCTTGCACAAGTTCTGGGGGTTTCGGCCTTCCTGGCAGCTCCTAGGTGGTTAAATGAAATCAAATCATATTTCAATGAAGATAGTGTACAATTATAGGGAATTACACCCATTTTATACATATATTTAGTATATATCATAATATCTATCTAAGTGTACCTATTTTATCTATTTTTAACAGACTTCACAAAAAAGGACGAGGTTCTCAATTCGTCTGTATGTTTTTTTGTGTGTATGTTACGCGATTACTCCGTCAATTCTGAACCGATTCGAATGATTCTTTTTGTAATCGGTAGGGTACGTTTCCGAGGTGGTCCCATTGTAATTTCATCGAGATCTGATAAGTATCTCCAGAGATATGACGATAAACGTCTTAAACTTGCTACTGAAATTGACTCGCGGGGCATTGAAGTCGGTTGTTTTAGTTTTTAAACTATCCTAATTATCTATGTATCAACTATCAATGTATTATTTATCGTTATTATTTTATTTATAAATATTTCGCATGTTTTTCATCACCCGCAGGCTTGTATGAAAATCAGCGTCCAGGTGTAAATCTAGACATATGTGCTGTGACAAGACTTTTTGACAACTCACATTATTTCTTGTTTTTTTTTGTTGCATTTTTAGTTTTAATTTTAAGTTAGTATATTAATGTGTGTTGTCAAATAAATTATTTTTCTGCCTTTCTTTCTTTAATTTTAAAATTTGGCATTTTCAAATTTTGCGGGTAATTTGATGAAAATGCTGGACGAAATAAGTCACATAGGCTTATCATATAGGCTTAGCGTTTGACCGCAATCTCAGCGGTGGGTAAGTGATGATGCGGTCGAAGATGGTGGCACGCTAGGCCTAGATGGGAACTGGCTCTTAACGATAGCTGCCGGAAGACAATAGAGGTTTGGCGGCAGATTTTCTAACTTAACAAATACATACATACATATATGAAATCACGCCTTTTTCCCGTTGGAGTAGGCAGAGACTACTTCTTTCCACAAGCTACGATCCTGACTTGCCTTTTTCGCTTCTTCTACTTTCATGAGCGCCTTCATACATGCTCGCCGGTTATAGGTACTTTTGACTTGGCCTTTCATAAAACGTCTCCGATCTGGTCGTGATACGTTCGCCTAGGTCGGCCAAATTAACAAATGATTGATACATTTCACTGTACCCTTGTTGTAATACCCTTGTAGTGGTAGGACTTCTGCTAGTCCGCCTAAAGCGGTACCACCACTTTGCCAATTAATTTTCAGCCGTGAAATAGGAATGTTTTTCGGTTGAAATGACAAGGTGTCCAGTGAAATTACAGGGCATGTGAGACTCGACATCCTGTGTCAAGGTTACAGGCGCAGTGCAGTGACATACAAGTAGCAGCAGTAGTTCTTGCAGTACAGAATTTCGCATGCCGCTGTATCTGTAATAGGTAGACGTCATCGCTTACCATCAGGCGAGCGTCGTGCTTGTCCTGTTACCTTATGTCATAAAAAAAAAATACATGGTGTTAATTTGACCAACAGCCACAACTGAACGAGTTGTTAGCGTCGCAGGGGCCCCGCGCGCCGGGCCGCGGGCCCCACGCGCGCCCCTATGACCGACATAGGTCCGTGTCCGAGTCGGACCGGGCTCGACCTGCCAACAGACACAAGTCCAGGTAACATATACAGAGATGTGATAAACGGCTTTAAATTGGCAACACGTTTAAACGTTGCGCTTTTTTAATGAATCGCTTAAAAAAGCGTTTCGTTTAAACGGTTTTATTAAACTATAAGCAGTACACACCGCTATTATTGTAAAGATCGTAACAAAATAAATTTAATTTTATTGTCCTGTTTTTTTCGAAATAGTTTAGAATTGCCGCTTCTCGATATCTTTAATATAATAAAATACTTAAATGTTTACAATTCACAACACTAATTTACCTATACCTACGGTTCACATCAATATTTATATTACACTTAACAGTTTGTTTCCTAACCTATTTTCAGTTCTTTAACTAATATATACAATTTACAATTATTATCGTTTGTTTTCACCATTGAGCAATATAATAAACAAAAATATCGACAGCATGTTCTCTAACTTTGTTTGCATACGTTCAATATTAACATAAAACGAGCTCGTCTTATCCAAACAACAAAAAACGTACTAACAAAAATAAACCAAAAATATTATGGAAAACGTTATCAAAAACGTTTTTCGTTTAAAACGCCCACCTCTAAACACACATATATATATTTTTTATTTTTGTATATTTATGTAGGCATATTATTGCAGCGGCAATAGCTCAATGGATAAGGTGTCGGACTAACGATCGAGAGGTCGTGAGTTCGATCCCCACTCTTTTTTTAACTTCATATTTTCAGACATTATCCTATACTAATCATACCTACATTATCTGTACCTTGTGCAAAATGATGCTCAATATTTTTTTAACACACAACTAAAAGCGCAGTCTTCTTCACAACATTTATTGTTCTAATTTCAAGTCCAGCTATGTATTAAGAATAATAATATTACCGCCATTATTTTGCACGATAGGGAATATGCATGTGGTATACATTTAAAATTAAGTAAATGTAGTGAATAAAGCAGTGTATATGTTCCCCACAGTCGGCCGGCGCCGCCGCCCGCTGACAACAACCGAGGCCGCGCTGGCTCCTGCGGCGCACAGAGCGTCGTCGCAACCGCTACGCCACGGGGTAACTATACACATCTGTCTATAAATATTATACTTACTAACCCTTTTAAGCTTGGAGTTTGGACTCTTTTTAAAGCGAGGTGAGATGTGGTTTTTTTAAGGATCTGTACCTTAAACTTTTTTTGACAGACAACAAAGTGATATATGGATATAATCACTTTGTTGTCTGTCTGTCTGTCTGTCAAGTCCCTTTATCTCAGGAACGCGTAGAGGTATCAAGCTGAAAGTTATATCAAATACTCGGGTCTAGGTTCTCTCTCTTATGTCGCTTATTTTCGCATATTTTGCAAATTCACAAGGGCATCAAAACCTATGTGGTACTTTCCGTTGACCTAGCTAAAATCATCAAATTTGCCTAGAAGTAAGAAGGCCTTGAAGCACTTATCTAGGAATAATCTGAAAACCGTAAATATGTAGTTGTAAAAAGCGAATTTACTATTTTGATAAATATATCATATAAATATATTGTTCATGATTGAACAGTGTCTAGTCATTGGTCTAGAGATCGAACTTCAAGTTAAGTTTGTTTTGACAAGTTTGTACGGAAGCCTCGGTGTGCGAGTCAACTCGCACTTGACCGTTTTTTTATACTTTCTCTACCCTCCGATAGATGGGAGCTTTTTCAGCACTTCAAACATGATTTTACACCTAACTTCCCGTTCTTTTTTAATAATATTCTTTCATTTTAAGCTATTTTATGCTAAGTGTACATCACGTATATTCTTAAATATCATAATTTTCATCATTAACAGCCATTATTTGTCCACTGCTGGACATAGGCCTCTCCTATGGCACGCCACCGAGCTCTATCTTCAGCTCTTTGTTTCCAACCGCTGCCAGCCAGCTTGCGTATATCATCGCTCCACCTAGCTGGAGGGCGTCCTACACTACGTTTACCGAGCCGTGGTCTCCACTCTAGAACACAGATGTGGGGTAGATACCCCAGTCTTAAATATATGTTTGTACAACTTACAATGACCATACTATTAATATAATTTACAAAGTTTTCTGTAGTGTTTTCTGCTAGTCCGCCTGGGGCGGTATCACCACTTTGCCAATTAATTTTCAGCCGTGAAATAGGAATGTTTTTCGGTTTTAAATGGCAAGGTGTCCAGTGAAATTACAGGGCATGTGAGAGTCAACATCTTTATGTCTCAAAGTAACTGGCGCACTCCAGTGACATGCAAAATTCTGGCAGCCCAGAATTTTGTATGCCGCTGTATCTGTATCGTTCTGTGTCGTGCTTGTCCTTTACCTTATATCATAAAAAAAACATAAAAAAAGCTTGAAAAATGAAAACAACATTAACCATTAACAAATATTTATATTTCCAGGAAAATCTAAGAAACCCGAAGCCGCCGCCCCTACCGAAATGAAGACCACGAAAACGCAATCGTAAAACGAACCCTAAATACAGTGTAAATAAAGTTTAAAATAAAACAGTGACATTACAGTGTGCTACTTAGTGATACGGTGTAGAGATAAATGCATTTTTTTTATATAAAACAACACATATATAATATATAATGATTGGTTCTTGTGTTGTGCTGACGTGTGAAGCGGAGAGGCGGCTGGATGGTCAATGGACTTATATGGAGCCTAGGTATGTAGCACTTTGTTATTTTTATTTTATACTAGCTGACCCGGCGAACTTCGTACCGCGAATAAAATAAACTGTCCAAGTGCGAGTCGGACACACACAGGGTTCCGATTGAACAAAATTTGCCTGAAAAATAAGTTTCTTGGGACTGGGGACCCTCTTTATTATTAAACACCAATAGCGAATACCCATGTATGGAAGCGCCATAATGACAACCATCAAAATATTTCAAACCAACAATGAAAACCTGGGACAACCATCAAAATTAAAAATAGTAAAATTTAAATACCTACTCGATAATTCGAGTAATGTGGATAGAATAGGTTGTCGATTCAAAACCTCTATTTTAATACGTGATACAAAATTTCAATTCGATAGTAGAAAAGTCTACCCTACCGTACCGCGAAGGGATCGACGAACGAAAGTTTGACAGGAAAGTTGGTAGAACAGTTTATATGGGAAAATGAAATTGTTGTGTTTACTTTGTTCCTTGCAATTATTCCAAATTTTCTCACCGTTTAAACCTTCCCTGAACTACGACAAACATTTCAAAATCAAAATCAACTAAATCGGCCCAGCCGTTTTCGAGTTTTAGCGAGACTAACAGCAATTTATTTTTATATATAAGATCATTTTAGATCGTTAACAATACGAAATAATTAATATAGTTTTAACACTAAAACAACCGACTTCCATGCCCGGCATCATTTTCAGTAGCAAGTTTGAGACGTTTATCGTCATATCTTTGAAGATACTTATCAGATCTCGATAAAATTAAAATGGGACCACCTCGGAAACGTACCCTACCGATTAAAAAAAGAATCATTCAAATCAGTTCACACTTGACGAAATAATCGCGTAACATACACACAAAAAACAAAGAAAAAAACATACAGACGAATTGAGAACCTCCTTCTTTTTGTTGAAGTCGGTTGAAAAACCGACTTGACATGCCGCTATAGTGAAAATATCCACTAGTCATAATCATGTCATTAAGGTATCAAATTTGTTTATATTGTTTATCTCCATATCTTCTAAGATAATTGTCATATTTCTTGAATGGGACTAAACGGGAGGCATAATCTCTCAAAGAATTTTTCAAATCGGTTAAAATTTGACCAAGTTCTGAGGTATCAAACATTTAAAAAAAAAGACAAAAAAAATAAGTTAATTGAGAACCTCCTCCTTTTTTGTGAAGTAGGTTAAAATACTAGCAGCGCCCCGCGGTTTCACCCGCGTAGTTCCCGTTCCCGTGAGAATACGGGCATAAAATATAGCTTATGTTACTCGCTGATAATGTAGCTTTCCATTAGTGAAATAATTTTTTTAATTGGTCCAGTAGTTTTTGAGTTTAATCGTAACACACAAAGAAACATACAAAAGATAAAATCATTCCTCTTTTCAACCGACTTCCAAAAAGGAGGAGGTTCGCAATTCGTCTGTGGGTTTTTTTTTCATTTTCTTTTGTATGTATGTTACGCGATCACTCCGTCAATTATGAACCGATTCGAATGATTCTTTTTTTAATCGGACCTCCACCTCGGAAATGTACCCTATTTCCGAGGTGGTCCCATTGTAATTTTATCTAGATATGATAAGTATCTCCAGAGATATGGTGATAAACGGCTCAAACTTGCTACTGAAATTGACTCGCGTGGCATGGAAGTCGGTTGTTTTAGTTTTTAAACTGTCTTAATTATTGTATATATTATTATTTTATGAAATACTAGCAGCGCCACGCGGTTTCACTCGCGTAGTTTCCGTTCCCGTGTGAATAATAAAATATAGCCTGTTACCCGCTGATAATATAGCTATCCATTAGGGAAAGAATTTTAGAAAGTGGTCCAGTAGTTTTTTAGTTAAATTGTAACAAATAAACAAAAATAAACCCATTCCAATTATTAATATAAGTTTATAGACAAATCCTGCACCAAGATAGGAAACTCTGTATATTTAAGTTTTATGTATTCGGAATGGGCTTCGTAAGTTCTTTAGTGAAGCTACCTACCATTCAAGACCTAATTCATTAAAATCGGTCCAGCCGTTTGGCCCCTAGATGGCAACAAAGAAAAATACCCACAAGGCACAGTACATACATACGCGCGAAACACATTACGCTTCTTTTGGCAGACGGGTAAAAAGTAGCTTACCATCATCAAGGAAAAAATCTGCCGCTGTAACCTTACGTTGTTCCGGCAGCACACAGCCCTTGAGAGTCAGAGTATTCTAGGCCTAGCGTGTTCAACATTTTTAACCACATCATCGCTTACCATCAGACGAGATAGTGGTCAAACGCTAGCCTGTAAGATATATAACAGAAAAAAAGTGTGGTGTGGTTTTAGAAACCACGATGCAAATTAAACTTTGTTTATGTGTAGCTATGGTTTTTTTTTAAATAATTAAATAGACTAGCGTTTGACTATCTCATCTGTTGGTAAGTGATGTTGCGGTCGAGGATGGTAGTACGCTAGGCCTAGAATGGGAACTGGGTCTCAAAGATAGCTACCGGATCACATTAGATGTTTGGCGACAGATTTTCTAACTTGAGGGTGGTAACTGGCTAGGCGGACACTAGATAGTGTCCTACCGACATGCGGGGGTTAGATGTTTGTTAACGATGTTTTTTTTCACTGTGAAAAGCGCACATAAAACTTTTCTATAAAAAAATCCATTGTTGCACGGCAAGGATTGAACTCGGTACCTCTGGCGTCAAAGCCGAGTCCCTCAAAAGCTAGCTACTTTGACAGCAGTTGACATCACAATTAGCATGTATACAAATATGGCTGCGGAAGCGTCCGCCAATGACAGCTAGATCTAAATATCATACATCATATCCACCAATCAAGCTAAAGCAACGGCGACAAGCGGTAGATAGACGAAAAAAATTGTGGCGATGTAATAATAGTTTCATTTCAATCAATTATTTTAATTAATTATATGTTATTTTCCTTTGTTTCAGCTTTGCGCATGGACAATAAGCAACGCAGCGGGCGAAGACACGGTCTTGCTGCTAGCTTGTAATTATGACTATAAACAGTTATGCTCTATATTCTTGACATTGTAATATAGACCTTCTTACCATAGACATTGAGCTTCTTACCCACCAGAAAAGCATAGTCAAATGTCTGTTTACATTCACGTAAAATGCAACTTTAAAATCTATGGGAATGACTTTGTCTTTGTAGAAAATTTTAAATTCTATACATTTTGATGTTGAGTTTGGTGTTAATGCTAACAGATATGTTTTGTTTAGGCATGTGAAGATATGTTGATTTCAAAATCTAATGTAATAGAAAAATATTCAGGTTTCCAGCTGTTAGAAACGTGTTAATAAGCGGGAAATTGATACAATCGTGCGTTTAATGAAAGTCTAAGTGGATGGAAGGTCGTATATGATTATATTGACAGGAATTAAACGAAATAACAGTTTTTATTGCAATAAAATGTATATTTTAAGCACTGCGTTATGCAGCACCTTGCCACACAATTCAATTTGATCAGCCAATTTGATTGGAAGGATAGAGCGAGATGAGGCAAATGTATAGCTGTTGAAGTATTGGTAGTGAAATTGAATGGTAGCATATGTTAAAATTGTGTTTGAAATATAAGGCGTCTGTAAACTTTAAACTTTCGCGATTTGAACACATAGTTATAAATAAAATATCTAACTGAAATATTTAACTGTAATATTTAACCGAAACACTCAACTGAAATATTCAACTAAAACATTCAACATAAATATCTAACTGAAATATTAAAGTGAAACGAGTTGGGAGCGACGGAGCCGGCAGTCGCAGCGTCGCCGAGTGAAGGCAGCGACGCAGCAAGTCGGCGCCTGCACCAGGGACAACGACCTGCGATGCTCTGCCACCCACTGCACCCGTACACACCACGAGCTCCACTCCCAGCCACTGAAATATTTAACAGAAATATTTAACCGAAATATTTAACTGAAACATTTAACTAAAATACTTTAACCGAATATTTAACTGAAATGTTTAACCGAAATGTTTAACTGAAATGTTTTAACTGAAATATCCAACCGAATATTTAACCGAAATATTAAACCGAAATATCCAGTTATAAATATTTAAATACGGGACTTATCGCGCCTAAAACATAAATCTTATCTACTCGACGTTTCGACCAAGTTGCATTGATCGTGGTCACGAGACGACTGAATGTTGTGAGTGTCCGCACCGCTATTTATAGGAGAGATCGTTGGAAACTACCCTCAATTAATTTAATTTTTAATTTTTATCAGAGTTGCCATTGCGACACACAATACTGACAATATCGGCAGATTTTTGCTGCTTTGATCTTTGATTCGAACACTTGCTAATCACAGGGTTCCATGTTGCGGCCAACCTAAATCCATCCTCCCGGTTGAAATTGGGATGCTTCTTTATTTCTACCGCTTCACGCACAATACGGGAGTAATAGTAGCGGTCGGTCGGTCACTCGGCGACGCTGCGACTGCCGACTCCGTCGCTCCCAACTCGTTTCACTTTAATATTTCAGTTAGATATTTATGTTGAATGTTTTAGTTGAATATTTCAGTTGAGTGTTTCGGTTAAATATTACAGTTAAATATTTCAGTTAGATATTTTATTTATAACTATATAAGGCGTCGTTCACAATTGCGATTTTAGTGATATACCAATTTTATACAAAATTATGGTGTAATAGCGCTAACAGTTTTTGTATGAGAAATTGGTAATCTCGCTTCGGTGAGAAACATGTCTTAAATTGCAATAAAAACTGTTGATTCGTATAATTTTGTGAAATATTCGCAATAAACCTAAAATTGTAGTTGTATTAGATTCTTGGCTTTTTGAAGTTGACAATATTTTATTCAGAGCATGGGGAATAATACTGTGGGAAACTATTTGTTGATAACAATTTAATATAATCAGAAAATTTAGCTATTGAAATTAAGTTCGCTGAGAAATTAATCCGACGAAAATTTGTTTCATAAAAAAATATATTAGTTATTATATATTATTAATTGTTTAAGTTTTCAGAATAATTTTCAACTGCGACAGATATTGTAAAATGACTTAAAAATAAAATTGCCATAAATCTATTACAACAAGCTTTCTACGGTTGACCACGGAATCGCAGTCGTGTAAAAAAAAAGGTGTAATTCATAATTAATTAGTGTAATTTTAAAATTGGGGAATTTAACAATTTGTTTTTTCTTTCTTAGTTTTTATTGATTGCTTGTTTTTTTAGTCGTAGTTAAATAAATCAGGTGTTTTTCGACTTATCTTTCGATGTGATACCACATCGAAAGATACCACGCTCGTTTTACTTAGCCTTTCGGATCTCGAGAAACTTTCCCAAGCCATGTACATCTGTATAAATGTTGATAGTAATTGCTATAATCGAATTGATATTAACGAAATAAAAAAAAATGTTTGGATAAAAAATTAAGTCTCTAAAAGACTGCAAGAAAAATATGTAAAAAATGTGTTTAGCGATTGCAAATTTTCTTTAATACGCGAAATTCTTAAATTTAGTTCAGGCAGCAATTATAGATGGTATAAAATAAATCAGTTTTTAATTAGGGATTATAAATAAATGCACATAGGGAGTAAAATGAAACAAATCTCTAGTTTTCATATTAAATGAACTATTGGAGTTCTAAAAACTAAATTGTACTTTCCCTGATGTAACAACGTGCTATGTGTGTATATTCCCCACTATGATTGGCTTGCAACGAGCCGTATTGAGTTATATCGTCGATTGGGATTGAATTTATTGCGTCGTTTGTTTTAGGTATTTTATAAAAAAAAACATTTAACTTTATATTAAACATATAATTATGCGTGCTTTAGGCATATACTCCACCGATAAGATCAGATTTGTGTTAAAAATCTGTAATATTTCGCCGCGTTGCGTAAGCGATAAATACAGGTTATTAAACATATCTCTGCTTAGCTTAGTGGAGTCCGTTCCTAAGACTTTTAGTACTAATTTTATGTGCAAATGGTTAATTTATAAAATAATTCGCAACAAAAAAAATTATGACCAATTATCTTTAATTCGAATGGACGGTATAACATTTCTTACAAAGAGTGCCTCTGACGACCATAAAGTTCCTTAAAAATAGTCAAAATTTCCGAATAAAAAATAAGCAATAAATTGACTGGTTGTCAACAAAACAATTATAACAATAGTAGTTAAATCTTCGTTTCTTGAATTAATGATAATTTTAAAACTTTTTTTTTAATTAAGCTTAGCACTAGTTAAAAAATAAAACTTCAATATATGTCAGCTATGTATTGATATATATATAAAAAAAAATAGTTGTAAGACATGCCGTTTGTACATAACCGGTAATTGATAGTTATTATTAACTCGAGAAAGAGTCAGCTGGGTAAAAATATATTTATAGCATATTTTGATAGTATTAAATTATTTGACAAAACCGTTGACTTAAAAATTACTTCTACAGGTTGCGATGCGACTACCTATTAAGGTTTTTGACGTTAATTCTATGTAGCTTTAAGTCTAATTCAATTAAATGATAATCAAGTCATATTTATGAGATCGTACGTTGAATTTAGACTAAAATCGTTGCTATTTAGGTATCACCTACACGGAAGACAAAAGGCCTATCAAACAGGTCCAAAGTACTCGACTCTTCAGTGAAAAGATATGAATTATGAATATTTTAGAATACCCAGACTTAAAAAAACATTCGGTAAATAACTCAATTTTGGGTTTATTTTGGCTCCATAGACATAATTGATCTAAACCGCAATTTGTAGAGATTGACATCAGAGGTCATCGAAGTTGACCTTAAAGGTCATATTCGTGCTTGCATCTTCTTATGGAATGTCAAGATCAAGGGTTATCAATCTTGACCTTTTAGGGTAAAGGTCAAATCATAAATTTTTTCTTAAACGCATCGTAATATGAAATGTCAAGGTCATAGTTTGATACTGTCAAAATACTTGCAATATTTATTAAGGGTAATTCTTATGAATATCGGGTTTGCTTTTAATGAAAACTGCCACATTTTTACTTGTATTTAATATGAACACAAATACTGCACACATTGTATGTTATATATATATATATTCGCATATTATTCGTATCTTTGTGTAAAACATTTGCAGAATATTAGCGACAAAAAACAATCTTAACTGCTTTGAGATGATTAAATCGTTGCGTTTATAGAAATGGTTGATTAAGTCGTTTTTGTAAAGGTCACGTCATTTTGTTATAGAATCGTAAATGCTGATTTATGTATGGAGATGACTGAAGCTAGAATCAAGTATGCGATAACTGAGTTTAATAAAGAATAATATTTTTTTATTGAAAATTAAACAAAACCAGATATACTCTTACAATGGGCTCTTATTGCTAAATGCGATCACTACCAGACATCGTTTGAGTGGACAGAATTCATGAAAGGACTAAGAATGATGATAAATTTCGTTCACATTCGACTTAGTTTTATTTACATTATCCAAAACTGCCTGTCGTGTGTAATAAAAGTAAGTGAATACATATTTCTCTCAGAATACGCCCATTTTTTCACAGTACATTCGGGAAAGAAGCACTGCATTTGAATGTATAGTGTAATTCGATAGTGAGAGCCTTTTCAAATACTATCAAAACAGTTATATTCGAGATAATCTCCGTGTGTAAATCAGCCTTAGAGCCAGCTTCACCGGCTCCTGATAAAGTGTCAGATAGTTGTCTGACAGATGACGCCATACGAAAGTTGTCAAAAATCTGTCAGATAAGTTCCTAACAGGCTTATCAGGAAGCGGTGAAATCGGCCATTAGTGTTACACGAAAATACTAAAGTCTATATTTATATCGTATGTAAATGTTTTGTATGAAAGTTATAAAAAATGTTGATTCCATCTACTTTGGAGAATAAAACATCCGACAAAGGTGCTATTATTATAAAACTACACCTATCCAGTACAATTTATGAAGTGAATCGGTAAATTAATAATTGAATCGCTGGCTTAATTAGTGAATCGCTGAATTATCATGTGAATCGCTGAATTAATAAGTGAATCGCTGAATTAATAAGTGAATCGCTGACTTAATTAGTGAATCGCTGAATTAGTTAGTGAATCGCTGAATTAATAAGTGAATCGCTGACTTAATTAGTGAATCGCTGAATTAGTTAGTGAATCGCTGAATTAATAAGTGAATCCGTGATTTAAAATGTATGTGTTAATTTAATTTTTGTGGTCGAAGTAGCGATATTTAGCGGATTGATGTTCATTCTTAAAATAATAAATTTAAATAAGATGTTACCATTTTCACATATGTTCGAAGTGCCTTCTCAAAGTTGGTGGAATTGACTTCATGTAGTAACAAAAAATAGTACTAACTTGCTCAATAATTTGTTTTTTCATTATAAGTGTACGAGTGTAAAAAATATATGACTTTTGCGTGCGGGTTTTGTCTGAATAATAGCTGAATAATAACGTGGAGCTTTTAAAATATTTCGTTTATACGATAACGATCCAATAAATAATTTGAAGAAACGAACCATTTAATATTGACTCAATTTTAATTCATAGGTTTAAATAAATACTTAACAAATAAAACGTTCACGTTTAAATGAGATTTAATTATTCAGATAAAATCGCGCGTCGATCCGAAACATTTATTTGTAAAACTGCATAATGCACTAATGTTATTAAAAAAAAACAATGACTTAAGTATATAATTATTATGTCGAAACATGTGAAACAACTTGACTTCTTTTTAATTTTTTTTAGTGTGTAAGTGTGCTTTTTCTTTTAGCGTGTGTGGTGCGAAAAACGTGGGCGTGGCTTGATAAATAAATAAATAATAATAAATAAATAGCATAGCATACATATTTGTAATAATAAAAAACACAGTTGATTAATAGTGACAATATTTTTGGCATGTGTTGGAAACGGCTTAGCTTTTTCGAGAGTGCCTTTAATGCGATTTTAATGGAAATTAGACAAACATATTGTTTTCAAACGCCGCGTCCGCTATAAGCGCACCACTATTTATGAATATTTCGTAACTATTAGAAATAAATAATAAAATTATTAAAAAAAAAACGTCTTAGATAGTGCTTAGATCGCTTCTATTATAACACTTATTGAAATAGTTCCTATCTAATGATTATTTTTAAACGAATCGTGTGATTGTTTTTTTAAATCAATTGCGGCACGGAAATTGTTTTTTGTTTGAATTCATTCAATAGCTAATCGTACAAATTAAAAATAATAATAAAATAGAACTGAGCGGTGCATAACACGCGAAGTTCATTTAATTAAAATCAAGTTAAACTTTTTTGCTTAATACATTAAATTATTAAAACAATAAAAATTCAACAGTATTTTGGCTCATTTCAAAGTAACCAAATGAATTATTATTTCTAGTATTTGTAAAAATATTCTAACAAATTATAGAAAATAATCGACAATTATTATTCACATAATATTATCATTTTAATTTCTAACAATTTATTTTCTCTCAAATTTTAGATTTCTTTGCATATCGAGACTGATTCAATAAATACTCAATATAAAATAAAACTACGTGGAAAGCTACGCGTTAAAAGTAAAACTTCCAAGTTCATTCAATTAATAAATTGATTGAGAAATATCTCAACATCACTAATTATTTTTTGTGCAACTCCATCTGTTGAACTTTAGCGAATACGTCTTAGTCGTTACGCCGTTCTACGATAGAGGGCGTTTATAAATATAACACGAGGCTTACGTCACTTCCGTTTATTGGGACCGTGACGCTACGTCACTTCTTCTAAAGTAGTTTCACTTCAAAAATATGTATTATCATGTCATAGTTATGCAATTTCTGTGCTTAGCATATGTTTGATTTACTATGACCCCGTCCCGTTTTTACTTAGTAGGTACTAGGTATAGATGCATTTTAGTCGGTGAACCATTGTGTAAGTGCGACTCGAGCATATTTTGTGAAAAGAAGCGATCGATGGCTTATCGCGTCACGTCACACTTTTATTTTTACATAGAAAACGCTATTTTACTCTGAAAACCCCCAGTTGATTGGTGAGATCGAAATATAAAATTATTTATTTGGTTGATGTATTTTTCTTGTTGCAAATGGGACTATGTGCCGGCGCATAGAATCTTGCAAAATGCAAAATTATGAGATTTAATTCATTTATTACATGCATTGACAACTGAAATAATTATTACGCAAATGGGACTTAAAAAGAAACTAAAAGTGTGACGTCACGCGCTGACGTTTAAATATGAGGTTTTTATTGTTAAGTTTTTTTTAAGTTACTTGGTCGTAAACAAAAAAAATTGTTGCAATTTTTTTTTCTATTCTTAAGTACGCCAAAGGAGAAGACATGTGCTAAAAAAATAGATTTTACCGCATACGATAACGAAAAAAATAAACAAAAAAAGTTTGCTATTAAGTTAAGTGATGTACATTTAAGGTTTTTTTTCTTTTTAATTAAATATAAAAAAGTAATCGGGCAACGCCAGAACATTCTAATTGTAATATTTTCGGTTATTAATATAATTTTTCTTGTTCATTTTATAAATTTCGGAAAACGATTGGTTGTTGTAAAAATAAAAAAGCGTAGATAACTGTAGTCAATATGGTAGATATACTGTTTGAAAAGTAAAAAAAAAGTAAAATTAAGAAAATATGTTTTATAAGGTTGCTTGCTATCGCCTGTGGGGGTTTTTGGTTTCATATTCTCTTTCAAGCATAAAATGGTGTAATTTTTTTTTCCAAAAATGTTCAAAGCAAATAATATTTTGATGATTTGTGAAAATAATAATGAATTAAAGCACTCGACCACTGCAGGCGTCCCTTATGGCTGTAAGTAATACATTAATTATAACTATACATATTATTATATTGATAAATAAATTAATAATAAAACGGAACGTTTGGTTTTATTAGATTTTTCCTTAGATATAGATTTTATTTTTTATAACTTACTAGCGGATCCGGCAGACGTTGTCTTGCCCGATCGCAGCGCCACCTATCGGGTCCAATTGTGAATCTAAACTATCTATGGACTAACTCAAACACACACACCAAAATTCATCTAAATCGGTCCAGCCGTTTAGGAGTTCAGTGACATACACACCTACAGTAGAATTATATATACATACTAGAAGTGCCCCGCGGCTTCGCCCGCGATAAAAACTCCTTTTATTTACTTAAAACTTTTCTTGTGTAAAAACGATTCTATCATTAAAGTCATCAAATAAGAATTAGTCAAATCGGTTCACCCGTCTTCATTTTTTTTTATTTCTGAATTTTAAAGGGCTTTTGAACAACACGTTCATGCCAGCCCCATAGACACCTTATACCTACTAAAATGTATAAGAAAAATAAAAACAAAATAAACTTATTCTTAATAAACTAAATCATAAATTAGTTGAGCTTCATCGGAGTATGGTGAAGCTAGAAAACACTGAAATGCGCCTATGTTATTAATAGTTAAGCTAAGCTTATTTATAATACTCTGTCGCTCAACTTGGTTCCGGACACATTCCATCAGTACGTGATACACGTCCTCTGGCTTGTCACAGACCTCACAATTTGGTGTCGAAGACTTTCCCATTAAATGCGCAAATTTCCTCAGTGGTATGTGTCCAGAACGTAGTCTATGCGCAGTAACAACTTTCTTCCTACCAATATCCCCCATAAACCATGGAGACTGAGGAGGTTGGCTTTGAATTATTTTATACCATAGCCCTTTTGTTTTTGATCGCTCGTCAAAGTATTCCCTCCAATATTCATAGCAGTATTTTCTATATAGATGCATAATCTCAGAATACATAGGAAGTATAAATAGCTCGGATCCATCTGTTGCAGCTAATTTGGCTAAATGGTCTACCTCCTCATTCCCCAAAATACCTATGTGGGATGGGATCCACTGAACTACTATCTTAATATTCTCATCATTTAGTTTCCATATGTAGTTAAGAATATGATACGCTGTAGGTACACCTATCTTACCATATATACATCGACGTAAGTGTTGCAGGGCGCATTTGCTGTCACTAAATATAACAATACGTGAATGTGATTTTACATTTTTGTGGACATATTTTAGCGCTTCTAGAATTGCAAATAATTCCAAAGACATTATTGAAACCGTCGATACATTCTTATAGCCTTCACCTTTCTTACAACTTGAGTCATAATACGCTGCACCTGATACATCAGTACTCTTTGATCCATCTGTATATAGTTTATACCAATTATAATATTTTAGGTTAATTTCACACAAAACTTCACTTCTTAAAACATTTTGATTATAGTTCCTTTTAGCAGTCTTCACACAATCTAAATTATCTTTAATAAAAAAAATTGCATTTAATTTGGACGGCCATACTTTAAGTGAATACATTTGCAAGGATTTTGATGAACTTACTTTTTGATCAGCTATATTAATGAATGTACTCATAAGTAGAGGTTTTCTTTTATTATTCCAGTAGCTATCAGAATCAAGAGCACTAAGTGTATTCAATCTATTAGTGGTTAAGCCACCACGCCATGTCTTAGCTTTGAGACGGAACTTGTAGGCCAAGTACTGTCGTCTCACAAATAATGGAGGTATACAGTTCTCACTTTCCATTACATGTATGGGAGTCGTTTTTATGAAACCACCAATAATTCTAAGCGCCTGATTTTGGATCTTATCTAGTTTGTAAGTATGTGTATATGCACTATTATTGTATAAGAAACTACCATAGTCAATACGGCTTCTAATTAAATTTATGTAAAGTCTTCTTAGATGTTTTGGATGTAATCCCCAGCCTGATCCAGCTAAAACCTTTAAAATATTTAAGAATTTTAGAGCCTTTTCACAAGTTTCATTAATATGTGTCTTCCACCGAAGAGATTGATCTAGCCAAAATCCCAAATATTTTATATTGTCATCACGTTCTAAATTAACATTTTCTATATTCAATTCAATGTGATAACTTCTTCGACCTCTACTAAATAGGCAATATTTGGATTTAGATGCAGAAATTTGCAGCCCCAAGAAATTTACATAATTTATAAAAATATTCAACGCTGCTTGCATTTTCATAACACAAGTACTCAACTCATAATCAGTTACATATAACACAAAATCATCAGCATATTGGAAAAAATCTACAAAAATGTTCTTACATATTTCATGAGTAACAATGTTAAACATAAGTGGTGAGATTGGATCTCCCTGAGCAAGGCCCCTTGAAGTCCATCTCACCATATCTGTCTGGGTATTATAATCACCAATTCTCAGATGACGTTCACTCAAAAAATTCCATAAATAGTTACAAATTTTAGGAGTCACAAGAAGTCGATCTAATGTTAATACTATTTCTTCAATATTGACATTATTATACGCATTTTCCAGATCTATAAAACATGCTAAAGTCGGCATATTTTTCGTGAAGCCAATTTGAATGTTACTAGCGAGTCGTACAACTGAATCCATACATGATTGTCCTTTTCTGAAACCGGTCGTAGCCGGGGACAGTATATTATTGACTTCAATATACCATTCTAGTCTCTTACCAATCATTGCATGAAATATTTTACAGATGCAGGATATCAAGGATATAGGTCTTAGTTTTATATCAGAAGAATTACAATTATAGCCTAATTTGGGGATAGGTACAATTTTAATATCTCTCCATTGCTGTGGGATATCGCCAGTATCATAAATATTATTATAAATTGTTAGCAAAAAAGATTTTGCCCTAGCTGGTAAATTAAATATCATTGAATACGTAATTTCATCGTCGCCACGTGCAGTATCTTTCGATTTAAGGCAAACCTCTAGTTCTTGGATTTCAAACTGTTGATCTAAAATACTATTACTACTCGATTTTAATTTTGGTTTTTCTGCTAAAAATAGTCTGGAGCTAGATTATTTAACAGAATCATCTTTTTCTCAACCGAAATCTGATTTATATTTTGTTTACGCCCTTTAATCCAGCGCATCCTACGCCACATCTCTGATAAAGAGGTAGATTCATCAGTGGAATCACAAAAAGTTTTAAAACTAACTGATCTAGCTTGCTCAAGATTGCGTTTGACTATTGACTTCTTATCTTCAAGGTCTGTCAAATTTTTAGGAATAGGGTTTCGTCGAAATGTACTCAGTGCTAATCTTCTTTGTGCAACTAATTTAGATAAATTTTGGTTCCAATACGGTTTAGGTTGAAACTTATTTGCAGGATCATTACATATTTTAATCCATGGAATGCTTTTGTTTGCCGCATCGTTAATAATCGTAAGAAATTCATCATACATTTTTTGTACATCGGTTAAATTAATTTGTTCTCTATCTAAACTCTCTTCAATAAATTTAGTATATATATGCCGTTCTGCTTTTTTAAAATTTCGTTTCCTAATTATATTTAAGGTTTCATTATAAAATGTACTAAATTTAATAACTAAGTGGTCACTCCGTAAGTTTTCATTCAGAACCTGCCAATTAAACTCAACTACAATATCCGATGATGCAAAGCTAATATCTGGAGATGATGCCTGCAATGAATTGTTTACGTATTTAACACGAGTAGGGTTGCTTAGATTCATTGATATAAAACCATGTTCTATTGATGCGTCTAAAATTTGTGACCCTCTTGTATTTATTTTAATCGACCAATTGGTGTGGTGTGCATTAAAATCACCCGCTATAATAGTTCTATGTTTAAATAAACTGAATAATTCATCCCAATCAGTCTGTGATGAGCGCACAGATGCTGGACAGTAAATAGATAATAAATTATTTAAATTCTTACAATTAAAAATTTTAACACCCACTACCTCAATACCGGAATTAGACAACTCTATAGGTATTATATCAAATCTGATAGATTTATGAACTAATATGGCGACTCCCCCATACGAGTCTGCTCTATCTCTTCTTATTATTTGATATCCATTTATATTCATATGTATGTCTTCGCTTAACCAAGTTTCACATAAAATAGCAATATGTACTTTATACTGATATAATAAATTTTCAAATTCTATTAGTTTGGGTTTGATGCTCTGAGAATTCCACTGTATTATGTTAACATATTGTTTGCCTCTACTGTTGCTATCCATTTTTGAAGATTGATAGGAACTTGTCAAAACAATCCCCAAAATTGAATAAATCTGCTATGTAAATATAGCATTCTTCCACAATAGCACTCAAAAAGGCAGTGATCTTCTCATCAAGCATTTTTTCAGATAGTACAATTTCCCTCAACTTATTAAATAACCTAACAAAGTTTAATCTTTTCTTCTTACTTGATACACTTTCTGGTTCCTTCTGCTTTTCTTGGTTTGTTCTAATATCGACTGTAATTTCATTAGCTTCTGAAACATAACTCTCCTCTTCTTTGTTATTCTTCTTCTTAGGTTTCTTCTTGTTCTTTGGTTTGCCAATCGATCCTAATATTGCTGACTCAGCAGTGGAACTATCTCCCTCATTTTCATAACTCTCCCTTTTCTTTAATAATGCATCTCTGTAACTTGTATCTTTACCATAACATTCATTTTCATACACGCCCTCTTGTTGTCCAGCAACCGGTAGAGTACATACATTGTCTATAAAACGAGCATCTAGTTCTGCTCGAATCCTTTCTTCGTACAGCTCGTATGCTTTTCTGAACGTACAGTTTTCATTGGACATAATACTACGTATCTCCTTTTCTTTCTGAAATGCTGGGCACCTATTTTTTTGTAGAGACATGTGTGGTCCCTTGCAGTTTATACACACGAAATCTTTCGTCTCACAATTAGCGTGTTCAGAGCTACCGCACTTTGGACAAAACAATTTCCTAGCTGGACAATATTTGATGACGTGGCCGTATCTCCAGCAACCCGCACATTGTGTGACTGGGAAGGTGTAAGATTCTACTGAAAACCTACAGCCATATGCTATAACATACAGGGGTATAGTAGAACCCTTAAAACACAACCTAACCGTTTCGCTTTCAACCCATTTACCTTCACTATCCTGTCTCTTCAGACGTTTTACGGATTCAATCTCGTGCTCGCATTGAAACATTTTTTGTAAGTCCTTTGTATCTATGTCTATGTCCACCTGTCGCACTATTCCATAACATAATGACATTGTATCCGCTCTTTGACATTTGAACCCCCTTTTTTTAAGTCCCTCACTATTTAAAATGACATTTGCACTTTCTTCAGACTCGAAACTAATAAGCACTTTAAAGGTATTCTTAAACTTGATTTTAACCGTTACAACACGTACTTACTTATTTATATACAGAAGTACTTATGTGTAAAGTTTCGAATAAAACAGACTATCTCATCTTGTTTCGCCATACAAAAGTTGAATCCCCGTTCCGTATCTGGGAGAAATTTTTAGAAAATCCTTTCTGAGCGGATACCTACGTCATAATAACTATCTGCATTCTAAATTTCAGCGCAATCCGAAACAATATTGATTTCAGACTTTGTTACCCCACTTCACCCTTTTAGGGGTAGAATTTCGAAAAAGCCTGAAACACATATTTATTTACTTAAGTACATGTGTGAAGTTTCGAATAGAAAAGACTATCTTATCTTGTTTCTCCATACAAACTTTGAACATCCGTTTCATCCCCTTCAGGGGTAAATTTTGAAAAAACCATTCTCAGAGGGAACTAACGTCGTAATAACTACCTGCATGCCAAATTTCAGCTCAATCCGAAACAATATTAACTTTCAGAGTTTGGTACCCAATTTCACCCTCTTAGGGGTGGAATTAAAAAAAAGCCTGAAACACGTATTTACTTATTTGTTACTGAAGAACTTGTGTGAAGTTTCGAATAGAAAGAACTATCTAATCTTGTTTCTCCATACAATATTTGAACCATAGAGTAACTTTTTACTTTGAACCCCCGTTTCATCCCCTAAAAGGGTGAATTTTGGAAAATCCTTTCATAGTACACCCTTACGTACTAAGACAGTTATACTCTCCAAATTGCAAGTCTCTACGACCAGCGGTTTAGGATGTGCGTTGTCTGTTAGTCAGTCAGTCAGTATGTCAGGACAAAGATTCTTATAGTATTAGATAGATAGATAAAGATAAGCTAGCTTTTGACCATTAATCTTACCTGTTGGTAAGTGATGATGCGGTCGAGGATGGCAGCACGCTAGGCCTAGAATGATACCACGGCGTCTTTATAGCAATTTATGTAGTATTTCTATATCGATACGTTTGAATGTTCATTGGTAAAAGCTTAAATCCCAAGCCGTGTCGTTCCGGTCTGAGTAGGCCGCCTTACGAGTAAACGCGGGGTGCACTTTTCCATACAAATGTATTCTGCCCCGTTTCCTCCCTGGATAAACCTCCCTGGCTTCTAGAGCAAAATTGGTTTCTACAAAAAATCTGGGTCTGCTGTAGTTATATCATTTGCTTTTTTTATGGTGATAGGGGCGTAGCTACAGCAGACCTTGATATTTTGTATAAACAACCTTTGCTCTAGAAGCATTTTCCAGGGAGAAAACGGGGGAATACATTTGTATGGAAAAGTGCATCCCGCGTTCGCTCTTAACGTTAGACGAAGGACCACGTGTGTCGCGGTGGGTGCGAGGCTGACGGTAGGTACGGTCACAGTTTTACAGTCATAGAGAAGTCAAGAGTTGACACACTACTAATAAGTTAATTTGATATACCTACCTACGCTTCGTGCACAGGCTACGGCCTACGAATAAATCATAAGTCAGGAAAAGTAACTACGTTATAAAAATAAACCAACAAAAGTCGTGTCCAAGCAGGCGGGGTTAAAAGTAGTGTCCAGCGCGTCATTAGTCGGACATTTGTCTTGTTTGACTCAACTGACATTGCAGCACATGCGCGAACCAATCCCTGCTTTCGTTCCGAATTTATATCAATCTCCAAGCCAATCATTTGTGACTTCGAAAGTGATTCTTATTTTGAATCTACGTCGTTTTCATTTGTAGGAGTGCCACTTTTTGTGTGGAATTTGTTTTGAATTAGAGTTCCTGACTTATGATTTTCGTAGGCTACGGCTGATAACGAGATGATAGATTATTTTATTCACATCGAAGTATATGTACTACGTACCAGATGTGGCGTCGCGAACTACCTCTACGTTCAAATAAAAAGCAGTGCAGAATCTACATCTCGCTTTGTTTAGCGTAAGTACTCCTCACGCCCGACCGCGCGCCACTCGGCACGTAAGCACGGTAATATATATTACCGTGACGTAAGTCAGTTTATGATGGGCGCCTTTGGTTTACATGTATCTCGATGTTTATTCATATAAAAAGTTGTACTATCGTATATATCCATGTCAGACATTCTTGATCTTTCATTTTTTCAAAATCAATAATTATTTTTGTGTTCTAATATATAAGCTCGTGGTTTTTTTAGGGTTCCGTACCCAAAGGGTAAAACGGGACCCTATTACTAAGACTCCGCTTTCCGTCTGTCTGTCTGTCTGTCACCAGGCTGTATCTAATGAACCGTGATAGTTAGACAGTTACAATTTTCACAGATGATGTATTTCTGTAGCCGCTATAACAACAAATACTTAAAACAGAATAAAGTTAAAAATAATAGAGGGTCCCCATACAAGAAACGTGTTTTTTCGACATTTCACGCCATCTGTGTACGCTCAGTTAGGTAAACGTCCCATAGATGGCGTTATATTAAAATGTCGATTCCTAACACCTTTGTTAGACGTTAGATGGCGTTATAAGAAATAAAATGTTTAATAAATATTCGTAGACTTGGAAAAGGCCTATGACAGAGTGGTGAGGAATGAATTGTGGTCAACATTGTCTATGTATGGGGTGGGCGGCAGTTTGATACGAGCACTGAAATCACTATGAGGGTTCCAGTGCTTGTGTCAGAATAAACGGAGCGTACACAGACTGGTTTAACATCGCAAAAGGTGTTAGACAGGGATGTGTAGCATCGCCAGTGCTGTTCAACCTATTCATAGACAATTGCTTGACAGATCTGAAAGAAAGTGTGTACGGATTAAGAATGAATGATTTAACCATCAAATGCCTCCTATCTGCTGATGATCAGGTGATATTAGCATCATCGGAGGAGGAGTTGCAAAGAATTGTTAATATTATGCATGACGCCTTAAAAAGCAATGGATGAAAGGGAATGTAAGCAAGACCAAAGTAATGGTTTTTGAAAGAGAAGAAAGAATGACTGATTGTTATGTGACGATTGAAGGAGAAAGAGTGGAACAAGTGAAAGAGTTTGTGTACCTGGGTTCTAAGTTTACGAGAGATGGTAAGTATGAAAGTGATATTGAGCGAAGAGTTTTGGCTGGAAACCAAGTGAGTGGGGCACTACATAACTTTATGAGAAGTCAGAACGTGTCTAAAAAAGCACGACTGGCTGTACATAGGGGAGTGTTGGTTCCCACACTCATGTATGGTAGTGAATGCTGGGTATGGCAGAAGAAACATGAAAGTAAAATTAATGCTGTAGAAATGAGAAGTTTGAGAAGTATGATCGGAGTGACTCTGATGGATAAGTTGGAGAACAGCGTGATAAGGGAATGTTGTGGTGTGGTAGAAGATGTAGTGACAAAGATAGAGAAAGGGATGCTTAGATGGTTTGGACATCTAGAGAGGATGGATGAAGAAAGATTGACGAAACAGATTTATGAGACGTGTGTGAATGGGCCAGTTGGTAGAGGCCGACCTAGGCGAACGTATCACGACCAGATCGGAGACGTTTTAAAAAAAGGCCAAGTCAAAAGTACCTATAACCGGCGAGCATGTATGAAGACGCTCATGAAAGTGGAAGAAGCGAAGGAGGTATGTCAGGATCGTAGCATGTGGAAAGAAGTAGTCTCTGCCTACCCCAACGGGAAAAGGCGTGATTGTATGTATGTATTTTTTGTTGGCGAAAAATGATATTATAAAATACTGTAGTGTGGTACGGAACCCTACGAGTGCGAGTCCGACTTGCACTTGGCCAGTTTATTTTTGACAACCCTTGCACATTTGCAGCTGATAGCGAAGTACCTACTCGGGCGGCGGTGTCGTCCGACATCAAAGGCGATTCTCAACAATCTCAACTGTATGATTTTAAAACTGTGGTACGGTGATAAAAGAGAACATACCGTGGTATGTTTACCCATAGATCATTAAATACATAGGTATACTAATGTAATTTATAATCTATGAGATTTTGTGAAATATATCTACGACCTTCAATATTGTACCATTATGGACACATGTTTAAGATTTTTACAGAATAGAATAGATGGTATATTCCCAACGTCCACCACTGAAACGTCCCCCAGTGGCCGACGTTAGGACAAATAATAGATGGTAAGGTAGATTGATATACATTCATCTCTTATATAAAAATGAATGTTGTCTGTATGTCCTATAAAGAATCGTAAACTATGCATTTTATCATGTGATGATCTTTAGTTAATTTGTTGTGCATGAGCCAAAGGTTTCTGCCTACGCGGGCAAAGCCGAAGGGCACAGCTAGTATTAGATAAATAATCATAGAAACAAGCACCATTTTTGGTAATTATTTCTCGCACAACGACCGAATGGGCTAGCAATTAACGCCCTTGTGTCTTACCAAGTTAACTTATTTTATGGACGAGTTAATGTAAATCTGCATATCTCTGGAGATACTCATTAGATTTCAATGAACTGTATAATGGGACTACCGCGGAGATATGTACTCACGAAAAAAGGAATCAATCATTCGAAGGCGGAGTAGTCACATAACAAACATAAAATAAGATCGTTTAAAAAACTAAAAGAACCGACTTCAAATGCCGCGCTATTAATTTTCAGTACCAAGTTTGAGGAGTTTATCTCAATATCTCTGGAGATACTTATCAAATCTCGATGAAATTACTATGGTACCACTCTTGGTGTATCTCCTTTCCAATAATATCGTTTAAAAACTAAAAAACAACCGACTTCAATGCCGCGCTATTCATTTTCAGTACCAATTTTGAGATGTTTATCTCAATATCTCTGGAGATACTTATCATACCTCGATAAAATTACCATGGTACCACACTTGGGATATCTCCTTTCGAACAAAAAAAGAATAATCGAAATCGGTTCATAAACGACGAAGTTATCCGCGAACAAACATAAAAAAAATATTCATTTTCAGTACCAATTTTGAGATGTTTATCTCAATATCTCTGGAGATACTTATCATACCTCGATAAAATTACCATGGGACCACACTTGGGATATCTCCTTTCGAACAAAAAAAGAATAATCGAAATCGGTTCATAAACGACGAAGTTATCCGCGAACAAACATAAAAAAAAAAAAAAAAAAAAATATATACGGTCGAATTGAGAAACCTCCTCCTTTTTTTGAAGTCGGTTAAAAATATATTTAAAAAATATTCAGAATGGGTTCATAAACGAGGAAAATATCCGCGAACACCTTTAAAAAAATAAAACTGGCCAAGTGCGAGTCAGCATCGCGTCTCTTATCGCACACTTAGGGAGGGTTCCGTACAATACGAAACATAACAGAGTTTCAACCTCATATATTTGATTAATTGATATTACCAAGAATATTTGGTTTGGTCGCGATCTAGAAAGACGGGGCTCGTTTACTAGCGCCATCTATGTCATTTTGCCGAAACTAATTAGATAGATGGCGTTTAAAAACACGTTTTTTGTATGGGGACCCCCTTTAATTTTTAACTTTATTTTGTTTTTAGTATTTGTTGTTCTAGCGGCAACAGAAATACACCATCTGTGAAAATTTAACTGTCATCACGGTTAATAAGCTATAGCCTGGTGACAGACAGACAGACAGACAGACGGACAGCGGAGTCTTAGTAATAGGGTCCCGTTTTACCCTTTGGGTACGGAACCCTAAAAACACACGGTCGAATTGAAAGACCTTTTTTTGAAGTCGGTTAAAAAATATATATAAAGACGAATTGAAAACTTCAATTTTGAAAGTCTGTTGAATTGCTTCAGTTATGGATTTGGCAAGTAAAACAAAACGTGTAAGTAAATACATTTATTAACAAATAAAAATCAGAACAAAAATCACATGTCTGACCTTAGAAATATTTTATAACGTCTATTATTACAGATAGTTACAACACAATGCATCAAAGTATATCCTTGAATAAACAATAATAATTAAGATAGTTTAAAAACTAAAACAACCGACTTCAATGGCCCGCGAGTCAATTTCAGTAGCAAGTTTGAGACGTTTATCGTCATATCTCTGGAGATACTTATCAGATCTCAATGAAATTACAATTGGACCAACTCGGAAACGTTTACGTAAATTCTGTACCGATTACAAAAATAATCATTCGAATCGGTACAGAATTGACGGAGTATCGAAGTAATCGAATCGCGTAACATACACAAAAACATACAGACAAAAAAAAACATACAGACGAACTGAGAACCTCCTCCTTTTTTGTGAAGTTAAAAATGTTTATGAATATCTACTAGGTAGGTTAGTTATAAATATGAAAATACGGGACTTATCGCGCCTAAAACATTAATTTTATTTAACTCGACGTTTCGACCAGGTTGCATTGATCGTGGTCACGAGACGACTCTATAACTCGAACAAAATGTTATTTCCCTGCGAGGTATTGATAATACATATTTATACTCCATAACTCGAATTTAAAAAAGGAGACTCTGTAAGTCGAAGTTAGTAAAATATAATGACGTCTTACTCGGAATTTCTCGAAAACATAGCAATAAAATCCAAAAGGAATGTTCGGGGCTATATTCTATATTCTAATCTATTGTTTTTGACTTGTACACTTGCAGTGAATGACTACATTCATTCAACTTTCTAAGTAACACAGCTGTGTACCTTATGTTTGTTCCTTGTCGGTCAGACTTGTTGCTTGACTGTTTTATTTGAATAATATGTATACCATACAACTTAAGTCAAATTTTTATTTAAATTTGACTGGACAAGTAAAATTATATACTTAGAAGTCGCTTCTTGCTAAGTCGAAATTTTAGCCGTTTAATCCTTTGTATCTCGAAATTCTTGTTAAGTCGAAATCTCATTAACTCGAATTATTTTGCATTTCCCTTGATATTCGAGGTATCGAGATTCCACTGTATATATATTTGGGCCCAATCGGTGAAAAGGATAGATACCTAGCTAGACTTCAAAGCGAGAGGACGCCGGTTCCAATCCTAGCACGAGTTTTTGTCCACAGATGAAAAGAGCATATTATAACGATGATCCGCCTGACTTGCTACCAAAAGGCAAAAAATAGCTTACGAACATCATGGTGAAAATCTGCCGCCATAACCTTACGTAGTTCCGGCAGCACACAGCCCGTGAGAGTCAGAGTATTCTAGGCCTAGCGTGTTCAACATCTTCGACCATAATTATCGCTTACCACCAGTTGAGATAGTGGTCAAACGCTAACCTATGGGATATTAAAAAAATACTGTATTTACAGTTATAATTTTCTAGATTGTAATTATTATTAAGTAATCAATACATTTTTACATATTTTACCATTACATCTTATAGACTTAAATTAAATAGTGATTAATATTGACTGTGGCTATTAGAATTTCAATAAATTACCCGACATGTTAAAAGAATGAGTCAATAAATTTTAATCATAACTTTTTTCCGTCCATTACACAGTAGGTTATCCGTCATTCAAAACCTAAAGTCATGACTGATGGTTGCTCATGCAGCAAATCAAAGTATGTAAATATCGGTCAGTCACCGTGAGTCACCCCATTACACGATCAGTTATCCATCAGTCACAGCCGTGTCTGTGGGCAAACTGACAGAGTACTGAATCACTACTACGTTATAAGAGCAGGCACTTACCTACATTGTTGATACCAGAATTATGAACGTACTTTGTAGCTAACATAACAACGGAAAGTATTATGCTTACAAATTTAATAGAAACTATTTTTAACCGACTCCAAAATTGTTTTTAAATGTTTTTTCGCGGATAACTTTGTCGTGTATGAATCGATTTTTGTTATTCTTTTTTTGTTAGAAAGGAGATATCCCAAGTGTGGTACCATGGTAATTTTATCGAGATCTGATAAGTATCTCCAGAGATATTGAGATAAACACCTCAAAATTAGTACTGAAAATGAATAGCGCGGCATTGAAGTCGGTTCTTTTTTAGTTTTTAAAACGATATTATTGCAGTGTTGGTTGGTACAAAGTACGTTCATAATTATGAGTTATTTAATTATGTATGCAATGTCGCGGGACTGAGCAAACTGATAGCAAAACCTATCGTGTAATGGACGCCTTTGAATTTGAATTTTATATACAGAAAATATTTTAATTAATATACAGAAAATAATTTCTTGACATTTTGATTTTTTATATTGACATTCTTTCTTTTGACAATCTTTTTTGACCATATTAATAAGTTTTGTCTGAAATTAAATATAAGTTGTCATTGTTTAATTTACTTTGGACAATAATATACAAGACCACATTTATAAATTATTTAGGCATTTTAAGTTCATTTATTTTTAATCATATTTCATATTGATTTAAATGAGCAGTGTTTACAAAAAAATTGTTCCACTTGCTAGAGATAATATAATATAATTATATTTAGATATTATATATGTATAATATGAAAGGTCGTCGAAAATAAATCGAATTTGAATTTCTGAATACATCTTACATATAGCGGTTACAAAACTTAAATTCAATTTACATTTTTATATTGATACAAAAATACACCAAAATTGATAAGTGGTGTCAGTTTTGTAAGACAATTAATTAGTAATGTGCAACCCACATTGCGAGTAATCTTTATAATAAAAAAATAAAAAAATTCACGTTGACATATTTTTAACAGACTTAAAGGAGGAGCTTCTCAATTCAGCCGTATTTTGAGGATAATTTTTTTGTTGGAAACGAGATATCCCAAGGGTGGTACCATTGTAATTTCATCGAGATCTGATAAGTATCTCCAGAGATATGGAGATAAACACCTCAAACTTGGTACTGAAAATTAATAGCGCGGCTTATGAAGGCGGTTCTTTTAGTTTTTTAAACGATCTTATATTGTGTGGTATTTCTAACGTTTTATATAAATTAAGGCGCCCCGACGGTTGGTTTTAGGTTCGACAATCAGATTTCTAATCAACTAACAAGCTTGTTAAGTTAACAGACCGTCAGAGTGCTCTAGAAGGCATAATTATTTTTAAATTCTGAATCATAATTAAGATAGTTTAAAAACTAAAACAACCGACTTCAACGCCGCGCGAGTCAGTTTCAGTAGCAAGTTTGAGACGTTTATCTCCATATCTCTGGAGATACTTATCAGATCCTGATGAAATTACAATGGTACCACCCTTGGGATATCTCCTTTCCAACAAAAAAAAACGAAGTTGTCCGCGAACACACATTAAAAAAATATATAAACGGTCGAAATGAGAAACCTCCTTTTTTAAATCGGTAAAAATGATAAAGAATTTTCTAATTAATCTCTATCTACTACAAACACAAATACATATTACAAAAGAAACCTAAAAAAAACTAACAAACAAGTAGAATGGGCGGTTTTATCACTAAAAGCTATACTAAAAATTTACCAGCGTAGCGTGTGAAAACTTATAACAAAATCTAATTCATACAGACAATCATGTTCTAAAGATAAGTTATGCAAGTTTTTACATATATACAAATGTATACATACAACATTAAAAAAATATTTAATCTGTCTGTATATTCAAAGCGAAGCGGCAATAACCCAATCGCTGAGGCACCGGCCAGGCGATCAAGAAGTCGTGAGTTCAATCCCCACCCATTGCACTATAAATGAAGACACAAGCATATTTAGCTTAGTTTGAGAGATTAACAAGATTAAAAGTAAGTGCAACCCCCTTCACTAATCAAGTTAAAAAAATGAGGGTGCCTAGAAGTAAAACTTCCTTCATAGAGTGGGAATTCTTTTGTATAACTCCATCTATTATATCATATATATCTTAACTAGACCAATGCCCGAATTATAGCGAATAAGTCTTCGTAGTTACGCCGTTCTACAATAGATGGCGTTTATATAAATATAAAATATAACATGACGCTTACGTCACATCCGTTGCATTCGGAGCGTGACGCTACGTCACGTCCGGCAAATTTTCCAAAATGCGCCTAAACAAGTACCACTTCAAGGATTCACGCATCAACTGTGTACACCGGGTCTTCCTCGTCAGAAATAGGATTATCTACTAAGGAGGCTTTCGACACGTCCGTCTGTTTGAAATCATAATAACGTCTACATTGTGTTCATTTCGAGCGTGCATCTTCACGTCGATGTATTTTCTGAAAACAAAATAATTATTAAAATTATTAATTACCCAAAGAGGAAGGTTCTCTAGGAACCAAATGATACCTCTGTATCAGACGTGGGTACGTGGGTACGTGGGTGGTTGGATGAACTAGATGATGCTAAAGACGGAGGCAATGTATGCTTAATCTGCAACGAATTTGGCAAAAATAATGAGGTTTGGTACAGGTGTACCTCATGTGGTTTATGGGCTCACGCAGATTTTACTGGGTGGGAGTCTGCCAACGGTTATATTTGCGATTTGTGTTAGATGTTTGTATGATCCCCATGGCCCAGAAGCTGACTTCAATTGCCCGTACCTCAGTGCAATGGGAGTCAAAACAGTTATTTTTTAGGGTTCCGTACCCAAAGGGTAAAACGGGACCCTATTACTAAGACTCCGATGTCCGTCTGTCTGTCTGTCCGTCTGTCACCAGGCTGTATCTCATGAACCGTGATAGTTAGACAGTTTAAATGTTCACAGATGATGTATTTCTGTTGCCGCTATAACAACAAATACTAAAAACAGAATAAAGTTAAAAATAATAGAGGATCCCCATACAAGAAACGTGTTTATTTCGGCATTTCACGCCATCTATGAACGCTTAGTTAGGTAAAAGTCCCATAGATAGTGTTATATTGAAATATCGATCCCTAACTCCTTTGTTAGACGTTAGATGGCGTTATAAGAAATAAAATGTTTATTAAGTATTATTTTTGCTGGCGAAAAATGATAGTGGTATTTTTTGCTCGATCTTATAAAAAATACTGTAGTGTGGTACGGAACCCTACGAGTGCGAGTCCGACTTGCACTTGGCCAGTTTTTTGAACTTGTATATTTCCCAAAGATGATGGTTAATGAGATGATTACTGATCTCAAATGATAGATACTTAATTAAATGTTGTTATGAGGCGGTTTCAATAAAGATTTTGTTCATTTTAACTTTTGTATTTTATTTTTTAATTCTGGCTTAAGTGACCCCCATTACCCCTTTCTACCCAACATTGAGAGGATGGATGAAGGCTGACGAAACAGATTTATGAGACAAGTGTGAATGGGTCAGCCGGTAGAGGCCGACCTAGGCGAACGTATCACGACCAGATCGGAGACGTTTTAAAGAAAGGCCAAGTCAAAAGTACCTATAACCGGCGAGCATGTATGAAGGCGCTCATGAAAGTGGAAGAAGCGAAAGAGCTATGTCAGGATCGTAGCATGTGGGAAGAAGAAGTCTCTGCCTACCTCAACGGGAAAAAGGTGTGATTTTACATAACATTAAACACGCCTTTTCCCCGATAATGATAATTATAATATAATATCATATAAATATCGTTTAAAAAACTAAGAGAACCGACTTCAAATGCCGCGCTATTAATTTTCAGTACCAAGTTAGATGTGTTTTTCTCCACATCTCTGGAGATACTTATCACATCTCGATGAAATTACAATGGTACCACCCTTGAGATATCTCCTCTAAAAGAATCATCAAAGTCGGTTATATATACGGGCGAATTGACAAACGACCTCCGTTTTTTGAAGTCGGTTTAAAAGATTTTTCTTTTATCGTACCACAATAAAATATAATATACTAGCTGTGCCCGCGACTTCGTCCGCGTGGAATAGTGTCTTTGTGTAGCATTTTTAATTATTTAGGCCAATTATTTTACAAATAAGACACGCGTACCCCACCTACACTGCACCGTACCACGCCACGGTAATCCCTCCCCCCCCTCTCCCTACCCCTCACAATAAACAATAAGTTTCAAGCTTCTAACTTTTACAATGACGATACTTCCATACAACTTTTCATCCCTTAAACCTTAAACCCCTTCCAACCCTTTTTTCGCATTTAAAAGTAACCTATGTACTTTGTCAGGCTCTAGACTATCTGTGTACCAAATTTCATTTAAATCCATTTAGTAGAACATTTATATGAACCTTACATATTTCCATACAAACTTTCATCCCCTATTGTTATTTTACACCCTTGAGGGTAAAACTTTTACAAACTTTGAATGTCATATTTATTTATATCGAATCGACAGCCTAAAAAATAAATTTCAAGCTTCTAGCTCTAAAGATACTTCCATACAATATTTCATCCCCCCTTTCAACCCATTACAACCCTATTTTCGCATTAAAAAGTAGCCTATGTCCGTTCTCAGGCTCTAGACTATCTGTGTACCAAATTTCATTTAAATCGGTTCAGTGGTTTTGGCGTGAAAGTGACACATACATACAGACAGACAAATAGACAGACAGAATTACTTTCGCATTAATAATATTAGTTAGGATTGTAATGTGGTAGGAAACCCTACGTGTGCGAGTCCGACTCGCACTTGGCCAGTTTATTACCTAAACTTTTCGTGACACACCGGGCAATCGGCGGCTATCTTCCGTATGCCATGTTGTTCCCATTCATGGTCCCATTTCTTCTTTAAAGTACAGAAACATTTCTTACAATGGACACATCTGTAAAAGCTTTTGTCGTGTTTTATCTGAAACGGAAACGATATTATCAGTTTAAACACTTTTATAAATACAGATATTTTAAAGAATATATAATATACGGGTATACTGGTCGTGATACGTTCGTCTAGGTCGTAAACATTTACCGGAAATTAACTGTGACCAGTTTCGGACGTTCTTGAAGTTATTTTTTTTATATTCTTATAGGCTAGCGTTTGGCTACTAGAGCTTGTGCAGAAAGAGAACCGTAGTGGCTTTACGTTGATCTAACATTCAAAGGTAAGTGTTCGGTATATTAACCGAACACCTAAGTCAGCAGTAGGCGTGACGAAAGATTTTGAAATCCTCTTCCGTAAAGTGGGAACACATTTACTATTCACGAAAAAACTTATATTTCGGTAATAAACTTAAGTTTAATGAAGTTTAAAGCAATTTGTCTAATTTGTTTTCAATAGTGCGCGAGAACAGCTCGCATGTGTCATGGCGTCGGCTGTGACGTCACGCATACGTTAATGACATACTTGACGTAGTAACTATTATATAATGTGTGACAATGAATACACATGGGTTTTCCAAAATTTAATAACATATTCAAGAATACCTCATATAAGAGGACCTAAGCGTGACGTCATGCGCTGTGATTGGTGTTTCAATCAAAATGGCCGATTGCAGTATTTTAAAGTTTTATTTTATTGAAAATCTTAATAATCTCAATTTTCTTACATAAAACTAAACTAGTTTTAAAACTAAACTGTTTTAAATTGTTTTAATATGTATTTTGCCCTAAAATCATTAAATCTTCGATTTTTTTATACTGCCGTCATGCCTGTTCTGGCCGCTTGACGTATGGACCTAGATAACACGACTCGCGACTTCAGTGCATCGTTGATATCCCCGCGCGATTGGGGTGCATTCACCAACATTCTTATACTATATCAATCTTTGTCCTGACATACTGACTGACTGACAGACAGACAACGCACAGCCTAAACCGCTGGTCGTAGAGACTTGAAATTTGGAGGGTATATTTATCTTAGTACATATTACATTAGGGTGTACTAAGAAAGGATTTTCCAAAATTCACCCCTTAAGAGGGTGAAATGGGGGTTCAAAGTTTGTATGGAGAAACAAGATTAGATAGTCTTTTCTATTCGAAGCTTCTCACAAATACTTCAGTAAAAAAATAAGTCAATACTTGTTTCAGGATTTTTTTTAAATTCCACCCCTAAGAGGGTGAAATGGGGTAACAAAGTCTGAAAATCAATATTGTTTCGGATTGCGCTGAAATTTGGCATGCAGATAGTTATTTTGATGTAGGTATCCGCTAAGAAAGGATTTATCTAAATTCACTCTTTAAGGGGATGAAGCGGGGGTTCTAAGTTTGGATAGTCATTTTATTCGAAATTTCACATAAGTACCTACTTCTGTAAATAAATAAGCAAATACGAGTTTCAGGCTTTTTCAAAATGCCACCCCTAAGAGGATGAAGTGGGGTAACAAAGTCTGAAAATCAACATTGTTTTGGATTGCGATTAATTTAAAATGCAAATAGTTGTTACGACGTAGTAGGTATCCGCTTAGAAACTTATTATTTTTAATAATATATATAAACTTATAGATTTACTTAAGTACTTCTGTAAATAAATAAGTAAATACGTGTTGCAGGAGTTTTACAAGGGGTTGGTAAAAAGTCTGAAAATCAATATGATTTTTCGGGCTTTAAAATATGAATCCCTATTTCCCTTAGTCACGCAATAACTTGAAAACGGGTGAACCGATTTGGCTTTTACTTCTTTGATGTCTTTTATTACAGAAAGGTTTTTACAAAATAAAAATTTTAAGTAAGTAAAAGAAGTCTTTAACGCGGGCGAAGCCGCGGGGCACTTTTAGTTTAACATATACATAGTCTGTAATTAGCGTATTAAATCAGAACTATCTCAACATTAACAACTTCTTTCACTGCAACCTCGCACCCACCGCGACAGTAAGGAAGGAAGGTCTACCTGCCTAGTACCACCCGATAATGATAAGAGTACACCTACCAAGGTATAAAACATTTATATTATTCCGTGAGCTGTTTGATCGCGGAAACCTTTCCAATTAGAATCACAGATTTTTTCGAATTGAAACATTATAGATTAGAGCATTGTGAATGGCAAAGATCTGAGTCGAATGAGAGGCAGTTTCCGATTCCGAAATTGCTTTCGAACAATTGAGCAAAACCCGGCTGATCGGAGACGTTTTAAAGAAAGGCCAATTCAAAAGTACCTATAACCGGCGAGCATGTATGAAGGCGCTCATGAAAGTGGAAGAAGCGAAGGAGGTATGTCAGGATCGTAGCATGTGGAAAGAAGTATTCTCTGCCTGCCTCAACGGGAAAAAGGTGTGATTTTATCTGTTAATATAGCCGTTATAATAATAATAACGTAAATTAAATAGATATAATTTATGATCGTACAAAATGAAAAAAACGACTTCACATGCCATGATGGATGGTATGCCAAAGTACTGGTTAGTTATAATCATGTCATCTAAGTATACAAACTTGCTTATATTGTTTATCTCCATATCTCCGGAGATAATTGTCAGATCTCGATAAAATTTGAATGGGACCTAACGGATGGCATAATCTCTCAAACAAAAAAATAATCAAATCGATTAAGATTTGGCGGAATTTTGAGGTAACAAACATAGAAAAAACAAAAAACATTCGAATTGAGAACCTTCTCCTTTTTTGTGAAGTCGGTTCAATAGTAATAAAATAAGATAAAAGTAAAAAAATATATATTTACCCGAAAATGTTTCTTGATATCGTAGGCGGTGTCAAAAGTCTGATTACATTCAGTACATAATATCGGCTTGCTTGAAGTGTGCATCTTCGATCAAACAAACAAACATTTTTAATTACACATTATCACTTCATTAATATGATGGTGCTGCACGGCACCGCTCGGTACGTAAACACGCGACATGGCTGCCCGAATATATAAATATTTATTCAATCAAACATTTACAATTCGCACGCTTTTACACGAGCGCACACACGGTTCGTTAGTCACTGCGGCGCATTCACAGATGACATTTTATCGTGAGCTGTGTACCGAGTGTGTACCGAACTCGAGGCGCGTAGGCATGACGCGCGTTTCTACCTTTTGTATGGAGTCACATTACTGATATATGATATTACCGTGACAAGGTACCCTGCCGCGTCTGTCTGTTCGCGATATACTCAAAACTAATGAACAGATTGTCACGTATTTTTAACCGACTTCAAAAAAAGGAGGAGGTTTCTCAATTCGACCGTATATTTTTTTTTTTTTTTTTTTTTGTTTGTTCGCGGATAACTTCGTCGTTTATGAACCGATTTTGATTATTCTTTTTTTGTTCGAAAGGAGAGATCTCAAGTGTGGTACCATGGTAATTTTATCGAGGTATGATAAGTATCTCCAGAGATATTGAGATAAACATCTCATAATTGGTACTGAAAATGAATAGCGCGGCATTGAAGTCGGTTCTTTTTTAGTTTTTAAACGATATTATTCAATTATAGATAGAGTAATTCATGAGGAATGTTTAGGTGTATAATTCGTTAAGGTTTTGTGTAAATTAGTTGAAATATGACGATGATTGTGGAAGACGTTAATTCACACTCGACGCAACAAACTGATGCAAAACATGTAGGCATATATACAACTTAAAAATAAATTATGCTAAAAACTATTCTAACTGATAATGAATAATATATATAAAAATAATTTAGGATCGTTTAAAATACTAAAAGAACCGACTTCAAACGTCGCGCAAGTCAAAGTAGCCAGTAGACGTAGTAACTATTACATAATCTGTGTCAGTAGTTAGTAGCAAGTCGTCGAGATAAGTAAATGCGTCGTAATACAAATGTTGATATATTACAAACGGCTTGGCCGATTTCGTTAAAATTTAAATGGGACCACCTGTGAAGGGTATGTACCCTTTGAAACAAACAAAGAATTTTCCAAATCGGTTCAAGCATCTTCGAGCAATCGGTGAACATACATAAAAAAAAGGTTTCGACGCATTGAGAACCTCCTCCTTTTTTGTAAAGTCGGTTAATACTTAAGATAGTTTAAAAACTAAAACAAGCGACTTCCTTGCCGCGCGAGTCAGTTTCAGTAGCAAGTTTGAGACGCTTATCGACATATCTCTGGAGATACATATATTATCTCGATGAAATTACAATGGGACTATCTTGGAAATGTACCCTACCAATTAAAAAAGAATCATTTGAATCGGTTCACAATTGACGGAATAATCGCGTACATATACATACAAAAACACAGACGAATTGAGACCCTCCTCTTTTATGGAAGTCGGTTGATAATAAAGTATAAATTAAGGTATAATTACCTTTATATGTTTCTCTAGTTGAATCTTCAACTGATATTTCTTATTGCAAATGTCGCACGTATATAGCTGTAAAGAATAAAATCAATTATTATTTTTTTAATATTTAGCATACGAGTAGATGTATAGCAATAATTCAAGATTGTTTTAAAACTAAAATAACCAACTTCAAATGCCCCGCTAGACATGTTTGAGGTGTTTATCACCATATCTCTGGAGATATTGAACATATCTCGATGAAATATAAATGGGACCACATTGGAAGTAAACAAAAAATATTTTTTTAACCGGTTTAGGAGTCTTTGAGTAATCGGTCAAAAATGGAACATACATTAAAAAAACCGGCCAAGTCGAGTTGGACTCGCCCACCTACGTACCAACTTCTCCGACTAGGTTGATGGATAAACTTAACTTTGTAGTTCGATCCATAGAAAATGTATTGCACCAAATTAATATGAATTAAAAAAAATGAATTAAAATAAGTGACAAGCCCCATAGAGTTTCTTGGTGTTTCTTCTCTGATGGGAGTACTTCCGAAACACCAGTAGATTCAACAGTCAATCAGTTTTCATCTTTTGTTTGCAGATCTAGGGTTGCCTGTTACGACGGTATTATGCGGCTGATAGTCGGACAATCAGTTCCATTCGGAACATGATTTGTACTGCAATTAGTCTGCGTTTTATTTATCTATTATGTTTCATTATTTCACAATTTTTTGGATAAAAATTGTCTGAAGTACTGAAACATGCACTGGGTTGCGGGTGCACGTAATGGTACGGTTGGCAACCCTACATTAATAAGGGGAATTAAACATGTGTTTTAAGTGTGACGTTCGACGTCTAGATGAAAGCTGAATGGCTCAATACCTTTGTTTTTTTTTTGTAAATTCAAAGCGTTATGTTTCTGTTATATCTATATTTTTTGTTGAATATGATCTATTTAATGTTATTTGACGTGTGTAAGTGCTAATTTTTAATTTGCCCATATACTGAATAAATGCTTTGACTTTGACTTTGAAATACACATATTAAGTTTGTTTTAGTAAATTATTTTTTTTTAGTTATCACACAACATATTTACGGTAATATAAGTGCTTCAAGACCTTGCTTCTTGCCAAATTTCATGATTCTAGGGTAACAGGAGGTACCCTATAGGGTTTGATTCCCTTTTGAAACCGGAAAATATGCGAAAAAATGCTACTTGGACGGTCATTTCTTTCGATCGCGTTGCCTTACAGGTGTGATTTTTTCACAGTCGAAAGATACAGTAGACCCGAGTATTTGATATAAGTTTCAACTTGATACCTCTACGGGTTTCTGAGATAAAGGGTCTTGACCGACGGACAGACAGACAGTCAAACAGACGGATAGACAAAGTGATCCTATATATATTTCATTATTATATATTATTATATTTCATTTCATCATTATATCCTATATTTCATTTTTGTGAAGTCCTAAACCTAAATATGCTTGTGTCTGGAGTGGCTTCATGTCATAGTGCAATGGGTGGGGATCGAACTTACAACCTCTCGATCGCCAGGCCGACGCCTTAGCCATTGGGCTATTGCCGCTTGCTTAATTGTATTCTTACCTCATTGCTATGAATCTTGTAATGTTTGCTAAAGTTGCTCGCGTCACTGAACGTCTTGTCACACATATGACAGTGGTACACAGACATAGATCCGTGAGCTCGCATGTGTAACTTGTACTGTTCTTTCTTCTCACACGTGTACTGACACAGCTGACATCTACACGTAACACAAACTAAGTTATAGACACACTACTAAAAAGATATAGAGTAAATATAGATATATGTGTTTTATGTGGTCTGTAGATGGAATTTATGTAGAAAGAAAAGAATAGAAAAAGATACAATATATCTGAAAAGATAGTTTAGAGATAAAGATAATCTATCTAGCAAGATAGATAAAGAAAATAGCTAAATGAAAAGATATTTATATGTCTTTAATGATAGCTATATATAAAATATAATATAAATGTATTAAAATATATATATATAAATTTATTTACATACAAATAAGAGTATTTTTTTTTTAATAAAGTATTCAGAATCAAAATTGGATTAGAATTATGTTGAATAGATGGAAAGATAAATGTAGTAGTTAGATAGATAGCAACCAGAAAAGTTCACATTTGGGACTTTTTTACAAGAAGAAAATTCCTAGAGTATATTCTCTGTAAATGAACGTCTTGTCACATTTGTAACAATGGTACACAGACATAGATCCGTGAGCTCGCATGTGTAACTTGTACCGCTCCTTCTTCTCACACGTGTACTGACGTGTACATCTACACGTAACACACACTCAGTTATAGAAACACTACTAAAAAGACAGATATATGTATTTTATGTGGTCTGTATATGGATTTTATCTAGAAAGATAGATTAGAGGTGGAGATTCTCTATCTAGCAAGATAGATAAGGAAATAGCTAAATAAATAGATATTTATATGTCTTTAATGATAGATATATCTAAATGTATTTTTATAGAAATAGGAGTAATAGTTTTTTTTATAAAGATTTTAGAATCAAATTGGAGTAAAAATATGTTAAAAGATAAATAGATAAAGAATAGTAATTTAAGAGGAAGGTTTATAGCAGGATTAAATGGGGGGGCATAGCCGCGAGACGCAGCTAGTAAAAAATAAAAGATTCCAACGAATTGAGAACCTCCCTCCCTTTTGTAATAGAGTTATGTTTTTTAAAAAGGTCACAGAACCAAATTGGAGTAGATAAATTAGTTAGCAACCAGAAAAGTTCAGTTTTTTTATAAATATTTTAGGCTAGCGTTTGACCACTATCTCACCTGTTGGTAAGTGATGATGCGGTCGAAAATGGTAAGCACGCTAGGTCTAGAATGGGAACTGGGTCTCAAGGATAGCTGCCGAAAACATTAGACATATAGTTATACATATACATAAATACAAGTGTATACAGATACACAAACATACATATACACTGACGGACTCATAAACTGCATGTTCAGGATAACTTTCAAATTATTTGAATGGTCCTTTCCAAGTCCGCCAGTGTAAGGTGTCCAGTGAAATTACAGGGCATGTGTGACTTAACATCTTTATGTCTCAAGGTAACAGGCGCAGTGCAGTGACATGCAGTATTCCGGCAGTACAGAATTTTGCATGCCGCTGTATCTGTTATAGGTAGACGTCATCGCTTACCATCAGGCGAGCGTCGTGCTTGCCCTGTTACCTTATATCATTAAAAATAACCTGAACTTTAATGCAGATTATAAGTCCGTGACTGTAATTACGTAAACTGTTGTTTTTGAATACGAAGGTTACTGTAGAAGATAATGTACTCACTGTAACTGTAAGCGTGGATCTAGGTTAGCAAACTTCTTGGCAAACGCATCGTTTAATAGGTGTTCTATAATATGTCGTTTGAAGTCGTTTCGTCGGGGGAACGTTCGGTTACATATATTGCATTCACGGTCTTTTGACACCGACTGAAGTTGTTCTGAAAATTAATCAACTAGCTGTAACGCGCGCCTTCGTTCACGACTCACTTACACCACATGAGTAAAGAAAAGGAACAGGGAATGTCAAACCTATTTTGCGCGCATTTATAGAGGAACAAACCATCACTTTTCGAATAGATGGGATGAAAAATAATATAATGTAACGCGACGCGACAGCCCTGAGTTGGCGCACCAGCCGAGCCACTATAAACCGGTTTCACTCCGTACGTGCCAGGCGGCACACAGGCCGCTGGTGCTCACACACACGCGCGTCTACGTCATCATCACAGCGCTGTTGTATGAAGCTTTGTCTCTGTACCTTTTCTTTACTCATGTACCAAGAAATTTGTCACTGTAAAACTCTGGCAATCAATATTTCTGCGATGTGAGTTATTTAAGAGATGTGTAAAATTCATGATTAAACTTTCACATAAGATCGTTTAAAAACTAAAAGAACCGACTTCAAATGCCGCGCTATTAATTTTCAGTACCAAGTTTATTTATTTATTTATATAACTATAATTAGCTTATAGCTACGCCAAAACTAACTATTTAATTTAAAAAAAGTTGAGGTGTTTATCTTCATATCTCTGATGATGATTATTCTTGAAGTCGGTCTTATTTTTTTTAATAAAATTCTATTCAATAGTGGTCAAACGCTAGTCTATAAGAAAAAAAAAAACTCACTTAACGCCATCTCCAGAACGGGCGGTTCCAGTGAATAAGCAACCGAGAAAGGGATTAGTGAATCCATTGTATTTGGAACGCTAACGTTCTCCTCAACGTCCTGCTCAAGACTCGGCTCAGGTTCGACCGTCGCCTCGTCTGGACGAAGCGTTAGGTGTTGCTCCCAATGAGCGAAGTAGTGTGTAGGCTCCACAATTTGATGGCACTGTTGACATCTATGAAAAATATCGTTGACTTTATGATAAGATTGTTTCAAACCCACAATAACCAACTGCCACGCCGCGCGAGTTACTTTCAGTAGCAAGTTTGAGACTTTCATCTCTGGAAATACTTATCAGACCTCGATGAAATAGGGATGTTGCCTGGGTCAAAAAATAGTAATTCTAATTAGTCCGTAATTTCGATTATCATAAAATATTGGACACGTATTTTTTTATTTTACAAATCAATAGATATTGACAAAGATAAAGAGCTTTCGGGAGTCGGGGCTCGTAACGTCACTAACCGCTAGAAAGTAGTACACTTTTTAGCGGTTTGTGACGTCACGCGAAATTTCAACGCTCTATATCTTCGTAATTTTTAGTTTAAGTGAAAAAATAAAAAATACGTATTCAATATTTTTTGATAATGTAAATGACGGACTAATAATATTTTTTTTAGTAAACTAGCTTATTACAGTGAGACCACTACGGGAATGTATCCTACCGATTAAAAAAATAATAATTCGAACCGGTTCACAATTGACGGAGTAATCGCGTAACATACATACAAAAAACAAACATACAGACGAATTGAGAATCATATCCTTTTTGAAAGTCTGTCGAAAATGAACCCAGTGATCTGTCGTTGCGGGCTCAATCAATCTGTCTAGCGTTTTATTTTCTTTTCGTTAGTTTTTGATTTACTTTATTTCACAACTGATTATCGATATTATTTGATATAGTCTGTGGTTGTTTGTCATGTGTGGCACTTGTGCACTTCACTAAGTGCGCCCAATGAAGTACGACATTATCTTTAGTACAATTTAACGCAAAAAATACACAACTTCATGGACGTGAGCTGTCAAAATTATCATTCTAAATTTGACAACGTATAATTTGTACAATTGGAAGGCACCCTCTCTAAAATGTATCCGAAAAACCCGATAAATTAGCGACTTTTTCCCATTCCAGGCCTAGAGTGCTTACCATCTTCGACCGCATTATCACTTACCAACAGGTAAGACAGTGGTCAAACGCTAACATATAAGATATAAAAAAAACTGGCCAAGTGCAAGTCGGACTCGCACTCGTAGGGTTCCGTAACACAGTAAAGTATTCTATAACTACGATTTTTCGCAACTACAAAATTAACTTTGTTTTTCATAGAGTTTGTATGAAAAACAAAGTTATATTTGCGGTCGCTATATCTCAAAAAATGTTGACTGTATCTCGTTCAAACCAATTTTCGTTTAAAGTTTTTATTGAGATCTACAGAATATATTTTTTCTAGAATTTTCACTCCCTTACTTTAACAGTTAGAGGGGGGTGGAGAGGGGGAAAACACACATTATACCACTTTAGACGCGCCTATCTTTCAAATGATTGACTTTGAGAAAAAATGATTTTAGGAACCTCAATGCCATTTTTAAAGACCTATCCATAGACCCACACGTATAGGTTTGAAAAAAAAAATGTTTGGTACCCTGTATGGGATGTCCCCCCCCCCCCCCCCCCTTAAACTTTTATATTTTTGTATAAAAATCGCATTCACAGAACACATCTACCTACCAAGTTTCAATTCCGTAGTCCTAATAGTTCCGGAATAAAATGGCTGTGACATACGGACGGACAGACAGACAGACATGACGAATCTATAAGGGTTCTGTTTTTTACCATTCGGCTACGAAACCCTAAAAAGACTTTGCGGCGATGCTCAAAGCTCTGTGTGCTACGAATAAATAGACTTATAATTTATTTGTAGTCTGTGTGTTAATTTTTTAAGTTTTCCTTCTGACCACGCTTCTGTGACGGACGACCTACGACTGACAGTCGTTTAATTTTATGGCGTCTATTACACGGTAGGTTATTCGTCATTCAAAACCAAAAGTCATGACTGATGGTTGCTCATGCAGCAAATCAAAGTATGTAAATATCGGTCAGTCACCGTTAGTCACCCCATTACACGATCAGTTATCCATCAGTCACAGCCGTGACTGCCACCATAATCTACCGTTTAGTGGACGACTATGATTATGAGATTCTATCTTCTATCGTATCTTATTTAAGTACTATATATGTATATACATAGGCAGAGAAAGTACTTACCTTTTATACTTCACTGGTTTCTTTGCATTCTTATTTTGAAAGCTAATCATCCGATAATTAACAAAACTCGATCTTATATGCCTCTGGAAATGTGTAAGCAATTCTTGAAACGTTTCGAATTTTAAACTACATATCGGGCAGTGTAATACTTTATAGCCGTGTTCCACAAAATGCCACAGATAAGATTGAATATTGACAAATATCAAATTACATTTTGTGCATTTACACCTTCCTATTTTAAAATAGTTCGGAGTTTTAGCGCACTGCGAGAGAATATGCTCCTTAAAAAGCCCGTATCTACTGCTGTACCCACATTTCGTGCAAGTGTACATTTTTCTTTTAGAAAATTTCCTCATCTTTTTTTTTGTTTCACTGATTGATAAGCCACTGGTCGCTTCAATCTCGCTCTGACTTGTCACTTCAATCTCGCTTTGACTAGTTGCTTCAATTGCGCTTTGACTAGTCGCATCAATTGCGCTTTGACTAGTCGCTTTAATTGCGCTTTGACTAGTCGCTTCAATTGCGCTTTGACTAGTTGCTTCAATTGCGCTTTGACTAGTCGCTTCAATTGCGCTTTGACTAGCCGCTTCATTTGCGCTTTGACTAGTCGCTTTAATTGCGCTTTGACTACTCGCTTCAATTGCGCTTTGACTAGTCGCTTTAATAGTCTTTTGACTAGTCCGTTTAAAAGCCTTTTGACTTGTCCCTTCAATAGTCTTTTGACTATTCGCTTTAGTCTTTTGACTCGTCGCTTCAATAGTATTTTGACTTGTCGCTTCAATCGTGTTTTGACTTGCTGCTTTACGTAAGTTATTTAATAGCGCGTTAATTTGACTGAACGCTTCATTGTCACTTTGATTTGAGACAATTGTGCTTTCACAGGTGTCTTCGCTTAAATAGAGACCTGTTTCTTCGACGTCTACTTCTTGATCTTCTGTGTTAACATTTTGTATCTCCTTTGTATTTTGACCGTCTTCTTTTGCGTTTTGACTGAGTTCACCATTTTCCACATTAAAATGTTTTGATGTACTTAGGGGTTTTGCTTTTTTGTTAGGTTTCACCGATCTTCTAATCGCCGAAAGTCGTGGTTTTATTGTTTTACGTGGCTTCTGTCGTTCTATTAAATGGACCTCTTCGGACTGTAAATCTATCATTCTGTAAGAGATTATTCATGTTTAACTAGATTCGCTCGCGTTGTGAAGTAATTATAATAATAATTACTTACATTTACATATTATAAAACAAAGCTTTCGCCTTTTTTTTTTTAATACTTTATAGGCTAGCGATTGACCACTATCTCACCTGTTGGTAAGTGATGATGCGGTCGAAGATGGTAAACACGCTAGGCCTAGAATGGGAACTGGCTCTCAAGGATAGCTGCCGGAACACATTAGATGTTTGGTGACAGATTTTCTAACTTGAGGGTGGTAGCTGGCCAGGCGGACACTAGATAGTGTCCTACCACCATGCGGGGGTTGTTGGTTTTTTAACGATGTTTTTCCTTCACCGGAGGGCCACTGTGAGAAGCGCACATAAATTTTTCGGTAGAAAAATCCATTGGTGCACGGCGGTTTGAACTCGGTACCACGGCATCAAAGCCGACCGTTCTCCCGATTACGCCACCGGGCCCTCGCCTCGCCTGTCTATCGCGATTAACTCATAACTACTGAACGGATTTTCATGCGGTTTTCACCAATAGACAGAGTGATTCATTACGAAGGTTTACGTGTATAACCCGTTAAGGTTTTGTTTAAATTGGTTGAAATATGACGATGATTGTTAAAGATGTTAATTCATACTCGACGCAACAAACAAATGCAGACAGATGCAAGCATATATGCTCTACCCGTGCGAAGCCGGGGCGGCTCGCTAGTTAAGATTAAAAACTAAAAAACCGACTTCCATGCCGCGCGAGTCAGTTTCAGTAGCAAGTTTCGAGACGTTTATCGTCATATCTCTGGAGATACCTATTACATCTTGATAAAGTTTATATGGGACCACCTCGGAGATCATCCCTACCTATGAATAAAAATAATCATTCTAATCGGATTACAATTGGAGGAGTAATCGGCGAACAAACATACAAACAAAAAAAAACATACAGACGAATTGAGAACCTCCTCCTTTTTGGAAGTCGGTGAAAAAGTATCCTATATGATAATATCCAACGTTCTACTAATATGAGCAAAGCTGAAGATATAAAAATGTATGAACTATCTAAATACACATCATCACTAAATTGTAATTACCATAATTATGATAGTTTAAAAACCACAACAACCGACTTCCATGCTCCGCGAGTCAATATCAGTACCAAGTTTGAGACGACGTTTATCGCCATATCTCTGGAGATACTTAACAGATCTCGATGAAATCACAATGGGACCTCGGAAACGTACCCTACCGATTACAAAAAGATCATTCAAATAGGTTCACAATTGACGAAGTAATCGCGTAGCATACACACAAAAAAAAAACATACACACGAATTGAGAACCTCCTATTTGGAAGTCGGTTGAAGATAAAATTAATGGGAGTTTTCAGTCCCTGTTACTGAACACATCTCATTATCATCATCATCAGCCTATACTAGTCCACAGCTGGACATAGGCATTTCCAACTGCACGTCACTGAGCACGATCCTCGGCTACTCTCATGCAGCTCTTGCCAGCCACCTTGCGAACATCATCGCTCCACCTAGTCTGAGGACGTCCTACGCAACGTTTGCCGATTCGCGGTCTCCACTCAAGAACTCGTTTACCCCAACGGTTGTCGGTTCTTCGGCTAATATAGCCGGCCCACTGCCACTTCAGCTTACTAATTTAATGGGCTATGATGGACTTATGTTCTTAATAGGATCACCTGGTTACGAATTTGGTCCTTCAGAGAAACTCAGAGCATAGCCCTTTCCATAGCTCGCTGAACGACTTTAAATTTGTGGACCAGACCAACCGTGAGTGACCACGTTTCGGCTCCGTATGTCATAACTGGTAGGACGCACTGAGATATTGTGGGATTGGCGATGTGAAGACTCGACGTAGTTTCCCATACGCTGCCTAGCCCAGCTGTATTCTTCTATTTGCCTCTTTCTCTAAGTTCTTGTTCTTTTTACCCAGAGTTTGCCCGAGGTAAACATACTCCTTAACAACCTCGAGAATACTGATCAATAACTGAATACAGCTAAGTCGGTAGAACTTAACTATCCCAAAAAATGCATAATAATTGGTCACTAAGTGCCACCCGCCCGGCGGCTGGCCAGAAAGAGACCAACGCTCAATGATAGTGTTGTCGTGTGTGAGCGAGACAGTACGACTATAAAACGTCGCGCCGCCTGTTGGCACAGCGGGGCGTCTATGAATGGAGTTCGTACTAGATTGACATTGTGTTGTATTTCTAGTACTGTGTCCATACATTTATAAGATTTTTTGGGAAAGACACAAACCTCAATAACTTTGTTAATATTAAGTGAAAAAATATTCTGATAATTTTAATTAGTATTAAAATAATATAAATATATAATATAATAATATAAATAATTTAAAATGTATTATACATTTTAATGAGATCATTGGTAGTCCCTGCAAATACCCGTAAAATATATTTTGGTAGTTGCCATTTAGTGGTGTATATAATTATATAATTCTTCTGTACGTGCCTTTGTCACTGAACTTCTCTTAAACGGCTAGACCGATTTTGATGATTTTTTGTGTGTGTGTTTGAGATGGTCCCTAGATGGTTTAGATTCACAATTGAACCAGATAGGTATAATAAAAAGCTACTTACAACGTCTCATTTTGTTTTCTTTTTGTTACTCGGAGCATATTCTGACCCTTTAAAGGTTTTATATCGTTTCGTGTCAAGGTTTTGAAATGCTCTTCTCTGACATGCATTTTAACGTCGAGGAATCTCCTGGAAAAAATAATAATGAACCATTCAGCTTTCATGCAATTGTCGAACTTCACAATTAAATTTTAAATTCCCCTGATTAATGTAGGGATGCCAAACGTACTATTACGTGCACCCCTAATGCATGTTTCAGTACTTCAGATAATTTGTTTTTTGTAGTGGTAGGACTTCTGCTTGTAGTGGTAGGATTTCTGCTAGTCCGCCTGGGGCGGTACCACCACTTTGCCAATTCATTTTCAGCCGTGAAATAGGAATGTTTTTCTGTTGAAATGTAATGCACTGAAATGACAAGGTGTCCTGTGAAATTACAGGGCATGTGAGAGTCGACATCTTTATGTCTCCAGGTAACAGGCGCAGTGCAGTGACATGCAAGATTCTTGACTGCCAGAATTTTGCATGCCGCTGTATCTGTTATAGGTAGACGACATCGCTTACCATCAGGCGAGCGTCGTGCTTGTCCTGTTACCTTATATCATAAAAAAAAGTTTGCAAAACGCAAAAAAAACTGACTTCGAATGGGGCGCTAGTCATTTTCAGAACCAAGTTTGACTTCTCTTTTCATGGTAACATCTGAACACAGCGGGGCAGTATGGACATCTCACTTTAGTCGGGTTTTTGTGAAGTCGGTTAATAAAACACCTTACAGATCCTCTACGATAACATGACCCGCCCCTTCAAAATTCAAAAACGTTTGAAAGTATTTGTGAAAGTATTTACAACGCACCACCACGCATGTGTGCGTACTGGTACTGCCGGTTCCGCGACATTGCATACATAATTAAATAACTCATAATTATGAACGTACATTGTACCAACCAACACTGCAAAAAGAAGTTTCTATGAAATTTATACGCAATACTTTCCGTTAAGTTAGGTTGGCTATAAAGTACGTTCATAATTCGAGTATCAACAATGTAGGGAAGTGCCTACTCTTATAACGTAGTACAACATAATTACAACTACATACGAACTCTTTCGTAAGGATGTGACTACACACATTAAAACAGTAATTTGGAGGGGCGGGCCATGTTATCGTGGAAGATCTCTACCTGAATGACTGATGACAGATGGGACAGTCAGTTTTCTCCCTCCTCTGTCCGTGGACAGTCCACGCGTGGTCCCACTTCTCTCGGTGACATCTGAACCTAGCGGGGCAGTATCGACATCTCAGTTTAGTCGAGTTTTTCATGTGGGATGCCTGAAATGAATTACAAGTGATTGGGTTAAGGATCATAATAATAACGTAGCGTAGGACGTCCTGTGACCAGGTGGAGCGACGACATACGCAAAGCGGTGGGCAGTGACTGGAAGAGAAGAGCCGAAGATCGGGCTCAGTGGCGCATCTTGGGAAAGCAGTGGACTGACACCGGCTGATGATGATGATGGGATAAGGATAGAAGGGCGGGTTTAGACCTGTTCGGTTTATTCGATTCACCGGGTATCCGCTAATCGATTAATAAGTCAGTTAATTACACAGATATATATATAATATATAATAATAATATATATATTATATACATAATAATATTATAAAGAGGAAAACTTTGTTTGTTTGGTTGTAATGAATAGGCTCAAAAACTACTGGACCGTTTTTAAAAAAATTTTCACTATTCGTAAGCCACAGTATCCACGAGTAACATAGGCTAAATTTTATTTTGGAAAAAAATAGGGTTCCGTAAGAAAAGCAAACGTTGTTTTAGCAAAACAACGTTTGCAGGGTCAGCTAGTATATAATAAATAGACAGGATGGCGCAAATGCGTATACTACCGAACCCCGACCAAGCGTCAAGGTTGGCCGCCGCTACTTACAGTCAGCGTGCATATGTTCTTGCAGCCGGACGGCCGTGAAAACTATAAAAATGCCTCGTTACGTGATAATTAACTGCAATAGCCCAAACATTTCCAGCCCCCAAAAACAAAGACATACTCGTATTTCCTATAACATTTCCGTCACTAAATTTCGGCTGTGCCGTCAAAGAATGTATTAAAAAGTCGGCACGCTTAGTTTCAATACAAATCGTGATACTTGCGTTATCTATTGTACACAATATATCTGTGGCATAGAAAAGATAATAATACTCTGTGGTTTAACGTTATGTGTGGTTACTTACCCTTATATGTTTCTTGTGTCCAGATAATGTGTATGACACCCGCGGGCACAGCTTACATTGGATCGGATCAGTGTTTTGATGCATCTGTAAGTAACATAACATGGAATAATAATAAAACATAAAACAATAATGAACCCTACCAATATTATAAAAGCGAAAGTTTGTGAGTGTGTAACAGTAATAAGTCAGGAACTCTAATTCAGAACAAATTCCACACAAAAAGTGGGGCCCTTTTTCAAACCAAAACGACGTAGATTCAAAATTAGAAACACTTTCGAAGTTACAAATGATTGGCTTGGAGATTGATTTTAATTCGGACCGGAAGCAGGGATTGGTTCGCGCATTTGCTGCAATGTCTGTTATGACAGTTGAGTCAAACGAGACAAATGTCCGACTAATGAGGCGCTGGACACGACTTTTAACCCCGCCTGCTTGGGCACGACTTTTGTTGGGTTATTTTTATAACGCAGTTACTTTTCCTGACTTATCATTTATTCGTAGATGTGTAAGCATATTTGTTGCTTCTTCACGCTGCAACTAGTGAATCAATTGAGCTGAAATTTGGTATGTAGATAGCCTGGACCCTGGAATAACACATAGGGTACTTTTTATTCCGACATTCCCACGGAAACGATGTCTACGCAGGTAAAACCGCGGGGCACAGCAGGTAAAAATAGAATAATAATAAAATAATAAGTCTGTAACAGTAGACAGCGAACTAAATTCCGTTTTTAGGGTTCCGTAATTCAAAAGGTAAAAAAGTGGAATGAATATTTTGATGAAAGATAGAAACAAAAAGGAATTTGCTACCGAACTATCCAACCACATCTCTTGAGTTCACCGTGGATAGATAATTGCATATTAAACAGAAAGGAGATTGTAATGGCAGTAAGATTAAGATCTGGACACATTCCATGTAATACATTTTCATTACTAATGAGAAAATCCTCTACACCAAATTGTCCTGAATGTAATTTAGATAATTTGTACCATGTGTTAATTGAATGCTTGAAATTGGAAAGTTGGTGCTTGTAACAGTATTCTGGCTGAGCCACTCTCGGATTCGGCCAGAATGTTGTACAAGTTAATAAAGATATAATGTAATAAGGAATATGCATATTTTTTTAAATATTTTTATTTCACTCATTACATCCATATAACATAATAGAAAAATAAAATACCGCTGGAATTAGTCAAATTATTTTTTAAATAAACATTTAAGTATACAAATAAATTTGAGCAGTTTAAACGCCATCATTTCCCGGGCTCTTTGGTAGTGCATTGTGACGTCACGCACTTACGTCAGACACACGCCGCTTGAAGCAAACTAGCTTTTTTTTCTTTAACTAAGACTCCGCGTGATTATTGTATTTAACCAATGGCATGTTTTTATTAAATTATACAGTTTATCTAATCTCGTACTAATTTTTATCTATATTAAATGGTTAGTAATATACATACCACACCATACATTTATTTTTATGTTCCCGCGCTCAATGTTTCTATCACGTAGAGCAGTGCATAATGATGTCAACTTTCGATTCGACCAATGGTGATCTGTTTTACAAACTTAAATTTCCCTCGCTTAAATTGCATTTTTAATTTATTATTTTAAGCAAATAAAATGGAATTAAATAAAAAAAAAGGTTTTTCATATAACTCCAGGACAACAAAGAATCGAAAAAAAATTATTTCCAATAAATCTGAGCTTCATGCATATTCCCTATTAGATAAGTTTCGTAAGTAACCAGGCTAACATACTCACAATTGTGAGAGAGGCCTTTTTTTATTAAAAAAAAAAAACAAAAAAAAGGTAAAAAAGGAACCCTTATAAGATCACTTTTTGTCCGTCTGTCTGTCCGTGTGTCACCACCGATTTTCTCAGGAACGGGTCGGAACGGGGGAGCTAGTTGAAATTTATACCAAATACTGAGGTCTATATTCCCTATCAGGTTATAAAAATCCAGGTCCTGAGTCAACATGATAAAAGATATGGGCAAATTGAAATTTTCGCGAAAACTTGTGAGTACCAAAATTTACCTGAATTTTCAACTTTTTTTATTTTTCGGATATTTTCCTTTACTTGTGCTGTAAGACCTAGATTTTAACCAAAATTGGCAATTCTAAAGAGCATAATTTTGGGTCGAAAACCTATAGGGTATTTCCCGTTGACCTAGAATCATGAAATTTGGCAAGAAGCAAGGTCTTGAAGCACTTATATAGGAATAAATCTGGAAACCGTAAATATGTAGTTTAATAACAAAAAAAGGTAAATTTACTATTACAAACTTATCATTTGTAATTGGTACAATATAGTTTTTATGGATCGAACTATAAAGTTAAGTTTGTCCTTTAACCTAGTCTGAGAAATTGGTACGGAAGCCTCGGTGGGCGAGTCCAACTCGAAATGGCCGGTTTTATTTGTACATTGTTACACACAATAAAATACATCGTTCCGACGGGATTCGAACCCGCACCCTCCTGGGAAACATTACCCAGGCGCTGTATCTATCTATCTATAATCCTATCACTACGACGAAACTAATGGATTGCATTTAAAACGTAACAGCATGTTAACAGTTTGTACTACGTTTTTTTAACCCACTTCACAAAAAAGGAGGAGGTTCGAGAGGAATCGGCCGAGCCGTTTTTAATATATCAACATTTGTATTACGATACATTTATATACCTTGACGACATACCACTAGCACAGTTTATATAATAGTTCCTGCATCTATGGCTACTCTGACTAGCGCGACGTTTGAAGTCGGTTCTTTTAGTTTTTTACTAGATCTTAAATTCTTTTTAAACCTATTTTAGGCACCAGTTTCTCACAAGGATCGGTTACATATTTATGCTTTGGATTACAAAGCATAAATATGTACCCATTGTGTGAGAGAAAATAAATGATTTTATTATCATTATATTTCAGTTTATCTCTCGGGTCGTAAAACGCCCGGCCCTTTGGAAGGCATTGACGGAGCCGAAGTCAACGTCAAGAGGCCCTTTATTATGTTGGCTTAGATTCTATGATTTTTGCATGTAGACATGAAAAACTCTCTTTCATACCCCACGAGTCAATTTCAGTAGCAAGTTTGAGACGTTTGTCGTCATATCTCTGGTGATACTTATCAGATCTCGATTAAATTACAATGGTGCTACGTCGGAAAAGTACCCTACCGATTAAAAAAAGAATCATTCGAATCGCTTCACAATTGACGGAGTAATCACGTAACATACATACAAAAAAAATAAAAGCTTGTAACAACATACACACGAATTGAGAACCTCCTCCTTTTAGGAAGATGTTTGAAAAGATGGTACATTTTATCATGGCTATGAATGTGTGTTGCTTGATGTATAATTTCTGGTCTATTTACCTATTTTATTTATTGGTTTGAAGTACGGCACCCGCCAATTTCTCATCATAAAATATTAAGGAGGGTGGTGACTTGCTATACACTGAATGGGCCCCCGATAAAGGCGGACCTTTATATTTATTATTATAATTAACTACCTGGTACCCGCGACTTCGTTCACGTACACCAAGAAATTAGTAGCCTATGTTCATTCTCATCATCATCATAATCAGCCTGTGTCAGTCCACTGCTGGACGTAGGCCTCTCCCAAGATAAGCCACTGAGCCCGATCTTCGGCTCATTGGGAGGGATATGCCCTAATCGCCACGCTGGGCAGGCGGGTTGGCGATCGCAGGACGTAGCTCCTCGCACCGGTGACGCTGCTGCCCGTCACCGGCCTGTAGGATTTAGCTACGTCATAATTTGATCGTTAGTTGGTCAGCAGGATGCACCACGGGCAGGTGAGGTTGGCTGGGAGCACTGAGGTGGTATTTGTGCTTCCTTACATCAGTTCATCCTTATGCTATAAAGTATGTCCTTGTTACATTTCAGTAAGATCGGATCGTCCGTTTAGGTGTGATTAGGTAACAAACAGACAGAGTGACAGAGATACAAACGGTTTTATAATATTATAAGTATGGATTAGTTAAACAAGCATACTTACGATTATATGCTTTATCAGTTGAGATTTGGACTGAAATTTCTTCTTGCATAAATCACACGTCAAAGCCTGTAACAAAATATGACGTCATTAATTTTCGGCTACCGTCTGACCACTATCTCGCCTGGTGGTAATCGATGACGTGGTCGAATATAATGAACACTATTTAAAATCTCTGGTTTACAATATTTCACATTTTTAGGGTTCCGTAGCCGAATGGCACGGCGGGGTTTGAACGAAATATAGTCAGCAATTTTTCATCAAAATTTTAATCAGAAAAATATAGCATTTTTAAAACCGCATAACTTTGTCATTTATACAAACACTATGAAAAACGAAGTTATTTTTTTGCTGGCGAAAAATGATTGCAGTACTTTTTGCACGATTTTATAAAATATTGTAGTGTGGTACGGAACTCTACGAGTACGAGTCCGACTTACACTTGGCCAGTTTATTTGATATTATATTATCTATACTGATATTATTATAGTACAGACTACAGAGGTAACGACAGTAATTTTTTTAATTTGTTTGTATATCAAAAATCTAACTCAAAAATAAAACGGTCTAGAAAACACGTTGTATGCGAACGCTGCTTCAACGGTTAGAGATTCAAGAAAAAAGTCTGTAAAAAAGTTGTAGAACTTATTAAAAAGATTAAAAAAACGTCCGCGGTGACATATGTATGTCTATCTCTTAAGATTGACTGAAAGTAACTATTTTTAACCGATTTAAAAAAAAGGAGGAGGTTTCTCAATTCGACCGTATATATACAAATATTATTTTTTTGTTGGAAAGGAGTTATCCCAAGTGTGGTACCATAGTCATTTCATCGAGGTATGACACGTATCTCCAGAGATATGGAGATAAACACCTCAAACTTGGTACTGAAAATTAATAGCGCGGCATTTGAAGTCCGTTCTTTTAGTTTTTTAAACGATCTTGTAATCTTTATAGGCTGGCGTTGACAACTATATTGCTTGGTAAATGATGTGGTCGAAGATGGTGACCACGCTAGCACAGAAAAGATAATAGTTCTACGCTATGCCTAAAAAGGTCTGATTCTCAATGGCTATGTGCTGCCGGAACACCGTAAGGTTATGGCGCCAGATTTTCTCCTTGATGGAAGCCACTTACGGGCTACCTTTTGGTAGAAAGTCAGGCGAAACATCGACATAAAGCTCCTACCACCTATGGGACTTACCTCAGTGCTATGTATTTTCTTGTGCTTGGTAAAATTACTCGAGTCGCTGAATGTCTTGTCGCAAATGCCGCATTTATAGACTGGCAGGGACCCGTAGGCACGCATGTGAAACTTGTATTGATCCCGACTTGTAAACGCAATGCCGCATATCTGACACCTTAATGACAAAAAAATACATTACTATTTAATAATAACCATTAAAATAAACTGGCAAAGTGCAAGTCGGACTCGCACTAGTAGGGTTCCGTACCACGCTACAGTATTTTATAAGATCGAGCAAAAAATACCACTATCATTTTTCGCCAGCAAAAAATAATAATTAATAAACATTTTATTTCTTATAACGCCATCTAACGTCTAACAAAGGAGTTAGGGATCGACACTTCAATATAACGCCATCTATGGGACGTTTACCTAAATAAGCATTCATTGATGGCGTGAAATGCCGAAAAAATCACGTTTCTTGTATGGGGACCCTCTATTATTTTTAACTTTATTCTGTTTTTAGTATTTGTTGTTATAGCGGCAACAGAAATACATAATCTGTGAAAATTTCAACTGTCTAACTATCACGGTTCATGAGACAGCCTGGTGACAGACGGACAGACGGACAGACAGACAGACAGACAGACAGACAGACAGACAGACAGACAGACATACAGACATACAGACAGACAGACGGACAGCGGAGTCAGTAATAGGGTCCCGTTTTACCCTTTGGGTACGGAACCCTAAAAATTGACTTCAGTTGCTGCGCTAGTTGTTTTCAGTACTAAGTCTAAGGTGTGTAAGGTGTTTAAGTTGTGGAAGGTTATGAATAAACTGGCCAAGTGCGTGTCAGACTCGCAGTCAGTCAGTCACGCACACGTAGGGTCCCGTACCACAGTACAACACTAACCGCGTGCTTTTCTTTAAACGGATAAATGATATCCATGATAAAGTGCCAGAGCAATTTATTAATCCTTATCAGCAATGTTGTAACAATTCAGACTAGAAGCATGATGCATAGTGTTTGTGTACGGCATATTAAAGCGTAATGAGCCCAATCACCACTGGCTAACAAACCCAAAGCATGGTGTAGGGCAATTCATCAGCGAAGCCACTACTAAAGAAAAGTATCCACTGGTCATTGCCACTACGTATAATATAACGTTCCAGCTACATTGTCCGGGGAAAGGGAAATATGTAGTTGGTGAGATATACGAAGTAGATGACTCAATGCTGGGGCAGCTTCATATATTATTCCTAATATAACGCCATCTAACGAGTATACGCATAAATGATACCTCAAAAGAAAGATAAATAACCAAGCATGTTTGTAAAGTGATTTGAACAAAAAATAACCATTAGTTTTTTTGTAAGAGGCGTCAAAAACATTCTTTTTTAATTTTTGAAAATGTCATTAACTTAAGTGACTGTAAAAAAAGTATTTGACGACACAGATGCTTAAAACATGTTTTATTAGATTTCTTGCACATTACTTCAATTAAATAAAATTTTTAATTAACTTATCAGCAAATTAAAATAATTAACTTATCAGCAAAACTGGCCATAATTGGTAATTAACTGTAAATTTTTGGGTTTTTCGCCAAAATCATTAAAACATTGATAAATAAATAATCGTCTACTTCGTCTTTGACAAGTATGGCTCAAAAGATCAATTTGTTCTAAATGTTCTATACTATCGTCACCTTGCCAGGACTCTCTCACTCGCCCATAGCTATAGCGCTTTATACCTTTATAACATTCGAGCACCGCCGGCGGTGGTATCCGCCAGTCGGTTGTCACTGCTCACGCGCGCGCAACGTATATTATTATTCAAATGACGGGATAACTGCGCATTCGTATTCTATATTAAAAACGATTAATGTTTTCGTTTTGCGAGCTTGACAAAAAGCAAGCATAATATTTTAAATTTTTTAATGCTATCGATACTAAAATGACAAGACGGCGTAAAATTCACTTTATCGACTAAAAATTCGACTCTTAGTTATTTTGCGAGGTAATTAAAAATAATTCTATTATATAAACTTTTGTTTTATTTCATAGAGTCAACCCTTCACTAATGCACATCGTGTCGGGCGCGCGCCGGTACATCGCGCACTGAACGAAGTAATAACAACGCTAGATCCAGCGCCCTAGACACATTTTTGCTTGTATTGTCTGACAGTAGGATAAAATAAGCGTTGGAATTTTAATTTTGTTGGGAAGCGAAATGTCTGTTACGTAGTAACTATTATATAATAAAACCTTGCAGCTTTGCACCTACCTACTAATCACCCTTACTTACATATACTGACTTCCACATGGGCCGCCGAGCTTGTACTGTGCGTCTGTAAGCAGATGTTCTATAATATGACGTTTACAGTCATTTCCTCGCTCGAACACACGGGAACATACGTAGCATTGCTTTACTGGGAGTAAGGACCGAAGTTGTTCTGGAAATAATTTACACATTTTAGACCGTATAATAGGGTAACCGTTAGACCGTATAAAGGGTAAAAACTAACGTTTTCCGACTGCCTTTTGCCTAAGCTAAATAATATATTTTTAGATTTTTTTCTCATATAGAGTAAAATACCTTATTAAGATAGTTTAAATAAACTCATACAACCGACTTCCATGCCACGCGAGACAGTTTCAGTAGCAAGTTTGAGACGTGTACATAATATCTCTGGGGATGCTTATCGTATCTTGATGAAATTACCATGGTACTAGACATGAGCGCCAGCGCCGTGTATAACCGGCGCGCCGCCGCCGCCGCCGCCATTTTTGCGCGGCGTGAGATTTTTATTATTACCTACCGCAGAGCCCGCGCGAATACCGCCCGATTTCACTTCTGAGCCATGTCTAGAAACTTTTTTCAAGGGTCATCACGAACCATCTTTTGCGAAGGCTCGACGAGTTCCAACCTGCAGAACAGGCCGGGTTTCAAAGAGGTTACGGCACTTACAGCACCATGGACCACATCCACACGATGCGGCAGATGGCAATGTACAGAAGACCGAATCAGCCTTTGTGCTTAGCATTTGTGGACGAGTATGAGAAGGCCTTCAACGTGTTGGAGTCCTTGCAGCTTGCAGCGTTACCAAGTCGACTTGCGATATATCGAAGTGATGAGATGTCTGTTTAATGCCGCAACAATGACTGTACAAGTACAGAACCAGCGAACGAAACATGTCCACCTGCGTCGAGGAGAGGACAGGGGGACGTCATATCCCCGAAATTGTTCACTATCGCCTTGGAAGATATGTTTAAGACGCTGGACTGGAAAGATTGTGGCATTAATATATTACACTTGTAACAACTGGCCTACAACTTGCAGATGACATCGTCATTATGGCAGAGACGCTTCTCGTCGCATCGGTCACCGGATGAATTTGGATAATACCAAAGTCATGTACAACGAGCACGTTTTTTCGAAACTAATAGCCGTAGATGGAATCCCACTCTACGTTGTTATGCAGTTTGTTTACCTAATGTAGACGCTTCAACTAGGCAAATACAACTTCGAGAAGGAAATCCAGAGAAAAATGCAGCTGGGCTGGGCAGTATTCGGAAAAATCCGACGCGTCTTCTCGTCACCGCAGAGTCTAAAGACAAAAGTCTTTAATCAGGTCGTCGACGTCGTACCTGTGATGACATACAAAACCCAGACAAAGATACTCACAGTTTAACTGGTCTACTAATTTAAAGTCGTTCAGAGAACTATACTCGGTGTTTCTCTGCGGGATCGAATCTGGAACGAAGTAATTCGCCAGAGAACTTAAGTGATCGACATAGCTCATCGGATAAGCAAACTGTAGTGGCAGTGGGCTGACGCAGGACTGATAACCGTTGGGGTAGACTTGTCTTAGACCGCAAATTGGCAAACGTAGTGCAGGACGTCCTGTGACCAGGTGCAGTGACGATGATATACGCAAACCGAAAAAGAGCTAAAGATCGTGCTCAGTGGCGTATCTTGGGAGAGACCTACGACCAGAAGTAGACAGACACCGGCTGACCATTATGATGATGATGACTGGAACAGTAAGAAAAATGTGATTCCACATCTTTCAGCTCTTGCTAAAGCTGTGCTATGTGTGTCTGCCACAAATACACCAAGTGAAAGTGTTTTCAGCCGCTAGGATCACCATTTCGATGAAAAGATTTCGTTTGAATCCAATAAAATTATCTTCATTCACGAAAACTACCAAACATGCAAATTTTTGCATGAGAGATTTTCATATTTTGTCGATGTTTCATTAAATTTTAAATAAACATTACATAGGTATTTTAAAAAAAAAAAGAAACTAGGTATTCATCAACTGTTTAATATTTATATATATACCAAGTTGCTCTATTTTACATCGTTAAACATACCGTAAATAGTTATTTTTAATGTATTAAAACGTTTTTATCTTGATTTAATAGATATTGAAAAAAAAGGTAAAAAAGGCCACGCAGCCGCCGACGTCATATCTTTAACGCGGCGCACATGTCTACATGTTACCACCTGTAACAAAAATAATGATTCGAAACGGTTCACAATTGGCGAAGTAATAGCGTAACATACATACAAAAAAATAACATATTTACAGGCGAATGAGAACCTCCTCCTTTTTGGAAGTCGGCTGAAAATGCTTCTAATCTATATCATTATATAAAACACAAAAATGTTTGTTTGTACCAATGGCCGGTAGGCTGAGCACAGACGCTCTAGTTTATTAGTTTAGTCTAGAACACGACAGTTTTTAAGACAGACTTGTCTCTTAAGGACAAGTCTGTCTTATATCTATACTAATATTATAAAGAGAGAACATTTGTATTTTTGTATGTTTGTAATGATTTGGCTCAAAAACTACTAGACCGATTTAAAAAATTCTTCCACTAATATATAGAATAGACTTTCGGAATGAAAATAGGCTATATATTATCCCGTTTAAATCAAAGGTACATTCGCGGAGACTTAATTTGCAACCTAAGTCGACTAAAAAACGGTCGAAAAAACACGTTTCTTACGAACGCTGCTCTATTGAAAATAGATGGAAGAATATTTTCTATGGCAGAATTGTACAACTTAATAAGACCTACAAAAAAGTCAGCGACAGCATATGTCTATCTCTTAAGGTTGACTCACAGTAACCATTTTAATCTTTAATTTTTTGTTAAAAAATATTACATAACTTCCAAGGCTATTTTCAAGTATATAGTATTAATCCTTATCCAAATAATTACGTTCATTAGCTTGGCCACATATTATAGATTAAAATTGTCCTTTACAGTATTTCATTCAAATGAAAACTCTAGAAGATATCACGAATTTCACATACACGCGTCGCAAAATTAATAAAATATTTGCAGTGTAACCACAGATTAGTTCATAGTTACTACGAAAATATTAATAAAAGCTTAGCTATTCTGTAGATCCCCACCGATCACAATTTGAAGTCAATATAGTATAATAATATGATCTATTGTATAAAATAATAATGATCTATATACCTACCTATATAATAATATAATATTTTAAACCACCCCGACTGATCTATAAATAATCTTTTCATTAAAAGCGTTCCAATGACTCTAAACACGTCATTTAGAATCTGAGCTGTAAGTTGGTGAGGATTTGAGTATTCTGTAGAGTCCAGGAGATGTCCCAGCATCAGGTCAATGCTTCCATGTTCTTACAATATCGTTGAAGAAGAAGATTTTCGAATTGATCGGACCTATGAAAGTTGATTTCATAAATTAACTAGAAAAAAGCTCATAGTGTTATAACGATTGAACGAATTTTCATAAATCAAAGCTAAGAAAACTCTCGATGAAGATATCTATCAAACAAAAAAAAACTGTCAATAATAAAATCAAAATCGGTTTATCCGGTTTGGTGCTAAGATCACAGATTATATAATAGTTACTACGTAACTAAGATGCTACAGACAGACACACAGATACACACTTTACACGTATAAACCCCTACTTTTTTCGTTACGTTAAGGTTACGGCGGCAGATGTTCTCCTTGGTGGTAAGTTATTTTTCAACCGACTTCCAAAAATAAGGAGGTTCTCAATTCGTCTGTATGTTTTTTTTTGTGTGTGTATGTTACGTGATTACTCCGTCAATTGTGTACCGATTCGAATGATTATTTTTGTAATCGGTAGGGTACGTTTTCGAGGTGGTCCCATTGTAATTTCATCAAGATGTGATAAGTATCTCCAGAGATATGACGATAAACGTCTCAAACTTGCTACTGAAGTTAACTCGCGGGGCATTGAAGTCGGTTGTTTTAGTTAAACTATCTTAGTTATTGGTAGATGTAATGATCCCACTACCTCTGTACGAAAACCCATGATTCATGAATGCACATATACTTTCATTGGTAGGTATATAGCTAGGATTAGAACCAACGACCGTCGGGTCAGAATCAGGGTAACTATCCTTTACGCCAAAGGGCCGTCCAACATCAATACGTAAGTATTATAAAACAAAGTTCATCACTGCGTCTGTCTGTCTGTTCGCAATAATCTCAATAGCTACTGAACGGATTATCATGCGGTTTTTACCAATAGCCAGAGTGTTTATGAGGAAGGTTTAAGTGCATAATTCGTTAAGGTTTTGTGTAAATTGGTTGAAATATGACGATTGTTAACAATCATGTTAAACATGTTTAAACATGTTAAAATTTTATATTAGATGCAACAAACTGATGCAAATTTTGTAGGCTTATATGTTCTACCCGTGCGAAGCCGGGGCGGGCTGCTAGTACAGTATATGTAGTTACTTTTATCAAATAAAACATATATATGTTTAATTATCTTGAAATTATACTACTTTTTCTTGTTTATGACGTTTTTCTATAGGTTAATGATTTAGGTTAAATTTTAAATTAAGACAAAAAAAATAAGTAACGAAGTATTAAAAATTAAACGAATAACAAAATTAAAGACACATTAAAATTTATTTCTTTATGTTTAATTGTGTTGTAATGTATTCTTATAATTTTGTTTCTTTTCAATGTTTCGTGCTCGTTTCAGTCATTTTAATTTGTTTCATTCCTATTTTATTGTAATTTTTTTTTACCGACTTCCAAAAATGAGTATTAAAATTTTTTTAGAAGGAAGAGAAATTCCCATTTAGTCTGTATGTTTTTTTTTGTGTGTATGTTATTTTCTCCGTCAATTGTGAACCGATTCGAATGATTCTTTTTTAATCGGTAAGCTACAATTCCGAGTTCGTCCTATTGTAATTTCATCGAGATCTGACATGTATCTTCAGAGATATAACGATAAACGTCTCAAACTTACTATTGAAACTGACTCGAGCAGCATGGAGTAGTTTTAGTTTTTATACCATCTGAAGTATCGTGTAACAATTTCCAATACAATTGTAATTTTTGTTTTGGAATAAATTATATGATAATGATACTAAGACTGGAAGCACCATCTTACTTTAACTATACGTAACGTCAAAAATCTGTCAAAATCCATATAAAACACCGGTTAATTGTTTATAGTTACGGTTAAAGTAAGATGGTGCAAACTTAGCCTAAGACATTAGTTACTTACTTAGAGTAATAACTTACGTAGAGCCATTTCCAAAGTCTTCGGCGCTAATAGACCCAACTTAGAACTCCGCTTCTTCACTGCCTGCGTCTCTTGAACCGCTTTCATTTCATTTAAAAGGTCCGGCTCAAGCGTCGGTCGTTCCGCTGATAACTCCAAATGTAGCTCCCAATGCTTGAAGAAATCATCTAGGTCCACTATTTGGAGACACTGCTGACATCTGTGCAAATAAACGTAGTTTTCAAGCTTAGAGTATACAGCCTACATTTATTTATTTATTTGAATATTCAAACAGTCAGCAGTTTCGCTTTTTGAGGGGAGGGGAGAGGGGGATGCCCCCCCCCCCCCCCCCCGGGCATGGGAGGTGCAGCCCTACTGGAACAAAAATTTTCACTCTAAAGTTTAATATTTCGTAAATAGAGCATAACATCGAATAGAAAATAGTATTAGCAATCTCGAAGTCAAAAGACCTATTTAACAATACCCCACAAGATGGGGTAGACGACGAAAAAGAAATTCATCCCCACTCCACATGTAGGGGAGCTAACCTAAACAAAATAATTAAAATATAAATTGAGGCGCCTCGACGGTTGGTTTTACGTTCGACAATCAGATCTCTAATCAACTGACAAGCTTGCTAAGTTACCAGAACGTTCAGAGTGCTCTAGAAGGCATAATTATTTTTAGGGTTCCGTAGCCGAATGGCAAAAAACGGAACCCTTATAGATTCGCCATGTCTGTCTGTCCGTCCGTATGTCACAGCCATTTTATTCCGAAACTATTAGGACTACAGAGTTGAAACTTGGTAGGTAGATGTATTCTGTGAACCGCTTTGCTATTTTAATACAAAAATAAAATATATAAAAGTTTAAGGGGGGGCAACCCACACATGGAACTGGAACAAAAAAAATTTTTTTCGTCGATCCTATACGTGTGGGGTATCTATGGATAGGTCTTTAAAAATGACATTGAGGTTTCTAAAATCATTTTTTCTCAAAGTCAATCATTTCAAAGATAGGCGCGTCTAAAGTGGTAAAATGTGTGTCCCCCCCCCCCCCCCCTCTAACTTCTAAAGTAAGGGAGTGAAAAATCTAGAAAAAATATATTCTGTAGATGTCAATAAAAACTTTCAACGAAAATTGGTTTGAACGAGATACAGTCAGCAGTTGTTGAGATACAGCGACCGCAAGTATAACTTTGTTTTTCATACAAACACTATGAAAAACAAAGTTATTTTCGTAGTTGCGAAAAATCAAAGTTATAGAATACTCTACTGTGTTACGGAACCCTACGAGTGCGAGTCCAACTTGCACTTGGCCAGTTTATTTTATTCTGAATCATAGTAAGATAGTTTAAAAACTAAAACAACCGACTTGCATGGCCCGCGAGGCAGTTTCAGTACCAAGTTTGAGACGTTTATCTCCATATCTCTGGAGATCTCGGTGAAAATACAATGGGACCACCTCGGAAACGTACCCTACCGATTACAAAAAGAATCATTCGAATCGGTTCACAATTAACGGAATAATCGCGTAACATACACACACAAAAAAAACATACAGACGAATTGAGAACCTCCTCCTTTTCAGGGTTCCGTACCCAAATGGTAAAACGGGACCCTATTACTAAGATTCCGCTGTCCGTGTGTCTGTCTGTCTGTCTGTCTGTCCAGGCTGTATATCACGAACCGTGATAGTGAGACAGTTGAAATTTTCACAGATCCTGTATTTCTGTTGCCGATATAACAACAAGTACTAAAACTAGAATAAAGATAAAAATTAAAGGGGGTTCCCATACAAGAAACGTGTTTTTTCGGCATTTTACTTTAACGCCATCTATGAACGTTTTACCTACCCGAACACCTTTGTGTTAACTTTCACTAAGACGGCGTTAAACGTTCGTTAGATATTCGTTAGATGGTGTTATAGTAAACTTGGCCAGTTTGTTTTTAACAGACTTCAAATAAGATCGATTAAAAAAATAAAAAGAACCGACTTTAATGCCACGCTATTAATTTTCAGTACCAATTGTGAGGTGTTTATGTCCATATCTCTGGAGATACTTACCAGGCCTCGATAAAATTACCATGGTACCACACTTGGGATATCTCATTTCCAACAAAAACATAATAATCAAAATCGGTTCATAAACGACGAAGTTATCCTCGAACAAACAAAAACATTACTGGGTTTTTTTCATAACTTATTTCCTTCATATGAGTTAATTCTGTAAAAAAGAGATTACCAGAGTATATTTCAGAAGAAATAATTTGAAAATCGAAATCCTTTCTATTTCGTTAATTATGTTTTAAGACCTGAAATATGGCAAGCAGCAGGTCCATGAAACAGACAAGTTTTTAAAATCGGTTGTAATTTTTTTATGCTGTGTTATTTCGGAGCCTGCCCAATATAAAAGTTCAAATATCCAATGGACATCCTGTATATACTATACATATAGTATAGAACATATATAGTACTAGCAGGTTGTTAGACAAGGACACACTCCCACCCGGGTACCTTGTGATTAGGTCGTTTTGTTCTACAAAGCAATTACAACCTTATAGTTAGAGCATACGGACTAAATTGAATTTGTCAAAACATCTGCAGGACACCATCCTTTTATACTACGTCTATGTGTAACCGACATAATAAACTCAAAGCTTCTTTTTGGGTTCCGTAGTCCTGACAAGGAACCCTTATAGTTTTGTCATGTCCGTCTGTCTGTCTGTTTGTCTGTCCGAGGTTTTGCTAAGGGACCCTTAATACTAGAAAGCTGTAATTTTGTAGGGGTATGTATATAAATTCCGCCGACAAAGTGATGAAATAAAATTTTGAAAATCGATCGCCAGGCCTTTGCCGTTGGCTTTTTACCACTTCTTGATCCTTAAAATGATACCTATCAGATCTTGATAAAATGTAAATGAAACCACCTTAGAAATGAAATGAACCATAACCGCGAAAAAAATAATTATTCAAATCGAGGCAATATGCATCATTTTTAGGGTTCCGTACCCAAAGGGTAAAACGGGACCCTGTTACTAAGACTCCGCTGTCCGTCTGACTGTCTGTCTGTCTGTCCGTCTGTCACCAGGCTATAGCTCATTAACCGTGATAGTAAGACAGTTGAAATTTTCACAGATGGTGTATTTCTGTTGCCGCTAGAACAACAAATACTAAAAACAAAATAAAGTTAAAAATTAAAGGGGGTCCCCATACAAAAAACGTGATTTTAAACGCCATCTATCTAATTAGTTTCGGCAAAATGACATAGATGGCGCTAGTAAACGAGCCCCGTCTTTCTAGATCGCGACCAAACCAAATATTCTTGGTAAAATCAATTAATCAAATATATGAGGTTGAAACTCTGTTATGTTTCGTATTGTACGGAACCCTCCCTAAGTGTGCGATAAGAGACGCGATACTGACTCGCACTTGGCCAGTTTTATTTTTCCGTTGTCTACCTCATCGTGTGGGGTATCGTTGAATAGGTCTTTTAAATTGATATAAGGGTTGCTAATAACATTTTTCGATTGAATTCTCCATTTACGAAATATTAAACGTTGAAGTGCAAATGTTTGTTCAAGTAGGGCGTCCCCCCCCCCCTCACCCTCACCCCTCTAAAAGCTAAACTGCTGGCTTGAAAAATCTCGAAAAATTCGTGATAATAGTGCATTTCATGAAATTTAAAGGAAATCTTTAGCGGGATAACTTTATTCGTTTAGCAGTAATAGTCGTTGAAATTGGGTGTTGGATAATTTTGTACCAAATACAAAATCCTTAGAATAAATCCATTAACCCCGGATGATTTACGAGCCACGTTTGCTTGTAAGAATCGCCGCCACTGTTGCGACTTACGAGCCCACGTAGCTCGTAAGACATTGCGCTCATTGGAGATTTTTTTCCTACATTGGTTTATAATGTCACAGATAATATTTTGACACAGTGTCGTAGATTAGTTCACTCACAAAAATTTTAGAACGAATTGCATCATGTAGAAGGGTCATTATCGGAGAAATAAAAAATTTGCGGACTGTACTCACAGCAATCAGTTTTACGTTGGAACAAAATGGCGTCGCAAGCAAGAACGCCCCCGCGGATAAATATTGTCATTGCAAACTACAAAAGGGCTTTTAGTGTAAACTAATGGTTATTATTTGCGAAGTGATGGTGCTAGTTTATTACAAACGTGAAATCACGGTGTGTGCGGAAATTTTTTCATGTAAAAAGTTAGTTGAAATGTGAAACAAGGAGTAAGAAAAATCAAAACATTGCATTCTCCGCAGATTTATTGGTAGGTAGTAATGTAATTCTGTATCACTAATTATTTTATCAGCTAGTCCGTTTCAAGACCGTAATCATGGTATATAAATCTTAACATAAGATTGCATATAATACCAAAACCGTCGATTTTCAAAACGTCGTTTGACAACATTTTTTCGTGTCAATAATTCGCGGCACGTCGCGACCAGTCGGTGCGCGTAGGGGTAGGACATCCGACGGGTTAAAGTGACAAAGATGAAATACGTAGTTGCTTGTTTATAACGGATAAAGACTTGCATTGAATAACAAATTCAAATTCAAATTCAAATATCTTTATTTCGGACAATTATAATCCATGGTTAGTAATAATTAGTACTTATATTATGGTTAGTATCTTATAAAGTAAACTAAAACTAATACAGGTTGTCATTACAGTTCTTATTAATATATCATGTACCTGCGAGGCACTCCGTACGGACGACTACCAACGGAGTTATCGTCTGATGTTTCGGTCATCGTTCGCACGAAGTGCCTCAGCACAGGCGCATGCGGATCCTCTGCCACTATTTTCAGGATGCTGTTGTTACTTCCCCGCACCCTCCTAATAAGTGATGCGACTTTTTTCCGAATGACGGCATGAAAGCCGTCAGTTTGGCTTTTTGCAAACATTTCGGAGGCACTGCAAAAGCGGGGAAGTCTCAACATCATCCTGAAAATGTTATTGTATTGGACACGTAGGGTGTTTAACGATTTTTTGGCACACCTGAACCAGAGACCGCCCGTGTACAGACCCTGACAGTACGCTTTGAAGAGCGTAATTTTAACTTGGTCTGTACAGCGAGCAAATCTTCGGGCCAGCATGTTACCGCGAACCGCCAAAGCCCTACGCTCCCTCTCTATATCGACATCATCCTTAAGGTCCTCGGTTAGGACATGCCCAAGATATTTGAACTTCACTACGCGCTGAAGTTTCACACCGTTCAGTTCTATTGGAGGAATATACTTGGGACACACACCGGTGGCCTTAAAGACCATGTATTCGCTTTTCTTTACATTATATGCTAGACCATGCGTCGCAGCATAAGTCTCACACACTCTCAACATTTCTCCGATAGCTCTCGCAGTCGGAGCCAGCAGCACCATGTCATCCGCGTAACTAATGTTATCAGTCAGCCGCTAGTCTCGACTGAGCGTGGACGCGTTTCGCTTAGTGTGATCGTAGTGACTCATCGTGAGGAACATGGCCTCAAAAACTGTGAAGTGCGCGAGTTGTAATGTAGTCATAAATGAACTTTTGGCGTTTTTGGCCAATGTTCTAGATTATATGGACGAGGAAAGCATTCATCAATTGGTGACATCTTCCTTCAACTTGGAGAGTATTGCGAAAGCAAAATCGTTGTTATTTGATTCGCTACCTAATGCGAAGAAAATGCCATTGCGCAGAAAGGAAGGAAAGAAGAGAATGGCCAGAGATTTGGAAGATATAATATGTGTCATGAAAGGTACAAGCGCTGAAATGTTCCCGATATTTGTTGCAAAAGACCTTCATATGGTTCCGACTGTGGGATTTGATCACATAGATTGTACGCGTCTTTTAAAAGATATTGCGAAACTTCAAAGTCAAGTCAGTTCGCTACAGGAAAGAGTCGTTACAACAGAGATGTACGATCAACTAAAGCAGGAAATAGCAAATATGAAGCAAGCATCTGTTATAGGTCATTATCCATCTAATAGTTATGTGAACAAGAATAGAGGAGCTTGTCTACAAGATAGTTATAATTATTATGACCAAAGTAGTGGCCCGATAGGTCTACATTATGTGCCGATAAAATCTACGCAAGCTTCTGTTGTGGGGGTAAACTATCACTCGACTCCGACGCGGTCATCGACCTGTGCTAACGGCAAAGATAAGACTGTCTCTTTCCAACGTGAACAAATAGAAGCGATAGAAAATCATACGCACGTGGAGGCGATCACCGTGATTTCGAAAGGTGCGAGCGAGAGTCTCAGCGAAACCAGTTCTGACAGTGGCGCGGCGAATGTGAGCGGGATGGAGCATCATACCGCGCCTGTGGAGGCCACGGCTTGTACGGTGGTTTCGAATAAACCGGTTAGAGCAACAGGCGCGCACACACCGGGCGAAGTCGGCGCCCCGACCCTTATCTCTAAAGATAACGAACGGTCAGCTGCTTCTATTGTTCCCGCGGAATTAAGTAGAAATGCTTTAGCTAGGAACTGCTTACAAACACCTGCAGAAAATAATGAATGGCAGATAGTGCAGAACAAAAATGCCAAGAGGTACAAACTCATTGGACAAAAGGGACGTGCGTCTACTGCGCCTGACGGTAAATTTAAAGCTGCAGATGTCAACGTTCCCTTATTTATTTCGAATGTTAGTATAGATACCAGTGAAAATGATATCATTACTTACATTAAAGAAAAGACAAATGAAAGTGTGTCGTTGAAGATGATAAAAATGAAATCAACTAAGAAATACAACGCATATAAATTGTTCGTTCCTAAAAATAAGTTGAATTTGTTTTTAAATGATGAATTTTGGCCAGATGGCATTACTTTTAGGCGTTTTGTGCATTTTATGTACGGCACAAAACAAGCAGATCGCAATGTAATAGTTAAGTAGTATTATTTTATAATGGACGGTTACAAAAATAAATGTTGTCGATTTACTAGTTTTAACTGTAAGTCACTTAAGAGGTCAATTGACGATATAAGAAATATTTGTGCTAGTTCAAATGTAGTGTGTCTACAGGAGACGTGGCTTCTCGATTACGATATACCAATGTTAGGAACAGTCAGTAGCGATTTTGAGTATACCGGTAAATCTGCTGTAGACACATCTGCAGGCATATTAAGAGGAAGGCCTTATGGCGGAGTGGCAATTCTGTGGCGGAAGGATATTTTTGACTCCGTATCTGTCATTGACTGTAGCAGTACCAGAATAGCTGCTCTAAAGGCTTCGATGGGCGGTCGTTCTATACTGGTGTTTTCTGTGTACATGCCTACTAAATCGCATGATAACCTACCAATTTTCACTGAAGTATTAAGTGAAATTAGCGCTATTGAAGCGAGCAGTGACGTTGAAACTGTGTTTGTATTAGGAGACTTTAATGCCCATCCGAACGAATTTTTCTTTAAGGAATTAAGTGACTTCTGTTCCGATCGGTCCTGGGTCTGTGCTGATGTAGTAACACTAGGAGCTAATTCATGTGTGTATACTTATACTGACTTGTACCATGGTAGTAGGAGTTGGCTAGACCACTGTGTGGTCTCTCTGTCTGCCTGGCAAACAATCGTGAATGTTGGTATACTAGAAGATGTATTTTTATCGGATCATTTGCCTGTTTATATTGACTGTGACTTAGAATCAGTAAGGCCTAAGTTGATGTCCTGTATAGCACCGCGTAGTGACGTGGTATGGGGATATAGAAGTGAGTCACAGATAGACCAATATCACGATATATGTCACAATGGCTTACGTGATATTGATTTCCCACCCGACTTCGTCGAGTGCAGTCATGGGACATGCAGCTCAAATAGTCATAGGATTAGTTTAGATATGCTATATGAACGAATTGTAAATATTTTGAAAGACGCGGCTGTTCAGACCAAGGAGCAAGCTAGACATAAACATAATTGTAAGAAAAAAATATTATGTGGGTGGAATAATCATGTCCGGGATGCTTATAAGGAGGCCAGGCTTAAATTTGAAATGTGGGTCTTACATCAGCGTCCAACAGCAGGTTTCGTATATGACCAAATGCGTGAAACTCGTAAGATCTATAAAGGGCGACTAAAGTGGTGCCAGAATAACCAAGACCAAATCAAAATGGATCAAATAGCGAACTTAAGAGCCGAGAAGAACTTTGGTAAATTCTGGCAGGCTACAGGAAAGCTGAATATTGAGCCTGGCCTCCCGGCAAGTGTCGAGGGCAAAAGTGACCCGGATGAAATTGCCAATATGTTTATGGAGCATTTCAAAGTGAAATCACCTCTTGGTCCTTCGGGTGTATTGCCTGAGCCTGAGCCCTGCATCCGGGGAGAGGAGCCTTTGCTAAGGTTTACAGCTAACCAAGTTAGAGCTGTAATTCGAAAAATGACCAGAGGTAAATCTCCCGGGCATGATGGGCTCAGTATCGAGCATTTAAAATATGCGGGAGTGCACCTGCCGAGGGTCCTGTCTATGTTTTTTACTATGTGCATCAGTCATTCATATCTACCAGCTGACTTAATGAAAACTACAATTGTGCCCATGGTCAAGAACAGAACAGGAGATATCTCGGATAAGGGAAACTATCGCCCAATTTCACTGGCTACTACGGTTGCAAAAATATTGGACAGTTTGCTTGATTCGTGCTTGCAAAAGTACTTAAACATACACGACGCACAGTTTGGGTTTCGACCCGGACTATCAACTGAAAGCGCAATTGTGAGTCTCAAGCACACTGTCCAATATTACACAGATCGTAAAACCCCGGTTTGCGCCTGTTTTCTGGATCTCTCCAAAGCATTTGATCTAGTTTCGTACGATGTGCTTTGGAGAAAGATGGCTGACAGTGGTATACCGGTGGAGGTACAAGATCTCTTTCGGTTTTGGTATACAAACCAGACCAATGCTGTCAAATGGTCGAACAGTCTCTCCGAGTCATACAGGTTGGAGTGCGGAGTAAGACAAGGAGGATTGTCGTCCCCAAAGCTCTTCAACCTGTATGTTAATGACCTCATAGTCGGACTCAGTAGCATGCGCGTTGGATGCCGCGTGGGGGGTGTTAGCATTAATAACATTAGTTAACGGGCTACTACGGAACCCTACACTGCGCGTGGCCCGACACGCACTTGGCCGGTTATTTACTTACTTCTGTTTTTTCGCAGTAGTCTGCATATCTTTGGTCGTGGTCCAATAGCTGAAATAATTCTTCTTTATGTGTTTCTGGATATGTATTATCATATCGTCGAAAATCTGGAACTTCGTATTACAAACAGGGCAGGTACGCTGTGCAAGACCATGCGTTACAAAATGTGCCAAATAATACTTGAAATTCGGGAAGGAATTATTGCATTTTGTACATTTAATTTTAGTCTCGAATGCGATGGGGATATAATTACATTTAGATTGCAGATGCAATCTGTATAATTTGTGTGTATCTGCGTACCCACATTTTGAGCAGGTATATATCTTTCTCTGTCCAATTTTCTTGTCCGAATCTGCGTAAAAGTCCTTCTCAGTTTTGATTTCCGAATTCATTTCAATCGTTTTTAATTTCGGATTATTTTGTTTCAGCAAAGACCTGCTTTTTGACTCAAGTTCCGATTTAATTTCAATCATTTTTGATTCCGGATTGTTTTGTTTCAACAAAGACCCGCTTTTCGACTCACTCGTGACGGTGGGCTTTTTCACATACACTTTGATGGGTATTTTGACACGTCGTTTGCCAGGCCGTTTGACAGGTTTCTTTTGTGGCTTGACGATTGGAGATTGTTTGACTTTTCCGTTTCGTTTCTTTCTCTGCAATCTTAGCGGCTCAATGATTTGTATGTGCGTAGCTTCTAAAAGCTCTTGTGGTTCTAGTTTTACGTAGACTTTATCGGGGCAAATGTTGTCTATTGCCTGCTCAAAATCTATAGGTTCTGTTTTAATATTTTCTAGTTGGCATATATTTTGTATGTTGTTTAGATTTTCGGGTATTGCGACTTCTGTATTTGTGATAAGATTCAAATCGAATGCTTCGTTGTTTATGTATTCAACTTCTGTATTGTCTATGGGCTCTGCTTTTATAATGATGGGATCGATTTGGCTGTCTATTAACTCCTCAAATTCTAGATCGTCCATTGGTTCACTCTTGACTTCGGATACGTCAATTTCTATGGAAATAAAATGGGACCAATTATTAGAAGCTGTGATATAATATACAGGGTCATTGGTAATTCGACGTATTCCCGGCAGGAGCAGATAGGGAGGCTGAAATGCGACATATTTGTCCCCCACAATGTATGGCCGAAAAGTAATAGTTTACGAGATATTTGGAAATTAGCAATTTTTGGAAAAATACCCAATTTTGGAGGTTTTTAACAAAATTTAAAAAAAGCTAAATTTGGGGGCTAAATATGTTACATTTTAGCCTGCCTATCTGCTTCTGCCGGGAATACGTCGAATTACCAATAAACCTGTATAAGAAAAAAAGTAAGAATGTTTCTTCTTTAAACTCATAGTTATAAATATTAATCTCTAATATGTAAATAGGTTGGGAGTCGAGAATGTAGAATAAGTGACTAATGCCCGTTTCCACAACTCTTAAGAATCGCCTAATATTTCCCAAATATCTCAAATAAAGCAAAATCGGGAATCAAAATCTCCAAATATATCTTGCAGATAAACTAATGATCCTATATTTATCTATGTTTTAATATTTTGGTTGCCGGATTTGTTTATTTTGTGATATTTTGACAAGCTAAGGCGATCTGGCCTGTAGCACTTCACGCTGTAGCTATAAAAATTAGTGTCCGACCGAAAGTTTCGGTTTAGGTTTCGGTTTCGGCCGAGATTGGCCGAAACTTTTGCCGAAACCGAAACTGATTTCGGAAGTTGTCGTACATCATCATCAGCCTGTGTCAGTCCAGTGCTGGACGTAGGCCTCACCCAAGATGCGCCACTGAGCCCGATCTTCGGCTCTTTTCTTCCAGTCACTGCCCACCGCTTTGCGTATGCACCGCTATGCGTCGCTCCACCTGGTCACAGGACGTCCTACGCTACGTATGCCGATTCGCGGTCTCCACTCTAGGTCAAGTCTTCCCCAACGGTTATCAGTCCTGCGGCAGATATGACCAGCCCACTGCCACTTCAGCTTGCTAATCCATTGAGGTATGTCGATAACTTTAGTTCTCTGGCGTATTACTTCGTTCCGGATTCGATCCTGCAGAGAAATACCGAGCTTAGCTCTCTCCATAGCTCGCTGAGCGACATTAAAGTGGTGGACTAGTCGAACCGTGAGTGTCCACGTCTCGGCTCCGTATGTCATGACAGGTAGGACGCACTGATTAATGACTTTTGTCTTTAGACACTGCGGTATAGGCGATGAGAAGACTCGACGGAGTTTTCCGAATGCTGCCCAGTCCAGCTGAATTCTTCTCTAGATTTCCTTCTCGAAGTTGTGTTTGCCTAGTTGAAGCGTCTGCCCTAGGTAAGCATACTTTGTGAAAACTTCGAGTGGGATTCCATCTACGGCAATCGGTTCCGGAACAACGTGCTCGTTATACATGACTTTGGTTTTATACAAATTCATCCGGAGACCGATGCGACGAGAAGAATCAGCTAAGCCATTCAATATCCTTTGTAGGTCCTGCCGCGTCTCTGCCATAATAACGATGTCATCTGCGAATCGTAAGTGAGAGATGTACTTGCCGTTGATGTTGATGCCACAATCTTTCCAGTCCAGCGTCTTAAACGTATCCTCCAAGGTGTTAGTGAACAGTTTCGGGGAAATAACGTCCCCCTGTCTCACTCCTCGACGCAGGTGGACATGTTTAGATCCCTGGTTCTGTACTTGTACAGTCATCGTTGCGGCATTATAAAGACATCTCATCACTTCGATATATCGCCAGTCGACTTGGCAACGCTGCAAGGACTCAAACAGAACAGGTTTCGATGGAGTCAAAGGCCTTCTCATAGTCCACAAATGCTAAGCACAGGGGCCGATTGTACTCTTCGGTCTTCTGTACAATCTGCCGCACCGTGTGGATGTGGTCTATGGTGCCGTAACCGCTTCGAAACCCGGCCTGTTCTGGAGGTTGAAACTCGTAGTCTTCGCGCAAGACGGTTCGTGATGACCCTTGAAAACAGCTTGTAGACATGGCTCAGAAGCGAAATCGGGCGGTAGTTTTTCAATAGGGTTTTGTCTCCTTTTTTGAAAAACAGAACCACTATGCTTCTGTTCCATGCCTGTGGAGTTCTACCAGTGAAAAGAGTAGTAGTCGTACACGCTCGCCTAACTTCGTTTCTCGCGGCAACGCATTGGCGGACACTGGCGGCCCTGGGCCCCTAGACAAAATCCAATTTCTTGTTTGCCTTCACGCTAACGCAAGTTCAAAACGTATGGGAATGACATTTTTGTTGCGGAAACATAAATGTCATTCCATAAATTTGGAACTTGAGTTAGCGTGAAGGTAAACACGAAATTGGATTTTGTCTAGGGGCCCTGTTCGGAAATTGTCGTGCGCAGTTCGGATAGCACTGTAGCTACCGTAGATGGGAGTATTATTGTAGATATGGTGCAGAAATAATAATAAATTATTATTTATCATTACAAGAGTAAGACGCAATAAGTAAGTAAGGCGCAATGACAAATTATTTATGTTCGAGCAGGACTCAGGATTCATGTCGTAATTAATGCAGAATAATGGGTAAAATGCACCAAATTTCAGTATTTTAAGAAATTTTATACTTGACCACGTGAGTTTCGGTTTCGGCCGAAACTGAAGCCATGGCCGAATATTCGGTTTCGGTTTCGGTTTCGGCCGGAAAATTAAAATATTCTGTGGTTTATTACAAACAGGCATTAGAGTAGAAGGAGTAGTGTCAGAGACTTACCGACACCTGTCAGAGCAGCGCATGACTTCCGCACACTGTCTGAAACTCGAAATACATTGGACAGCATGGCCTCGTAACCAGTGTTACCATCCTGGGACTCTTGGCTGTCTTCTGAAACTGTGTACACTTCTTCAGGAGGCTCCTAAAAACAAAAAAAATATGAAGAATGAAGATGGCTTCCGGATGAGGCCGAAACATATGTCAATCGTTATATCAACATCGCGTAAGTCACGTTAAATTCCCGATTTTAAATCTATAAATTTAAAATGAAAGTAAGTTTTTGTAATAACAAATTCTTTTTCAAAAAAAATAAAACCAACTTCATTGCCACAAACAGGCACTCAAAAGCGAAAAATAAATTACTTAAAATAATTATTATAAGCGCTACCTACTTATCTATTTGAAGTCGGTGCCAGCCAAGTCTATTGGATAGTAGATAGATACTATGTATGTAGTAAGTAGGTAGATACATGTAGGTAGTATCTATCTACTACCTATTAGACTTGGCTGGCACCGACTTCAAATAGATAAGTAGGTAGCGCTTATAATAATTATATTAAGTAATTTATTTTTCGCTTTTGAGTGCCTGTTTGTGGTAATGAAGTCGGTTTTTTTTTAAAGATTTTATTTTACCGTTTTTAGTTCAAAACAAGTTTTAATTAAATTACATGCATCTATAAAATTTCGTGTCTGGGCCGTTATACACTGACGGATATATACTTTGTGAAAATTTCATGTATGTACCTATTACGGTTAAGAAGGTACATCTGTAAAGTGCGCACATATAGACACACGGATGGACGGACGGACGGACGAACAGACAAAAAGTCTCAGAAAGTGTTCATTTGGAAACCTTTGGGTTCGGATCCCTAAAAAATTGACTTTAAATGCCGTGAAAATATTCACTAGTCATAATGATGTCATCAAGGTATCAAAGGACAATGTCCAAAATGGCCCTGTGCAATAAAAGCATCTGACACACACGATAATTAACTGTCTATTTTTTTACAATAATTCCAAATGCTTTTATAACACGGGCCAGTTGTATTTCAAAATGAATATTAAAAAGTATTATTTGCGATTATTAACATTAATTGCCGCCATATGGCCCACACAGTCTGAATCACTCTACTACGTTATAAGAGTTGGCACTTCCTTACATTGTTAATACTCGAATTATGAGAGAACTGTGTAGCCAACCTAACAACGGAAAGTATTATTTACTTAGTAACTATTATATAATCTGTGGTATTACGCTTATATTTTTTTGCAGTGTTGGTTGGTACAAAGAACGTTCATAATTCTGAGTTATTTATGTATGCCGTGTCGCGGGCGTGACTGATATGGCCACCATCTTCGCCAAACGTCATGTCATGTCAAAAAATATTAGGTGCTCAAAAACTATGCACATTAACAAGAGTTTGCCTGGTAGAACATTCCTGTGAAGATAAATAACCTTTGTTTCTATCTCGTTCACAGTTACCGTAAGAATATCTGTCTTTAATACTTAAATTAAAAAAATTAAAACCACCCCCGACTGATTTGTATACGTAATCCGAGTTTATAATCAAAGCATATGTATAACTTTGTACATTGAGCTCATTCCAAAGAGATGTCTCAGAATTAGATCAAGCTTACCATATTTTTGCAATATCATTGAAGAATTCCGGTGAAGGAAAACATCGTTAAGAAACCAAAAACCCCCGCATGGTGGTAGGACACTATCTAGCGTCCGCCTGGCCAGCTACCACCCACAAGTTAGAAAATCTGTCGCCAAACATCTAATGTGTTCCGGCAGCTATCCTAGAGAGCCAGTTCCCATTCTAGGCCTAGCGTGCTTAACATCTTCGATTACATCATCACTTAGCAACAGGTGAGATAGTGGTCAAACGCTAGCTTATAAGATATAAAAAAAAAATTGAAGTAACAAGATACTGCGACAGCGCCATTTTGATTTTTTGACGTCCGCGGTCATAGGACTACGAGCTTACGAAAGTTGCTATCGTAGTTTTTTATCCAAAAAAGAGCTGATAATATTTAAACGGCTGAACAGATTTTCATGAAATAAAGCTAAGAACACTCTCGACGAAGACATCTATCAAACAAAACAAACTAAATCAAAATCGGTTCATCCGTTTGGGCGCTACGATGCCACGATGACAGACACACAGATACACACGTCAAACTTATAACACTCCTTCGTTTTGCGTCGAGGGTTAAAACCCAAAATCAACGTTAAGAAAGATGTAAAAACATTATTCAAGATCATATTTTTTAGTCTTCAAAAGTATATGCAATAGCAACCTCCATTGTGTATAATCTTCTTGCGACTCTTCTTCTAAAACCAGTACATTCTCCTATGTTTGAGATATTTATCTCCATATCTCTGAAGATACTAATCAGATCTCGATAAAATTAAAATGGGACCACCTCGGAAACGTACCCTACCTATTAAAAAAAGAATCATTTGAATCCGTTCACAATTGACGAAGTAATCGCGTAACATACACACAAAAAAAAACATACAGACGAATTGAGAACCTCCTCCTTTTTTGTGAAGTCGGTTAAAAAAGGAAAAAAGAATTGTTACACACAATCCAAAATGTTCACCATATCGACGGGATTTGAACGCGCACCCTCCTGCATTATTGGTTAAAATGCAATCCATTAATTTCGCCGTATCGATAGATTCGTACCGTGGCTCAATTGGTCAGAGCATCTGGGCATGTTTCCCAGGAGGGTGCGGGCTCGAATCCTATCGGCACGATTAAATTCTGAATTGTGTGTAACATGTACAAAAATATGAAGTGTGTAACATTTATTACTAATATTATCCTACTAAATTGTCTGAAGTACTGAAACACACAGTTACATGTATGGTTGGTTGTAACTTACTTTAATTTTTTTATATATTCTGACATAAACGTTTGGATGTAAGCTGAATGGCTCATTACTGTTGTTTTTTTTTTAAATTCAAAGCTATAACCTATACTTCTTTATATTTATGTAGCATCTGGGCATGTTTCCCAGGAGGGTGCGGGCTCGAATCCTATCGGCACGATTAAATTCTGAATTGTGTGTAACATGTACAAAAATATGAAGTGTGTAACATTTATTACTAATATTATCCTACTAATTTGTCTGAAGTACTGAAACACACAGTTACATGTATGGTTGGTTGTAACTTACTTTAATTTTTTTATATATTCTGACATAAACGTTTGGATGTAAGCTGAATGGCTCATTACTGTTGTTTTTTTTTTTAATTCAAAGCTATAACCTATACTTCTTTATATTTATGTTAATTATATTTGATATGAAGTATTTAATGTAATTTGACGTGTGAAGTGCAGATTTTTTATTTGGCCATATACTGAATAAATGCTTTGACTTTTGACTACCAACATTATAAAGGTGAAAGTTTGTGTGTTTGTTTGTTACTCCTTCACGCTAAAACGACTGAACCGATTGAGGTGAAATTTGGTATGTAGATAGCCTCTAGGCTATCTACATACCAAATTTCAGCTCATTCTACCCTGGAACCACACATAGGGTACTTTTTATCCCGAAATTCCCACGGGAACGATGTCTACGCGGGTAACACTGTGGGGCATAGCTAGTTAAGGAAAAAAAAACAACTTCACAAGCCGCGCGAGTTAAGTTTCCGTAGCATATTTTGAGACGTTTATCGTCATATCTCTGGAGATACTTATCAGATCTCGATGAAATTACAATGAGACGGTTCAGTTTACAATTTTGTTAACTTACTAGAAACGTGCAACCCACATTACTAGTAGTCTTGTTAACCCCTCCAACTAACCTAAATATGCTTGTCTGGAGTGGGTTCACGTCAATAGTGCAATGTGTGGGAATCGAACTCACGACCTCTCGATCGCCAGGCCGACGCCTTTGCCGTTGGCCTTTTACCACTTCTTGATCCTTAAAATGATACCTATCAGATCTTGATAAAATGTAAATGAAACCATCTTAGAAATGAAACGAACCATAACCGCGAAAAAAATAATTATTCAAATCGAGGCAATATGCATCATTTTTAGGGTTCCGTACCCAAAGGGTAAAACGGGACCCTGTTACTAAGACTCCGCTGTCCGTCTGACTGTCTGTCTGTCTGTCCGTCTGTCACCAGGCTATAGCTCATTAACCGTGATAGTAAGACAGTTGAAATTTTCACAGATGGTGTATTTCTGTTGCCGCTAGAAAAGATACTAAAAAAAAATAAAAAAAAAATTAAAGGGGGTCCCCATACAAAAAACGTGTTTTTAAACGCCATCTATCTAATTAGTTTCGGCAAAATGACATAGATGGCGCTAGTAAACGAGCCCCGTCTTTCTAGATCGCGACCAAACCAAATATTCTTGGTAATATCAATTAATCAATATATATGAGGTTAAAACTCTGTTATGTTTCGTATTGTACGGAACCCTCCCTAAGTGTGCGATAAGAGACGCGATGCTGCCTCGCACTTGGCCAGTTTTATTTCTTATATTTTTATTTCACTAATTACATCCATTTAACATAGTAAAAAAATGAAATAACACTGAAAGTGTTCAAATTAAGCTAAAAAAATAGTTAAGCATTGAAAAAATATGAGGAATCTAAAACGCCGCCAAATTTTCGCGCGCCTTTGTTTTTTTTTTTTTTTGTTTTGTTTTTTAGTTACGTCACAGCTCACCACACTGTCCCCACAGATTAAATCTTTGTAATAGAAATAGTATGTATTCGTACAACAGTGCATACTATTTATATGACAAATATTTGGTCTGTGGTGACAGCAGTGTGTGTTGTGACGTCACTTTCTGATTGACAAATGGTGAAGTGTTTTGCAAATTAAAATTTCCCACGCCTGTTTTGCATTTTCCATATAATACTTTAACCAATTTAAGAGTTATTTAAAAAAAATGTTTAACATACAACACCAGAACAATAATGATTCGGAAATAAATGATTTCTAGTACCACATGCATATTCCCTAATCGGCGAACAAATATACAAAAAAAAACATACAGACGAATATAAAACATCCTCCTTTCTGGAAGCTGGCTGAAAATTGAAAAAAATAAATCAGTATATATTTTTTTAAAGTCGGTTAATATTTTATAAATTATTACCTGTTTAATTGGAACAATATACAATACTGGACTGCTTACAGAGTCTTCCAATGGTTGACTTGTTGTCTTTTTTGGCTTAACCCTTCGGTCTTCATTTCTTGTCGCTGTAAATAACAATTATCGCTACATAAGTATAAAATAAGTTTAAAAATTAAAACAACCGACTTCAACGCCGCGAGTGTCAGTTTCAGTAGCAAGTTTGAGACGTTTATCGACATATCTATAGAGTTACTTATCAGATCTCGATGAATTTAATATCTCTAATATCATAGGTATAGGCTAGCGTTTGACCACTATCTCACCTGTTGGTAAGTGATGATGCGGTCGAAGATGGAAAGCACGCTAGGCCTAGCATGGGAACTCGGATTCGATGTCGGTTGGAAATAGCGGCATTATGAAAGACTTTATGCATGTAGAACTGAAACAAAACCAAAACGTTTTATTATGATAATACCATACATCAACAATCACGCCTTTTTCCCGTTGTGGTAGGCAGAGACTACATCTTTCCACATGCTACGATCCTGACTTACCTCCTTCGCTTCTTCCACTTTGTTGTTGTGGCAGGACTTCTGCTAGTCCACCTGGCGCGGTACCACCACTTTGCCAATTAATTTTTGGCCGTGAAATAGGAATGTTTTTCGGTTGAAATGGCAAGGTGTCCAGTGAAATTACAGGGCATGTGAGACTCGACATATTTATGTCTCAAGGTAACAGGCGCAGTGCAGTGACATGCATAATTCTGGCAGTCCAGAATTTAACATGCCGCTGTATCTGTAATAGGTAGACGTCATCGCTTACCATCAGGCGAGCGTCGTGCTTGTACTGTTACTTTATATACACATTTATTAACAGGTTTTTCAAAGTGTCACATGAATGTTTTATAGCTGTTTGTGTGTGTGTTTTTTTAATTTTTTTTTTATATCATATAGGCTAGCGTTTGACCATTATGCGGTCGAATATGGTAGCACCCTAGACCTAGAATGGGAAACTTAAAAAAACGCTTCTTACCTTTACATAAGGCTTCGTATTCATAGTCCCACATCGATTCACATGTTTTAGTACATATCTCTGGCACCAACAACTTAAAACAAAACATAAATTTTCAATTTCAATTGATTTGGTTCTCTCACAAGCTATTTTTAACCGACTTCAAAAAAGGAGGTGGTTTCTCAATTCGACCGTATATATATATATTTTTATGTTTGTTCGCGGATAACTTCGTCGTTTATGAACCGATTTTGATTATTATTTTTTTGTTCGAAAGGAGATATCCCAAGTGTGGTACCATGGTAATTTTATCGAGATCTGATAAGTATCTCCAGAGATATTGAGATAAACATCTCAAAATTGGTTCTTTTTTAGTTTTTAAAAGATATTATTTAAATATCTTATAGGCTAGCGTTTGACCACTATCTCACCTGTTGGTAAGTGATGATGCGGTCGAAGATGGTAAACACGCTAGGCCTAGAATGGGAACTGGCTCTCAAGGATAGCTGCCGGAACACATTAGATGTTTGGTGACAGATTTTCTAACTTGAGGGTGGTAGCTGGCCAGGCGGACACTAGATAGTGTGCTACCACCATGCGGAGGTTGTTGGTTTCTTAACGATGTTGTTCCTTCACCGGAGGGCCATTGTGAAAAGCGCACATACATTTTTAAACAGAAAAATCCATTGGTGCACGGCGGTTTGAACTCGGTACCTCTGGCATCAAAGCCGACCGTTTTCCCGATTACGCCACCGGGCCCTCAAAAGTTATTTCAAAATAGATACTTAGTCTAATGCTCAGATAAAGGACACTATGTTGTGAGAGACTGCTGCCTGAAGTAGGTTTTAAAAAAAAAACCTGTAAATACATCCCCCTGACAATGATCTTATTTCCAATTTCCGTGAAAGTTGACAAATCTTATGTAAGTAATTAATAACTGCAACAAGTAATAACAAATCGTAGGAATATAGATAACTAGCTGACCCGGCAAACGTTGTTTTGCCATATAAATAAATGGCTATTAAAAAATAAGGGTTGATCGTAGAAGGGAGAAAATTGAGGATTGTATGTATTTTTGTATGTTGTATCATAAAAAAATAGAAATTAAAAATTTTGTCTAAAAAATAAAAATAAAAATTTAGGGGTAACAATAATATAACCCCTAACATTTAGGGGGATGAAAAATAGATGTTGGCTGATTCTCATAGATACCGGATAAGCACAAAACATTTCATCAAAATCAGTCAAGCCGTTTCGGAGGAGTATGGCAACGAAAATTGTGACACGAGCATTTTATATATTAAGATAATACAAATAGGAAATAATTTATGATCGTACAAAACGAAAAAAAAAACCGACTTCACATGCCGCGATAGTCAAAGTAGCCAGCAGTATCATGTCGTCAAGGTATTTAATGAGTTTGAGATGTTTATCTCCATATCTCCGGAGATAATTGTCAAACCTCGATTACATTTGAATGGGACCTAACGGGAGGGTGTGCGTTCGCCCAGCAAAAGGTATCGCCTTTTCAAGAATTGAATGATGCAGATAATTAGTGCCTTATATCGTGTAAATGTGCCCGAAATTTTAAATTTGTGCCTCCAACGGCTTCGGAGTTATTTAAGAAAAACGGATTCTGCTGCACGAACGTTCGCCCAGCAAAACTTTTTTTAAAAGATGGGTATAGCTGTATTTTAAATATGCAAAAAGATAGCTTAAATACGAGTATACATGTGCCGTGAAAGCCAAATTTGTGCCTCTTAAGATTCCAGAGATATTTAGTTTTTTGCTGGGCGAACGTTTGGGCGATTGCTATATATCGGAAACGGCTGAACGCACAGTTATGATTTTTAGGGTTCCGTAGCCGAATGGCAAAAAACGGAACCCTTATAGATTCGTCATGTCTGTCTGTCTGTCTGTCCGTCCGTATGTCACAGCCATTTTATTCCGAAACTGTTAGGACTACAGAATTGAAACTTGGTAGGTAGATGTATTCTGTGAACCGCTTTCCGATTTTTATACATAAATAAAAAAATTAAAAGTTTAAGGGGGGGCATCCCATACGTGGAACTGAAACAAAAAAAAAATTTTCTTCAAACCTATACGTGTACCTATACCTATACGTGTGTGTCTATAGATAGGTCTTCAAAAATGACATTGAGGTTCCTAAAATTATTTTTTCTCAAAGTCAATCATTTGAAAGATAGGCGCGTCTAAAGTGGTAAAATGTGTGTCCCCCCCCCCCCTCTAACTTTTAAAGTATGGGAGCGAAAAATCTAAAAAAAATATATGCTGTGTATCTCAATAAAAACTAACAACGAAAATTGGTTTGAACTAGATACAGTCAGCAGTTTTAGAGATATTGCGACCGCAAAGATAACTTTGTTTTTCATACAAACACTATGAAAAACAAAGTTAATTTTGTAGTTGCGAAAAATCATAGTTATGGAATACTTAACTGTGTTACGGAACCCTACGAGTGCGAGTCCGACTCGCACTTGGCCAGTTTATTTGTATACAGATAAAGTAAATTTGTGCATATTTGCGCCCGAATTTTCAATAACATGACTAGCATGGTTCAGGCGCTATTATTTTATTTCCTAGAAAATGGAAAAATGTTCTGGCTCTCGAACGAACAAGACCAAGGACTTCGCGTTAGTGCCGACTGGTACCCGTTATATATTCCCACGATCCTGTAAAGTCTCGCCGGCCTACTACATATCATTGGCGAGTTCTTAACGATTTTGTCTTTTTTTGAGGTTATCTTGAGTGAAATTACTTAGAATACGAAAACACTAGTTTTGTGTGAGCTGGCTTATTACACGCTTCTACAAATAATTAGAGCGCTATTTTAAGAATACGTTTGCAAAAAATCAAGTATTTATATCCATTACTTTAGACAATAATGATAAAAAACCATTCGAAATATTTTTGGTAGATTACCCGACCAAATTCGAGTGAACATTAAAAAGCACATTATCACAATCACAAGAACATTTTTCCATTTTCTAGGAAATAAAATAATAGCTCCTGAACCATGCTAGTCATGTTATTGAAAATTCGGGCACAAATATGCACAAATTTACATTATCTATATACAAAAAATCACAACTGTGCGTTCAGCCGTTTCCGATATATAGCAATCGCCCAAACGTTCGCCCAGCAAAAAACTAAATATCTCTGGAATCTTAAGAGGCACAAATTTGGCTTTCACGGCACATTTATACTCGTATTTAAGCTATCTTTTTGCATATTTAATATACAGCTAGACCCATCTTTTAAAAAAAGTTTTGCTGGGCGAACGTTCGTGCAGCAGAATCCGTTTTTCTTAATTAACTCCGAAGCCGCTGGAGGCACAAATATAAAATTTCGGGCACATTTACACGATATAAGGCACTCATTATCTGCATCATTCAATTCTTGAAAAGGCGATACTTTTTGCTGGGCGAACGCACACAACGGGAGGCATAATCTCTCAAACAACAAAATATTTTTTCAAATCGGTCAAGAATTGAGAACCTCCTTCTTTTTTGTGAAGTCGGTTAAAAACAAAACGTTTATTTCATCATCATCATCATAATTAGCCAGTGTCAGTCCACAGCTGGACGTAAGCCTCTCCCAAGATGCGCCACTGAGCCAGATCTTCGGTTCAAACGTTTATTTATTGTAACTGAAATCCAAAATTTAAAAACCTCAACTGATCTAATCTAAGTATAATCAGGGCCCCTAGACAAAATCCATTTTCCTGTTTGCCTTCACGCTAACGCAAGTTCAAAATGTATGGAATGACATTTATGTTTCCGCAACAAAAATGTCATTCCCATACATTTTGAACGTGCGTTAGCGTGAAGGCAAACAGGAAAATGGATTTTGTCTAGGGGCCCTGTTCATTGAGACCATTCCAATGAGCCCAAACTCAACATCTCTGCTGTAAGTTGGTGGGGAGTTGAGTATTCTGCAGATTCCAGGAGATGTCCCAGCATCAGGTCAATGCTACCATGTTCTTAGAATATCGTTGAAGTAAGAGGATACTGAATTTAAAATTGATCAGAACATATTAGTTGATTTCAGAGCTTCATCATCTAGAAAAAAGCTCAGTCTTCAAACGGCTGAACCGATTCTCATGAATCAAAGCTCAGAACACTCTCGTTCCATTCCATTCATGTCTCAACATCACTAATTATTACATACAATCACGCCTTTTTCTCGTTGGGGTAGGCAGAGACTACATCTTTCCCCATGCTACGATCCTGACATACCTCTTTCGCTTCTTCCACTTTCATGAGCGCCTTCATACATGCTCGCCGGTTATAAGTACTTTTGACTTGGCCTTCTTGGTCGTGATACGTTCGCCTAGGTCGGCCTCTACCGGCTGCCCCATTCACACTCGTCTCATAAATCTGTTTCGTCAGTGTTTCTTCATCCATCCTCTCTAGAATGTCTTAGATGTCCAAACCATCTAAGCATCCCTTTCTCAATCACTAATTATTACAAGCTTTTATTTAACTTGCAATGTATGTATGTATGTATGTATGTATGTATGTATGTATGTAACTATGTATGTTCGGGTGGAATCTTGGAAGCAAAAGTAGACCCACTTCCCGATGTCTGATTGGACTCAAATGGTACTGGTATATATATAATGGTAATGGTACCATGGAGCTGGTCTGATGATGGAGACGGAAGGTGACAACGGCATCTCTGTGATAAAACAACATAACCGCACCGAATTTGGGCTTGATTGATTTGTCTTGAAGAGAACTTTACGCCTAGATGAAATCTAGGGTCTGATGATGAAGCTGGAAGGTGGCCACGGCATCTCTGTGATAAATCAACATAACCCTACCGAGTTTGGGCTCGATTGATTCGTCTTGAAGATAACTTTTCACCTAGATGATATCCAGGGTCTGGTGATACAGCTGGAAGGTGGCCACGGCATCTCTGTGATAAATTAACATAACCCTACCGAGTTTGGACTCGATTGATTCGTCTTGAAGAGAACTTTACACCTAGATGATATTTAGCGACTGGTGATGAAGCTGGAAGGTGGCCACGGCATCTCTGTGATAAAATAACGTAACCCCAGTGAATTTGGGCTCAAATGAGTCTTGAGGAGCACTTTACACTTAAATGATAGCCAGGATCTGATGATGAAGCTGTAAGGTGGCCATGGCATTTCTGTTATAAAGCAACATAGCCCCACCGAGTCGATTGATTTTCCTTGAAAAGCACTTTACCCATAATCACATCAAATATCCGTGGAATATTTTAAGACATCATGCCGTCTCTTAAATACTTAGGTTACTTATACTTAAGTAGTCGGTATCTATACCTAACTACTAAGAAGTTAAAAATAAATTACAAGTAAAAAATATTTTTAAAAACAAACTTTGATGTGGGACAATGAACTAAAATGTTAAAAATAAATTCTAGTAAGTATTTGGCGTGTAGCTACTTACCTATATTTTTAAAAGCTTGAGGCACTGAAGTATAGTAATTACCTAGCCTGAAAACGGGTAGTGCCTCAAGCTTTTAAGAATATAGAGGTAAGTACTTACACGCCAAATACTTACTAGAATTTATTTTTAACATTTTAGTTCATTGTCCCAGATAAAAGCTTGTTTTTAAAAATATTTTTACTTATAATTTATTTTTTTTGTAAAACTCCATCTGTTGAACTTAGCGGGACGAATGCGCGAATGCTAGCGAATACGTCTTCGTAGTTACGCCGTTCTACAATAGAGGGCGTTTATAAATATAAAATATAACATGACGCTTACGTCACATCCGTTGCATTCGGACCGTGACTACGTCACTTCCGTCAAATTTTACCCGAGTGCGGTAATAAGGAAGTTTAACTTCAAAATAAAAAAAATACACATGTAAATAAATTATTAATACTTCTACCAAGATGAATTCATTTTCGAAGACATGTTTCATGCTTATTTTCATATTGAGCCGAAGATCGGGCTCAATGGCGTATCTTGGGAGAAGCCTACGTCCAGCAGTGGACTGACGCCGGCTGATGATGATGATATATTAATATATTTATTTAGAAGAAATCAATAAAACATACCTTTTCATAGAAAATCCTTCTTTTATCCATTTTCATCAAGTGAAATTTAACTTTGTGCAGTTTTAGCGAATACTCGTCTAAATACAGAGTGGTCGGAGAACACACAGTATCGTAGCATCTGTATACCATGCTGTAGATAAAAAAATAAATGATCCAGTTTTATAAGAGATTAAATTTTTTTAACCAACTTCCAAAATAGGACGCTACTCAATTCTCCCGTATATATATATATTTATAATTGTTCGCGGATAACTTAGTTGTTTATAAACCGATTTTGATGAGTTTTTTTTGTTGGAAAGGAGTCAAGTCAAAAGTCAAAGCATTTATTCAGTATATGGGAAAATTAAAAATTTGCACTTACACACGTCAAATTACATTAAATAGATCATATTCAATAAAAAATATTATAGATATAACAGAAACATAACTTATTGCTTTGAATTTACGAAAAAAAAAACAAAGGTATTGAGCCATTCAGCTTTCATCTAGACTTCGAACGTCACACTTAAAACACATGTTTAATTCCCCTGATTAATGTAGGGTTGCCAACCGTACTATTACGTGCACCCGCAACCCAGTGCATGTTTCAGTACTTCAGACAATTTTTATGAAAAAAAGAGATATCACAAGGGTGACACGTAGTCATTTCATCGAGATCTGATTGGTATCTCCAGAGATATGGAGATAAATACCTCAAACTTTACCAAGTTTGAGGTATTTATATATCTCCATATCTCTGATAAATTAATTCTCTGATTAAAATATCTGATTCAGATGATGATGATGAATGATGATGATGAATCTGATTGAAAATTATAGAACGGCATTTGAAGTCGGTTATTTTAGTTTTTTTAAACGATCTTTTATATCTTATAGGCTAGCGTTTGACCACCATCTCGCGTGGTGGTAAGCGATGATGTGGTCGAAGATATCGAACACGCTAGGCCTAGAATACTCTCACTCTCAAGGGCTGTGTGCTGTGTAACGTAAGGTTATGGCGGTAGATTTTCTCCTTGATGGTGGTAAGTTACTTTTTGGTAGCAAGTTAGGCGAAATATCGATTTAACCGGACCACCTGGGCCCCTAGACAAAATCCAATTTCCTAAAATGTATGGGAATGACATTTTTGTTGCGGAAACATAAATGTAATTCCATACATTTTGAACTTGCTTTAGCGTGAAGGCAAACAGGAAATTGGATTTTGTCTAGGGGCCCTGTTCCTGACCATCGGTGGTGACACTCGGACAGACAGACGGACAGACGGACAAGAAAGTGATCTTATAAAAGTTCCTGTTTCTATTTTTACCTTTTGAGGTACGGAACCCTAAAAACTAAAACAAACGACATCAATGCCTCGCGAGTCAGTTTCAGCAACAAGTTTGAGACGATTATCGTCATATCTCTGGAGATACTTATCAGATCTCGATGACAATACAATGTACCCTACCGATTAAAAAAATCATCAATCGAATAGGTTCACAATTGACGGAGTAATCGCGTAACATACATACAAAAACATACAGACGAATTGAGAACCTCCTTCTTTTTGGAAGTCGGTTGAAAACAGTCACGTCAGTACTCGTAGGCCCAGTGGTGTAGTGGGAGAATGGTCGGCTTTGACGCCAGAGGTACTGAGTTCAATCCCCAAAAATGTAGTGCGCTTTTCAGTGGCCCTCCCATGAAGGAAAAACATCGTTAAGAAACCCCCACCGCATGGTGGTGGGATACTATCTAGTGTCCAAAACATCTAATATGTTCCGGCAGCTATCCTTGAGAGCCAGTTCCCATTCTAGGCCTAGCATTTTTCCACCGCATCATCACTTTCCAACAGATGAAATAGCGGTCAAATGCTAGTCTACAAGATATACAAAAAAAAATAAAAAAATCTAACCTATCCACAGAAATATTTATAATTATTATAGCTAGCTGGCCCGGCGAACTTTGTACCACCTAACAGACACCTTTTAGGTGGTACAAAGTTGTTGTACAAAAAAACAAAGGTGTTACCTTTTAGATGAACTTAATTTAGGCTTTTATGAACGTAATACAATGACTACAAAAGATATATTAAGTTTAGTAATGTATTATGGCAATACAGAAATAGAACAAAAATACAATAATCAAGTACTTCAACCGCATGTCAGCAAGACATGATAGATAGATAGATAGATAGAAACACTTCATTATTAACCGACTTCAAAAAAAGGAGGAGGTTTCTCAATTCGACCGTATATATTTTTTAACACCTTAAATTACAGAATCAAACATAATAAGTAATACAATTTAAAATAATAGTGCAACAATAGGCGGTCTTATCGCTTAAAGCGATCTCTTCCAGACAGCCTATGGATGGAAAGAAATGTAACAAGATATGGTGGTAAGTGTTATAAGTGAGAGGGGAAAAAAACTATTTAATAAATTACAAAGTTAAGTTAAGAAAGAAGAATAAATATACATTATGGATTAGAATAGTTCACGTGAGCATGAGTACATTTAAGCGAGATAGAAAGATTTGACTCGTTCTTTAAACGTGTAAAGAGTTTGTGACTGTTTAATTTCTAATGGAAGTGCGTTCCAAAGTCTCACAGCTTGTACAGCAAATGATTTATCATACAACACATGATGTAATGAAACAATGTTATTATTGTTATAGATAAGTTATCAACTTGACATTAGTTCGATTGAGTTTAATTTTAATTGTAAAAATATAATCACCAGTATTTAATTTTAATTCTGAATAAGTATACTTACTTCATGAATAACTGTCTAATATTTTTTGCCTAATGGATTAAGACTATACGCCACTCATAACTTGGCTATCAAATTCTTGCATATCTCTATATTTACCTACATTCTGACAAAATATAAAATTGATTAGGCATTGATTATTATTGTCTTGATTGCTTGTAAGCATACATTTCTGAACGCACGCATATTTGACAATCAATAAATATGTCATACAATTGTCATTACTGACAGTATTTAAAATTTATTAACATTTTTAAAATCTACATGACTTGAATTCACAACTTGAAGAATTTTTAAACTTGACACTGGCTAAATACACTAATCGTGTGGACCGATGACCCTTATTAATTTATTTCTTTCTATTTCTATTTCTATCGGTTTACCGTATCGACGGGATAAACAATTAAACGTCAAATGATTGGCAGTTTTTTAACCCAGGAACATTTTGGCAAAATAATTTGTCTTATATATTTTTTTTAGGTCAATTATTCATTGTTTTTAATACTTATTATCCTATTCCTGACAAACACAATTCCAAAAAAATACAAAATTCATAAAAATTGGTTCAGCCGTTCTTGAGTTATAAGTGTAGTAACTAACACGACTTTCTTTCATATATATAGATTTTATAATAAAATATATAATATTTCTGTGGTCCTGGCGTGTTTATAATAATTGAACACATAATCGCTTACCACCAGGCCACACAGCGGCGTCCTGCGATCTGAGGGCGCGATCAATACTATTCACTTGTTTTCTTATTGCGTTTGGTGTAAGCCAGTCGGTACAAATACTACTGCGCTATCTGCTCGCCGCCTAGATCGCGCACGCAGGACGCTGCGGTGAGTCCGTACCTTAAAGATACAAAAAATAAATTATAAATAAGAGATAAATTACCTGTATTTATCCGTATGAGTGAGCATATGACCAATCTCCATACATTTCACGGGTAAGATCTCCATACATACACTGCATTTAAAGCTGCCACCCCGTACATGCGCTTGAAAATGCGCCTTTGTTCTAAATCTCCCATAGCAAATACCACAACGCCTAAACGGCAACGATTTCGACACTCTTTTCGGACACTCGTGCACTTTGAATATTTGAAACCTCGCTAAACAATACGGGCAAGTCAGTATATGCCTATATGAAGATAGCATCGGGACATCCGATCTAACCGAATGAGCTAGTAGCATATGGACAGCCATATCTTGACTGTGCCACACAAACGTAGCATCACAAATTGTACATTTCAAGTCTTTATCTTCCTGAGCTACGCATGTTCGTTCATGCAATGGAATTTCTGAACAAACTTTAAACGCTCTTGGGCAATTTTTACAACAATACAAATTGTCTGTCATTTGTCTGACATGAAAATCATATGCATTACCACATCTATAGCAATTGCCTTCGCATTTGACATATCTAACTTTATAATGTCTTGTATAACCCGCTGCAATTATTGATTCTTCGTGATGTTTAACGTGGAACACTTTTAATTCTTCAACATTGTGAGTCCGTATGTGATCTCTAAAGGGGCCCAAATACCACCAAGCTTTTTCACAGATATGACATTGGTAAAATAGGGGCGCTTCTTGGTGGTATGATTTGTCAGTCCATTCAACCAAAGCCATCTGTATCAAGTGTTCGTATTTATCTTGCTTTTCCTCTAGTTTATACACAGCTCCCCACATATTCCTCATTTGTATATTTAAATATTTATCGACAGGATTTGTAGACTCCCATAATATGTGATCTGATATTTTGTACATTTTGTCCAAATCGACTTGGAAAGTTCGATAAATTTGTTTGTTTATTCCTAACGAGAGGAGGTTATTCTTCGACGGTCCAGGGTTTTCCGTGTCTTGTTCAACGTCCATGATGGATTCATCGAATTCTTCCACTTCCACTTGGACTGACAGTTTGATCGGAGACAGCGCTTTTGATGAGTCGAGCGAATAGGTGTGGTCGCTTTTGGCAGATTGATGAATCTGAAAAATATGAAAATGGAGGATCCGTTAACTAAAGCACAGAATAATGCATAGTACATGTACAGAAGATGCTCTCCCTGCGAGCAAAATTGCAAGATTTAACCTAGTCACAACGTCGGTATCGTTCAAAATACGCTACACGCCTCGGATGCGACCTTGAATTTGCGTCACAGAATAAACTAAAACTAAAAGTAACTAGGAACCGCGTGTTGCGCACCACAAGATGTAAGTCCTCGCGGCGAGAGTCTGTATGACTCGGTCAGCTCGCGGGCCGTCAGCTGTCTCTTACAGTAAGGTTGAGTGTTGTGAGAAAACAGATTGAATAGTAAAGTCAAGGCGCGCGTCCGATCGAGACCGCGCGTGACACTACTGACTGAACTTGTAGTCGGCCGGCTTATATTTTCATAGCTACAGCGCGGAGTGCGACAGGCCTGCTATTGTTAAAGACAAACAGATATTAACATTTTTAAATAAAAACCACCCCCGACTGATCTATTTATTGAGACCATTCCAATGAGCCCAAACTCGACATCTCTGCTGAAGTTGGTGAGGAGTTGAGTATTCTGCAGATTCCAGGAGATGTCCCAGCATCAGGTCAATGCTACCATGCATGTTCTTACAATATCATTGAAGTAAGTCTGTGTTTCCGGCTAAATACAATATGGGAGTCTTTAAAGCGCGAGTGAATAGGTATCTTTTGGGTAAGCACGCTTCATCACTTAACAAAAGGTGAGATAGTGGTCAAGTGTTACCCAGTTCTATGTAAAAAGAGGATACTGAATTTCGAATTGATCAGACCTATGAAAGTTGATCTCATAGCGTCATCATCTAGAAAATAGCTCATAGTCTTAAAACCACTGAACGGATTTTCATGAATCATAGCCAAATAATACGAGTACTATCGATTAAAACACCTATCAAACAAATAAACCTAAATCAAAATCGGTGCATCCGTTTAGGGGCTACGATGCCACAGACACACAGATACACACATCAAACTTTATAGCACCTCTTCTTTTTGCGTCGGGGGTTAAAAAGTAGGAAGTTCTCAATTAATTTGTATTATGTATTAAACCGTAATAGATAGAGACTTGAAATTTGCTCACAGTGTGTTTTATAATAACATCAAATAATAATAATTAAGATAGTTTAAAAACTATACTAAACTAAATACTCATCAGATCTCGATGAAATTACAATGGGACCACCTCGGATATGAAGCCCACCGATTAAAAAATAATCATTCAAATCGGTTCACAATTGACGTAATCGCGTAACATACATACAAAAATAAAACATAAACATAAAGACGAATTGAGCACCCCCTCCTTTTAGGAAGTCGGTAGAAAACTGAATTAAATTAAAAACTAAAGGAGGTCCCCTTACAAAAAACTTATTTTTCTGGCTATTCAATTGGAACCCCACGTGCACGTACACGGGGCAAGGAAGTCGGTTGTTTTCGTTTTTAAACCTTCTTTATTATAATGTACTAAAATACATTATTAAGGATTTTTTTTAATTAATGATCGTACAAAACGAAAAAACCGACTTCACATGCCGCGATAGTCAAAGTACTGGCGATTTATAATTATGTCATCAAAGCATACAAATTTGCGTATCTCCATATCTCCGGAGATAATTGTCAGATTTAGATAAAATTTGAATGGGACCAAACGGCAGGCAAATTCTCTGAAAAGAAAAAAAAAATTATCGGTTATCAGAACTCCAACTCATTTATTTATGTTTGTTAAAACATAAAAAAAATAGCTATTTATCGTCATATATCTAAAGATACTTATCAGATGGACAGAATTTAAATGTAGATGAACCCTACATGTAACAAAAAGAATCATTCGAATCGGTTCACAATTCGCGGAGTAATCGCGTAACATACATACAAAAAAAAACATACAGAAAATTTGAGAACCTCCTTTTTTTTGGAAGTGGGTTGAAAATATTTGTATTTTTAACCGACTTCACAAAAAAGGAGGAGGTTCTCAATTCGACTGTATATTTTTTGCTTAATATTTTTAATGTTCGTTACCTCAGAACTCCGTCAAATATTAACCGATATGGAAAAATATTTTGTTTGAGAGAGTATGCCTACCGTTTGCTCCCATTCAAATTTTATCGAGATCTAATAATAATCTCCGGAGAAATGGAGATAAACAATATAAACAAATTTGATACCTGGATGACATGATTATGATGACTAGTGGATATTTTCACTATAGCGGCATGTGAAGTCGGTTTTTTAGGGTTCCGTACCCAAAGGGTAAAACGGGACCCTATTACTAAGACTGCACTGTCCGTCTGTCTGTCTGTCCGTCTGTCACCAGGCTGTATCTCATGAACCGTGATAGTTAGACAGTTGAAATTTTCACAGATGATGTATTTCTGTTGCCGCTATAACAACAAATACTAAAAACAGAATGAAGTTATAAATAATAGAGGGTCCCCATACAAGAAACGTGTTTTTTTCGGCATTTCACGCCGTAGGTAAACGTCCCATAGATGGCGTTATATTGAAATGTCGATCCCTAACACTGTTGTTAGACGTTAGATGGCGTTATAAGAAATAAAATGTTTATTAATTATTATTTTTTGCTAGCGAAAAATTATAGTGGTATTTTTAGCTCGATCTTATAAAATACATGTAGTGTGGTACGGTACCCTACGAGTGCGAGTCCGACTTGCACTTGGCCAGTTTATTCGTTTTGTACATACGATCATAATTGATTACTAGCTTTTATTTAAATTGCATGTACTCGTGTGTATGTTACTATGTATGTTCGGGTGGAATCTTGGAAGCTAAATTAGACCCACTTCCCGATGTCCGACTGGACTCAAATTTGAAGAACTTATGTATCTTGGGTGACAATACAATGATATGGTACCATGGAGCTGGTCTGATGATGGAGACAGAAGATGGCCATAGAAACTTCTATACTAAACAAGATATACCCATCGAGTTTAGGCTTGATTGATTCGACATGAGCAGCAATTTAAGCTTAGACAATATCCAGGGTCTAATGATGAAACTGGAAGGTGGCCACGGCATCTCTGTGATAAAACAACATAACCCCACCGAGTTTGGGCTCGATTGATTTGTTTTGAAGAGAACTTTACACCTAGGTGATATCTAGGGTCTGATGATGAAGCTGGAAGGTGGCCACAGCATCTCTGTGATAAAACAACATAACCCCACCGAGTTTGGGCTCGATTGATTTGTCTTGAAGGTAGCTTTACACCTAGGTTATATCCAGGGTCTGATGATGAATCTGGAAGATGGCCACGGCATCTTTGTGATAAAACAACATAACCCCACCGAGTTTGGGCTCGATTGATTTGTCTTGAGGAGCACTTTACACTTAAACGATATCCAGGATCTGAGATGAAGCTGGAAAGTGGCTATGATTTCTGTGATAAAAAAAACATAACCCCACCGAGTTTGGACTCGATTGATTTGCCTTGAAGAGCACATTACCTACAATCACATCATAATATCCGTAGAATATTTTAAAACTACCCTATAATACTTTGGTAATACCCTATACCTGCTAAAAAGATAAAACTAATTAAAAATTATTATTATTTTTTTTTTTTTTATACGTTATAGGCTAGCGTTTGACCACTATCTCACCTGTTGGTGGGTGATGATGCGGTCGAAGATGGTACGCACGCTAGGCCTAGAATGGGAACTGGCTCTCAAGGATAGCTGCCGGAACACATTAGATGTTTGGTGACAGATTTTCTAACTTGAGGGTGGTAGCTGGCCAGGCGGACACTAGATAGTGTCCTACCACCATGCAATTAATATTAAAAAATATTTTTAAAAACACGTTTTTCTCAGGGACAATGAACTAAAAAGTTGAAAATTAAAATAAATATAAAAAACATCATTTATCGTCATATCTCTGGAGATACTTATCAGATCTTGATAAAATTACTATGGGACCACCTGGGAAGTGTACTCTACCGATTAAAAAAAGAATCATTCGAATCGGTTCACAATTGACGGAGTAATCGCGTAACAAACATACAAAAAAAAAATCATAAAAAGACAAATACATACAGACGAATTGAGAACCTCTTCCTTTTTAGAAGTCGGTTGATAATAAATTCTAGTAAGTATTTTGCTGATAGGTACTTACCTATATTCTTAAAAGCTTGAGGCACAGAAGTATAGTAAGTAACTAACCCGTAAAACAGGTAGTGCCTCAAGCTTTTAAAAATATAGGTACTTACCTATATTTTTAAAAGCTGAGGCACTACCCGCATAATACTAACTAGAATTTATTTTTAACTTTTTAATTCATTGTCCCAGATAAAGGCTTTTTTTTTAAATATTTTATAATTTTAATTTTTGAGACAAAGCACAGTTTAAACCGTTGAGACTTGAAATTTGGAGGGTACATTTGTCTCAGTACGTAGGGGTGTAATCAAGGTAAGGACACACCGCAGCGTCCTACGTGCGCGATCTAGGCGGCGATCAGACAGCGCAGTAGTATTTGTACCGACTGGTTCAACGCAATCAGAAAACAATTGAAAAGTACTGAGATCGCGCCCGCAGATCGCAGGATGCCGCGGTGTAGGCGTACCTTACGAATGGATTTTTGGACAAGATATACTGTTAGATTCTAGTACTTACTTGTGCTGATATCCTCTTGTAGAAATTAGAATCCTCCATGGGTGTATGTACCACCAGATCAGTGCTGTTATCGAAACTTGACTCCGAAATGTCGAGTGATCGGACATTGTCGATCTAGAAGAGGAGAATAAGAAGATGAAACTAATCGGTCTGGGAGCTGTAGAACTTAGAGAACTTTTTCGCATAGTAGGACACTATCTAGTGTCCGCCTGGCCAGCTATCACTCTCAAGTTAGAAAATCTGTCGCCAAACAGCTAATGTTCCGGCAGCTATCCTCGAGAGCCAGTTCTCATTCTAGGCCTAGCGTGCTTACCATCTTCGACCGCATCATCACTTACCAACAGGTGAGATTGTGGTCAAACGCTAGCCTATAAGACATATAAAAAAACTTCATAATCTTCGACTCAATCATCACTTAACATCAGGTGAGATAGTGGACAAGCGCTAGCCTAAAAAAAATCTAGCGAACCTGTCTTTACATAGCTTAAAACTGATTAACACAACTCTGAATCCTTGAAAGTTCATCAGACAATAATTAAGATAGTTTAAAAACTAAAACAACCGACTTCCATGCCACGCGAGTCAGTTTCAGTAGAAAGTTTGAGACGTCTATCGTCATATCTCTGGAGATATTTATCAGGTCTCGATGAATTTACAATGGGACCACCTTGGAAATGTATCCTACCGATTAATAAAATCATCATTCGAATCGGTTCACAATTGATGGAGTAATCGCGAACACATACATACAAAAAATAAACAAACAGACGAATTCAGAACCTCCTCCTTTTTGGAAGTCGGTTAAAAAGTTGGGTTGAAAACTAAATAACGGTAGCAAAATATTAGTGATATTTTGGAATAGGCTGACAGAATTCTTTTTTACGTATTCCACTTACGTATCTCAGCCATTCTGAAAAAAAATTCAAAACTGATTGGGACTGGCTACGCGAGCTGTACTTGTCACATCCCTGGAGTCAGCTGTTTTTAACCAACTTCAAAAAAGGAGGAGGTAAAGACAAATTTTGTTCAGTCGGAACCCTACGTGTGCGACTCGCACTTGGCCAGTTTATTTTATGTGTGTTCAACACTTACTCAAAGACGGCAGGATCAATTTGGAAAATTGTTCTTTTGTTTGAAAGGGTATAACGGTATATATACTTCCCAGATGGACCTATTTGAATTTCATCAAGATTTGATAAGTATCTTTAAAGATATATAATAGAGGCAAACACCTCAAACTTGGTACTGAAAAATGTTTCAGACAAATTGAAAACCTCCTTTTTTGAAGTTGGTTTATAACTAGCACGGCATTTGAAGTCGGTTCTTTTAGTTTTTCAAACGGTCTTAAATTATTCTTCAATCTATGTTGACATCTGTGCAGACTCTAGTCACCAACGTCATTCAGCAGGGAATAGAATCATCATCAGCCTGTATCAGTCCACTGCTGGACGTAGGCCTCTCCCAAGATGCGCCTCTGAGCCCGATCTTCGGCTCTTCTATTGCAGTCACTGCCCACCGCTTTGCGTATGTCGTCGCTCCACCTGGTCACAGGACGTCCAACGCTACGTTTGCCGATTCGCGGTCTCCACTCTAGGACAAGTCTACCCCAACGGTTATGAGTCCTGCGGCAGATAATGACCAGCCCACTGCCACTTCAGCTTGCTAATCCGTGGAGCTATGTAGATCACTTTAGTTCTCTGGCGAATTACTTCGTTCCGGATTCGATCCCGCAGAGAAATACCGAGCATAGCTCTCTCTATAGCTCGCTGAGCGACTTTAAATGGGTGGACCAGTCGGACTGTGAGTGTCCACGTCTCGGCTCCGTATGTCATCACAGGTAGGACGCACTGGTTAAAGACTTTTGTCTTTAGACACTGCAGTATAGGCGACGAGAAGACTCGACGGAGTTTTCCGAATGGCTGCCCAGAGCAGCTGAATTCTTCTCTGGATTTCCTTCTCGAAGTTATGTTTGCCTAGTTGGAGCGTCTGCCCTAGGTAAACATACTTAGTGACAATAGAATGGTATTGTTCAAACTCTGTGGTGCATCTTGGTGGTCGGAGTCGTCCATGGGCCAAGGGTTAACAACAAACCTTGTGCGGAGGGGTTCCGCATTAAACAGTCAGCACACCAAGCATGGACTGAAGCACACGCATGTCAAGATCAGAATACAATCAGCGTATCAGTATTGAAGAATAGTAGAAAAAGAAGATAAAATTAGTGGATCCGTGAGCTGTAGAACTTCATCATCTTCGACCGCATCATCACTTAACATCGGGTGAGATAGTGATCAAGAGCTTACCTATCTATATAGATATATAAATAAATTAATAATAAATAAATAAAAAATAAATATATAAAATGAACCCCTATTTCTCCTAGTCACGCTATAACTTGAGAACGGATAGACCGATTTCACTAAATTCAGTCGTTCCAGCAAGAAGGTCATGGCTCAGGCCCGAGCAGAAAACCACCAGGAAGTTGAGCATTTTGGTCTCTGGCCAAAGCTACCAAGGCAATTTTCGTATTATGCAAAATTTGTATTATGCAGCTGATAGACGGACCATCAGTTCCATTCGGGATATGATTTGTACTGCAATTAGTCTGCGCTTTATTTATTTATTGTGTTTCATTATTTCACAATTTTTTGGATAAAAATTGTCTGGAGTACTGAAACATACACTGGGTTGCGGGTGGGTGCACGTAATAGTACGGTTGGCAACTTTACATTAATCAGTGGAATTAAACATGTGTCTTAAGTGTGACGTTCGACGTCTAGATGAAAGCTGAATGGCTTTCTTTTTTTTTTTGTAAATTCAAAGCAATAAGTCATGTTTCTGTTATATCTAATAATTATTGAATTTGATCTATTTAATGTTATTTGACGTGTGTAAGTGCAAATTTTTAATTTGCCCGTATACTGAATAAATGCTTTGACTTTGAATTTCTGTCAGACCTCCCAGCCTACTTAGCGAAGGCTGGATGAAAAAGAAAAGCCAGTATCATCAGTGACCTTTTTGAACAATCAACAATTTGATTGCATCTTCGCTTAACATCAGGTGAGATAGTGTTCAATGCTTACCTATCTAGTATAGAAAATAAAAAAAAACTTGATGCTTGACATAAGGATATAGAGGCAGCGTTTCTCCTAGATAGTGGTAAGCTACTTTTTGGTAGCAAGTCAGGCAGAACTTTTTTTTTTAAAATATCTTACAGGCTAGCATTTGACCACTATCTCACCTGTTGGTAAGTGATGATGTGGTCAAAGATGGTAAGCACGCTAGGCCTAGCATGGGAACATCCATATAATGTACTTCTAACACATATGCATCCATGCTAGGATTTGTACAAGCAACCTCTTGCTAATAAATCAATCTATCCTTTAGGCTATCAATGAGGTTCTCATGTATTTGTCACTATTAATTAATTTATCAGTAATATTATAAAGGGCTATGTATTTATCACTTATGCTAAATAGGTAATGTTTGTAAATTTGTATTAACTAATACAGCGCTTCCCAAACTGTGCGTCGGGATGCCCTGGGGCGTCGCAGTGATATCCCAGGGGTGTCATGTTTTGATGTGACCGACACAAGTGAGTGCTGAGCACATTTTGTTATCGTGACACACTAGTTGGGGACTAACTGTTTGAATGTTGGAGCTCTACAATGCTCAGTTTTTCATGAATATATTTTTTTTAAACCTATTTGGCTAGCATTTGACCACTATCTCACCTCTAGGTGAGTGATGTACATATTGTGCCATCAGCACTGCAGTATTTTTATATAATTTAAAAAATTCAAATTCTCAAGGGCATCACAGTGCATATAAGTTTGGGAAGCCCTGAACTAATACATTTTATGCATTGCTTATGAGGCATGTTGTACATAGAAAAACTTTATGGAACACCGTAAATAAAAGAAATGAACATTATCTAGATTATAAAATTAGTGTAGGTACTTACTTTATTCAAAGAACATGCTTTGGTAAGCATTGTAGTTGTTTTGTAGACTTACAATAAAACTTTCAGTAAGTTTTAATTACTAAAACTGAGCTAAAAATGTATGTAACTCTAAATTGGAACCTCTTAAATTTTAATGAAGGTAGGTAGGTTAAAATTGTATGAATCCTAATAAGGAACTACCCTATAAGGCTGCCCTTTGACTAACTACCCTGATCTACAATAATTAAATTTAACAAGAAACACAAGTAAAGGAAATACTCTGAAAACCATCCAGTTGTTAAGGTAAGGCAAGAGAGAAGAGAAAGTGGGTTAAATTAATAAAACTGAACTAAAATGTATGTAAGTTCTAAATTCAAAACCCTTTTTTTTTATTGGAGGTAGGCTACTTAAGCCTACCTCCAATAAAAAAAAGGGTCCTATCTTTAATGTATAAATGGAACTAAATTTATTATTTTGCTGATTGTAGATCAAAAATGCAAGTTTTTTAAATCAAATAATGGTGAGTAACTATGAAATAATAGAAAGCCTGTTTATTATGTTTAGTGTGTCAGTAAATAAAATCGTAGGAAACATCATAATTGCCTTTAATTTGCAATCATTTAAAGTAAAATGTAGGTATAATGTTGTACATACCCTACCATATTATTAATATTTCTTATTATTAACCTACCTAAAGCTTATTATGTTATATTCGATATATTTTTGTTTAATTTACAAATTGAGGGTAAATTGAATGCTAAATGTATTTCCATGATTATCTAGGATATAGAATAGGCTTCAATATTTCTATTTTCTACCCACATCATGTCCTTGGAATTTTGATGCGCGCGCATCTTTTGCTGGCACCCTCTATTTTGAAATATTTTGGGAATTTTACTAAATTTAATTGATTCAACAGTATTATAATATCAATTTCACTTACAGAGGCCATTCTAAAGTGTCTACAATGCTTACGAGTATTTTAGTACTATTACATATCGCAAACAAAATGGTGGTACACCTACCTGCAAAATCGCGTTTTCTATTTGTTCAACATCATCATCATCTTTTCTCACTTCAATTTTTGCTTTTCTACTCTTTTTCCGACGTGGAGACATCGTTAGGACACTTAAAAATCACACATCACAGACTTAATCATACATTAAATATTTCAATTTGATGAAGGTACACGAGAAACACAAAATTACACCAACCAATCATTCAAAAAGTGGGGTAAAAAAAAACATTTATCGCCACTCGGCGATTCAGTCGCATGACACACAAAACCAGCTGTTTTCAATGCAAGCCTAAATTTTGACATTTCAATCGGATCTCTCTATCTAACTCATTGAGAAATGTGCGGTAGTAATAGCTTGACAGTTGCAGACGCGACAATTTGAATTTGGTAGGGTAGCACTTGCCAAGCGGGTAGTCCGGAGGTCGCGTTCAAAAATGACAGAATTCATTTTAATCTTGTTCGCAGTTTTATCTGACGGAATGTTGCTTGTATTTGTATTTCATTTTTAAGTATTTGTATGATACTCGTATATCGAGGTACGGTACGATAGTACATACTAAATACAACTTAGTACTTCTATATATATATATTTATGAATTGTAGTTACGTAGTATTTATATTCTCTTTGGGTACAGCGCTTCATGTATATATCTTTATTTAATAACGTAGAGGGAAAATTAATTTTAATATACTCTGTCTACGTTATTTAATTAACGGTACCATAGACAGATCAAACAGACACCTGGGCCCCTAGACAAATTCCAATTTCCTGTTTGCCTTCACGCTAACGCATGTTCAAAATGTATGAAAATTACATTTTTGTTGTGGAAACATAAATGTCAATCCATACATTTTGAACTTCTAGGGGCTCTCTTGTCTAGGGGCCCAGGGCCCCTAGACAAAAGCCAATTTCCTGTTTGCCTTCACGCTAACGCTTGTTCAAAATGTATGGGATGACATTTATGTTTCCGCAACAAAAATTTCATTCCCATACATTTTGAACTTGCGTTAGCGTGAAGGCTAACAGGAAATTGGCTTTTGTCTAGGGGCCCTGGGCCGGTAGTCTCTACATGCTGTGTGTGAGTGTTGGATCGAAAACAATAAACCCTACCCAATGCTGAAATACTACAACGCTGCCCATACAAAACATTGCATTAATCAAAACGGTGGTATTATTATTTATTCAAAATCAAATATGGAAGTTCTTATTGAAGAACCCGAAATCAAAGATGGAAACTGCTTAATAATAAAAATCGGTTCTAATATTGCTATAGTCGCACTGTACCGATCTCCTTCTTTTGCCAACATAGAACCATTTTTGCAATCATTAGACACAATTCTTACATCGATCAAAAAATATCAAACTGTATCTGTTTTAGGTGACCTAAATATCGACATACACCCTAAAGGTACCGATAAAAAATCGTCTGCTTATTTGGAAACTCTGGCGTGTCATGGATTAATGCCCACACATTATATCCCAACCAGAGGCGATCGGTGCCTTGACCACTCCTTATTAAAGAGTAAACTAAAATGTAAGACCTTTGTACTCAATACTTTGATCACAGACCATCTTCCTATTATTTTGAATATACGTAATAAAAAATCCTTTGCCGTTCAACCTAAAAAGTTCATACCTAAAACTAATTTTCTAGAAGTAACTCGACAAATTAAATGTTTTAATTTCAAGGACCTATTGAAGACAACAGACGTTAACATGACCACTGAAATTTTAATGAACTGGCTTACGAACGTTATCAAAATTAACACACGCATTCTCAAAATTCCACACAACCAGCAAATAATTAAACCATGGATAACACCAGGTATATTACGCTGCATTCGTACCAGGGACAGAATGCACCTTCGCCATAAGCAAACTCCAGATAACGAAACACTTAAAATAACATACAGAAGATATAGGAACTTTTGTACCAATTTGATAAAAAAACTAAAAATAGACTACAATAAAACGGAACTTGAAAAACACAAAGGCAACCTAAAGAAAACATGGTAGACTATCAGAAAAGTAACCAGTACAGTAAAGGTAAAAAGTAATAACGAAACGCTACTTAAGATTAAGGAAAACCCCAACCAATCAATTAACTATGTTAACAACTATTTTTGCAACGTAGGAAAAACATTAGCGTCCACGATCATGAGAAACTCCTTAGATAAAGATTATCCTACGCCTAAAATACTGTCTCAGCCAAATTCAATAGGTTTACTAGAAACTAACGAATTTGAAGTGCATGCTATAATTAAAAATCTAAAAAATAGTTGCTCAGCAGGTTTTGATGGAGTTTCTTCAAGGGTAATTAAAGAATCAGCTCCAGCACTTGTTCCTATAATTACACACATCTGTAACCTAATTTTGTCTTCGGGTATCTTCCCACATTTGTTTAAAACATCAATAATTACACCTATTCATAAAAGTGGTAACAGAGATAGTGTCGGAAACTATAGACCTATATCAATCTTACCTTGTATTTCCAAAATTCTTGAAAAGATTATTAATAGACGCTTAACTTCATATTTGGAAAAATACAATATCCTTTCATCCGCTCAATTTGGCTTCAGAACTGGAAAATCTACTCAAAATGCTGTCTCGGAACTTACAAAATATATAGTTAATGAAATCGATAACAAAAACAAAGTCATAGGAGTATTTCTGGACCTAGCAAAAGCCTTCGACACTGTCTCTGTTCCACTACTGATTAAGAAGTTAGAAGTAAATGGTATACGCGGTCAAACATTGTGTCTCTTAGCGAACTACCTACAAAACCGAACTCAGAGGACTAAAATAGGTGAGATAGTTAGTGAAGATGAATCGATTAGCTATGGAGTTCCCCAAGGCAGTGTTTTGGGCCCTAGCCTATTCTTGGTTTATATTAACGACCTGTGCAACCTGAATCTCCAAAATGGTAGAATATTCGCCTATGCGGATGATATAGCGCTAATTTTTATAGGTAAAAACTGGGAAGAGGTGAAAAACTATGCTGAACGGGCACTCGGCATTGTAACTAACTGGTTAAGTGATAATTTGCTTTCTCTTAACGTTGAGAAAACCAAATTTGTCACATTTACAAACTCTTATATTAGAATTTCCTCCATGAATCTCAAGATACACGGTGATTGTGCCGACACAAGCAAGTGTAGCTGTCCAAGCCTGCAGCGCGAATCAAGTGTGAGGTATTTGGGGGTAATTCTAGATTCTAGATTAACCTGGAAACCTCACATTGAAGCGCTCTGCAGTAAGGTTCGTAAATTAATATATTTATTCAAAAGTTTACGGGATGTTGCTGATCGGCCATTGGTAATTAGTGTATATGAAAGCCTTTGTAGATCCCTTCTCACCTATTGTATCACGTCTTGGGGCGGAGCATACGGTACACATATGTTACAACTTGAACGTGCTCAACGTGCTCTTCTAAAAGTAGCAACTTGTAGGCCTATGAGATTTCCCACTACAGAACTATACAAAGATTGCGGAGTTCTCACAGTACGGCAAATATATATTCTATGTCTCATTTTAGTACAACGCAAAAACGTGACCCACAATGAAAAATCAAACATTTTAACGAAAAGAAGAAAGGACAGAGTTTTTGCCCAGTCAAATACCAACACAAGATCTGCTCAACGACAGGAGTCATTTCTTGCTCCTTTTGTTTTTAATAAGACGTGTTGAGACGGCGTAAAAGTTGTAAAAAATTTAATCTTGCTATCAGGTAAAGAAATCAATCAGGTTGATAAATGGCTTAAAAGCCTACACTATGAAGATACTGAGAATATACTACACTTTATGAAATAGCCAATTTCGTAAATAACCTAACACAACACATACACGTGCACACACACACACACACACACACACACACGCGCACACACACACACACACATACACGCACGCGCACACACACACACACACACACACACACACATACACGCCCGCGCACACACACACACACACACACACACACACACCCGCGCACTCTATTAAGATTTAGTAATAAATATAAATTTCATTCAATAATAATTAATATAATATAATAAATATCTTAATGAGTTACTTACCTCTAAATATATATATATATATATATATATATATATATATATATATATATATATATTTTCTTTCTGCACTCCGTATGGCTTTAATGTACACCTGGAAGGTTTATGCAGATCTCTACGACACAAGATATATTCTTAGTGTAGGATCTGCACGTCATCTGATTATGCTATGTAAGCCAAGATAAACAATGTCTTTTAAAGCAATTAAGACAACCATAGTGACATATTCTTAAGCAATTTAGTTTAATTAGAGAGTAAGTACTGTATTTCTAATTGAATTTGTATGCCTAATTATTTTGTATTTACATAACCTACTATTTGTGGAATAAATAAATGATTATGATTATGATTATGCATAGCGATGAATTTTGAGCGAAAATCGTCGATATGAAAAGAGATGTAGATAACAACTGTGTAGCTGCATCTCATTCTAGCAGACATTTGCGATGACAAGACGCATCGCTATCAATGTAGAGACTTCCACCCCTGACACCGTCGAGTCGAAACTACTCGAGACTCGAGCATTTATATGACTCGAGAGTACTCTCGGTGTTCCGTGGTCGCGCTCATCTCTTTTGAACGTACTTCTTCCTTGCAAGCAAGGCTATAAGGAATATACAGCTATACCGAATGTATTATATATGTATGTATTATATACTTTATCTGACATACATTATTTTATTTAAGCCACAAGGTGTACGAAGTAACTAAGATAATATAAAACTAAGTAATAAGATAACATAGTTGCTTTTTATTCTTCGATTTAAATACTTGAATTATACTGTTAGCTAAAAAAATATCACATTGTTTTGCATTTACTGCCTTCCTTGCCAAGATTTAAGTTTAGCCAAGTAAGATCCTTTTAATTTCGCGCATCGTGGCCGTTTTAACAATTTTTTTTTGCGCTTGTGTCAGGGCCCGGTGGTGTAAGTGGGAAAACGGTCGGCTTTGATGCCAGAGGTACTGCGTTCAATCCCCGCCGTGCACCAATGGATTTTTCTATCGAAAAATGTATGTGCGCTTTTCACAGTGGCCCTCCGGTGAAGGAAAACAACGTTAGGAAACCAACAGCCCCCGCATGCTGGTAGGACACTATCTAGTGTCCGCCTGGACAGCTACCACCCTCAAGTATTTGTACTGTTCATTATTCTGTGCTTAGAGTTAGGAAATCTGTCGTCAAACATAGAATGTGTTCCAGTAGCTATCCTTGCGAGCCAGTTCCCATTCTAGGCCTAACGTGCTTACCATTTTCGACTACATCATCACTTACCAACAGGTGACATTGTGGTCAAACGCTAGCTTCTTACAATACAATACAAAAACTCTTTATTGATCACCAAAGAAATTACAAATTGTACATACTATGTGATGAAAGACAGTAGAATAATAAGGCAATACAATCGGCGGTCTTATTGCATCAAGCAATTTCTTCCAGACAACCTTGGCATGGAAAAGAAGAATACAAACAAAAATTGGGCGTACAATACAAATTAATGATGTCAGAAAAAAAAAATATATATAATAATAATACACAAAATAGACTACTTCTTCTTCTTCGACAGCTTCTTCTTCTTCTTCTTATGGCTTTTAAACGCTGCTTGGCGTTTTTCTGCCAGTGTCAAAAGTATGGCCAGTGTACAGTATAACTTATAAGTACGCTAGCTTATAAGATACAAATGAAAAAAAAAGTCTGGGCACTCCTGCAGGTGACAGTGACAATAACAAAAAATTAAGAATATGTCATTTCATTGTTTCTATCGTGATGTCACTGTCAATTATCAATATTTATTTGCATCCGTTTTGAATCTGTCTATCCAAGTATCATCTATCTAAAGTATCTAACACTAACCTCAAAATGAAATTTTGAATGTGAATGTATTTGTATTTTATTTAAGCAATTGCCAATAAAAATACATAGGAATGAGTATTTTCATCAGACGCTGTGGGCCTGGGGGCTTTGCCCCTGCATATAACGTTAAAATCTGGCGTTTCAACTCTACAACTGCTGATCCAAAGTTGAAAAAAGATGAAGAAGAGGAAGAATTTAGAGTGCTTGATATTATGAAGACTAGAACGAAACAACAGCGGAGAATCGCTCGCAGAACCGATATACAGCCGGATAGAGCTGATAGGATGCCAGCCGACCAGGTAATTTTCCTTAATAACCTAGCGAAACAACATTTGATTGCCCGATTTATTGCATAAAGACATACATTTTTCTTGGTATTCTGATACCCGACTTTGTTAAAGACTAGTCTAGGCGGCTCTTTATCTAACTAATAACTGTTTGAGGCCTGCCTTTGCCTTTAGTAAAGAAAATAGATTAGTTTACTTTAAGTTGTTGTAGATTTTAGAAGAATCTAAAATCTTAATAATAAACGACCTGGGGAATCATCTAGAGAGTAAATAAAAGCTTATTTAATCATATTTACTGCAGCTATATGTTTTACTTTACTTGGTGCGCGGGCTATTTTCCGCAACTAGGCCGTGTGTCGGCCCTTTTTGCGTAACTAAAACTTCTATGTTACATTATTTAAAATGTTCACATAGAATACTTTATAATCAATATATATATATAAGAACGGGCTCACCTATCCCAATCAAATGCTTAGGCTTTGTTCGGACTATTTAGTAGATGGTTTTTGTGAAGTTTGCACAAAATCGGTCGAGCGGTTCTTCATTTATCACATTTCACGAGGACTCAACGCGGGCTAAGCCGCGGGGTGCATCTAGTCGAATACTATAAGAATCTTTGTCCTGACGTACAGACTGACTGACTGACAGAGAACGCACAGCCTAAACCGCCAATATTGGTCATAGAGACTTGAAATTTGGAGTGTATATTTGTCTTAGTACGTAAGGGTGTACGTACTAATAAAGGATTTTCCAAAATTCACCCCTTAAGGGGATGAAACGGCGGTTCACAGTTTGTACGGAGAAACAAGATTAGATACTCTATTCTATCCGAAACTTCACACAAGTGCTTCAGTAAAAAAATATGTAAATATGTGTTTCAGATTTTTTTGAAATTTTACCCCTAAGAGGGTGAAATGGGGTAACAAAGTGTGATAATAAATATTGTTTCAGATTGCGCTGAAATTTGGCATGCAGATAGTTATTACGATGTTAGTTACCTCTGAGAAAGGATTTTCCAAAATTCTCCCCTAAGGGGGATGAAACGTGGGTTCAAAATTTGTATCGAGAAACAAGATTAGATAGTCTTTTATATTCGAAACTTAACACAAGTACTTAAGTAAATACGTGTTTCAGGCTCTTTTAAAATTCCACCCCTAAAAGGGTAACAAAGTCTGAATTCAATATTGTATCAGATAGCGCTGAAATTTGGCATGCAGATAGTTATTTTGACATAGGTATCCGCAAAGAAAGAATTTTTAAAAATTCACTCTTCAAGGGGATGAAGCGGGGGTTCAAAGTTTGGATAGTCATTTTATTCAACGTTTCACACAAGTACTTCTGTAAATAAATAAGTAAATACGAGTTTCAGACTTTTTCAAAATACCACCCTAAGAGGATAAACTGGGGCAACAAAGTCTAAAAATCAATATTGTTTCGGATTGTGCTGAAATTTAGAATGCAGATAGTTATTATGACGTAGGTATACGCTCAGAAAGGATTTTTTAAAAATTACTAAAATTACTAATTAATACTGAACGGGGATTCAAAGTTTGTATGGCGAAACAAGATGAGATAAAGTATGTGTTGTAGGATTTTTAGAAATGGGGTAGGTAGCAAAGTCTGAAAATTTGGGTTGGTTGGTTTTATAAATATGAATACCGAATTGCCTTAGTCACGCGATAACATGAAAACGGATGAACCGATTTGGCTAATTCTTATTTGATGTCTTTAATGATAGAATCGTTTTTACAAAAGAAAAGTTTTAAGTAAACAAAAAAATGTTTTTAACACGGGCGAAGCCGCGGGGCACTTCTAGTACTTTATAATACTGTATTTTATCAATGGACATTTTCTGTATATATTTTCACAATACTGATTGACACAGATTTATTACATTCAAAATGTAAACTCCAGAATCAACCAGCCAGTGTTATGTATTGCCACCAAGCCACTAACAGTTGTTATCTCTATTGTACATTGTATGGCAAATAGCAAGTTTGAAGTGTCTAACGCCAAATGTCTGGATATACTTATCAGATCTTAATAAAATTATAGTAGAACCACCTTAGAAATGCACCCTATCTATATCTGCCATCGGTAACTACAAGGAACAGGCCCCTTAATTTCCTTAATTTTCTTTTTACGTAGATGCCCTTAAACATGTACCTAGCTTTATCTATTTTCAATCAATCATATTACACGTATTTTATTTAACAAAACAAATAACTTCACCTAACTATTTATTATTGCTCTCAAAATCTTGTAACCCAAACATTGTCTTCTAATGCTGAGCCCAAATCTACAAATCTATGAATCTTTCAGTAGGTATCCACTGTTCTATTCATTTCGAATAAGCATCTATATCACTCATAGGTACACACATACTCTCTCTCTCAGTCGCGTTTGTTCTTATTAACAACAACAACACATACACACAAACACACATGCGCACGCACACACACGCACGCGTACACACACATACACACACACATACACACACACATACACACACACATACACACACACACACACACACACACACACACACACACACACACACACACACACACACACACACGCACACACAATACCTCTTTTAAACTTACTATTGGGATTGTTATACTTCAGTTGTTTTGTAGAAGTTTTATAATCTGTCTTAATTTTGTATAATTTACTATTTTATTGCCTTTTTACTAAACGATCATATCATACTGTTATTCTTGTACTATATTTAGCTACTGCTGCAATATAATGTAAAATAATGATCACTGCAGGAAGAGTGAATCTCACAACACAGGGCTTCCTAGTGTGAGATTCAAAGCGCACAAGCTTTGTTTTAGTATATAAGCAATTACGAAACTCTGTTTTAATGTGCTAAAGTGCAAATAAATATTATATTATTATATTATATTATATGAAAAAGAATAATTAAAATCAGTTGACAATTGGCGGAGTAATTGTGTAACAACTACCCTTTGAATAACAAAATAATTATACAAATCAGTCTACTCTAATTCTAATTGGTGATGGGGGCGATAAGACCTGCACTGATGTCCCGCTTGGGGTGTATTGTGCATTTCCCCCTGTCAGCAATCACCCAAGCCACCCCAGCTCCTTAATGAAGTGGCTTCGGGTCGCTGGCATAATGCTTCCAGTGATGAGGGTGTTATTATTATAGATGTTGATGATGAAAGCTGTGGATGAGTTTGTGTGCCTGATGGTGCTGGCAGTGCTAAGGCAGATAGCAATGATGATGATGATGATAGTAATGGTGATACTATTAATACTTGTTGTGGTTGCCGCGGCTGGTGTTCTTCATCTGTGAATCAGTCTACTCTTTAACCGATGTAAAAATGTAAAGTAACATACAAATGAAAGCTGTAACAGTGTCTAACCAACATAATTTTTATTTTATTTCGTATACACTAGTGTTTTACCACTATCTCACCTGTTGGTAAGTGATGACGCGGTAAACATCTAATGTGTTCCGGCAGCTACCCTAGAGAGTAGAGATGTTATGGAGTTCCAGCTTCAGTTCCGATATACCGATACTTTAGGTTGATTTCACACTTCTGGTTCCGGCTTCGGTTCCGATTGATTTGAAGAGGAGGTTGTACCAAATAATTGTAGCATTGTTTTATTCATTTATCTGACCCAGCCTTAACATAGTTCTCATTTGTCCCCCACACTCACTGGTTTACCTCCGGTTCCAATTTCGGTTCCGGTTCCAGTTCGGATTTTGGTTCTGTTAAAATAAATGTCCAAATATCCTGACCGTTCTCCCAATGCACTACTTATAAATATATCAACAGCATCAATATTATAAATGCAAAAGTCAGTTTGTTTGTTTGGGACATCTTCACAGTCAAACGGCTGGACCGATTTAGCTTAAATTTTGCACAAGGATAGCCAGTACTATGTACTGGACTATAGGATACTTTTTAACGCGAGCAAAGCCACGGGACACAGCAAGTATGAACTGATTAACTTGTGTCGCCTTGTAGCTGCACCCATTTAAAATTATTATACACTAGTTCTATTCTGCCGTATTAGCGTATAGCTAATATGGCAGTGCAAAATGTTTGCCAAATCAGCAAAATTTAAATTATCATCATTATCAACAGCCAGTATTCGTGCACTGCTGGACATAGGCCTATCGTATTGCATGCCACTGAGCTCAATCTGAAATTTAAATAAAACTGCTAAATTGTGAATCTCACAAACAAACAAACTGACTTACGCATTAATATTAACCACCGATGCAAAGACAGGGTTTTACAAGTTTGATATTTGTATCTGTGTGTTGTGTCTCTATGTGATATCGCCCAAACGGATAAACCGATGTTTATTTAGTTTCTATTCTTTGATAGGTATCTTAATCGAGAGTGTTCTTATCTTTGATTCATGAAAATCCTTTCAGCCATTTTTAAACTGAGCTTTTTTCTAGTTCTATATTTGATCAATTTTGTATGCTCTTACTTTAATGATATTGTAAGAACGTAGTACCATTGACCTGATGCTGGGACATCTCCTGGAACCTGCAGGGTACTCTATTCCTCACCAACTTACAGCAGAGATGTCGAATTTGGGTTCTTTGGAGTGGTCTCAGTGAACAGATTTAAAATTTAAAAATATTACAGTAGGGCCTCGATAATCCATACGCCCAAAATATATACCCTGTTTGGATGTAGGCAGATTATAGTATGAAGACATTTTAAAGGACATTCTCTTCAATGTTGAAGCCATGTCAAAACGCACGAACACGTTGGTAGATTTTGCACAACAAAATGACGGAATGGCGCGCGGAGCGTTCAAGTACGATCCGTCGTCCAAAAATTTAATTCGGCACTAATATACGAGTGTGGCATAGCTAGTTATCTTGGAAACGGCAGACGCGCGGGGGTGGGGGTCGTTCAGATTATAGAGGCATTCGCATTTGCTTGGGTTCGGATTATCGAGGCCCTACTGTATATTAGTTTATGATTGCGGATAAACATGTAACACTTATTTATATAATCAATTGTCTAAACGAACAAAACGCATTATTTTCAGAACTGGGGCAACGTCTGGCCAGGTCCAAAGTCGTTCCATCCGTCATCAGTACCCCTACCAATACGCCAGGGCTACGTTCCTCGAGGGCAAGCACCACCAAGCAAAAAAGCTAACGCTGAATTGATGAAAATACCTAATTTCCTCCATTTGACTCCACCTGTAATCAAACGCCAATGCGAAGCTCTAAAACAGTTCTGTACGGAATGGCCGAAGCTTTTAAACTCTGAAGAGGCGATTGAAAAACATTATCCTGTTGAGATCATTACTTCCGATTACTGCCATGCCAGCCCCTCTATAAGAAACCCATTAGCCAGAATCGTTACTCTACGTATCAAGATTTCATCGCTAAACCTAAACAAACATGCTCAAGACAAATTCTTGAGACTTGTCGGTGATCGTTATGATAAAGAAACAGATTTGGTGACAATAACTGCAGATCGTTGCCCAATACGTATGCAGAATCAAGATTATGTTAATTATTTGCTAACGGCTTGCTATCACGAAGCATGGAATTTGGAAGAATGGGAGAAGGATAAGACGGAGGAAGATATGGAGTATTACGAATGGAATAACAATGCTTCGAAGAAAGCGTTAATCGATTGGCATTTCAGATCTACGGGTGAATCGAAGACGTTAACTCCTGATGAGTATAAATCCTTTGATGAAAGCACCATTCCTAATTCGTCGGAGTATAAAAAAGCAGTGTCAAGTATTTTTAATGACGGGGAAAGTAGTGATACGTTGAAACAGTACGGAACAGTGGTTAGAAAGTTGCTCGGATTGCCGCAGAAAGCTTTGTAGATGTTATTATTAAATGTAATATAGTGTGTAGTTTGGGTTTTATTTTTAACCGACTTCACAAAAAAGGAGAAGATTCTCAATTCGTAGGAACCTTTTTTTAACCGACTTCAAAAAAGAGAGGAGGTTTCTCAATTCGACCGTATATATATTTTTTTAATGTTTGTTTGGGGATAACTTCGTCATTTATGCACCGATTTTGATTATTCTTTTTTTGTTCGAAAGGAGATATCCCAAGTGTGGTACCATGGTAATTTTATCGAGGTCTGGTAAGTATCTCCAGAGATATTGAGATAAACATCTCAAAATTGGTACTGAAAATGAACATTGAAGTCGGTTCTTTTTTAGTTTTTAAACGATATTATTTTATGTATGTTCACCGATTGCTCGAAGATGCTTGAACCGATTTGGAAAATTCTTTGTTTGTTTCAAAGGGTACATACCCTTCACAGGTGGTCCCATTTAAATTTTAACGAAATCGGCCGAGCCGTTTGTAATATATCAACATTTGTATTACGACGCATTTACTTATCTCGACGACTTACTACTAACTACTTGCACAGATTATGTAATAGTCACTACGCCTACTGGCTACTTTGACTAGCGCAACGTTTGAAGTCGGTTCTTTTAGTTTTTTAAACGATCTTAAATTATTTGAATCTCATTTTTAATAATTTAAGATCGTTTAAACAACAATAAGAACCGACTTTAAATGCTGCTTACTCATTTTTAGTACCTAGTTTGAGGCGTTTTTCTCCATATCTCTGGAGATACTGATCATATCTCGATGTAATTGAAATGGGACCTGGGAAGTATATCCTTCCAAACAACAAAACGAATTTTCTAAATCTGTCCGGGCATATATGAGTAATTGATGAACATACATAAAAACAGACAGACAACAAAGAGGTTCTAAAAGACTTCCTTTTTAATCGACTTCGAAAAAAGGAGGAGGTTTCGCAATTCAACCATACATATTTTTTATGTGTGTTCAGCGATAACTTCGTTGTTTATGAACCGATTTTGATGATTATTTTTTTGTTGGAAAGAAGATATATGGGATAACTGATAAAAGGGAGAAGGTTCTTAATTCGTCTGTATGTTGTTTAGGTATATTATGGTAGTAGGGTACATAGCCGAGTGACGTCATATAGAGTTTACACTGTATTTACCGCCAAGGAGCGGGACTCCCTGCCCGTGTCTATGTTTCCGATTGGATACAATTTTACACAGACCTGCTACATATTAAACTCGATTGCATACACCGGCCCCCATGAGACCGACCTTAAACGGAGTTTATCCCTTTCTTTTGTATGGACAACTTATAGTTGTTAGACAAGGACACAGTCCCACCCTGGTGTCTCAATTGGGCCGTTTTGTTCTACAAAGCAATTACAACCTTATCGTTAAAGCATACGAATTAAATTGAATTTGTCAAAACATCTGCAGTGCACCATCCTTTTTATTACATCTATGCAATTTTATATTTCACGAAGAATAGATTTAACATTAGGATGTTCAGAAAAAATCACAGTCCTTATATTTTGACATATTTATGACATGTGAAACACAGAGTACCTTATATAATACTCGAAAATGTGAAAATTTATGATTTTACACTATAAAAAAAATAAATTATTGTTATTTAAGGTTATAATAGGTACTTTATGCGATGTGCACCTAGGTACTTGTAATAATCTTAGGATGATATACTTATCTTCCATTAGGAAGATTATTCTAAAATGGAAGATAAGTATATCTTCCATTAGGAAGATTATTAATAGCAACAACCCGAGCCATCCTAGCTTCTTTATAAAGCTAAGGCATGCCTAGCTGGGTTTATTTAATGCCAGCAAACCCAGCTCCCAGTGTTGAAGATGTTGATGATGTCATAGTAAATTACATATTAGATAGTTAAGATAGTTTAATAAACTGGCCAAGTGCAAGTCGAACTCGCACTCGCAGGGTTCCGTACCACACCACTATTTTATAAGATCGAGCAAAAAATACCACTATCATTTTTCGCCAGCAAAAAATAATACTTAATAAACATTTTATTTCTTATAACGCCATCTAACGTCTAACAAAGGTGTTAGGGATCGACGTTTTAATATAACGCCATCTATGGGACGTTTACCTAACTAAGCGTACATAGATGGCGTGAAATGCCGAAAAAAACACGTTTCTTGTATGGGGACCCTCTATTATTTTTAACTTTATCTGTTTTTAGTATTTGTTGTTATAGCGGCAACAGAAATACATCATCTGTGAAAATTTAGACTGTCCAACTATCACGGTTCATGAGATACAGCCTGGTGACAGACGGACAGACAGACAGACAGACAGACGGACACCGGAGTCTTAGTAATAGGGTCCCGTTTTACCCTTTGGTTACGGAACCCTAAAAACTTAGACAACCGACTTCCATGCTCCGCGAGTCAATTTCAGTAGCAAGTTTGAGACGTTTATCATCATATCTCTGAAGAGGACTTATCAGATCTCGATAAAATTACAATGGGACCACCCCGGAAACGTACCCTACCGATTAAAAAAGAATCATTCGAATCGGTTCACAATTGACGGAGTAATCGCGTAAAATAAATACAAAAAAAAAACAGACGAATTGAGAACCTCCTTATTTTTGGCAGTCGGTTTAAAATAGCAGATATCTATTTTAAACTGACTTTTAAAGGCAGAAGGTTCTTAATTTTTCTGTTTTTTACGCCGTTACCCCGCCAATTGCCGCCGCTACGAGGGCGGCACTAAAAGTATCGGGAATGGAATATTTCTTTGAGTATTCAGTAGGTTAATACTCAAAGGAATATTTCCACTGTTCCTGTCATATTAAAATCTTTTTTATTGAAAACTCCTTGGTTAAATAATCGAATTCCATTTATTTATTTTAAAAAAGATTCTCGGTCTTGTCACAAGGTTTTGTCAAACTTGTTTAGTCGTTGAAAAAATGGAATTGACTCGAGAAAATTCAAGAGTGATGATTTATTATGACTTTTGAAGTGGTTTAACACAAAAGCAGTGTATTGACCAGATGATTTCTGCATTTGGTGATGAAGCCCCATCCAAAACCACAATTTTTGCTGGTTTGCTGAATTTCAACGTGGACGTGTCAAGCTCAGTGATGATCCCCGTCAAGGTCGTCCAAAAACTGCAGTCACCCAAGAAAACGTTGATGCTGTGCGTAAGCTGATTGAGGAAGATCGACATGTGACATACCGCGGAATTCAGGCAATTTTAGACATTGGCATGAGTCAAATACAAATAATCTTGCATGAACAATTAGGTGTAAAAAAGTTGTTTTCCCGATGGATACCGCATTCGCTCTGTGAAGAGCAAAATGCGGCTCGCGTTACTTGGTGCGTCAGAACTCTCGAAAGATTCCACGCGGGATCCTCAAATGCTGTATACAACATCGTATCAGGTGACGAATCCTGGATATACGCGTACGAACCCGAAACAAAAAACCAATCACGAGTTTGGGTGTTTTTCATCACCTGAAGAAGCTGTGGACGCCTACAAAACGGCCATTTTGGAAACTTTAAACTTTCGCGATTTGAACACATAGCTATAAGTAAAATATCTAACTGAAATATTTAACTGTAATATCTAACCGAAACACTCAACTGAAATATTTAACTAAAACATTCAACATAAATATCTAACTGAAATATTAAACTGAAACATTTAACTGAAAAATTTAACCGAAACAATATTTAACTGAAATAGTTGGGAGTCCGCTATGGATGTGTTGTTGAGTTGGGAGCGACGGAGCCGGCAGTCGCAGCGTCGTCGAGTGAAGGCAGCGACGCAGCAAGTCGGCGCGTGCACCAGGGACAACGACCTGCGATGCTCTGCCACCCACTGCACCCGCACGCACCACGAGCTCCACTCCCAGCCACCTGAAACACTTAACCGAACATTTAACCGAAATGTTTAACTGAAATGTTCAACTGAAATTTTAACTGAAACTTTTAACTGAAATATTTAACTGAAATATTTTACTGCATTTTTTTTACTGAAACTTTTTAACTGAAATATTTAACTGAAATATTTAACTGAAATATTTAACTAAAATATTTAACTGAAATATTTAACTGAAATATTTAACTGAAACATTTTAACTGAAATATTTAACTGAAACATTTAACTAAAATACTTAACCGAATATTTCACTGAAATATTTCACTGAAATATAGGAAATATAGGTGAGGTTGGCTGGGAGCACTGAGGTGGTATTTTGCTCCCTTACATCCCATCCCATTATTTCACAATTATTTGGATGAAATTTGTCCGAAGTACTGAAACATGCATTGGGTGTGCACGTAATAGTATGGTTGGCAACCCTACATTAACCAGGGGAATTAAACATTTTTAGGGTTCCGTACCCAAAGGGTAAAACGGGACCCTATTACTAAGACTCCGCTGTCCGTCTGTCTGTCTGTCCGTCTGTTACCAGGCTGTATCTCATGAACCGTGATAGTTACACAGTTGAAATTTTCACAGATGATGTATTTCTGTTGCTGCTATAACAACAAATACTAAAAACACAATAATGTTAAAAATAATAGAGGGTGTCCATACAAGAAACGTATTTTTTTCGGCATTGCACGCCATCTATGAACGCTTAGTTAGGTAAACGTCCCATAGATGGCGTTATATTGAAATGTCGATACCTAACTCCTTTGTTAGACGTTAGATGGCGTTATAAGAAATAAAATGTTTATTATTATTTTTTGCTGGCGAAAAATGATAGTGGTATTTTTTGCTCGATCTTATAAAATACTGTAGTGTGGTACGGAACCCTACTAGTGCGAGTCCGACTTGCACTTGGCCAGTTTATTTTTAAGTGTGATGAAAGCTGAATGCCTCATTACTTTTGTTTTGTTTTTAAATTCAAATTATGTTTTTGTTTTAATAATTATTGATATGATTTTTTCAATGTTATTTGACATGTGTAAGTGCAGATTTTTAATTTGGCCATATACTGAATAAATGCTTTGACTTTGACTTTTGAATTTATGTCCTTTCATTCTCTTCCCTCTTCCCAATAGGCGTGACGAAAGATTTTGAAATCCTCTTCCGTAATGTAGGAACACATTTACTATTCACGAAAAAACCTATATTTCGGTAATTAACTTAAGTTGAACGAAGTTTAAAGCAATTTTTCTAATATTTTTTCAATAGTGCGCGAGAACAGCTCACATGTGTCATGGCGTCGGCTGTGACGTCACGCATATGTTAATGACATACTTAACGTAGTAACTATTATATAATGTGTGACAATGAATACACATGGTTTTTATTTTTTTTTTTTTTTTTTTTTTTTTTTTTTTTTTTTTTTTTTTGGGCGGGTAGTTGGATAAATAACATCAACTCTGATAAGCTCCTATTTTAAACAGATTTTAATAATATAATACAGTGTTATTTATAGATGAAATTAATGTATTTATAAAGTTTTTAACTCAGTACCTGCTATTGTGTGTTATCTCCTCCAAGCACAACAGTTCCACCATAACTAACTTCAATTTAAAAATGGAAGCCCTCAAGGAGTCTGTTGCACAACTGTCACAAGTGTTCAACCAACGAATGGAAAGTTTCGAAAGTGAGTGTCGCAAAATTCCTGCTGCTACTGCATCTTCAAATGTGCCTTCAGATTATAATGTTTTCAAGACATTTGTTGTTGCTTCACTGCGTGCTCTGCAAGATCAGGTTGCACTTCTTGACAGGGGTGTTGACAATATTGAAATGAGAAGTCGTCGGAAGATGCTTCTCTTCCATGGTCTGACAGAAGATAAGCAGGAGAACCCAAGCTTGGTCATCACGAAAGCGATAAACAGCAAACTTAAGATAGCGACTTTCACTGATGGTGATATATCGCGTTGTCATCGAATGGGTCAGCCGAGCGATCTCCACAAGCCGAGGCCTTTACTTGTTAAGTTTCGCGACATGACAATACGCGATAAAGTCTGGACGTCGAAGACAAGCCTTAAAGGATCTGGAGTCTCGCTATCGGAGTTTTTAACTCGCCCGCGTCATGAAACTTTTATGCTGGCGCGGGAACGCTTTGGTGTGTCCAAGTGCTGGACCCGGGACGGCTTCGTGCACATCTTGGACTCCGAAGGAGCTCGGCATCGCATAAGCTGCATGAAGGAGCTAAATAACATCCCGACGCCATCGAAGACTATTGTGAAGCCGGCGACAGCACCAGCCACGACCAAAGAAGGGAGACGAGCTGCCGCAAGCAAGAAATAGGCTGCCTGTGATACTCCATAATAGTGGCTAAACATTCGCAGCGTTTCTTGATGCATAATCACTTCACGGTTTTACTTATAATTCTTTTGTTTACAAATTGTATTATAGTGACTTGAGTAGGTAGGTCGACAACTTTCTATCACAGATAAATAATCTATCTATCACTAGTTACGTTCCATACCTCAATGTATTCGATTTTCGGCATGAGTTATGTCTTTCCGTCTCTTTCGCCCCTAGCACAGACGATATAGTGATACTGCCCCTTGATAGATATATTTTTGTCGTACGAAATATATCTACCTACCTGGCAAGTTATGTTTCTTTTTTAATGGCTAAAAATTAGCTTTTTTTTTTTAATGAATTGATATGCCCGGATATGCCGTTTTTTCTGGTATTTATGCACAGACTACTATGATACTACGTATTATTTATACACTCACGCGCTGCGTAAAATGGTCGCTTTTATTTTTTTATGATTAGTTAGTTATTATTTTTTGTTGTTAATGGATAACCTAGGTCTTAAACTTATTTACGTCCTATTAAATTGACTCAATTTCAATTATGTTATATTAACTTAATTGTGATTGGTGTTTAATTATTGCAGATGTGGATGGTATACCTAGGTTTATTTATTTATTTCTTATTTAGGTAACTAATTTTTTTTTCTTTTTTATTGTGCTTGTGTTAATATTCATTATTTTTCTAACTGACACACTTCACACAACTAGCAGACTGAGTGGTTGTTTGAACTTATTTGCTTACTGATACAGTGGGTAAATTTGATACGACCAATTTGTAATTGCATTTTGTTTTTTTCTTAGTATAAATATATAGACTATATAGTATTATATTTGTATATAATATTTTATTTATTTATTATAATGTTAGATATTTTTAATACTAGTGCCGATAGTGATACCGATACCGACAATGATGACTTTGTCTCACTTCCCCCTTCAACTGTTTCTGATTCTAGTGATGATAGTTTTATTAGTATTCCGTCTCTTTCTGACTCGCTAGTATCACACTTTTTAGATGTTCCCAAGAACCTCAACGTCGTCCATATAAACGCTCAGAGTATTCCAGCCCACTTTCCCGACATGCTGGCATCTTTTGAACTTCAAACGAATATCCATGCTATTTTAGTCTCCGAATCCTGGCTCAAACCTTCCCTTTCTTCTATATCCTATCCTTTACCTGGTTTTCACCTCATACGCAATGATCGTACTGACCGAACTGGTGGTGGTGTAGCCATATACCTGCGTGCTCATATTCCTTTTTCTATTATAAGCACGTCTGCACAACCACCTCCATCAGATGCTGGTGAACACCTATTCATTGAAGTCCTTCTTTCCAGCACCAAAATCCTTCTCGGAGTCTACTATAGCCCTTCACTTCATATCAACTTTTTTTCTTCTTTTGAAAAATCACTTGAAAACTTACTCCCTCTTTATAGTCACTCCATCATTATGGGTGATTTCAACACTTGTCTCCTTAAAAAAGATTTTCGCTCTTCTACTCTTGAATCTACTATAAATTCTTGCAATCTTCATATCCTTCCACTACATGCAACTCATCATTTTCCAAATTGTATTCCCTCACTTCTAGATCTCATCCTTGTTTCTTCCACTACTCATGTTGCTAAATATGGCCAATGCTCGGCTGATGCTTTTTCGTACCATGACTTGATCTTTCTATCATACAAAGTCCGTCCTCCTAAGTCCAAGCCTAAAATTATTCTGCAGCGTAGCTTTGGTAACATGGATTTAAATCACCTTTCTACTGATGCTGAAAAAATAGATTGGACACAATTGTTCGAATCAGACTCATTAGATGATAAAATTGACTTATTCAATTCAGAACTGTTAAAACTGTATGATGCTCATGCTCCGATGCGTCCTGTAAAGATTAAGCATTTGCCGGCTCCATGGTTGACACCAGAGATTAGGCATCTGATGCACAAAAAAAATGTCGCTAAAGCTAAGTACAAAATGCGACCTAATGATCATAACAAATCCCTATACTCCCTCTCCCGAAATCACTGCAATTTGGTGTGTAGGGATGCTCAACGTCGTCATATTCATGTATCAGTTGCGAATGAAGATCCAGCAAAAGTCTGGAAATTTCTTCGATCTTTGGGTGTTGGGAAATCTAGAAATGACACTATTCCACACGATTTAGACATCGATTCTCTTAATAAACATTTCTCTTCATGCCCTAGTATTGATGGACTACATAAACAGGAAACGATTGCGCGTCTCTCAAGATTACCAGCACTCAACTTTTCTCCTTTCGAATTTTGTCAATTTTCGGATTGTGATGTTAAGAGGAGTGTACTAGCCATTGTGTCCAATGCTGTTGGAGTCGACGGTATTAGTCGCAATATGATCATCCCTATCCTTGATATCCTTCTTCCTATAATTACTCATATCCTCAACTTTTCCGTAACATCTGGTGCTTTCCCTTCGCAATGGAAGAAGGCCCAAATTATTCCTTTACCAAAGAAACCAAATCCTAAATCCTTCTCCGAATACCGTCCTATATCCATCTTACCTTTTCTATCTAAGGTTCTGGAACGACTTGTCCACAACCAATTGAATATGTTCCTTACCCGAAATGATCTCCTTAATCCGTACCAATCTGGTTTCCGTCCCGGTCATAGCACAGTTACTGCCTTAACCAAGATTACTGATGATATTCGTTCCGGTATGGAAAAAGGTCAGCTAACTGTGCTCACACTCCTTGACTTCAGTAATGCTTTTAATGCCGTTGACTTTGACATTCTCTTAGGACTTCTACGCTCTTCTAACATATCTCCAACCGTAATTGAATGGTTTCACAGTTATCTGTATGGGCGCCGACAGAGAATTCGCCTTGAAGATTCTTATTCTACATGGTGTAACACATCTGCCGGCGTACCTCAAGGCGGCGTTCTATCACCTCTTCTCTTTGCTATTTTCATAAATTCCATATCTCTTGATCTATCTTCTTCCTACCACCTATATGCAGATGATCTTCAAATTTACTCCCAATCCCCTCTTGATCTTCTACACCAAAGCATTGAAACTACAAATGATGATCTCAAACGTATTCTCAAATGGAGCAAAGCCTATGGACTTGCGGTAAATCCCAGCAAGACACAAGGGATTATAATAGGCAGTTCTCGTATGGTGGCTAAAATAGATAGGAATAGCCTTCCATCTATTATATTTGATGGGGTCGTCGTACCATACAGCAAAGAAGTAAAAAATTTAGGGTTAATCATAGACGAATCTTTGACTTGGGGCCCGCAAATAGCAGCTGTGAGTCGCAAAATTTTTGCATCCGCCAGCTCGTTGAAGCGTCTCAGGAACTTTCTGCCTACCGCTACCAAAGCTACGCTTGCACAATCTCTATTGCTGCCAATTTTAGATTATTCAGATGCCTGCTATCCCAATCTTACTGCGGACCAGTTCAACAAACTTGAGCGACTCCAAAATTTCGCTATTAGGTTCATATTTGGCTTACGCAAATATGACCACGTTTCCAACTTCCGTCATAAGCTTAAGTGGCTCCCCATTCGCCTCCGCCGGAATACTCACATCCTTTCCCTCCTTTACAGCATTCTTTTCAACCCCTCATCCCCGCGTTACCTTAAAGAACGTTTTCATTTCCTATGTTCCAATCATTTCCTGTCGTTGAGGTCATCTGAAACCTTGGAGTTAGAAGTGCCTTCTCACACTACAGTCTTCTATGACTCCTCCTTCACTGTACAAGCAATTCGACTCTGGAACAACCTACCTGTCACGATTCGCCATGCTCCCTCATTGTATACTTTTAGGGAAAAAGTTAAAAAATTGTACTTATCTCAAACTGATATTGAAGATATTTAAGCTTTCTTGTGTATCATTAATTGTATTGGTATATGTATAGTCGTAGTATATATATGTGTATATATATATATGGTTATGGTATGTTTGTATATATTTGTATGTATTGTGACTGTATTATATATTTTTATATATATATAGTGCTTGTATATCGTAAGTATGTTTATGTATATTAGTGTTACATGTAGGTATATGTTTCGTTTCATAACTTAAAATATTAGTTTAATGTAGTGTTTTTGATTAGTTTAATTCTTAAATGTACAACTCAGCCCTTGACATGTTCGTACTCTCCACTCCATCCGTAGGTTGTCTGGTAGAGATCGCTTTAAGCGATAAGACCGCCCATTGTACTAGTTTTAGAACCTTTATATTGTTATCTTTATATTTTGTACAATAAAGAGTTGTCATTCATTCATTCATTCATTCATTCATTCATTCATTCATTCATGGGTTTTCCAAAATCTACTAACATTTTCAAGAAAACCTTATAGTCGTGACGTCATGCGCTGTGATTGGTGTTTCAATGAAAATGTACGATTGCAGTATTTTAATGTTTTATTTTATTGAAAATCTTAAAAATCTCAATTTTTTTTAAGAAACTAAACTATATAGTGCTTTAAATTGTTTTAATAAGTATTTTTCCCTAAAATCATCAAATCTTCGATTTTTTGATACTGTCGTAATGTCTATTGTAAGTTGGTTACATAAACAATATCTATCGAAATAAATACTAGTAAATCCAGCGTAAAACAACTAGCTTTCCGCAATATAATTGGCTTATGTTATGTTCTGCTTTAAAAAGCAATATCGTAAAATAATACTAAAATATAACAATAGATTTAGGTAGTTCATTTCAAGTGCAGAACAGTGCAGGACAGAATGTGGCAACATATTCAGTTCTTTTTAGTATTTACTAATGTTTTTAATGTCGCATTTTCGAAATTCGACGAAGGTGATGTAAAACTTATTTAAACTTAATATTATAAAGAGGAAATATTTGATTTTTGTTTGTTTCGATCAACTCAAAAACTACTGCACCGATTTAAAAAATTCTTGCACTAATGGAAAGCTACATTATCAGAGAGTAACATAGGCTATATTTTATCCACGTATTCTCACGGGAACGGGAACTACGCGAGTAAAACTGCGAGGCGCTGCTTATACCTACATCATATAATTTAAAGTATATTTATATACTTCTTCTATGCTACTTTATAAATATTTTATTTATTTTATATATTACTTCTTAACATTAAGCTTATTGAATTCAAATTAAAACCTTGAACTAATATTTAACGTAACCTAAAACCAAAATCCTTTATTCCAATCCTACTTCCTTACTCGAAAAATACCTAATAAAGGCGAAAGTGAGTGGGTGTTTGAATATGTTTGTTACTTCTAAGTTCTACACGCTAAAACTACTGAAACGATTGAGCTGAAATTTGATTTGTAGATCAGTGTATAAAATATTGTTTGGGGGCCCATATGAAGGGCTTTCTTACATAACAAAAAAAAACGGGGAAGTCCCGCGGCCCGCGATAACCGATGTAGGGTGTTGCCAACTTTTGAACGCACACTTTACACGGGAATAATGTCGTTTAAAAACTAAAAAACAACCGACTTCAATGCCGCGCTATTCATTTTCAGTACCAATTTTGAGATGTTTATCTCAATATCTCTGGAGATACTTATCATACCTCGATAAAATTACCATGGTACCACACTTGGGATATCTCCTTTCGAACAAAAAAATAATAATCGAAATCGGTTCATAAACGACGAAGTTATCCGCGAACAAACATAAAAAAAAAAAAAAAAAATATACGGTCGAATTGAGAAACCTCCTCCTTTTTTTGAAGTCGGTTAAAAAAAGAAATGTCTTTTTTTAATTTTGTCATATGTGATATAAAAAAAAATCGGAAGTTTTTATTAATTTTTGCTTACGCACGTCGGGGGCTCCGTATAATTGATACGGCGGTAGCAATGCCCCTGATGTAGATGGCAAGGGCGTCCCCAAGGGGGGGCAGTTGCCTCCCCCTAGAGATAAAATTTCCTTACCTATTAATAAATTCCGCATCGCATGACAAAACGTAAATAAATTCAGAAGGCAAAGACTTCCAAAGTGTAACGCTTCATGCTCTCGGCAGGCGTTCATATTTATTGTCCTCTATAATATTGCCCCATTGCCCCCCCCCCCCTCCCCCCCCCCTTAGTCATAAGCTGGAGACGCCCTTGGTAGATGGAACAACACATAAGGGTACCTTTTTATCCAGATATTCCCAACGGGAACGATAATATGTCTACGCGGGTAAAACCGTTACACAGCTAGTATTAAATAAGACTTAAATTGTTATTTAAACAATCCAAAATTTCATCGTATTATCGGAATCGGGATCGATCGGATCGATATCGTGGTAGCAAGTCAGGCGAAACATCGATATAATGTGCTCTTACCGCCTGTGGATGAACACCCCGCCAGGATTTGAACCCGCAACTTCTCGCTCAGAAGTCACGCCATCTATCTATACTTTACGCCAACGGAACTTAACTTTTTTTTATCTTATAGGCTAGCGTTTGATTACTATCTCACCTGTTGGTAAGTGGTGATACGGTCGAAGATGGTAAGCACGCTAGACCTAGAATGGCAAATGGCTCTCAAGGATAGCTGCCGGAACACATTACATGTTTAGCGACAGATTGTCCAACTTGAGGGTGGTAGCTGGCCAGGCGGACACTAGATAGTGTCATACCTGCGGGGGTTGTTGGTTACTTAACGATGTTTTTCCTTCACCGGAGGGCCACTGTGAAAAGCGCACATACATATTTCGATAGAAAAATCCACGGCTGGGATTGAACTTGGTACCTCTCGCATCAAAGCCGACCATTCTCCCACCTGGCCCTCTTATACTATATAACTCAAAGAATCAAAGCATTTATTCAGTATGTAGGCAGTATTAATATACACCGGCTGATGATGATGGTGATTATTAATATACGCACATATACACGTCAAAATCATTAATCAATTATCAAGTAAACATACTAAAAGCATAAATTAACGCTTTGAATTCTTCTTCTTCTTCTTATGGCTTTTAAACGCTGCTTGGCGTTTTTCTGCCAGTGTCAAAAGTATGGCCAGTGTACAGTATATTTACAAGAAAAAAAAACCGACAAAAGAAAGAAAGAAAGAAAAAATAAATATGATCTTAAAACTTATAATTGCTTAGAAACATTGAACGCTTTGAATAAAAAATAAAAAAAAACAAAGTAATGAACCATTCAGCTGTCAACCAATCGTTGACGTCAGATTATTAAAAAAATATTAAAGTAGGGTTTATTACACATGACTTATTTACTCATGTCATAGAAAAGATAATAATGCTACGTACTCATGTGGTAGGGTTGCCATACACGCACATGAGTAATTCCTTCTTTACTCATATGATACACGTAACTGTGTGTTTCAGTACTTCAGACAATTTTTATATAAAAAAGGGAAATAGTGAAACTATTAATGTTAAGTTATAATCTTGTTTATTGTATCAACAGTCATCCCTCCGAAGGCGCTGATCGTATGGCCGAATGCCACTGTGCCATTTTTTGTCGAGCCAGATCATTTTGGTAAGTTTTTATGGTTCTTTACCTCAAAAGGAAATAAACTGGCCAAGTGCAGGTCGGACTCGCACTCGTAGGGTTCCGTAACACAGTTAAATATTCCATAACTATGATTTTTCGCAACTACAAAATTAACTTTGTTTTTCATAGTGCTTGTATGAAAAACAAAGTTATCTTTGCGGTCGCCATATCTCTAAAACTGCTGACTGTATCTCGTTCAAACCAATTTTCGTTGTTAGTTTTTATTAAGATCTACAGTATATATTTTTTTTTAGATTTTTCACTCCCATACTTTAAAAGTTAGAGGGGGGGGGGGGGGCACACATTTTACCACTTTAGACGCGTCTATCTTTCAAATGATTAACTTTGAGAAAAAATGATTTTAGGAACCTCAATGTCATTTTTGAAGACCTATCCATAGATAGTTACACACGTATAGGTTTGAAGAATTTTTTTTTTTTTTGTTTCAATTCCATGTATGGGATGCCCCCCCTTAAACTTTTATATTTTTTATTTTTGTATAAAAATCGTAAAGCGGTTCACAGAATACATCTACCTACCAAGTTTCAATTCTGTAGTCCTAACAGTTTCGGAATAAAATGGCTGTGACATACGGACGGACAGACAGACAGACAGACAGACAGACATGACGAATCTATAAGGGTTCCGTTTTTTGCCATTCGGCTACGGAACCCTAAAAATACATAAATAAAACCGGTCAAGTGCGAGTTGACTCGCGCACCGAGGCTTCCGTACAAACTTGTCAAAACAAACTTAACTTTGCAGATTGATCCCTATAACCATGCCTAGACACCCTCTAACTTTTAAAGTATGGGAGTGAAAAATCTAAAAAAAATATATGCTGTAGATCTCAATAAAAACTATCAACGAAAATTGGTTTGAACGAGATACAGTCAGCAGTTTTAGAGATATGGCGACCGCAAAAATAACTTTGTTTTTCATACAAACACTATGAAAAACAAAGTTAATTTTGTAGTTGCGAAAAATCAAAGTTATAGAATACTCTACTGTGTTACGGAACCCTACGAGTGCGAGTCCGACTTGCACTTGGCCAGTTTATTTATATCATACAATCTCACCTGTTGGTAAGTGAATATGCGATCGAGGATGGTAGCACGCTAGGCCACAGATTATATAATAGTTACTTCGTAAGCTAGGCCTAGAATGGGAACTGGCTCTCAAGGATAGCTGCCGGAACACATCACATGTTTAGCGACAGATTGTCCAACTTGAGGGTGGTAGCTGGCCAGGCGGACACTAGATAGTGTCCTACCTGCGGGGGTTGGGGGTTTCTTAACGATGTTTTTCCTTCACCGGAGGGACATTGTGAAAAGCGCACTTACGTTTCGATAGAAAAATCCATAGGTGCACGGCGGGGATTGAACTCGGTGACTTGTACTATTATTTATTTTGTGATTCGGTACCTCTGGCATCAAAGCCGACCATTTTCCCACTACACCACCGGGCCCTCAACTCGTCCCTCAATTTGTCAACAGACCATGAGCAGATCCTCTCGATCCTGACTTCCCTCTCCATGTTTGCGTTCAAGACCTGCATCAAATTCAAGCCGGTGATGGCCAGGCCCCAGGGTGACCAGGATATCATGATGTTCGTCAACCCCAGCGGAGTCAGGCGGTGTGGAATCACCTCTGAAGGACATTCTGTTGATTCTCCTCATGTAAGTGCATCTTTTTAACCAACTTCCAAAAAGGAGGAGATTCTCAATTCGTCTGTGTGTCTGTTTTAATTTTTTAGTATGTATGTTACGCGATTACTCCGTCGATTGTGAACCGAATTGGTAAGGTACATTTTCAAGGTGTTCCCATTGTAATTTTATCGAGATCTGATAAGTATTTTCAGAGTAATGGAGATAACCTCAAACAGTACTGAAAATGACTGGCATTTGAAGTCAGTTTTCAGTTTTTTTTTCGTTTTCTAAAGGTACGCACGCGGCGTCCTGCGTCCTGCGTGCGCGATCTCAGTACATTTCAATTGTTTTCTGATCGCGTAATGTGTTCATCAGACTTTTAACATTGTTAATATACAATCTAAGATTTCATCGTATCGACGGGATTTGCACCTGCGCCTCCTGAACATGCCCAGTGATGTACCAACTCAGTTACAACACGAGCCTACAGATACGACGAAACTAATCGATTTTATTTTAACCAATAGGGAATATGCATGTTTTTGAAAAAAAAAAAAATTATTTCACTCATTACATCCATATAACATAATAAAAAAATAAAAATACTGCTGGAAATAGTCAAATTTTTTTACAAATAAACATTTAAATATACAAATAAATTTGAGCAGTTTAAACGCCATCATTTCCCGGGCTCTTTGGTAATGCATTGTGACGTCACGCAATTACGTCAGACACACGCCGCTTGAAGCAAACTAGCTTTTTTTTTCTTTAACTAAGACTCCGCGCGATTATTGTATTTAGCCAATGGCATGTTTTTATTAAATTATACAGTTTCTCTAATGTCGTACTCATTTTTATCTATATTAAATGGTTAGTAATATACATTTTTGCACAGTAATACGCGGCAAACACAATATTTGGAAATAAATATAATAAGACCACACAATACATTTATTTTTATGTTCCCGCGCTCAATGTTTCTATCACGTGGAGTAGTGCATAATGACGTCAACTTTCGATTCGACCAATGGTGATCTGTTTTACAAACTTAAATTTCCCTCGCTTAAATTGCATTTTTAATTTATGATTTTAAGTAAATAAAATGGAATTAAATAAAAAAAAAGGTTTTACATATAACTCCAGGACAACAAAGAATCTAAAAATAAATATTTCCAATAAATCTGAGCTTCATGCATATTCCCTATTATGCTTTGGTGGCTCCATTTGTGATAACCTGTTTAGAAGTATATTACTGGAATGAAATCATTTGAAATTGCAGATCCGATAAAACTTATTCCACAGCATAAGCTACGCTCACTTCAAGTTGTAATGCGATTCCAAAAAGACATACATACATACATTTTTACATTCATACATACATTTTTACATTCATACATACAGAAAAGAATTCAGTTTCGGCGTAATGTTCATAATGCCAATCATAATCATAATCCCAATTTAAAATTTGAATAAATATTCAATGTACCTACAGGTTTCGCTTAGTTACAGTTTTATTATAGAAATAACATAGGATATCAATTACATAGAGAAATCCATTGAGATGCGAGAAACTTGCTTTTCGCAAGACACTGTCTACTGTCCGCCTGGTCAGATACCACTCTCAAGTTATTAAATCTCGATAGATTTTATTTTTGGCGACCCAAACATCTAATGTGTTCTGGCAGCTATCTTCGACCACATAATCACTTACCAACAGGTGAGATAGTGGGCATAACCATACAAATACATACACCCATATGCATAGTCGGTTCCTCAAGATTTCCTCCACTCGAATGTGACTTGACTCAACCTCAAGGATAAAATCGGTGCAGAAAGAAAAAAAAATCCTCGACTTGAGCAAATTCCTCAGTCGAGTCGAGTAATGAACTGTCAAACTCAAGGTACGTCGCGATCTACCTTAAGGTCTCCTCAAAGCTTGTTATCAGCGCTTTCAAAGTTATTTCTTAGGTTATTTCAAGTTTTAATATATAAAATAAATAAATTAATGACGTCATTCCTTCACTCAACCTCGACTCGCCCTTACTGGAGGTTCCTCACTGGAGGGTGAAGACTTAACTGAACATACTGATTTCAAGGGTGTTTTCAAGAATTCCTTGAGGTGACCTCGACTAAGGTCGAGTGGAGGAAATCTTGAGGAACCGACTATGCATATGGGTGTTAATCTCTTCTCTAATAGAAGTTCTAAGCTCTAATATTTCTCCTCAGCATGTGGTCCTAGGCTACGAATGCCTCAAGTCCCCACAAATCGATATGCTCATCATGAAGGCAATCGGGTTCCCATTCGAACACAACAGGATCAATCGAGACATGTACGTCGACGTGCTGTTTGAAAATATTGAACCTGGTAAGTTACCTTTGAACTATAGAGTCTGTGCTAACAGAGACCTGTCGTAGAAATTGAGGTCGCATCGATCGTCGGTCGTTAATTTACTGTTTTTGTTGCATTAACAACACTGCTGTCATTACTAGTACGACTAAAAATGTTTGATACGTGGTATTACCTACTCTTATCATTATTGTGTAGTTGCACAGAATAATGATAAGGTGGGTAGCTATGTGCCTTCCTTCTTTACCTTTGAATGTTAGTTCATCGTTACGCCATGACTCGCGTGATACGGTCGAAAGAAGTATGAGTGGAGTGCTCGTCGAGAGCACACGTACTCGCCATTGAAGAGTTAGCGCGCTACGCCCCGAAACCGGTCACACGTCACCTTTGACTTTCTACCTTATTACGTGAGTCATACCGGTTAAAATAAAATATACTACAAAATTGATTATACCTATTGTATTTATTAATATATTTGGGCAAACGTAGTGTAGGACGCTCTCCGACGAGATGGAGCGACGATCTGCGCAAATTAGCTGGCACAGCTGGCAGTCATTGGATGCGAAGAGTCGAAGATCGGGCTCAGTGGCAAGCATTAGGTGAGGCCTATGTCCAGCAGTGAGGTTACTGCTGCTGATGATGATTATATAAAATATCGGTTTCCGCTAACAGCGCTTTATTAAATACTGATAAATAAGTAAAGATCGTTTAAAAAACTAAAAGAACCGACTTCAAACGTCGCGCAAGTCGAGCGTCGTACTTGTCCTGTTACTTTTTCCCACAAAAAAATATAGGTTTTTGAATTTGCCATGAAATTTCCTATAAAATTCTATGTTAAAAACGAATGACCTAAAAAGAATACGCCCGTTTGTAAAGTTTAAGAAAGTAAAAAATTGTCATGTCACTAAACAAAATCCGCTATTTTTGTAAAATAAAAAAGTTTTTACGTCAATTTTTTATTTATTTTAATGTTCGCTGCATTTGAAGTGTTTTGTGAACGATCTTAAATTATTTGCAGACGGTTGTAAGACAATAAATATAAAAATCGGTAAAAATTTAGTATTATGTAAATTAATGTCGTAAGTAATGTATTGATGACATACCTACCTAGCATGTTCTTTCATAATCAGTCTGCATCGAAAGTGATTATGATAAGCGATACAAAAAAAATAATTACCTCTATTTCAAAAGTGTGTTGATTTTTAAATAAAACCGATCAAGTGCGAATTGGATTTGCGCACTGAGGATTCAGTACAAACTTGTCAAATAAGATAGGTACATAGTTTAAAAACTAAAACAACCGACTTCCAAGCCGCGTGATTCGGTTTCAGTTGCGAGTTTGAGATGTTTATCGACATATCTCTGGGGATAATTATCAGATCTCGATGACAAAACAACCCCCCTTGGAATATCTCCCTTCCAACAAACAAAGAATCATCAAAATCGGTTTATAAACGACTAGCAGCCCGCCCCGGCTTCGCACGGGTAGAACACATATGCCTACAAAATTTGCATCAGTTTGTTGCATCGTCATCATCCAATTTACACAAAACCTTAACGAATTATGCACCTAAACTTTCCACATAAACACTCTGGCTATTGGTGAAAACCGCATGATAATCCGTTCAGTAGCTATTGAGATTATTGCGAACAGACAGACAGACGCAGTGATGGACTTTGTTTTACAATACTTACGTAGTGATATTGGACGGCCCTTTGGCGTAAAGGATAGTTACCCTGATTCTGACCCCACGGTCGTTGGTTTTAATCCTAGCTAGGTTTTAGCCTATACCTACCGATGAAAGTTTTATGTGCATTCATGAATAATGACTTTAATTAAAATTAAATTTATTTTTTAATTTAAATTTAATTTTTTCATTAAATCTACCAATAAGATCGTTTTAAAAACTAAAAAGAACCGAATTCAATGCTACGCTATCAATTTTCAGTACCAATTTTGAGGTGTTTATCTCCATACCTCCGGAGATACTTATCAGACCTCGATAAAATTACTATGGTACCACAATTGGGATATCTTCTTTCCAACAAAAAAAGAATAATCAAAATCGGTTCATAAACGACGAAGTCATCCGCGAACAAACATAAAAAAAAAAATATATATATACGGTCGAATTGAGAAACCTCCTCCTTTATTTTGAAGTCGGTTAAAAAGTAGCTTACCACCAGGGAGAACATCTGCCGCCGTAACCTTACGGCGTTCCCCGACGCAAAATGTAGGGGTAATATACGTTTAACGTGTGTATCTGTGTGTCTGTCTGTAGCATCTTAGCACCTAACCGGATGAACCGATTTTGTTTTTATTATTGATAGTTTTTTTTTTGTTTGATAGATGTCTTCATCGAGAGTTTTCTTAGCTTTGATTCATGAAAATTCGTTCAATCGTTATAAAACTATGAGCTTTTTTCTAGTTAATTGCGCTATGAAATCAACTTTCATAGGTCTGATCAATTCGAAAATCTTCTTCTTCAACGATATTGTAAGAACATGGAAGCACTGACCTGATGCTTGGGACATCTCCTGGACTCTACTACTCTCTATCTCTGGACTCTACTACTACTACTCTACTCTCTCTACAATAATACTCAAATCCTCACCAACTTACAGCTCAGATTTTTAATGTCTAGAGTAATTGGAATGCTTTTAATGAAAAGATAATAGATCATAGATCAGTCGTGGTGGTTTAAAACATTATATTATTGTATATATAGATGAATATTATTTTATACAATAGATCATATTATTATACTATATTGACTTCAAATTGATTGTGATCGGTGGGGATCTACAGCATAGCTAAGCTTATAATAATTATCGAAGTAATTATGACCTAATCTGTGGTTTTACTGCAAATATTTTATTAATTTTGCGATTGCGTGTATGTGAAATTCGTGATATCTTCTAGAGTTTTCATTTGAATTATATACTGTAAAGGACAATTTTAATCTATAATATGTGGCCAAGCTAATTAACGTAATTATTTGGATAAGGAATGAATACTATATACTTGAAAATAGCCTTGGAACTTATGTAATATTTTTTAACAAAATGTTAAGATTAAAATGGATACTGTGAGTCAACCTTAAGAGATAGACATATGCTGTCGCGGACTTTTTTGTAGGTCTTATTAAGTTGTACAACTCTTGCATAGAAAATATTCTTCTATCTATTTTCAATTAAGCAGCGTTCGTAAGAAACGTGTTTTTTCGACCGTTTTTTGCCGACTTAGGTTGCAAATTAGGTCTCCACGAATGTACCTTTGATTTAAACGGGATAATATATAGCCTATTTTCATTCCGAAAGTCCATTTTATGTATTAGTGAAAGAATTTTTTAAATCGGTTTAGTAGTTTTTGAGCCAAATCATTACAAACATACAAAAATACAAATGTTCTCCCTTTATAATATTATTAGTATATTAGTATAGACTAGTATAGACGAAGTTATCCGCGAATACACATAAAAAAACACATATGAAAAAGTCTTTTCACATTATAGTAAGTATGAGCTTGTAATAAAATCTCTTTGGCTATTTGTATCTGGCTAGTTTTGGTGTCATTAAAACTTTAAATTTTAAATAAGATAATTCCATATTCAAATTAGGAAAATGTTTGATTTTTATTTGTTTTTCGTACTGTGAAGATGAGTGAAGCTTATGAAGAAATTCGATTCATTTAAAAAATTTACTTAAAAAAAGGTAAAAATGCAACGTAAGCCGCGAAAAAAATTTGCGATGTTTATGGACCTAGTGCCACTTCTGTGAAAGTAGCACAAATTTGGTTTAAGCGTTTTCAATCCGGAAATTTTGATGTCAAAGATGCACCTCGCTCTGGTCGCCCTATTATGGATAAAATGGGTGCCATTTTTGAAAAAGTGGAGCAAGATCGGCGTATCAGTAGTTACGACGTAGCTGAAGAACTGGGAATTGACCACAAAACAGTTTTGGCGCATTTGAAAAAAACTGGGTACACAAAAAAGCTCGATATTTGGGTACCTCACTTTGGCGAAACCCGGGTTAACTCGCAACAAGGTGATGCTGTGTGGGTGGTGAGATTGGAAGGGCATTATTCATTATGAGCTGTACCACCAGGCAGGACCATCGATTCTGAACTCTGATGAGATTATAGCAAGAAGTTGAGAGGAAGCGGCCAGAATTAATCAACAGAAGGGGTGTGGTTTTTCATCATGATAACGTTAGACCTCACACATCTTTAGCCACTCAGCAAAAATTAAGAGAGTTTGGCTGGGAGCATTCGCCGTATAGTCCTGACCTTGCACCTTCAGATATCCACCTGTTTCGGTCTCTTCAGAATTTTTTTAGGCAGTGTCATGTTAACATCCACGAGAGGACTGCCAAAACGACTTGTCGCAGTTTTTTGATCAGAAGCCCCAAAATTTCTATAGCAATGGGATCATGATCTACAAGATGGCAAAAAGTTATCGAACATAATGGTACCTACATACTTTAGTTAAATGTAAATAAACTATATTGAAAATTGTTTTGAATTTTCTTAAAAAATGCGAAGAAAATACGGCAGAAAAAATATTACGTTTGAGGGTGCACAACTTTATAATAAACTACCTAACGACCTTAAAGAAAATGAAAGTATTATGATATTTAAAACTAAATTAAAGCATTGGTTATATACAAACATCAAAATCTAACTCCGGAACTTTCAATATTAAATATAGCTAGTTATAGAAATTAGTTATAAATAAGTATGTAAGCTCATTATAAGTGAATTGTTCAATTCTTTATGAGTAAATAAAATTTCTTTGAACCAAAGAAACTTTTTCCCCAACCTATTATGTATACGGTCGAATTGACATTCCTCCATTTTTGAAGTCGGTTAAAAACGTTATAGGAACTTAACTTTGCAGTTCGATCCATGGATAGTTTGTAATAGTAAATTGGCTATTTTCGTCATATATTTCATCAGATCTCTGTGAATTAACAATGGAACCAATTCAGGAGTTTATATTATTATGGGGTAGAGACGACAAAAAAAAATTCATCCCAACTTCACTGTAGGGGAGCTAACCTAAAAAAACATGTTACAAAATTTTATTTTACCACTTTGTCGGCGTAATTTACAAAACTACAAAATTACAGCTTTCTAGTACTAACGGTATCTTAGCAAAACCTCGGACAGAAGGAAAGACAGGCAGACAGACGGACATGACGAAACTATAAGGGTTCCTTGTCGGGACTACGGAACCCTAAAAATACAAACGGACGAACTGAGAACCATTGTAAATTCATCGAGATCTGAAGAGTATCTCCAGACTCCAGAGATATGGAGATAAACAACTCAAACTTGGTACTGGAAATAACAAGCGCGGCTTTTGAAGTCGAATGTTTCGTTTTTAAGAAAAGGAAGATTTTGGAATTGGGAGATTTTTGAAGAAATCATTGGAAGATTTTCGAAATAGAATTTGTAAGGATGCCTTCAGTTGATAAACACCTTATGATGATGACACAGCGCCAACACAGGCTCGGCGGTAGGTTCCGAAGGTGCCAACCTGGTCGAACTGGCTATGTCGAAATGTGTGTACTTCACGTTCTTGTCTTCTAAACCACCAACTCTCATGAGGAACGCTGCTGCGAGCTGATGCTCACGACTCGTTGCCCCAGTGTCGCACTGCACCAGATCATCGCCTTTCGCTTTCCCATCGTTGATAGTAAAATCTTCAGGTTTCAAAGTCGACACTTCTATTCCTTCACCCACCCTTGAAGCGCTGAATTGGAGTCTTGACGAGTGATTGATAGCTCTCGCGCTGTAATTGTCAATAACAGCTTGGTACTTCCCATAGCAGGATCTAGCGTGCCCCGTCAGAGATGCAATCGTGTAGATGTGAGGATTTAGCTCCTTCAGAGCCAGTTCTGAAGCCTTAAACAGTGCGTCGGCCATAGCGAGTCTACCTTCAGCGTCCGTGTTGGTAACTCGCACTGTCTTCCCGCTCCCGGAGAGCAACAACTCATCTGACACGTAAGAGTCGGAGCCTACGGAGTTCCTGCAGAGACAGAGGACTCCGGTGACCTTCAGTTGAGGAGGTTTCAGGATCGAGCAGGCCTTCAGGAAACCGGCGACGACCGCCGCACCACACTTGTCCCGGGACATGCCCGCCATCTTGCAATTAATCTTGATGTCGGCGCCGCCGGTGTCGTAGGTCACTCCCTTGCCGACCAGGAGGAGCGTCTCGGTCACTCTCGCCGCGTCGGAGGGCGTGTACACGATCTCGACGACTCGTAACTTATGGCGGTCGACGTGAGTCGACGCTCTGCCCACCGCGGCCAGCAGAGGATAGTCTCTGGCTATGGCTTCATCGTCAGCAATGACGTTCACCGTTATATTGCTGTCACCGTTGAAGGAACCTCTGACGTATTCCACGATGTTCGCCGGGGACATTCTCTCCGGGTCGCCGCCGCCGATGTCTCTGGTGAACACTCTCGCTCTCTCTAAGGCGATAGCGTTTCTGACCACTCTCTCGAACGCGTCGGATTTCATCTCTTCAGCGTGCAGGCCGATGCGGAGGAAGTTGCTCGGGCTGCCGCGTTCTCTGTGCTGCAGGGGCACGTACAGAGCCTCGAAGGCACCCAGTATCGACACCAGCTGACCGTCGGGGAATGCGACGACGTTCTGAACTACGAGGAGAGGTTTCTTGGCGCCAGAGTCGAGGGCTCTCTGCATGCCCTTGTAAGCGGCGTCCTTGACGACTCTCGCGTCATGGTAGGGGGTGATCCTCCCAGTGGGAGACAGGACGATCCTCCCGCCGGAGACGTAGTCACAGCTCCACACCGTGGCTACCTTGTGTATGTGCTTGTCCAGTTGGGACACCTTATCTATGAAGCTGCTGATGTGCTTCGGTAGCGGGACATTTAGCTCTTCAGGGTATAGGATGAGTATGACTGCATCGTAGTAGTTTGACAGTAAGTTCGTTTCTATGAAAACGTTTTCGTACAGCTTGAACGCGCACTGGCTTGATGACATCTTCACTAGTTTTGAATTATCCTCGGGTAAAGTTAGCGTAGTCAATTATTTCACGTCACGTAAAGTACGTATTTTTACTGAGTACATCGGCGTATACGATGTACGTACTCTATGGTGATTCGACAATTACTGGTTCGGGAGAAAGTAACTTGTTTTATCATTGTAAGTAGATGTAATACATTATATTTTGTTATCAATACTAATCCGAGCGTTATCGTATATTAAAGCTTGCTGATATAATGTGTGACATTTTAACACGCTTTTATCACCTTCGCTTGTATTTATGTATCTATCAATAGGTATACGTATCTATGTAACGGAATCTTTGAACGTGATTTTCACCCCCTTCAAAACTTCGGATTAATTTTAAACTTTGCACACCTAAGGACTATTGACAATCCTATAATTAAAATAGTTTTGTCTACTTTTCCGTTCTAGGATCTTCAGGTTTAGCGATTTTTATATCCGATACCCGATAGTGTCTTTGTGCCAAGTAGACGCAACGAATATTTTTTTCGCAGTGGGAGTTTGAAATACGGCTATGACATCCAAGGAAGGCAGCGGGCGCGCAAATTACCCACTTCCGTCAGAGTTAGTTACAAAATTAATAAATTATCATTTAAAAAACCAAAAAAACAGATTTTAATAGAAAACAAAAACAGTAGAAAATAATTTCGTCACTCAATTTGGTGTGTCACCAATTAGCAACTAATCATCTTTGCAAAAAAAATGGAACGCATTGTTGGCTGACTTGTTCCCGAGTAGAATTTGGGTCTCTTCAAGTCGAGAGTGAACAGGTATTACTAGGCAAGCACGCCATACCCTCAATCACATTGTCACTTTCCATCAGGTGAGACAGTGGTCAAATGATTACCTATCTGCAATTAAAAAAATCTACTGAGTACTTCAGTCAGACATCATCCTGGAACCATTGGATCTCAGCGTATCGGCTATAAGACTGGGTAGTATAGTTGTGCTTATAGTTGCAACGTTCTTCCTTATTGAGGCTAGTGTGTATCGTCACAATGCATCGTAAAATTGTATTAACGGAGTATGGAGCAAAATAATGTATTATAATAGACTTAATTCCTTTTATTTAAACAAAGCACAAAGCACTCTCGACTCAAAATCTTTAAATAAATACAACGTCGGGAAATACATTTACCTACTGACTGATAAGGATACATACTATACAATAAATATTTATGTAGGTATAATGCTGATCATATTTACATAAACACTTTATGAACGTGGCAGAGTGAGAGCAGAGGCTCGGCAGTGGGCTCCGCTGGTGGCATCCCAGCTGCTCCAGCGATGTCCAGGTGTGTGTACTTCACGTTCTTGTCTTCCAGTCCTCCCACTCTTATGAGGAACGCTGCCGCCAGCTGATGGTTGCGACCCTTCGCGTCCGTGTCGTACTGCACCAAGTCATCGCCCCTCGATTTACCGTTGTTGATAGTAAAGTCCTCAGGCTTCACTGTCGATACTTCTACACCCTCAGCCACTCGAGAAGCGCTGAACTGCAGCCGAGACGAATGATTGGTCGCTTTGGCGCTGTAGTTGTCCATAGTCGCCGTGTAATTCCCGTAGCACGCTTTAGCGTGCCCCGTCAGCGTAGCAATCGTGTAGATGTGAGGATTGAGCTCCTTCAGAGCCAGTTCTGAAGCCTTGAACAGTGCGTCGGCCATAGCGAGTCTACCTTCAGCGTCCGTGTTGGTGACTCTCACTGTCTTCCCGCTCTTGGAGAGTAACAACTCATCTGACACGTAAGAGTCGGAGCCGACGGAGTTCCTGCAGAGACAGAGCACTCCGATGACCTTCAGGTGAGGAGGTTTCAGGATCGAGCAGGCCTTCAGGAAGCCGGCGACAGCCGCCGCGCCGCACTTGTCCCGGGACATGCCTGCCATCTTGCAGCTGATCTTAATGTCGGCGCCGCCGGTGTCGTAGGTCACTCCCTTGCCGACCAGGAGGAGCGTCTCGGTCACTCTCGCCGCGTCGGAGGGCGTGTACACGATCTCGACGACTCGTGACTTGTGGCGGTCGACGTGAGTCGACGCTCTGCCCACCGCAGCCAGCAGAGGATAGTCTCTGGCTATGGCTTCATCGTCGGCGATGACGTTCACCGTTATATTGCTGTCACCGTTGAAGGAACCTCTGACGTATTCCACGATGTTCGCCGGGGACATTCTCTCCGGGTCACCGCCGCCAATGTCTCTGGTGAACACTCTCGCTCTCTCCAAGGCGATAGCGTTTCTGACCACTCTCTCGAACGCGTCAGATTTCTTCTCTTCAGCGTGCAGGCCGATGCGGAGGAAGTTGCTCGGGGTGATGCGTTCTCTGTGCTGCAGGGGCACGTACAGAGCCTCGAAGGCACCCAGTATCGACACCAGCTGACCGTCGGGGAATGCGACGACGTTCTGAACTACGAGGAGAGGTTTCTTGGCGCCGGAGTCGAGGGCTCTCTGCATGCCCTTGTAAGCGGCGTCCTTGACGACTCTCGCGTCATGGTAGGGGGTGATCCTCCCAGTGGGAGACAGGACGATCCTCCCGCCGGAGACGTAGTCACAGCTCCACACCGTGGCTACCTTGTGTATGTGCTTGTCTAGTACAGACACCTTATCTATGAAGCTGCTGATGTGCTTCGGAAGTGGAACATTCAGCTCTTCAGGGTATAGGATGAGTATCACTGCATCGTAGTCGTTTGATTGTAGATTCGTTTCTATGAATATGTTTTCGTACAGCTTGAACTCTTGTTGATTCGTTCCCATTGTTACTGTCCTCAAATTATTTGTATCTCGGAGCTGTTGCAACTGATTTAAAATAACTTATATTTAATTAGATCGTTGTTGTAAGCGATACTCCGAGCGGAGGGTAACGAACGACTGATAAATGTAGAAAACAATTGGCTGTTATCAGAATGTTGTAATTTTATACCGTTTATCAGTTAATAATGTAATTATCTCGTTGACTATAGATTGCTTGTTGCTTGCGGAGACAATGGGCAACTTGTTATTAAGTTTATCAGTAAATAAATCTACTTTACCAATTGTTTCGGAAACAATGTCGTATATATTGTATTGTTTATCTATTTCGTTATATTGGTTTTTTTAAAGGTGGCAGAGATAATTGGGCCTGACAATGGAATGTAATATTTTTATTTATAAGAATATAAGATGCTCGGAGTTTCGATAAGGAGTTGTCCAGACGGTTAATTGACATCACCCGTGACCAAAGAGCGCTTACGTCGAACAACGTATTAGGCTGGCCGCACACGGGCCACGGGCCACAACCACAAAACGCCGCCACCGGCATATTTCCTATAGTTTTCATACATTTTATCATGTAGCGTGTGGCGGCCACCGGCGTCAAACGTGTGCGGCGAGTCCATATAAGAAAAAAAAGAGAAGAAGAAAAAACAGAACCTTTTTTTTCTTTAGGTACCTAAACTATGAAGAAGAAGAAAAACAGATTCCTATTGTTTCTTGTGGTGTATATATTTTTGAGTTTTCGTCATTTATTTTGGATTTCATAATTTCTATACTTACTCTCGGTTCAATTTTGTAAAAGTCAAGTCTTAGAGTTAGTTTAAGTTTACTTAAGTTTAAGAGAAAAAACTTTAAATGCCTGCAGTCATTTTCAGTACCAAGTTTTATGTAGTTTATGTCCATGTCTCAAACGGTTAGTATACTCTCTCAAACTAAGAAAATAAATTATTCAAATTGGTTAGCAAATAGTGGAGTCAGACCTCCACTATTTGCTAACCAATTTGAATAATTTATTTTAAGGTAACAAAGATTAAAAAAAAATACAAGCGTATTGAGAACTTCTTCCTTTTTAACCGACTGCAAAAAAGGAGGAGGTTTCTCAATTCGACCGTAAATATGTTTTTTTTATGTTTGTTCGCGGATAACTTCGTCGCGTATGAACCGATTTTGATTATTCTTTTATTGTTGGAAAGGAGATATCCCAAGTGTGGTACCATGGTAATTTTATCAAGGTCTAATAAGTATCTCCAGAGATATGGAGATAAACACCTCAAAATTGGTACTGAAAATGAATAGCGTGGCATTAAAATCGGTTCTTTTTAGTTTTTTAAACGATCTTATTGTGAAGAAATTTCAAGTGTCTACCTGTTACGGTTTAGGAGATACAGCCCCTTAAAACAGGACAGACGGAAGGACGGACGGACAGCGAAGTGTCAGTTATATTGGAATTGTTCATTTCATACCATCGACGTCCTAAGACGTCGATGTTCCACACTAATATTTTAAAAAAAAAATGAAACTCTGTCACTATCTGATTGTTACCTAATCACGCCTAAACGGACTATCCAATATCTTACTGAAATGTAACAAGGAGATACTTTATAGCATTAGAATGAACATAGGCTTCTAAATTCTTGGTGTAGCTGTAGCTACGTGAACAAAGTCGCGGGTATCAGCTTTCTTGTAGTGTGTTACGGAACCCTACGTGTGTGAGTCCAACTCGCACTTGACCACTTTATTTATTTTGCTTTTGACTTACTTCTTTATTATTTTTGGTTCCACAGGAGCAATAGAACTATTTACCAAAGAGGACACTTTACCGCTGGAGATCCGATATCTGCCATATGACTTCAACAGCGTTATGCATTTTGATACCAGAGAATACAGCAAGAATGGACATAGGACCATCATCTTCAAGGTAGGTGGATATACCATCTAGACGCACGAAGCGCTATGTTAAGTTTATATTAATTAGTTTATTAATCATTCGTAACCATCAGAGAATAGAATAAATATAATCATACTTCATACTAATATTATAAAGTTTGTGAGTGTGTAAAAATATTTGTTACTTCTTACGCTAAAACTACTTTGACCCGATTGGGCTTAGATTTGGTATGTAGATAGCCTAGACCCTGGAATAACACGTAGGGTACTTTATATCCCAATGTTCCCTCGGGACGATGCCTACCCGGGTAAAACCGCGGGGCACAGCTAGATAGATAGATAGATAGATAAAGACTTTATTACACCATACAAATTAAAAGTAAAAAATGGTAAATAAAACAATGTGGCAACAGGCGGTCTTATCGCTTAAAGCGATCTCTTCCAGACAACCTTAGTATAAAATAATACTAAAGTATTAACTATGGCTAATAATTTAAATACAAATTACAAATAAAAAAAAAGAGTGTGTGTACTTATGTACACGCGTTAGAAGTTATACTTCTGTGGCGTATGGAAAAAAAAACTAAAATGCAGTAGTGATTAACGATAAATATTAAAATTAAAAAGATTTTATTTACATAAAAAAGGTTTTATTAACGTAAAAATATGACGTTAAATATGACGTTCTTACGAAATACGTGTTCTAAATATAAAAATACTAGAATATACAACTTGAACATAGTCATGCCACCTAGAACTAACTTCACGGTGTAGAATTTAGGTGTCGGTGTGTGCGCGCATCGTAAAGAAATATGTTGTTTATAGATTAACATCGTATTACCAGAATACGATGTTTATTTATTCAATTGAACAACAAATCATGTTACTTACAGACCTTCAGAATTATTATTTATGTTATGACGTCTGTTTCACGTTACACTGCACATTTTAGCTGGTTTGGTATTGATCAATATCAATACCAAACCAATAGGTGGGGGTTTTACCCTCGAATACGAGCATATTATTGGCGCCGCTCTGTACGCGTCTACTCTGCAAGGTTGTTAGACTAATGTGGATTAATGCACGGTCATATTATACCTAATTACCGTGACTAATGTAAGGTGTACAGTCGATAGTGTACAGTTTAATGGAATATAGTGAATGTTTGGATCGCGAAATCAAGTACATTATAAAGTCCAGTCGCGGAGCAGGAAGAATTTCGAAGAATGGCCGCCGTCCTCGGACGGCGGCCATTCTTCGAAATTCTTCCTGCATCTGGGCGAGCGAGACTATTTATATTTACGCGGGAGTGACAGAGACAGGTAATAACAGGTCATTGTACGAAATTCTTCCTGCTCCGCGACTGGACTTTAGTACTTATAATATATCTAGGAGTCTGAGATGTCACAGTTGTAGTATTTACTTTTTTTTTTTTACTTTTTTACTAAATTTACTAAAAAAACAAACTAATTATTTGTACAAATAAACGAATAACTAAATTATGTCTTTTCACTTTTGACGTATGATCACAATAATTTTAGACTAATCCAGACTAGTATTATAAAGAGGAAAGGTTCTTAAACGAGTTCATCTTTTGAGTTGTTTAATCGCGAAGCAAGTGCATCAGTTTCAATATCACGGAAAATATCGTTAGCGTGATGCAGGATCTCATACATTTAGGCAATATTTAAAGGAGAGCTATTAAAATCTACGCTAGCGCCATCTCTGGGTTTTATTCTAAAATTATAAATGCGAAAGTAACTCTGTCTATCTGTAGTCTAGAGCCTGAGAATGGACATAAGCATATTTTTAATGCGAAAAGAGGGTTGCAAGGGGTTGAAAGGGGGGATGAACAGTTGTATGGAAGTATGGTCATTTTTAAAGCTAGAAGCTTGAAATTTATTTTTTAGGTTGTTGTTTCGATATAAATGAATATGACATTCAAAGTTTGTGAGGGGGAAGGGGGAGTGGAAGGGGAGGGGAGGGTATAGGTAGGGTAGGGGAAGTGGAGGGGGAGTGTGGGTGTTGTTGAGGGAGAGGGGAGGGGGAGTTGAGGGGTTGGGGAGGGGGAGGGGATGGGAGGTAGAAGTGAGGGGAAGGGGGGGGAGAGGGGATAGGTAGGGTAGAGGAAGTGGGGGGGAGGGTGGGTGGAGTTCAGGGAGAGGGTAGGGGGAGTTGAGGGGGTGGGGAGGGGGAGGGGAGGGGAGGTTAGGGGCGGAGGGAAGGGGGGATTAGCGAGGCGTGGTACGGCGCGGTGTAGTATGGATACGTATGTGTCTTATTTGTTAATGCTACCTAAAGACACTATTCCACGCGGACGAAGTCGCGGGCACAGCTAGTTAGACATATTTTTAATCACCTTTATAAGCACTTAAGGTACTGACACATCGCAGCGTCCTGCGTGATGTGATCATGATCTAGGCGTCGATCAGATAGCGCAGTAAGTAGTATTTGTACCGACTGGTTCACAAAAATCGCTATCAGAAAACAATTGAAAATTACTGAGATCGCGCCCGTAGATCGCAAGACGCCGCTGTGTGGCCGTACCTTTAATATATCCCACTTGATAGGATTTGGAGAAAATAATATTTTTTCCACATATAGGCGTCCAAAATACACCATTTTGATATTTTCAAATGTTTCTTGTCTCGTTGTCATTTGCGCTGGCATGGCAAATCTAACGACGTGCCACTTATCACAATTGACCCACGCGTTTGGTCTCTAGAGTGCCACAAAGAAACAAATATACATACATACATAGACTCATAAACACATTACCTCTCCTTTGCATCGCGCAGTCGGGTAATCATAATTGTGAATAAGTAAATATTTACTCATAAATGATTAAAAATCTCTTTCTACGATCCTTCTCTAATACAGGACAATTGCTTCAGGTACAAAATAATAATATTAATTATAATTAATAATTAAAATAAAAACTACAAATAAAAAATGGAATTTTGGTCGCTTTCTGTTGGAAGAGTATCCAAAAAGCTGGCATCATTACCTGTTTGAATGGCGAAACTAATGCGTTGCCCGAGGTAAGCGCCAGCTCTTTGGTCGTCTACAAAATAATTGAAAATAATCAAAAATGTTTAAATTAATGCCTCTACAAATGTAAGACTTGTAAAATTCATATTCATCACATATTTAGGTAAGAATATTTTTAAAATTCTATTTTTAGGATCACACAGTACAGCAAAATCGAGATGGGCTCTCATCGACCGATCTTAAAAAAATCGAAATCATTTACGGACCTGAATGTCGAAAAAGAGACAGACAGGAGAAATACGAGCTCTGCCAATCGTACCCTGGAGTTGCCAGAAGAAAGAGACAGGCAGACGACAACAAACTTGACGAAAAAGATCGTACAACAACACCACCACCAGAAGTAAGAAGAAAACGAGATGTTAATGCAGAAGAACTCATTACAAAAAGCCTTCGAGTCAACCCAAACATCACACCACCGCCAGAAAATCTGACAACTGACGTTCCATATGCATTAAAAGAACTTGGCATAGACAATAGCGTCCAAAATATAATCGAAGAAGTTCATAATGTTACATTCGAAGCCCTGAAATATATAAGAGAGAAATACTGTAATACAACTTCAGTACTTAACCACACAAAAATTGTAAGAAACGCCAATAGTTCTGATGTTGGCAAAATTATTGAAGATATAACTATCTATGTGCAAGATTTAGTACAAGTTGCTACGAAAAACATGACAATATTCTGTAATGAAACAGAGAACTTCGAAATGTCTCAAAGATCAGCGTGTAGCTGGAAATTCAACGATCCTAGATGCAACCAGAGATATAAATCCACTAAATCAGGGAACGTAAGGTATTCTACACAACATCGGCCTTACATAATACAATCGACTCGACACTATGGAAACTATTTGCGAGCAAAGAACAGTTCCCATGAAGAAGAAACCAAAACAGCCACTCAAGGAGTAAGAAGAAAAAGACACGCTACTCCAAAAGTTGCTTTAGAACCAAATGCAGAATCTAAACTAACCAAAAAAGTAAATGGCAATGATAAAACTGAAGAGAAGCGAGAAAATCTAAAAGGTAAAGCGGATATAAATGACTCTCATAAGAGTAAAGGTAAACTAGATGTTAAACAAGAAAAGAAAAAAGGGAAAGGAACAAAAGCAGCCAACGGGAAATCTAGACGCCGGAATCATAGGAGTAGACATAGGTAAGAGAATATTCAGTTTCAATAAAGATTGATCCAGATTTTTGACTTTCATTTGTGATTGTTCGGCTCGAATCCTTTTAAAATATGATTATATTCTTTTCGAAGATAGTGGTGTCAATCCATTAGGCATCTTGGAACGAATTTAAGAAACTATGGGCCATTTTTACCGGATCCTGCCTTATTGGGATCTTATCTGCTAGATTTTTGACAGCTTTCATATGCGTTATCGGCTTGATAACTATCTGACACTTTATCAAGAACCGGTGAAGCTGGCCATAAGGGCTGGTTTCGCCGCTTCTTATGAACTTATCTGACAGAATTTTGACAATTTTTATGTGGCGTTATATGTTAGATAATTATCTGACACCTTATCAGGAACCGATGAAACTGGGCCTCAGTAAATAAAATATTTGTAGAGTATACCACTGCTTAAACTATCTTCAAAATTTTGAAAATGGTTATGTTTTGATATAAAATATGGTAATTTATTGACATGGCTCTATTTATCTTTGCCTATTCCTACAATACTGCTTGTAAAATATTCAGAAACAGATTGTTAAGGTTAAAGGATATAGTCTGTTACTGAACATTTTCCGTAAAGCCGGCGCCAGACATAGCTCAAACATTTGAACACTTATTTGAACACACATTTGAGCACATGTGAAGCACGGGTATTTGAGTATTTGTTCAAAGTTTGCTCAAAGTTTGAACAAAGTTTGGCACTTTGCCATTTGGTGTCGGTTTTTGAGCGCACATCAAAGCGTTCAAAGTTCGAACTGCAAAAAGTGTTGTTTGCAAAGTATGTGTGGCAGGTACCGCAAATAAGTGTTCAAATATGTGACAAAGTAAGTGACAAAGTCTTTGCCAAACATTTGTTTGTGTCTGGCGCCGGCTTAAATGTTACAAATAATTTTAAATAATTAAAACCATAATAAGCGCTGTACCATTCAAGGTAGGGAAAATAGCATTGAAAATAATAATTACTAATTTTGCTATTGATTAAACGTCATAACTAGGTACCTACTTAAGACATACATGGTAATTTGTCTATCACACATAAAAAAAATACTAAAGATATTTTACCTTGTGCTTATTTTAGTTTTCAAAAGGAAGCCTCTTTGCAAAAAAGCAGATTTTAAAAGACAAGCATAAGGGATAATCTAGGAGAATAAAATATTTTGGAAATAATCTGCCGCCATAAACTTACGGTGTTACGGCAGCACGGCCCTTGAGATTCAAACCGTTCTAGGCCTAGCGTGTTTAACATCCTCGACCGCATTACCATCGCTTACCATCAAGGGAGATGCTAGTGAAACTCTAGATAGAGATATATAAATAAGATCCTATCAGATATATAAAAAAATATAATGTAAAAAAATAATTGCCTTCCACAAACCAAAATTATGATCATGCACCACATCGTCACATAACATCAGGTGTTAAAGTGGTCAATGTGTTATTAGAATCCTGTCTTACCAGATCTTTCAGTGGAGTTAAACTGGTTCTAGACAAACATCAACAACATGACAAAAAGGTTATCTCTAAGACAATAATGATAATATCTTTCTTTAAATTCTGGCTGAGGAATTCCTTACAGGTATAATAACCACGGCAGACCAAAAGAAGAATCTCATGATGACCAATCAAACCATAAAAACAAGAAACGTCATAAACACGAAACTGAAAGGATAACAAAACACCCTAGAATCTTACATAAAACACCTACGAAAAATAGGAAAGAAAGAAAACACAAAACTATAACAGATATGAAAGGATTTGAGCCAAATTTTGAAAACACTTACAATATTTATGATATTGAAGAAGAAGGGGATTATGGTATTACTCCAAGTCGAGAACAAGTAAAAGAGGAAAGTAAAGAAATCATCATATTAAATGATAATTCAGAGAGTTTACAAATAAGGATAGAAGATAGCAATACCATGAAGGGAACAGGATCCGCTAGCACAGAAAGATTTGAAAAGTCGACAAAACCTACCAGAGGAAAACGTGTAAAAGTCACTGAGCCAGAAGCGAATGAGAGGTAATTTGAAGTATTATAAAGCGCCATATTAGGAGCGAAGCGATTTTTTTTTTCGTTTCGCTTTCATGTTGCCAACCTATAGGGCTACTCTGTAAGCGAAATCTGCGGTGAGTCGTACTACGAAATTCAAATCGTAAAACGATTTTAATACGGTTGAATTTCGTAATACGAAATTCAAATCTTGCGAGATGAGTAAACAAGCTTACAGAATAGCCCTACTGGTTCCGGTTTCCGGATGTCATTTCCGTAGTCAGGTTTTAGGTATTTAGGAAGATCCCTCTTAGAACTTGAATAAAAATAAAAGTGAAATGAAAAGTGCACCCCGCGTTCCCACGCGTCCACTTTTCCATACAAATACAGTATTTCCCCGTTTCCTCCCTGGAAAATGCTTCTAGAGAAAAAAATGTTTCTACAAAAAATCAAGGTCTGCTGTAGTACGCCCCTATCATTTTCCTTTTTTGACCAAAATTTGCAAATAGAAATATGACCCTCCAAAAGTCTTAAAGAGGAAATTAGAAGGCTTATATTTCTTTTTGCAATTGGTTGGTAAAAAAAAGCAAATGATACGGGCGTAGCTACAGCAGACTTGAGCAGACCTCGATTTTTTGTACAAACAAATATTGCTCCAGAAGCAATTTCTAGGGAGGAAACGGGGGAATACATTTGTATGGAAAACTGCACCCCGCGTTCGCTCTTAAACAATAAGTATTATTAGTTTTAGAGAACCAGAACCCAAAAAAGGGAAGGAGATAGAATTGGAGACTAGTCTTCCGAAGACTGTGGAATTGTCGAAGAAGAACGAGGATTTCTATAAGGAAAGATGGTGGCCCGATGGAGTAGTGCCCTATGTCATTCAAGTAGATACCACTTGTAAGTAAATATATCTGGTTTACCGAGCTTAGCTCGGTATTGTATGTATATATTTTTTGTTAAATCTTGTTTTTTGGATTGCTTTTGGCTCCCATTATTATTATTATTATTACTCACAAAAGAAGGACAAAAATGAATAGAAAACAAAAAAGGGAAACATAGTCTTCTCATTTGGTCTTGAACCAGGGACCTCCCGAACGCTATCCAATCGATCTTCCAACGAGCTATCATAACGTTGTCAAATGAGTCGAAATTACCCTTTGTATTCTAATGATATTGTAGCAGTTTTTCAATGCCTAAAAACACGAATAAAACAACATTTTCTGAAAATGAATCCTAGCTAGATCGGATAACAGCCCCCGAAATCCCCTGTACACTAAACTTTATGAAAATCGTTGGAGCCGTTTCCAAGATTCAGATTATCAGGGCGAGCGAAGCGAGCCCTAACACTATCCCAAAACCTGAGCACTTTTGTGGTACACTTTACTAAAAAACTATCACGCCTATTGATTTGTGCTTTAACACAGTAAATTAACATTAACATTTAAATTCACATGTGTTATCAGTAAAAAAAAATATAATTTTATTACCATTAAAAAAAATGAAGATTAACAATTTTGTTTCAAGGATAGAATATTATTGGACTACTAATGCCATCCGTTAGAAGATCAAAGAATTAACTTCGCTGCGAACAAAATGTTTGGTTACTAATGCCATCTGTTGGAAATCTAAAGAATTTACATCTGTCATCCAAATCAAGTCTGGTATCAGTGTGACCATTTGTGGCAGATTTCTGCCATTTAGGCAGATTTGGGACCTAAATTTTAACTCTGGCAGATTAAAAAGTTAAGATTAAGCTGACGATTCCAAAAAGTGGCAGATTTCAATGATCTTTATGAATTTTGAAATATAAATAGAATTTTGTCAATTTTCTGTTTCTATTTAATGTATATCATTTTTGTTATGCATTTATTTGGTTGGAAATTTGTAAAAGTTTAAATGAGAAGGTAAATAAACTTTATTTTTATGCCTTATTTTAGGCCATAATTCAATATGATGGTGAATTTTATGCATTTGTTAGAATGTATGGTGGTTTGGCAGATTTTTTTACCAGTGTCGGGCAGATTCGCCATTTAATACAAAAAAACTGTCTTAAACATTATTACCAGGCAGAAAACAACGCGAGCCCTCACAAAGCTCGGCTCGTTGTAGCTTTCCCTCTCCTTGTGATAATGACAAAATATCACAAGGAGGGGGAAGGGGGGTCATATAATGTGATCACGTGTACTTATTTATCGTTGAACGCACGAATCTAAACCGTATTTATAAAGGTTCTATTACGATGCTTAATTTTCCAAAGTTTAGTCAATTTATACCTACCTTTATTTAAAGATAATATTATTCAGACCATTTCCATATACTTACGACGTACGAATATACGTACCAAAAAATACACATGGTATTGGCTAATCTAATACCTGGGGGCTTATGCTTGAGTTTGACGGTTGCTTATTGAATGAACAAAATGACGGGGACACGGCTATGCAGGTTGTATGTATAGCTCCATCTCTGGCCTGTTCGTTCGTTTCAATCCATAGACGTAATATAAAAGGATGGTGCACTGAAGATGTTTTGACAAATTGAATTTAATCCGTATACTTTAACGATAAGGTTGTAATTGCATTGTAGAGCAAAACGGCCCAATTGAGAGACACCAGGGTGGGAGTGTGTCCTTGTCCACAGATTATATAATAGTTACTGCGTAACAGATATTTCACTCCCCTACAAAAACACAATACCAACGTTTATTTCAGACAATACAAGCAAAAATGTGTCTAAGGCGTTCGACATAGCGTTGTTATTACTTCGTTCAGCGTACGATGTACGCGCGCGCTCGATACAGTAAAGGGTTGACTCAATTAAATAAATAAAAAGTTTACATATTATTTTTATTTACCTCACAAAATAACATCAAAATTCCTAACTAAGAGTCGAATTTGAAGTCGAGAAAGTGAATTTTACGCCGTCTTGTCTGCCTTTTAGTATCGTTAGCATAAAAAAATGAAAAATTTTATGCTTGTTTTTTGTCAAACCCGCAAAATGAGTATGAAAAACTTAAATCGTTTCTAATATAGAATACGAATGCGCAGTTATTCCGACATTTGAATAATAAAATAATATTCGTTGCGCGCGCGTAAGCAGTGACAACCGACTGGTAGATAGTACCGCCGGCGTTGACGAAAGTATAAACTTTATTAAATATTAAAAATTCGACTATAAAGTCGAATTTTTAATTAGACGGAGTAAACTGACATGTCAAAATGTCACTTATCAAAATAATGTTGCCAACATTCACACGTAGTGATGATCTTTTTTATTTTTATCGTTCAAAGAACTGAACTATAGATTAAAAGCACTTAAATCAATTAGTACGTATAAGTTCTAGTAAACTGAATTATGTACTTGATCAATGTATTAGATATAAGCATTTAAAGTCCAGCGTACTAGTTGAATAAGGATGAAAAAATATGTAATACTTTTCGGAAAACTTTAATATGAGTTATTGAACTAGTTCACTGAATTGATATGACTCCATTTACTAAATCTTTTATACCACATGCCTATTTTTATTTCATGAAAAAGTGGCAATACTCGTTATGTCATTTTACTCCGTTTAATTAAAAAATCGACTATAGGTATAAAGCGCAGTAGCAATGGGCGAGTGAGGGAGGTCTGCCTTGTCTAACAACCTGTTAGTCCTATATATGTTCTATAATAAATTTAGCAATGGCTAATAATATATTTTTCATTTCATTCTAAATGTATGGTATATATATAAGATGTCTATACAAAAGAAAGGGACAAACTCCGTTCAAGGTCGGTCTCATGGGGGCCGGTGTACGCGATCAAGTGTAATATGTAGCAGGGAAACCTATCAAATTCAAGCATAAGGCAGCAGACAACATATCACCAGAGGGGGTGAAAAAGTTGTTAAAAACTTACTGACTCACTTAGAAACAATATAGATATTGATTATAAAACACCGACTATTATACTCACTACTGTTTGTTGTCGACTGTCTCGACCTAGGTTTCATGCATGTCCGATGCACATCCTCGGGAGTTCACGCAGCGAGATCGCGACGAGCACCTAATATAGATATTTCAAAAATATTGATAAATTTATTTCTTTATATTTTTGTTGAAGATGATTTATCCGACATGCGGAGAAGGTTGGAGAATGTTGACAACATTTTGAAGAAAAAAACTTGCGTCAGAATTAAGGAAATAACACCAGAGGAGACGAAGGGTTTCAAAGACTACCTAATTATTGACAACAGTCCTGATTACGTCACTGGAAGAGTAGGAGGCAGACAGGTAAGGATATAACCATCATCAGTGGGTATGCTGATCCATCTACTTTTGCTTTTAAAGCGGCAATAGCCGGTAGCACAAAGAATAAGCGTCGGCCTGGCGAAGTGAGGTCGTGAGTTTGATCTCCAGTTCCCCACCGATTACACTATTGACGTGAGCCCACTCCAGACACAAGCATATTTAGCTTAGTTGGTACAATGGGACGGGACCGTAGATGGATAATTAAAAAGATCTGACATTAAAATAACAATAATAATTTGAGAAGGATAAAACTATACAATCACTAGTTTGAGTGAGCGAGACGGACAACATTTTTTTTTATCCTTCTCGCGTAATGTGATTTTATTGTTTGCCACCAGCTCTGCCCCCAGCTCTAGCGGCGCCTATTTGCTTATACCCGGTGTCATATATAACCCGACCAAATCACGTTGCTCATTTTGTCTTATAGCTGGGATATGTATCACGTGTTCATCATTTTAGTCGGGTTATATCACTATAGCTATTTCATCGTATACGATAATATCTTCTCCATTTAATTTTCCCTCCACGGACGGGACCGAGCCGGCGTTCATCGATTTAATAGACGCTGTAACGTCAAAAAATTGTTCGAATATTGTACATCTGTAGTCTGTAAGTATTACCGGCATTACCTAATTTCATCACATGCCAAATTTCATTGGCGGGAGAATTTTTCGGAAGTCTCCGTAAAACAAAATATCCTCGTTGACTGGACTACCATGTGTTTGATCTCTGGAGCAATGGCCACAATAGAACAATATTATAAGTTATACGTATTTAAATAGATAAATTAACTCTATATTGTAATTAAGATAGTTTATAAACTAAAACAACCGACTTCAATGCCCCGCGAGTCAATTTTAGTAGCAAGTTTGAGACGTTTATCTTCATATCTCTGAAGATATTTCTCAGTGCTCGATGAAATTACTATGGGACCACCTCACAAACGTACCCTAAATAATCATTCGAATCGGTTCAGAATTGACGGAGTAATCGCGTGACACACACACAAAAAAAAAACACATACAGACGATTTGAGAACCTCCTTTGTTTTTGGAAGTTGGTTGAAAAGAACTTAAATTTCAGATAACAACAGAATAATTCGGTAATACACAATATACATAGTAGGTCACTTAACATCAGGTGACATATGGTCAAACGCTGGCCTAACTAGCATTAAAAAATAAACTGGCCAATTGCAAGTCGGACTCGCACTCGTAGGGTTCCGTACCACACTACAGTATTTTATAAGATCGAGCAAAAAATACCACTATCATTTTTCGCCAGCATAAAATAATAATTAATAAACATATTATTTCTTATCACGCCATCTAACAACAGGTATTAGGGATCGATATTATAACATATATACAATATAACGCCATCTATGGGACGTTTACCTAACTAAGCGTTCATAGATGGCGTGAAATGCCGAAAAAAACACGTTTCTTGTATGGGGACCCTCTATTATTTTTAACTTTATTCTACTTTTAGTATTTGTTGTTATAGCTGCAACAAAAATACATCATCTGTGAACATTTCAACTGTCTAACTATCACGGTTCATGAGATACAGCCTGGTGACAGACGGACAGACAGACAGACAGACAGACAGACAGACAGACGGACAGCGGAGTCTTAGTAATAGGGTCCCGTTTTACCATTTGGGTACGGAACTCTAAAAACCGGCCAAGTCGAGTTGGACTCGCCCACCGAGGCTTCCGTACCAACGTTGGTTGGTACCAATTAAGCTAGACCTCTGAATTATATCAGCGCTGATATAACTTAGAGGCCTATCTTAATTGGCGAAAACTATGTATGTATGGGGACACCCTTTAATTTTTTACTTTTTTTATTTTTGGATTTTTTCCTTTATTTGTGCTGTTAGACGTTGCTTATTGCCAAATTTCATGCCATGCCATGATTCTAAGTCAACGGGAAGTACCCTATAGGTTTTCGACCCAAAGCCTATGGGGTACCTACTTCCGGTTGACCTAGAATTGACAATTTTTGGTTATAAGGGTTCCTTTTTTACCTTTTGAGGTACGGAACCCTAAAAAAGGTACACTCATAGGCTGATAAACATATTATCCCTTCCTTGCGTCACGTAGTCGGGTAAGCTACTTTTTGGTAGCAAGTCAGGCGGAACATCGAACTTTTTGTAAATACTTTATCGTCAGTAATGAAAAAGTTTCTAAATTTGTTATCAATACCTACAGCCCGGTTCCATCATCAGATCAGATCACTGGTACCATATTATTGTATTGTCTCAGAAGATACGCAAGTACATATAGATACCAAAACCAAATCAAACGTCATAAAATTTATTTTTTTATATCTTATAGGCTAGTGTTTGACCACTATTTCACCTGTTGGTAAGTGATGATGCGGTCGAAGATGGTAAGCACTTTAGGCCTAGAATGTGAAACTAGTAAACCTAATATAACTTCCAAGATTAGATCCACACATAAGATCGTTTAAAAATCTAAAAGAACCAACTTCAAATGCCGTGCTATTAATTTCCAGTACCAAGTTTGAGGTGTTTATCTCCATATCTCTGGAGATACTTATCAGACCTCGATGAAATTGCCATGGTACCACACTTGAGATATCTCCTTTCAAACAAAAAAATAATAATCAAAATCGGTTCATAAACGACGAAGTTATCCGCGTACCAACATAAAATACGGTCGAATTGAGAAACCTCATCCTTATTAGGGTTCCGTAGCCAAATAGCAAAAAACGGAACCCTTATAAATTCGTCATGTCTGTCTGTCTGTCTGTTTTGAAGTTCAAAATTATACACTGACGGATTCATAAACTGTATCAATGTTTAAGACGCCTTTGAAATAAACAATTGAATCAAGTATACCTATTCACACATCGAATTATTCGATGTATTCACACTTTTTTATACAAATTTAAATTGAAATAGTTTGGTTTGGATCGTTAACTTCAAGACAGCGTAGTCGTGTACCTATGTTTGTATACCTACTGCAAAGGACCATTCAATTAATTCTATAGTACCTAGGTACCTAGGTAGGTCTAAGGTACCTATAGTCGAATTTTTAATTAAACGGAGTAAATTGACATTACGAGTATTGCCACTTTTTCATTAAATAAAAATAGGCATGTGGTATAAAAGATTTAGTTAATGGAGTCATATCAATTCAGTGAACTAGTTCAATAACTCATATTAAAGTCTTCCTAAAAGTATTACATATTGTATCATCCTTATTCAACTAGTACGCTGGACTTTAAATGCTAATGCCTAATACATTGATCAAATACATCATTCAGTTAACTAGAACTTATACGTACTAATTCATTTAAGTGTTTTTAATCTATAGTTCAGTTCTTTGAACGAAGTAAATAAAAAAGATCACTACGTTTGAATGTTGGCAACATTATATTGATAAGTGACATTTTGACCTGTCAGTTTACTCCGTAAATTGATAAATTCGACTATAGGTACAGTCCGGCAAGTATAACTTGGCGTGCCTGTGCGCTACTGTGTACTTTTACTTTGTACTTTGATAACAGTTTCTCTTAAACCACTTTTAATTACTTTTGGCATTATTGAACTATTTTAATGTAGCAGATTTATCAACAATAATGTCGCGGTAATCTCTCAAACGTTGACGTTTGAGAGATTACCGCGACATTCACTCACAGTTTCAATTAAAAGAATTAGTTGCAAAAACCATCACCGCCAAGTTATACTTGTGGCACTGTAGTCCTGAACTTTGATGCAGTTTATGAGTCCGCCAGTATATACCTACATACCTACTTACCTACATTACTAACACAAGTAAAATTACCGCTTTTTAAAAGTGCCTTTTTAACCGACTTCACAAAAAGGAGGAGGTTCTCAATTCGACTGTATTATTATTATTTTTTTATGTTTGTTACCGCAGAACTCCGTCAAATCTTGACCGATTTCAAAAATTCTTTTTTCGTTTGAGAGATGTGCCTCCCGATTGGTCCCATTCAAATTTTATCGAGGTATGACAATTATCTCCGGAGATATAGGGATAAACATCTCAAACCATCGATTTTTAATGTACTCGATGTCTCAAACACATTTCATACCTAGGTAACCTACCTACCTTGACGACATATGCATATTTTGTATACCTTGACGACATGTTACTACTGGCTATTTTGACTATCGCGGCATGTGAAGTCGGTTTTTTTTTCGTTTTGTAAACATTACGTTCATATCGATGTTTGTAAACGATCGAGGATCTTAAATTACTATATTTTATTCTAGAGTTTCGGGATTTTTCTTCTTCTTTCGGGATCTTCTCAGCAAGAGTCATCCCGAAAAGTCAAATAATATTCTCGTGTCCGAGAATAACAATGTGATAACAATAATTACATTGTCTATTCAACAAAACAAATCCATTGATATTTACTAACTACCTGGGTATACCTCACCTAGTAAACCATAAAGAAATAAATGTCTTTCTCTAAGTAGTAAACAAACGTTGAGCGAGCGAGATGGAACATAAACAACTGTATTAAAAGCCACGGGTGCACGAAGGACAAAAAATACACGTGACTGCTGATGTCAAACCGAAGGGTGAATGAACTGGGATACCATGTCTTTAACATTTGCCCAATTGACATGGAAAATAATTATCCGAAAATATTTAAATTACCTTCTCATCTAAACTCTTCAATCAAATAGCTGATACAACTAATAGACAATTTATTAATGTATATCCCTATTTTACAAAAATAAACTACTTAATAAATAATTCAATCAATAAGCTTTTTTTAAGTTATATATTTTTCCCAAAATCTCTATTAATACAGCAGAATGATTTGTTCATGTGGTCATGGATGGCAAAATCAAATACTATGAGGAATAACAAAAAAAGTACTCAAAGAAGTCACGGGCCCGATTTTGATGGAAAATAAAACTGCACCATTGGATTTTTGAAAAATCAATATTCCTAGCTAGGAATCGAACCCGTTGATCTTGAAAAAAAAAACACTCTGTTTCATTACACCATTCGATAGTGTCATTAATAAGGAACGAATTATGGGAAGTAATGACATACGGCAAACTTAAAGATCGAGCTAAAAATACTAAATTTTAATATTTATTATAATATAACGTAAAAGATTTATTGGACATATTATATGTTTTTTTCTCAATTTTTTGTTCAAACACAATTTGTCCATAAGTTATCAGAATAATTGGTATTTATTAAAGAGGAAACGTATTATTCGGCGACTTTCGTTCAATATTATTTAATTTTATACTGTGGTACGGCACCCTCCGTGTGTGAGTCCTACTGTCACTTGGCCAGTTTATTAACCATGATTTATAACTGAGTTAATCGCTGGGATACGTAATTCCTTGCGATTAAATTTGTTACCAACTTTTATTCATAAGGTTTCATAGGATTTCATAAGAATAGGATTAATGAACATGCGTAAATGTTCTATAAATAATATGCTTTAGTACCGAAATGTGCAATAAACATTCTGACATAAAAACTTTTCAGTCTATTATACTCACAATACTACACTAAAATAATAATTTTATTAATTTGTGATGAGGAAATAATGTTTCTTTATATGGCAACACCATTCCAGAAACGTCTGTCCATACTGTTCTCTGATTGGCCGGAAGATTCGAGACGTCGAATTTTCTGGATCTCATTGGCCGACGGTATATATTGAACCGGCGCGCGGGAAACCGCAGTATTTTAAAGTTGGACAAACGATAAATTTGTCCAACATGGCGGCAATCGGCATTGACTTGGGAACATCGAACAGTTGCATCGCGATATTTCGTCAAGGAGTTGTTGAAGTGATTGCAAACGAGCAAGGGAATCGGACTACGCCTTCCTTCGTGGCCTTTACTGAGACTGAGCGATTAATCGGCGAATCAGCGCAAAATCAAGCCGTTATCAATCCTTGGAATACAATTTTTGGCGCGAAACGACTCATCGGCCGACGGTACGACGATGTCGGCGTACAAATGGATCTAAGACACTGGCCATTCAAAATCGTCAACGATAACGGTAAGCCAATTATAATAGTTAATCATAAAGGTGAGAAAAAACGTTTCGCGCCAGAGGAAATAAGCGCTATGATACTTTTCAGGCTAAAGGAGGCAGCAGAGGCGTTTCTGGGAACCAAAGTAGAGTTCGCCGTCATCACAGTCCCCGCATACTTCAACGACTCCCAACGACAAGCCACAAGAACTGCGGGAACCATCGCTGGCTTGAATGTGCTGAAAATCACTAACGAACCAACTGCCGCAGCATTAGCATACGGACTGGGCAAAACTATCGCTAAGAAAAACATTTTGATCTACGACTTAGGTGGTGGTACATTTGATGTCTCGATATTGACTATAGGCAAGCATGTCTACCAAGTCAAATCCACAGCTGGAAACACAAGATTGGGTGGTGAAGATTTTGATAACCGCATGGTGGCATATTTTGCTGAAGATTTTCGAAAAAGATTCCATATGGATATTACGGGCAACTCAAGATCAATACGACGTTTAAAAGCAGCTGCTGAAAAGGCTAAAAGGTTTCTCACATCGGCGACAGAAGCAATAGTCACAGTCAACTCTTTGTTCAGCGAGATCGACTATAATGGAAAAATGACAAGAGCTCTATTCGAAGAACTGTGCTCCGACTTATTTGAAGACACTCTTGCTCCTATCAAGAAGGTGCTACTCGAATCTAAGATGCTCAAATCTGAATTAAACCAAATAGTTCTAGTCGGTGGTAGTACAAGGATCCCAAAAATACGAGCTATGCTGCAAACGTTCTTTGGAGAAATACCTTTAACATCTTCCGTTAATCCAGATGAAGCGGTAGCTTGCGGGGCAGCAATCCAAGCAGCATTATTATGCGACAAAAGACAGAATATTGAAGACATGCTCTTGATAGATGTCGTCCCATTATCTTTGGGAGTGGAAACGGCAAGAGGAGTCATGTTCAAAATCATTGAAAGAAACACAGCAATCCCATGCCAGCAGACTAAAGATCTAACGACATTAGAAGACAACCAAAGAAGTATGACTATAGAAGTGTTTGAAGGAGAACGAAGCCTGACTAAAGACAACAATCTTCTGGGTGTTTTCGATTTAAACGGAATTCCACCAGCACCTAGAGGGGTTGCTAAAGTTGATGTAACATTCGAAGTGGATTCCAACGGGATACTTAGCGTGACTGCTCGCGATCGCCTTACAGGCAACACTGAATCTATAATCATAAGAAATGAGTATAGATTAAAGCAAGGAGAAATAGACAATATGCTCACTAAAGCTGAAGTATTTCGAGCAGAAGATAAAGAGAATAAGAGACGATTAGAAGCGAGAAACCAATTAGAATCTTTTATTTTTGCAATAAAACATGCAATAAAAGATAGTCAAGGCCTCCTTAGTGCGAAAGAAAACTCTTATATGCTGGAGCAAATAGAAGATGCAATACAATGGTTGGATGAAGGCAGCAGACGTTGTCGTGAAGATTTTGAGAAGAAACAGACTGAGTTAATGCAAGAATGGGCGGGGATTTTAAAGAAGATCAGTGGGCCTTGGATGCATCAAGCCAAAAGGCGAAGATGTGAGGAACAGACTGAATTAGAAGCATCTGTGATTGATGATGTAACCTTTGAATAATTTAATATTTTTTAATTTTCTTTTTTTGTGATTATACACTGCCAGTGCCAAAAAGGTTATACCTAAAATCTTCTTGGCCAGTACCTAATTATGTTATAACATGTAAATGTTGTATTTGATTTTAGATTAGGCTTTATCTACGAATTAATAATTAAGGGTTTTATGCCATGGTTTTATGCATGCCTTTTAAAAATAAATTAGTAAAATTTAAAATTTATGTTGTTTTATTTCAAGAGAATTCCTCAGGTACCTTCTGACAAACCTTATTGGGATTGTTTTTTGACGACAAAACGGCTCAAGTGATTTACAAAAATAAACAATATGGTGAAATAATAGTTATTTTAACCGATTTTCAAAAAGTAGTAGGTTATCAATTTAGTTTTTATTTATTGTTATAGGTTATAAGATTAGTTGCGTAATTTCTCCGCCAACTGCGAACCGATTTGAATGATTATTTTTTCTCGAGAAGGGTATATAGGTATATCCCAGGAGTAGTTAGTCCTTTTATAACATTTATCGAGATCTGAAAAGTATCTCCAAAGAGATAAACACCTAAAATGAACTGAACTTATATTCAGATAAATGATCTATACGAAATCGCTACGGACTTAAAGTAAAAGCAAAGTAAAAACTGTTCTTCGCGTCGCTGCCGGCCGCTACCATTTCAGTGTGAAATAAGCCATGCCACACCCCGGACACTAGCTAAATCTCCATACAAACTAGCGTTTTAACGACCGACACTGTGACACCGACACAGACACTACACACGGGTCGTTTTTCTATACGTGCATTTGTGTGCGTGATGTCTAAGGTTGTCGCCCGTAATCACCGTATCACAGATTATATAATAGTTACTTCGTACATACGTACTACGTACTGACCGTATGAATATTTTTTGTACACTTACCCAAAAAGCTTTTAACACTAAAAATATTAGTCGCTATTTCGTAAACCATCATCTTTTATTTTTTAAATACTTTATAGGCTAGCGTTTGACCACTATCTCACCTGTTAGTAAGTGATGATGCGGTCGAAGATGGTAAGCACGCTAGGCCTAGAATGGGAACTGGCTCTCAAGGATAGCTGCCGGAACACATTAGATGTTTGGTGACAGATTTTCTAACTTGAGGGTGGTAGCTGGCCAGGCGGACACTAGATAGTGTCCTACCACCATGCAGGGGTTATTGGTTTAATCGATGTTTTCCTTCACCGGAGGGCCACTGTGAGAAGCGCACATAAATTTTTCGATAGAAAAATCCATTGGTGCACGGCGGTTTGAACTTGGTACCACGGCATCAAAGCCGAACGTTCTCCCGATTACGCCACCGGGCCCTCAAGATCAATCTCCATGTCCAGTCGACTTGCATAGAACAAACTGCACCACAGTAACTATTTTTTATTCTGTGTTGGGCGGCCAGCCAGAGCTGTACGAAACAATGTCGTGTGTCTTGCTCGCACGTTAGAGCAGCATCAAGTAAAGAGAATATAAATACTACGTACATACATCAAGTTCCCAATTGCTGTGTTATAAAAATGTTTAAACGTGAAAGTTTTTCTAAATATTTTACAAATTAAGCGTTATTTCGGCACGAGTATATACAGGGTTAAGGAGAAGTCGTGCTAGATCCGTGAAGGACGTGGAGTACCCGTCATTTCTGACTTATTTCTCTATGAAACACCCCACACCCTTTCGAGATATACGACTTTTATTTATTTTTTTTAAATTGCCGATTTTTAGGCTACTACATTGATTTGTGATTTTTTACGTGTCTTATTATTATTGTTGTTGCATTTTTACTTGTGTAATAAGATGCTTAAACGCGTTAATAATCAAAATAGTGCATAAGTTAGTTAAATAGACCGTAGTAGACAAGTGAATTTTAAGAAATTTAAAAAAATATTAGCAAGTTTATTTTTCTCTACGGAATATCTAAAAAAAATATTATGGCACTTGTTCGGCAGATGTTTTTTGAAATATAGAAACATAGAGTGTCCGTTCTATACGTAGTATTATTATCTTTTCTATGGCCATGCTTAAAACACCGCAACAAGAAGCAGGTAAATTCTCATCAATATCTACCATTTCTTCCAGCAATTCGGCAGCATAGAGCTGTTCCAAGGAGGGCAGCATCGACAACATGCCGCCATGATGGTGATGGCCATGTTGGGATTCTACTTCGAAGTGTCGCGACATGACAGAGACAGCTATATTAGAGTTCATATGAGGCATGTTAGACCTGGTTAGTAGGTACTTTTCTTGTAATTAATACGTAACGTTTTTAGGGTTCCGTACCCAAAGGGTAAAACGGGACCCTATTACTAAGACTCCGCTGTCCGTCTGTCTGTCTGTCTGTCTGTACGTCTGTCTCCAATTTTTACAGATGATGTATTTCTGTTGCCGCTATAACAACAAATACTAAAAACAGAATAAAGTTAAAAATAATAGAGGGTCCCCCATACAAGAAACGTGTTTTTTTCGGCATTTCACGCCATCTATGAACGATTAGCTAGGTAAACGTCCCATAGATGGCGTTATATTGAAATATCTAACTCCTTTGTGAGACGTTAGATGGCGTTATAAGAAATAAAATGTTTATTAATTATTATTTTTTGCTGGCGAAAAATGATAGTGGTATTTTTTGCTCGATCTTATAAAATACTGTAGTGTGGTACGGAACCCTACTAGTGCGAGTCCGACTTGGCCAGTTTATTTTCTTTAATTTTCGGATCTATAAAATATAACTATTTCTATAATACAATACTTTTGTACTTCGTTTACTACTACTATAAATACTACTATACTTTTGTTTTTTGTACTTTTGTAGTGGTAGGACTTCTGCTAGTCCGCCTGGGGCCACCACTTTGCCAATTAATTTTCAGCCGTGAAATAGGAATGTTTTTCGTTTGAAATGGCAAGGTGTCCAGTGAAATTACAGGTCATGTGACACTCAACATCTTTATGTCTCAAGGTAATAGGTGCAGTGCCAGTGACATGCAAAATTCTGGCAGTTCAGAATTTTGCATGCCACTGTATCTGTTATAGGTAGACGTCATCGCTTACCATCAGGCGAGCGTCGTGCTTGTCCTGTTACCTTTTACCATAAAAAAAACTATGTAGATGGACGGATGCAAAAAAAAAATGTGACATAACACCTTCATCCACTCAATAAATGTATTAATTCTTAGATAAACTCCATCATTTCGAGATGATAAGATCGGATGCGACGTTACCCTTTCCCTACGACTACGATAGCGCCACACACCCCGCGTGGCAATTTTGGCGGCAAATTGGCAAAACAGGCATCTCTACCGTTGCCACTTTTAAAGAAAAAGTAAGTGTTTAACATATTTTAGGCTAATAAATAAATATAATAAATTAAAAATATCATTATTAATCTATACTAATATTATAAAGAGAGAACATTTGTATTTTTGTATGATTGTAATGATTTGGCTCAAAAACTACTGGACCGATTTAAAAAATTCTTTCACTAATTTATAGAATGAACTTTCGAAATGAAAATAGGCTATATATTATCCCGTTTAAATCAAAGGTACATTCGTGGAGATCTAATTTTCAACCTAAGTCGACAAAAAAACGGTCGAAAAAACACGTTTCTTACGAACGCTGCTCAATGGAAAACAGATGGAAGAATATTTTCTATGCAAGAGTTGTACAACTTAATAAGACCTACAAAAAAGTCCGCGACAGCATATGTCTATCTCTTAAGGTTGACTCACAGTATCCATTTTAATCTTAAAGTTTTTGTTAAAAAATATTACTTAACTTCCAGGGCTATTTTCAAGTATATAGTATTAATCCTTATCCAAATAATTACGTTAATTAGCTTGGCCACATATTATAGATTAAAATTGTCCATTACAGTATATAATTCTAATGAAAACTCTACAAGATATCACGGATTTCACATACACGCATCGCAAAATTAATAAAATATTTGCAGTGAAACCACAGATTTGGTCCATAGTTACTACGAAAATATTATTATAAGCTTAGCTTTTCTGTAGATCCCCACCGATCGCAATCAATTTGAAGTCAATATAGTATAATAATATGATCTATTGTATAAAATAATAATGATCTATATATATAATATTTTAAACCACCCCGACTTATCTATGTATAATCTTTTCATGAAAAGCATTCTAATGACTCTAAACACGACATTTACAATCTGAGCTGTAAGTTGGTGAGGATTTGAGTATTCCGTAGAGTCCAGGAGATGTCCCAGCATCAGGTCAATGCTTCCATGTTCTTACAATATCGTTGAAGAAGATTTTTGAATTGATCAGATCTATTAAAGTTCATTAAAGCTCATAGTTTTATAACGATTGAACGAATTTTCATGAATCAAAGCTAAGAACACTCTCGATGAAGACATCTATAAAAAAAAAACTATCAATAATAAAATCAAAATCGGTTTATCCGGTTGGGTGCTCAGATGCTACAGACAGACACACAGATACACACGTTAAACGTATAATACCCCAACTTTTTGCGTCGGGGAACGCCGTAAGGTTACGGCGGCAGATGTTGTCCTTGGTGGTGGTAAGCTATGTTTCAATAATATTCTTCATCGTAATATTCTTCCAAAAAGAAGGAAGTTCTCAATTCGTCTGTATGATTATTTTCTTTCTTTTTTTGTGTGTGTATGTTACGCGATTACTCCGTCAATTGTGAACCGATTCGAATAATTATTTTTGTAATCGGTAGGGTACGTTTTCGAGGTGGTCCCATTGTATTTTTTAATTGAGATGTGATAAGTACCTTCAGAGATATGACGATAAACGTCTCAAACTTGCTACTGAAATTGACTCGCGGGGCATTGAAGTCAGTGGTTTTAGTTTTTAAACTATCTTAATTATTGGTAGATTTAATGATCCACGAAAACCCATGATTAATGAATGCACATAAAATTTTCATTGGTAGGTATATAGCTAGGATTAGAACGTTGGTTCTAATCCTAGCTATATACCTACGGTCGTTGGACCGTCGGGTCAGAATCAGGGTAACTATCATTTATGCCAAAGGGCCTTCCAATATCACTACGTAAGTGTTATAAAACAATGTCCATCACTGCGTCTGTCTGTCTGTTTGCAATAATCTCAATAGCTTCTGAACGGATTATCATGCAGTTTTCACCAATAGCCAGAGTGTTTATGAGGAAGGTTTAGGTGCATAATTCGTTAAGGTTTTGTGTAAATTGGTTGACATATGACGATGATTCTTAATATGTTGATATTTCATATTCGATGCAACAAACTGATTCAAATGTTGTAGGCAAATGTTCTACCCGTGCGAAGCCGGGGCGGGCTGCTAGTTATATTATAATTAATTAATTAAGTATTTAATATTAAACTTGACTGCGTACACCGCCCCAATGAGACCGACCTTGAACGGAGTTTGTCTCTTTCTTTTGTATGGAGAACTTATATAATATATACTATACATATAGTATAGAACATATATAGCACTAGCAGGTTGTTAGACAAGGAAACACTCCCGGGTGTGCCTTTCGTTTTGGCCGTTTTGTTCTACAAAGCAATTACAACCTTATAGTGAAAGCATATGGATTAAATTGAGTTTGTCAACACATCTGCAGTGCACCATCATTTAGGTATATTATTTCTCTTCTCGTCTATGGTTTTAGTGGTCCTTTTTAATCTATAAGTACTTTACTGATATCATTAATTCGCGTGCAATACAATAAAGACATTCTATTTTCTAGGATCCCAACGGCAAAATAATGCAAACCCTCGGGCAAAATGTCAAACTCCTTTCAGACATCGACATAATAAAAATAAATAGCATTTATGGAATAGATTGCTTCGTCCAGGCGAGAGCTGCATCTAGTCCACTGAAGAAGGCCAAATCGCCAATATCTAACTCGACGGTTGAAGCTGTAGCGGAATTAAAAAGTTAATTAATTATTGTTGTTTATTATTTAATTAGGTACTTGTTTGTTACGAGTATATTTTACATTAGTTCCATAATATCTAGAGAGCACGACTTTTGGCTGCGCCCGCGATAAAAAAATATCCTATTTCCTATTCCTATATACTTTTAAGATATGCTAGCGTTTGACCACTATCATGCGGTGGTATGCGATGATGTGGTGAAAAATGGTAAGCACGCTAGACCTACAATGGTCCGACTCCCAAGGGCTGTGTGCTGCTGGAACACCGTAAGGTTATGGCGGCAGATTTTCTTCTTAATGGCAGTACTTAAGCTTCCTACTTTTTGCTAGAAACTTAGGATCAAAACTTCGATATAATCAGGGTTGGATTTAGAGATCTAGGGCCCCTAGGCACTTTTCATTTGAGCCCCCTCTCCCCTTACATCCCGAAGCTGTTTTACTTGCTTTGTAGCACAAAACGGCCCAATTGAGAGTCACCAGGGTGAGAGTGTGTCCTTGTCTAACAACCTGATAGTCCTATATATGTTCTATACTACATGTATGGTATATGTATGGTATATATATAAGTTGTCCATACAAAAGAAAGGGACAAACTCCGTTTCAGGTCGTTCTCATGGGGGCCGGAGTACGCGATCAAGTTTAATATGTAGAAGGTCTGTGTATTTTACTACACGTGGCGCCACTTGTAAAGGTTGGAATTTCGCGTCATTTCATATAATTAGGAGGATTATTTGTTTGTTTTATTACCAATTTGAACTAATTCCTCGCCAATGTGTTGAAAAACGTTGTATTACACACGTGCGGAATAGTTAATTAAAGACGTCGATGGTAATAACAAACTCATGACCACTAATAATTTGTACTTTTACTAAAGTTTTACTACTCATTTGTACTTTTACTACTAATTTGTAAAAACCAGCTTACCGCACTAAGTTTCTATTATCATAAATAAGTATTACGCCAACACGGGCGTCTCCAACACTATCGGATGTCTATTTATGCCAGCCAAATCGGTCAAGCCATTCGAAAAGGTCGCAAACAAACAAATATAATATAACCTGAGATTCTCTAATACTTAGGTATTATGTTTCTTTGAAGTGTTACACAATTTATATATTTTGTAAAATTGTTAAACACATCCAAAATTTCAATTTTACAAAATATATAAATTGTATAACACTTCAAAGAAACATAATAAATATTTGATTTACGCAATGCAAATCTCTCGTCGGATTTGAAAACTGTAATGATTTCTTCCGAATAATTAACTTTCGAAATAAGTAATCATAGATGGCGCCACCAATGCATAATTGGGTTAAAGAATGCAATCCACTAATTTCTTCGTATCGATAGAACGGTCCGTGGCTTAATTGGCATAGCACCTGGACAAGTTATCCAGGGGGTGTGGGTTCAAGTCTTGAGATTCTGTACTTCATAATACCTATCTATTGGTTGGTTGTTTTGGTGGTATTGATAAAAATAAAGCATATTTTTAGCTAATAATTTTATTTTCCAAACCATCTTCGATTTTTTTCGGTAAGCTGATATCGCTTTTGCTGATGACATCGTAAATAAGGATATCTGCGAACTTTTTCTGTCTAACGATGCATTTTTCATTAAATATCATAAGACTAACGCCTGCAACAAAATTAATAATCAGTCGACAACGTTTTCAACCGACTTCACAAAGAGGAGGAGGATCTCAATTCATCTGTATGTTGTTTTTTAGGGTTCCGAACCCTAAGGTTACCAACGGAACCCTATTACTGAGACTCCGCTGTCCGTCTGTCTGTCTGTTTGTCTGTACGTCTGTCTCCAATTTTCACAGATAATATATTTCTGTTGCGGCTATAACAACAAATACTAAAAAACAGAACAAAGTTTAAAATTAAAGGGGGCTCTCATACAAAAAACGTGTTTTTTACTATAGCGCCATCTATGAACAATTGTTTACCTTCTTCATAATATTAATTATCTACCCTAACACCTTTGTGTTAACGTTCACTTAGTTCGTGTTAGAAGTTCATTGGGTATTCGTTAGATGGCGTTGTAGTTAATAAGCATGTTTAGTATTGACACGGTAATATACATACATACATACATACATACAATCACGCCTTTTTCCCGTTGGGGTAGGCAGAGACTACTTCTTTCCACATGCTACGATCCTGACATACCTCCTTCGCTTCTTCCACTTTCATGAGCGTCTTCATACATGCTCGCCGGTTATAGGTACTTTTGACTTGGCCATTTTTTTAAACGTCTCCGATCTGGTCGTGATACGTTCGCCTAGGTCGGCCTCTACCAACTGGCCCATTCACACACGTCTCATAAATCTGTTTCGTCAATCTTTCTTTATCCATCCTCTCTAGATGTCCAAACCATCTAAGCATCCCTTTCTCTATCTTTGTCACTACATCTTCTACCACACCACAACATTCCCTTATCACGCTGTTCTCCAACTTATCCATCAGAGTCACTCCGATCATACTTCTCAAACTTCTCATTTCTACAGCATTAATTTTACTTATATGTTTCTCCTGCGATACCCAGCATTCACTACCATACATGAGTGCGGGAACCAACACTCCCCTATGTACAGCCAGTCGTGCTTTTTTCGACACGTTCTGGCTTCTCATAAAGTTATGTAGTGCCCCACTCACTTGGTTTCCAGCCAAAACTCTTCGCTCAATATCACTTTCATACTTACCATCTCTCGTAAACTTAGAACCCATAATATAATATAACATTATATTTTATACTGAGGTTCGGGACCCTCCATGTGAGACAAAAGTCTGACTCGCACTTGGCCAGTTTTTTTTTGTGTATGTTACGCGATTTTTCCGTCAATTGTGAACCGAATCGAATGATTCTTTTTTGTATCGGTAGGATACATTTCCGAGGTGGTCCTATTGTATTCTAATATTTCATCAAGATCTGATATGTATCTTCAGAGATATGACGATAAACGTCTCAAACTTGCTACTGAAACTGACTTGCGGGCATGGAAGTCGGTTATTTTCGTTTTTTAACCGACTTCAAAAAAAGGAGGAGGTTTCTCAATTCGACCGTATATATATATATTTTTTTTTTTTTTTTTTTTTTTTTTTTTTATGTTTGTTCGCGGATAACTTCGTCGTTTATGAACCGATTTCGATTATTCTTTTTTTGTTCGAAAGGAGATATTCCAAGTGTGGTACCATGGTAATTTTATCGAGGTATGATAAGTATCTCCAGAGATATTGAGATAAACATCTCAAAATTGGTACTGAAAATGAATAGCGCGGCATTGAAGTCGGTTGTTTTTTAGTTTTTAAACGATATTATAGACATCTTAATCATCTTAATTTTTAAGTCAGGCGAATTCACGCCATCGAAAATCGAAAAAGGCTTACATGGCATGGGAGACTCATCATGATCTTGATGTCTCAGAAAGATAGGAGCAGTGACGCTAAACATTCTGACAATATTATTACCCGACTACAGCGAAGCAAAAAGGAGTGTTATGTTTTTGACCGGTATGTGGGTATGTATGTATGTATGTATGTATGTATGTATGTATGTATGTATGTAGGTATGTATGTATGTATGTATGTATGTATGTATGTATGTATGTATGTTTGTATGTATGTTCATCTGTTCCGTCATAACTTCTAAACTACTTATCATAATTTAACAAATGAGGTGTCGTTGGACGTGTCTTATTTGTGTGCTGGTTAATAGGCTATGTGATGTCACAACAAATTGAATGTGGCGCCCTCTAGAGGGCACGAGGTCCAGAACTAAAAAAAAAATTCACCACCCCATCGTGTGTGGTATCGTTGAATAGGGATTTTAAAATGAAGATAAGGTAGTACGTCATATTTTTTCGGGCGTAGCGTTGGCGTGATATATCCCGCTGAAGTCAAGAAAACTAATTTTTACCGCACGGCGTCGCAAAGAAGCATTTGGGAGGGTTATGTGTTTGTTGATCGCTGTGTATTTATGTAAGTATATTGACATGTATACATGTATACAATTATGCAAAAACCCAATGTGCTTTAAATAAAAAATAAGTTCAAAAACTAAAACCCGACTACTGAAAGACTCTAAAAAGTATGAAACAAGAAAATATTCTCACCTGAGATCGCTATGTACAAACTATTCAATATGTATCGTGTGTTATATAAACAACTTACTTTTAATAAATATTTTATTGTATTTCATAAATATTCTTAGCGGTGCTCAGTGGATAGCTGTGGCTGTGGTGTGTGGTAAACACGATACATATTGAATAGTTTGTAAATAGCAATCTCAGGTGAGAATATTTTCTTGTTTCATACTTTTTAAAGTGCGATCTTTCAGTAGTCGGGTTTTAGTTTTTGGACTTATTTTTTATTTAAGTCGAGGAAATAATAACATGACCATGGTTATGTTTAAAAAAATTTAATGGCTCCACACGATTAGTGTATTTAGCCAGTGTCAAGTATTGAAGTTTTTCAAGTTTTTATGAATTTTAGTCGTAGAAGATGGGTCAAAGACACATTTCAGGTCAGTTTTCGAGTGAAAGTCTAGTCTAAGTCATACCTTCAGTAAAGATGTGGTGTTTACTGATGATTTTCAGTGGAATTTTGGTGAGAACGCAAATAGTACGTTTTTCAACATTGTGCTGTTTCCCTACACTCGTACACATTCACCGGCACTTAATGGTTAATAATCCACATTTATTACACATTAACTCGCGGAAGAACACAAGATTTAGGAAAAAATACAATGAGATCACACACACTTTTCCACGTTCCCGCCTAAAAACTCCCATGGTCAATTACCTAATTACTTATTAGCAAAGACATTGTACTGTATACTAGACTGTGCACTAGGCGCAAAAACCAGACTGAAAGAGGCGATACTTGCTCGGTGTTTATCCCTAACTTTTGTGGTGACTACAAAATGAAGAAACAAAATATAATACTCCATATATAATGCAATGCATATATAACACAAATATTATGCACTGGCAGGTTGTCAGACAAGGACACACTCAATTCTACTATCTTCTCGCTCGGCTTATGTACGGATTAAATTCAATAAGTCAAAAACCTGCTATGCATGGTATATTTTTAACCGATTTCACAAAAAAGGAGGAGGATCTGAATTAGACTGTATTTTTTTATATTTGTTACCTCAGAACTCCGTCGAAAAATTATTTTTTTGTTTTAGAGATTATGCCTTCCATTTAGTCCCATTTATTAAATTTTATCGAGATATAACAATTATCTTCGGAGGTATGGAGATAAACAATATAAGCAAAGTTGTATACTTTGATGACATGATTACAACTTTATTCGCCCCCCCCCTCCTCCTAAAAGCTAAACTGCTAGCTTGAAGAATCTAGAAAAAATCATGATGATAGTGCATTTCATGAACTTTAAGGGAAAATTGCGGTAACTTTATGGTCGTTGAACTTGGGTGTTGGATAATTTTAAAAATAATAATGTTAAATATCATACTACTACGGAACCCTACACTGCGCGTGGCCTGACACGCACTTGGCCGGTTTTTGTTTATAGTAGGGATCAGCATTACAATCAGGTGTTGGGTTAGGTTAGAGTTGAGACAGTTTTGTCTATACGCGACAAGTCTGTCGCAAGACTGTTTTGTCTAAAGTCTGCGCTCAGCCTTAACTTTTTTATCGCTCTTTATCCACTCAGCGCGCCGCTCTAGACAACACGTCCGTGCTACAGCTACTCGCAGCGAGCGTACTCGCTGTGTCTACCGAACAACAGCGAAAATAATAAAAGCGAGTGCATTCGCAGCGAGTATTCGCTATGTGTGACCTAAGCTTTAGAAAATATTCCTTACTAGGGTGCTCCACAGATGGTTTGCTCATTCTTTCTATGTTATGCTCTTCTTGCCAGTGGAAAAACATTTTCTTTATCATTGTTGCAACCAGAGCTATCATAAATATGCTTAGACCAAACAATATTGTGTACAGTGCCATTGTGTAGGACGATTCTATTAGAATTCATATTTATTTCATTAAATAAAATTAATTAACACAAAAAAATCAGTAGGTAACCAAATCAGTGGACGAATGAGTGGCATTGTCATTATTGTCAATCAAATTGAAAATCAAAAAGAATACAGACTGGCTGAACCAAAGAGCAATAATTACTAAATAAGTACTCAGTAATTATTAGTTATAAATATGAAAATACGGGACTCATCGCGCCTAAAACATTAATTTTATTTAACTTAACTTAAGAATTTAGAGTTAAATAAAATTAATGTTTTAGGCGCGATAAGTCCCGTATTTTCATATTTATATAACTACTAGCTGTACCCGCGACTTCGTCCGCGTGGAATAGTGTCCTTGGGTAGCATTTTTAATTATTTAGGCCTCCTTCCCCTTTCCCCTCCTATCCCTCACAAACTTTGAATGTCATATTTATTTATATCGAATCAACAGCCTAAAAAATAAGTTTCAAGCTTCTAGCACTAAAAATGACGATACTTCCATACAATTTTTCATCCCCCCTTTCAACCCCTTACAACCCTTTTTTCGAATTAAAAAGTAGCCTGTGTCCTTTCTCAGGCTCTAGACTATTTGTGTACCAAATTTCATTTAAATCGGATCAGTGGTTTTGGCGTGAAAGTGACACAGACAGACAGACAGAGTTACTTTCGCATTTATAATATTAGTTAGGATGTGTTCAAATCGCTAAAGTTTAAAGTTAGTAATTATTGCTCTTTGGGCTGAAAAAATAGTGATTAATAGGTATAATAATAAAAGATCGCTCTAGTCCTTTTCAGTACCTACCAAGTTTTAGGTGTTTATCTCCATATCTCTAAAGATACTTAATAAATGCCGGTGAATGTGTGGGAGTGTAGGGAAACAGCAGAATGTTATAAGAATGCTATTTGCGATCATACCAAAATTCGACTGTACGTACGTACGTGTTTACATGTAGTAAAGACCATTAGGTACATATCTTTACTGAGAGCAAAGTACTATTAAGTATTCTATGCTGAGGGTATGACATGGACTGGATGGACTATGACATCAACTTGACCTGAAATGTCTGTGAATGTGACTTTAACTCGACTTTACAAAAACCTGAACAATTTAAACACTTTGATACTGGCTTAATACACTAATCATGTGGAGCCATACTTACTGAAACAAAAATTAATATTGTATTTTTTCCTAAAACTTGTGTTCTTCGACGTGTTAATATGTAATAAATGTAGATTATTAACCATTAAGTGCCGGTGAATGTGTACGAGTGTAGGGAAACAATGTTGAAAAACATGCTATTTGCGTTCTCACCAAAATTCCACTGAAAATCTTCAGTGAACACCACATCTTTACTGAAGGTATGACTTAGACTAGACTTTTATTTGACAACTGACCTGAAATGTGACTACGACCCATCTTTACGACCAAAATTCATAAAAACTTGAAACATTTCAATACTTGACACTCCACACGATTAGTGTATTTAGCATACACTAATCGTGTGGAGCCATAAAGAAACTAAAAAAAAAAAAACGATAATTTTGGGGCCGCTGCGTTCTTTTGAGTGTCCTTCGCCCTTCGCCTTCAGCTTTGTTATTTTCTGAATATAAAGAATGAGTCTTTATGCATATATATTTATATAACTTCACATTTATGTATGTATGTTTTAATTTATTTACTATACTTTAAATATAACTTAACAGATACTTATATGTGTTTAAACAAATTATACAAAAATTTATATGAATAAAAGAAGATTTTAAATGACCAACTCGAATCTGGCACAATACACCAAACGTGTCTTGCCTATATACAAAATGAAAAAAAGAACGAATATACAAAATAAAAATAGCGCGAAAGCGACAGTTCTTTGGTGAAAGAAAAGGAAGAAAATGTATTGTTGTGTTGGGCAAAGACCAAAGAGTAACATAATATATGCAAAGACTGTACGAAGTACATTTACATCGATCTTGTTGTGATTATTTTCGCATTATTATAAGTTCAAAGTTTGTAAATGTTGTGTTTAAGTTAAAATATCAGCAAAATTACGAAGCCAAAATGAGTTACGACGATTACGGTAAGCTCAATTCAAATAACATTGATATGATAAGATATATGGCGAATTGGTATTATACGCTTACGCTTTTCTTTGTGCATCATGGGTATTCGTCAACAGGTGGTAGGAGCATTATACCGATGTTCCGCCTGACGTGCTACAAAAAAGTAGTTTACCTTTAACATCTAGGGGAAAATCTGCCGCCATAACCTGACGGTGTTCCGGCAACACATCCTTGAGAGTCAGACCATTCTAGGCCTAATAAGTTACCACCAGGCGAGATAGTGGTCAAACGCTAGCCTATATGATATTAAAAAAATCAACGGCATCGTCACATCTCAGTCTGCCTATTCTGTAAGCTAATCTCGGAAGCGAAATTCGCAGTCAGATTTGAATTACGAAATTCAACCGTATTACAATCGTGTTACGATTTTAATTTCGTAGTACGACTCACCGCGGATTCCGCTTGCGAGATGCGTAAACTAGCTTACAGAATAAATAGCCTAGCAGGTGAGATATAATAGTTTTTTTTTCTCTCTCCTGTTGAAGTGATGATGCGGTCGATGCGGCGAGGATCGTTGCACGCTAGGCCTAGAATGGGAACTGACTCTCAAGGATAGCTGCTGGAACACATTAGATGTTTGGCGACAGTTTTTGTTTTTTTGTTGAGGGTGGTTATAGCTGGCCAGGCGGACACTAGATAGTGTCCTACCACTATGCGGGGTTTGGGGATTTTTTAACGATGATTTTGTTTCCTACCGGAGGGCCATTGTGAAAAGCGCACATAATTTTTCGATAGAAAAATCCATTGGTGCACGGCGGGGATTGAACTTCGTAACACTGGCGTCAAAGCCCACCATTCTCCCACTACACCACTGGACCTTTATGATGATGGAATTCTGCTTGTTTGCAAGTGGAAGACGGCTGTGAGTAGCTGGATAGCATACATTTGTCCAACTGACACAGCGATATTCTCTCATCCCGTCTCCCGACCGTGCTGACGAATATCATACCGGTACTTTGAGAACAGATGGGTAACGTGTCACCTATTTAGCACTCCCAACTCACAGTTCAACTCGTATTTAACCCTCAGAATACAGAAAAATCTAGAAACCGCATTCAACCGTCTGTCCGCCATCTACGATGAACACACTATTTAAGAGTAGTTTGAGTGGCTTAACATTTAGGTGAGTTGATGCCTTCTGGTTTATTCTGTATTCTGAGATTTAAACAGTTTTTTCTAATAAAGCGAATTAATAGCCTAGAAAATTAAACAACATACATTTTATTTCAGTTAAATATATAGCCCAAAAGTACAGACTAGCTGTATCGCTAGCTGTTATTAAAACAAAACCAGAAAACATAACTATAGAAAATCATATACGACATTTAAAAAACAAAATGACCAAAGATATGGATGACTCCAAAGATTTTAACATTAGTATATGCAGCGAAGATTTTAATATAGATGAAAATGGAGATGTAATCATTGATATATCCGATGATGACGATAAATGTAAAACATTAAATAATGGCAATGACAATGGAAGTGTAGCAGAAATTAACCCAAGTAAATGTAATACAGACTATAATATGCCACAAAATGTAACTGATCAAGCGTCTAAAGCCTTCTCTCAAAACGATGATGTTATTGAAACCAAAATGAGCTCCAGAAAATATAATACAGACGCTAAAAAACCAAATAACGCGACGTATCAAACATTTAGGTCAGTTTCTCATAACAATGATGGAAATATAACAAAATTTAACACAGGAAAATCCAGAACAGACACGAATAAACCAAATAACACTTGTGATCAAGCATTTAAAGCTGTTTTAGAAAACAATGATGATACTATGATAGACATTAGAACATGTAAAACTGATACAAATATAAGACATAATATAAATGATCAAGAATCTACAGCTATTTCTCATAAAGATGAAATTATTGTAATAGAAATGAACCCTAGAAAATGTAAGACAGATACTAAGGAACACAATAAGATAACTGAACCTGCGTCTAAAGCTGTTTTACATAAAAATAAAGTAATAACGAAAACCAATAAAATTAAATGTACCACAAGCACTAATAAACAAAATAATACAACTGATCAAAAATCTAAAGGTATCACCCATCATAAAAATGATATAGAAATGAATGAAGCGCAAAATTATCAACAAAATGATATAGAAGTTGATACGCAAGATTTGAATGATAGTGTGACAATTTTACAAAATTTTGAGGATGATAAAACAAATCTTGCATGGAAAGACAAAAACAAGTTCGGAGAGGTGGTGCAGTTACTCAAAGGAATTGACGATAATATAACGACTATAGACAAGGTAAATTATGTGTAAAATATTGAAACAGGTTTGTGGTGGAACATTGGATAAGAAAATACTCTTCATACTCCAATATCTTCCATTTAGGGATTAAAATCTTTGTCCCGTAGGTCGCAAAACATGCAGTTTTGTTATGATGAGCGAGCAAGTGCAAAGTCAATGCGTTCATGGAATTGGTTTATAAACTAGAAACACTGTCAAAATCTGCGAGCGAGATGCCAGTGGCTTGCTATGCTAAAATAGCGGTTCGCTAGCTTAGCAAATTGAAGCCCATGGTAGTTCTTAAAGCTTACAAAAATTCTTAAAATTACTTTCGTAAAATTGCTTCTGGTATTTTTCTCTCATGCACTTACTATACATTGTTTTTCTGAATTTCAAGCCTTTCTTTAGGCGTTCCATCGTTTAATAGATCTGGAGTAGAGACAAAGAATCTGCAAACGTAGCGTAGAACATCTTATTGCTCGAGCGATGTAATACGCTGAGCGGTGGGCCGATTATCCAGCTCAGTAGTGTGTCTTGGAATAGGTCTTTGTCCATCAGTGGACTGATGTATGTTGTATATAATTTTATGGCTTTGCAACTCCATGTACCATTTATATGTACAATAAAGGTAGTCCGGTTGAAACAGATGCAACCAACCATTCTATTAGCATTGTTTTAGTATGTCATATTATCTTGCTATCTTATTCAAAATATAATAAATATTTAAGTAATGCTTTTCTATTCTAAGATACTGCACAAGGCAAACAAATGCAACACCAGTATATTTCGCATGTCTCTAACGCTATCATGTAAAAAATAACTATTATAATTAGAATTATCATAAATTATTTCAGGCTGTTTCCGAAAAACAAACCATAACAACCCGCACTGAAGATTTAATGCTACAATCATCTCAACAAAATGTAACCCAATGCTCTATGGAATATGATACAACAATATATAATAGCTTGGATAATTTACCAGAAGTAAATATGTCCTGTTTAAGCCAGAGTTATAATTTCGTAAACGGGTAAGTGCTATTACAATATGGAAAATAGTGTAGATGCACATTTGCTTATGGATACGTTAAGTTATACGATAATCAGTAGACTCTTAAAAATATTTTATGCTTATGTAATAAAAATATAATAAAAATCATTTCTTATTTGTATAGGACATCACAACCCAATTCATATTGCATAAGGAATCGAATAGACAACAATAAACAACGCAAAGACTCAACTGAAATAAAAGAAAAAGAAAGAAAATCTATTACAGATCCAATAAACCTTAAAACAAATACTATCCAGAAACCATTGAAGACAACTACTAATGCAAATATCAGAGATAGTATATCAAAGCCCGATTTCAAACCGAAAAATAATCTCAAAGATACTAAAGTATTCAAAAACATATCCAAAAACGTTGCTGGCTTATTCAAAACGAACCAAAATGGTGTAGATAGCATACAAAATACTGCGACAGTAATAACAAAACCAGATCAAAGAAAACTGGTTAAAAATATATCCGAACAAGTATATAAAACACCTAAGGAATTAACTATGAGTTCTATTCCACAAGAATTGACTTGCACACATTACAGTGATAGTCAAACTAATAACATTGTAATAGACAGAAAATATATTCACGGAACTAAAATAAACCAAAAACTGGTCCATGAAGACGCAAAACTTCCAAACAATAGTCACGAGCCTTATAATTATATTGAAATAACTATAGAAAACGACATAGTTAATCAAGGACCCATAAATAAAAATTGTAATACAACAAATACAAATGACATTAACGCATGTTTTCGTGATATAAACTATACAGACGCTACACATGAAAGAAACAATATTATTGTATTGAATAAAAATAAAATAGCAATAATAACTGATGGAATGAACGAAATTCCAACTAAAATTATACATAAAAATTCTATGTTTAATGAATCACAGACGCAAAATATGAGATGTGATACTAAAACTCATGCAAATTATCAAAATGAGAAAGAAAACGCTCTTCAAAATGATGCACTTATAACCAAAAATAAGGTTATATACATGGACAATGATTTATTTACGCAAGAATCTGAGAAAATTCAAATTACAAACGATAACATGATAGAAAACGATTTAGCATTTAATGGAGATTCTTTAAATGTAAATTTTGGTGAAACCGGAAAATCACACAATACTTTTGTCATTTATGAACCAACAGAAACGTTGATAAGCTGTGATACATTTGATAATACTGTGAGACAGGTCAAAACAAAATCAGAATTCATCAATTTTAATAATTCAGATATTCAAATATTAGACGGTATCACAGAAAAACAAAACATAGTAAAGACAAACCCTGATAGCGGAAAATTTGACAAAAACGCTAAACATAATGAAAATATGGACGATTTATATAACCATCAAACAAGAAACACTATTTTTGATGACACTAATACTCAAGACACAGAAAAAGAACAGTTATTCGAAAATATACGAGTAATTAAAGAAAAAGATACTAAAAAGAGATGCGTTAATTTTAAAAACAACACCATGCAAATTACCCTAAACTCAACTTTGAATACGCCATCAAAACTCACAACAGAAAACAAAGTTAATATGGGAAATAATGACTCGAACCAAAACGAAAATGAATTTAGGGACACAGAAGAATGTAACAACTTTGATGATATCGAAGAAGAATTGATGGAACAGAGAGAAGTAGTGCCTTTTAAAGTGATAGAAGAGTTAAATAAAGTAAAAATGTATATAAATAGAAGAACAGACAGAAATCTAAGTATTGGACATTCAAGCGACACTGGTTACAGAAGCGATTCTTCGAGAACCTCTTTGCTAAGTAAGTTACTTTAGAGTTTCTCGTTTTTAGGGTTCCGTGCAAACAGAACCATATTACTAAGACTGCTGTCCATCCGTCCGTCAGTCTGTATTTTCTGAACCGTAATAGGTAGAACCTTGAAATTTTCAAAATGTGTGTATTCTTATTGCAGTCGCTAATACAACAAATAATAGTACATAATTGTTTGAAAACTAAGAAAACTAACTTCAAATGCAGCGGTTCAGATTCAGTAGCAAGTTTGAGATGTTTTACAACATATCTCTGGAGATACTTATATATTTATTAGATATTTTGGAAATTGAAACTTAATTTTTGTGTATTTCTGTCTACTGTGGGCCGATTTTTTTATTTTAAAGAGTACACTCCTAAGGTGGACCACCTCGTCATAGAAAAGATAATAATACTACTACACCTCATATTGTAAATTCGTCGAAGTTGATGAGACTCTCCAGAGATAAGGACCAGAGATACCTAAACACTTCAAACCCATTTAAATCTCATCGAGATATGTTCAGTATCTCCAGAGATATGGAGATAATCACCTCAAACTTAAAATGAACTAGCGCGGCAATTGAATTACTCGGGTCTTATATTTTGTTAAACGCTCTTAAATTATTCGTTTTCTAAACTTTTTTAAATTATGTATTAGTTTCTTTAAGGGTTCCGTACGCACCTTAAAAATAATAATAAAGATAGTTTAGAAACTAAAACAACCGACTTCAATGCCCCGCGAGTCAGTTTCAGTAGCAAGTTTGAGACGTTTATCGTCATATCTCTGAAGATACTTATCAGATCTCGATTAAATTACAATGGGACCACCCTTGGGATATCTCGTTTCCAACAAAATAATAATGATAACGGCTCATAAACGACGAAGCTATCCGCGAACACACTTAAAAAATACTGTCAAATTGAGAAACCTCCTCATTTTTTTGAAGTCGGTTAAAAAGGAACCCTTATGGCACTTTGCTATATATTATTTATTTATTTTTCAGGTAGTCTAACAACTACCAACATGCTAAACCAATCAGCACATAGTCTGTATAATTATATCTCCGAATGCCCTTTAGTAACGACCACTGAAGATATAACCAATGAAGTTTCTAAGGTAAGTATTATTTTAATTTAGTCAAGCACTTGACTCCTATCTCACCTGATGGTAAGTGATGATACGGTCTAAGATAGGTTTGTACTTGTGTTTAAATGCAATGGACTTTGGTCCAATTAACACCTATATTAAGAATACGAAAGTCAATTGATTTGTTTGGGACTTCTTCGCGGTCAAACGGCTGAACTACCACCAGGCGAGATAGTGGTCAAACGATTTAAAAACCAAAATAACCGACTTCAAATGCCGCGCTTGGCGATTTCAGTACCAAGTTTGAGGTGTTTATCTCCATATCATCGGAGATACTAAACATATCTCGATGAAATTTAAATGGGACCAACTGGGCAGTATATGCTTTAAAACAAAAAAATAATTTTTAATCGGTTCAGGCGTCTTCCAGTAATCGGTGAACATGGTTGGCTTATTTATCTGAGATGAACATACATAAAAAAAAGATTCCGACGAATTAAGAACCTCCTCCTCTTTTGTAAAGTCGATTAAAAAAAGAACTATAAAAATAGCATAACAATCTCAGAAGATAATACCCAATAAGGTCTTAATAACATGAATCACCCTGAAATAGTAGGTAGGTCAGCAGGTGATAGGAGCAATATATCGATGTTCCGCCTGACTTACTATCAAACAATAACTTACCACCGTCAAGGAGAAAATCTGCCGTTATAACCTCACAGTGTTCCGGCAGCACACAGCTCTTGAGAGTCAGAGTATAGTACTAGCGTGTTCACTATCTTCGACCACATAAACACTTCCCATCAGTTCCCTTAGTACGAGTTTTCATACCAAACTCGATATGGTATATCGAACAAATTTTGTATTAAAAACAGTACAGCGCCTCTAGTGGTTACTACACTTCACTAAATTTAGACCAATCAGGGAGCCAGAATAAGTCGAAAACTATGTGAGATCTGTCAAAAGCGATAACGATAAAAACTCGTACTAGGGGTACAGGTTAATAATAATTGTTTTTGTCTCACTTATAATCACACCACCGACCTTGCTCAGCACGCATCTCCCTTTCTCCATCCAAAGGTTGACTGGAAGAAATTTTCGCTTTTAGCGATAAGTCCGCCCATTGTACTGTAGTTTTAAGTGTTTACTGTTTCTTAAGTTAGTTTTAATTGGTGTACAATAAAGAATTTTGTATTTTATTGTATTGTATTGTACAGGCGAGATGGTGTAGTCAAACGCTAGCCTATAAGATATCCTCCATCATCGATCATAACTATATCATCGGGTAAGATGACGTCAAGCCACACCCAGTTCAGTTTTAAAAAAAAATTTGTCTAATGTTAAGGCAGTGATATTATCAGGCAAACGTCCTGTCTCTTACAGGTCTTAGGTCAACTTATAGACAAGTTACATGAAGAAGAAAACTACCCTCCGTTTTTAGATGATTTATTAAATCGTGTGCAGTCGCTACTCGGTACACTTTATGAAGAAATACAAGACAAAAATTCGGTATGAAAGATTTTGTAAAAGACCTTCAACAATTACAGACATACATACAATCACGCCTTTTTCTGAGGTAGACATAGACTACATCTTTCCCCATGCTACGATCCTGACATACCTCTTTCGCTTCTTCCACTTTCATGAGCGCCTTCATCCATGCTCGCCGGTTATAGGTACTTTTGACTTGGCCTTTCTTTAAAACGTCTCCGATCTGGTCGTGATACGTTCTCCTAGGTCGGCCTCTACCGCCTGCCCCATTCACACTCGTCTCATAAATCTGTTTCGTCAGTCTTCCTTCATCCATCTTCTCTAGATGTCCAAGCCATCTAAGCATTCCTTTCTCTACATTTATAACCCTTTAATAATTTTTTCTTAAATTTATCATCATCAGCCGGTGTCAGTCCACTGCTGGACATAGGCCTCTCGCAATATACGCCACTGAGCCCGATCTTCGGCTCTTCTTTTCCAGTCACTGCCCACCGCTTTGCGTATGTCGTCGTTCCACCTGGTCACAGGACGTCCTACGCTACTTTTGCCGATTCGCGGTCTCCACTCTAGGACAAGTCTACCCCAACGGTTATCAGTACTTTTTTTTTTTTTTTTTTTTTTGACCCAGGAAAATCCTTTATGGATACCAAATCGCCCGGGGGAGCGAGATGGTTATGTGGGAGTCACTGCCAGAAGGGCAGTATACCCACTAAAAACCTGGGGTGAGCAGTCCTCCGCCGAGATGGGGCAAGATAGGGTCACGCTAGCAATCACTATCTTGCCCCGGCGGTAGGCCCGGATGAAAACATCCAGGCCCCAGCACAGGGAGGGGTGGCCTCGCTCACCAAGGCCACCCCTCAGACGTGTGGGGTCGTGCAAGCCGGCCGAAAGTCCCCCGACCTTCGGCCAGTGACCCCACTATGATTGGGGGGGGAGGAGGCGGGCAAACCGCCTCCTCCTTCCCCCCGTACGTCTGCGCCGGATCGGGTCAGAAGAGGCGTCGTCCTCCCTGGACCGCTCCGCGGTCTCCTTCTGCGCCATCACCTCTTCGCAGAAGGAGACCACCGCCTGCCACGATCTCTCACTGTCGAGCATGGCATTTACCATGCTCGGCAGAGAGAGATCCCGCCCTATGACCGCTGAAAGCGTGTGCCGCTGCGGGCTCCATGCGGCACACGCCCCCAGCGTGTGGAGCGCCGTATCCTCTGGCGCTCCACACTCGTGGCAGGCAGGGGTCGCCTCCCGTCTCGCGATTTGGTGCAGGTACTTACCGAAACATCCATGCCCGGAAAGCACCTGCACCAATCGGAAGGTCAGCGATCCGAACCGCCGCCTCACCCACTTCCGAAGGACCGGCCTGACCGCATCCACCGTCCACTGTCCAGGGACCGGTGGAGCCAGGTCCTCCGTCCACCGCCGCAACAGGGCGCCCTGCGCCTGCCTCCGCATGCGTGCGACCTCCTCCCACGCTGGAGGCTCTCCTCGGGATCTCCTCGCCGCCACGAAATGGTAAACTTCGGCGAGGATCTCCGCTTGGAGCTCCCAGGGGGGATCACCGGCCAGCAAGCACGCCGCCGTCCAGGACACCGTCCGGTATCCACGGATTGCCCTCGTCGCTACAACCCGCTGCGGACGTCGCAGCAGGGTTTTGTTGCCGCGACTGAGGGCGTCCACCCAGACGGGAGCCCCATACATGGCCATACTCCGGATGACTCCGGAATACAGCCGTCGGCAGTTGGCGCTTGGGCCGCCCACATTCGGCAGCAGCCTTCCCAGAGAGGCGGCAGCCCCCACGACTCTTGGGGTCAGCCCAGCAAAGTGGGCCCCAAAAGCCCACCTCCCGTCCAGGATGAGACCCAGATATTTCATCTGAGTCCCGACCCGGACTGGGACCCCGTCCAGTAACACCCGCGTACCTGGAGGGGGTCCCCCCCGAGGCCCATGAAACAGTAGGGCCTCGGTCTTGGAGAGGGCGACCTCCAGCCCCAGGGCGCGTATGCGGCCAACCACAAGTGTTGTGGCCACTACGGCTGACCGCACCAACTCCCCGAGGTCCCATTAACATATTTAACAATCATCGTCATATTTCAACCAATTTACACAAAACCTTAACGAATTATGCATTTAAAAAATTTCTTGAATTGTAATGAACTAGTTTATTTATTGACATTATGTAAAAAGTTAAGATATTGACATTAATTAAGTTAAGCGTTTTTATCATTTTGACATTCCCCACATATTTACATTTAAAAAAATATTGACCTTAATTATTTAGTAAATTTAATTGTTTAAAGATTAACGACTTCTCTTTTTATTGATTTCATGTGCCTATATTATTGAAGTTATACTTCTTTTGGCGCGATAGAGAAAAATGATGAGAGTGAATTTTTTAGGTTCGCGCGCACATCGACCCCTAAATTTAACATCGTGAAGTTAGTTCTAGGTGGCATGACTATGTTCAAGTTGTATATGTCATATTTAACGTAATATTTTTACGTTAATAAAACCTTTTTTATTTAAATAAAAGCTTTTTGATTAATTTTAATATTTATCGTTAATCGCTACTGCATTTTAGTTTTTTTTTTTTCCATACGCCACAAAAGTATAACTTCTAACGCGTGTACATAAGTACACACACTCTTTTTAGGGTTCCGAACCCAAAGGGTACCAACGGAACCCTATTACTGAGACTCCGCTGTCCGTCTGTCTGTCTGTCTGTCTGTCCGTCTGTCACCAGGCATGAACCGTGATAGTTAGACGGTTGAAATTTTCACAGATGATGTATTTCTGTTGCCGCTATAACAACAAATACTAAGAACAGAACAAAGTTAAAAATTAAAGAAAAGTTAAAAAAAAGTTTTTTACGATAGCGCAGCGCCACCTATCTAGTTGCTAAGATGGCGCTATCGTCTTTACCTTAATCTGAATCTCGGAAGCGGCTCCAACAATTAAATAAAATTTAGTTCACCTACAGGCGATTTCGGGGGCGATAAATCGATCTAGCTAGGAGTCATTTTCAGAAAATGTTGTTTTATTCGTGTTTTCAATAATCAACTTTATTGATAATCAACTTAAAATATGACTCTTCCCGACATCTATTGGCGAGTAGAAGTACTGTATCAGTAAAGCAGTTAGTTGCTCTCAATTTAAAAAAATAGTATTATTATTCGTCAATAGATGTCGGGAAGAGTCATATTTGTCTGATTAAGCGGCAAAAAATACCGAGCAAAGCTCGGTCAAACAGATATTTAATCATAGTAATTACTACAATTACTATTACTACTATATAATACTATTCTACCTTTGTGTTAACGTTTACTTAGTTGGTGTTAGAAGTTCGTTAGAAACTCGATAGATGGCGTTCGGAACCCTCCGTGTGCGGGACAAAGTCTGACTCGCACTTGGCCAGTTTTATTTATATTGCATGCCATTTAGTAAATACAGCTGCACGTTGTACAATTTTTATAAAGACCATATTTTGACCTGTTTTCGCAATTAAAGATATACATAAATAAATAAAAACCTTCCTCATAAACACTGCATGATAATCCGTTCAGTAGCTTTTGAGATTATTGCGAACAGACAGATGCAGTGCTTTACAATATGTGGTGCAGATGGTATTAGTTTCAGGCTTCCTGATAAACTTAATTGACATATAATGCCATATATATATATATATATATATATGGCATTATATGTTATTATATATATTATATATATATATATATATATATTATATATATATATATTATATATATAATATATATATATAATATATATAATAGTTGTACTTTATGTGACAGATGCGATCTTAAGTTATTAAGTACGCATCTGTCAGATAAAGTACTACTCACTGTACTGTAAGTACTGTCAGTCACCGGATTAACTTGTTGTAGTAAGTAAGTAGACACTCAGCTGATTATTTTTTTAATACCACTATCTCGTATGGTGGCAAGCGATGATGTGGTCGAAGATGATGAACTCATCTATATTCACCATGCGCACAGCGAAGGAAAGTCATTCCCTGCCAGAGTCTGTGTTTCCTGTTAACTACAATTCAGGGGTCTTTAAATCGCGAGTGAACAGGTATCTTCTAGGCAAGCGTGCTACATCGTCGATCACATCTTTACTTAACATCAGGTGAGATAGTGGTCAAACGCTTGCTTATTCTGTAAAAATGCCTTTTTATTTCACAATAAGCGGCAGTAGTCCAATGGCAAAGGCGATCAAGAGGTCGTGAGTTCGATCCCCACCCATTTCACTATTGACGTGAACCCACTCCAGACACAAACATATTTAGCTTAGTTGGAGGTTTACAAGACTACTAGTAATATGCTACCCACATTGCTAGTAAGCTTTTATTTAAAAAAAAACTAATTATATTAAATTTTTTCAGCTCTTCAACAAAGACGAAATAATTCAACGAATCCTACTCTTCAATAAATCAACGCACATACAAAATTATACTGTAGAAAAAATCACATTAATTCTCGAAAACTTACATTCAGAATTAACTAAAAACCAAACATATGAAATCAAAAACATATTCCAAATAGAAAATTCGTGCTACATATTTCATTTACTAGAAATATTACTAGAAAACTATAAAAAAGTTGACGTTTCGAGCCAAAATTTGAGTCAAAATTCTCAAAGCGATAGATCATTAAAGAAAAGTAACATAGTTGATATTTGGAGGAGAAAATGGAATCCGAATTTTAAAGAAACTTTGAATGAAGGTAGTTCGCAAAAACAATGCGTTTTGACTACCTGCAGTGCGGTTTTAAATAAATTGGTTGTAGATTGCATGGCGGGCTACAGTTTGATATCTTTTTATGCTTTGAAGTGCTTCAATGTAATGCAAACGTGATTTTAAATATTTTAGTGACTAATTTTGAGTTCGTCAGCTTAGTGGTTTGAATAAAACGGTGACTTTGTTTTAGGCGCTTTACAGACGGAGCAATTTGATCCCTGAGTTAGACGTCTAGATTTTTTTCCTATAATGTATTTAATTTTTGTTGATTATAAAAAACAGCACAAACATACAAAGCCACTGTAGCTGAGAGTTTCAGTGCGAGATAAACAAAAACAAAACCACCAAATTCTCCTTTCCTTATCGGCTACGTAGAGACTGCGGCAACCGTAAAAAATTTTTAATACTTGACAATTACAACAGTTAATGTGTTTTTTATAGTACAAGGAATCAGGATAAGCAAAACGCTCACCTGATGGTAAGCGAGCAATCTACATAGAGTCTGTGCAAAACGAGAACCGTCGTAGAAATTGAAGGCGCGCGTGTTGATGATTCTATATTTACTGTTTTTTGCGTTGACAACATTGCTTTATCATTGTCAATACGACTAAAAACGTTTGATTCTTTGCCTTTCTACTTCCTTCCTTGCCTTTGAACGTTAGTTCATTGTTAACACACGACGGTTCTCTTTTTGCACAGACTTGTTGATAAAATATAAAGTGTTGTAAAACTTAAAGAAACATAATATTTTGATAAAAGTTATATAGGCTCTGTAATGTCACAATTTAAAATAAAATATTCACTTTATTTATTAAATTGCAAAGTAAAATATTTTAAAATTAAAATATAACTGAAATAACTACAAATTAAGGTATGTCCCTGTAGTAAAGTGCCAAGAACGCTGGCTGCATTCCCGCGTTGAATCGCTAAAGAGACTTTTTGTGCTAGGAAGTGCCAGCCCTTTTGTCACGGGTGGCATCGACAACGCGTGGAGCAATTTTCTAAACGAAATTGGACAAATCAGATTGCTTCGTCTGCAAAGTGCCTAAAGGTTAAACTGTGTAGTTGATCTTAAAAAAAGTTAGAATTATTAGCGTATCTAGAATGTAACTATTTGTTCCTCTTTTAGTATTAACTAAAAAGCTCTCTGTAAATATTAAATAGATGAATAATAAATTGTAATAAAATTTAACAAGTTTTTTATTTCATTTACAACCTCATATTAAATATTATAACATTTTCAACATAATTTATTGTATACGTTATTAGATTTTCTTATTACTTTTTAGGCGGTCATTTTTTATGATGGTAAATGACGATGCGGTCTAAAATGGACTCGCATTTGTCTGGAGAGATAAGAATGGAATGGATGGTTGGAAGACAGTAATGAGACGAGGCCTTGGACAACTGTGGGTTCCCAATCCCATGGGTGGTAGGAGCAATATATCGATATCCTACCTGACTTGCTACCAAATAGTAGCTTAAATTAAGAGATAGATAATAGATATATAGATATATATATATAGATAGATAGATAATGATCAAGGAGAGAATCTGCCGCCATAACCTTACGTAGTTCTGGCAGCACACAGCCCTTGAGAGTCAGAATATTCTTGGCCTAGCGTGTTCACCATCTTTAACCACATCATCGCTTACCACCAGGTGAGATAGTGGTCAAACGCTAGCTTATCAGATATGTAAAAAAAGTTGTGGTATAGACGAGTGATTGTTCTTCTTTAGTTTCTATAATGGATGAAATTTATCTTCGAAGTAAGTCGCAATTTCTTCCATTTTGTCTTTTTCACAAACGTTCTTCAAATGCCTTTTCAAAATGCCGGTGCTCTGAAAATAATAATAGAATAATTTAAGATCGTTTAAGAAACTAAGAGAACCGACTTCAAGTGTCGCGCTAGTCAAAGTAGCTAGAATCATATCATCATGTCAATGAAATGCATCGTAATACGAATGCTGATATATTAAAAACGGCTCGACCGATTTCGTTAACATTTAAATGGAACACTTTTGAAACAAAAAATAAATTCTAAATCGGTTCAAGAATCTTTGAGTAATCGGTGTATATCGTTTAAAATCTAAAAATAATAGTTTAAAAAAACTAAAAAAATACGCTTTTATAGAAAATCCAACTAAAAAATATAAAATAAATTTGAATTAAAAATAGTGTAAGAAAAAATGATTTTATTGTAAAAAAAAAAGCGTGGGGTGCATGGTATCAACAGTTCCAAATATTTTATGAACAGATATGACTAGAAGGGTTATTTTGATAATATCCTGAAAAGCACCCCACGCTTTTTTTTTACAATAAAATCATTTTTTCTTACACTATTTTTAATTCAAATTTATTAAAATTTATTTTCTATTTTTTAGTTAGATTCTATAAAAGCGTATTTTTTCAGTTTTTTTTAACTATTATTTATTTTTCAATTTTTAGTCAATTTTTTATTTTTTTTTAATTTATTTATTGTCATCGGTCCTTAATAAGTATGCCAAATTTAGAGTCAATCCGACGTTTTGAAGGGGGTTACAATCATGTTCAAAGATTCCGTTACATACTAACATACAAACATACATACGTTTGAAGCTAATAAAAGCGTATTAAAAAGAACCAACTTCAATGCCGCGCTATTCATTTTCAGTACCAACTTTGAGGTGTTTATCTCAATATCTCTGGAGATACTTATCAGACCTCGATAAAATTACCATGGTACCACACTTGGGATATCTCCTTTCCAACAAAAAAAGAATAATCAAAATCGGTTCATAAACGACGAAGTTATCCGCGAACAAACATAAAATATATATATATATATACGGTCGAATTTAGAAACCTCCTCCTTTTTTTGAAGTCGGTTAAAAAAAAGATTCTGACGAATTGAGAACCTCCTCCTTTTTTGTGAAGTCGGTTAAAAAGTGATTAAATGCTTGCATTAAATGTAGCTAGTCAGGCGGAACAGCAATATAATGCGGTACTACTTACGGGATTGAGGAGCCAGAGTTGTCCTGTGTCCCGTTGGCATAATGAGTAGATGGGTTGACTTCTAAGCAAGAGGTCACCGGTACAAATATTAGCACGAGAGTGCCTTTACAGATGGTATGGGATTATTTATCGATGTTCCGCCTGACTTGCTATCAAAAAGTAGCTTACCACTATCACGGAGAAAATCTGCCGCCGTAACCTTACGGTGTTCCGGTCGCTCACAGCCCTTGAGAGTATTCTAGGTCTAATGTGCTACCATCCTCGACCGCATCATCACTTAACAACAGGTGAGATAGTGGTGAAATGCTAGCCTATCCGTTCATTCTAATATTATAAAAACGTTTGTAACTCTGTCAGTCTGTCTGTTTGTTACCTAATCACACCTAATCGGACGATCCGATCTTACTGAAATGTAACAAGGAGATACGTTATAGCATGTGTATGAACATAGGCTGCTACATTCTTGGTGTACGTGAACGAAGTCGCGGGTATCAGCTAGTAAGCTACATAATTAAGATAGTTTAAAAACTAAAACAACCGTTTATCGTACATATCTCTGTAGATACTTATCAGATCTCGATGAAATTACAATGGGATCACCTCGGAAATGTACCCAACTGATTAAATTTTAATCGGTAGGGTACATTTTTTTTACAGTTCCGTAACCGAATGGCAAAAAACGGAACCCTTATAGATTCGTCATATCTGTCTGTCCGTATGTCACACCACTTTATTCCGAAACTATTAGGTCTACACAGTTGCAACTTGGTAGGTAGGTGTATTCTGTGAACCACTTTACGATTTTTATACAAAGATAAAAAAAATATATATTAAATATTAAATACATGAAACTGAAACTAATTTTTTTTATTCATCAAACCTATACGTGCGGGGTGTTTATAGATAGGTCTTTAAAAATAACATTGCGGTTCCTAAAACCATTTTTTCTCAAAGACAATCATTTGAAAGATAGGCACGTCTAAAGTGGTAAATTGTGCCCCCCCCCCCCCCCCCCTCTAACTTTTAAAGTATGGGAGTGAAAAATCCGAAAAAAATATATGCTGTAGATCTCAATAAAAACTAACAACGAAAATTGGTTTGAACGAGATACAGTCAGCAGTTTCTGAGATATAGCGACCGCAAAGATAACTTTGTTTTTCATACAAACTATGAAAAACAAAGTTAATTTTTTGGTGGCGAAAAATTAATGTTATAAAATACTCTACTGTTACGGAACCCTGTAGCGAGTCCGACTTGCACTTGGCCAGTTTTATTTAATCATTAAAAAAAGACTCATTCGACTCGGTTCACAATTGACGGAGTAATGGAGTAACATACATAAAACTATCCATACAGACGAATTAAGAACCTCCTCCTTTTTGGAAGTCTGTAAAAAACGGTATTTATTTATTTACCTTGAATGTTTCTCCGCAAGCATGACAAAGTGGAGTTTTCTTCGGCTCTTCAGTGTTGTGGCTTCTAATATGTCTGACTAACGCCTGTAATTATAACATACTAATTATATATTAGTACAGTAGCCCAATGTAGTACAGTAGCCCAATGTAGTACAATAGCCCAATGTAGTACAGTAGCCCAATGTAGTATAGTAGCCCAATGTAGTACAGTAGCCCAATGTAGTACAGTAGCCCAATCTAGTACAGTAGCCCAATGTAGTACATTAGCCCAATTAGTACAGTAGCCCAATGTAGTACAGTAGCCCAATGTAGTACAGTAGCCCAAGCTAATATGTCTTACTAACGCCTGTGATTATAAGATGCTAATTGTATATTAGTACAGTAGCCCAATGGCACACCCCGGACACTCGACTAAATCTCCATACAAACTAGCGTTTTAACGACCTACCTACACAGAGACTACACACATGTCGTTTTTCTACAGGCGCAATTGTGTGCGTGAAGTCTAAGGATGTCACCGTAAGAACCTACTTCATTTTGATGTCGGTTTAGACTTGCTAGCCAATACTTCGCTATGGTTTCAACAGTACATCTATACTAATATTATAAAGAGAGAACATTTGTATTTTTGTATTTTTGTATGTTTGTAATGATTTGGCTCAAAAACTACTGGACCGATTTAAAAAATTCTTTCACTAATATATAGAATGGACTTTCGGAATGAAAATAGGCTATATATTATCCCGTTTAAATCAAAGGTACATTCGTGGAGACCTAATTTGCAACCTAACTAGACTAAAAAACGGTCGAAAAAACACGTTTCTTACGAACGCTGCTCAATTGAAAATAGATGGAAGAATATTTTCTATGGAAGAGTTGTACAACTTAATAAGACCTACAAAAAAGTCCGCGACAGCATATGTCTATCTCTTAAGGTTGACTCACAGTAACCATTTTAATTTTTAATTTGTTGTTAAAAAATATTACATAACTTCCAAGGCTTTTTTCAAGTATATAGTATTAATCCTTATCCAAATAATTACGTTAATTAGCTTGGCCACATATTATAGATTAAAATTGTCCTTTGCAGTATATAATTCAAATGAAAACTCTAGAAGATATCACGGATTTCACATACACGCATCGCAAAATTAATAAAATTTCTGCAGTGAAACCACAGATTAGGTCATAGTTACTACGAAGATATTATTATAAGCTTAGCGATGCTGTAGATCCCCACCGATCACAATCAATTTGAAGTCAATATAGTATAATAATATATTTTTACATCTCTCATATTCGGTAAGTAGGTCCTTATTACCCCAAATGGGGCTTGTAGGTAACCAATTAGCGCTCTAGGGTAATAATGTAGCTAGAAAAGCCCTAGGGCGGTAAGTAATTTAAAAAAAAACTCTTCACTCTTTTAAAAAGTTTGCGTACATCTAACCATCATACTGGCAATAGACATCATGCATTCAGCCCAATGACAAAAGGGGTCGCTTCGCTATTCAGCCTTGTTTTCGTATGAGTATCATCAATTTTAAATATCGAACGGCGAAGCTCAATTTCTTTCTTGAAAAAAAATAAAAAAAAGATGAAAAAAGGCGGGAATAGAAAACTTTTACTTTAAATATTGTTTGTTTTTGGGATTTTTTTATAATTACGTGCTAATTAGGAAAAAAACATGAGTTCTGCAAGTGATGAAGAAATAAGCTGCACTCCCGATTCAATGAAAATGGAAGCTGAAGCAGCAATTAACAATATTTTGCCTGAAAGTTCTAAAGAGAGATATTTGCAAACTTATGACGAGTTCATGAAGTGGCGAAAAGAAAAACGAGTAAAGTCTTTATCTGAGACTGTATTCTTAACATACTTTAGTGAGCTATCAAAAAAGCTGCAGCCATCTAGTTTGTGGTGCATTTATTCAATGTTAAAAGCAACTATGAGTACTAAACACGACATCAATATCAAAAACTTTTCAAAATTATCATCTTCTAAAAAGACAATCAGCTGGGCACAAAAGCAAAAAGTCAAAGGTTTTTACAGCGGATGATTGTATGTATGTACAACTTATATTAACAATCCTACTAATATTTACGCAAAAACGGCTGAACGGATTTGGGTAAAGTTTGGTAAATAGATAGTTTATATACATTACTATAATGTATAACTCATTGGATAATTTTTATCCCAATACATGATAGATTTCTTTTCAACGCAGGTGAAGTTGTGGGGCATGTAGTTATTGATAAAATGACAATGCAATGATTGACAATAATTGGCATTTTGAGAATTAAGGTTTTACTGTCGTTCCAAAACTAGTGCATTTATTTATAAGAGGATCCATTGATTATTTTCAATAAAAAAATATTTATAATTTATTTATTATTTTTTAGTTTTTAAATTAAGCTACAGAATTGTTATTGAAGTTTTATTGCTGGTAAATCGACCTAATATAAAAATAAGACAGGAAAATAAAGAAATGTATGAAACCGCAAAATTACCGATGGAACCGGAAGTAAGGTTTATGAACGAATGGCGTGGAATCGAAAACTGGACACAGAAAACATATTGTTTGGCATACAGAATGCCATTTTTCAATAATGTGCCGTGGCGCGTTTGAGGAACACGTTTACGTTTAGAGCACGCTATAATATCACACGTTTTTGGCAAGTTATCTCATTGGTCATACTGAATAAGGGGCCTGAAGTGATTATAGCGAATGGGAAACACTGACAATGACAAGGAATTCCATTCCTTAGTAGTACGAGTTTTCATCGTAAACGCTTTTGACAGATCTCACATAGTTTTCGACTTATTCTGGCTCCCTGATTGATCTAAATTTAGTTAAGTATAGTAACCACTAGAGGCGCTGTACTGTTTTTATACAAAATTTGCTCGATATACGATATCGAGTTTGGTATGAAAACTCATACTAAGGGAGTACTCGTACTCGTACAGAACATAGCGCTTCGTTTTCGCGTTTCGTTCGTGCGGGAAGATGAAACGTCCACCACGAAGCGATGGCGCATATCGGTACGTCTCGTTGAACGATAGAAGAAAGGCAGCCGAAACCAGTGGTTGCTTATTTAGCACCACCCAGAGAGCACGTAGAACTCCTCTATAAAATTAAAATCAACTCTGAAACGTGTCTCAAGACATCCGTCCCCTCAGGATTTGATTAAAGCCCACTCACGCGGAAAAGAACACAAAAGTATCCATCCGCCAATTGGTCACCATCGTTCAATCTACTCCACATTTCGTAAAGTTGTCATTAATTACTCTAATTGTTAACAATTGCTTAGAAACACCGCCCTATTGTAACTGCTGAAATAATCTGTGGGCCACGTGGACGAACACATGCGTCCGTGAGAATCTCAACACGTGCTTTTTGATAATAATTTGTATTGACAAGTCTTTAATGTTGTTTTTTCTAGACAGGCACATGGTTACTTTAGAACCAACTTAAGAAAAGCAGGAGGTACTTACTCAAACCGATTGTTTTTTTTTGTTTGATACCTCAGATCTCCGTAATTTACAATTAAACTAAGTGTGCTTCGCGGCTTCGCCCGCGTTAAAAAGTCTTATCTTATATCTAATCTTATGTCTAATCGTATCTTATGACCTAATTCATAATCCTATCCCTGTGCTAAATTTCAGCTAAATCGGCACTGCCGTTTGAACGTGAAAACGTCCCAAACAAACAAATATATACAAACTGACTTTTGCATTTAGGATATTGGTGTTAATTTGATATATTATTTTTTTGTTCAAGAGTATAGGTACTCCCCGTTTGGTCCCATTGTTCAATTTATCGACATTTTCTTAGATAATTCAAAGATTTACACCAGTGTTTTTAAACGTGGGACCGCAAAGCCTCTGTAAGGAGGTCGCGAAGCCTCAGTAAAAGAAAAAAAAACAAAGTTTGAAAATGTATTTTTTTTTAAATTGTATTTGGTATTTTTAATATAATTAATACAACTGGCCAAGTGCGAGTCAGCATCGCGTCTCTTATCGCACACTTAGGGAGGGTTCCGTACAATACGAAACATAACAGAGTTTCAATCTCAAATATTTGATTAATTAATATTACCAAGAATATTTGGTTTGGTCGCGATCTAGAAAGACGGGGCTCATTTACTAGCGCCATCTATGTCATTTTACCGAAACTAATTAGATAGATGATGTTTAAAAACACGTTATTTGTATGGGGACCCCCTTTAATTTTTAACTTTATTTTGTTTTTAGTATTTGTTGTTTTAGCGGCAACAGAAATACACCATATGTGAAAATTTCAACTGTCTAACTATCACGGTTAATGAGCTATAGCCTGGTGACAGACGGACAGACAGACAGACAGACAGACAGACAGACAGACAGACAGACAGACAGACAGACAGACAGACAGACGGACAGCGGAGTCTTAGTAATAGGGTCCCGTTTTACCCTTTGGGTACGGAACCCTAAAAATTAAAAATACAGATTATAAACAGGGGAGAGTAGGGGATCGCGAATTTTTTTTCAAACTAAGGAGGTGACGTCCTTAAAAAGGTTGAAAAACACGGATTTACAACATTAAATAATTCAACATCAATAGAAACGATCGATGTCCCTGTGCGCCGGCGCATGATGACATATTGAGTACTATGAGGTAGCTAGTAAACTAATCTGTGATATATCATACAAGGATTGTGTCCATACACGTGCTACACGTTGAGGAGAATCTGGTGGAATCCAATTATGACCGAAAACTATGTATAAGGATCTTTCAGACAAGTCTGTGGTTAATCAACAGTACAGTTATAACTTGCAACCTAGCTTAATACATAAAATAAACTGGCTAAGTGCGAGTCGTACTCATACACGTAGGGTTCCGTACCACAGTACAATATTTAATAAGATTGAACAAAATGTTCCGAAAAAATACGTGTCTAGTATGGCGCCCCCCTTTATTTTTTAACTTAAATCTATTTTTGCCCGACTGCGAAAGAAGGAGGATTATGTTTTTGAGTGTATGTATGTATATTTCTTTGGCACGCCCTAGAGCCTTAACGGATTGTCGTATTTTTATGTGAGTAGTGTCAATAGATTCGTCTTAGTCGTGAAAGTGACACTGTGTATATCAAAATTAAAAAAAAAAATAAGGATTATTGGCGCCAAAAAGTTATCTAAAAAAAAAATAGAACCCTAAAAACTTCATTCAAAATCAAGTCCGTTTATGTGTGAAAGAGTAACACACATCATTCATTCATACTCGAAAACGTTATCTTTACCACAGAAGAGATACTAGTCCTACGTTACATAGTTTAAAACAAAGCCACTTACCACCAGCCCTCTGTACGCTTCAAATGATGAAGCGTTGGACATGGCACGCCACTGAGCTCAATCTTCAGCTATTTGTTTCCAACTGTACGCTTACATCTTATGAACTACGCAACGGAATTCAATGCGGTTTTCACCAATAGATAAATATAATAATTATTCAAGAAACCAGGATTTAACTCCCAGGTATTAGCTCCCGGCTGACGGAGTACTTACTGTCTGCGAACGCGCTGAGAGACCGACAGTACGCGTATCGTGCGTCCCGGTCTACCACGAGCCTGACTCGCGAGGTGGTGCGCCGCGTGATGTGCGCCCGCGAGGGGAAGCAGCATGTAGCAGTGCTGTGCTGCGACCTCTCAAAAGCGTTCGACGTCGCCGACCACACCATCTTAGCCCTTAAACTTGGTCACTATGGGATACAGAACCGGGCTCTGGGCGTACTGTGCGACATGATGCAGGGCAGATCGCAGGTAGTTGTGGGAGCTGCGGGTCAGGAACGATCAGACCCACTTTCGTTAACGATGGGTGTAGCTCAAGGATCAGCAGTTTCTAACATTCTGTTCTCTTTACTACTGAATGACGTACCTAACGTGGTCACAGCGGCCGATGTACTGATGTACGCGGACGACGTAGCGGCAGTAGTCACGGCGCCCTCTGTGGACGAACTCGAACGGTGTTTGAACGACGCGGCGCGGCAACTCGCCTCGTGGTTCCGTGACAGTGGGCTAGTGTTGAACTTGACAAAAACCCACTTCATAGACTTTCGACTAGGCGGTCGTGAGCCTCAAAAACTACACGTCTACACTGACAGTGGTACTAAACTGAGCGAGTGTGACACCACCATGTTCTTGGGCTTCGAATTGGACAGAGCTCTCACCTGGGAACGTCACATTGATAAGGTCTGTGGAAAGCTAGGCAGCGCATGCTTTGCTCTCTACAGACTTTCTCGCTTCCTCCCCGAGAGTGTGGTGCGGTCGTGCTACTTTGCGACGGTACACTCGGTGCTCCAATACGGCACGGAGCTGTGGGGGCGTGCTGCAGAGTGGCTGCGTGCATTTCGGATGCAGAAGCGTGCCGTGCGCGCTATAGCTCACATTAAACGGTCTGAATCTGCGAGACCATTTTTCAAAAGTCTGGGTATATTGACACTGCCATCTATGGTGATATACCAGGTGGCAGTGTTTGTCAGACTCAACCTAAATTTCTTTCCCAGGGTTGGAGACTACCACCCTTTCAACACGCGACGAGCAGGAAAGCTGGCAACTATACCATGTAAAATGGCAAAGTCTGCGAAACTGACTCATGTCATGGGCCCATCCGTCTATAATCGGCTTCCTGATACTGAAGCAACGAGCCTTATGTCGTTTAAAATGAGGTTGAAGAGCTGGCTTATCGATCAGGCCTTTTACACGTATGAGGAATTTATACACTCGTATAAGGATTAATTTACACGAATTATTATTTTTATTACTTTTTTATTAATATAAATTTGTGACGTGTAATTTTATTTATGAATAAATGACTATGACTATGACTATGACTATGACTATGACTATGACTATGACTATGACTATGACTATGACTATGACTATGACTATGACTATGACTATGACTATGACTATGACTATGCCTATGACTATGACTATGACTATGACTATGACTATGACTATGACTTACTATGACTATGACTATGACTATGACTATGACTATGACTATGACTATGACTATGACCATGATCATAACCACGACCACGAGACCACGACCACGACCACGAACTATAACTATGACTATGACTATGACCATGACCATGACCATGACCATGACCACGACCACGACCTCGACCACGACCACGACCACGACCACGACCTCGACCACGACCACGACCACGACCACGACCACGACCACGACCACGACCACGACCTCGACCACGACCACGACCACGACCACGACCACGACCACGACCACGACCACGACCACGACCACGACCACGACCTCGACCACGACCACGACCACGAACCACGACCACGACCACGACCACGACCTCGACCACGACCACGACCACGACCACGACCACGACCACGACCACGACCACGACCACGACCACGACCACGACAACGACCACGACCACGACCACGACCACGACTACGACTACGACTACGACTACGATTACGATTATGATTATGATTATGATTATGAATTAACGCGGATATTACTTATTATTTTTAATTATATATATAAACTTATAGATTTACTAAAGCACTTCTGTAAATAAATAAGTAAATACGTGTTGCAGGATTTTTGCAAGGGGTAGGTAAAAAATTCTGAAACTCAATATAGTTTTTCGGGTTTTATGAATCTCTATTTCCCTTAGTCACGCAATAACTTGAAAACGGGTGAACCGATTTGGCTTTTACTTCTTTGATGTCTTCTAGGATAGAATAGTAGATTATACAACAAGTGAATAAAAAGGCAATTTAATTCGAGGGACTAAGTTGGATCGCGAGAGCAGCGAAGGATTCTAGACTAGAATCCTGAGCGGAGCGAGGGATACAAGGACCGAGATTAAATTTCTTATTCACGAGTCGTGTAATCATTTTTTACCATTGATTGCGAGAAAATAAATAATATTATAACAATATAGAATATAGAATTCATAATATTTTATTATTGTGTCATAAATGTGGATTATTAACCATTTATTGCCGGTGATTGTGACCGGGTGTAGGGAAACAGCACAATGTTGAAAAACATGCTATTTGAGTTCTTACCAAAATCCCACTGAAAATCTTCAGTGAAGTTTACATCTTTACTAAGGGTTTGTTGGCGCGGGAAAGCTTACTTTTGATGATGAATGCGTGTTCCTCTTGAACCTTGATTTAGTCTTGGTGTTTGTGGCTTGAGTTTCGCCTCTTCTTAGGCTGACGACGTTCTACGCCGATGCTTGTGCGCGCTTCTTGAGATTTTTGTTGTAAGTGACCGAGACGATGGCGGATATTCTAGTGATGCGCCCGTAAATTAGTGAGGTGACCGTAGTCGATGAATCGGTCGATAGTCGATTGTAATTTTGGGTGTGAGAGGGTACGATTAAGTTGTTTTGTATGTGAACATCCTCCCACCCCTGGAAAGTCTTAAAGACTTTCAAGGCCCATCTTCCCCAATTGGAAGAGGGCATAGCCTGGACACCGCCCTCCTGATTATGGCACCCTTGGTCTTCACGTCTACGACTCTACATACATTGTCTGCCCCTGGATACATCTTTGTAATTCTACCCATGTGCCACATACAGACGTGAAAACATTCATAAATGAAGCCCCTGATAACATATATTTAGCTGTTAAGGTACGTAAAATAACAAATCACATAATGGTAATACTTCATCATTTATCTTTTAAATTCTTACAATCCTATAAAACATACTTATGTTTCAGGTGGTTCTAATGTCCGGTATAACTGGCGCATACCGAGGTATTGAAATGACAAATATAACAATAGAGAACATAGAACAACAGGGTCAGATGTTAGTAATTAAACTACCGAACACAAAAACTAAAATTGACCGAACATTTGTAGTTCCTCGAGAATTCTCTGAATTCGTACAAAAATACAGAAATCTTCGTCCTGAAAATGTAAACACCAACCGATTTTTTTTTAAGTACCACCAAAGCAAATGCTACAAACAAGTTATTGGAAAAAATACCATCAGAAGTATGCCGAAGCAAATCGCAAGTTATTTAAAGTTAGCCAACACGAAATTGTACACAGGTCATTGCTTCCGGAGAACATCGGCTACACTTTTAGCCGATGCTGGGGCTAACTTAACCGCTATAAAAAGGCACGGTGGGTGGAAATCCAGCAAGGTGGCTGAAGGTTACATTAAAGATTCCATACAAAATAAAAGTAAAATTACCAACCAAATAACGGAAACTATTCAGCTTTCAAAAAATGAAACATCTTTCTCAAGAGATAATCCGCAACCATCAAAAATCTGCTGAAAAAAGCTTCATCCCGTCAGATTTTGTCCATGACCAACAATTATCACATTTTCAAACTATTAACATACCCAAAAAACACCTATCCCTAAAATTTGAAAATTGTTCTCTTCACTATAAATTTTAACTAATAAAATGTTTTATTCTTGTAATGCCGGTTTTTTTCTACTTACCTCACAATCGAGATGTAAAGCAGAGTAGTTAGCTCGGGTGTAAGCATCAATTGCACCCTCGAACTATGGGCGCCCTCGCTGCGCTCGTGCGCCTAAATATCTCGGGCTGCAATTGATACCTTACAGCCCTTGGCTACTAATCTACTATTACTGTATAAAATTCTATTGTATAATATAGTTATGATCTATTTATAAACCACCCCGACTGATCTATGTATAATGTTTTCAATAAAAGCATTCCAATGACTCTAAACACGACATTTAAAATCTGAGCTGTAAGTTGGTGTGGATTTGAGTATTCTGTAGAGTACAGGAGATGTCCCAGCATCAGGTCAATGCTTCCATGTTCTTACAATATCGTTGAAGAAGAAGGTTTTCGAATTGATCAGACCTATGAAAGTTGATTTCATAGCGCAATTAACTAGAAAAAACCTCATAGTTTTATAACGATTGAACGAATTTTCATGAATCAAAGCTAAGAACACTCTCGATGAAGACATCTATCAACTACGATATTATTATTACGATATAATATCAAAACGTGATATTATGTCACTATGTAACCCGTTATAAAAACTAATATCTCGGCGAATAACCTAGACCGAGCACTGGGCAAATTTAAAACCAGCGCTGCGTGAACAAGAAATTGTGCACGCGGCATACGCTGAATTTGCTCCTTTTGTCATTAAAACTGTAATACTGTTATTTTCTTATTTTAATTTTTATCTGCTTAATAAATTAATAATTAATAGGTAATCTAAATGAAATACATGCTGATGTTTTTAATGGCAATAAACACATTTTTATTTTATTATTTTTTTATTTTTATTATGACGTAGGTATCCGCTCGGAAAGGATTTTCTAAAAATTTCTCCCGGATACGTAACGGGGAGTTTGTATGACGAAACAAGATGAGATAAAGTACGTGTTGTAGGATTTTTCGAAATGGGGTAGGTAACAAAGTCTGAAAATTTGGGTTTTTCAGGTTTTATAAATATAAATCCCGAATTGCCATAAAAGAAGTTTTTAACGCGGGCGAAGCCGCGGGGTACTTCTAGTAGACAATAAAATTATTCTCATTTACTCAACGCGATACGCCATAACTAAGACACTTGTCTCGCTGCGAACGAAGACCGATACGCGTGCGAGTGAAACAGTTTTTGCAAACTAAAATCTTCTAAATATTTGATTACGTTATTTGAATAGTGTAGAGTTAGGTAGGGACATTTCATATACTTAAGTTACTTGATTTGAAAAAGTAACAAAGATAAATAAATTATTGAGAAAGTTTTTATTCAATATTTAAAATCTAAGGTTTATTTACGCACGAGTAAATCGTTGTTATATTTATGAAAATGAATTCTAAATAAAATACGAATATATAGTTAGGTATACAAATATAAGTGTATAAGTATATATATTATATAGAAACTACGTAAATTTGAACCTCCTGTGTCTACCTAGTCACACAGAAATATTTCATAATACTTATCTTATATATATAAAAGAAAGTCGTGTTAGTTACTACACTTATAACTCAAGAACGGCTGGACCAATTTTTATGATTTTTGTATTTTTAGAATTGTCTTTGTCAGGAATAGGATAATAAGTATTAAAAACAATGAATAATTGACCTAAAAAAATTATATAAGAATAAATATTTTGCCAAAATGTTCCTGGGTTTAAAAACTGCCGATTATTTGATGTTCAATTGTTTATTTTAATACGGCGGGATAAATCCCGCCGTATTTTTTTTTTGTATAATTGAGGGGTATAGATTCAAAAGCGCCTCTGTCCAGTTTTTTACCCAACACGTTTTTAGATTAATGGCAACACATTGCATGTTTGTCTATGACCTCGCATAATTACATACGTGCAAAGCCGTCTCTATCCCATACTAAATTCAGTTTGAAATTCTCGGTGAGGTGCAAAAACGCCTCTATTATTTAATGTACACAGTAACAAAAGCGCTTGTATCCCGCCGCGACCAATCACAGAGCCGGGCTGTGTTAGCGTAATGGCGTCCACGTGTTGTTTCTTGAACATTTCGTCCCGTTATTTTATTGATTTTTAATAGTAAAACAACGCAAAATGGAAGTTAATATTGCCTCAGTGCAGCATAATAAAGGAAGAAAACGGATCCGCAATGAAAAACAATGGAAACGACCATACTAGTACTGCTTGACAGTCTCGCATAAAACCGTCCACAAGGTGAGGTTATGTAACACCAAAACCGCCTCTATCCATAGTAATGCAATGCAAAACCGTCTCTATCCAACGTTTAGACGCAAAACCTACTCTATCCAAATTAAAATTAAAAATAATAAAGAATAACATTAACTATGCTTTCAGATAATGCAATTTTGTTAAAGTTTAGATTATTTAACATCAAATGAAATCTAATTATTAAATAAAGCCTTGCTGTAGTAGCCGGAACAGGTTTTTAGTATATTGTGAAAAAAATAAAAAACTGGACAGAGGCGCTTTTGAATCTATACCCCTCAATTATAGCTCCACACGATTAGTGTATTTAGCCAGTGTCAAGTATAAACATTCTTCCCATGTGTGGATAGCATTACAATATTCGGATTATCGCGTTTTTTTTTGGTATAATTATGGCTCCACACGATTAGTGTATTTAGCTCGTGTCAAGTAGTAAGTCAAGTAAAAATTCTTCAAGTTTTTGTGAATTCAAGTCATGTAGATTTTAAAAATGTCAAATATTTTCTATCCACAGTCAAATGAAAGCTATCGATCTGTCTTATTTTCCGTTTAGTAATACTATACCTATATATATTAGTATATTTTTATTAAGCCTATATATGTATTAGAATCCGAATTAGATTGTAAGTAGGCATTAAGTAAAATATGTAGCAGTTTTTTTTTTTTTTTATTTTATTGTGCACCGCCGTCCATTCTTTAATTTTACTCCAGTCCATCCTAAGGTTGTCTGGAAGAGATCGCTCTTAGCGATAAGACCGCCGATTGTATTATATTGTAATACAACTATACTATGGTATACCATAGTATAGTTGTATTACTTTAAGTTGTATTTTTTTTTTTCTGGTGATCAATAAAGAGTTATTGTATTGTATTGTATTGTATTTTCAGTAATGATAATTGTTTGACATATTTATTGATTGTCATATATGCGTGCGTTCAGAAATGTATGCTTACAAGCAACTTAAAAAAGTTTATATTTCCAAAAAACATTTTTACCAATTTTTATTCTATATCTGGATTGACATAATACATTAATAAACTTAATATCTCTTTTGTATTAATTTATTACGTTCATAAAAGCCTAAAACAAGTTCATCTAAAAGGTAGCACGACATTCATTGTCTGTTAGGTGGTACGAAGTACGCCGGGCCAGCTAGTTATTAATATTTCTGTGTTTTATATTCATACATGTATGAAGTTGATGTTCTTCTCCCTGTAAGGTAGTATTGTTCTGTAGTCGTGCGCGTATGGCGTCCTTGCACACACTAGCTCCTCGACAGCTCCAGAATCGGTGGCGAGGTGAGGTAGCCCGGATTGGTGGGGGGAACAGAGTGTCCGTCTATACGTAGTATTATTATCTTTTCTATGCCAATGGCTAAGGGGCCTGGCGATCGAGAGGTCGTGAGTTCGATCCCCACCCATAGCACTATAGACTCCAGACACAAGCATATTTAGCTTAGTTAAGTGCAAATATAATTAAGATAGTTAAAAACTAAAACAACCGACTTCCATGCCCCGCGAGTCAATTTCAGTAGCAAGTTTGAGACGTTTATCGTCATATCTCTGGAGATACTCATCAGATCCCGATGAAATTACAATGCGACCACCTCGGAAATGTAACCCTACCGCTTAAAAAAAGAATCATTGAATTTCGTTTACAATGACGGAGTAATCTCGTAACATACATACAAAAAAAAGGAGGCTCAATTCGTTTTAAAAAAAATATTTAATTTAAAAAAAAAAATACAGACGAATTCGTCTGTATGTTTTTTTAGAAAACCTCCTCTTTTTTGGAAGTCGATTGAAAAAGAGGGTGCGTAGCTACGCGTTAGATGTGAAACTTCCAAGTTCATTCAATTATTTCTCAACATCACTAATTATTTTTTGTACAACTCCATCTGTTGAACTTTAGCGAATACGGCTTCGTAGTTACGCCGTTCTACAATAGAGGGCGTTTATAAATATAAAATATAACATGACGCTTACGTCACATCCGTTGCATTCGGACCGTGACGCTACGTCACATCCGTCAAATTCTCCAGTGCGTTTGAAAAGGTTTCACTTTAATCAAAACAAACAAATTAAGAACTTCTTCCTTTTTTGAAATCGGTCAAAACCATAAGTTAAAGATTTTTATTGACTTTGTGTCATCATCATTAACAGCCAGTATTCGTCCACTGCTGGACATAGGCCTCTCCCATGGCACGCCACTAAGCTCGATCTTCAGCTCCTTGTTTCCAACCGCTGCCAGCCAGCTTGCGTATATCATCGCTCCACCTAGCTGGAGGGCGTCCTACACTACGTTTACCGAGCCGTGGTCTCCACTATAGAACACGTCTACCCAAACGGTTATCAGTTCTACGACAGATGTGTCCAGCCCACTGCCACTTCAGCTTGCTAATCCTTTGAGCTATGTCGATAACTTTTTATCTCTGTCGGAATACTTCATTTCGAATTCGATTTTTCAGAGACAGAGAAACTCCGAGCATAGTCCTAGACTTTCTGTATAAAAAATTAATTACCTTTCTTGTAGAGTAAGTATGAGAACACAGTCGACACGCGAGGTGTTTGTCTCGAGCATGCACTGACGCCGTGTGAGATCTGAGAGCGGACACGGACGGACAGACGCGCTCACATACCGGACATTTGTACCTGGAATTATATATATTTAAGCCTGATTTAATGTTATTATATCGGACGACCCGTTCTGTATTTGAAGCCGGACGGTCGCGAAAACTAAAATAAAATCGGCCAAGTCGAGTTGGACTAGCCCACCGAGGCTTCCGTACCAACTTCTCAGACTAGGTTAAAGGTACAAAGTACAAACTTAACTTTGCAGTTCGATCCATAATAAATGTACCGCACCAACCGCAAATAATAAGTTAGTACTAGTAATTTCATTTTATTTCTTACTAGCAGCCCGCTCCGGCTTCGCACGGGTAGAACATATATGCCTACAAAATTTTGCATCAGTTTGTTGCATCGAATATAAAATATGAACATATTTAACAACCATCGTCATATTTCATCCAATTTACACAAAACCTTAACGAATTATGCACCTAAACCTTCCTCATAAACACTCTGGCTATTGGGGAAAACCGCATGATAATCCGTTCAGTAGCTATTGAGATTATTGCGAACAGACAGACAGACGCAGTGATGAACTTTGTTTTATAATACTTACGTATTGATATTGGACGGCCCTTTGGCGTAAAGGATAGTTGACCCGACGGTCGTTGGTTCTAATCCTAGCTATATACCTACCAATGAAAGTTTTATGTGCATTCATGAATCATGAGTTTTCGTACAGTGGTAGTGGAATCATTAAATCTACCAAAAAGTAGCTTACCACCAAGGAGTACATCTGCCGCCGTAACCTTACGGCGTTCCCCGACGCAAAATGTAGGGGTAATATACGTTTAACGTGTGTATCTGTGTGTCTGTCTGTAGCATCTTAGCACCTAACCGGATGAACCGATTTTGTTTTTATTATTGATAGTTTTTTTTTGATTGATAGATGAATTCATCGAGTTTTCTTAGCTTTGATTCATGAAAATTCGTTCAATCGTTATAAAATTATGAGCTTTTTTATAGTTAATTGCGCTATGAAATCAACTTTCATAGGCCTGATCAATTCGAAAATCTTCTTCTTCAACGATATTGTAAGAACATGGAAGCCTCCTGGACTCTACAGAATACTCAAATCCTCACCAACTTACAGCTCAGATTTTAAATGTCGTGTTTAGAGTCATTGGAAAAAGCTATTATACATAGATCAGTCGGGGTGGTTTAAAATATTATATTATATTATTATATATATAGATGAATATTATTTTATACAATAGATCATATTATTATACTATATTGACTTCAAATTGATTGTGATCGGTGGGGATCTACAGCATAGCTAAGCTTATAATAATATTTTCATAGTAACTATGACCTAGTCTGTGGTTTCACTGCAAATATTTTATTAATTTTGCGATGGGTGTATGTGAAATTCGCGATATCTTCTAGAGTTTTCATTTGAATTATATACTGTAAAGGACAATTTTAATCTATAATATGTGGCCAAGCTAATTAACGTAATTATTTGGATAAGGATTAATACTATATAATTGAAAATAGCCTTGGAATTTATGTAATATTTTTTAACAAAAATTTTAAGATTAAAATGGTTACTGTGAGTCAACCTTAAGAGATAGACATATGCTGTCGCGGACTTTTTTGTAGTTCTTATTAAGTTGTACAACTCTTGCATAGAAAATATTCTTCTATCTATTTTCAATTAAGCAGCGTTCGTAAGAAACGTGTTTTTACGACCGTTTTTGAGTCGACTTAGGTTGCAAATTAGGTCTCCGCGAATGTACCTTTGATTTAAACGGGATAATATATTGCCTATTTTCATTCCGAAAGTCAATTCTATATATTAGTGAAAGAATTTTTTATATCGGTCCAGTAGTTTTTGAGCTTACTCATTACAAACATACAAAAATACAAAAATACAAATGTTTTCTCTTTATAATATTAGTATAGATTAGTATATTAGTATAGATTAAACTACATATTTACGGTTTTCAGATTTATTCCTACATAAATGCTTCAAGACCTTGCTTCTTGCCAAATTTCTAAATGAAAAAATTGCAAAATGATTCTAGGTCAACGGGAAGTACATTAAAACGGGAAGGTTTGGGTCAAAATAAAATAAAAAATAAAAAAAGTTGATAATTAAGGGGTGTCCCCATACATACATAGTTTCGCCAATTAAGATAGGCCTCTGAGTTATATGAGCGCTGATATAATTAAGAGGTCTAGCTTAATTGGTCCCAACCAATGTTGGTACGGAAGCCTCGGTGGGCAAGTCCAACTCAACTTAGCCGGTTTTATGTAATTTTCTTTTAAGGTACGGAACCCTAAAAAAAGGGTGCGTAGAAAGCTACGCGCTAGAAGTGAAACTTTCAAGTTCATTCATTTATTTCTCAACATCACTAATTATTTTTTGTACAACTCCATCTGTTGAACTTTAGCGGGACGAATAACCAAATGATAGCGAATACGTCTTCGTAGTTACGCCGTTCTACAATAGAGGGCGTTTATAAATATAAAATATAACATGACGCTTACGTCACATCCGTCAAAATTTACCCCAATGCGTCTAAAAAAATTTCACTTTAATAAATAATAATTAAATGTTATGTTTTTTTGAAAAGTTATACACTTTATATCTTTGTAAATTGTTAAACACAATCCAAAATTTCATCGTACCGACGGGACTTGAACCCGCAACCTACGGAATAACATGTTCCGGTGCTTTGCCAATTAAGCCACGGTGCGAAGTATCGTTACGACGAAATTAGTGGATTGCATTTGTTAACCCAATTATGCATTGGTGGCGCCATCTATGACTACTTATTACGTAAGTTAATCATTCGGAACATTGGGTTAACAAATAATTGGGTTAACAAATGCAATCCACTAATTTTGTCGTAACGATACTTCGCATCGTGGCTTAATTGGCAAAGCACCGGAAAATGTTATTCCGGAAGTTGCGGGTTCAAGTCCCGTCGGTACGATGAAATTTTGGATTGTGTTTAACAATTTAATAATTAAATGGAATCATTTTGCGTCCAGCAGTGGACTGACACCGGCTGATGATGATGATTTTAAAGACACTTACACGCTATCCTTATGAGCCATAGAGTTCCTCCAATGTGCCAACAAACTCTTCCTAGTGTTGTATCCAGTTTTGCACTCAACGATTTTAAAGACACAGTCACATTTTAAAGACAGATCAATGATTTTAAAGACACTTACACGCTATCCTTATGAGCCATAGAGTTCCTCCAATGTGCCAACAAACTCTTCCTAGTGTTGTATCCAGTTTTGCACTCAACACAATAATGCAGCTCTTGTTCTCCAGCACTGTGTTTCTTTTTATGGTGGTTTAATGTGTAGGGGCTACTAAACTCTGCGTTACATTGGTCACAGATGAATTTCCTGTTTATATGAGTGCTGGAACAAAGTACAAGTACATTGTTACACACGATCCAACATTTCGGAGGCGTAATCGGGAGAACGGTCGGCTTTGATGCCAGAGGTACCGAGTTTAAGCCCCGCCGTGACCCATGGATTTTTCTATCAGAAAAAATAATGGATTGCATTTTTAAACCAATTATGCATTGGTGGCGCCATCTATGATAACTTTTATTGCATTTTTAAACCAATTATGCATTGGTGGCGCCATCTATGATAACTTTTATTGCATTTTTAAACCAATTATGCATTGGTAGCGCCATCTATGATAACTTTTTCGAAGTTAATAATTCGGAAGAAATCATTACAGTTTACAAATTCGACGAGAGATGTTGCACTGCTTAAATCAAATATTTCTATGAAATTTTGGATTATGTGTAACAATGTACAAAAATATAAAGTGTGTAACACTTCAAGAAATATAATAAAAGAACAAGTAAATTTGAGGCATTATATTAATGACTAGCAGCGCCTCGCGTTTTCACCCGGGTAGTTCCCGCACCCGTGAGAACACGGAGTTAAAATATAGCTTATGTTACTCGCTGATAATGTAGCTTTCCATTAGTGAAAGAATTTTTGAAATCGGTCCAGTAGTTTTTGAGTTAAACAGTAACAAACAAACAAAAAATCAAATCATATCTCTTTATAATATTAGTTTCGACAATGCCTATTCCTGGGCCAGTTTGGCCAATTTTATTGTTTTTAACCAACTTCCAAAAAAGTAAGTAAGTAAGTAGTAAGTTTTCAATTCATCTCTATGTTTTTTTGAAATTGTAAACCGATTGGAATTGTTCTTTTTTAATCGGTAGGGTAAATCCCCGAGTTGATCTTTTGTAACTTCCAGAGTATCTAGAGTATCTCCAGAGATATTGAGATATACACGTCAAACTTAGTAATGAACATCTTATATTATTCTTTTTACAAATACAGAAAAAAACATTGTCGTATTTACTTACATCATATGGGTCCTTACAGCTGGTCGGTTATTGTAACTTTTGCCACATACATTACAAAGATAGCTTCTATTGCTGGACTTATTTTGATGGAACCGCTTCATATGCTGTTGATAATGACTCGCACCTCTAAAAAAGAAAAGAAAATAATATCTTAAAAAGAAGCCAAGTTGTTTTAAGATCATTTTTTTATATCTACTCGTACTAGCAGCGCCTCGCAATTTCACCCGCGTAATTCCCGTTCCCGTGAGAATACGGGGATAAAATACAGTCTATGTTGCTTGCTGATAATGTAGATTTTCATACGTGAAAGAATTTTTAAAATCGGTGCAGTAGTTTTTAAGTTAAATCGAAACAAACAAAAAATCACATCTTTCCTCTTCATAACATTAGTTTAGATAAAAGCATCTAGATGGCGCTAGAGTGAATAGCTCTTCTTGTAAATATTGCCTAAAAAATGTATGAGATCCTGCATCGCGCAAACGCATCGACGTTATAACAATGGGGTTAAAAACTGAAAGCTCTAAGTATATGGCGCTACTGTTGAGTGTTCCTAAAAACCGCCATATTGCAAATTTTGTATGGATTTTTCACAAACTTATTTCCCTAAAAAGATATAATGATGCATTCGACCTGGACTTTCAGAAAATTATAAGAAGAAATAAAGCAAAGTTACATTTTCTATACATTTTTGTAGAAAAAAAATTATTTAAAAAATTAATGTATAACGTTACTTTTAATTTCATTCGGGAACAAATTAATAACAGTGCTTTTGTAATTCATAGCTGCACATAGCAATATAATAAGTAAATATTCCAATACGAATTTATTTGTTTTCAAAATTACTATTGAAAATGACAGATAGCTGTCAGATTTAAGAAACACTCAACAGTAGCGCCACCTGCAGTGAGCAAAATGCAGTTTTTAACCCCATTGCTATAACGTCGATGCGCAAACGATATTTTCCGCAATGTTGGAACCTGATGCAGTTGCTTCGTCATCAAACATCTTAAAATTTGAACTCGTTATAAAATGTTTTCTCTTTATAATATTAGTATAACAGATAGGTTAGCGTTTGACCACTATCTCGCCCGGTGGTAAGCGATGATGTGATCGAAGATGGTGATCACGCTAGGCCTAGAATACTCTGACTCTCAAGGGTTCTTGTCGCTGATAGCGGGGCAGGGCCCAAGCTACCGGTGGTTAGGGCTACAGAGAGAAGAACCTCCTGACGATTGCTGCCGTGTCTCAAGGAGTACCGCTTCTGAAGTCAGTTTTTTAGATTTTCAAGTATCTTAATTAAATTATTAAATTAAATCATTGCAAGTTAAATAAAAGCTTATTAAATTAACGAGACCATAGAGAATACTCACTGAAAAACACTCCCACACAAATGACAAGTGATGCTATCCTTCTCACTCCTACAGCTTCTTATATGCGTTTCTCTCTGTCTTGCTCGCACTATATCCTCACATTTCGTACATTTGTACCGCTCGCTGTGATTGGCTGCGTGGGAGCGAAGCACGGCTGGGTTGGCGAAGCGAAGCGAGCATATCGAGCAACGGTATTCGCCGTTTGACTAAAAAAAGTTTAATATTTGTTAGAAAGATAATTTATGATCGTACAAAACGAAAAAACCGACTTCACATGCCGCGATAGTCAAAATACCCAGTAGCCATAATCATGTCATCAAGGTATACAAATTTGTTCATGCTGTTTATCTCCATATCTCCGGAGATGATTATCAGATCTTGATAGATTTTGAATGGGACCAAACGGGAGGCATAATCTCACAAACAAAAATAATATTCCAATTGGTTAAGATTTGACGGAGTTCTGAAGAAACAAACATTAAAAAAAATACAGTCGAATTTAGAACCTCCTCCTATTTTCTGAAGTCGGTTAAAAAAATATTTTGTTCGACAACACACAAAACAATGTTTTGTGTTTCGATAACACATAGAACAATTAAGACTATTTTATCCGATAAGAAAGTGATTTGAATTATGAAAGTTGCGTCTATACATATAAGGGCAACAAAATAATTTGACACATGCGTGTTTTAACGGTGTACAACGCCATCTATGAGATTTGTTAGGAACTAACTCGTGCCGAATTTACCTGAACAAGCGTTGATATGAACTCGACATTACCCGAACTATTGAAACTATCAAAACTATCCTTGAGAGCCAGTTCCCAATCTAGGCCTAGTGTGCTTACCATCTTCGACCGCATCAGCACTTACCAACATGTGAGATGGTGGACAAATGCTAGCCTATAAGATATTAAAAAAAATCTTGAGGATGTGATAGCTCAGTGTCATTCACTACCCACAAAATAAAAACAATGACTCACCTCTTCATGTCTCATCATATGAGCTTGATATGAGTCTTTAAAATGAAAACTGACTGCGCAGTTATAGCATTTGAAACTGGCTGCTTTGTATTTTTCTTCTCTTCTTGCCTGGACTAGCTCCAACTTCTGTTCTTTGACACTTAGTTTAATCTTCTCGAAATTCTTCTTACTTCTTCTAGACTTTTGTACTGGTTCTTCTAAATCTACTTCATTTGGTACTGATACTGGATTAACGTCGAAATTACTTTCGATTGGTGTAGTTTGTACTTCTAATTCATTTGTGTTTTCTACATTTTCGTCTATATTACTATTATTGTTGCTGTTACTATCATTAAAATCTTCTGAATCATTTGTGATTTCATGTGAATTTTCATTATCATTTTCTACCATGCAAGTATCTGTTTCAACCATTTTATTTTCAATTACAGTGTTATCCAAATGGATATTCAAATGATTGTCAATTTTGATTTCATTTAATTTTAATTCTAATTCAGTATTAATATTGTCTAAGCCATCATGTTTATTTTGTAATTCATGTAAGACTGTATCATTTTTCTTTCTATCATATCTGCAATCATTAAGAATCCATCCTTTTGCTAAATCATCTTGCGTGATTCTTACAGGTTCTAGATTCGGAATATTAAGTTCGTCACAAAACGAACTGTCTAAATTATCTTTTACAGTGAATAAATAATCATCATTGTTAAATTCTTCGTTGCCTTCGAATCTTGGTATGTTATCATTTTTAAGTGCGCAGTCATTTATTTTAAGTATGTTGTCGTTTATTTTAAATACATTGTCATTTATGTTAAGCACATTGTCGTTTATTCTGAGTTCGTCGTTTATATTTAGTATGCCATCACTAAAATCAAAGTTTCTTTCGTCTTGAAGTTCACAGTAGTTGTTGTCATCAAAATCTGATTGTGAATTTTCGCTGTTGTTGTAAAAATGGTATCTTGTGTTAAGATGTTGGAGGCAGATGTCTTCAGGGCAGAGAATGGCCACTGTTATGTCGCTTCTTTGAAGGTTAATTGTACCTTTTTCACTGGAAATTAAATGTATTTTTATATTTTAAAAGCATTTAATTAACTTGCAATGTATGTATGTAAGTATGTTTGTTCGGGTGGAATCTTTGAACTAAATTTTGAAGTAGATATCTTCAACTGATTGAGCTGAAATTTTGTATACACGTTTAGTTTGGATAACAATGCACAATATGGTGTGTGACAACTTTCAAAATCCAATATGGCGGACCATCCAAGATGGCGGAATAGTTATTAAAACAGTATTTTAAAGTTAACTACCGAAAAATTTATGTGCGCTTCTCACAGTGGCCCTCCGGCGAAGGAAAACATCGTTAAGAAACCAACAACCTCCCGCATGGTGGTAGGACACTATCTAGTGTCTCTTCTATTCTACTTAGAAAATCTGTCACCACACATCTTATGTGTTCCGGCAGCTATCCTTGAGAGCCAGTTTCCATTCTAGGCCTAGCGTGCTTACCATCTTCGACCGCATCATCACTTACCAACAGGTGAGATAGTGGTCAAACGCTAGCCTATAAGATATTAAAAAAAAAAGAACTTACATGATGTTGATATATCGATCAATAAAATAGATTTGGCTCAGTGAGTAATCTAATAATATCTATTTTATACTAAAATAGTTCTACAACAATTTCAAGTAAAAATATACTCAAAATGATTTTTGAAGATGTAAACAATAACAATATATAATTTTCAACCAACTTCCAAAAAGGAGGAGGTTCTCAATTCGTCTGTATGTTTTTTATTTTATTTTTTTGTAAGTGTTTTACGCGATTACTCTGTCAATTGTGAACCGATTCAAATGATTCTTTTTTAGGGTTCCGTACCCAAAGGGTAAAACGGGACCCTATTACTAAGACTTTGCTGTTCGTCTGTCTGTCTGTCTGTCTGTCTGTCTGTCTGTCTGTCTGTCTGTCTGTCTGTCTGTCTGTCTGTCTGTCTCTCTGTCCGTCTTTCACCAGGCTATAGCTCATTAACCGTGATAGTTAGACAGTTGAAATTTTCACAGATGGTGTATTTCTGTTGCCGCTAGAACAACAAATACTAAAAACAAAATAAAGTTAAAAATTAAAGGGGGTCCCCATACAAACAACGTGTTTTTAAACGCCATCTATCTAATTAGTTTCGGCAAAATGACAAAGATGGCGCTAGTAAACGAGCCCCGTCTTTATAGATCGCGACCAAACCAAATATTCTTGGTAATATCAATTAATCAAATATATGAGGTTGAAACTCTGTTATGTTTCGTATTGTACATATTGTACGGAACCCTCCCTAAGTGTGAGATAAGAGACGCGATGCTGACTCGCACTTGGCCAGTTTTATTTAATTGGTAGGGTACATTTCCGAGGTACATTTTAATTTAATTTCATCCAGAATAGATAAGTTTCTCCAGAGATATGATGATAAATGTCTCAAGCTTGTTACTGAAACTGACTCGCGCTGCATGGAAGTCAGTTGTTTTAGTTTTTAAACTGTCTTTATTAATATCTAGATAGATATCAACTGACCTAAATAAGACAGGGTACTCCAAGCTCCGCTTCAGACAAATCGACTTGAACATGCACATTTTGTTCAAGAAGTAGCAGCAGATAAAACAAAGATGTGAATCCGGACACAGCTGCAAAATAACAGTAGAAAATGTATTCGAGCATTTACCAATGGAGATGTTAACGCAAGGCGTACCCCTCTACTGGCCATATGAGCGTGCGTAACTACGCTGTATTTTTAATACTGTGTGCGTGTTTCAAGCTAGTGTGCGGGATTGTTAAAGTGAGTGATTTGTGTGTGTGCAATGCGTGTTTACCTCGTCCTCCGTAAGTGTCGGCAGAAAAAAATGTTTGCGGATTACAAAGTTAACATCTCCATTGGTAAATGCTCGAAGGAAAATGTGGCTAACAATTGATTATAAAAGTACCAACATATACTTGATTTTAATCATGGTAAGTATCCTAATATTATAAAAGCGAAAGTTTATATGTTTGTTATCTCTTCACGCTAAAACCTCTCAACGGATTGAGCTGAAATTTGATGTGTAGATAGACCCTGGAATAACACAGAGTATTTTTTATCCTGATATTCCCAAGGGGAACGATGTCTACGCAGGTAAAACCGCATACGATAAGTTCTTAACAGGGCTATCAGGAACCGGTGATACTGGCCCTAAATCTAAAATCTCTAACCAATATGGAGTGGATTTTTTATTGTTTTATTGAGATAATAAAAACAGTACTGTTAATATTATATCATCAGTTCAATTTTATATCTTTTGAAGGTTCTATCAGTGTTCCCCAATTAGTGGTACGTGTACCCCTGGAGGTACGTAAAGTATCATGAGGGGGTACGTAAAATAACATGTGGGGGTACGTAAAGTATCATGAGGGGATACGTAAAGTATCATGAGGGGATACGTCATTTGGGGGTACGTAAAGTAAAATGAGGAGGTACGTGCGGTAATCTCTGGACTATCTATCTATTCTAGCCAAACTGGATGCTATCTAGCGGTTGGGCAGTGATGACGGCGCAACGTGCTGACTACTACGAGTATGTCAAGTTTAGAGAAGCTGTTGTGTGATAACCTGCAGACCGCTTGCATATATTTTGTAGCTTAAGGGGTACGCGAGATGGAGCTATTTTTTTAAGGGGTGCATAGATATATAGGGACTTTTCTTTTGTGGGGGTGTTTGGGGAAGAGCATGACATATGTGTACAGACCCATGACGTTTTATTAAAAACTTGACTGTGTATTAGGCGCAAATAACCGAACCGAATGAGACCGACACTTTTTATTTAGTGGTTTTTTTTGGGGGACCACGAAAGAAAGTCGGACAAACATTGTGAGAGTGGTGATTGTGATGGGTGGTCCCTTTTGGTCGGTTTTTGCGCCTAATACACAGTCGAGTTTATAGTAAAACGTCATTGGCCTATACAGATGGGTCTTCCTCTTCTTCCATTTCTACACACATGTCTGTGTTCCATTCGCACAGTCGTTTACTTGGTGTGTAACCAGCATTGGGGGGTTATAGAACCTACCTGCACTGACTGCAGGTTCAAGACTCAGTCACAAAGTTTATGTCCCGCTTGGGGTGTTTAATGCATCATGAATAACGCAAGTTTTACAAACAAATACACTTACGTTCATTCCAATTACTTCTCTGTACTTATCCCGGGTATCCTCGTTTGTGTCTTCGTTCACAGTACTGTGGCACACAAAGCATAAGAAAGACGACATCATTTAAGTTTGATTAGAGTATTTATAAAGGTACTGATTTCAATGAAGTAGTACAGTTAAATTTGCTATTACTAAAGTCAAACACTACACGTAAATGGACTTCTGTATTTTTAAGTGGAATTTAGTGGAATGATAATCGTATTGATAATAGTTTTTTATTATACATTTTGTAAAATTAATTAATCGCAAGCAATCATTAAGAGACCTTTGTTTACATTTTGTTACAAGTCGATAAGTTGACATGTGGTTTTGACATTTGACAACTTTGACAACACAAACAGTTTCTTTTTTTTGGTATTATTATAGCTCCACACAGTTAGTGTATTTAGCCAGTGTCAAGTATTAAAATTCTTCAAGTTTTTGAGAATTCAAGTCATAAAGATGAGTCAAAGTCACATTTCAGGTCAAGTTGAAATCCAAGTCTAGTCCATATCACAACTACAGTAAAAATGTGGACTTTACTGAAGATTTTCAATGGAATTTTGGTGAGAACGCAATTAGCATGTTTTCAACATTGTGCAGTTTCCCGACACTCACACACATTCACCGTCACTAAATGGTTAATAATCCACACTTATTACAAATAACTCGCGGAAGTTTTAAGCCGGCGCCAGACACAAACAAATGTTTGACAAAGACTTTGTCACATACTTTGTCACATATTTGAGCACTTATTTGCGGTACCTGCCACACGTACTTTACAAACAACACTTTTTGCAGTTTCGAACTTTGAACGCTTTGATGTGCGCTCGAAAAACCGACACCAAATGGCAAAGTGCTAAACTTTGTTCAAACTTTGAACAAATACTCAAATACCCGTGCTTCACATGTGCTCAAATGTGTGTTCAAATAAGTGCCCAAATGTTTGAGCTATGTCTGGCGCCGGCTTTAGGAAAAAATACAATGAGAGCACAAACACTTTTCCACGTTCCCGCCAAAACCAACAAAAACAAAAACCAACACCAACACGACACTATATATCGAGCGTTTTTAGGGTTCCGTAGCCGAATGGCAAAAAACGGAACCCTCATAGATTCGTCATGTCTGTCTGTCTGTCTCTCCGTCCGTATGTCACAGCCGTTTTATTCCGAAACTGTTAGGACTACAGAATTGAAACTTGGTAAGTAGATGTATTCTGTGAACCACTTTCTGATTTTTATAAAAAAATAAAATTTAAAAGTGTAAGGGGGGGCATCCCATACATGGAAATGAAACAAAAAAAAAATTCTTTAAATCTATACCTGTGGGATGTCTATGGATAGGTCTTCAAAAAGGACATTGAGGTTTCTAAAATATTTTTTCTCAAAGTAAATAATTTGAAAGATAGGCGCGTCCAAAGTGGTAAAATGTGTGTCCCCCCCCCCCCCTCTAACTTTTAAAGTATGGGTGCGAAAAATCTAAAAAATATATATGCTGTAGATCTCAATAAAAACTAACAACGAAAATTGGTTTGAACTAGATACAGTCAGCAGTTTTAGAGATATGGCGACCGCAAAGATAACTTTGCTTTTCATACAAACACTATGAAAAACTAAGTTAATTTTGTAGTTGCGAAAAACCATAGTTATGGAATACTTAACGGTGTTACGGAACCTTACGAGTGCGAGTCCGACTCGCACTTGGCCAGTTTATTTACTGCTCCTGTTGACTTATCCGTGTCCAAAACAAGATGAATAGAACGATACGCCAATATAATCACCAATCACTAAATGAATCACTGTAAATCTATTTAAATTGACGATATTAATTGTTTAGTATGGCAGGATTTTAATAAATTCTAGAGCCATGTGGGTCTATGGTAAGTTAAAGTGTTGTGTTGATATAACCACATGACATGATATATAAATCTAAAATAACGATCATTTTAAATGTATTCGAGTCAACAAACATTGAACCTATTTTGCTCAATTCTCGTTTTAACTATAGACCGGTATGACTCAGGTCATAAGGTGAAAAGTCGATAGTGACGTGCGATCGGTTTCGGAGCGGACCGAGCTCCTGCATCAGTGGCGAGTATGAGTGCTCTCGCTGAGCGCCTTACTCATGGTCATGAGTGACTCGTTACTCTCGGCACTCGTCGTCATTTTGCTAACATAGACTCTCATAGTAACGGATCCTACACAGAGCACTCTGACTTGAGTTACTTAGGTTCAAAATTAATGATATATCCGAAACAGAGCACCCCGACTCCGCCTGGTCTAGTAGCTCACACCCTAGAGTGTTTTCATTAAGCGCGGGAGCCAGAAACTCAAGGTAGGTCTTGAGTATCGGGAACCAGCACTCAGGGGCGAATGCTAGAGCCCTCCCAGCGTTAGACACGGAGCACATTGACTCCAGTCAGTTAGGTTTAAATTGTGTAGTTTGATAATAATGAGATTAAGATATATGGTATTACGTTACTTGTTTTAGATATAAAATTTTCGTGAGTTTGAATCATGATTATAAATTACCGACTATTATACTCACTACTCTGATTGTTGTCGACTGTCTTGACTTAGGTTTCGTGCATGTCCAATGCACTTCCTCGGGAGTTTACGCAGCGAGACCACGACGACCACTGCAAGCCGCCGCTCGCCGCGCGTGGCTGGTCGGGGGAGGGGGATCGGCAAGCGGCGCTGCTCGGTGATAGAGGGAGATTGAGCTTGTCCGATGTCTTCGTCGTCACTCTCGTCGAAAACATTGTTACAAACAAAGCTGACCGTGTCCCGTTCCAGACTGGTAAAAAGTTTCTTTTTTGAGGAAGCATTAGGAATAGGTATTCATGTTGCAGGCAGGCTCCATCCACGATCTCTGTTGATATTCGGGTGGTGGGTGATCTCTATGGCCTCACGTATTTTTTGAGGTACGAAGTACTTTTCTCCTTGTCGAACCGAATGTAGTGCACCTCGGTGCTCGGTTACGTTCACTGCTGTTAACCAAGCGCGGACACTGTCTCCAGTTATATCCGTTGTCCTCTAGCACGAGGAAGTGCATCAGACATGCACGAAACCTAGGACGAGACAGTCAAGAACAATCAGTAGTGAGTATAATAGTCGGTTATTTATAATCGTGTTACTTTTTGTGAAACTACTTAACTTTTCTTAGTGGTAGACCTCTAACAGGTATTATACCATCCATTCTTTTAAATCTATCGTCGTTCAACATGAAAGTACCAGCTCCCTCTCCAACCCCAGCAGGGCTAGCATGGCAAGGGGACTATTTTGTCTTTCCACCTATCCGTGTTTTGTTTGGTGGAGAAGGCAAATTATAAGTAAAGTTTTTCGACAATTATAAACGCCAGCTGACTTTTAATCAATTCTTTTTTAAACTTTTTATACGAAACAAAATCAAAACTCGGGGTTAAACTTCACCAAGCGTTTAAATTGTTGTGTTGATCTCCTGTCAGTGGTGAAAAACAGGGAAATAATTTTGTCTTTCCCCGGGGATAAGGCCATGCTAGCCCTGCAGGTTTATGTTCTGATTTATATCTTGCTGGATCAGAACCTTGAGACGACCTTTAATCTTAGCTCTAGAAGAAGTCCCACCAAACTACATTATTCTAATTATATACTATTCATCCCAATATCCCATCCCACTAATATTATCCCACTCATATTATAAAGGCGAAAATTTTGTGAGTGTATGTTTGTTTTGGGGGCCCGGTGGTGTTACTGTGAGAATGGTCGGCCTTGGTGCAATAGGTACCGAGTGGGGATTGACCCCGCCGTGCACCCATGGATTTTTTTACCGAAAAATTTGTGTAGGCTTTTCACAGTGTCCCTCCGATGAAGGAAAAACATCGTTAAGATACCAACAACCCCCGCATGGTGGTAGGACATTATCTTGTGTCCGCCTGGCCAGCTACCACCCACCATAAAAAAATCCGCGAGTAACAGCTACTATATATATAAAGACAAGTCTTTGTATCACAATCACATGATATTACAAGACGATGTGGTCTAGATCTACGATCTAGCAAACATTTAGATCGATTTAATTAAATACACATATCAGCATATCCATAGTACCTTTGGGACCTCCGGGAAAACTCCCGGGAAATCCCAGCTGTTTACGCGTGCCTTTCCTATCAACTAATACTAGAACTGCGATAGGATGCGAGAAGGCACTTGATGTTCCGGTAATTTGCTACTAGTTCACAAATCCCGGTTAAAGACAGAGCTATAGCTAACTGTGCGTAGCGTGTATAAATAATTTTAATGGTACTTATCCTGGAACAGCTGCGGTCTGCAAAAAGCGCTGACCGCGAACAGCTTTTGCGGCGTAACCTCGTAAATGAAGCAGCGAGGTTATTTGTAACACATTTATTATTTTGAATGGTAAGATACAAGGATCGCTGGTCTTTACTCAGACCGGTGTTATAACACAATCACTTGTGGGCTTTAATCCACGCGTGGCAAACTAGGCTAACGCTATTTAGATTTCCTTTAATTGGAAAATATTAATTATATTACTATCGCCGATTATAGCGAGAAAATAATATCAACTGTATAAAAAAATACACGTCAAAAACCACTGACGACTATCGACATTTAAAAATATTCAAATCTGTCGAATGATGAAAAAATGAGCCGTCGTCAAAGAGTTTGAACGTCATACAAATAAAGCGAAGACGCCACATCTCCCCGTGAGTAATAGTGTTCTGTGCGCCACATACCTAAAATATGTTATCGATTACTAATTCACGGTGACATTTTCAGTCAAAAAAATGTCAATCGCATTTGCACATCACTAATATCACTACACACACCATCCATACGTACGTTTACGTCACGTCAGAATTGAAAAAAGTCTAATTTTGTGTCCTCAAGCATCTAGTTCCAATTAAAATCTCTGTTTTATTAGATACAAATTGAACTACTGTAATAATTAGGACAAGAAACATTAAGAGTGCAATATAAATCGTTTCGGTACAGTCGTGGTAAATGATATCGGTGTTTAGGCTATTGTTATGCGGCATTATTTTTCAAGCCGCGGTTTAGTTTGCTTATTGTTCGGTATTTACTCAGACAATTGCTGAGTTTACCGCTTGATTTCGTACCTACAGTTCGCGGTGTATAGTTAAGGTCGTGTAAAGTTTACCAGAGAACGGACGTATGTTGTTTTCATGAGCGAAGACTCCACTGATTGTAAGTGTTTAATTTTTTTACATAATATTTACGAAAGGGATTCTTATTGGATCGCTTAGCTTTTAAAGTTTAAATATTTATTTATTCTGCATATGTTTATGTATCTTGCTAGAATTTTGATTACTTATATCTCTTTATAATATTAAAATATTGTCTATCGTAATTGTTAGTATTTTTATATTTAAAAACTATACAGTTTAGCTATTAGTTCAGTAAGAAATGTGTCAATCTGAAGTTAATCTAATTAGAATGCCAAGTATTAGGTCACTTTACATACTGTGTTAATATCTTTTCTATAGAGTGAAAAACAACTAAACATAGTTCTTACTGCACTTTGTATCAAATTAATCAGACACTTATCTTATTATCAGCTTGTCTCCGTCTACTGCCGGTAATAGAGTCTCTTAAGAGACATAACTGAGCTTAACTCAAGATATTCTATAAATAACTAAGTACCTATCAGCTGAGTTCAAAGTAACATAGGCATTTTTGATATTAGGTAACAGAATTAGTAAGATACTTGCCTCACCTTTAAAAGAACGCAAAATTCTAGATTGCCAAAATGGATACCTAAAAACACATGATTTTTACATTATGGTGGCACAATTTCCATACAAAAGTTTAATGCATAAATATAAGTAAATGAAACAAAAACTAGCACTTAAATCACATCTATTAGTCTTACATAATACATTTCAATACATATAAACATTCCTCTTGAATAACTTGTATCTGTATAAGCACTGTATTCATTGTTTATACTAGCGTAAGCAATTTGTGTCCTTTATTTTATTTCTTAGCTTAACATTCAATCAGTACAAATAAAGCCACCGACAGACATGCATGGCTCTTTAATTCACCTACACACATCACACATACGTAGGTAGTGATAGGGTCTGTCGCACATTAGTGTGAGATGAGTTTGTTCTATAACACCATCTATTGATGAAAACCGCATTTCCTTTTTTAACCCCCGATAAGTTTGACGTTGTATCTATGTGTCTGTCTGTGGCATCGTAGCGCCCAAGCGAATGAACCGATTTTGATTTAGTTTCTTTAGTTTGACAGTTGTCTTCATTGAGAGTGTTGTTAGCTTTGTTTCATGAAAATCCGTTCAGCCATATAAATATTATCAGCTCTTTTTTGGTTGAAAAGATTACGATAACAACTTTCGTAAACTCTGACCGCGGACGTCAAAAAAATCAAAATGTCGCTTCTGCACACTACTTACCTGTCACACTGCTGCCGTCTGTTTAGCGTAGTCTACATTAGTCAAATCAAATGTATTCATTTGAAATTCAGTATCCTGTTACATCAATGATATTTCAAGAATATGGTCAATTTGATCTAATGCTGAGACAAAACATTTCCTTGCATCTGCAGAATACTCTCAACTCCTCGTCTGAGATGTATTTAAGCTCATTGGAATGGTCTCAATGTATAAATTATACATATACAAATCAGTCAGGGGCGGTTTTAAACTTTGAATTTAAGTATTATAGAAAACTAGCTGCACCCCGCGGCTTTGCCTGCATTGAGGCCTCATGAAATGTGATAAGTAAAGAACCGCTCCACTGATTTTGTGCCAACTTCACATAAACCATCTACTAAATAGTCCAAACAAAGCCTAAACATTTGGTTTGGATAGGTGAGCCCATTCTTGAGTTATAATGAAAACAATGAAAAGTGGCATTGATTTTTAACCAACTTCAAAAAAAGGAGGAGGTTTCTCAATTTGACCGTATATATGTTTTTTTTATGTTTGTTTGCGGATAACTTCGTTGTTTATGAACCGATTTTGATTATTCTTTTTTTGTTGGAAAGGAGATATCCCAAGTGTGGTACCATGGTAATTTTATCCAGAGAAATGGAGATAAACACCTCAAAATTGGTCCTGAAAATTAATAGCGTGGCCACATGAGTAAAGAAGGAACAGAGACAAAGCTTCATACAACTGTGCTATGATGATGACGTAGACGCACGTGAGTGCGTGAGCACCAGCGGCCTGTGTGCCGCCTGTCACGTACGGAGTGAAACCGGTTTATAGTGGCTCGGCTGGTGCTTTAACACAGGGCTGTCTCTCGCGACGCGTGTGATGGTTTGTTCCTCGATAGGTGTTTGTGCGCACTTATCTGATTATCTGGGTAGGTCATTTCAGCCTTAGGACGGGAAAGTATTTTTTAAATTTTTGGCTTATGAATGTTCTTCTAAAGTGCCCAGTCTAAGGATGCTCAATGAAATTCCTTGACATTGTGATGTATCATGATATTTATGACATTTCATGAAATTTCATGTCATTTCGTGACATTTAATGACATTGAATTATATTTCATGACATGTAATAATATTTCATGATATTTCGTGACATTTTATAACATTTCATGACATTGAATAATATTTCATGACATTTCATGACATTTTATGACATTTAATGACATTGAATTATATTTCATGACATTTAATAATATTTCATGAAATTCGTGACATTTTGTGACTTTTTGTGATATTTTATGACATTTCATGACATTGAATAATATTTCATGATATTTCGTGACATTATGTGACATTTAGTGACATTTTATGACATTTATGACATTTCATGACATTGAATAATATTTCATGACATTTCGTAACATTTCATGACATTTATGACATTTTATGACATATGGCACATCATGACATTAAATGTCATTTCGTGTCATCTCATGATCATGATCGACATACATCGTTGTCGACAATGATGAAGCTTTAAAATTAAACAGCAGGTCATGTTTACTTGAAGGAGGATTTTATTACGATGAAGATTTTTCTTGTTTTTTTTTTGTACCAACCCTACAAGAATATGTAACATTTTTTTCCGTTCCTAAGAAGGTTTGTCTCTGTTCCTTCTTTACTCATGTGGTGCGGCATTGAAGTCGGTTCTTTTTAGTTTTTTAAACGATCTTATTATATATATTGATGATGATTTAAGCGTACCGACGGAGGAAGTAACTTTATTTTATACTATGTAAAGATAGATTTCTAGGAGATAATCCTAAATGTATAAATTCATCAAAAGGACATTCTGCACACAACACGATTAATCTGCAAACGTACAGTTACAACCTGGCTGATGTCCCTGGGCTATGAGGAGACGGAGCGATTACTTTGTGCAGACAGATAACAATAGGGGGCCTGCTCCTGTAGGCTGTGGCGGAATGCAGTGCACAGATTAGAAACTAAAAAAACAGTCCTTTTCATATAAGCAGTAAATAACTACAGAATGTGCCCCCTAATCTTCTCTTGATTTTTTTTTTTATTCTGGTTATATCTGTGTTTTTGCTTTAATAAATTCGAAACCTATGAAATTTTTTCTGCCATCGGTAACTACAAGGAACAGGCCCCTTAATTTCCTTAATTTTCTTTTTACGTAGATGCCCTTAAACATGTACCTAGCTTTATCTATTTTCAATCAATTATATTACACATATTTTATTTAACAAAACAAATAACTTCACCTAACTATTTATTATTGCTCTCAAAATCTTGTAACCCAAACATTGTTTTCTAATGCTGAGCCCAAATCTACAAATCTATGAATCTTTCAGTAGGTATCCACTGTTCTATTCATTTCGAATAAGCATCTATATCACTCATAGGTACACACATACTCTCTCTCTCAGTCGCGTTTGTTCTTATTAACAACAACAACACATACACACAAACACACATGCGCACACACACACACGCACACGCACACACACATACACACACACACACATACACACACACACACACACACACACACACACACACGCACACACAATACCTCTTTTAAACTTACTATTGGGATTGTTTAGATTGTTATACTTCAGTTGTTTTGTAGAAGTTTTATAAATTTTGTCTTAATTTTGTATAATTTACTATTTTATTGCCTTTTTACTAAACGATCATATCATACTGTTATTCTTGTACTATATTTAGCTACTGCTGCAATATAATTTAAAATAATGATCAATGCAGGAAGAGTGAATCTCACAACACAGGGCTTCCTAGTGTGAGATTCAAAGCGCATAAGCTTTGTTTTAGTATATAAGCAATTACGAAACTCTGTTTTAATGTGCTAAAGTGCAAATAAATATTATATTATTATATATTATTATAAATATATCATGTTGTTCATTTATTATCAGAATGAGTCAAGGAAGTAAAAAATTGTGATCTAATTTTGATTTCCCACTGATATTTGTGTGATATGATAAGATCTTTGTTTGTTTTTGTATTTAAATATTTCATTGCCATCATTATCAGCCAATTTCTGTCCACTGCTGGACATAATCCTCTCCCATCAATGGTGTTAGTGAAATTAAAATGGGACCACCTTGAAAGTATACGCTTTCACGTTGCTTACCACCAGGCGATATATTGGTCAAATGCTAGCCTTTATAATCATTATGGTAAATAATATTAAAATTAATGTTTTTAGCTCAAGATCTATGGCATAAGTACTTTTCATAAAGTCCATCGAATCAGCAAATGTTTCAATTATATTTACAAGTCTTCTAACAGTAATAAAATGTTTGTTTGTTTGAACATCATTTTAGTACTTACTATTCCAAAATATCTTTGCAGATGTTTTTGGTCATATAAAGTGAATAATGTTTACTGTTCAGTGATTTAGAAGAGAAACAGTCATAAAGTTTTGTTTAGGTCTTCAAACAGTATCCATTTTTTATCAAAACACTCTTTTTTGTTTGCACTTTACTGTGCAGGATTAGCTGCTACGCTCTTCTACCTCTTGCCATTTGCCTTTTTTTTATAACATACAAGCTGTGCTTCGCGGCTTCGCCCGCGTTAAAAAGTATCCCATAACCTAATCCATAGTACCAGCTATCCCTGTGCAAATTTTCAGTTAAATCGGTCCAACTGTTTGCCCGTGAAAAAGTCCCAAACAAACAAATATACAAACTGACTTTCGCTTTTATAATATTGGTATTGGCTATGGGTGGGTGGTGACTAGTAGGAATATCGGGATAAAAAGTACCCTTTGAGCTATTCCAGGGTCTAGGCTATCAACATACCAAATTTTAAGCTCAATCGGTTGAGTAGTTTTAGCGTAAACATCCATACAAATTTTCGTGTTTGTAATATTAGTAAGGAAAGTACCCCGCTAAACAGGGTTATCTAGTGTTAGAGGATAGATATAGAGACAAACAAATAAATCACGGACTAAATTACATTCAGACTCTGTATGGGCCATAGGGACTTTTATTTATTTATTTTTGTGTAAAAATCGTAAAGCGCTTCACAGAATACACCTACCTACCAAGTTTCAACTGTGTAGTCTTAATAGTTTCGGAATAAAGTGGCCGTGATATACGGATGGACAGACATACACGACGAATCTATAGATTCCGTTCTATAGTTCCGTTTTTTGCCATTAGCTACGGAACCTATTACTGCACTGCTGGGATTTGAACGGGTGACCCGGTTTCAAGGCAAGCTCTCTATCCCAACCAATCTTCTAAACTAGTTCTTGTTATGGAAGTATATATAATATAATATAGAAGTATCTTGATGATGGAATCAAGATACAGGCCTCGAGCGTAGTTTGGATTTCACAGTTCTCTTGTCATCGTATTCCATTACCATTTACCATTCTTTTATTAACCGACTTCAAAAAAAGGAGGAGGTTTCTCAATTCGACCGTGTATATAGTTTTTTTTTTTTTTTTTTTTTTTATTTTATGTTTGTTCGCGGATAACTTCGTCGTTTATGAACCGATTTCGATTATTATTTTTTTGTTCGAAAGGAGATATTCCAAGTGTGGTACCATGGTAATTTTATCGAGGTATGATAAGTATCTCCAGAGATATTGAGATAAACATCTCAAAATTGGTACTGAAAATGAATAGCGCGGCATTGAAGTCGGTTGTTTTTTAGTTTTTAAACGATATTATTTACCATTACCATTCTATGTGCATTTCTGTAACTTATAAGATCGTTTAGAAAACTAAAAAGAACCGACTTTCATGCCGCGCTATTAATTTTCAGTACCAATTTTGAGGTGTTTATCTCCATATCTCTGGAGATACTTATCCGACCTCGATAAAATTTCCATGGTACCACACTTGAGATATCTCCTTTCCAACAAAAAAAGAATAATCAAAATCGGTTCATAAACGACGAAGTTATCCGCGAACAAACAAAAGAAAAAAACATATATACGGGTGAATTGAGAAACCTCCTCCTTTTTTTGAAGTCGGTTAAAAATATGTGTTTTGTTCTGGCAATAAATATTTTCATTTTCATTACTGTCTGTTCCCAAAACCACGAATGATGAACCATGAACGTTCGAGAACCGTGTTTACCTATAGTCTGGCCATAACTGCTGTACACTCCCTGAGGTATGCGCGGCGAGGTTGGAGCCGGGGAAACAGAGGCAGACTGACGGAGCGCGTCCCCCCGTCTCGCCGCGCGCATACCCGCGTCCCCCCCGTCTCGCCGCGCGCATACCCGCGTCCCCCCCGTCTCGCCGCGCGCATACCTCAGGGAGTGTACAGCAGTTATGGCCAGACTATAACATAATTAATTGCTAATTTAATTATGATTAAACACACTAAATTTTCTACATATCATTGCTCTAAATAGAACAATTACGATGCAACGACTAATTTAACTGGGCAATCAACCGACTTCCAAAAAGAAGGAGGTTCTCAATTTGACTGTATGTAGTTTTTAGGGTTCCGTACCCAAAGGGTAAAACGGGACCCTATTACTAAGACTCCGCTGTCCGTCTGTCTGTCTATCTGTCTGTCCGTCCGTCCGTCCGTCTGTCACCAGGCTGTATCTCATGAACCGTGATAGTTAGACAGTTGACATTTTCACAGATGATGTATTTCTGTTGCCGCTATAACAACAAATACTAAAAACAGAATGAAGTAAAAAATAATATGAACGCTTAGTTAGGTAAACATCCCATAGATAGCGTTATATTGAAATGTCGATCCCTAACACTTTTGTTAGACGTTAGATGGCTTTATAAGAAATAAAATGTTTATTATTTATTGTTTTTTTGCTGGCGAAAAATGATAGTGGTATTTTTGCTCGATCTTATAAAATACTGTAGTGTGGTACGGAACCCTACTAGTGCGAGTCCGACTTGCAGGCCAGTTTTATTTTGTTGTATGTTACGCGATTACTCCGTCAATTGTGAACCCACTCAAATTATTCTTTTTTTAATCGGTAGTGGTCCTATTGTAATTTCATCAAGATTTGATTAGTATCTCCAGAGATATGACGACAAACGTCTCAAACTTGCTGCTTGAACTGACTCGCGGGGCCATGGGAGTCGGTTGTTTTGGTTTTTAAACTATCTTAATTATTATCTAAAGAAGAAAGCAATTAATAAAGACCCTGAGGGTCAGTTCACCGGTTCGTGATAATGCGTTAGATAGTTATCGATCTGACACTGGACACAAGTTCACCGGTTCGTGATAATGCGTTAGATAGTTATCGATCTGACACTGGACACAAGTTCACCGGTTCGTGATAATGCGTTAGATAGTTATCGATCTGACACTGGACACAAGTTCACCGGTTCGTGATAATGCGTTAGATAGTTATCGATCTGACACTGGACACAAGTTCACCGGTTCGTGATAATGCGTTAGATAGTTATCGATCTGACACTGGACACAAGTTCACCGGTTCGTGATAATGCGTTAGATAGTTATCGATCTGACACTGGACACAAGTTCACCGGTTCGTGATAATGCGTTAGATAGTTATCGATCTGACACTGGACACAAGTTCACCGGTTCGTGATAATGCGTTAGATAGTTATCGATCTGACACTGGACACAAGTTCACCGGTTCGTGATAATGCGTTAGATAGTTATCGATCTGACACTGGACACAAGCTGTCAAAAATCTGTCAGATTTCTTCATAACAGCGCTATCCGGCACCCCCTTAATATTATTATTCTTCTAAGTATTTTAACCTTCAATCGGCCTTGTACTTAGCTCGAAAAGTCGACGCACGGAACTCTAAATGCCGCACTATTTCAATATACAGAAAAAATGGCCAAGTGTGAGTTAGACTCGCAATCGAAGGGTTCCATACTATCGTACAATATGTTATAAGATGCGGAAAAAAACGTTTTCTTGTATGGGGACTTTTGTGAACGTTCTATTTATTATTTTATTTTTATTATATTTATATTATGTTTCTTTGAAGTGTTACACACTTTATATTTTAACAATTTATATTTATATTGTTATGTATTATTTTATTCTGTATTATGATATATTATATTTCAATTAACATCTCAAACTTGCTACTGTAACTGACTCGCGCGGCATGTGAATTCAGTTTTTTAGTTTTTGAACTATCTAGCTATCGAGGGCCCGGTGGCGTAATCGGGAGAACGGTCGGCCTTAATGCCGTGGTACCGAGTTCAAACCTTACCGTACACCAATGGATTTTTCTATCGAAAAATGTATGTGCGCTTCTCACAGTGGCCCTCCGGTGAAGGAAAACATCGTTACGAAACCAACAACCCCCGCATGGTGGTAGGACACTATCTAGTGTCCGCCTGGCCAGCTACCACCCTCAAGTTAGAAAATCTGTCGCCAAACATCTAATGTAGTCCGGCAGCTATCCTTGAGAGCCAGTTCCCAATCTAGGCCTAGCGTGCTTACCATCTTCGACCGCATCATCACTTACCAACAGGTGAGATAGTGGTCAAACGCTAGCCTATAAGATATAAATCTTAATTATGTACTACATTTACAGCAATACACATTTTGATAATTTTTATTTTGATCACGGTTTCAAAGACACAGGTCCAGTTGACTGACAGACAGTTAGGGGGACGGACAGCGAAGGCTTAGCAATAGGTTTACGTATTCACCCTTCCAGTACGGAACCCTAAAAAATACATATAACAACACAATCTGTCTGGAAACAAACAACCGTTTGGGTCAAGGCGACACTTCAGTGACGAGCTTGTCCGAAACTCTACTGAAAGTAGGGTGACCATGACTATAATATTCCTCAGGACGTTTGCATAGCATCAAGATCAAGATTAGCGTTTAAACACTATCTCACATGTTGGTAAGCGACGATTTGTGGAAGTGGAAGATGATAGCACCCTGGCCCAGGCCTGTCTCACTCCATTACTTGAGCGCGCTTATAACCTACCGTTTCGCGTTTTTTAACAGTAGATTTACTGATTTTTTTAACACGACAACACTGTTTTCTGTTTTAGTATGATTTCCTACTGTTTTTCGGTAGTTTATGCATCTACACAAGAATGATTAAATAAAAGACTATACTTGTCTATAATAGGATGATAAGTTTGATTTTGACAACGCACGCCTATTAAGTTTCCTTATTTTTCTTGGTAAAAATGTACCACAAATAATTTCGTACTTTATGGACGGCCGGACGGGTACCAGTTACCACCCACTTTGTAAAGTGCCCCGCATCGCATAACAAACAACCAAAGACTATCGAAAATCGGTTTGAAATAAAATAAACCAAACATTAAAAAATGTACGTTAGGTTACTTTATTAGTTTTTTTAGTGAATATTAAAGCAGTACTACTAATAGTACTGCGACTACTGCAGTAGTTGCATTTATTATATACCTAATTCATTTTTTTTAATTACTGTTTTCTACTGTTTTTTAAAGTTTGATCTGCTGCTTTTCTATTTACTGAGGTTGGCAACACTGGACTACAACCGACAGTCGGTTGTTGCACGCCCGCCTGTGCGCTCGTCCGGCAAGTTTACTGCGTTTACTCACAAAATGCCGAAACCACGGAATTATTGTGCAGTGAATGGGTATAAAAGTAAAAACAAAACATTTTTTCTCGTTATTTAACGTACCTAAGCAATCTAAAATGTAGTACCTACGATAAATTATGCACTTCTAAAACTTTAGTAAATTTTAATAAAAATAACGCATTACAGTATAATTAAAGTATCTATTAACTACCTCGATAATAAACATTAATGTACTTATTATCAGTAATGTACTACATTACATTGCACCTCAGTGTAGTCTACTACCAATTATTATCAAATTGTTATTAGTCGTAAGTTTTGTTCCAAATACATCATTCATTCATTCATTCTTTCATATGTTTTCTCAAAACACCCAATCCTACAGTAGCAGCGGCCTTATCGAAGACGCGTGACGGCCTGAGTAATTCAGACTCTCACTGCGTTGACTTAAAGTGCATTTGACTCAACACGAGCGCCGCAACTATTACACAATATATAACAAGCTGTTATTATCAAGGTCGCATCCGAAGCGTGTAACGTATTTCAACGTAACCGACATTGTAACTAGGTTTAATCTCGCATATTTGCTATCAGAGAGTGACTTCCGTGCGTAGTACTATTAAGTATTCTGTGGCTGGGCCTAGAATGGTCACGCAAATCAAATCCTGATTCTGAGCTTTGATATACACTTTTTTTTTTTTTTATATATAATATAGATCGGTAAACAGGCAAGCCGCCCACCTGATGGTAAGTGGTCACCGCCGCCTATTGACATCTGCAAAACCAGAGGTATTGCCGGTGTGTTGCTTACCCTTATTAGTGAGCACTCTCATTACTCTTCGTTTGAAGCTACCAAGGTTGAAGGTTTCAGGGAAAGTTTCAGGTGGGAGATCATTCCACATCTTACAGGTACGTGGGAAGAACAGTCGTGTGAAACGAGTAGTATGTGATGCCCACGTATCTATAATGTGCGGATGTGCTTTTTGACGGTGTCGGGAGTTCCGATGGTAGAAACGGGACGGAGGAATGATATTAAAAAGCTCTTCAGAACATTCCCCGTGATAGTACCTATAGAAAAGGCTAAGAGAGCCAACGTCGCGACGAAGACTCAAAGGTTCCAATTTATCAGTTAGCTTGGGGTCGTCGACAAGTCTAATAGCTCTTCTCTGAAGGGAGTCAAGTGGTTGCAGTTGATATTTCGGTGCACCACTCCATAGATGAGAACAGTACTCAATGTGTGGCCGAACTTGCGCCTTATATAACAACAGACGTTGGCTCGGGGTGAAGTACTGTTTGGCTCTATTTAGTACACCGAGTTTTTTAGCAGTAAGTTTTGCTTTGCATTCCAAGTGACTCCCAAACTGGACCTCGTTAGATATGTCGACACCCAATATGCTAATTGACTTCGACAAGGTAAGGGGAATGTTCTGAAAAAGCGGGGCAACAGGAAATTGTGACTTTTTGGCCCAGAAAACGATAGCCTGTGTTTTAGTAGGGTTAAATTGTACTATGTTTCGTAAACCCCAGGCCGAAACATTTTCTAGGGAACGCTCCACCTTAGACACTAGCTCTGATCTCCTAGCATCGATTTCCGCCTTGGAGGCATTTGCTTGACCTGTGTAATGAGCATCACCCGTGCTGTCATCCGCATAGCAATGAATATTACTGATTTGCAATAGGTCATTGATATGCAAGATGAACAGCGTTGGGGATAGCACAGATCCCTGTGGAACTCCGGCGTTAATCGGCATGGTCTCAGAACAAGCACCATCAACGACGGCTTTTATGCTTCGACCATACAGAAAATTGCCAATCCACATACAAAGCCTCTCAGGAAGTCCGTAAGAAGGTAGCTTAGTAAGGCCTTATGCCATACCCGATCAAACGCTTTAGCGATATCCAAGCTGACAGCGAGAGTTTCACCTCTGCTTTCAACGGTCTCTCCCCAGCGATGTGTGAGGAAGGCTAGAAGATCACCAGCTGATCGTCCATGACGGAATCCGTACTGATGGTCACTAATCAGCTGGTGTTCCTCTAAGTATCCTAAGAGCTGTGAGTTTATGACCCGTTCCATAACCTTGGAAAGAAGTGAGGTTATCGCAATAGGTCTGTAGTTTGATGGGTCAGTTCGGTCTCCCTTCTTGGGGACTGGATGGACGTGGGCTACCTTCCAGCATGACGGTACGATGCTTTTTTCATATGATAATGAGAAAAGACGCGTGAGTATAGGTGTCAATTCAGGGGCACAAACTTTAAGCACGATTGCTGGGATGCCATCAGACCCACTCGATTTTCGCACATCAAGAGATAACAGCTCCTTTCGTAGTGCACGCTGCGATATGCGTAATTCACGCATAATATTTTTACAGTACGGAAGTAAAGAAGGAACTGCATCTCCATCGTCGAGAGTCGAGTTAGAGGCGAATAGAGAACCCAGCAAATCTGCCTTCTCCTTCGCACTGTGGGCCAGAGTGTCATCGGATTTACGTAAGGATGGGAACATGGATTGGCAAAAATTTCCCTCGGCAGCTTTAGCAAGCGACCAAAAAGCACGACTGCCAGACGGGTAGCTAATTAATTGATCGCCAATCCGACTTATATGGGAACATCTTGCCTTTGCTGCAGCTTTCTTTGCGCACCTGGAGGCATGATTGAATTTCTTTTTGTAGTCAGCAATATTAGGATCCTTAAGCCTGAGAGCCTCAGTCCAGTTTTTGTAGGCTGCTAGCTTTAGATTAGCCGCTACGGCGCAGGTCTTATCGAACCAGGGCCGACTCCGACCACCAATGCGTATATTCGAATACGGAATGAAGCATTCCATACCCTGCAACACGACATCAGCCACGAGATCGGCACAAGCTGATGGTTCACCCGACAAGAAACAAACCTGTCCCCAAGGATACGAGGCATAAAATTCGCGCAGACCATCCCAGTCAGCTGAACGAAAATGCCAAACCTTACGTTTACCCGAAGGAGACAAGCGCTCGGGGCGCTGAACTTTCACTCTGGATTTTACCAAACAATGGTCAGACGAACCAATAGGCGCATCAACCTGCACATGATAGTTGGATGGGTTGGAAGTAATCATAAGGTCCAGTAATGAAGGTACATGGTCGAAAATATCTGGCACTCTTGTTGGTTCAGTGACTAACTGAGAAAGACCATATGTAACAGCAAATTCGTGAATAGTCCGGCCAGCGTGGTCTGTTGTACGAGATCCCAACCATTCGGCATTATGGCCGTTAAAATCACCTAAGAGTATCATTTCCGCAGCGGGGTATTGCTCCAATGCCATATCAAATCCATTAGAGATGTGTTCGAAAAGACGAGTTGTCTCTGCGTCACCAGAATGGGATCGATACAGGCAAGCGTATATTCGAGTTTCTCCACCGTAGTCAACTCGCACCCAAAGCATAGATAAGTCTGAGACCTCAAAACCGTTAAGACGGCGACAACAAATATCCTCTCGGACAAAAAGGCATACTCCAGCTCGACGCACAAAACTATGCTCGAGTTTGTAGCCGGGGTAGTGGAGGTATGAAGTATCCGCCGGAGAAGATATTTGCGTCTCCGTCAGAAACAGGAGAGCGGGTTTGGCTGTCTCGAGATGGTGGTGCACGGCATTAATGTTAGAATGTATACCTCGGATATTGCAGAAATCAACGTCAAGAGTGGATTGCAAAGCCGCTGGTTTTGCTTTATTTCTTTTAGTTTTTATTTCCATTATTGATATGAGAGTTGGGGTTGATGTGCACTTCCAATGAAAAAGCTTCAAGGCAATATATATAAAAATTATGTTCAAGATAGACCGAGTTGAAAAAGTAGCGAGTCATCGGCGTGGGGTACGGAAGGGCCCCCGGTCCCCCCTGGAAGTAGCTGCCGGGATCCACTCCGGTTTCCTTCTCCGGCACGACAGCTACTCTACAGGATTATGCACGGGTTGGCGAGACAGCCTCCCAGGGCGGAGATTAGAGTAATCCCTGGGTTCGGGTCTCCTACTGACCCGCGGGCGGCCAGCGGACAGCCGTTTCACCGGGTCTCCCTGGACCCCACGACGATGTACCACATCAAACACCCCAGTGCATCCTTTATACACATTAAGGGACTTGAAGTGTTTATTGGTGTAGCACAGCATCAGGGAAAGGGGAGCTGGATCCCTTGGACTAGCACCGGAACACGCTAGTAAAGTTAACATTAATAACATTTAAGCGGTATAGTTTACCAAGGTGGTGGTAATTTGTTAACAAAAACCCAGGCGAGTCCCTACAGAGACCCTACCACCTAAGATTTAAGTGGAGTTATAATCTAAAAAAGATTAACGAAGGATACGGCGGGTACGCCTCCACGCTTATCCAACTGTTGTTGATACCCTGGTTTCCCACTGCTGGTTTTCACAGCACCCACGGGATGAGATGGGGTGACCCTATTATATAGGCCGGGACCACACGGCAAAAACACTATTAGGGTTAATGTTTAATATCTAATACCTCTAATAACTTTAACACTTTTCAACCAACTTCCAATAAGAAGGAGGTTCTCAATTCGTACGTATGCTTTTTAGGGTTCCGTACCCAAAGGGTAAAACGGGACCCTATTACTAAGACTCCGCTGTCCGTCTGTCTGTCTGTCTGTCACCAGGCTGTATCTCATGAACCGTGATAGTTAGACAGTTGAAATTTTCACAGATGATGTATTTCTGTTGCCGCTATAACAACAAATACTAAAAACAGAAAAAAGTTTATTTTTATGATAAAGGGTCCCCATACAAAAAACGTGTTGTTTTCGGCATTTCACTACATCTATGAACGCTTAGTTAGGTAAACGTCCCATAGATGACGTTATATTGAAATGTCGATCTCTAACTCCTTTGTTAGACGTTAGATGGCGTTATAATAAATAAAATGTTTATTAATTATTATTTTTTGCTGGCGAAAAATGATAGTGGTATTTTTTGCTCGATCTATCGATTTCTCGATCGCTCGATTTATAAAATAATGTATTGTGGTACGGAACCCTACTAGTGCGAGTCCAACTTGCACTTGGCCAGTTTATTTTTGTATGTATGTTACGCGATTACTCAGTCAATGGTGAACCAATTCGATTTTTTTTATCCGTGGTAGGGTACATTTCCGAGGTGGTCCCATTGTAATTTAATTGAGATCTGATAAGTATATCCAGAGATATGACGATAAACGTCTCAAACTTGCTATTGAAACTGACTCACGGGGCAGGTGGTTGTTTTAGTTTTTAAACTAAATAATAAAAAATAAATAATTGAAAACCTCCTCCTTTTTTAAAGTCGGTTGAAAAATAAACTACTTTTGTTGTACAACACTTTACTACACTTGCCTACGGTGGTGTCCACTGTCCTTTGGTGTATAATACCAGCCCATTGCCATCTCTTTCAGTTGTTCATTAACCGAATGGTTTCGAAATTGTCTCTTATAGTTGGATTCGTATTCGCGCTCGTGTAACCTTAACGAAGAGGGGTTATAGTTTTCCCAGCCACAAAATGTTGAACCCTCTGCGTTGAGCGTCCCCATTACAAAAATAGTCGCGCATATTGACTCGGAGAAACTACTTGCTAATAAAATAATTCAATTGAATTTTGCATGGTGGTAACTTGCTAGTTTTGTTGGTAGCTAGCTATCAAGATGGAAAGCTGTCGCCAAACATCAAACGTATCTAGACAGTTATTTTTGAAAACCAGTTCTCATTCAAAGCCTAGCATGCTACCATCCTCGACCGTATCATCACTTACCAACAGGTGAGAAAGGACTACTATCTATATCTATACTATCTATATATACACGTGTCTCGGTCAAATGCTCGCCTATCTATGCAAAAAAAGAATGGAGAATTTTATCTGGAGGCCAACGAAGTCAAAAGTCAATAACACGAAACACGACATGCCATATCTGCCACCACACAGTCTCGGACTTTTTTTCTCCTTCCCTTTCTCTATAGCCATTCATTTTCATGAAAGTGGAGGGTTTTAAATTTTTGACGCTGGTGAATCCGCGGGATGCTACTTGTATTAACACCATCCCTTCTTTTTTGACTGGCTTTAAAATTAAGAAAATCTGATTTAGCAGGGGTATTTAGTTATAAATATACAATACAAGTCAAGGTTCGCTTAGGCCAAAATTGGTCTTCTTGGTTACATGCCAAATTATTTTTTCAAGCATTTCAATCAACTCATTCGACCACTTTACGAATGCATCATGTCTCATTTAATGACAATAGCACAATGAATAAGATACTGACAGTGACAGCTCAGTGACGGGACATGCATTTATTTGACAGCAACTCAACTATTATGCCGCTGTCATATTATGTATGTGCAACGTATAGTATAGTGGGTAGATAAAAATAACTCCATTCAGAAATTTCAGAATATATTTTAGTCTGTGTCATTAGAGACTTCCAAAATGGCGAAATCAAATCGTCTGTTTTACCTTCTGATTTTTTCGAAGTGAAATATCAAAAGTTATGGATTAGAGCATTTAATTGCAACGATCTGAGTCGAATGAGTGGATGTTTCCGAATTCGAATAGGTTTTCGAATTATTAAGTATCAGGGGGCTGTAGAGGAGATCAGTAGGACGGACTAGTGTTGAATATGTCCATAGTGACTGAATTGGACTGACTGTCATTTATGGTCCAATAGGTCAAAAGCAGTCAAAAATGGTCATTAACTGCCATTTTCAGTCACTTTGATTTCAGTAATATTTTAGTATTTTAAGTTTTTTTTACGGTGCGTACAGACTATGTAACATAACATGTTATTTCACATGTTTTAGATAATGTGGACATGTAATTTTATAAAACATGTTATAATATCATGTTTTATAACATTCCGTGTCCACATTGTCTGAAACATGTTAAACAACTATTTTATAACATGTTATGTTAGATACTCTGTACGCACCCTTAGTTTTTGTGATTGATTAAGTCTACAACTTCTACATTGAAACAGAAAGTGGTTTGTAATGATTTATTATAATATTAAACGTTTTAAAATGATAGTTTTGTTTTAAATAATCTAATCATAGTGTTCATCATTTTACAATTTAGTCATGTTTTCAAATTTTAATTATAGTGTTAAAGAATCATTTTCAAATGGCAACGTCGCATCGCCGCGCGCGCCGACTTTGATGCCGCCCCGCCGTCCTGCTAGGCTACGAAATTCAATTGTATCGCGTTCGTAATACGGTTGAATTTCGTAATACGAAATTTAAATCTCACCGCGGATTCCGCTGTCCAGATTGCTTACAGAATAGCCTAGCTGTTCTCTCATGATATAATACAAAATAACATTTTGCTTCATTTAAACTTGCATGGAAATTGGGAAATACATACATTATTGGTGATTTTTGGAAGGTGTTGGATTGGTGGAAGTTAAGAGTAGACTGCTATATTTGAGTCAAATTGGGTGAATTTGACAGTATATGACCGGTCATTTAAGGTGTATGACAATTGTGACTGGTCAGGTCAGTCATTTTACATCTTTAATCCGGACATACATACGAAAGCATTTTTGCCCAAGCTAAAACGCAGACCTGTTTCGCTTCGCTCGGCCAATTAAATTAACCTAAAAAAATAAGACCGTTTAAAAAACTAAAATAACCAACTTCAAATGTCGCGCTATTAATTTTCAGTAGCAAGTTTGAGGTGTTTATCTCCATATCTCTGGAGATACCAATCAAATCTCAATAAAATTACTATAGTACCACCATCGAAAAATCACCTTTCAAAAAAATAAAATCAAAATCGATTCATAAACGACGAAGTTGTCATCGAACAAACATTATATATATACGAATTGAGTAACCTCCTTTTTTGGAAGTCGGTTAGTAAAATATAAAATAATTAAACTTCATTAATAAAAAATAAATCTGTTTTTGGCCTTAAGCATCACAATATTGTTACATCGCGTCGTCGAGTCGCGATGTTTCGCCAAGCTTCTCGAACAAAAATACCGTGGGAAAGAATAGACTAATTAGGGGCTATAAACACCCGACCCGACCGTCATAAAAGTTAACCTTCCGGGAATTCAGACCCTAGTCAATGTACCTAGTTTTGTAGTTAAGATTGAACCTTATTCATAAGTAGTTAGAGATCAAATTAGCATGTATGGTAAAGTTGTTTACGTCAGACGCTCAAAGGAAAGCCGCCCCTTTTGTTTGTGATTGTTATTGCTTTGTTTTGAACGTCTTTTGTCTATTGTTTCGAGTCAATACTGGAAATTTCTGTAGAAATATTCTCGTCCTATATAAGACGTTGAAACCGCGGCTTGAGGCAGTCTTTCTCTGGAAGCGACAGTGTAACTATCTAAGCGCGGATAGCGACCAAGTGATCGTTAAGTGTTATCAGTGAACTAGTGTTGTGAACTGTGAACAGTGAAATCAGTGATTGTGATTACCAACGACCTCAGTGTGTGTTAACGGACTTTTGATAATTGTGCAAGACGATTTGGACAACTACTGTGGAACATTGTGCTAACCTAGTGATCAGTGGAAATAAACGTTCATCTCATCGGATTGGCATTTTAATACCACCCCGCACGTAACAATTGGTGTCAGAAGCGGAATGCCAATCACTCCGAGGGAAGATACGCGTACTCCACGCACCAGGCGCCAGGCGGAGATGGATGCAACCCGGCAGAAGGAGCTCGAAGCATCGGGAGCAGGAACATCCACATTGGAAGAGCCAGCAGCAACACCGATGGCACCCACTATGGCAGCGCCACCTACAGCACCGCCGGTGAGCCGAACTACGGATGGAGGCCTGGAGGCCATGCTAGCCGCTCTCCTAGCTGGACAAGAAGCTGCACGCCAGGAACAAAAGGCTGTACGTGAGGAACAACAGGCCGCACTACAGGCTGTACAGGCGGCACAGGAAGAAGCTAGCCGTAAACAGGAAGAAGCTAGCCGCAAACAGGAGGAAGCTCGCCAGGAACAACAAGCTGCACTACAGGCTGTACAGATGGCCCAACAAGAAGCGCGCAAGGAACAGGAAGAAGCTAGCCGCAAACTGGAAGAGACAATTGGACGTCAGTTGCAGAGCGGGCTTGCCGGTATGGGCGAGAAGATCAAAATGGTGGAAACCAGTATCAAGGAAGTAGAAGGGCGGCTTGACATACATGAGCAGACCGTGAATGACTTGGCCAACGAATTTCAGAAACTGAAGTTACGAGGAATTGGACCTAGCAGCCAGGGTCCCACTATGAACTCGCCCTTCAAGCTAGATTTGCCGCACTTCGACGGAACATCTTCGTGGGCAGCCTACAAATTTCAGTTCACGACGCTTTCTAAAAGCTGTGGCTGGACAGATGAGCACGCAAATACAGCGCTCACATTAGCGCTGAAAGGAGACGCTCAGCTTATCCTGGAACGCATACCTGAAGAGGAAAGGACGTTGAAGACCCTGCTGGAAGCCCTCGAAACGCGCTATGGAGACAAGCACATGGAGCATGCGTACAGGGCACAACTACGAGAGCGCACCCAGAAATCCACAGAGACATTGCAACAGTGGGCAGACGAAATCGAGAGGTTGGTCCGACGAGCCTACGTGTCGACGCCATCAACCATTGAAGTGACATCTCTACAGAGCTTTGTGGATGGAATCAGGGATGATGAGGTACGCGCTGCGGTACGATTGGGGCATCATCAGACACTCAAGAACGCCCTTGCTCATGCCTTGGAAGTGGAAGCAGTGCGACGAGACACCAAACCATACAGAGTTCGGGAGCTAGTGACTGAAACCAGGAAGCCCCGTTATGGACCGACATGTTATGGGTGTGGAGAAAAAGGGCATATTCGGATTGATTGCCCGAAAACGAAGAAACGGGTCAGAAATTGCGAGACCCAAGTGGATGAGGAGGCGTTAAACTAAACGTCGCCAGGGCCGCGGGGCGGGCGCTGGCTGGTCAAGAGAGAGCCCCCACCATCACTGTGACACAAGTGTGCAATGGGAACAGCTTAATCGTCGAGGGCACCCTGAACAACAAGACCTGCAAGTTCACAGTGGACACAGGAGCATCGCGCACAATTGTGAAGCCTGAATTCCTGCAACGATTTATATCTCGGAAACATCGATCTGCAGCATGCTCACTACGGACAGCAACCGGCCAGTCAGTTCCTGTCCTTGGCGATACAGATGTGGAGATAGTCATCGGTGAGCACTCATACATTCATCCTGTGCTTATTGCCAACATAACTGATGATTGCATTCTGGGATTGGACTTTTTGGAGAAGCAGCATTGCATATTGGATGTGGCCCGTGGTGTTCTCCGGTTTCCCGAGCAAGAAGTGTTCTTCGAAGGAACGGCACCGTGTAAGCTTTACTGTCTCAAGGACGTCGTGTTGGCTCCAAAATCGCAAAATATTGTTCGAGTGAAATTTCCAAATACAGTCAAGAGTGGACTATGTGTAGTTGCCGAAGATGAGGGCACACATCCGACCTGGATTACTGCAAGAACATTGCTCATGACAAACAGAACGGCCAGTGTACGAATTCTCAACCTTGGCAATGAAGAAGTTCATCTGAAGAAAAACAGCATAATTGGAAAATGTCAAGAAGTGAAGTACCTGCGACGAACGGATATTACTTCTACGGAACCAAGCTCGGAAGACCAAATATCACAGCTGCTGGAATCATCCAAAGACAACTTAACGTTCGCTCAGCTGTCACAAGCAAAACGTCTGTTGATGCGGTTTAAAGACGTCTTCGCCGCTGGAAACAACTGTGGACGTACCGGACTTGTTAAACACAAAATTGACACTGGCGACGCAAGACCTATACGACAGAGGCCACGAAGGATTCCATGGGCGAAAGAAGCTGAAGTTGCAGACATGATACGAGACATGGCCAAAGAAAAAGTCATCGAACCATCTACAAGTCCTTGGTCATCGCCAGTGGTTCTGGTGAAAAAGAAAGATGGCTCCACCAGATTCTGCGTAGATTACAGAATGCTTAATGAAGTCACAAAGAAGGACAGCTACCCCTTGCCTCGAATAGACGATACACTGGACATGCTCAGTGGAATGAAGTGGTTTTCAACGGTTGACCTGAAAAGTGGCTACTGGCAGGTAGAAATCAGTCCAGAAGACAAAGAGAAGACAGCATTCAGTACGGGCATTGGAAATGGACTCTGGCAATTCAACGTCATGCCATTTGGACTGTGTAATGCTCCAGCAACGTTCGAACGTCTCATGGACAGAGTAATGGTTGGATTACTGGGAGACGTATGCTTGGTGTACCTGGATGACGTCATCATTTTGGGCCGTGATTTTACTGAACATCTGCAGAATCTGGAGAAGGTTTTGAACCGTCTACGTGAAGCAAACCTGAAGCTGAGTGCCAAAAAGTGTGACTTCTTTAAATCCAAAGTCAGCTACCTTGGACACATCATTTCGGAAAACGGGGTACAAACTGATCCTGACAAAATCAAGGCTGTTCAAACTTGGCCTACCCCGAAGAATAAAACTGATGTAAGGTCGTTTTTGGGACTATGCGCTTACTATCGGCGGTTTGTCAAGAACTTTTCTGGAATTGCCAAACCCTTACATCGGCTGACAGAAGAAAAGCGCACATTTGTATGGGACTTGGAGTGTGAAACCGCCTTCAACGATCTAAAGCAGCGACTGTGTGAAACGCCGATCTTGGGATACCCTACCAGAGATGGAAGATTTATTGTGGACACTGATGCCAGCAACACGGGAATTGGAGGAGTTCTCTCACAAATCCAAGGAGACAAAGAAGTGGTCATAGCATACTTCAGTAAATCATTATCCAAACCAGAACGAAACTACTGTGTCACCCGCCGCGAGTTGCTAGCTGTGGTGAAGACTCTTCAGCACTTCAACAAGTACCTCATCGGAAGAGAGTTTACGCTCAGAACTGACCACGCTGCTCTTAAATGGCTTCTTCAGTTTAAGAGCCCGGAAGGTCAAGTGGCACGATGGATCGAGCAACTTCAAGAGTTCAATTTCGTGACAGAACATCGCAGTGGAAAGGGCCATAGCAACGCCGATGCCCTGTCAAGAAGACCTTGTGCAGATGACTGTAAACACTGCGAGAAGCACGAGTCTCAAGAAGAAGTCAGCGTCATCAGGATGGACAGAACAGATGACGAATGGAACGGCGAAAATATGAGACAAGCACAATTGGAGGACAGAGATTTACGACCTGTACTGGATTGGATAAAGTCTGGAAACAAGCCCCAGTGGAGCGACGTGTCAGCCTGCAGCCCAATCACAAAAAGTTACTGGGCTCAGTGGGACAGCCTGACTCTGGAACAAGGAATCTTGTACCGAAAATGGGAAAGCAGCAATGGAAAAGAAACTACGATGCAGGTCGTTGTTCCCCGGAGCAAAGTGGCATCTCTACTACGACACATTCATGATGGAGTTTCTGGTGGACATCTAGGAGTCAAGAAAACTCTTGTGAAGGTTCGTCAACGATTTTACTGGGTACACAGCCGCGAGGATGTGGAAGATTGGTGCAGGAAGTGCACCGCGTGCGCATCAGTAAAAGGACCGAAGACAAGAAGTAAAGGACAACTAAAATTGTACAACGTTGGAGCACCATGGGAGCGCATTGCCGTGGATGTTGCCGGGCCATTTCCCGAGACTGAAGAAGGCAACAAGTACATCATCGTAGTACAAGATTACTTCAGTAAATGGCCTGAGGTTTTCGCGACACCAAACCAGGAAGCAAAGACAGTCGCAAATAAGTTGGTGCAAGAAGTGATCTGTCGATTTGGTGTACCGATGGAACTGCATTCCGATCAAGGAAGGAACTTCGAGTCTGCCCTATTTCAGGAAATGTGCACCCTCCTCGGGATCCAAAAGACGCGGACAACGGCAGCTCATCCACAGTCAGACGGAATGGTTGAGAGGTTTAACCAGACGTTGGAGAATCACCTGGCTAAAGTCGTGGACGCACATCAACGTGACTGGGATCAGTACATACCTCTGTTCTTGTTGTCATACCGTTCCGCTACCCATGACAGCACTGGTATGACTCCTGCAAATGTGAATTTTGGACACGAACTAAGACTTCCTATCGACGCCATCACTGGTTCCCCGCCAGATGCTCCGAAGCCTGTAACCGACTATGTCAGTGATCTTCGTAGTCAGCTGGACGAAGTGCACAGGATAGTTCGAGAGAATAGTTTAAAAACTGGTGAAAAAATGAAGACCCGGTACGATCGTAGAGCGAATACGATGGGTTTCGAAGAAGGAACTCTCGTCTGGTTGCACAACCCACTACGAAGGAAAGGAAAAAGTCCGAAGCTGCAGGCTCATTGGGAAGGACCATACCAGATTATCACGAAGATAAACGACGTTACCTACCGCATTAAACGAGGCCAGAGAGGAAAGCCGAGGGTAGTACACATCGATCGACTTACACGATACCATGGAACAAATGATGATCGGGACGATCATAACTAAGAAGGGGATAATGTTACATCGCGTCGTCGAGTTGCGATGTTTCGCCAAGCTTCTCGAACAAAAATACCGTGGGAAAGAATAGACTAATTAGGGGCTATAAACACCCGACCCGACCGTCATAAAAGTTAACCTTCCGGGAATTCAGACCCTAGTCAATGTACCTAGTTTTGTAGTTAAGATTGAACCTTATTCATAAGTAGTTAGAGATCAAATTAGCATGTATGGTAAAGTTGTTTACGTCAGATGCTCAAAGGAAAGCCGCCCCTTTTGTTTGTGATTGTTATTGCTTTGTTTTGAACGTCTTTTGTCTATTGTTTCGAGTCAATACTGGAAATTTCTGTAGAAATATTCTCGTCCTATATAAGACGTTGAAACCGCGGCTTGAGGCAGTCTTTCTCTGGAAGCGACAGTGTAACTATCTAAGCGCGGATAGCGACCAAGTGATCGTTAAGTGTTATCAGTGAACTAGTGTTGTGAACTGTGAACAGTGAAATCAGTGATTGTGATTACCAACGACCTCAGTGTGTGTTAACGGACTTTTGATAATTGTGCAAGACGATTTGGACAACTACTGTGGAACATTGTGCTAACCTAGTGATCAGTGGAAATAAACGTTCATCTCATCGGATTGGCATTTTAATACCACCCCGCACGTAACAATATCATTATTAAACTATGTAAGTGGGGTGTTTTGGCGGGAACATGGAAAAGTGTGTGTGGTCTCATTGTATTTTTTCCTAAAACCTGTGCTCTTCCGCGAGTTAATGTGTAATAAATGTGGATTATTAACCATTTAGTGCCGGTGAATGTGTGCGAGTGTAGGGAAACAGCACAATGTTGAAAAACATGCTATTTGCGTTCTCACCAAAATTCCACTGAAAATCTTCAGTAAATACCATATCTTTACTGAAGGTATGACTTCGACTAGACTTTTACTTGAAAACTGACCTGAAATGTGACTTTAACCCATCTATCTCTACGACTTAAATTCATAAAAACTTGAAGAATTTAAATACTTGACACTGGCTAAATACACTAATCGTGTGGAGCCATAATAAAACTAAAAAAAAAACTATGTAAGTTAAGGGCTTCGGATTTTGTTACTAAATAAACTATACTGATTTTAAATGAATAGCCACAAACGGTTTTCTTTGCATTAATAAAATATCCTTGATTGTCCAATAGTGTATTCACACTACGAATCCCTGCATGACCTCGTGAAGCCTAGGGTTACAGTTGAATTTTGTATTGTTTTATTTTTCTGTGTATCTAACGAATTTTGTATCTTGCGGATTTACTTTTTTTAACCGACTTCACAAAAAAGGAGGTTCTCAATTCGACTGTTTTTTTTTTTAATTTTGTTACCTCAAAACTGCGTCAAATCTTAACTGAATTGAAAAATTCATTTTTTTTGAGAGATGATGCCTTACATATGGTTTCATTCAATTTTATCGACATAAGACGATTATTTCCGGAGATATGGAGATAAACAATATAAATTACAAATTTGATACCTCGATGACATGATTATGACTAGTGGATATTTTCACTATCGTGGCATGTGAAGTCGGTTTTTTTCGTTTTGTTAAGGGTCTTAAATTATTAGCGTTTGACCACTATCTCGCCTGGTGGTAAGCGATGATTTGGTCGAAGATGGTGAACACGCTAGGCCTAGAATACTCTGACTCACAAGGGCTGTGTGCTGCCGGATCACCGTTACGACGGCAGATTTTTATCCTTGATGGTGGTAAGCTACTTTTTGGAAGCAAGTCAGGCGGAACATCGATGTAATGCATCTACCACGACGTGGACGTGCCTACACCCTTTGGATGATGTACATAGGAAAATGTATTGGTTCACGGGTAGAAGCGGTTAATTACGGTTACCTACCGGTTTAATTACGGTTACCTACCGGTTTAAGACTACATCGTGTAAAATCTTGCTAAACGGTAGTCAAGGTTATTACGAAAGCATTAAAACTTTTAAATTAATGAGGGTACTTTGACTTTAAATTTTAACTTACTTTAACTTAGGGTGCATTCGGGTATTTACGAAAGAATGTTTGATGAGTTCACAGGGTCTTTGTATTATCACCAATATGTCAAAATTGATAGACTTCATGTTACCAGCTTATATCACACTCCGTCTGCGTGAATATATATATGCCCAAGTACTATCTCTAAGATTTGTATAAATATATCATTGTAATTAATAATTAGAAACGTTTGAAAACCTTGTTGTATTTTTTTTGTCAGAGTGCAATTCTGAATTATGTTCGGGTAATTCTGAATGACACTCAACAGTGGGTTTAAGTAGTTATGCTTTAAAGTACGTGTTTCTTTTTCGTTCAGGTTTACCTTCACGAAATTTATGTAGCGGTTTGGCCACTGAAAAGGTCAAACATTACATGAGTGCTACTTTCATTTCGGAATTACCCGACAAGTAGCCTACGGTACTCAAACTCTTAGAAGGCATTGACAAATTCGGAATTTCCCTATCCGGCTAAATCTGAAAAGTGTAAAAAAACTTGAGCTAGATAGTTCTAAGCCTACACAGAATTGCAAAAAACGTTAATCTAGGGAATAAAGAAAATAAAAGTTCAATATCTTAACAGGTTTCGTAATTATGGATGTTCGGGCAAATCCAATAACACCAAAAAACCCCCGAAATCGCCGTTGCTTGGAAAAATGACAGTCGATGACGCGCGGTATCTCGTAGCAGCCTGAGGTGACTTGCGGGCGGAAGCGTATTAAAATGGCTGCTAGGTGAATGTTGCCAGAGCATGAAATATTGCCGTGTCGATTGGAAAACTTTAATTATTAGAATTCCCCGATTTTCGTAGTTAGCCGAATGCACCCTACATACTTTTTACTTACTTACTTTTTTTTTCTTTTCTTTTTTTACTTTTTTTTACTTACTTTTTATTTTAACTTTTAAATTTATGATAATTACGAAAGCATTATAACTTTTGAATTAATGATGATTTAATGAGGCCTCATCTATCAAACTGGATACTTAAAATGCACCCGTATCTTGATGGGTAGTCCCTTCCAATTTTGTATAATTATCTTATTACAAAAATCAACCATAAATGAAAGCTTAACAATGAAAACATAAATTACGAACTGGATTACAAAATATTTGTTAAACTATAAATTACATCATAAAAAATAAATTACATCGGGTTAACCCGATTATATTACCCAATTAAATTGCTCTTAATTTATTAATGAATTCTAAGCTAAGTGAACATTTGAGTATACATTTCGTAAAAACAATTCAGAAAAGAATAAAAATGCTCTTGATACAATAGATTAATTTCAATACGACATAATCGTTCTACTTGTTATAATATTAAACATTTTCCATCATTTTACGTTTCAATATTAATTCTATTTTACTATTGACATATTTGATACAAAAAAATCATTATATAAATCTCAAAGAACTCATTTACAATGTGAATTGAACATAAGTATAGGTCGTTTGAAAAACTAAAATAACCGACTTCAAATGCCGCGCTATTAATTTTGAGTACCAACTTTGAGGTGTTTATCTTCATATCTCTGGAATACCAATTAATTAGATCTCAATGGAATTATATACTATCTAATATATAAAATTTTCGTGTCACAGTTTTCGTTGCCATACTCCTCTGAAACGGCTTGACCGATTTTGGTGAAATTTTTTGTGCTTATCCGGTATCTATGAGAATCGGCCAACATCTATTTTTCATCCCCCTAAATGTTAGGTGTAGTCCACCCCTAAATTTTTTATTTTATTTTTTAGACAAAATTTTTAATTTCTATTTTTTTATGATACAACATACAAAAATACATACAATCCTCAATTTTCACCCTTCTACGATCAACCCTTATTTTTTAATAGCCATTTTAGTAATTTAATCATTTTTCCTCCATACATACTTACAATAAGTAAGCTATTTTTTGTCTACACTAGAAATTACTACGAAATTATTTATATGGCAAAACAACGTTTGCCGGGTCAGCTAGTACTATATAGAATCTCCTTTCCAAAAAAAAAAGAATAATTAAAATCGGTTCATAAACGACGAAGTTATCCGTGAACAAACATAAAAATATATATATACACGGTCGAATTGAGTAACCTCCTTTGTTGAAAGTCGGTTAAAAATAAATAATGCAAGCAATCTATATCTTTACGTCAAAAATTTTGCGACGATTTCGTCATATTCTTATCCAAGAGCAATGACTTCAACCTGTTTAGGGTTCGGTGCCTGTAACGGTAATAAGGAACCCTTATAGAATCACTTTGTTATCCGTCTGTCTGTTTGTCCGTCTAAACGTCTGTCAAGACCCTTTTTCTCAGGAACGCGTAAAGGTATCAAGTTGAAATTAATATCAAATACTCGGGTCTACGACATTATTCAGATGTGTAAAAGATGTAAAGATCAAACTTGTAAGTCAACGCGATCAAAAGATATGACCGTTTCTGTCGCATATTTTCTCATATTTTGCGATTTTACAAGGAAATCAAAACCTTTAGGGTACTTCCCGTTGACCACAAACCATTGGAAGCGTTATGCCAGCAACCTAAAGCCTTGCTTCGCTTCGTCAAGGAGCTGGGATGGCTTGGGTGATTGTGGTGCTGGCAGGGGGAAATGCACAATACACCTAACTATTTTTTTTTTTAATTTGTACAAGTATGCTTTTTTTAGTGTTGTATGATGTAGAATATGAATTGACCTAGAATCATGAAATTTTGCAAGAAGCAAGGTTACTACTTACATCAGAAAAATCTGAAAACCGTTAATATGTAGTTTAAAAACAAAATAAAGCGACTTTACTATTACAACGTATTATTTGTTGGTGCATAAACCGTGTCTAGGCATCGGTCTAAGGCGCTGTTTACACAGAAGAGACGTGGCGGAGACGTATGGCGGAGGCGGATAGTCAAAGTAACGCAATATAAACCTTGTAGTACGTAACATAGAGTCGTTTTTGGCGTAAGGAGAATTGCGCCCGTGCCACCAGGTAACTTCCCCTCTACTAGGTGACGCGCCCCCGCCACCGAGTGGCGCGCGCCACGTCATTTGCGAGCTAGTCGTCGTACTAGGAGCAATAAGGAGCAATTTAGCGTGATCACTAATCTAACTGTATAATTCCGCCGCATCGCGCCACGCGTCTCCGCCACTTCAGTATAGTTTATAAAGCGGTGTGACATAAGTCCGCGCCACGCCACAGCTATACGCCCGCGCCACGTATCTTCTGTATAAACCGCGCCTAAGGATCGAACTGCAAAGTTAAGTTTGTCTTTAAACCCAGTTTGACAAGTTTGTGCGGAAGTCTCGTTGCAGTAGTCCAACTCGCACTTGGCTGGTACAATACATATTTATTAAAAGTCCGACCATACTGTCGTAGTTCTCTTATCACATAGCTTATCAATACTCCGCCACAGAATATAATATCAATTACTAGGTCATGATAGTAAAGGTTTTTAACCTACATCGGAAGTGATATGGTATCTATTTCATTAAAAAGACCGACTTTACATATATTATGTTATGTTATTTTCTTAACTATTTATTAACCGACTTCACAAAAAGGAGAAGGTTCTCAATTTGACTGTAATTGATTTTTTAGTGTTTGTTACCTCAGAACTCTGTCAAATCTATAATCTAATCGATTTGAAAAAAACTTTTTTTTTTTTTGCCTCCCGTTTACTCCCATTCAAATTTAATCATGATTTGATAATAATCTCTGGAGATATGGAGATAAACAATATAAACAAATTTGATACCTTAATAATATGGTTGTGACTCGTGAATATTTTCACTATCGCGGCATGTGAAGTCGGTTTTTTTCCGTTTTGTAAACGGTCTTAAATTATATTAATCAACAAGATTTCTAATAACTAGCGTAATTATTAAAACGAAACTACGGAAGAATGTTGCATATGTCACCCGAACCCAATAACGAATCCACAGGTAGAAGGAACATTATATCGATGTTACGCCTGACTTGCTACCAAAAAGTAGCTTACCACCATCAAGGAGAAAATATGCAGCCATAACCTTACGGTGTTCCGGCAGCACACAGCCCTTGAGAGTCAGACTATAATAATTTTGATTATAAAACACCGACTATTATACTCACTACTGTTTTTTGTCGACTGTCTCGACCTAGGTTTCATGCATGTCCGGTGCACATCCTCGGGAGTTCGATGATTCAAACTCACGATAACTATAAATCTAAAATATAATAATATTACCGCGTATAGGTATACATATAGTTACAATAATACCTAACATTATAATATAATAATTACCATTTTTAACCGACTTCAAAAAAAGGAGGAGGTTTCTCAATTCGACCGTATATTTTTTTTTTTTTTTTTTTTTTTTTTTTTATGTTTGTTCGCGGATAACTTCGTCGTTTATGAACCGATTTTGATTATTCTTTTTTTGTTCGAAAGGAGAGATCCCAAGTGTGGTACCATGGTAATTTTATCGAGGTATGATAAGTATCTCCAGAGATATTGAGATAAACATCTCATAATTGGTACTGAAAATGAATAGCGCGGCATTGAAGTCGGTTCTTTTTAGTTTTTAAACGATATTATATAAGCTACCCTCGGCTGATGTGTGAATAATCTGACATTGAGACCATTCCAATGAGCCAAAACTCGACATATCTGCTGTAAGTCGGTGAAGTGAGTTAAGTATTCTGCAGATTCCATGAGATGTTACAGAATCAGGATGTACAGGGTGGCGCAAAAATAATGACCCTATTTGGTTCAGCTACAACTTTTTTTAGGGTTCCGTAGCCGAATGGCAAAAAACGGAACCCTTATAGATTCGTCATGTCTGTCTGTCTGTCTGTCTGTCCGTCCGTATGTCACAGCCATTTTATTCCGAAACTATTAGGACTACAGAATTGAAACTAGGTAATTTACTGTGCTAGGTACGTAGATGTGTTCTGTGAAACGCTTTCCGATTTTTATACAAAAATAAAAAGTATAAAAGTTAAGGGGGGGCATCCCATACATGGAATGAAACAAAAAAAAAAAAAAACTTCAATCCTAAACGTGTGGGGTCTATGTGTTGTTCCTACAATCATTTTTTCTCAAAATTAATAATTTAGAAGATAGGTGCGTGTAAAGTGGTAAAATGTGTGTCCCCCCCCCCCTCTAACTTCTATAGTAAGGGAGTGTAAAATCTAGAAAAAATATATTCTGTAGATCTCAATAAAAATTTCAACGAAAATTGGTTTGAACGAGATACAGTCAGCAGTTTTTGAGATATAGCGACCGCAAATATAACTTTGTTTTTCATACAAACTATTAAAAACAAAGTTAATTTTGTAGATGCAAAAAATCATAGTTATAGAATATTTTACTGTGTTACGGAACCCTACGAGTGCGAGTCGGACTTGCACTTGGCCAGTTTTATTTTTTCTAAATTACAAAACTAGAATTCGTTTTTAGCGTTCCGTAGCCGAATGGCAAAAAACGGAACCCTTATAGATTCGCCATGTATGTCTGTCTGTCTGTCCGTCTGTCCGTCCGTATGTCACAGCCGTTTTATTCCGAAACTATTAGGACTACAGAATTGAAACTTGGTAGGTAGATGTATTCTGTAAACCGCTTTCTGATTTTTATACAAAAATAAAAAATATAAAAGTTAAGGGGGGGCATCCCATACATGGACTGAAACAAAAAAAAATTCTTCAAACCTATACGTGTGGGGTGTCTATGTGTTGTTCCTACAATCATTTTTTCTCAAAGTTAATAATTTAAAAGATAGGTGCGTCTAAAGTGGTAAAATGTGTGTCTCTCTCTCTCTCTAACTTCTAAAGTAAGGGAGTGAAAAATCTAGAAAAAATATATTCTGTAGATCTCACTAAAAACTTCAACGAAAATTGGTTTGAACGAGATACAGTCAGCAGTTGTTAAGATATATCGACCGCAAGTATAACTTTGTTTTTCATACAAACACTATGAAAAACAAAGTTATTTTTGGAGTTGCGTAAAATCATAGTTATAGAATACTCTACTGTGTTACGTGAACGTGTGAACCCTACTAGTGCGAGTCCGACTTGTACTTGGCCAGTTTATTTAAATATGTATAAGTATTTGGTGCCATGAAATTAAGTTGCATTGTGATATGATGTCTATTAAATGTTGACCTCCAGAGTTGAAAGAAGAGAAGCACATTTGAGCCCATTTATAACATTTTATAACATTTTAACTAGCCGTAAAACTTCCTGTGATATGTTTCTTATTTCTTGATGTAAGTTTTCTTTTAAAGCGGGTGTATGTGAACAAGTCACAGACTCTTGCAGCTTTCAGATAACCCCAAAGAAAGAAGTCTGGACATCTAAGTTGGGTGATCTAGCAGGCCTAGCTTTGCCTTAGCGAATTGCCGAGATAAACACACGTATTTACTTATTTACAAGTAAATAAGTGTTTCATGTTTTTTTGAAATTCCACCCCTAAGAGGGTGAAATGGGGTAACAAAGTGTGAAAATCAATATTGTTTTAGATTGCGCTGAAATTTGGCATGCAGACAGTTATAACGACATTAGTTTCCTCTGAGAAAGGATTTTCCAAAATTCACCCCTGAAGTGATGAAACGGGGGTTCAAAGTTTGTATGGAAAAACAATATTAGATAGTCTTTTATATTCGAAATTTAACACAAGTACTTAAGTAAGTAAATACGTGTTTCAGGCTTTTTCGAAATTCCACCCCTAAAAGGGTGAAGTGGGGTAACAAAGTCTGAAATCAATATTGTTTCGGATTGCGCTGAAATTTGGCATGCAGATAGTTATTTTGACTTCGGTATCCGCTAAGAAAGAATTTTTCATATTACACTCTTTAAGGGGATGAAGCGGGGTTTCAAAGTTTGGATAGTAGTTTTATTCGACATTTCACACAAGTACTTCTGTAAATAATAAGTAAATACGAGTTTCAGACTTTTTCAAAATGCCACCCTGAGAGGATAAACTGGGGTAACAAAGTCTAAAAATCTATATTATTTCTGATTGCGCTGAAATTCAGAATGCAGATAGTTATTATGACGTAGGTATCCCCTCAGAAATGATTTTCTGAAAATTCCTCCCGGATACGGAACGGGGATTCAAAGTTTGTATGGCGAAACAAGATGGGATAAATTACGTGTTGTAGGATTTTTCGAAATGGGGTAGGTAACAAAGTCTGTAAATTTAGGTTTTTAGGGTTTTATAAATATGAATCCTGAATTGCCTTAGTCACGCGATAACATGAAAACGGGTGAACCGATTTGGCTAATTCTTATTTGATGTGTTTAATGATAGAATCGTTTTTACAAATGAAAAAAAAAAACAACATACAGACGAATTGAGAACCTCCTCCTTTTTTGTGAAGTCGGTTAAAAAGTTTTAAGTCAATAAAAGGAGGTTTTAACGCGGGCGAAGCCGCGGGGCACTTCTAGTAATATATATTTTTATGTTTGTAACTTCGCGTATAACTTCGTCGTTTTTAAACCGATTTTGATGATTTTTGTTGGAAAGGAGATATCGCAAGGGTGATACCATAGTAATTTCATCGAGATCTAATAAGTATCTCGAGAGATATGGAGATAAACATCTCAAACTTGGTACTGGTAAAATTAATAGCGCGGCATTTGAAGGGAGTAATTTTAGTTTTTTAAACGATCTTATTGAAAAATCTTGTCATTAACTAAGCAACATTTCAATATGACAAAATGTTTATATATACTGAACATATAATTCATAGCCGACGAAAGATTTCAATGAGAAATGACCTTGCTCGTTCAAATCCAAACGAATTTAATATCGTTTATAAACTAAAAAGAACCGACTTCAATGCCGCGCTATTCATTTTCAGTACCAATTTTGAGATGTTTATCTCAATATCTCTGGAGATACTTATCAGACCTCGATAAAATTACTATGGTACCCTTAGGATACCTATGGTACACTTGGGATATCTCCTTTCGAACAAAAAAAGAATAATCAACACCGGTTCATAAACGACGAAGTTATCCGCGAAAAAACATTAAAAAAAAATACGGTCGAATTGAGAAACCTCCTCCTTTTCTTGAAGTCGGTTAATTATAAAAACGTTTGTAACTCTGTCTGTTCGTTAACTTTGTTACCTGATCACGGCTAAACGGACGATCCGATCTTACTTATGATCTACGTACTGTAATTTAACAAGGAGATTACTTTGAGGGCACGGTGGCGTAATCGGGAGAACGGTCGACTTTGATGCCAGAGGTACCGAGTTCAAACCCCGCCGTGTACCAATGGATTTTTCTATCGCAAAAATTATGTGCGCTTCTCACAATGGCGCTCCGGTGAATGAAAAGCATCGTTAAGTAACTAATTACCCCCGCATGGTGGTAGGACAGTATCTAGTGTCCGCCTGGCCAGCTACCACCCTCAAGTTACGCAGTAACAATTTGTGCCTCAAGTTAGAAAATCTGTCGCCAAACATCTAATGTGTTCAGGCAGCTATCCAATATCTTTTTGCGATTAGTTGGTCAAAAAAAAGCAAATGATAGGGGCGTAGCTACAGCAGCCCTTAATTAGTTTAGAAATCTAGTGTCAGCCTAGTCAGCTACCACCCTCAAGTTAGAAAATCTGTCGCTAAACATCTAATGTGTTACGGCAGCTATCCTTGAGAGACAGTTCCCATTCTAGGCCTAGCGTGCTACCATCCTCGGCCGCATCATACATTACCAACAGGTGAAATAGCAGTCAAACGCTAGCCTATACGATATAAAAAATAAAATAGAAAACATACGAGGCAAGTTCTCTGTGAGGTCCTCACTCCATGTGTCATCAATTTTAGGTTAATCTAAGTCTCAAAGTCAAGTCAAAGCATTTATGCAGTATGTAGGCAGTAGGTATATGTATTATATTATTCTTGTACAATGTTATTTTGTGTATAGTATTATTATATATAGTCTGCGTTTAATTTATTTATATATTTCATTATTTCACAATTTTTTGGATAAAAATTCTGAAGTCTGAAGTACTGAAACATGCACTGGGTTGCGGGTGCACGTAATAGTACGGTTGGCAACCCTACATTAATGAGGGGAATTAAACATGTGTTCTAAGTGTGACGTTCGACGTCTATATGAAAGCTGAATGGCTCAATACCATCGTTTTTTTTTGTAAATTCAAAGCAATAAGTTGTTTCTGTTATACCTATAATATATTTTATTGAATATGATCTATTTAATGTTATTTGACGTGTGTAAGTGAAAATTTTAATTTGCCCATATACTGAATAAATGCTTTGACTTTTAACTTTGATATATGCATTTACGTTTTTTAGATATTATGTACTTATTATGATTTAGCAATATTAACACCATTATACCGCCATATAAATATTTCAGATATTCCTTTAAACCCCAAGGTTGTCTAGAAGAGATCGCTTTAAGCGATAAGACCTCCTATAGGTACACTGATTGTTAGTAACTAATTTTTTATGTTTAACTTTTAAGGTCTTCAATAAAGTGTATCTATCTATCTATCTAATATACGCACATATACTCTTTAAAATTATATAATAAATCATAATCGATTATTAAGTACCTAAACATAACGGAAGCACAATTTAACAATTTGAATTTAAAATAAAAAGTAACGATATGATATGTGGACTACTGGATATGTAATCGTCATTATAATATGATCTAGTTTAAGGATAATAGAACGTAAATACGTAAAAAGTTATTCATATTTTATTATTATGTTTTCCTTTATAAGAAAACCGATGCTATTTACAGTTATCCTTCTGAATATATGGTTAATTATATTAATTTTCCGCAGGAAATTTATCCTTTATTCCATCTTCCATTATCCAAACTTCCATTATACATTCCATATTCCACTAGTGATTACGTTAGATTTTCCAATCATTCCATTAAAATAAAAGACAAAATTCGATAGATACGTAACAACTGAAAATTTTATCCTTATCTATTATTATCACTGATTTTGACATCTGATATTTATAAAACAAATCTTCACAATCGCGCTACATCCCTAAAGCTTCCATTAAAAAAAACTACAACAATAAAAATTCAAAACTAGACAAATTAAATCGTAATCATTGAATCATCAAATCCAAACTCCAATCCAATTACAACGCTACCAATTCCCAAATCACCACAACCAATTGCGTTGCAACCGGAAAACTTACAACCAATTGCGCCGCAACCGGTTTTGACGCAACCAATTGCGCCGCAACCGGTTTTAACGCAACCAATTGCGCTGCAACTTGACTTGGGGTCTTCAACCGCTGCAACCCTGTCTACTAAGCGATGCGCCCGTAGTTCCTTCCCCTTCCCCCCCGTTTCGCCGTCGTCATGTGGTGACGTCACCAGCCTGAATATGAGTTCATCGCCAGCAGTGGAACAGTCTTCACCATCGACTACACCATCGTCGCCGGCCCTGAGGGCGGATTGCGTGCAGTTTCACACTTCGACGCCGAACTTTGTTGTTGGACGTGTGAGTCGATGAGAACTACATTCATTTATTTCTCAACCGACTTCCAAAAAGAAGGATGTTCTCAATTCGTCTGTATTTGTTTTTTTTTGAACGAAAGAAGAAGAAGAAAGAAAATACATTTATTTAGCACATTACACAACTTATACTACTTAACGTACCTAAAGATAAAAAAGAGAATAAAAAAACAATCAAGAAAATAATACAGTTATAAACCTATCTCGGTACTTAAATTAAACACACGTGTAGTGCTAAAAAGGTTTATCTCAGCATAGAATGTTCAGGTGTTTGCCTGAACGCTGATTTTCAGATAGACCTATCTATACCTTTTGTGTGTATGTTACGCGATTACTCCGTCAATTGTGAACCGATTTGAATGATTATTTTTTAATCGGTAGGATACGTTACCGAGGTGGTCCCATTTTAATTTAATCGAGATCTGATAAGTATCTCCAGGGATTGACGATAAACGTCTCAAACTTGCTACTGAAATTGACTTGAAATTGACGCGAGGCATGGAAGTCGGTTGTTTTAGTTTTTAAACTATCTTAATTATATTTTATTTGAAGTGAAAACTTCTTTGGTTCGTTGAGCAATTTTTGGGTGAGCAAAAATCATGGAACTCGCGTCATCGTCACCGATCGCTTCCCATGAGCTATATGTACCTACTGTGTATCTCGACGATACAATTCACAAGTTACTTTTATCGGCAGTCCCCAAAAACTGCCCCGCATGTTTTTTTTTAACCGTGTGTTCGCGGATAACTTCGTCGTTTATGAACCTATTTTCATGATTTTTTTTTGTTGGAAAGAAGATATCCCATTGTAATTTCATCGAGATCTGTTTAGTATCTCCAGTGATATGTCAATAAACGTCTTAAACTTGCAACTGAAAATGAATGCGGCATGGAAGTCTGTTGTTTTAGTTTATCATAATTATTTGTATGTATGTTACGCGATTACTCCGTCAATTGTGAACTGATTCGAATGACTCTTTTAACATCTATCTATTATTGCGCGGCTGATGCCGCGGGGCGCACCTAGTATGCTAATAACTCTACATATATTGAGGGCCCAGTGGTGTATTGAGAAAATGGTCGGCATTGACGCCAGAGGTACCGAGTTCAATCCCCGCCGTGCACCAATAGATTTTTTTATCGAAAAATGTATGTGCGTTTTTCACAGTGGCCCTCCGGCGAAGGGAAACATGTTAAGAAACTCCAAACCCCCGCATGGTGGTAGGACACTATCTTGTGTTCGCCTGGCCAGCTACCACCCTCAAGTTATAAAGTCTGTCGCCAAAACATCTAATATGTTCAGACAGCTATCCTTGAGAGCCAGTTCCCATGCTAGGCCTAGCGTGCTACCATTCTCGACCGCATCATCACTTAACAACAGGTGAAATAGTGGTCCAACGCTAGCCTAGGTATATGATATACAAAAAAACAGCGTATCTATCCCGACTGGTATACCGCCGTACTGTGTGTACCAATACTAAATGATAAACTTGGTGTTTCAGAAGCATCATCAGTCACCATTGAACGTTGTTCTACCACCCTCCACAGCGCCAGCTACCCCACCGACTTACAGTAAGTATTTATAATTAATTTTAACAATTTACAAAAATATAAAGTGTGTAAAAGAAACATAATATTTTATTTACGCAGTGCAACATCTCTTGTCGTAAGTAATCATAAATGGCCGCCAATGAATAATTTGGTTAAAAATGCAATCCACCAATTTCGTCGTATCGACGGATCGGACCGTCGCTTAATTGGCAGAACACCTGGACGTGTTATCCGGGGGGTAAGGGTTTGAGTCCCGTCGGTACGATGAAATTTTGGATCGTGTTTAAAAATCGATTAGTATCTAGTTTAAGATATTGATTAGATACTTAAATAAAAAATTGGTAATTTGAATTGCCAACAGAAGTGACAACTTAAAACATTGATTGGCCTACCTGCGTTTTTTTATTGTATAAAATGTGTGACAAGACTTCAAAAATAAAACTGGCCGAGTCGGAAAAAAGTCGAGTTGTACTCGCCTACCGAGGCTTTAGTACCAACGTTAGTAAGAACCAATTAGGCTAGACCTCTAAATTGTATGAGCGCTCATATAACTCAGAGGCCTATCTTAACTGGCCAAAACTATGTATGTATGGGGACAACCTTTAATTTTCAACTTTTTTTATTTTTTGGAAATTTTCCCTTTATTTGTGCTGTACGACCTTGCTTCTTGCCAAATTTCATGATTCTAGGTCAACGGCAAGTACCCTATAGGTTTTCGACCCAAAACCTATAGGGTACTTCCGGTTGACCTAGAATTCTCAATTTTGGTTATAAGCAAGCACTTATTCAAAAATTATTTTGAATTGAATTAAATTGAAAAATTCCGAAAAAAAAGTTGAAAATTAAGGTAAATTTTGGTACTTACAAGTTCTTGCGAAAATCTAAATTTGCCCATATCTTTATATCGTGCTGGCTCAGGATCTTGATTTTTATACACCTAATAGGGACTATATACCTCAGTATCTGGTATAAATTTCAACTTGCTAGGTCCACCCGTTCCTGAGAAAATTGGTGGTGACACACGGACAGACGGACAGACAGACAGACGGACAGACAGACAGACAGACGGACAAGAAAGTCATCTTATAAGGGTCCTTTATTTACCTTTTGAGGTACGGAACCCTAAAAAACCGGCCAAGTCGAGTTGAACTCGCCCACCGAGGCTTCCGTACCAACGTTGGTATGTGCCAATTAAGCTAGACCTCTAAATTGTATCAGCGCTGATATCACTCAGAGGTCTACCTTAATTGGCGTAAACTATGTATCTATGGGGGCACTCTTTAATTTTCAACTCTTTTTATTTTTTGGATTTTTTCGTTAATTTGTGCTGTAAGACCTTGCTTCTTGCCAAATTTCATGATTCTAGGTCAACGGCAAGTACCCTATAGGTTTTCAACCCAAAACCTATAGGGTACATCCGGTTGACCTAGAATTGTCAATTTTGGTTTAACGCAAGGTCTTACAGCACAAGTAAAGGAAAAATTCCGAAAAAAAAAGTTGAAAATTAATGTACATTTTGGTACTAAGACGTTTTCGCAAAAAATCTAAATTTGCCCATATCGTTATATTGTGTTGACTCAAGACCTTGATTTTTATACACCCGATAGGGACTGTGGACTTCAGTATCAGGTATAAATTTCAACTTGCTAGGTCCACCTGTTCCTGAGAAAATCAGTGGTAACACACGGACAGACAGACGGACAGACAGACAGACGGACAAGAAAATGATCTTATAAGGGTTCCTTTTTTTACCTTTTGAGGTACGGAACCCTAAAAAGAGGACTTTCTCAATAGGGTATTTTACTTTATATGAGAAAAAAATCTAAAAAATGATTATTGAGATAGCTTAGGCAAAAAGCAGTCGGAAAACGTTAGTTTTAGTTCATAAAATAGCAAACTACATTTTAAAATTCAATTCAAAGGTTTCAGCTTTTTAGGGTTCCTTAGCCGAATGGCAAAAAACGGAACCCTTATAGATTCGCCATGTCTGTCTGTCTGTCCGTCCGTATGTCACAGCCATTTTAGTCCGAAACTATTAGGACTACAGAAATGAAACTTGGTAAGCAGATGTATTCTGTAAACCGCTTTCCAATTTTTATACAAAAATAAAAAATATAAAAGTTTAAGAGGGGGGGGGGGGGGGGGGGGGGCATCCCATACATGGAACTGGAACAAAAAAAATTTTTTTTCTTCAATCCTATACGTGTGGGGTGGTGTCTATGGATAGGTCTTTAAAAATGACATTGAGGTTCCTAAAAGCATTTTTTCTCAAAGTCAATCAGTTAAAAGATAGGCGCGTCTAAAGTGGTAAAATGTGTGTCCCCCCCCTCCCTCTAACTTCTAAAGTAAGGTTGTGAAAAATCTAGAAAAAATATATTCTGTAGTTCTTAATAAAAACTTTCAACGAAAAGGAAAAAAAAATGGTTTGAACGAGATACAGTCAGCAGTTGTTAAGCTATGGCGACCGCAAAGATAACTTTGTTTTTCATACAAACACTATGGAAAACAAAGTTATTTTTGTAGTTGTATAAATCATAGCTATAGAATACTCTACTGTGTTACAGAACCCTACGAGTGCACTTGGCCAGTTTTTCAATCTGTTTAATAACACTGTTAAATAGTACTTAATCGCCATGTTATTTATTACGTCATATGGCTAAGGAAACTTAGAAATATCAACTGTCAACTAACATATTACTGCATTTGTTTACTAGCATACTGACGTCATGACCACAAAACAATATGGCGTCCACTGCGTCAGCGTTTTCGTCCAATTACGCGCGAAATTTGAAAATGCAAAATTTAAATGCATTTTTATGGCACTTAACGATTGAATTAACTTCGTCATTTATGAACCGATTTTGATTATTCTTTTTTTGTTGGAACGGAGATATCCCAAGTGTGGTACCATGGTAATTTTATTGAGGTCTGGTACTGAAAATTAATAGCGCGGCATTGAACTCAGTTCTATTTTAGTTTTTTAACCGACTTCAAAAAAAGGAGGAGGTTTCTCAATTCGACCGTATATTTTTTTTTAATTTTTTTTTTTTTTTAAATGTTTGTTCGGGGATAACTTCGTCGTTTATGCACCGATTTTGATTATTCTTTTTTTGTTCGAATGGAGATATCCCAAGTGTGGTACCATGGTAATTTTATCGAGGTCTGATAAGTATCTCCAGAGATATTGAGATAAATATCTCAAAATTGGTACTGAAAATGAACATTGAAGTCGGTTCTTTTTTAGTTTTTAAACGATATTATTAAACGATCTTATTTAGTGGTTAATTAGCTTAAAGAATCTAATTGAGACACTTTTCAAAAATGGGTGTAATACCCTAAGGTCAGCTCGATGGTACCATATTATTGCGTTGTCACGGAAGATACGCAAGTATACTAAATTTGAGTCAAATCGAATGTCAGGAAAAGGTTCTTATTAAGATTCCAAGATTTGACCCACTGTAACATACATACTAACAACGTAGTAACTATTATATAATCTGTGCTATCATGGTCAGTTAAATTTACGGCGTCGTCGGAATGCTGCGCGAAGTGCAGTGCGACGCCTCGCGGTGCGCTTCCCCGTGCGGCTTCTCGCTACACCGCTCGATTTCTCGCATAATAATACTATCACCGCCTCGCGGTTTCACCCGCGTAGTTCCCGTACCCGTGAGAATACGGCGATAAAATATAGCCTATGCTAGTCGCTTGTAATGTAGCTTTCCATTAGTGAAAGAATTTCGTAAATCGATCCAGTAGTTTTTGAGTTAAATCGATACAAACAAAAAATCTAATCTTTCCTCTTTATGATATTAGTTGACATAATAACATCTTCATGGCGCTAGAGTAAGAATAACAGCTCTCCTTGTAAATATTACCTAAATGTATGAGATCCTGCATCGAACAAACGATATTTTCCGCGATGTTGAAACTGATGTACTTGCTTCGTCTTTAAACTCGTATAATGTTTCCTCTTTATAATATTAGTATAGATCAGTGTTTTACAATCTTTAATTAATATTTTAAATTGTAAAATGCTCTTTAATTAATATTTTAAATAGTAAAATTATATGTTCAAACTTTTTTTCATTAACTGAGGCTTTGCGACCCCCCGCGGCCCTCTTATTGAGGCTTTGCAACCCCGCAGGGGGTCGCGACCCACACGTTGAAAAACACTGGTATAGATTACCGTAACACAAGCCATCCTAGCGTCGCATCTCGGTGTGAACTAACCCTTAGGCGTATCGCACCGGAAGTACTACTTAAAGCAATTTAGTACTAATGTGGAATGTGCCTTAGGGGTACTGGTAGATGTAAAGAATGTACAAGTAATAACATTGTGAACTTTGGACGCTCGCTTGACCTTTTTTAACCGACTTCAAAAAGGAGGAGGTTCATGGTTCATCTGTGTTTTGTTTTGTTATGTATGTTCACCTATTTTTCCGTCAATCGTGGACCGATTTTCAAATTATTATTTTTTCTAAAGAGATTTGCGGGAAAAATAATTTAATATATGGAGGACCCCCATCAATTTTTAACTTCATTTAGTTTTTAACATACTTCAAAAAAAGGAGGAGGTTTCTCAATTCGACTGTATATATTTTTTATTTTTTGATGTTATAGCAACCATTGTAATACACATTATGATCAAATTTCAAGTCCCTATATGGTATGTGTAATATATTGGAATGAAAGACGGGCTATCGCAGACTGACTGTATTAATACTCTTTACAAAGGAGAACGATCGTGAACCTTACATATAATGAGGGTAGCTAAACATATTTCATATATACCTTAAAATGCCATACATTACAGTATGGTTTGTAAAATCGAGCATAAAACGCCTGAAAGAACACGTTTTTAACCGACTTCAAATAAAGGAGGTTTCTCAATTCGATTGTAAATATATAATATAATTAAACGAACAAACATAAATATATATATATATATATATATATATTTATGTTTGTTCGCGGATAACTTCGTCGTTTATGTACCAAATTTGATTATTCTTTTTTTGTTGGAAAGGAGATATCCCTAGAATAGTACCATAGTAATTTCATCGAGATCTGATAAGTATCTCCAGAGATATGGAAATCAAAACCTCAAACTTGGTACTGAAAATGAATAGCGTTTTAACATTTGAAGTCGGTTCTTTTAGCTTTTTAAACGATCTTAATTGTATGGGGCTCGTTTTTGTTTTTTTTTAGTATGTTGTTAAATCCCCCATTGTAATACATACTTTATGAACATTTCAAGTATGTATGACAGACAGACGGACGGACAGCGAAGTCTCAGTAATAAAGTTCCGTTGGATATGTATACTCTTTGTGTACGGAAACCTAAAAACGTAGATATTCATATTTTAAGGAATAGTACGAAACCCTTGCTATGCTAGTCCGACTCGCACTTATCGAATATTTATAGTGTTGATTGTTGAATCTTGTTTTCAACCGACTTGCAAAAAGGAGGAGGTTCTCAATTCGTCTGTATGTTTTTTTTGTATGTATGTTACTTACGCGATTACTCCGTCAATTGTGAACCGATTCTAATGATTCTTTTTTTAATCGGTAGGGTACATTTTCGAGGTGGTCCAATTGTAATTTCATCGAGATCTGATAAGTATCTCCAGAGATATGACAATAAACGTCTCAAACTTGCTACTGAAACTGACTCGCGGGGCATGGAAGTCGGTTGTTTTAGTTTTTATACTATCTTAATTATATTTTATTTTAAAGTGAAAACTTCTTTGATTCGTTGAGCAATTTTTTGGTGAGCAAAAATAATCTGTATCTAATTATAAGCAATATTAATCCATTACTCTAATGTTTTTAAACGCGATTTTATAACCCAATTACAATAAACAAATCCGATTTGATTTTGAGGTTATTCCGGACACATGTTTCCGTTCTCTATTTGTTTTCAAGTGTGGCAGCCCGCCGACATATATACTCGTATAATATCCTAATTGTATTAACAATATTATTTATTTACTGTATCGAAGCCGTTTCATATCGAATCACTTATTGTACAAAACACATGAAAAGTCGTTGAATTGTGTTCTGTATTCTTTCCATTTGTTCGAAGGTTGCTGGATAGTGCTTATCATGGCAGATCAATCTAGATAACGTTTCTGACAGATTCTTTGACGTAGGCGTTAACTGAATTCACGAATACATGCTCTATTTTCAAACAACTTCTAAATGGGATAGGTTTTCGATTCGTTTGTATGTTTTTTTTAAGTGAATACTTTTTTAGCGGCGTTGTGAAGTTTTTGGGATGGGTAAAAATGTTAAGCTCGCGTCAGGGCACGTTATCGAAAATTCGTAAGACGGAGGGAGAGTAGATCAAATGCACAATGTTAATGTTCAAGTTTTTACTTCTGCTGGCAATTGGCATTACCGGAGTGTAACCCGTTGTGTTTTTGGTATGTTTGTGACGCGATTTATCAGCCAATTGTGAACCGATTCGCGGATAACTTCGTCGTTTATAAACCTATTTTGATTATTCTTTTTTTGTTGGAAAGGAGATATCCCAAGTGTAGTACCATGGTAATTTTATCGAGGTCTGATAAGTATCTCCAGAGATATGGAGATAAACACCTCAAAATTGGTACTGAAAATTAAAAGCGCGGCATTAAAGTCGGTTCTTTTTAGTTTTTTTAAAATCTTTTATAAGTTCGAGCAAAAAATATCACTATCATTTTTCGCCAGCAAAAAATAATAATTAATAAACATTTTATCAACACGTGAGTTGTGAGCCGCGTGCTTATTTCTTATAACGCCATCTAACGTGTAACGCTATCTAAGTTAAAGTTAACACAAAGGTGTTGAGTTCCACACTACAGTATTTTATAAGATCGAACAAAAAATGCCACTATCATTTTTTGCTAGCAAAAAATAATAAATATTAAACATTTTATTTCTTATAACACCATCTAACGTCTTACAAAGGTGTTAGGGATCGACATTTCAATATAACGCCATCTATGGACCTTTACCTAAGCTTAGTCGACATTTTGATTGCTTTACATTAACATTTATACATTTCTATTATTCTATTATATTACCTATACTATTTTACTCTGTAAACATTTTATCCTAAGGTACAAATATAAATGAACGAATTGTACAATGTAATACAATGATATTATGTCATAATTTTATATAGTGTCAAAGTTTCCGTAGCCATAATTATACTTGATATATGTCTGTAGCCTCTCCAGGCAAACCATTACACACCATTTTCATGGTAGATTGTATGAAACAATTTAGTAACTTTTCACCATCTGTACCGACTACAATTCAGCAATAAATAATTTATGATTTATGATTAGTTATAAATATTAAAATACGGGACATATCGCGCCTAAAACATATTTTTTTATTTAACTCGAACGTTTCGACCAAGTTGCATTGATCGTGGTCACGAGCTGACTCTACCTAAGCTAAGACTTTACCTAAGCGTTCATAGATGGCGTTATATTGAAATGCCGAAAAAAAACACGTTTTTTGTATCCTATAACTTTTAATCTGTGAAAATTTCAACTGTCTAACTATCACGGTTAATGAGATACAGCCTGGAGACAGACGGACAGATAGACAGACGGACAGATAGACAGACAGACGGACAACGGAGTCTTAGTAATAGGGTCCCGTTTTACCCATTGCATACGGAACTTTAAAAACCGACTAATAGCGAGTTGGACTCGCGCACCGAGGCTTCCGTACAAATTTGTCAAACTAAATTAAATTCTAAGGCTGAGTTGCACCATTTTACTTTAACCGTAACTATGACTACTAACCGGTGTTTTTATATGGATTTTGACAGATATTTGACGTTTGTTACAGTTTAAGTAAGATGCGCGCAACTCAGCCTAAATATTTTTAAGTAATTTGTGGTAATAACAATATTAAATGTTACAGGTGAATCCACTGTCACCCCCCCACCTCGGTCCCCGGGTGCTGGTGTCATCACCCCGGCTTCTGGAGACGGGAGTAGGACTCATCCACCCGACGGTACCTCGTCCGATAAGGTAAATAAATACCTATGATTCATCATCATCAGCCTATGTCTGTCCACTGCTGGACATAGGCCTCTCCTATGGCACGCCTATGAGCTCGATCTTCAGCTCCTTGTTTCAAACCGCTGCCAGCCAGCTTGCGTATATCATCGCTCCACCTAGAGGTCATTCATAAAGTACCTTACACTAATTTCGTGATTTTTGACCCCTCCCCCGTCCTTCTCACAGTTGATCACATTTGTGAGACCATAGTGTGACGTCACATATTTTGTGTCGAGAGAGAGTGTGAACTCGCAAACAATACAATTTTAAACTTATGCTTATATAGATAGAAATATTTTTTAAGTTTTTCGTTAATAGTTTAAATTTGGCATTAAACATTTAGATTAAGGGCCAGTTTCACGGGTTCCTGTTAGCGCTAATATGAGGAAATACAACAGATTTTTGACAGCTTTGATATATGCCGTCATGTGTCTGATAACTATCTAACACATTATCAGGAACCGGTAAAACTGGCCCTTAGTATATTGGATTTTAAAATGTGACGTCACGAAACTTAGGATTCCTTCCACCCCTTGTCTCATAATGTAAAACGTCTACCCCCTCCCCCCCCCTTATCGTGTGACGTACTTTAGATGGTCCCGTACGTAGACAGAGTATATTAAAATAGACCTGGCATTAAAGTAACAATAATAATATAAGAAAGATAAAACTATACACTCACTCACTCACTAGTATGAGAAAGAGAGACGGACAACATTTTTTATCCTCTCTGCATATGCGATTTTATTATTTGGAGCCAGCTCTCGGCTCTAGCTCTAGTGGCGCCCATTGGCTTTCACCCGCTGTCATGTATGACCCGACCAAATTACGTTGTTCACTTACGAGTATCTTACAGCTGGCATATGTATCACGTGTTCATCGTTTTAGTCGGGTTATATCTCTGTAGCTATTTCATTAGCATACGCTAATGTCTTGTCTATTTAAGATTCCGTTTACAATCCCGTAGTTAGAGGGCTTAATTAACTGTCTATTTATTTCCAGTCTTCGGAAACAGCAGTGGGCACTGTTACCAGGACGACAACGCAACTGTCTAGAAAAGAAAGTTACAAAGCGCAACGACAACATTATAGAAAGGAGAAGAAACGTGCAGCGTCTGCTTTATTGCACTCTATAGAAGATCCCTCTGTTGTTGTCTTAGCTGATTGGTTGAAAGTAAGTAATTTTTGTATGATTTATTTATTTTTAAGTGAAACTGGGATAAAATTTGACAGAAGTCACGTAGCGCCACGGTCCGAAGGGAACGGAAGTGACGTAAGCGTTATGTTATGTTTTATATTTATGAACGCCCTCTATTGTAGAATGTCGTAACTTCTATGACGCATTCGCTGAAGTTCAACAGATGGAGTTGTACGAAAAATAATTAGTGATGTTGAGAAATAAATGAATTAACTTAGAAGTTTCATTTCTAACGCGTAGCTTTCTACGCACCCTCCTTGTCATGTCAAATTTGATTTATTTGACTTCTAATAGGTTTAATTTGACTTAAAAAAATTATTTGACTTAAAGTAGGTTGGATTTAACTCAAGATATATATAATTTGGCTGAATGTAGGTTTTAATTGACTCAATATATTTATAATTTCAAAGTATATTTATTTTGACTTTATGTAGATTTGATTTAAAACAGTGTAGGTATGATTTGACTTAAAATTGGTTTCATTGGACTCAAATCCAGACTTATATTATAAAGAGAAAACGTTTTTAAACGCGTTCAACTTTTGAGATGTTTAATTACGAACCAAGTCCATCAGTTTCAATATCGCGGAAAATATCGTTTGCGCAATGCTGGATCTCATACATTTAGGCAATATTTAAAGGAGAGCTATTAAAATCTACGTTAGCGCCATCTCTGGGTTTTATTTGAAAGTTAAACAAGTAACTCTGTCTGTCTGTCTGTTTGTCCCGCTTTCACGCCAATACTACTGAACCGATTTAATTGAAATTTGGTACAAAGATAGTCTAGAGCCTGAGAAAGGACATAGGCTACTTTTTAATGCCATCTCTGGGTTTTATTTGAAAGTTAAACAAGTAACTCTGTCTGTCTGTCTGTTTGTCCCGCTTTCACGCCAATACTACTGAACCGATTTAATTAAAATTTGGTACAAAGATAGTCTAGAGCCTGAGAAAGGACATAGGCTACTTTTTAATGCGAAAAGAGGGTTGTAAGGGGTTGAAAAGGGGGACGAAGTCGCGGGCACAGCTAGTTAGGTTATAAGTGGCATTCGTTAAAAGTAAGTTTCATTGAACTCAAATTAGGTTATAGGATGCATTTAGCTCACAGTATGTTTAGTTGGACTTAAATCAGGTTCTATGTAGCATTTGGCTCAAAGTAAGTTTAATGGACTCAAATTAGGTTATTTGTGGCATTCAGCTTAAAGTAAGTTTAATTGGACTCTAATTAGGTTATGGGTTGCATTTGGCTCTAAGTAGCTTGATTCTGACTCAGTAAACATGCTTTTTTGTTGTTTCAGGTCCGAGGCTCGCTGAAATCATGGACAAAGCTGTGGTGTGTGCTTAAGCCTGGTCTCTTGCTCTTGTATAAGACTCCCAAGGCTAAGGTATGTCAGTTTATTTATTTTATTTACACTCATATTGTGAAGTTAAGCCCCCAATAGCCCAATGGCTAAGGCGTCGGCCTGGCGAGCGAGAGGTCGTGTGTTGTGTTCGATACGCAACCCATTGCACTGTTGACGTAAACCCACTTCAGACACAAGCATATTTTAAAATGAGGGACATATAATTAACCGACTTCACAAAAAAGGAGGAGGTTCTCAATTCGTCGGAATCTTTTTTTAGGGTTCCGTACCCAAAGGGTAAAACGGGTCCCTATTACTAAGACTCCGCTGTCCGTCTGTCTGTCTGTCCGTCCGTCTGTCACCAGGCTGTATCTCATAAACCGTGATAGTTGGACAATTGAAATTATCACAGATGATGTATTTATGTTGCCGCTATAACAACAAATACTAAAAACAGAATAAAGTTAAAAATAATAGAGAGTTCCCATACAAGAAACGTGTTTTTTTCGGCATTTCGCGCCATCTATGAACGCTTAGTTAGGTAAACGTCCAATAGATGGCGTTATATTGAAATGTCGATCCCTAAGACCTTTGTAAGACGTTAGATGGTGTTATCTATACTAATATTATAAAGAGAGAACATTTGTATTTTTGTATGTTTGTAATGATTTGGCTCAAAAACTACTGAACCGATTTAAAAAATTCTTTCACTAATACATAGAATGAACTTTCGGAATGAAAATAGGCTATATATTATCCTGTTTAAATCAAAGGTACATTCGTGGAGACCTAATTTGCAACCTCAGTCGGCAAAAAAACGGTCGAAAAAACACGTTTCTTACGAACGCTGCTTAATTGAAAATAGATAGAAGAATATTTTCTTCACAAAAGTTGTACAACTTAATAAGACCTACAAAAAAGTCCGCGACAGCATATGTCTATCTCTTAAGGTTGACTCACAGTAACCATTTTAATCTTAAAATTTTTGTTTAAAAATAATACATAACTTCCAAGGCTATTTTCAAGTATATAGTATTAATCCTTATCCAAATAATTACGTTAATTAGCTTGGCCACATATTATAGATTAAAATTGTCCTGTACAGTATATAATTCAAATAAAAACTCTAGAAGATATCACGAGTTTCACATACACGCATCGCAAAATTAATGAAATATTTGCAATGAAACCACAGATTAGGTCATAGTTACTACTAAAATATTATTACAAGCTTAGCTATGCTGTATCCCCACCGATCACAATCAATTTGAAGTCAATATAGTATAATAATATGATCTATTGTGTAAAATAATATTCATCTATATATATAATAATATAATATTTTAAACCACCCCGACTGATCTATGTATACCTAATCTTTTCATTAAAAGCATTCCAATGACTCTAAACATGACATTTAAAATCTGAGCTCTAAGTTGGTGAGGATTTGAGTATTCTGTAGAGTCCAGGAGATGTCCCAGCATCAGGTCAATGCTTCCATGTTCTTACAATATCGTTGAAGAAGAAGATTTTCGAATTGATCAGACCTATGAAAGTTGATTTCATAGCGCAATTAACTAGAAAAAAGCTCATAGTTTTATAACGATTGAACGAATTTTCATGAATCAAAGCTAAGAACACTCTCGATGAAGACATCTATCAAACAAAAATAAAACTGGCCAAGTGCGAGTCAGACTTTGTTCCGCACACGGAGGGTTCCGAACGCCATCTATCGAATTTCTAACGAACTTCTAACACCAACTAAGTAAACGTTAACACAAAGGTAGAATAGTATTATATAGTAGTAATAGTAATAGTAGTAATAGTATTTGTAGTAATTAATATTATTAAATATCTGGTAGACCGAGCTTTGTTCGGTATTTTTTGCCACTTAAACAGACAAATATGACTCTTACCGACATCTATTGACGAATAATAATACTATTTTTTTTAATTGAGAGCAACTAACTGCTTTACTGATAGAGTACTTCTACTCGCCAATAGATGTCGGGAAGAGTCATATTTTAAGTTGATTATCAATAAAGTTGATTATTGAAAACACGAATAAAACAACATTTTCTGAAAATGACTCCTAGCTAGATCGATTTATCGCCTCCGAAATCCCCTGTAGGTATACTAAATTTTATTTAATCGTTGGAGCCGCTTCCGAGATTCAGATTAAGGTAAAGATGATAGCGCCATCTTAGCAACTAGATAGGTGGCGCTGCGCTATCGTAAAAAACTTTTTTTAAACTTTTCTTTAATTTTTAACTTTGTTCTGTTCTTAGTATTTGTTGTTATAGCGGCAACAGAAATACATCATCTGTGAAAATTTCAACCGTCTAACTATCACGGTTCATGAGATACAGCCTGGTGACAGACGGACAGACAGACAGACAGACAGACAGACAGACAGACGGACAGCGGAGTCTCAGTAATAGGGTTCCGTTGGTACCCTTTGGGTTCGGAACCCTAAAAACTATGAATAATAAAAACAAAATCGGTTCATCCGGTTAGGTGCTAAGATGCTACAGACAGACACACAGATACACACGTTGAACGTATATTACCCCTACATTTTGCGTCGGGGAACGCCGTAAGGTTACAGCAGCAGATGTTCTCCTTGGTGGTAAGCTACTTTTTGGTAGATTTAATTATCCCACTACCACTGTACGAAAACTCATGATTCATGAATGCACATAAAACTTTCATTGGTAGGTATATAGCTAGGATTAGAACCAACGACCGTCGGGTCAGAATCAGGGCAACTATCCTTTACGCCAAAGGGCCGTCCAATATCAGTATGTAAGTATTATAAAACAAAGTCCATCACTGCGTCTGTCTGTCTGGTCGCAATAATCTCAATAGCTACTGAACGGATTATCATGCGGTTTTTACCAATAGCCAGAGTGTTTATGAGGAAGGTTTAGGTGCATAATTCGTTAAGGTTTTGTGTAAATTGGATGAAATTTGACGATGATTGTTAAATATGTTCATATTTTATATTCGATGCAACAAACTGATGCAAATTTTGTAGGCATATATGTTCTACCCGTGCGAAGCCGGAGCGGGCTGCTAGTAAGAAATAAAATGTTTAATATTTATTATTTTTTGCTGGCAAAAAATGATAGTGGTATTTTTGCTCGATCTTATAAATTACTGTAGTGTGGAACGGAAACCTACGAGTGCGAGTCCGACTTGCACTTGGCCAGTTTATTTATGTATGTTCACCGATTACTCAAAGATGCCTGAACCGATTTGGAAAAATCTTTTTTGTTTCAAAGAGTACCCTTCCCAGGTGGTCCCATTTCAATTTTAATGAAATCGTTCTAGCGGTTTTTAATATACGAGGGTCGTTCAATAAATACTTAGCCTACAAAAGAAAAACGAAAATTTTCGAAAAGTGCCGATTTATTTTTCTACATAATCTCCTTTTAACTCAATACATTTGGCCCAGCGATGCTCCAACTTTTTTAACCCGTCTAAAAAATACGTTTTCCTGAATTCTGCAAAATAGGCCTCCGTGGCGGTGATGACCTCCTCATTCGACCCAAATCTTTTCCCGGCGAGTGACTTTTTCAGGTTTGGAAACAAAAAGAAGTCATAGGGGGCCAAGTCTGGAGAGTAAGGTGGATGGGGCAGCAATTCGTAGCGCAATTAGAATAATTTGGCCATGGCGACGGCAGAGGTGTGAACCGGCGCGTTGTCGTGGTTGTTGTCCGTGTGAGCAAACGCGGCACCCATCGCGCTGACAGCTTTCTCATGCCCAGTTCTTCGTGGAGAATATGATGCACCGTTCCTTCTGCAATGCCCACAGTGTCAGCTATCTCGCGAACCTTCAATCGGCGGTCTGCCAACACGAGATCGTGGATTTTTTTTATGTTTTCCTCCGTAGTAGCCGTTTTCGGGGCACCTGGGCGTGGCTCATCAAAAACCGACTTGCGGCCACGAGCAAACTTGTTAAACCAATTCTTGATGGTTGCCATCGAAGGAGAAGAGTCACTGTACACAGCATCCAAGCGATTTTTAATTTCACTGCGCGTTTTCCCTTCCAAAAATAAAAATTGAATCACCGAACGATACTGCTCTTTTTCCATTTTTGTTAAACTGACCGACACGTTCGCTTTCTTAGGCTATTAAAACAAAACTAATAGAGGTCATTGTTTAAAACTTTGACAATAGGCTTCAAAATCATTGCACTGCACTATGGTAAATTTTTTTTGTAATCGCAGTGCCATTGGGCGATGAGGCTAAGTACTTGTTGAATGACCCTCGTATCAACATTCGTATTACAATGCATTTAATTACCTTGATGACATGATACTAGTACTGGCTAATTTGACTAGCGCCATTTAAAAACTAAGGTTTATTTACGCACGAGTATATCGTTGTTTTATTTATGAAAATGAATTCTTAAATACGAATATATAGTTAGGTATACAAATATAAGTGTATTTATATATATAATATATAGAAACTACGTAAATTTGAACCTCCTGTGTCAACCTAGTCCCACAGAAATATTCCATAATACTTATTATTAATATTTCTGTTTTATATTCATACATGTATGAAGTTGATGTTCTTCTCCTTGTGAGGTAGTATTATTCTGTAGTCGAGCGCGTATGACATCCTTGCTCACGTTAGCGCCTCGACAGATCAGAATCGGTGGCAAGGTGAGGTAGCCCGGATTGGTGGGGGGAACAGAGTGTCCGTTCTATACGCAGTATTATTATCTTTTCCATGCTAGCGCGACGTTTGAAGTCGGTTCTTATAGTTTTGTAAACGATCTTAAATTATTAATACTGTAACTTGAAACTACTAGTTATTATAACAAACTTGTCTGTCTGGCGGGGAGCATTGATACACACCATCACACAGGTAATCCTAGTCTGGTCATTTGGAATAATGAATAGTACAAGTACAGAAGATGCACTCGCTGCGAGCAAAAATGCGAGATTAAACCTAGTTACAACGTCGATATCGTTCAAAATACGCTACACGCCTCGGATGCGACCTTGAAAATAATAGCTTGTTATATATTGTGTAATAGTTGCGGCGCTCGTGTTGAGTCGAAATGCACTTTAAGTACACGCAGCGAGAGTGAATTAGGTACACACGCTTTTGATAAGGCCGCTGCTACTGTAGGGTTTGGTGTTGTGAGAAAACTTTGAATGAATGAATGATTTATTTCGAACGAAACTTACGACTAATAACAATGTGATAATAATCAGGGCGAGCGAAGCGAGCCCTAACACTATCCCACAACCTGAGCACTTTTGTGGTACATTTTGCTGAAAAACTATCACGCCTATTGATTTGTGCTTTAACATAGTAATTTAAATTCACATGTAGATGTGTTATAAGTAAAAAAAAATTATTACCATAAAAAAAAAATGGAGATTAACAACTTTTTTTCTAGGATAGAATATTATTGTACTACTAACGCCATCCGTCAGAAGATCAAAGAATTAATGTCGCTGCGAACATAATGTTTGGTTACTAACGCCATCTGATGGAAATCTAAAAATTTACATCTGTTATCCAAATGACGTCAAGTATCAGTGTGACCATTTGTGGCAGATTTCTGCCATTTAGGCAGATTTGAGACCTAAATTTTAACTCTGGCAGATTAAGCTGACGATTCCAAAATGTGGCAGATTTCAAGGATCTCTATGAATTTTGAAATATAAATAGAATTTTGTCAATTTTCTGTTTCTATATAAAGTATAACATTTTTATATGCATTTATTTGGTTGGAACTTGGAAATTTGTAAAAGTTTGAATGAGAAGGTAAATAAATAAACTTTATTTTTATGCCATAATTCAATAATATGATGGCAAATTTTATGCATTTGTTGGAGTGGTTGGTGGTTAGGCAGATTTTTTTGCCAGTGTTGGGCAGATTCTCCATTAAATATTTTAAAAAACTGCCTTTAAAATTATTACCAGGCAGAAAGACTACGCGAGCCGTCACAAAGCTCGGCCTTTAGCTAGTTGGTAATATAATACACCGAGGTGCAATGTACTGTAGTACATTACTGATAATAAGTACATTAATGTTTATTGTCGAGGTAGTTAAAAGATACTTTAATTATACTGTTATGCGTTATTTTTATTAAAATTTACTAAAGTTTTAGCACAGCATAATCAATAGTAGGTAATACATTTTAGATTACTTAGGTACGTTAAATAACGAGAAAAAAATGTTTTTTTTTCTTTTATACCCATTCACTGCACAATAATTCCATAGTTTCGGCATTTTGTGAGTAAACGCAGTAAACTTGCCGGACGAGCGCACAGGCGGGCGTGCAACAACCGACTGTCGGTTGTAGTCCAGTGTTGCCAACCTCAGTAAATAGAAAAGCAGCAGATCAAACTTTAAAAAACAGTAGAAAACATGTGACCGCTTGCGCGGCTAGCGGCAATATAGCTGCGCACTGAATAAAGGCCCTGGAGGGTAGCTGAATGTAGGTGAATAACGCAGCAAGTACATGGAGTGAGACAGGCGGTGAAGGTGTGTGTGAAATTAAATTATGCTACAATTCTGTACAGCCAATCTAGCGTACAAGTAATTTATGATAGTTAAAAATGCAATCCATTATTTCGTCGTATTAAAAAGCCGTACCGTGGCTTAGTTGGTAGCACATGGGCAAGTTTCCCAGGGGCGCGAGTTCAAATCCCATCGGTACGATGATATTTTGGATTGTGTGTAACAATGTTCAGAATAATATTATCGTTTAAAAAACTAAAAATAACCGACTTCAATGCCGCGGTATTAATTTTCAGTACCAATTTTGAGGTATTTATCTCCATATCTCTGGAGATACTTATCAGACCTCGATAAAATTCCCACGGTACCACACTTGAGATATCTCAATTCCAACAAAAAAATAATAATCAAAATCGGTTCATAAACAACGAAGTTATCCGCGAACAAACATAAAAATATATAATAATATATTCATAAACAAATAAATATATATATATATACATATATATATATATGGTCGAAATGAGAAACTCCTCCTTTTTTTGAAGTCGGTTAAAAAGTGTGTAACACTTCAAGATACATAATATAACCACATTTTTTTCTGACATTTACAGAGTAGTCACTGGGTAGGCACTGTACTTCTCACTTCCTGCCAAGTCATAGAGCGACCTTCCAAGAAAGACGGATTCTGTTTCAAACTTTACCATCCCCTGGAGCAAAGCATCTGGGCGCCTCGTGGTCCTCACAACGAGACTATAGGTAAGTGAATGAATGAATGAATGAATGAATGAATGAATGAATTTATTCAGCTTGTGGTCAATAGGTGTCTATATAGGTGTCTATAGGTGTATGGGCTTCTTTTTAGGGTTCCAAACTAAAAGGGTACCAGCGGAACCCTATTACTGAGACTTCGCTGTCCGTCCGTCCGTCCGTCTTTCACAGAGCTGTATCGTTTTAACGGAAAACAAAGTATGTATAACTGATTTTCGCCTTGATGGTAGTAAGTTACATACTTCCTTAGAGTTTCGTACCTCAAAAGGAAAAAGGAACCCTTGTAGGATCACTTTGTTGTCCATCTGCCTGTCTGTCCGGCTGTCAAGACCGTTTTTCTCAGGAATACGTACAGTTTGATAAAATGAAACGTATACTAAATACTCGGGTCTACGGTATCTTTCGGCTGTGAAAAATCAATCTTGTAAGTCAACTCGATCAAAATATATGACCGTTTGTATATTTTCCGCATATTTTCGTGATTTCACAAGGGAATCAAAACCTGTATGTTACTTCCCGTTGACCTAGAATCATGAAGTTTGGCATAATCATAATCATAAGAAGCTAGGTCTTCAAGCACTCGTGTAGACAAAACATCAGAAAGCAGTAAATTATGTAGTTTAATAACAAAAAACAAGCGAATTTACTATTCACATTCATACAAATGTATTATTTGCTGTTGGCTTATTTACCCAACCAACACCCAACACGCATAGGATGTAAGGGAGCACAGATACCACCTCAGTGCTCCCAGCCAACCTCACCTGCCCGTGGTGCATCCTGCTGACCAACAAACCCAACAAACGAGGCTCTGGCGACCGACAAATGGCGGTATAACCATTTCAAATTATGGCGTAGCTAAATACTACAGGCCGGTGACGGGCAAGCGTCACCGGTGCGAGGAGCTACGTCCTGCGATCGCCAACCCGCCTGCCTAGCGTGGCGGTTAAGGCATATACCTCCCAAAGAGCCGAAGATCGGGCTCAGTGGCATCTTGGGAGAGGCCTACGTCCAGGTGTGGACTGGCACTGGCTGATTATGATGGGTTATAACAGTGCCTAGACATAGCGATCGACCTGTAAAGTTAAGTTTGTTTTGACAAGCTTGTACGGAAGTCTCGGTGAGCGATACAACTCGCACTTGACCGTTTTTATGTTGTTCACAGGAGCAGTAGTGCAACCTCTACCGACCGCACACCTAATATTCCGCGCACAGTCTCAAGCCGCCGGACATTCTTGGCTTGACGGTCTAGAACTCGCCTTACGATGTACCAATGCTATGTTAAGGTATTCTGCGACAGTGACATTTACATAGAAGATTGACATTTTTAGAGTTGGGATAGTGTTGGAAAAAAACGATTATCAAACAATGTTGTAATGAAATCGAATGAGTAGTTGTAGGTGAGAAATTGGATTTTACGTAAGTAAATAAAATCAAATTTCTCACCTACAACTACTACTATTTAAGATATATAGATATAGTCTATAAACATGTAAATAATATTAATTAAATATATTATAATAATGTTACGATAGTATTTATCGACGTTTTCCACTATTATCAATGCTAATGTAACATACAATTGGGTTTAATTTAATTACATATATAAAAATTTATAAATTAAGTTTTATTTAAAATATCGTTAGTATAAACTATCGATATTTTAAATAAAACTCTGTGATCGCGATCATTCGTCGCCCATCACTAATCAGCATGCCCATAAAGTATGACATCGACAGGTACGGACTGTACTATTAAGAAATTTAGTACTTCATAGGCGTGATTTTTCTGACAGCTGTCACAGAGATCAAGCTATATTCTATGGATTATAGTATGTAGTCTTACAGTGGTCGAAAATTGCCATGTGAATGATATGTGTACACGATTGACAGAGATATAAGTTCATTTTTAACCGACTTCAAATAGGAGGATGTTTCTCAATTCGACCGTATGTCGTACCGTACAGAGTGAATTTTTCAAGTGGGCCTGGATGGCCAAATCAGAATCACCATCTATGAATAATAGCTAAAAGTGCTTAAAGGAAACTCGGGCCCGATTTTGAAGAAAACGAAAACTACATCATTGGATTTTTGAAAAATCAATATTCCTAGCCTGAAATCGAACCCGTTGATTTTGGGAAAAAACACAACCTGTATTATTACACCATTCGATAGTGTCGCTAATGAGAAACAAATTATGGGGAGTAATGACGTACGGCAAACTTAAAGAAAGCTCATTTTAACAAAATACTATTTTATTTTTCTTACGTTACCTACCTATCTATTAAACCTTAACTTCTTAATTGTTCAAATTATATTAGAACATAATGTTGTGAAAATGACTGCGCTACGGGTTGTGTGTTACAAAATATTAAGCATCATTTTGCACAAGGTACAAGGTAATGTAGGTATTTTTAGTAAAGATATTGTCTGAAAATATGAAGTTTATTAAAATCTTAAGTTTACCGTAAGTCATTACTTCCCATAATTTTTTACTTATTAGCGACACTATCGATTGGTGTAATAATACAGAATGTGTTTTTTTTTCCAAAATCAACGGGTTCGATTCCAGGCTAGTAATATTGATTTTCAAAAATCCAATGATGCAGTTTTAGTTTTCTTCAAAATCGGGACCGAGACTCCTTTGAGCATTTTTCGCTATTCCACATAGTTTCTAATTTTGCCATCCAGGCCCACTTGAAAAGTTTGACCTGTATATATTTTTGTATGTGTGTTCGCGGGTAACGACGAAGAATTTCGTCGTTTATGAACCGATTTCGATGTTTATTTCTTTGTTGGAAAGGAGATATCCCAGGGGTGGTACCATTGTAGTTTCATCGAGATCTGATAAGTATCTCCAGAGATATGTCGATAAACGTCTCAAACTGAACTGCAACTGAAACTGACTCGCGCGGCATGGAAGTCGGTTGTTTTAGTTTTTAAACTTTTAATTATTTTCTTCTTGAAAAAAAGCAACTTCAAGAATTTCTTTAAGTTGTTTTTTTGCAATGAGGCGACTGAAATAGGTTTTAGTTTTACAATTAACAACTTCCATATTTGTAACATTGTAGACAGGACAACGTCGAAACTATTATCACCCCTATCTTTTGAGGGCCCAGTGGTGTAGTGGGAGAATGGTCGGCGTCGACGCCAGAGGTACCGAGTTCAATCCCCGCCGTGTACTAATGGATTTTTCTATTGAAAATTTTATGTGCGCATTTCACAGTGGCCCTCTGGTGAAGGAAAATCATCGTTAAGTAACTAACAACCCCCACATGGTGGTAGGACACTATCTAGTGTCCGCCTGGCCAGCTACCACCCTCTAGTTAGAAAATCTGTCACCAAACATCTAATGTGTTTCAGCAGCTATCCTTGACAGCCAATCTCAATCCAATTCTAGGCCCCAGCGTGCTACCATCTTCGACCGCATCATCACTTACCAACAGGTGAGATAGTGGTCAAACGCTAGCCTATAAGATATAAAAATAATAATAATAATCTTGACTAAACTAAGTCTCATATTCGCAGATATTAAGATCGATCAAAATAGACCGTGGATGCTATTATCACCCCTGTTTGTATTAAAATAAGTCACATTTTCAGATGTTCACGTTCGCGACCAGAACAAAGCGCCGCAACCGAAGCTCCAGCGACGCAACTCAATATCTCACACGAAGAATTAGAGAAACACTTCAATGAACACGGTGAGTGTTAGATTATAACGTAGACGGAATCTTATGGGTCCCCGAGACGATCAAGTGCACTTGACAAGTCTCACGTGATTGACGATTTCACTTGACGAGGGACTTGACGCGACTTGATGGGCGACTTGACGACTATTGAAGGTGCTGTCAAGTCTCTCGCCTATCGACCCTACCGATCTGTGCCGTCAATCAAAATTTCTGTCAAGTATGGTCAAGCCCGTAGATCACTCGACGGGACTTGTCAAGTAATGCTGTAAACGATCAATATTCACTTCCAGCACGTAGACTTGTCAAGTGCACTTGATCGTCTCGGGGACCCATTAAATAGACAAGACATTAGCGTACGCGAATCAAATAGCTATAGAGAAACAACCGAATTAAAAAAAAAAACATTTATTGCCAAGAATACAAATTTCAACATGATATGAAAAAATAATTACACAATAAGCAATATTTTGGCAATTGGGGTAGACTCAGCACTGTACTGCGTGGACTGATGACCCACGCAGGGCTGATTTTCAGTCTACCCCTTTGCCCGAACTGGGCCGGTAGTCTCTACATGAATAGCGATTAACAGGCGTGACGAATTGGGTAAAATAATTTGGGTATCAAATCAACAATGTAGGGAATTGCCTACTCTTATAACGTAGTACAACATATTTACAACTACATACAAACTATTTCGTAAGGCGAACCATGTTATTGTAGAAGATCTATACTTACGTGTTGTTGGCATATTAGGCGTACTAAACGGTATGACGATCGTATTAAGCGTTAGGAAATGTATGAAAACATGTCTGAAGTTGCAGGGACTGGCGTAAAATTGCGTATTCTGTGAGAAATCGTATTAAACTTGATCGTATTAAGCAGGTTCTACTTTATATGTGCAAAAGTGGCTGCTAGGTTGTAAGGTATTTAACAATATATCCTGTATAATTTATTTACGATTCAATGCGTTTAAATACGCATTGAATCGTAAAGGACTGAATCGTGAGGACTATCGCGTGTGAATTTGCCGCTAGAGGCGCTGTTGCGCTACAAGGTCTTCGAAATGTCAATGGGACTTATCCAAACTGACATTGACATAACTTGAATTTTGACATTCTATTATAAAATTGTATATATTGAGCCGAAGATCGGGCTCAATAGCGTGTCTTTGGAAGGGGCCTACGCCCAGCAGTGGACTGACACCGGCTGTTTATGATGATGATAGATTGACAGCTTTCATCAAGACCATTTAACTCAGTGGTGCCACCTAGTAGCCCACAATTATCGTTTAATTTCTTTGATCATTTGTTTTAAGTTTTTTTTAAGCTTTCTAACTTTCGACTTGATTGCAGTCTGTCAACATTATTATTTATTTATTATATAAGATCTTGTGAGTGAAATACGAGGTAACTAATTTAATGTTATTTTTGCACTGTTCTGCTAAATTGTGTGATATCACGACATTGTATTGCTATTTCTACGTTTTTTGCTACTAAATCAACTAAAATCGATTTTAAATATGACAAAATCGTTGTATATTATGACCCAACTGCTATCTTTCAACTTTATTTTAAACCAATATTTAATAAATGAAACCGTTTCAATCTAAATCCACTTTATGATATGATAAAAAAACACGATTAAAAATATTGTTTATTCATAAAAAAATCTAACAAAAATAATAAACCACACTATAAAAACTGAACCTAAAAACTGATATTACAAAATTTTTATTTACATTAATCAAATCGAAATCTTTCACTTTTGTCAAAATCATACATTCTACGCTTATCAAATCGTCATGTTCTACTGTCATCAAAACCAAATGTTCTACTCTAATAAAATCGAAATTCTTCTTTCTTCAAATCAAAATAATACCTTTGTGTAATCTTAATATTCTACCTTTGTCAAAATGTATCTACCATAATCAAATCGAAATTTCGATTTATTATATATCCTGATGAAATTTTAATTATTCATCTATATCAAATTCCAATCTTCTCTAAATACCATAACCAAATATTTCATCTTCACTCATCCTTAATTTAATTCTACTTCCATGAAATCGAAATATTCTTCCTTCATCAAAATGTAATCAACTACATTTTTTCGAATCGAAATCAACTACCTTAATAAATTCGAATAAAACTACAGGCACGCCTTCCTGCAGCTCTCCTTTAATGTCAGTATCAGACTACTCCCCCCACCCAAAAACACAAAAGCCTAAACTTCGAAAAACCTCCAAGTGGGCGCAGTTCGTCGAATCCATAGAAAATAAGTCCAGAAACGACTCGTCTGATTCCGACAGCGAGAAAAAAGAGAGTATCTTTGATTTCCTTAAAAGGAAAGACATTTTTGAACGGAACGTTGCCAGCACTTCTTCTGTTAAAGTGTTGCCACAGCGTAAAAATAACAAGCCTTCGAGTAAGAGTCTTGCTTCTAGTCCCATGAGGATCGAAGTTGGTAAAAGATCGCCCATTTTAGGTTGTTTTGACTTGCCAAAGTTGCCAAGCGCTCTAGAAAAGAGAAGGGAGAAAATCACATCACCAACTGTCCTAATAGAAGAACATTTGATCAAGTTTATAGGAACTTTCCCTAAAAGACGCAGTTCTACGCCTACGACTAAATTTCTAACTCAAAAGCGTATAAGTGAGTTAAGAGAGTCTGGGGCTAAAACTGACTCTGAAAATGATGAGGTGTTCCTACAAAAGAAATTGCCGAAGAAAAGACGAGTAGAAGCATCGGAAGTGATTTGCGACACGCCGGATAATATAGTGATTACTAAGACGGCGCCATCTCTGGAGAGCTTTCGGAAGTACAGTTCGACTTCTAGTGACGCGTACGATGTTCAATATAGGTATGGAAACACATTGTCATAACGTGATTATACCTACTATGATTTATTCAGTTGAAACACGGTAATATGTATAATAATACAGTATTGTGACTCGGCCCTGTCCTTGAGATCAAAAGCTAAAGCCGCGCGGCAGCCGACGGCACCGCGCGGTACGTACACGCGCGATAGGGCTGCCCGCCTATAGTTACTGCTTAAACCGCCATTACACGACCGTACCTTCACACGGTTCTTTCGTCACTGCGGCGCAACCACATTTTATCGTCAGCTGTGTACCGACTACCGAGTGTGTAGCGAACTCGAGGCGCGTAGGCATGACGCACGTTCCGACCGTTTGTATGGAGTCACAATACTGTATTATTATATTATCGTGGTTACAACATGACATGTATATACATACATATGCATACATACACTCTCACTCTCACTCTCTCAAAAAATATTTAACTTACACAAATACTCTCTCACTGTCTCTAAAAAGAGTTTAACTTACATACATACACTCTCACTCTATCTAAAAAGCGTTTAACTTACATTCATCCCATCGTACATAAAGACAAGCCCGAATTACCCTAATTTTGGTAATACATACCGCCTAAGGAGTCTTCATGTCTAGTACAGTAGTAGGTGTATCTTTTTAGATGCCTACATACTCTGGTCCCCATTTTTTACTTTACTTTTGGTGAGAAATTGCTTAAATGCTAACCTGACAAACATCAAACACACACACACTCACATACAAACTCATACTCCCTGAAATTTACATACTACACAAGTATGCGTTCGAGCGTGCGTGCGTGCATGCATGTGTGCGTGCGTGCGTGCGTGTGTGTGTGTGTGTTTGTGTATGTGTATGTAAAATACTTTTCTAAGTACCCTGGGTACTTATAAATATCACTTCGGAGGGAGCGAGATGATGATATACAGTCGTAAAGTATCTCTCGTCTCTCTCTTTCATCCCGGCGTAGTAAAAATATTTTAGCCTGTCTTCAACTATCTCTCCTGTGACTCTCTTATATTTACAACTATCTATTTTTTATCAAACAATTTAAGGAAATCGCCAACATTCCCGCAACTTTCACCCACACCTCTCAAATACTCTCTCATAGACTATGATAAGCTACCCTCAGCAACGTTCCAAGAGAGTGAGAGAGTGAGAAAAGATGAGAGATTCTCCTCGCAGAATGTTTATGTTGCTGGGAAGATCGTGAGACGTGGTAAGAGCACAGATTACCACCTACAGATACCGGATATAGAACCATGAAAGCGCTCTGCAAGTCATTGCAAATGCTAATTAAATAACGTTGTTTAAAAACGATCACGTATAATTTATGAACGATGTGAGTTCAATTTTTCTCTGTTGTTGAAACTGAAAATTATGCCTATAGGTCTTATTAGACCTATAGGCATAAGGCATTTATTAAACACTAAAGCCGGTCAAAAGGCAATATCAGTTTAAGGTTTTGTCAAAAGAATAAACTTGTCACATATAAAATCTGCCTTATTTTAGAGCTGTTAACTTTATTTTACTTTACTAGTTTAATTAAATCAACGACAGAATAGACAAAATTGTCTTTTGAGCTTCGTAAGACTTTCTAATATGTCAGTCAGTGGTATTCTGCATTTGTTTTTTTATATGCAACGCGTTTTCGTTGTTCTACTAGCGGTAACTTTTAAGAAGTGATCTGTGGTAAAAGTTTGTAGAGCTAATTATGCTAACTGTTTTATTATGTCTACTATATATACTAGCTAAAAGCCGAGCTTTGTGTAGGCTCGCGTAGTTTTTCTGACTGGTAATAATTTAAAGGCAGCTTTTTTTTAAATATTAAATGGCGAATCTGCCCGACACTGGCAAAAAATCTGCCAAACCACCAACCACTCCAACAAATGCATAACGTTTGCCATCATATTATTGAATTTTGGCATAAAAATAAACTTTATTTACCTTCTCATTCAAACTTTTACAAATTTCCAACCAAATAAATGCATAATAAAAATGTTTTACTTTATTTAAAGTAAAACATTTTTATTATATAGAATTATGATAATTTTCTGTTTCTATTTAGAAACAGAAAATTGTCATAATTCTATTTATATTTCAAAATTCATAATGATCGATCGAGAAGATTTAGGTCCCAAATCTGCCTAAATGGCAGAAATCTGCCACATATGGTCACACTGATACCAGACGTCATTTGGATGACAGATGTAAATTCTTTATATTTCCAACAGATGGCGTTAGTAACCAAGCATTATGTTCGTAGCGAAGTTAATTCTTTGATCTTCTAACGGATGGCGTTAGTAGTACAATAATATTCTATCCTAGTAACAAAATTGTCAGTCTTCATTTTTTTTAAATGTTAATAAAATGATATTTTTAGGGTTCCGTTTCTCAAAAAGTAAAAAAAGGAACCCTTATTAACACTTTCTTGTCCGTCTGTCTGTCTGTCTGTCCGTCTGTCCGTGTGTCACCACCGATTTTCTCAGAAACGGGTGGACCTAGCAAGTTGAAATTTATACCAGATACAGAAGTCTATAGTCCCTATTAGATGTATAAAAATCAAGTTCTTGAGTCAACACGATAAAAAGATAAGGGCAAATTTAGATTTTCGGGAAAAATTGTAAGTACCAAAATGTACTTACAATTTCTCTGATTTTCAACTTTTTTTATTTATCGGAATTTTTCCTTTACTTTTCCTATAAGACCTCGCTTTTGACCAAAATTGACAATTCTACGTAGAACGTCTACGAAAACCTACAAGGTACTTCCCGTTGACCTAGAATCATGAAATTTGGCAAGAACTTATAACACAAATAAAGGAAAAATTCCAAAAAATAAAAAAATTGAAAATTAAAGGGTATCCCCAAACATACATAGTAAACGCCAATTAAAGTAGGCCTCTGAGTTACATGGGTGCTCATACAATTTAGAGGTCTAGCCTAATTGGTACCAACCAACGTTGGTACGGAAGCCTCGGTGGGCGAGTCCAACTCGACTTTGCCGGTTTATTTTTTATTTTTACTGATAACACATCTACATGTGAACTGAAATTACTATGTTAAAGCAAAAATCGATAGGCGTGATCGTTTTTCAGTAAAGTGTACCACAAAAGTGCTCAGGTTGTGGGATAGTGTTAGGGCTACTATTGTTGTGCCTAAGAAAAATAGTAAGCTAAAGTAAATTGGTTAGATGCTTACCTAATAAAAAAGTAGTAGTAAACTATAAAGTGTAATAATATTAATTAGACGAGTGTGAATGGCCCAGCCGATAGAGGCCGACCTATGCGAACGTATCAGGAGCAGTATAGACCAGACGCATCTCGCAAGCGGTGAGATTTGAATACGAATATACTCATCAAATCTCACTATGGATTCCGCTTGCGAGATGCGTAAACTAACTTACAGAATAGCCCTACAGGGCCGGTAGTCTCTACATGCATAGCGATGAATGTCGACCGATAATCGTCGATACGAAAAGACATGCAGATAACACCTGTCTAGCTGTATCTCCTTCTAGCAGACGTTTACGATGACAGGACGCATCGCTATCAATGTAGAGACTTCCACCCCTGGGCCCCTAGACAAAATCCAATTTTCTGTTTGCCTTCACGCTAACGCAAGTTCAAAATGTATGGAATGACTTTTATGTTTCCGCTACAAAGATGTCATTCCCATACATTTTGAACTAGCGTTAGCGTGAATGGGAACTGGAAATTGGCTTTTGTCTAGGGACCCAGATCGGAGACGAGAAAGGCCGAGTCAAAAGTACCTATAACTGGAGAGCATGTATGTTGCCAACCGTACGTGCGCCCCCCATGCATATTTAGGACTTTTCCAAAAAAAAATGTGAAATAATGAAACATGTAAAGCCATGTTATTGACCGATACAATATCATAGATAACCACCCCTTTTTTTACATATCACAAGATACATTGTGTAGACTTGTTTGTAGAGCAATCACATGTCAAAGCTAATCCCGTTAATCAACACCAATTTTATTAATGCAAAAGTCCGATACAGAATAAATAAGATAGTTTAAAAACTAAAACAACCGACTTCCATGCCCCGCGAGTCAATTTCAGTAGCAAGTTTATCGTTATATCTCTGGAGATACTTATCAGATCTCAATCATATTACAATGGGATCACCTCAAAAATGTACCCTACCGATTAAAAATAGAATCATTCGAACCGGTTCACAATTTACGGAGTAATCGCGTAACATACACACAAAAGAATTAAAACAGACGAATTGAGAACCTCCTTATTTTTGGAAGTCGGTTGAAAATGAGTTTTATTTGTTTTTTTTTTAATCACCCAAAATTAAGAAGTTGTCACTTTTTAAAACAGTCAAACAGATTAACGACTTTGAAAGCGCGGAACTATTTTTTTAAAGGAAAATGCATTAATTAATTTAGTGTAGTTTAATTTGAATACGGCCACATTGCAGAATACAGAAAAAGTTTATTCGTCGTATTACAACCACAAACAAAAAAGTTCGCACGATTTAAAGGCAAGATTTTGAGTGATTGAAAAAAACAACAAATTTTTTTCTTTTATCTTTATGTATATTCAATATAAACTACTCCTAAAACTATAATACAGACTATATAAAAACTACAAATAAAAAACTGAATTAAGGTCGCTGTCGGCTGGTAGGGTCCCCAAAAAGCTGACGACATTAATGGCATCTTTGAATGGCAAGACTAATTCGTTGGCAGAGGTACTTAAGCGCCAGCTCTTAGGTCGTGGGAGACATCTATCAGATGTCTGGACAACTCTTTTACGAAACCGCGTGCTTGTTGACCCCACGAGCCCATACGAAGAAACGCGTAAATGTCTCCAAAACAAATGTATATCTAAAACACCGTGACACTTAGGACTTCGGGTCTACCGGGGTAAAAATTGCGTATGACCCCCCCAACCCCCCAAAAATGTTGTCGGTTCATCCACCAAACACCCTGTATATGATATGCTCCGGTTGTATTTATACCGGTCATTGCTAGTTACTTATAAACAGGTTTCATTATTTGACATTACAATGTGACCTTAACACATCCTAGGTACTAAAAATCTCACGCCTTTCTCAAACTTGTTTATTATGTATGGTACAAAAGGTCGCTAATAGAGGTGCTCGTTATATTAGATAGCAGTTAAAAGCGCAGATTAACAATATAGCAGACTAAGGGCAGTTTCACAGGTTCCTGCTAGCGCTAATATAAATAAATCTGACAGATTTTTGACAGCTTTTATAAGGCGTCATGTGAGATTGCTATAACGGCGAAAACTATCTAACGCATTATCAGGAACCGGTGAAACTGGCCGTAAGTCTACTTTTTAGGGTTCCGTAGTCCTGACAAGGAACCCTTATAGTTTCGTCATGTCCGTCTGTCTGTCTGTCTGTCTGTCTGTCAGCGGTTTTGCTAAGAGACCGTTAATACTAGAAAGCTGTAATTTTGTGGGGGGTATATATATATATATATATATATATATACATATATATACATATATATACATATATATATATATATACATATAATATATATACAAGCTGACCCGGCAAACGTTGTTTTGCCATATAAATAATTTCGTAGTAATTTCTTGTGTAGACAAAAAATAGCTTACTTATTGTAAGTATGTATGGAGGAAAAATGATTAAATTACTAAAATGGCTATTAAAAAATAAGGGTTGCTCGTAAAAGGGTGAAAATTGAGGATTGTATGTATTTTTGTATGTTGTATCATAAAAAAATAGAAATTAAAAATTTTGTCTAAAAAATAAAAAAATAAATTTAGGGGTGGACTACCCCTAACATTTAGGGGGATGAAAAATAGATGTTGGCCGATTCTCATAGATACCGGATAAGCACAAAAAATTTCATCAAAATCGGTCAAGCCGTTTCGGAGGAGTATGGCAACGAAAACTGTGACACGAGAATTTTATATATTAGATTACACCGACAAAGTGCTGAAATAAAAGCTATATAGCTACCAAAAAATTCATCCCCGCTTCTCATATCCCTATATGAGAAGTGGGGATGAATTTTGTTTTCATCGTCTACCCTATCGTGTGGAGTATAGTTGAATAGGTCTTTTAAAATGACTTAGGGTTGCTAATACCATTTTTCGATTGAATGCTCCATTTACGAAATATTAAACTTTAAAGTGCAAATTTTTATTCCAGTAGCCCCCCCCCCCTCTAAAAGCTAAACTGCTGGCTTGAAAAATCTGGAAAAATTTGTGATAATAGCGCATTTCATGAACTTTAAAGGAAAACTATAGCGGTTGAGATAACTTTATTAGTTTAGCAATAATAGTCGTTGAACTTGGGTGTTGGATAATTTTGTACCAAATACAAAATCCTTAGAATAAATCCTTTAAAGTGACAAAGACGCAGTACTTAGTTGCTTGTTTATAACGGGTAGAGACTTGCATTGAATAACAGGCTACTACGGAACCCTACACTGCGCATGGCCCGACACGCACTTGGCCGGTTATTATATTTACAGCAGACAGCTTTCTGCTGGCGCTTCGCTCTAGTAAGCAGTTTTATTTTGTTATTAATGCCATTATTATATATATAGGTAATATTCGTAGCCTGAATTACGTTTTTACACATTTTAATATTTTAGGTAAGTAAATTGTAAAACGTTCTTATTTTAATCTTTCGACGCGTTTAACAAAAAAACGACATCGTACACTAATAGGTATATTTACATTAAGCGTTTCATTTCGTCCAAACGCCGCGGCGCCGCACACAACTGCGAATTAAAACGAAAAGCAGACATGCTATTTATAGCATAAAAAATATTCTGTGCTTTTTACTGTGCGTTCCGTTACAACGGGTTTTGCGTTTAGAGCCGTTGTGAACACAACTAGTCGCTAATATATGTGACGTCATACAGTGACGTCATAGAGGTCGTTATACGTTTTCACACCAGATGTCGCTCAAGGACGTAATCTTAGATTACAGTCATAAGACTCAATGACTCACGTGTGCCTTTCAATTAACGAATAGATGGCATTTTTATGAAAAATTACGCACATGTTGTTTTGTAATGTATTTTTTCAGAGTTCAAAGTTTAAAGTCTTTTTATTCAGTACTATTATAGCTGCGCCCAGCGGTTTTACCCGCGTAGACATCGTTCCCGTGGGAATATCGGAATAAAAAGTACCCTATGTATTATTCCAGGGTCTGGGCTATCTACATACCAATTTCAGCTCAATCGGTTGACTTTTTAGCGTCAAGAATTAACAAACTCACTGATAATCTTTCGCCTTTATAATTTGAGTTTAGTAGGAAGGATGTTGGCATTTGGCAGTATGAACACACGCACATGTACATGTCTTAAATCATAAATTAAATCATAATCAATTTTATGTAATCATAGCAAAATAAATAATTAACTATTTAACGCTTTGAATTAAAAAAAAGAAAAAAGTAATAAGCCATTCAGTTGTCATCCAATCATCGACGTCAGACTACAAATAATGTGCATAATTACGATAGTTTAAAAACTAGAACAACCGACTTCAATGCCCCGCGAGTCAGTTTCAGTAGCAAGTTTGAGACGTTTATCGTCATATCTCTAGAGGTACTCCTCAGATCTCGATAAAATTACAATGGGACCACCTCGGAAACGTACCCTACCGATCAAAAAAATAATCATTCAAATCGGTTCACAATTGACGGAGTAATCGCGTAACATACATACAAAAAAAAAAACATACAGACGAATTAAAAACCTCGTCCTTTTTGAAGTCGGTTGAAAAATATGACAGACAGTTTTTACCAAAAAAAATTGAAATAATGTAACAAAATCTAAACAAAAAACGCATACTGATCACAGTACATATATCACGATCCGAACGGAACTGATCGTACGACTGTTTTGTTATATTTTTTCATTTTAAAAGACAACTCCTCGCATTTGCAACCTAAACTGTAGCTACTAGCCAGAACTAAAAAAAATACACAACACAAACACAAATACGTCCCAGACTTTGAAACAATTGTCTTTGAATCACACAAAGAATTATCCCGTGTGGCTATCGAACCCACGACGCTGTATCGCTAATCTGTAATCGGTTTCAAAAAAATTAGCTCTATTTTAGATTTTTTTTCGAAGGTAATCTAAATCTTTTTAAAAAATTGAGTTGGCAACACTGCCTGGTAGTAAGCTATGATCTGGTCGAGGAGGTGAACGTGCTAGGCTTAGAATGCTCTAACTCTCAAGGTCTTTGCTGCCGAACACCGTAATTTTATGGCGGCAGATTTTCTCCTTGATAAATGGTATGCTACTCTTTGGTAGTAAGTCTGGCGAAGCATCGATATAATGCTCGTACTACCTTTGGAAATATATTTAAATATATATCAACTTAGTTCCACTGAATACAATTGCGTAACTAAGCTTGCCTAACAGAACAACACATTATTATAATGTAATTCAAAACAAACAGGCAAACAATTGTTATTAAAAATACTACTTACCGATGTTGCATATTAAAGCGAGGGGAATATACAAACAGTATGGGGTTTTTAACCGAATTCACAAAAAGGAGGAGGTTCTCACTTCGACTTTTTTATTTTTTTAAATGTTTGTTACCTTAGAACTCCGTCAAATCTTGGCAGATTTCAAAAATATTTTTTTCGTTTGAGAGTTGCCTCCCGGCTATATGCTAGGCTAATATGGCTACGTTTGTGACGGGCTGTAGGCAACAAGTGTCCCCACCTTCTAATAAAAAGTCATAATAGTTAAACAGCTCATACCGCGTACAATCTATATATTCATAAAACATCCTAACAAAACAAAACAACCTCATACAAATTCAGTGCCATATCAAGTGTCTAACAGACCGCACGCGTGCCTAACTAAAATGACTGATAACAGTGATAACAATTGTTTGTTTGACAACTAAACGTATTATATTGAAATAGTTTTTTGTTTGTACGAATATTCCGCAGTGTTTGTAGTTTTGTGATTTAAATGCTGTCTCGTGAAAAATAATGTGTGATGTTTCTTTTCTAGTTTTGCGCCATAGTGTTGACATGTATAACAGAAGCTGTGGCACGTCCAATCCAATGTAATTGGATTGCCAGGATTTTGTGATTTTTTATAATAATATAATTAAATAACATACATATATAAAATCACGCCTTTTTCCAGTTTGGAGTAGGCAGAGACTACTTCTTTCCACATGGTACGATCTTGACATACCTCTTTCGCTTCTTCCACTTTCATGAGCGCCTTCATAAATGCTCGCCGGTTATAGGTACTTTTGACTTGGCCTTTCTTTAAAACGTCTCCGATCTGGTCGTGATACGTTCTCCTAGGTCGGCCTCTACCGGCTGGCCCATTCACAATCATCTTATAAATCTGTTTCGTCAATTTTTCTTCATCCATCCTCTCCGTATTTTTCTAAACCATCTAAGCATCCCTTTCCCTATCTTTGTCACTACATCTTCCGCCACACCACAACATTCCCTTATCACGCTGTTCTCCACCTTATCCGTCAGAGTCACTCTAATCATACTTCTCAAACTTCTCATTTCAGCACTTACTTTTATATAAATTACTTTTATATATCATGCTTCTTCTGCCATACCCAGCATTCACTACCATACATGAGTGTGGGAACCAACACTCCCCTATGTACAGCCAGTCGTGCTCTTTTAGACACGTTCTGACTTCTCTTAAGAGGGAACGCGGTGTGCACTTTTCCATACAAATGTATTCTCCCGTTTTTTCCTTGGAGCTTCTAGTGCAAAATTTGTTTCTACAAAAAATCAAGATCCACTATAGCTACGCGCCTATCATTTGCTTTTTTTGACCAACCAATTGCAAAAACAAATATAAGCCTTTTTCTCTCTCCTCTTTAAGATTTTTGAAGGGTCATATTTCTATTTCTAATTGGTTGGTCAAAAATAGAAAATAATAGAAGCGTAAATACAGCAGAACTTGTTGTTTTGTAGAAACAATTTCTTCTAGAAGCATTAGAAGCATTTTCCAGGAAGAAAACGGAGGAATACATTTGTGTGGAAAGGTGCACCCCGCGTTCGCTCTTAAAGTCATGTAGTGCCCCACTCAATTGGTTTCCTGCAAAAACTCTTCGTTCAATATCAATTTCATACTTACCATCTCTCTTAAACTTAGAACCCAGGTACACAAACTCTTTCACTTTTCCACTCTCTCTTATTAAATAAATAACTGAATAATAAATTTGTTTGCTACAAAATCTTGGCACAAAAGCTGTTGTAGATTTAGGAGTACTATAAACATTTTGCCTCATCGCGACGTGCAAATTAGGCACATATCTATAAAATAATTTTTAATTATTTACTGAGCAATAAATATACAGTACTGTACAATTTATTTAGAACAAAACTTATTTGTAATAGCATAACATTCAGATTACATATACATATATATATTGACTTCCAAAAAGAAGGCAGGTTCTCAATTCGTCTACAGTATGTTTTTTATTCGGGTGATGCTGCCAAATTTTTGTAAATATTGTTAAGCATCATAACTCCTAAGCTGTTTCTTTACAGATTAAAAAAAAATGTTTATTTATCGACTTAAAAAAAAGTAGGAGGTTTCTCAATTCAACCGTGTATTATATTATTATATTTTATGTGTGGTCGCGGATAACTTCGTCGTTTATGAACCGATTTTGATTTGTTGGAAAGAAGATATCCCTACTTGCCAAGGGTGGTACCATAGTAATTTCATCGAGATCTGATAAGTATCTCCAAGGATAAGTATGACGATAAACGTCTCAAACTTGCTACTAAAACTGATTCCCGCGGCATTGAAATCGGTTTATATATCGGTTGTTTTAGTTATTTACTTATCTTATAGTATGTATGTTACGCGATTACTCCGTCAATTATGAACCGACTCAAATGATTATTTTTTCAATTTATAGGGTACATTTCCAAGGTCCCATTTAAATTTTATCGAGATAAGTTCAGTATCTCCAGAGATATGAAGATAAACATCGCAAACTTACTTACTGATAATTAAGATAGTTAAAAAACTAAAACAACCGACTTCCATGCCGCGTGAGTCAGTTTCAGTAGCAAGTTTGAGACGATTATCGTCATACCTCTGGAGATACTTATCAGATCTCGATGAAATTACAATGGGACCACCTTTGAAATGTAAGCTATTTTTCAAAGGTGGTCCCAATCCGGATCAATTAAAAAAAGGATAATTTGAATTGGTTCACAATCGACGGAGTAATCTCGTAACATACAGACGAATTGAGAACTTCTACCTTTTTGCAAGTCGCTTGAATATATTGCTAATTTGAAGTTTTTTATGTTTATATTTTTATAAGTGTTTCATTAGTAGACCAAAGAGGATAGTAAATTACTTATTCAGTCATGCTGTAATAATAATATAACATTACTAGCTGACCCGGCAAACGTTGTTTTGCCATATAAATAATTTCCTAATAATTTCTAGAGGGAAAATGATTAAATTACTAAAATGGCTATTAAAAAATAAGGGTTGATCGTAGAAGGGTGAAAATTGAGGATTGTATGTATTTTTGTATGTTGTATCATAAAAAAATAGAAATTAAAAATTTTGTCTAAAAAATAAATAAAAAAATTAGGGGTGGACTACCCCTAACATTTAGGGGGATGAAAATTAGATGTTGGCCGATTCTCATAGATACCGGATAAGCACAAAAAATTTCATCAAAATCGGTCAAGCCGTTTCGGAGGACTATGGCAACGAAAACTGTGACACGAGAATTTTATATATTAGATTATAAAATGTTGTTATACATTAATTTAACAATTTTCCAAATACCAACAAATATCTGCAAAAGTAATAATGATTTAATAATTTATAACGGACGATATAAATCAACTCAATGGCGTTTTATGGTGGACTAGCTGATACCCGCGACTTCGTTCACGTACACCAAGAATGTAGCAGCCTATGTTCATCCTCATGCTATAACGTATCTCCTTGTTACATTTCAGTAAGATTGTTTTTTTAGTAAGATTGTTTCAGTAAGTTGCAACTGTGTAGGCCTAATAGTTTCGGAATAAAGTGGTGTGACATACGGACAGACAGATATGACGAATCTATAAGGGTTCCGTTTTTTGCCATTCGGTTACGGAACCGTAAAAAAAAATGTACCCTACCGATTAAAATTTAATCAGTTGGGTACATTTCCGAGGTGATCCCATTGTAATTTCATCGAGATCTGATAAGTATCTACAGAGATATGTACGATAAACGGTTGTTTTAGTTTTTAAACTATCTTAATTATGTAGCTTACTAGCTGATACCCGCGACTTCGTTCACGTACACCAAGAATGTAGTAGCCTATGTTCATACACATGCTATAACGTATCTCCTTGTTACATTTCAGTAAGATCGGATCGTTCGCGTAGGCGTGATTAGACACACACAGACAGACTGATAGATACAAACGTTTTATAATACTAGTCTGGATATTCCTTCTACCCGTACGAAGCGATTTATTTCGTTTTTGTATAAAAATATAATAATAAATTTAAGAATAAATTTGAGGTGTTTATTTCCATATCGCTGGAGATTCTCATGAAATTATAATGAGACCAAGGGAGAAGTATTATGTGCTCAATGTACTAGAATACCCTCTCAAAGCAAAAATAATGTTCCAAATCGGTTACTCGGTAAATAAATAATACTAAATTGATAATTACTACATACTATAAAACAAAGTCCCCCGCCGCGTCTGTCTGTCTGTTCGCGATAAATTCAAAAACTACTGAAAGGTTTCATGTGGTTTTCACCAATAGACAGAGTGATTTGTGAGGAAGGTTTAGGTGTATAATTCGTTAAGTTTTTGTGTAAATTAGTTGAAATATGACTATGATTGTTGAAGGCGTTAATTCATACTCGACGCAACAAAACTGATGTAAAGAGATGTAGGCATGTATGCTCTACCCATGCGAAGTCGGGGCGGGTCGCTAGTAAATAATAATAATTAAGATAGAACTAAAACAACCGACTTCCATGCCCCGCGAGTCAGTTTCAGTAGCAAGTTTGAGACGTTTATCGTCATATCTCTGAAGATTTACTTATCAGATCTTGATGATTTACTTTTAATTACAATGGGACCACCTATGAAATGAACCCTACCGATTAAAAAAAGAATCAATTGAATCGGTTCACAATCGACGGAGTAATCGCGTAACATGCGTACAAAAAAAAAACCTTCGATTTGAGAACCTTCTAAATTTCTTAAATCGGTTTAAAATTAATCCAGGTAAATCGCGCTCTTTAACTAAATATACTCTAATAAATCACACAATACTCTCCGACCGTACCAGATAAAGATAAAGCGTAATTAATGATAGTCCTGTGTACTGAGAGCTTATCGTTCTTATCAGGTAATTACAAGGGATTTAGGTTCTAAATAATATCTTTTATCAACAGAGTCTACCGCTTGGTTGGTGTTAATCCAACAGTATTAGATATACTAGTTGCTGTGTGAGCTGTAGACCAGGCGAGTCTATACTCTATAGTAGTCAGGTGATCTTTGCATAGCTAAGGCTGAGCGCAGACTATAGTCACGACAGACGACAGTCGAGACAAGTCTGTCTTAAAACAGTTGTGTCTATCACGCGGCGCACACGGCGTAAAACGAAACTGTTTTGTCTACGATGCGACATAGAACAGATAATAATACTACGTATAGAATGGACACTCTGTTCACTCCACCAATCTTCTTAATACTATAAGAATCTTTGTCCTGACATACTGACTGACTCACTGACAGACAACGAACAGCCTAAACCGCTGGTCGTAGAGACTTGAAATTTGGAGGGTATATTTGTCTTAGTACGTAGGGGTGTACTAAGAAAGGATTTTTCAAAATTCACCCCTTAAGGGGATGAAATGGGGGTTCAAAGTTTGTATGGAGAAACAAGATTAGATAGTCTTTTCTATCCGAAACTTCACACAAGTGCTTCAGTACAAAAATAAGTAAATACGTGTTTCAGGTTTTTTCGAAATTCCACCCCTAAGAGGGTGAAATGGGGTAACAAAGTCTGAAAATCAATATTGTTTTGGATTGCGCTGAAATTTGGCATACAGGTGGTTATTATGACGTTAGTATCAGCTAAGAAAGGATTTTCTAAAATTTACCCCATAAAGGGATGAAACGGGGGTACAAAGTTTCTATGGAGAAACATTATTAGATAGTCTTTTCTATTCGAAACTTCACACAAGTGCTTCAGGACATAAATAAGTAAACACGTGTTTTAGGATTATTCGAAATTCCACCCCTAAGAGGGTGAAATGGGCTAACAAAGTGTGAAAATCAATATTGTTTCGGATTGTGCTGAAATTTGGCATGCAGATAGTTATTTTGACTTAGATATCCGCTAAGAAAGAATTTTTCAAAATACACTCTTTAAGGAGATGAAGCGGGGGTTCAAAGTTTGGATAGTCGTTTTATTCGACATTTCACACAAGTACTTCTGTAAATAAATAAGTAAATTATAAAGTTTCTTATTAAAGTTAAATTATAAAGTAATAATAAAAAAGACTTTTTCAAAATGCCACCCTAAGAGGATAAACTGGGGTAACAAAGTCTAAAAATCAATATTGTTTCGGATTGCGCTAAAATTCAGAATGCAGTTATTATGACGTAGGTATCCGCTCAGAAATGATTTTCTGAAAATTCCTCCCGGATACGGAACGGGGATTCAAAGTTTTTATGGCGAAACAAGATGGGATAAAGTACGTGTTGTAGGATTTTTCGAAATGGGGTAGGTAACAAAGTCTGTAAATTTAGGTTTTTAGGGTTTTATAAATATGAATCTAGAATTGCCTTAGTCACGCGATAACATGAAAACGGGTGAACCGATTTGGCTTATTCTTATTTGATGTGTTTAATGATAGAATCGTTTTTACAAAAGAAAAGTTTTAAGTAAATAAAATAAGGTTTTAACGCGGGCGAAGCCGCGGGACACTTCTAGTAAACGTATTATGTACCTACCTACCATTTTTCTTCTTCATTTATACAGTAACTATATACCTACTTTATCTTTATAACCGACTTCTTTTTTTGTTTCAAAGGGTACCCAGGTGGTCCCATTTACATTTTAACGAAATCGGCCGAACCGTTTTTAGTATATCAACATTTTTATTACGACGCATTTATTTATCTCGACGACTTACTCGTACTACTAACTACTGACACAAATCATGTAATAGTTACATAGTCTACTGGCTACTTTGACTAGCGCGACGTTTGAAGTCGGTTCTTTTAGTTTTTTAAACGATCTTAAATTATTTTCAAATCAAAATAACTTTTGCGGTATATGCCTGTCTTACACTACGCTATCACGGTAATCTTTACCTATGTAAAGATTACCTATATAATTCAGTCGCTCCCGCTGTCTGTTCGCTTTGATCGTTTAAACTACGCAAAGGATTTTAATGCAGTTTTCAGCAATAGATAGAATACGAGAGGAAGGCTTATAACCAGAATCAGTGGCGAGGTGAGGAAGCCCCGATTGGTGGGTGGTACAGAGTGTCTGTTCTATACGTAGTATTATTATCTGTTCTGTGCCGACAGTCGTCAGTCAGACTTGTCGCCGTGCAGCAATAGTCTGTCTCAAGACTGTCGTGACTATAGTCTGCGCTCCGCCTAACACTCATAAAATCAAAACTTAAAGCATTTATTCAATACAAGAAGGCGGGGCACTTCGCTTCGTCCGCGTTAAAAACTTTATACATTTTTTTACAATTGTTCTTGCCTAAAAATCTTTCTTTCATAAAAACACATCAAAATATAATTTACCAAAACCACCCGTTTTAAGTTAGACTTATATTATAATACACAAATAAGATCGTTTAAAAAACTAAAAATAACCCATTAAGTTTCAGTACCAATTTTGAGGTGTTTATCTCCATATCTCTGGCGATACACTATTTATCAGACCTCGAACACTATATGTCAAATAAACTGGCCAAGTGCAAGTCGGACTCGCACTCGTAGGTTAATTTTTTTTTTATATCTGTATAAAAATCATAAAGCGGTATACAGAGCGGTTTGCACCTACCTACCATGTTCCAACTGTGTAGTCCCAATAGTTTCGGAATAAAGTAGCTGTGACATACGGACGGATAGACAGACATGACGAATTTATAAGGGTTCCGTTTTTTGCCGTTTGGCTTCGGAACCCTAAAAAGAGAGATAGGGACTCCGCTCCTAAAAGTGGATCGCATGAATTCCCGACCTAATTTCACCTTAATCACAATCGAAATCGCGTTTGTGTAGCACGTACAGAATTACATGTGCAATTATCGCAGATACATATAAATAATTAGCAACAATACCTTCGTCTGTTCTCCTTTCTCTGTTGTTTCTAGTTCCATTATGTATACGTGGCATAAGAGTGAGTACCGCATCTCCCTTTTTATATCGATGGCCTAGATCCTGGAATAACATATTATACTTTTTATCCCGATATTCCCTCGGGAACGATGTTTACGCGGGTAAAACCGCAAAGTACAGCTAGTTATGTTATAATAACTACAAATTATTTGACAGGCTTCATCGCCCTTTGATTTTGTATACCTTAAACTTTCATGGTCTCACCACCGTGGCAACTTAAGTTTATTTCAAGAGACGAAAACTTAAGGCATTAATTTTGCAGTGGTAGGACTTCTTCTAGGTACGGATAAGCTTAAGAGAAGGGTTTTATAATTAATTGATCCAAAGTTTGCCAGGTCCCAGTTCCCATTCTAAGCTTACCGTGCTACAATCGGCTGTTGTACCAGTTGGCATAAAAAAAACTTGCATTGAGAACTTAGATTTAGAACCTCCTCCTTTTGGTATTTATGTTTTTTAACCGACTTCGAAAAAAGGAGGAGGTTTCTCAACTCGACCGAATGTTTTTTTTTTTAGTTTGTTCGTGGATAACTTCGTCGTTTATGCACCGATTTTGATAATTTTTTTTTGTTCGAAAGGAAATATCCCAAGTGTGGTACCGTGGTAATTTTATTGAGGTCTGATAAGTATCTCCAGAGATATTGAGATAAACATCTCAAGATTGGTACTGAAAATGAATAGCGCGGCATTGAAGTAGGTTCTTTTTTAGTTTTTAAACGATATTATTAGTGAATTTAAGTTAGATATTTTTAAATAATTACGTGATACATCCCAACTCTATATTTATAATATACTATCCTCTCCATCCAAAGATTGTCTAGAAGAGATCGCTATTAGCGATAAGACTGTCCTTTGTAACACATTAACATTTTGTTGTGTATGTATTTTAGTTCATAGTTAAGAGGGAACGCGAGCTACATTTTTCCATACAAATGTATTCTCCTGTTTCCTCCCTGGAGAATGCTTCGAGAGCAAATTTTTTTTCTGCAGAAGTCAAGGTTTCTACGCCTCTGTCATTTGGTCCAATTGCAAACAGAAATGTGACCCTTAAAAAACCTGAAAAATGACCTATTTAACTGCCCTGATCTAAACGGCTACCACTCAAATTTGAAAGGGTTTAATACAAAAAAAGATACAGGAGAACGTACATCTGCAAATATAATGTGCAATAAATAATTTGATCACATCAGTTTTCGAGGAAAAACGGGGAAATACAAAACCTTATTTTAGTCAAAAATTTGTAGGTGAAATGGGTCTGAGTTGCTGTTGTCCTTATCGCACTCTTGTGGATTGTTCGGGCACTGCGCGACGGCAATATTTTCTTTAAATACCTATTTTTCTAGTACCTCGCACCCGCGGTTCCTCTTCCGTGACAAAAAAGAGTTATTCTATCTATTTACGACGAACTACTATCTCAACGAAGGATCGATCCTTCGTTAAAGTCTGGTCTGTTTGGATTATACTCGTATTTCTGGATATACTTATCAGAACTCGATAAAAGGTCTACCGCGGAGATTTACCCTAAATTAACTAATTAGTAAAGAAATAGCGGAACATTTTACACACAAAAAACTTACATACTTAATGAAAGTTTTTCGAAGTCGGTTATAAACATATTCTAAAGATAGATTCTACAGGTGACAGGTGCATATTATATCGATGTTCCGCCTGACTTGCTATCAAAAAGTAGCTTACCACCATCAAGAAAAAAACTGCCGCCATAACCTTACGGTGTTCCGGCCAAGGCTTGGAAACCGGGTTAAAAATTCAAACCGGTTTAGGCGTAAGTACAAATGAACTTTTTATTTTGGTTTTCGTTCGTTCTATAATCCGCTATTGAACGATACTGTCATCATCATCATCATCAGCCGGTGTCAGTCCACTGCTGGACGTAGGCCTCTCCCAAGATGCGCCACTGAGCCCGATCTTCGGCTCTTCTCTTCCAGTCACTGCCCACCGCTTTACGTATGTCGTCGCTCCACCTGGTCACAGGACGTCCTACGCTACGTTTGCCGATTCGCGGTCTCCACTCTAGGACAAGTCTGCCCCAACGGTTATCAGTCCTGCGGCAGATATGACCAGCCCACTGCCACTTCAGCTTGCTAATCCGTTGAGCTATGTCGATAACTTTAGTTCTCTGGCGAATTACTTCGTTCCGGATTCGATCCCGCAGAGAAATACCGAGCATAGCTCTCTCCATAGCTCGCTGAGCGACTTTAAACTGGTGGACCAGTCGGACTGTGAGTGCCCACGTCTCGGCTCCGTATGTCATCACAGGTAGGACGCACTGGTTAAAGACTTTTGTCTTTAGACACTGTGGTATAGGCGACGAGAAGACTCGACGGAGTTTTCCGAATGCTGCCCAGCCCAGCTGAATTCTTCTCTGGATTTCCTTCTCGAAGTTATGTTTGCCTAGTTGGAGCGTTTGCCCTAGGTAAACATACTTAGTGACAACTTCGAGTGGGATTCCATCTACGGCAATCGGTTCCGGAACAACGTGCTCGTTGTACATGACTTTGGTTTTGTCCAAATTCATCCGGAGACCGATGCTACGAGAAGAATCAGCTAGGCCATTCAACATCCTTTGTAGGTCCTGCAGCGTCTCTGCCATTATGACGATGTCATCTGCGAATCGTAAGTGAGAGATGTACCTGCCGTTGATGTTAATGCCACGACCTTTCCAGTCCAGCGTCTTAAACATATCCTCCAAGGCGTTAGTGAACAGTTTCGGGGATATGACGTCCCCCTGTCTCACTCCTCGACGCAGGTGGACATGTTTAGTTCGCTGGTTCTGTACTTGTACAGTCATCGTTGCGGCATTGTATAGACATCTCATCACTTCGATATATCGCCAGTCGACTTGGCAACGCTGCAAGGACTCGAGAACAGACCAGGTTTCGATTGAGTCAAAGGCCTTCTCATAGTCCACAAATGCTAAGCACAGGGGCCGATTATACTCTTCGGTCTTCTGTACAATCTGCCGCACCGTGTGGATGTGGTCTATGGTGCCGTAACCGCTTCGAAACCCGGCCTGTTCCGGAGGTTGAAACTCGTCGAGTCTTCGCGCAAGACGGTTCGTGATGACCCTTGAAAACAGCTTGTAGACATGGCTCAGAAGCGAAATCGGGCGATAGTTTTTCAATAGGGTTTTGTCTCCTTTTTTGAAAAACAAAACCACCATGCTTCTGTTCCATGCCTGTGGAGTTCTCCCAGTAAAAAGTACGGAATTAAATAGCTGCTGCAGCTGTTGAACTGCTGGAGCTCCTCCGGCTTTTAAAAGCTCCGTTGTGATTCCGTCTTCTCCTGGGGCTTTTCTATTTTTGAGTTGTTTAAGGGCCATCACGATTTCGTCTCGGCTAATTTCGGGCAGATCTTCTGTGAAGTGGCGGGTTAAGGTGGCTCTAGAATCCTCAGTATCGGGTTCGGGCCTTGAAGCATGCGATGCGTAGAGCTTGCCGTAGAAGTCTTCAACTTCCGACAGAATCTCCGGCTTGGATGCGACGACGTTCCCCGTTGACGTTGTCAGCTTTGTGAGGTGGCTTCTACCCAGAGGCTGGACGAACACTTTCGACCCCCGATTCTGCTCAATTGATTCTTTAATGAAGAGCGTGTTAGAGGATCGGAGGTCGCGTCGTACCAGCTTCTTTATGGATTTGTTGCGCACCAGGTTAGTTGACAAAGCTGACAAAGGGTCTGTTCGTCTCTCTTCCATTAGCCGAAGTGTTTCTGCCGAGAGTTTGGATTTTTTGCCCGTACGCTTGCTCTCGCAAAACTTCGTCCCTTCATCCCTGAGGATTTCCACCACTTCTTCGAGTTTCTGGTCTACGTCATCTGTGGTTTCCAAGGCAGCGAATCGATTTTCCAATTTTAATTGGAATGTTTCGGACCCAACAACGGTTTGGAGTAGGTTCGGGCGGAGCGTAGACTTCATCAATCGGAATCTCTCGGCTTTAAAGTCGATATCCAGAGTGCCTCGTACAAGTCGGTGATCACTTCCAGTATTAAACCTAGTGATCACTGAGACGTCTCTGAATATGCGCCGTTTGTCCGTAATGATGAAGTCAATCTCGTTTTTAGTCACAAAGTCGGGGCTTTGCCACGTCCATTTCCTTTGGGGCTGTTTCTTGAAGAACGAGTTCATCAAGAAAAACCCCTCTCTCTCGAGGAAATTGACGAGCATTTGTCCCCTGTGATTCCTACTCCCAAATCCGTGTGGTCCTATAGACGATTCGCCGCAAGTTTGTACTCCCACTTTGGCGTTAAAGTCTCCCATGACAACGTTGTAGTGAGCCTTGGAGGTGGTGTGTAAAGCTCTGGAGATATCTTCATACATGCTCTCCACCTCATCATCCAAGTGTGTCGAGGTCGGTGCGTAGACCTGGATAACCTTGAGGCTGTACCTCTTGGTTAACTTAATTATGAGGTACGCTACCCTGGTCGACACACTGGAGATTTCTACAACGTTGTCACTGAGAACCTTGTTGACCAGAAACCCGACACCGCCTTGGGATGGCTGATCTCCTTCTCTGTAGTACATAAGATGGCCCGATTCTAAGGTTATGGTGTCCTCTCCCTGTCTTCGGACTTCGCATAACCCCAGAATGTGCCATCTTATGTGTTTCAGCTCCTCCTCTAGCTGCGCCAGATGATCGTCCAGCCGAATCGTGCGTCCATTGTACGTTGCGAGGGTCAGTTTGTTCTGGCGGCCTACCGTAACCCGGGGATTCTTAGCACCCCCTGCCCTGCCGTTACCGTGACCGCCGCCGTGGTCAGGAATAGCAGGGCGGCCGGGAACTGGGGGCCGCGGCATTGTGTGACTTTCCATCCTTCTTTCATCCCTTGGGAGGGATATGCCCTAATCGCCATGCTGGGCAGGCGTGTTGGCGATCGCAGGACGTAGCTTTTCGCACCGGTGACGCTGCTGCCCGTCACCGGCCTGTAGAATTTGGCTACGCCATAGATATGAAATGGTTATACCGCCATTTGTCGGTCGCCAGAGCCCCGTCTGTTGGTCAGCAGGATGCACCACGGGCAGGTGAGGTTGGCTGGGAGCACCGAGGTCGTATTTGTGCTCCCTTACATCCCCTAACGATACTGTGCAAAGAACTTTTTGATAAAGGTTTCGTTGAATAAACCGGTTTAGAGTGGTTTTAGCTATGGTCAGCAACCACTTTTCAATTAACAGCCGTGTGTGCGCTGGAAGCAAGCAAACAACGATTTGGTAATTGTAAATCACACATTGAAAGCAGCGGTCGGTCATAAAAATTATACATATATGGCAAGCAAACTGCGAAAACTGCAAGAGCATGTTTTTTTTATCGCCCGAGCCAAATTCAAGTAAGTACGCGTGAGCTTCTCGCGGAATAAACCGGTTTATAGAGGTTTTTAGAGGTTTTGAACGAAATAATTATAAAACCGGTTTATGCCGTATTCAAACCGGTTATACATAAACCGGTTATAGCCCTGCTTTGAGCGAAATAATTAGTGAAAACCGGTTTAAACCTTTAAAAAACGGTTAAGCATAAACCGGTTCCAAGCCTTGGTTCCGGCAGCCCGGCCTGCCCAGCCCTTAAGCCTCACGGAGTATTCATTCACCATTTTCCACCACATCATCGCTTCACCACCAGACGAGATAGTGGTCAAACGTTAGCCTATAAGATATAAAAGAAAGGTTACATTTTACACATAAAGTTGCAGAAAACCTATAGTTATCTTTACTGAACCAAATATGATGACGCAAATGCTTAAGTCATTATACCTAATGGACTGCTACTGAATGCATAATACCGCCCGTCTATTGCTTAGCTCAGAATATAAATGTTGAATTATAGATAGATAGATACATACTTTATTGATTACCAGTTACAAAAAGAAAATACTTAGAACTAGAACACATGATTTTAAATAGCAGTGTCAATGGGCGGTGTTATCGCTCAAGGCGATCTCTTTCAGACAAATTATATGCTTAGTGTCTTACGACTTGCTTCAATAGGGTATTACACCCATTTTTGAAAAGTGTCTCAATTAGATTCTATAGTGCTAATGAACCACAAAAAAAATCACAAAATTTGTAGTCAATCGTAAAAATGCATTTCAATTTTGCATTTTCACATTTTGCGCGTAATTTGACGAAAACGCTGTACGCAGTGGACGTCATATAGCTCTCATGTCATGACGTCAGTTGGCTGTGTAAACAAATGCAGTGTTAGGATAGTTGACAGCTGACACCTCAGACTATCCTTCCGCGCTCAGTTAGCTACCAAGCGGCAGCAGGGTCGGACGCTTCCGTGCAGTATTAGTACGTAGTAATCATGCCGTATTGACTATGCCGGACTGCTAGGCTATTCTGTAAGCTATCTCGACAGCGGAATCCGCGGTGAGATTCGAATTTCGTACTTTGAAATTCAATCGTATCACGTTCGCAATACGGTTGAATTTCGTAGTACAACATTCAAATCTCACCGCGGATTCCGTTGTCGAGATAGCTTACAGAATAGCCTAGCTGAGCGCGGAAACGTATTACTCAAGAATGAGTATTACTGAACTTGCGTTCACTAGGGTGTTCGGCATGAATCCGTCTGCCTTTTTTATGATAGTTTGAGCTTGACCCTTTCTAAGTTTACATAGCCGTATAACGAAATAACATGGCGACATGACGACTACTATGTATAATGGTTTTATGAAACAGATTTAAAAAAGCTAAAACCTTTGTATTGAATTTTAAAATTTAGTTTGATATTTTATGAACTAAAACTGACGTTTTTCGACTGCTTTTTGCCTAAGCTATCTCAATAATATATTATTAGATTTTTTCTCATATGGAGTAAATACCCTATTCAATCCCCCCAAGAAGCCTGCGCCTTATAGATATAGGATCTATAAGGCGCAGGCTTCTTGGGGTAGACGTGTTCTAGAGTGGAGCCCACGGCTCGGTAAACTTAGTGTAAGACGCCCTCCATCTATCAGAGGTCCCCAAACTTATTTTTCTCGTAGACCCCTTTCAAAATTTAAAAAAAATTACTGGTTACGGTAGATAGAAATGTAGCAGTGGGTGTACTGCTACATTTCTATCTCATATTCCCAAACCTGGTTTGAAACGGAAGATTAGATCTGACGATAGAATAAATGTACCCTAAATGTGGAGTGGTAAATTTTTACCACTCCAAACGAAAAGGAAAATAGTATATTTTGTTGTTTTTCAATGTAATGTATAATTTATTTTGTTTGGTAATATATACATTTAAAATAATAATTTTGTAAAGCCAAGCCATTTTTTGTTCTTCTCTATCGTAACCAGATAATCTCCCGTGGACCCCTGGGGGTCCACCTGGACCACTTTGACAATCGCTGAGCTAGATGGAGCGATGATATATGCAAGCTGGCTGGCAGCGGTTGGAAACAAAGAGCTGAAGATCAAGCTTAGTGGCGTGTCATTTGTGGGGCCTTTGTTCAGGAGTGGACAGAGATAGGCTGATGACTTCGAGCATTTACCAACGGAGATGTTAACGTTGTAATCCGCAAACATTTTTTTCTGCCGATACTTACGGGGGACGAGGTAAACACGCATCACTCACTCTAGCGATCCCGCACACTAGCTTGAAACACGCACACAGTATTAAAAATACAGCGTAGTTACGCACGCTCATATGACCAAAAATGGCTATATGGCCAGCAGAGGGGTACGCCTTGCGTTAACATCTCCATTGGTAAATGCTCGAAGGCTGATGATGATGAAGGCGAAGGCCAGATATAATAGATGTTAGGTTAGGATAAGGCGCGTGACCGCTTTTTTGTTGTTGTACCGCCCCAGGCGGACTAGCAGAAGTCCTACCACAAAAATGTCATGTTAAAATACCTGTAGAAAACTATTAGCGACCCTTTTCAAAGCTCGTTTAAAACAAAGCTTAATATACTTTCATACAGTATTTGACCTCGTAAGACATTAAAAATTCTATACATTTACCTTACCCAAACACGCGTATGTAAGTTTTAAAGTTTTGGTGTAAAGTAAAGTTTATTTGCGTGGGCAGTAAGAACATAGATGTATGTTAGAATACATAGAAATGTAAGCTTGTTCCTTTACTTACTCTAATTTTACAGGTAAAATTATAATTATGTTGTATGTAATGATTATAAAATACCGACTATTATACTCAATACGATTTGATGTCGATTGTCTCGACCAAGGTTTCGCGCATGTCCAGGCCAAAATATATATAAATCTAAAATGTTGTATGTAGACTTGATCAGCCCTGTGGTTCCGCACGCGTTGATAAGCATCCCATATCCATTTTCAACCGACTTACAAAAAGGAAGAGGTTCTCAATTCGTCTGTATGTTTTTTAACGTATGCAACGCGATTACTGTGAACCGATTCGAATGATTCGTTTTTTAATCGGTAAGGTACATTTCTGAGGTGGTCCCATTGTAATTTCATCGAGATCTGAGAAGTATCTTCACAGATATATCGATAAACGTCTCAAAACTTGCTACTGAAACTAATTCGCACGGCGTGGAAGTCGGTTGTTTTAGTTTTTAAACTATCTTAATTATATAATATTAGTCTGGATTATTTAATATGTTCATATTATTTAATCAATATTTTTAGGGTTCCGTAATATTTATCTATCCTCTAATTTTCTATATGAAGTAATCAACCGACCACTTTTATTAATTTTATTTTGTATCTGTCGGTTTCAATTTTGCTTTCGCGGAACTTTTTTTTTTCTAAAATTAAAGAAGCCCTAGTCACTCCTTACAACATCAGCTATCTGCCAGTGAAAGTCCCGTTAAAATCGGTCAAGCCGTTTCAGAGATTAGCCGGAACAAACAGATAGACAGACAAATATTTTAAGAATTGATTTGCTTATGTAAGTACCGTATATACTTTCTTATGTATTTAGTGACAAGCTGTTAATTTGGAATTACAAACAGATATTTCAATTTATTTATCTGTATAGATGCATGTCCTTCCAATTATATATTTTTTGATCGTACAAAACGAATCAACCGACTTCACATGCCGCGATAGTGAAAATATCCGCTAGTCATAATCATGTCATATATATATATACCTTAAGTATCAAATTTGTTTAAATTGTTTATCTCCATATCTCCGGAGATAATTATCATATCTCGATAAAATTTGAATGGGACCAAACGGGAGGCATAATCTCTCAAACAAAAAAAGAAGACAAATTTGTCAAATCGGTTAAGATTCAAGACGGCGTTCTGAAGAAAAAAAAATTAAAAAAAAACAGTCGAATTCAGAACCTCCACCTTCCTTTAAAAAAGAATAATTCGAATTATTTCACAATTGACTGAGTAATCGCGTAACATACTTTACAAAAAAAAAACATACAGACGAATTGAGAACCTCCTCCTTTCTGGCAGTCGATTGAAAAAACGTTTGTAACTCTGTCTGTTAACTAATTATGCCTACACGGACGATTCAATCTTACTGAAATTCAACAAAGACTACTACTAAATTATTGGTGTACGTGAACAAAGTCGCGGGTATAATCGAGTTTTGCATATGTATACGACTATTATAAGACCAATAGATATGAGCATAAGTGCAAGTTTTCGCTGTACAGTAGAATCCGTTTATTATGACTCCGCCTATATTGACCAACCGGTTATTATGACGTAACTATACTACGGAGTTTGGTTTTCATATGAAATTCTTTATAAATAGTCGGATATAATGACTTCCCACTTCCCTTACAGTGACATGTCGCTTATTATGACCCATTTCTAATACAAAAATGTAAATTATGTCCGGTTATAATGACCGACATGATTCTGTACACCTTCGGTAATGTTCGTTGATTCCCGACGACGTTCGGCACGTGGCTCGTTTTTGTTTTGAACTATGTTTATGTATTAAACTACTTCAGTACATTCATATTTACATAAATAAGGTTTTTCATTACACAAAATGCTTTGTATGACGTCCGCTTATTATGACTTGTTTGTCAGTTCCTTTCGATGTCATTATAAACGGACTCCACTGTATATACTCATATTTGTGCATGATACTCAATTATACTTTTGTATGGAAATCTTAAAACACTTCTAAAGTGTAAAGCTCTCTATTTTATAGTACCTTTAAGAAATAATGGACGCCATCGTGGAATATTCCATTGTTCTGTTTCTGTACGTGTTTTGCTCAGGATCACAATAATTTAATGCACCTTACACATACGCTAAACTGAAACAGGGTCCATAATTATCTCATGTACCTAGATATCTAGATATAAGAACTTTATGTACACAACTATGGAGGCAATAAAGTATTGAGTATTGAACGAAAATTCTAGATATTTTTAGGTGCACTTGTTATATTTTTTAGTTAGTATGGTAAAAAATAATTTCTATGGTAAAAGTCCCAATGGCGTGAAGGTTAGATGACTTTTTTAAATATATTTTATAGGTTAGCCTTTGACCACTATCTTACCTGTTGGTAAGTGATGAAGCGGTCGAAGATGATAGCACGCTAGGTCTAGAATGAGAACTGGCTCTTAAGTATAGCTGCCGGAACTTATGAGTTGTTTGGCGACAGATTTTTTTACTTGAGGGTGGTAGCTGGCCAGGTGGACACTAGATAGTATCCTACCACCATGCAAACTTGATTTCTAAGAGAGAGGTCACCGATTCAAATCCCAGCACGGGTGTTCATCCAGAAATAGGATAAGAGCATATAATATCGATGTTCCGCCTTATTAGCTACCGAAAAATAGCTTACCACCATCGAGGAGAAATCTGCCGCCATAACCTTACGGTGTTCCGGCAGCACACAGCCTTTGAGAGAGTAATCTAGGCCTAGCGTGTTCACCATCTTCGCTTACCACCAGGCGAAGTAGTGGTCAAACGCTAGACTATAAGATATAAAAAAAGTCCGCCCAAGTCCAGTTGGACTCGCCCACCGAGGCTTCCGTACCAACTTCGCAGACTAAATTAAAAAGGACAAAATTAACTTTGTAGTTCGATCCATAGAAAATGTTGCACTAACTACACATACTAAGTTTGTTTTAGTAAATTAACTTTTTTTTAGTTATTACACTACATATTTACAGTTTTCAGATGTATTCCTTTAAAAGTGCTTCAAGACCTTGCTTCTTGCCAAATTTGATCAAAAGTTACCCTATAGGTTTTGATTCCCATTGGAAATGGCAAAATATGCAAATATATGCGACATAAACGGTCATATTATCTTTTGATCGCGTTGACTTCCATGTTTGATATTTTCTCAGCCTCCACGCGTTCCAGAGATGAAGGGTATTGACAGACGGACAGACGGACAACAAAGTGATCCTATAAGAATTCCTTTTTTCCTTTTAAAGTACGGAACCCTAAAAACTACTTTTTAACGGGCAAAGCAGCTTGAACTAACATGTTATCAGCTATTGATAAAACACAAACATTAAAGTCCTCTAGTACCGGTTTTCTTGAAGGCCTAGCCTTACTTATTGCATGACCTAAAACTGTCGTCCTGCCACTACAAATGATCGTGTCATGTAACCTTTTTAATAGAAACAATTATTATCGTATGTCATATAGTATGTGGATTTCTAGCCAGTTTCTTGAGTACCTTTTATATTTACTGATATTTTATACAGACTTCCATAATTTAGATAGTTTCAACACTAAAATAACCGTTTTCTATGCCCCGCGAGTCCATTTCAGTAGCAAGTTTGAGGCGTTTATTGTCATATCTCTGGAGATATAACAGACAGACGGACAACATAGTTATCCTATAAGGGTTCCTTTTTTCCTTATAAGGTACGGAACCCTAAAAATAAACCTGTCGGTACACGGCATCTTTTACGATTTTATAATTCTCGATCTCTACATTCAATAATATTATTCCAATGAATATACGAAATTCTAGAAAACCTTCAAACTGCAATCATACAAAGGTTAAATTCAGTTGCTTTTCCTTCCTATTGTTGTACAATAACATTGTTATATACTACAGGACATTGCATATTTCATAATGGTGCTATGTGTACCTATTACTAAACCGTTTTGTATATTCACAATAAGGAAGATGCGAAACGAATATTTATGCATTTTTAATATCTAAACGTTACAAAAATATAAAAGAAAAGCTACTGCAATGTTTTTATTTCAAACTAGCTGTGCCCCGCGACTTCGCTCGCGTTAAAAACTACTGTCAATAGGCTTGTTTACTAAAATAACTTTTTTAGTGCATCATTTACATTATCAAAAAATATTGGATACGTATTTTTTATTTTTTCCATTAATCAAAAAATGACAAAGATATAGAGCGTTAAAATTCCGCGTGACGTCACAAACCGTTCTACTTTCTAGCGGTTAGTGACGTCACGAGCCCCCACTTCCGAACATTGACGCTCTTTATCTTTGTCAATTTCTATTGATTTGTAAAATAAAAAAATACGTGTCCTATATTTTATGATAATCTAACTGACGGACTGATTAGAATTACAATTTTTTTACCCAGACAACATCCCTATTAATTTAAACTTTTCTTTCTTAAGAACCTTTTCAAGATCCTGATCAAGGGAAATAGGGATTCTTCTAAAATTAATTTTAATAATAAAGAATCAATCTAGAACCTAATAAAAGTCTAATCTCTATAAACTAAATAAATAACTCGTTCCTTACATCGTATCATCACTTACCAACAGGTGATATAGTGGTCAAACGCTAGCCTATCTGATATATAATAATTAAAATAGTTTAAAAACTAAAACAACCGACTTCCATGTCCCGCGAGTCAGTTTCAGTAGCAAGTTTGAGACGTTTATCGTCATATCTCTGGAGATACTTATCAGATCTCAATCATATTACAATAGGACCACCAAACGGCCGTCCAATATCAAAAATGTACCGATTAAACATAACCCTACCTACTGCTACATACCCTAACCCTACCTAACCCTTAATAAAAATTATGATTATTTAATTTTTTTTTTAGTAAACTAGCCTATTACAATGGGCCCACCACGGGAATGTATCCTACCGATTAAAAAAATAATCATTCTATAATCGGTTCACAATTGACGGAGTAATCGCGTAACATACACACAAAAAAAATGAAAACATACAGTCGAATTGAGAACCTAAAATTAGGTGTTCTTAAAAGTAATTTCTACGCTGCTCTACTGCTTTTGTACATCAGCAGTCAATAATAATAATCTAGTCAAAGTACTATTCATTATTCTGTCATCTAGTTTTCAACCGGCTTCCATAAAGAAGGAGGTTCTCAATTCGTCTATATAGTTTTTTAGGGTTCCGAACCCAAAGGGTACCAACGGAACCCAATTACTGAGAATCCGCTGTCCGTCTGTCTGTCTGTCTGTCTGTCTGTCTGTCTGTCTGTCTGTCTGTCTGTCTGTCTGTCTGTCTGTCTGTCTCTCTGTCTGTCTGTCTGTCTGTCTGTCTGTCCGTCTGTCACCAGGCTGTATCTCATGAACCGTGATAGTTAGACGGTTGAAATGTTCACAGATGATGTATTTCTGTTGCCGCTATAACAACAAATACTAAGAACAGAACAAAGTTAAAAATTAAAGAAAAGTTTAAAAAAAGTTTTTTACGATAGCGCAGCGCCATCTATATGATCATTAAAGATACATCAATAGGCGCTATCGTCTTTACCTTAATCTGAATCTCGGCGGCTCAAACGATTAAATATAATTTAGTATACAGGGAATTTCGGGGGCGATAAATCGATCTAGCTAGGAATCATTTTCAGAAAATGTTGTTTTATTCGTGTTATCAATAATCAACTTAAAATATTACTCTTCCCGACATCTATTGGCGAGTAGAAGTAGCTTTAGTGTTACTGTGTGGGTAAAGCAGTTCTGTGGGTAAAGCAAGTTCTCAATTAAAAAAAATAGTATTATTATTCGTCAATAGATGTCGGGAAGAGTCATATTTGTCTGTTTAAGTGGCAAAAAATACCGAGCAAAGCTCGGTCAACCAGATATTTAATAATATTAATTACTACTATTACTATTACTACTATATAATACTATTCTACCTTTATTATAACGTTTACTTAGTTGGTGTTCGGTTCGGAACCCTCCGTGTGCGGGACAAAAGTCTGACTCGCACTTGGCCAGTTTTTTTTTCTTTTTTTGTGTGTATGTTACGCGATTACTCCGTCATTTGTGAACCGATTCGAATGATTTTTTTTGTAATCGGTAGGGTACGTTTCCGAGGTGGTCCCATTGTAATTTCATCGAGATCGGATCAGTATCTCTAGAGATATGACGATAAACGTCACAAAGTTGCTACTGAAATTGACTCGCGGTGCATTGAAGTCGGTTGTTTTAGTTTTAAAACTATCTTAATCATTAACCTATACTTTCCTAGATTGTTTAAAAATATTTAAAAAGATAACAATCCTTTGTTTACATTATATTTAACGACTTTGTTTTATGAGTGTTATTATCTATTTTATCTTATCACTATCACACTATTAGAAAATGTCTCACTTAACGTAATTTACCCACAACTAGTGCAAGAAAACACAAAATTCTTCTTCAACCCCCCACGCAAATGATTGGGTGTTACAAGTTTGACTTGTGTATTTGTGTGTTTTACCCGCGTGGACATCGTTCCCGTGGGTAATACAATTTCATGATTCTAGGTTAACGGGAAGTACCCTATAGGTTTTGATTACCTTGTGAAATCGCAAAATATCCGAAAATATACGACATAAACAATCATATTATCTTTTGATAGCGTTGACTTACAAGTTTGATTTTTTAAGCCAATAGAGACCGTAGGCCTGAGTAGAGAGTATAGAATTATTATAGAGTATTTGATATACATTTTAACTTGATATATCTCTACGCGTTCCTGAGAAAAATGGGTCTTGGCAGAAGGACAGACAGACAGACAGACAACAAAGATATCTTATAAGGGTTCCTGTTTTCCTTTTGAGGTACGGAACCCTAAAAGTACCCTATGTGTTATTTCAGGGTCTAGCTAATCTATCTACATACCAAATTACAGCTCAATCGGTTGAGTAATTTTAGCGTAAAGAAAGTAACACATACTTTCACATTCCCAAATTTTTGCCTTTGTCATAGGATTTTGTGATATTAGTCAATACAATTCTAAAATTAGAACATGTCATATCAAGTAAATATAATGGCTGAGAGATAAACCACGCTAGAGTAAACCTGTACAGCACATCTGTCTGTCACACGCATTTGATAAGGTAATGACGTCATGGATATTATCCAGAATGTTCGGTAGAGCGTCATTGTTTTCACGTATTTATTAGGTATACATTTAAACCGACTTAACAAAAAAGGAAGAGGTTTTCGATTAGTCGAAATCTTTTTTTCTTAATTTATGTTCCCCGATTACTCGAAGGCGCCTGAACCGATTTGGAAAATTATGTTTTTTTTAAAGGGTATCCTTTCTAGGTGGACACATTTAAATGTCATCGAGATATGTTCAGTATTTCCAGAGATATGGAGATAAACACCTCAAACTTGTTACTGTTAAATTGACTAGCGCGGCGTTTGAATTCGGTTCTTTTAGTTTTAATTGATCTTAAATTTTAGCTAACTCACTAAAAAAAAATGTCATAAAATTTTAAAAGTTAATTTTAACCTACTGTTGTAACCACAAGTGTGAAGAGCAAAAATCGATGATTCGCCTGGCTTTCTACAAAAAATTAACTTACCACCATCAAGGAGAAAATCTGCCGCCATAACGTTAAGGTGTTCCGGCAGCACACAGCCCTTCAGAGTCAGAGTATTCTAGGCCTAGCATGTTCACCATCTTCGACCGCATCATCGTTTACTACCAGGTGAGATAGTAGTCAAACGCTATCCTATAAGATATTTAAAAAAATATGGCTTAGCAACGTGGATTTGACGATCGAGCTATGAGTTCACTTTTTAGTTCAAGCATGGTTTATTAGGTTTTTTAAACTATAACTTTGTAGCTGTGCCCCGCAATTTTACCCGTGTAGACATCGTTTCCGTGGATATCGAGATAAAAGTACCTTATGTATTGTTCTAGGGTCAAGGGAAAGCGAACCAATGGCACGCCTGCCATTAATGGCACTTGACACAATATTGGTCTGGTATTGGTCACGTCTCTCCCATCACAAAATTAACTATGCACCAAGATAAAAACTCTTGAAAAAAAATGCATTTCTATCCATTATTTATTTATTTTTATCATAATCGTTTATTTAGAAAAATTGTTACAATAACTATAATATACCTATATATATATAATACCTCAAAACTTGTAGTTTTTGAGGATATTATGATCATGTTCATTCTTGAGTATCTGCTGCTGAGATAGGCTCATCACACGTTTTTCAGCATACAGCGCTCTCCCCCGAAGGTTAGCAATTAGCCGTAGGTACTTACAAAACAATTATCCCCGAACATACTTTAAAAAAATAGTTACTTCCGAATTGAGAACCTACGTCTTCTTTTTATTATTATTATTTTCACAATAAACACAAAGACAAAATTATTTGATGTCACGTCTATGACCTCATGGAACATTTCTTTAGAAAAAATTGCACGTTGATACATAAAGGTTCGCCTACCCTGTTAAGTACGTAGATAGCCTAGTCTAAAAGTCAAAATTATTTGATGTCACGTCTATGACCTCATCGAACATTTCTGTTGAAAATTTTACACGTAAAGGTTCGCCTACCCTGGTTAGTACGTAGATAGCCTAGTCTAAAAGTCAAAATTATTTGATGTCACGTCTATGACGTCATCGAACATTTCCGTAGAAAAAAATGCACGTTGATACATAAAGGTTCGCCTGCCCTGTTAAGTACGTAGATAGCCTAGTCTAAAAGTCAAAATTATTTGATGTCACGTCTATGACCTCATCGAACATTTCTGTAGAAAAAATTGCACGTCGATACATAAAGTTTCGCCTACCCTGTTAAGTACGTAGATAGCCTAGTCTAAAAGTGAAAATTATGATATTACTAAGACTCCGCTGTCCGTCCGTCTGTCTGTTTGTCTGTCCGTCCGTCTGTCACCAGGCTGTATCTAATGAATCGTGACAGTTAAACAGTTGAAATTTTCACAGATGATGTATTTCTGTTGCCGCTATAACAACAAATACTAAAAACAGAATAAAGTTAAAAATAATAGGGGTTCCCCATACAAGAAACGTGTTTTTTCGACGTTTACCTAAGCGTCCATAGATGGCGTTATATTGAAATGTCGATCCCTAACACCTTTGTTAGACGTTAGATGGCGTTGTAAGTAATGAAATGTTTATGTATTATTAATTTTTGCTGGCGAAAAATGATAGTGGTATTTTTTGCTCGATCTTATAAAATACTGTAGTGTGGGACGGAACCCTACGAGTCGGAACCCTACGAGTGCGAGTCCGACTTGCACTTGGCCAGTTTATTTAAAACAAGCCAGCACTGGCTGCTAGCACTGGATGCTAGCACTGGCGCAAATAGAGCGCCGTCCTATTCTAACTGTGATTCGAGACTATCTATACTTACATTACACAATATATAATTTCAGATCGTTTAAAAAAACTAAAAGAACTGACTTTAAATGCCCCGCTATTAATTTTCAGGACCACATTTGAGGTGTTTATCTTCATATCTCTGGAGATACTGTACATATCTCGATGAAATTTAACCTTTTAAATAAAAAAATAATAATTTTCCTAATTTGTTTAGACGTTTTCGAGTAATCTGTGAACATACATAAAAAACACATACAGTCGAATATAGAACCTCTTCCTTTTTTAAGTCGGTTAAAATTAAGGTCGTTCCCGCCGTCTGTACGCTTACATCTTTAGATCTTTTAAACTACGCAATGGATTTTGATGCGGTTTTCATCGTGATATTGGGGAAGGGGGAAGGGGGTCGATTAAAATCACACAATTTCACAATTTCTCACCACACTAAGGAAGGGGGGGGGGGGGGGGGGATATCGCTAAAGTCGTCTCACGTAATTTATTAATGATCCCGAAAGCTGACCCTTACATTTTTGGCGAATTTTATCAAGAACTGGTTTAAACTGGCTTTCATAGCGTCAAAATGTTAGTTTTGTTTACCTCGTCGTTTCAATCCAGTTACATTGACCGTGGTCTCAATATGACTTGCTCAATGTAACTCGTTTGAATCTGCAAGGTAAGTAAAAATTAATGTTCTTTGCTCGATAAGTTCTTTATAACAACTTAGATTATGATCATGATTATGTACTGTAATCGGTATGCGTTTTTTTAACTTTTAACTATTTTTTTAAAACATAAATTGTCTGAATTACTGAAACATAGAAGAAAGTGTTATAGTGTGGCTGGCAACCCTACTTTAATATTTTTTTAATAGTCTGACGTCAACCATTGGACGACAGCTGAATAGCTCATTACTTTGTTTTTTTTTTTAATTCAGAGCAGTAAATTATGCTTTTGCTATGTTTACTTAATAATTGGTTATGATTTATTTTATGATTTTGACGTGTATATGTGCGTATATTAATACTGCCTACACGCTGAATAAATGCTTTGATTTGATTTCATACTTAACTAATCTTAAATTTATGAACAATAGACTGTACAAAATGTACCTTAAGGTACCTAATAATTAACCGACGTCAAAAAGAGGACGTTTCTCAATTCGACTGTGTTCGCGGATAAATTCGTCGTTTAGGAACCGATTTTGACTATCCTTTTTTTGTTGAAAAGGAGATATCCCTAGGGAGGTACCACTGTAATTTAGCCGAGATCTGATAAGTATCTCCAGTGATATGGAGAAAAACACTTCAAACATTGTACTGAAAATTAATAGCGCGGCATTTGAAATCGGTATTTTTTCGTTTTTTAAACGATCTTGTAATAATTCTTTTAATTAATTTTTAAATCAATTAAACCATCTGTTATAAAAGATATGAAACAATTCATTTTCACTAAACCTGACTAATCATAAAAGTGAAAATGATTATGAAATCATGGACTAAGTACATACATAAAATCACGCCTTCTTCTTTAAGATAGACAGAGACTACTTCTCTCCACGTGCTACGATCCTGACACACCTCTGTCGCTTCTTCAACTTTCATGAGCGCCTTCATACATGCTCGCTGGTTATAGTTACTTTTGACTTGGCCATCAATTGATAGACTAAGAACTGAGAAAAGTTAAACATCTTAAATCTTATTTAGTACATAAACAGTGATACAGTGAAACTATAGACTTGGAAAATGTGATAACAATAACAACCTAAAATACTCAAGCTACAATAAATAAAAAATGGAGCTCCACGAATCCGAAATGCTGTTCACCACCAAAATGAAGACCAAGAGCCCAAAGGCGGAACGTCGACGCTCGAGTATCTTCAACCTGCTGAAACGCCAGAAGAAATTGACCAGACAGTATTCCGAACCAGCTCCTTTTACAAGCTTGTCCTTGGACAGAAAGTTTTCTGTGGATTCAGCTATTCTATCAGATTTTACGAAAGTTCCAAATGGATATAAAGTGACATTGAATAGCTGTAAACGCGAGGTGCTTTCCAGTAATGGAGGTTGGTATTCAATTGGACTTCTTCATTAACAAAAGTTGTTCCAGTGCTCTCGGTAGGTGGCTTTTGATGTGAACCTACTGAGATGCCACTATCAAAAGCGTTTAAAGGTTTATCAAAAATATTTAAATTGCTTAGTATATAGTAAAGGCATTCACATATATAAATAAGGAAGGGAAATACCTTCAAAAAAAAAGGTGCATACTTAACTCATAATGTAACATAAAATGGCTGCCTTTGCTAGGGTTGTGTCAATCAAGGGACAGGTGTTACAAGCAATGGCATACGTGTTTCCATAGACGCAAATGTATCGCGGCGCGTGACAGATCACTGCGTTCGTTTTGTAAGCCATTTGAAGAGTCTACAACTAACATAAACCACTTTAATAAATGCATTATTGCTTAGTTGAATTCTTGCAGATAAACGGTTAGTTTCTGATTTCTGTGCATCGCTTATGTCGATCGATAATCGATACGTAAGTGAAATAATCGATAGCTGACAGTTACATTCTATGAAATCGAGGCAATCTGTAGGCACATCTCAGAGCCGGTAGTCTCCACATGAATAGCGGTGAATTTCGAGCGATGATCGTCGCTAAGAATAGAGATGCAAATATACAGCTGTCTAGCTGCATCTGCTACTCGTATTAGACACTTGCGATGACAGGACGCATTAATATCATTGTAGAGACTTCTACCCCTGCATAGTTATAATTATTTCAATCTGATACATTGGGATTCGGAACCGTCGTTTTGATTTTAAAATATTTATTATTCCGTGAGCTATTTGATTGCGGAAGCCTTAGCGATTTGAAGCACTGATTTATTCGTGTTGAAATATGAAAAGTTACGGATTAGAGCATTGTGAATTGCATAGATCGAAGTCCTTCAACTTGATGATAGGCAGTTTCTGAATTTGCTTTCGAGTGATTGACAATAAGGATAACCAGATAACAAACTCAACACAAACACAAGTTTTAGGACATCAGTGAGCTTAGAAATCTTAGAATTGTGGATAAGCAATATTTCATATCCACTCCTTATTTATATGTCTACAAACATGCTAACGTAACTACTTATAATCATGCGGTTGTAATGCTGTTTAAGAGGTCCAGGAGTTTTATACGCGTTTTATTTAAGCTATCCAAGTAAAATTAGCAAGCTATGTGATTTCTTAAATTGTTTATCTGATTTTTGGAGTAGATTTGGTACAGCTTTGTGTGGAAGTGTTCCAACTTTTCGTTTGGTATATTGCTACGACTTATTCTTTATTATACTTGATAATGGCTTATGACACAAACATTTCTTGAAGAACTTTCGAAACTGTCGAACGAAAACAAAATCCAATTACTGTGTCCATTCACGCTAACGCAAGTTCAAACATGAATGACATTTATTTTTCTGCAAAAAAGTTGTCATTCCGATACATTTTGAAGCTGCGTTAGCGTGAATGAAAAAAGCCTAGAGGGCCAGGTTGGAGAAATTCCTGTAATCGTTTACGTGAGTCAGGAGTCGCTTTCAACTGTAATTATATGTGTAATTTCAATAATCAAAAAGCTAAATCTTCATAAGGAATTCTGGCTAAAACTTGCAGTATCTAATGATTCTGATTACTATTGAGACTCGCCTGCCTACTACATCAAGGTTGGTAAGGTCCGCCACCCAGCCCATGTTACTGGTCTCCAACCTTAGAGTTTGGTTTGGATTTAAACTACATTTCGTCACAGCTGCCACATTACTGTCTCCAATCTTACTTATGGTTTGGATCAAAGCTACATTCCGTCAAGGACAATATGTGTGGCTCTGGTTTCGAACAGTGTAGTAGACCCTTAAGTTTAGGAAGGTCTTCTTGCAGCATTGGATGCTATTGCCTTTCCGCTCAAACAAATCCAGCCTCAAAGTCACAATACCCTAAGCTAGTCTTAAATAGAACTCCTATCACTTAAGTAGAACAGCTTAACAAGTAGAACTTCCACAAGCAGTAGGCTAGTAAAGCACCACAATCTGCTGCAGAATTGGCCGGAGCAGCATCAGACACTGATAGCGAAGGGTCCAGGGGAGGAATGCCGGATGCACAGACGCCACCGCCACTAGACACCGTGCTGGCAAGGGTTGAGGGGAGCTATGTTGAAGATCCTGACAGAGACGTTGGAACGGTGAGTGGAAGAAAAATAAATCTTTGTATCTGTTAAATAAAATTGCCTGTTTGGGTGGGAGTTGTGCTGCAAGGATCAATAGTAAGGAATAAAGTATATGTATTGGAGAGTGTTTTTCAACAAATTTTGTTGTTCATCAAAAACTTGAATGCACAATGTTCCAGTAGGGATGGCGTCGGATGCGCTCGGGTCCGCTCGGCTCTTCATCACATACCCTTTAATTTCACCGAAAACCTAGGTGGTAACTAACCTTTCCGCCAGTAATGTCCTTGGAAAACGAGTCGCTGGCGAGGAAACAGTCAACCAACAGACGTCAAAATGAAGTGATACTATTAGTTAATATTCCTCGCAACCCGTTCATTTTCCTCGCTTAGCTTTGGTGGGTTGTTAGCCTAAAACCGAAAATAAACCATATTTATATTGTCACGTCTGAATAAGTAGCAAAGTGGGTATCACTCCAGGCAAGCAAGCCTACTAAATCCCAAGACTGAAAAGCTGGTGTTCTATACATGTGAAGAGTATTATCCTTATGGTTCCAGGCGGGCGAACTGGTGGAAGAAGTGGCTGAAGAGAACAAGTCCCTCCTATGGTTTCTGTTGAAGCAGGTCCGTCCAGGAATGGACTTGAGCAAGGTTGTGCTGCCCACCTTCATTCTGGAGCCGCGCTCGTTCCTCGACAAGCTGGCTGACAGTTACTATCATGCTGATATATTGGCGCAGTGAGTTACTCGACGCTTTCTTTAGGATATACACGTTTTTTCCATGCATACATAAAATTACGTCTTTTTCCCGTTGGGATACTATATAATACAGGCAGCTAGACTACTTCTTTCCACATGCTACGATCCTGACATACCTCTTCCGCTTCTTCCTCTTTCATGAGCGCCTTCAGACATGCTCGCCGGTTATAGGTACTTTTGAATTCTAACTACTTTCTTTCTGTTTATTTTATATTTATTTCGTACGTTGGTTAATTCGTCTTTGGTTAATTATTGAAATTATGATCTTCTCAAGGTGGCTGGTGAGCTTTGGACTTACAAGAGTTGTTAAAGAAACCTGCTACTTAATTGAGACCTTTAAACTCGCTATTACAAAGCCGACCATTCTCCCACGCAGTGGACCCTCAAACCGAGAAGATCGTGTTTAATAGCTTTGTCTCTTTCAAACCCTTTGTCTCGTGTTTAATAGCTTTGTCTCTTTCAAACCCTTTCCAGGGCGCAAAACATCGAAGACCCTTACCTCAGGTTCAAGCTAGTAGTCCGCTGGTACCTTTCCGGACTGTACCGGAAACCCAAGGGTCTGAAGAAGCCGTACAACCCGGTGCTGGGCGAGACTTTCCGGTGCTGTTGGAAACATGACCACGATACCTACACTTATTATATCGCGGAACAGGTTAGTAGAGAGTGAATGCAATAGTGAGAGAGCTCATGATTGAGTGAGTGTGATAGTGAGAGATTGTAAGTGACTCACTTAACTAAGTGATTAGTGAGTGAGTGTAGTAGTGACTAAGCGTGATAGTGAGTGAGTGCGATGGTGAGTGATTCTAATATAGACTTCACGCTGCTGCTAGACACATAGCTAGAATCCCTACACTTATTATATTGCGGAATAGCTGGTTGGAGTGTGAGTGTAATAGTGTAATAAAATGTTCCGTATAAAACATTCGGCGCTCGGTAACGCACGATGACAAGAAATTAGGCGGACGATGCGTGGTGGGGCACGCTTGCCCTGCAGTCAGACCTTGTTGAGGATAGCGTTTTACCACTATCTCACCTGGTTCAACATTATGAAATAAATAAATTATAAATTTTGGTGAAGTGAGTGTAATAGAGACTGAATGTATTTAGAGAGTGAGTGTAATAGTGATTGGTTGACTGAATATATAAATCCAATATTTATATTCGTATGTGTGTTTAAGAACATAAGTTATATAATTATGAATGTGTTCTCATAGTGATGCAGATACAGTAACACAGGCGACGGTAACTTTTACCATTAGACGGGACATCTGCTTGTTTTCGTAGGTACTACAATATTTTTTTTAAAACGTCCATTCAATGTTGTTTGATTTTCAACTGACTTCACAAAAGAAGGAGGTACTCAATTCGTCTGTGTTTTTTTTTTTTTCGTTTGTTGGTCCGAGGTGGTCCCATTGTAATTTAATCGAGATCTGATAAGCGTCTCAAACTTGCTACTGAAATTGACTCGCGGAGCATGGAAGTCGGTTGTTTTAGTTTTAAACTATATTAATTATTATTTTTATATTTTTATGTTTGTTACCTCAGAACTCCGTCAATTCTTAACCGATTTGAAAAATTCTTTTTTTGTTTGAGAGAGTATGCTTCTCATTTGGTGCCATCAAAGTATCTCCAGAGATATGGAGATAAACGCCTCAAACTTAGTACTGAAAATGACTAGTGCGGCATGTGAAGTCGGTTTTTTTCGTTTTGTAAATGATCTTAAATTATTAATATGAAAAACAAAATTTGAGGTAGGCCGCTAAAATGGCCAACATAAATGTCTCAAACATGTTCCCAAAAGAAACTAATGAACAATTATAATAGTAAAAAAACTAAAACAACCGACTTCAATGCCCCGCGAGTCAATTTCAGTAGCAAGTTTGAGACCTATATCGTCATATCTCTGGAGATATTTATCATTATCAAATATTGATGAAATTATAATGGGGCCACCTCGGAAACGTACCCTACCGATTACAAAAAGAATCATTCAAATCGGTTCACAATTGACGGAGTAATCGCGTAACATACACACAAAAGTAAAGTAAAGTAAAAAAATGTTTTTATTGACATATAGAAACATTTTGCGTTATAACAGTTTAAACCTCAGATACCTACGCTAGGCTAAGAAAACCTGTGTTATAGGCATCTGCGCTCCTCCATTAAATGACAAATTATTAGTATCTTAAATAAATTAGTACAATGTTCATGACAAACATTTGCGAGTAAAATACAAAATAAGATAATTGTATAAAATTGTACAAAAAAAAACTGACATAAGAATGAAATAAAACTGGCCAAGTGCGAGTCAGCATCGCGTCTCTTATCGCACACTTAGGGAGGGTTCCGTACAATACGAAACATAACAGAGTTTCAACCTCATATATTTGATTAATTGATATTACCAAGAATATTTGGTTTGGTCGCGATCTAGAAAGACGGGGCTCGTTTACTAGCGCCATCTATGTCATTTTGCCGAAACTAATTAGATAGATGACGTTTAAAAACATGTTTTTTGTATGGGGACCCCCTTTAAATTTTAACTTTATTTTGTTTTTAGTATATGTTGTTCTAGCGGCAACAGAAATACACCACTGTGAAAATTTCAACTGTCTAACTATCACGGTTAATGAGCTATAGCCTGGTGACAGACGGACAGACAGACAGACAGACAGACGGACAGCGGAGTCTTAGTAATAGGGTCCCGTTTTACCCTTTGGGTATGGAACCCTAAAACTAAATCATTATATAATTTTTACATTGTTATAAAAAAAAAACATACAGACGAATTGAGAATCTCCTTCTTTTTGTAAGTCGGTTGAATAAGAGATCGTCGTTTTAGTACCATTGGTATGCTCGATCGATAAAAAGAAACTGTGTGTTCTAGGTGTCACACCATCCGCCTGTATCAGCGTTCTACGTGTCCAATAGAAAAGATGGATACGTCATAGAAGGCAGTTTGCTTGCTAGATCCAAGTTCTACGGTGAGTGTTGCTGTATTTGATATTGTGTTACGTAACGGAACGCCAACCTCTCGCTACGTGTATAGAGGGGACCTAGATAAGGGGAAACTAATAGAGACTTTAAACATACTTGTATTAGGTTCAAAATACAACTTATCTTAAAACACTACACTAACTGTTCTGGCGCATTTTCCTCCCAGTAATTATATCCCAGTGAAGATCCCGTTTATACCGGCTTTGTTTAGCACATTTATCCTGCTTGACTTCATCTTATCGGTGACGTCGGAAATCTTTGAAGTCCTATTAGTATGGGCATTGGGCTTGTTTAGCTTCTTAGGTGATAATTTTCAATTCTTCTGCCCATACTTCGGGGTCTAATACACTATTTGGAAAATCGACTTTTTCCAAAGTCCTGCGAACATCTTCCACGGTTTAAGTAGTGATTTGAACGGCTACCGTGTTGGCTCATTATTCTAAATGCGCGAACCCATTTACTAAACATGTTTGCGCTCTGTTTTCAGCAATTAATCAGAGAAAAGATGATGTAAAGAATCATATATTTTCCTGGACCATGTCTGTCCGCTCTTCTTTTTTAGTGTTCCGTAGTCCTGACAAAGAACCCTTATAGTTTCGTCATGTCCGTCTGTCTGTCTGTCTGTCTGTCTGAGGTTTTGCTAAGAGACCGTTAATACTAGAAAGCTATAATTTTATAGGGGTATGTATATAAATTACGCCGACAAAGTGGTGAAATAAAATTATGAAAAATATTTTTTTTTAAGATAGCTCCCCTATATGAGAAGTGGGGATGACTTTTTTTTCATCGTCTACCCCATCGTGTGGGGTATCGTTGAATAGGTCTCTTAAAATGACTTGGGGTTGCTAATACCATTTTTCGATTGAATGCTCCGTTTACGAAATATTAAACTTTAAAGTGCTAATTTTTGTTCCAGTAGGGCATCCCCCCTCCCCTCTCTAAAAGCTAATCTGCTAGTTTAAAAATCTGTAAAAAAAAATGGTGATAATAGTGCACTTTAAAGGAAAACTATAGCGGTTAAGATAACTTTATTAGTTTAGCAGTAATAGTCGTTGAACTTGGGTGTTGGATAATGTTGTACCAAAAACAAAATGCTTACAATAAATCCTTTAAAATGACAAAAACGAAGTACCTAGTTGCTTGTTTATAACGGGTAAAGACTTGCATTAAATAACGGGCTACTACGGAACTCTACACTGCGCGTGGCCCGACACGCACTTGGCCGGTTTTATTTCTCTCTGACTGTGAAGAAGTCAGTGAAGACTGACTTCCCGATAATTTTCGGTCATTGGTTTTTAAATTTTGAAAACGTTCGTCATAAAGAAACTTAAATCGTTTTAATATACCAAAGAGTATGTGAATGATGTGAAAAATTGGTGGTTTAAGATATGCCGCAATTGTTATACGAGTATATTATTTTTTAATTTATTACACACACTTCAAATACACTTTAAATAAAAACAAATAAATTCAATAGGATAGAAACCCTCAAATGGAGGAAATATGCTGCCATTGGTGATGGCTACATTTTTCTTCCGTCTGGGGTCGAAACAATGGGCCCGTGGGGTCGAGATGCGCGAGGTTTTGTAAAGAAGCTGTCCAGACGATTAATAGACGTCACTCGTGACCAAAGGGCTGGCGCTTACCTCGGCCAACGGATTAGCCTAGCAATTCAACGAGGTAACGTCGCCAGCTTTTTGGGAACTTTACCGGCAGACAGCTGCGACCTAGGTTCTGTTTTTTATTTATAACATTTTACTTATTTATACCACTTTTTATACGTACTATTTTATATGTACTATTTGTAAATATTGCTTAATATGGAAATAAAGTATGATAGATTTACATGCATACATTTCTGCAGCGCATCATTGAATTTCGGCAGGGTACAAAAAATATGTCTATACTAGCTGACCTGGCGAACTTCGTATCGCAAATATAAATAAACTGTCCAAGTGCGAGTCAGACCCGCACACGCAGGGTTCCGATTGAACAATATTTGCCGGAAAAATACGTTTCTTGTATGGGACCCCCTTTAATTTTTAAATTAAATTAGTTTTTATTATTTGATCTTACAGCCATTGCAATACACACCATGAGTAAATTTCAAGTCTTTATCTATTAAGGTTTGTAAGATCGAGCATAAAAAGACTCAAAAACGTGCAAATTATACGTGCTTCAAATTTCCTCACCGTTTAAACCTTCCCTGGACTAATTTCAAAACCAAAATCAGCTAAATCGGCCCTGCCGTTCTCGAGTTTTAGCAAGCCTAACGAACAGCAATTGATTTTTATATATAAGAAGAAGAAGAAGAAGAAGAAGAAGATTTAATGCTATATTAACTAACCGTATGGCTCGTGACAAAGGAGCCAACATAGCTAAATTAGTTCTTAACGACGGGACCGAGACTGTATCCACACGTCGACGCGACCTACCTTATAAACACAAATGTTATAAATTCGCGTCACGTAAAAACAACGGTAACGGTCAAGCTGCGCAAAATGCGATGTAGAGTCTGTGCAAAAAGAGAACCGTCGTAGAAATTGAGGTCGCATCGGTCATCGGTGGTTTTAATTTAATGTTGCGTTGACAATACTGCTGTCATTACTAGTACGACTAAAAATGTTTGATACTTTGGTAGGTACCTACTCATATCATTATTGTGTGCTACTAGGTAGGTATATGCCTTCCTTCCTTACCTGTGAATGTTAGATATACGAACACTATTGCATACCAAATATAATTTAAAAAAATCTTAGAACAAATACAATTTCTAGAAGGTTTGATAATGGGCGGTCTTATCGCTTAGAGCGACCTTTGGATGGGCATGAGCTGTACTAGTTACATAAATGCGGTCGGTGGCACACAATACCTGCAATAATATGTACAGATTGAATCAAAATAAATATACATGTCTCATTAATATAATTATAAACTTACATTCAAATACTACGATAATATAGTTACAATAATATGCCTACATAAACATACTAAAATAATACCATATTCGGTAGGATGCACTAACCAGTTTGTGATATTGTTAAATAATGCTTATGAACCATATTTTTAAAAATTTGAATAGTTCATCGTAACGCCACGACGGTTCTCTTTTTGCACAGACTCTATCGGTCTGTTTGGTGGTATGAGGAAGGCGCGGGACGGGCGGGGTCACTTGCCGGCCCGCTATTGGTTCGTCAGTCGAACTTTGCTTTCCCGCGCTGTGTATACATTCGTCGATTGAAAACTTGTGTTGAATTTTTGACGTGACAACGTCTAATAAATCGATGAACGCTGGCTACATGCATGAAAAATGTCCGGTTACGCTCCTTGTCCCGTTACGCTCATTGTACGCATGCGCCGATTTCATCAATGTTTTGTTATGACGTTGTCACGTTAAACTATCGTCCGTAAACCAACTTTAAAGACTTTTTTAACCAATTTTTTTTAAAATTTTTGAATTGATTTGTTTCAGGTAATTCAACATCAGCTATACTAGAAGGTTGCGCCCGGGTGCACTTGCTGCCGTGGCGGGAAACTTACCTGACGACGGCGCCCTATGCACACTGCAAGGGGATCGTCATAGGCACCCTTAGTATGGAGCTGGGGGGGAAGGTATGGACTGTTGTCATCATCATTATCATCACAATCATCAAACGATACCATAGAAAAATAAAATAAAAATAATAAAATAAAATAAAATAAAATAAGATAGTTTATAAACTAATACACCGACTTCCATGCCCCGCGAGTCAATTTCAGTAGCAAGTTTGAGACGTTTATCGTCATATCTCTGGAGATACTTATTAGATCTCGATGAAATTACATTGGGACAACCTCGAAAACGAACCCTACCGATTAAAAAAATAATCGTTCAAATCGGTTCACCATTGACGGAGTAATCGCGTAACATTCATACAAAAATAAAAAAAACATACAGACGAATTGAGAACCTCCCATCTTTTTGGGAAGTCGGTTGAAAAATATCTATTTACCAAAAAGTACACTTTTATAAAAAGTGCGCGTAGAGAGCGCGTTTCGTCTGAACAAAGCATTATAATGTAATTCCTACCTGCCAAATAAAGACCGTTGCATTTTTTTTAATTTTATATGAATGCCCTGCCTGAGTCTGTGTTTCCGGCTAAATATAATATGGGGGTCTTCAAATCGCGAGTGAATAGGTATCTTTTGGGTAAGCGCGCTCCATCATCGACCGCATCGTCACTTAACATCAGGTGAGATAGGGGTCAAGTGATACCCAGCTCTATGAAAAAAACAATATATCATATAATATTAAGTGCCTGCAATTTGTAAAGACATGATGTAATAGTTACTCTATAGTGAGAAGTCAGGTAATCATCATCATCATATAGCCAGTATTTGTCCACTGTTGGACATAGGCCTCTCCTATGACACGTGTGTAGTTGTTTTTTAGGGTTCCGTACCTCAAAAGGTAAAAAAGGAACCCTTATAATATCACTTTCTTGTCCGTCTGTCTGTCTGTCTGTCCGTGTGTCACCACCGATTTCTCAGAAACGGGTGGACTTAGCAAGTTCAAATTTATACCAGATACTGAGGTCTATAGTCCCTATTAGGTGTATAAAAATCAAGGTCCTGAGTCAACACGATAAAAAGATATGGGCAAATTTAGATTTTCGCGAAAACTTGTAAGTACCAAAATTTACCTTAATTTTCAAAATTTTTTATTTTTCGGAATGTTTCCTTTACTTGTGCTGTAAGACCTTGCTTTTGACCAAAACTGACAAGTCCTGAAATGAAAGTCCTGAATCATGAAATTTGGCAAGAAGCAAGGTCATACAGCACAAATAAGGGAATATTTAAAAAAATAAACAAAGTTGAAAATTAAAGGGTGGGTCCCCCCCCCCCATACATACATAGTAGACACCAATTAAGATAGGCCTCTGAGTTACATGACCGCAAACCGCTCATACAATATCGGGGTCTAGCTTAATTGGCACCAACCTTAAATAAGATAAATAAATAAAATTGTGCTATTATGTCCTTCCGCCGTTATTCGAGGCCAAAGTAGACAGAATTGAGATAGCAGCTTCCGTTTCCAGTCGTAGTTAGAGTAGTTGAAGTTCCTTATAACGACGGAAATGACGTGTCAAGTGACTTCCGCCCGCCATTCTGTTCACCAGGTTGTGCTCGTCGCAAATTTCTTCATTGGCGTCTTAAATTTCCGAGTCGTAACTTGTGTTAACGCTGTTAGCGTTCGAATAATTATTTTTTAAATTAAAACCTTCACATTTGTTGAAGACATCTTGTAATAGTTGTAGTTTCTATCAAATTTAGTAAAAGTTTCGTAAAAAGTAATTTTATTTTTTGTATCTACCGACATAGTTATATTTTCGTGTTTTATTAAAATAGCGATAACGTTTTAATGTCGAGAAATAATGAAAATTGTTCGCGAGTGTATCTCCGTTTTCCTCATCCACAAGCGATGATGGGGGTCCTTGGAAACATACATATTGTAAGCGTAAGCGATTACGCAAGGAGGCAATCGGCTGTAAAATTAGTAAGGTATTATAAACCTTACGAATCAGGTAAGCAAAATTTTAAAATTACTTGGAATGAAGCGCCTACCCGCCTCTTGGGGGTAGGTGGTATCCGACAGATCCTTTTATCTATTCAATCTGTTTGAGTGTCGCATCCCGGCGCTGGCACCGAGCTAGCTAGTTAAATCATTTGCTTCATTTGCTTGCAAATCTTAACATACCCTCAGTTTAGATATAGATATTTTATAAAATTAATTGCCACCTACTTACAAATATGGCGTCTAGTTATCACGATCGCCTGTGAAAAGTGGACTAGACTCCGGTCTAGTGGACAATTTTATATTTTCCATTATGTTTCCATTACATAGGAATTAAGAAATTACGAGTGACTGTTAAATCTTGGGGTGCGATTACGCATGCGGTGATTTAAATATCCCTCAAGGGATATAGATGAATTAAAATTCAATTTTCATTAATATGGTATGATTTCAAGGTTTTAACTTTCAATTATTTGAAAATTGTTTGATATCTTGGAGGGGGGGGAGGGGAGATAATTTAATTGAGTACCTATTTCGATTAACGTTGATTCTTTAATGCTGCAGCCAGCATGATGCCTTGAATCTATGAAAAAAAAAAATAATAATAATAGCTAGTTCCTCCTTCTCTGCGCAAGAGAAGAGAGTTTTCTGGGTCCTAGGCTGCGCAACCTGGACCCGGTAGTACTAGTAGGACAACCAGACCGGTCGCTCCACGGCACCGTTTGCGTTGATATACTTGGAATTGGGGGATTAAATCATCGTGATGGTAATTAAATCATCATGATAGTAATTAAATGACAACCAGCCCTGTCGCTCCACGCACCGTTTGCGGTTGATATATTTGGCCATCGGGAATTAAATCATCATGATAGCAATTTAATGACAATCAGACTGGTCGCTCCACGGCACCGTTTGTGTTGATATACTTGGCCATCGAGGAATTAGATTACCATGATAATAATTATTTGACAACCGGACTGGTCGCTCCACGGCACCATTTGCGTTGATATAATTGACCATTCTGGGAATAAATCATCATGATAGTAATTAAATGACAACCAGACCGGTCGCTCCAGGGCACCGTTTGCGATGATATACTTGGCTGTTGAGGGGATTAAATCATCATAATAGTAATGAAATTAAAACCAGACCGGTCGCTGCATGGCACCGTTTGCATTGATATACTGGGCCGTTTAAGGGATTAAACATGATGCTAGCAATAAAACTACAACCAGACCGGTTGCTCCACGGCACCGTTTGCGTTGAAATATTTGGCCGTTGATTTAATTATCACTATCGTAAAGAAATGACAACCAGACCTGTCACTTCTTGGCACCATATGCGTTGATATATTTGGCCGTAAGGGAAATTAAACAATTAAGATGATAAAATAGCAATGACATCAAGACATGTTGTTTCACGGCACCATTTGCCTTCTTATATCAATATTTTGGGTGATAAGACCTTAATTTAGTAATTAGTAGTACCTGATAAACTAACTATAATCAACCTGGTCCCACGACACCGTTTGGTTAATATCAGAGCGATCGCTCCACTGCACCGTTACACTACGAAATCAGCCGTGGTATCAGTTCCATGGGACATTTCAGCGTACGAAGAACGTCGGTTACAAGACCTCGACGGTAAACGTAAAACAACAACCAAAGCTTTCCTATACATACACCTTCAACTCATCAGACAGTTGTATTGTGCGCCTAGCAACAACGACTTTTTATAACCAAGTTTGGTTTTGCCAGCCATCTACGCTCTCACGTTCGGAACTAGGTTCGCCGTTGACGGACACGTCAAGGGAGGACATCATCCATGGGACATTTAAAATTTGTATAATTATTATATCACATAAATATATGCAATTAGTTTCCTGCTTATGCGGGATGCAGGAATCATTTGTAATTGGTGAGTAGGCACTAGCAAATATCCTTTATTCTGCAGCGCTTTTAACAATGCTTCACGTTGCAAAGGAATATTCAAGTGAAAAGATATCAACATAATACAAAATATATATTTATTTATATATATTACGTACCCTTTTTGTTTTAGTAACTAACTAAAACCTAATAATATATGATTTACTGTATTTTTATAAAGTAGCATATAAAAGTTTATTAAGCATATAAAGTAGCGCCAGAGACAATGCGTCGATCAGTATAGACCCATGGGTAATTATACTATACAATTTTATTTAAAAATATACTATAATGTTGACCATATGCATTCCACATCATATTCTAAATTTTTATTTAGACTTTCTAGTCATTGTAATACTGAAATATGTCAACTTTTCTTAAGCGCGCCGCTTTAGCTAGATGTACAGACTATTTTGAGAAAAAGAGTTCTAGCGATGTTTTTCTTTCATTTTAATCTAAGGCTGTGTCCAATCATATTTGACGGAAAGGCCGTATATGCATCATGTAATAAAATTTTAGCATTGAATTGACTACATTATTTCAATGTCATGTCGACATGCCTTCATTCACAGTAGGTATTAGATAATGAAATTGTGAGAGCTGAGTTGAGCCTTGGTTAATATTCAATGTTAACAATATTTTTCGACAGAAACGCGAGTGTGTTTTGTTTTCAGTGGGTGACATTCCAAACCTTTATTCACAAACCGGCTCCTCGATGGGGTTACGATAGGACAAATAGTTGGGGATAATGGGTCAATTTTCTATTGCTCCTGGCTACATGAGTCCACATTTTTTGGCGAATCATTATAATAGTCCATACTAAGATTTTTGCGTCGATTTGTTATTTGCCCAACGATACGAGGTTACAAAATGTTTTCCTATAATTATTTTTACGTAAAATACAGTTTGCAGGAAAATATAATATTAAAATGCGAATATGAAGTCCTGACCCAGCTGTAATATAAGGTACCTTTATATTATAATTTTATTTATTTTTCAAATAATTTAACAACAATTCTTGGTACAGGACAAGTACCGCGGTGTTCCTCTATGTATTTTGCAACTCCTACTTAAATAGAATACCTATATTAGAAGACTGAGTTGAATGTTTGTGAGAATTGTTATGTACATATTGATATTTTAAATTTCAATGGCACCAAGCGTGCTGAGCGACTTCACGTGTTCAACGTGAAGTCACCCACGGTCATGATTTTTACCATTTTAATGTATATCCAATAGGCGTTTTTCTTCTAGATATGTTCTGTGATCTTTTAACGGTTCTTAAGTCATCTATGCACTATGCTTTATAGTAATTAATGAAAAGTTAATCTAATGAGACTTGACTGATACCGCACAACGTTGATCATTAAAGTAAAAATAAGCAAATAATAATGAATCAATTTTTGTTTGCCTAATATGAACGTTGCTATGTTCTGTTAAACTGCAAAAATAGTGCTAATATAATATATAGCTTATTAATTATTATATATTTTATAATATTTTAAATTATATCTGAACATCAGTCTTAGTTTCTGGCACAACGTGCCATACTGAATAATATTTAAACGTATTATCTGACATAACCACTCCTTTACAGTTTTTGCAGAACTATTTATTGGTATATATGCTCCCAATTTTCGCGGTGGATTTTGCAAACATATCCAAATCGATTTTAGTTCTAGTTGAAAATGCTTAATCAAAAAATGCTGCGTATGGCCAAGTATAAAATAAAAATCGATCTCAAGAGTAGATTGGGTAACCATCCACTACTGACATATCGCATACTTTGAAGCGATCCCGAGTTAACTTTCTTCTGCTTTTCAGAGAAGCAGGAGACTCAAGTGGTGAATTCTGAATTGTATCGAGTTGGGTCGTCTTAACTTTCCCACTAATAATAATAACTCTTTTAGGTCAAATACTACTGACTAGGGTCTACATGAGTCCGCAAAATTAAACGGTATGCAGGTAACGGCATGTTGGCTAACGGTAAGAAAAAGTTATTCACTTGAACATTTGTTTCAGTTTATTCGCTGTACTTATTTTTTCTGGCTCTAAGACATGCATCTAAATAAAAATATATATATATATATATATATTTTCCAATAGGGTTGCATAAATGAATAGATAAGTGTTGACAAACCAAACTTTGTTCGAATTTTACTTTATTTATTAATGTTCTGTTTTATAGAATTTTTGTTTATGAGGCTCTTAGTAATATGAACATTTAACAGAAAAGCAACAATGCACTGAAAGTAATTGAGGAATAAAAATTTAAATCAAATTGTATGCGGATAACTGTTATCAAGTTATCACATTTAATTATTATCACATTGGCGTCTGTTCACCAGGCGATAACAAACAATGTCTCAATTCTGTCTACTTTGGCCTCGAATAACGGCGGAAGGACATAATAGCAGAGTTTTACCTACCATTAAAACTCTTATTATGTCCGGAGCCTTATTCGAGGCCTTACAGTAAGTTCTGCCTGGTGTTAGGTAGGTTTATATATAATTAGGTTATTGAGACCACAATGAAGAAATTTGCGACGAGCACAACCTGGTGAACAGAATGGCGGGCGGAAGTCACTTGACACGTCATTTCCGTCGTTATAAGGAACTTCAACTACTCTAACTACGACTGGAAACGGAAGCTGCTATCTCAATTCTGTCTACTTTGGCCTCGAATAAGGCTCCGGACATAATAAGAGTTTTAATGGTAGGTAAAACTCTGCTATTGTGCCGTTCGTTTTATACATAGTTGACCAAACTATAAAGTTAAGTTTGTTCCTTAACCTAGTTTGAGAAGTTGGTAGTTGGTACAGAAGCCTCGGTGGGCGAGTCCAAGTCGACTTGGCCGGTTTTATTTATATCTGATAGGCTAGCGTATAGAATTTTTATTTTTAGTTTAGAATACTCTGACTCTGAAGGGCTATGTGCTGCCGGAACATCGTAAGGTTATGGCGGCAGATTTTCTCCTTGATGCTGGCAAGCTACATAACAAAATGCTTAGCTAATCTATATATATAAAAGAAAGTCGTGTTAGTTACTACACATATAACTCAAGAACGGCTGGACCAACTTTTATGATATTTGTATTTTTGGAATTGTCTTTGCCAGGAATAGAATAATAAGTATTAAAAACAATGAATAATTGACCTAAAAAAATTATATAAGAAAAAATATTTAGCCAAAATGTTCCTGGGTTTAAAAACTGCCAATCATTTGATGTTCAATTGTTTATCGCGCCGTATTTTTTTTTGTATAATTATGGCTCCACACGATTAGTGTATTTAGCCCGTGTCAAGTAGTAAGTCAAGTAAAAATTCTTCAAGTTTTTGTGAGTTTAAGTCACGTAGATTTTAAAAATGTTAAATATTGTCAGTAATGATAATTGTTTGACATTTTTATTGATTGTCAAATATGCGTGCGTTCAGAAATGTTTGCTTTCAAGCAACTTTAAAAAGTTTATATTTCTAAAAACCATTTTTACCAATTTTTATTCTTTATCTGTATTGCCATAATACATTAATAAACTTAGAGAGATATCTCTTTTGTATTAATTTATTACGTTCATAAAACAAGTTCATCTAAAAGGTAACACGACATTCATTGTCTGTTAGGTGGTACGAAGTTCGCCGGGTCAGCTATTAATTTATTATTATATCTATTCGGTGTAGGTATGACAAAGTGTCGTTTTTGTTCCAGGTTCAAATCATATGCCAAGAAACGGGCTACCATGCAGACATAGAGTTTAAATTAAGAGTGAGTATAAAATATACAATTATATAAATTATATTGAGGGCACGGTGGCGTAATCGGGAGAACGGTCGGCTTTAATGCCAGAGGTACTGAGATCAAACTGACGTACACTAATGGATTTTTCTATCGAAAAATGTATATGCGCTTTTCACAGTGGCCCTCCGGTGAAGGAAAATCATCGTTATGAAACCCCCAACCCCCGCATGGTGGTAGGACACTATCTAGTGTCCGCCTGGCCAGCTACCACCATCAAGTTATAAAATCTGTCACCAAACATCTAATGTGTTCCGGCAGCTATCCTTGAGAGTCAGTTCCCATTCTAGGCCTAGCGTACTACCATCCTCGTGGTCAAACGCTAGCCTACAAGATATAAATATAAAATACGCTAAACTAGCTGTGCCCCGCGGTTTCACCCGCGTAGACATCGTTCCCGTGGGAATATCGGGATAAAAGACCAAGCCACATATATTCACTAAGGTTTAGAGCTTGTACATTTATGGCGTGTAGAGTTAGACGCTTGGCTAAATGGGGCTAAATGAGATCTCATAACTTTTTGATAGTGCGAGCCGCATGCTCTCGTCTTGGCAACATTTTTCATGAAAATGTTTTTGATGGGATCTATATGTACCAAGGTAACAGGCTCAATGCAGTATGCAAAATTCTGGCTATCCAGAACTTTGCATGCCGCTGTATCTGTAATAGGTAGACTTCATCGCTTACCATCAGGCGAGCGTCGTGCTTGTCCTGTTACCTCATATCATCAGGCTCAATTTTTGGCCATTCACTAGAAAAATCTTCTTTCTGTCAAAAAAGCGATGACAGTGGCAGAGAAATCGGTTCATTTTTTTTAAAGCCCTTAGCTAAATAAACTTGGAGTCTTACATAATACTAATTACATTTAATTATATTCGACTTTCTATACAACATGTCTTTGGCTTCTGGATAAAGATCGAAATCCCGAGTAGAGTTGAATGAATGAATGAATGAATGGTTTATCTCGCGTGCACTACTCCATCACGGCAGAGGAGGTGGCGGAGTACGTGCTGCTGAAGACCAAGCTGACGCTGAGGGTCGTGAAGCTGGAGTCGCGTCACAACGTGAGCTTCAACTCCTTTGTGCTGCGGGTTCCGGTCAAGTCTCTCGACACGTTCATGGCCGAAGAATTCTGGCCAAGAGGTGTCAGGTTTCGTCGTTTTAGAGGTCGACTACCTGACACCAAAGATATACGTCACACGTCGTAGTAGTATTAACGTGTCTTATTGGATATCGCTGATTTGTATTATATATATATGTTAGTCTGTAAGGTATATCTTCTAATACTATAAGAATCTTTGTCCTGACATACTGACTGACTCACTGACTCACTGACTCACTGACTCACTGACAGACAACGCACAGCCTAAACCGCTGGTCGTAGAGACTTGAAATTTGGAGGGTATATTTGTCTTAGTACGTAAGGGTGTACTAAGAAAGGATTTTCCAAAATTCACCCCTTAAGGGGATGAAATGGGGGTTCAAAGTTTGTATGGAGAAACAAGATTAGATCGTCTTTTCTATCCGAAACTTCACATAAGTGCTTCAATAAAAAAATAAGTAAAGACGTGTTTCAGGTTTTTTTGGAATTCCACCCCTAAGAGGGTGAAATGGGGTAATAAAGTGTAAAATCAATATTGTTTCGGATTGCGCTGAAATTTGGCATGCAAATAGTTATTACGACGTTAGTTCCCACTGAGAAAGGATTTTCCAAAATTAACCCTCGAAGGGGATGAAACGGGGGTTCAAAGTTTGTATGGAGAAACAAGATTAGATAGTCTTTTCTATCTGAAACTCCACACAAGTGCTTCAGTAAAAAAATAAGTAAACACGTGTTTCAGGTTTTTTTTTAATTCCACCCCTAAGAGGGTGAAATTGGGTAATAAAGTGTGAAAATCAATATTGTTTCGGATTGCGCTGAAATTTGGCATGCAGATAGTTATTACGACGTTAGTTCCCACTGAGAAAGGATTTTCCAAAATTAACCCTCGAAGGGGATGAAACGGGGGTTCAAAGTTTGTATGGAGAAACAAGATTAGATAGTCTTTTCTATCTGAAACTCCACACAAGTGCTTCAGTAAAAAAATAAGTAAACACGTGTTTCAGGTTTTTTTTAATTCCACCCCTAAGAGGGTGAAATTGGGTAATAAAGTGTGAAAATCAATATTGTTTCGGATTGTGCTGAAATTTGGCATGCAGATAGTTATTACGACGTTAGTTCCCTCTGAGAAAGGATTTTCCAAAATTGACCCTCGAAGGGGATGAAACGGGGGTTCAAAGTTTGTATGGAGAAACAAGATTAGATAGTTTTTTGTACCCGAAACTCCACACAAGTGCTTCAGTAAAAAAATAAGTAAACACGTGTATCAGGTTTTTTTGAAATTCCACCCTTAAGAGGGTGAAATGGGGTAATAAATTGTAAATCAATATTGTTTCGGATTACGCTGAAATTTGGCATGCAGATAGTTATTACGACGTTAATTCCCTCTAAGAAAGGATTTTCCAAAATTAACCCTCTAAGGGGATGAAACGGGGGTTCAAAGTTTATATGGAGAAACAAGATTAGATAGGCTTTTCTATCCGAAACTTCACACAAGTGCTTCAGTAAAAAAATAAGTAAACACGTGTTTCAGGTTTTTTTGTAATTCCACCCCTTAGAGGGTGAAATGGGGTAATAAAGTGTAAAATCAATATTGTTTCAGATTGCGCTGAAATTTGGCATACAGATAGTTATTACGACGTTAGATCCCTCTTTGAAAGGATTTCCCAAAATTAACCCTCGAAGGGGATGAAACGGGGGTTGAAAGTTTGTATGGAGAAACAAGATTAGATCGTCTTTTCTATCCGAAACTTCACATAAGTGCTTCAGTAAAAAAATAAGTAAAGACGTGTTTCAGGTTTTTTTGTAATTCCACCCCTAAGAGGGTGAAATGGGGTAATAAAGTGTAAAAATCAATATTGTTTCGGATTGCGCTGAAATTTGGCATGCAGATAGTTATTAATTACGACGTTAGTTCCCTCTGAGAAAGGTTTTCCAAAATTCATCCCTGAAGAGGATGAAGCGAGGGTTCAAAGTTTGTATGGAGAAACAAGAATTGATTGTCTCTTATATTCGAAACTTCACACAAGTAGTTTAGTAAATAAATGAGTAAATACGTGTTTCAGGCTTTTTGAAATTCTATTCCTAAAAGGGTTAAGTGGAGTAACAATGTCTGAAATCAATATTGTTTCGGATTGCGCTGATATTTTGCATCCAGATAGAAATTTTGACGTAGGTATCCGCTGAGAAAGGATTTTTCAAAATTCACTCTTCAAGGGATGAAGCGGGGGCTCAAATTTTGGATAGTCATTTTATTCGACATTTCACACAAGTACTTCTGTAAATAAATAAGTAAATACGAGTTTCAGACTTTTTCAAAATGCCACCCTAAAGAGTGAACTGGGGTAAAAAAGTCTGAAAATCAATATAGTTTCGGATTGCGCTTTATTGGGTTTTCGGGTTTTAAAAATATGAATCCTGATTTGTCTTAGTCACGCGATAACATGAAAACAGGTGAACCAATTTGGCTAATTTTTATTTGATGTCTTTAATGATAGAATCGTTTTTACAAAAGAAAAGTTTTAAGTAAATAAAAGGAGTTTTTAACGCGGGCGTAGCCGCGGGGGACTTCTAGTGTTTAAATATGGGCCAATGTAACAACACCAACATTATTTTGCCTGAAATAAATGAATTATTATAATTATTATTATTATTATTATTTAGAACAAAGTGAGTGCCACCTCTAGTGTTGCAAGTGTTCATAGGCGACGGTGACCACTGCCCATCAAGTGGGCCGTCTGCTTGTTTGCTACATATAGGTATATAATATATTATAAGAATAAACTGGCCAAGTGCAAGTCGGACTCGCACTCGTAGGGTTCCGTACCACAATACAGTATTTTTATAAGATCGAGCAAAAAATACCACTATCATTTTTCGCCAGCAAAAAATAATAATTAATAAACATGTTGTTTCTTATAACGCCATCTATGGGACGTTTACCTAACTAAGCAACTAAGTACATAGATGGCGTGAAGTGCCGAAAAAAACACGTTTCTTGTATGGGGACCCTCTATTATTTTTAACTTTATTCTGTTTTTAGTATTTGTTGTTATAACGGCAACAGAAATACATCATATGTGAAAATTTTGACTGTCTAACTATCACGGTTCATGAGATACAGCCTGGTGACAGACGGACAGACAGACAGACAGACAGACAGACAAACAGACAGACAGACGGACAGCGGAGTCTTAGTAATAGGGTCCCGTTTTACCCTTTGGGTACGGAACCCTAAAAAACTTACGACTCATAACATTAAAAAGACATAAAAGAGTTACTTCTCAGGAATACTTTATTACATATTATCTGGTCAGGAAAAAAAACCGGCCAAGTCGAGTTGGACTCGCCCACCACGGCTTTCGTACCAACTTTTCAAATTAGGTTAAAAGACAAACTTAACTTTGCAGTTCGATCCGTAGAAAATGTACTGCACCAACCGCAAATACTAAGTTTGTAATAGTAAATTCACTTTTTTTTGTTAACAAATTACATTTTTATGGTTTTCAGACTTATTCCTATATAAGTGGTTCAAGACTTTGCTTCTTGCCACATTTCATGATTCTAGGTCAACAGCAAGTACCCTATAGGTTTTGATTCCCGTGAAATCGCAAAATATGCGAAAATAAGCGACACAAACGATCGCTTTGACTTACAAGTTTGATTTTTTCACAGTCGAAAGATACCGTAGACCCAAGTATTTTTTATATACTAAAATAGTTTCATTTTGAGACCTCTACGCATTCCTGAGATTTAGGGTCTTGATATACAGACATACAGACGCACAATAATGTGATTCTGTAAGGGTTCCTTTTTCCCTTTTAAGGTACGGAACCCTAAAAAAAATCAATATTAATTTCAACAAATCTACAATTTATAGTAACATACTGTATCAGTCTGTACCAGTGACATGTCATTGTTGAAATACTCTTATTACCCTACGAATAAACAATAAGGCAGGAAAAGTAACTGCGTTAAAAAAATGACCCAACAAAAGTCGTGTCCAAGCAGGCGGGGTTAAAAGTCGTGTCCAGCGCCTCATTAGTCGGACATTTGTCTTGTTTGACTCAACTGTCATAACAGACATTGCAGCACATGCGCGAACCAATCACTGCTTTCGTTCCGAATTTAAATCTATCTCCAAGCCAATCATTTGTAACTTTGAAAGTGATTCATATTTTGAATCTACGTCGTTTTGGTTTGAAGGAGGGCCACTTTTTGCGTGGAATTTGTTCTGAATTAGACTTCCTGACTTATGATTTATTCGTAGCTATTACCATAATGTATCTACACACAGGCTGTTCCGAAGTATTAAATTGTAAATCATTCATTTGTCCATGAATACTATGCCGTTCGATCTTTTCTCTCTGATCTAATTCTCTAGGATAGAAGGATCGAATTCGAAACGAAGTCATCCTTCAGAGAACCAAAGTTATCGACATTGCTCAAAGGATAAACGAGCTGAAGTGGCAGTGGGCTGGTCACATCTGTCGTAGAACCGATAACCGTTGGGGTAGACGTGTTCTAGAGTGGAGACCACGGCTCGGTAAACGTAGTGTAGGACGCCCTCCAGCTAGGTGGAGCGATGATATACGCAAGCTGGCTGGCAGCGGCTGAAAACAAGGAGCTGAAGATCGAGCTCAGTGGCGTGCCATAGGAGATGCCTATGTCCATCAGTGGACGGAAATTGGCTGATGATGATGATGAATATGCCGTTTGGAATGAGACTTAATACATCGGTTAAAAATACACGTATTTTTTATATTATACGTTTTTAAGTTTTCATGGTCACTGACACTGTTATTAGTATTGTTAACGGGATATTTACCATGTTTTTCTTTTAAAATGGGTGAAGAGAGTATCAAGAGCAAACAAAGTTACTATATACTCTCTTCACCCACAATCTTCAGTTTGTCCGTGAACATGGCGCTTGTAACCGCACCGAAATATCGGAAACTCATTTTAAAAGAAAAACATGGTAAATATACCGTAAACAATACGTATTTTTTATGTTTGTCCAGAGGCCAGAGACACCGTGTATATTTATTATTATTACTTTTCAGTCGTTTCTAAGCAGCGCAGACCAAACCAACGCGATATCCGGTCGCATTAAAAAAGGGAAGGACACGATAGCGACCCTAGACGGATACTGGGACGGACGTATTGATATAAAGGACAAGAAAACCGGGGTAAGTTGATTGTATACAGCGTATAGTTAGGCCTGGGTTGAAAATATCTTCATAAATTATCTTTATACCAAGTTTCATCCAAATCCGTTAATCCCACTTGATGCCTGACTTGATTGATAGATGGATAGATAGAACTCCTTATTGACCACTTATAAAAAAACAGAAACACATTAAAACTAAACAATTTAAATCTAATAGCGTCAATGGGCGGTCTTATCCCTTTGAGCGATCTCTTCCAGACAACCATGCATGATTTGCTGCCAAAAAGTAGCTTACCACCATCAAGGAGAAAATCTGCCGCCATAACTTTACGTTGTTCCGGCAGCACACAGCCCTTGAGAGTCAGAGTATTCTAGGCCTAGCGTGTTCAACATCTTCGACCACATTCATTTCGATAGTGGTCAAACGCTAGCCTATAAAAAATCTTCTTTTGTGTTATTGAGGACCAAACGTACATACATACAAACATAAAATCACGTATTTTTCCGTTGAGGTAGGCAGAGACTACTTCTTTCCAAATGCTACGATCCTGACATACCTCTTTCGCTTCTTCCACTTTCATGAGCGCCTTCATACATGCTCGCCGGTTATAGGTACTTTTGTCTTGGCCTTTCTTTAAAACGTCTCCGATGTGGTCGTGATACGTTCGTCTAGGTCGACCTCTACCGGCCGGCCCATTCATTAATTAGACCAAACGTCGAGACAAATATTGTAAAAACGTTTGTAACTCTTGTCACTGTCTGTTTGTTACCTAATTATGCCTAAACGGACGATGCGATGTTACTGAAATTTAACAAAGAGATTCATATGAACATATGATAAATATATAACTACTTTTTGTGAAAATAAAATCATGATATTTTTAACCGACTTCAAAAAAGGAGGAGGTTTCTCAATTCGACCGAATATATGTTTTTTTTAATTTATTTTTTTATGTTTGTTCGCGGATAACTTAGTCGTTTATGAACCGATTTTGATTTTATTTTTTTGTTGGAAAGGATATATCCCAAGTGTAGTACCATAGTAATTTTATCGAGGTCTGATAAGTATCTCCGGAGATATGGAGATAAACACCTCAAAATTGGTACTGAAAATTATAAGCGTGTCATTGAAGTCGGTTCTTTTTAGTTTTTTAAACGATCTTATACACATAACTTAAATAACTCAGAACACACAAATGTTGATTGACAGAGCTTTACAGTGATAACATTCTGGGTGTACGTGAACGAAGTCGCGGGTATCAGCTAGTAATAACGTTAGAAATGAAACTTCCAAGTTCATTCAATTTATTTCTCAACACCACTAACAATGTTTTTGTACAACTCCTTCTGTTGCACTTTACCAGGCCTGTCGCACTCCGCGCTGTAGCTATGAAAATATAAGTACATACGCGGCAGCCGGCCGGCTACAAGTTCAGTCAGTAGTGTCACGCGCGCTCTCGATCGGACGCGCGCCTTTACTTTACTATTCAATCAGTTTTCTCACAACACTCAACCTTACAGTAGGAGACAGCTGACGGCCCGCAAGCTGACCGAGTGATACATACTCTCGCAGCGCAGACTTCGGTGCATTTTACGGTGCGCAACACGCGGTTCCAAGTTACTATTAGTTTATTCTGTGACGCAAATTCAAGGTCGCATCCGAGGCGTGTATCGTATTTTGAACGTTACCGACGTTGTAACTAGGTTTAATCTCGCATTTTTACTTGCAGAAAATGCATCTTCTGTACTTGTACTATTCATTATTCTGCGACTTTAGCGAATACGTCTTCGTTGTTACGCCGTTCTACTATAGAGGGCGCTTATAAATATAAAATATAACATGACGCTTACGTCACTTCCGTTGCCTTTGGACCGTGACGCTACGTCACTACCGTCAAATAATTTAAATTTAAAAATGTATTATTATATATTGTTATATTCAGGAAGAGTCAAACCTCCTCGACGTGGCGATACTAAAAGACCAGCGTCTTCCACGATACCTGATGAAGCTGGAACAACAACAAGAGTTCGAGTCACAGCGGCTGTGGATGAAGGTGTCTGAAGCTATCGGGAATGATGACCAGGTGAGAATCAAAGAATCGAAGCATTTATTCAGCATGTAGGCAGTATTAATATACGCACATATACACGTCAAAATCATAAAATAAATCATAATCAATTATCAAGTAAACATAGCAAAAGCAGAAGTTAACGCTTTGAATTAAAAAAAAAAACAAAGGTAATGAACCATTCAGCAGTCATCCAATCGTTGACGTCAGACTATTAAAAAAATATTATAGTAGGGTTGCCATGCCAACCATAAACGTAACTGTGTTTCATTACTTCAGACAATTTTTATATGAAAATAATGTGAAATAGTGAAACAAAACTTAAAGAAACGCATACCGATCACAGTACATATCATGATCCGAATGGAACTGATTGTCCGTCTGTCAGCTGCATAATATTAAATTATAGTATATATATGTCGCAATCAAGTCGTATCCAGGACGCCAGCGCCACCTAGTGGCACTCGATGGAGTTAGTGACGCGCGCGCCGTAGATGTAAGGGATGTAGGGGATGTAAGGGAGAACAAAGGGATGTAAGGGAGAACAAATACCACCTCAGTGCTCCCAGCCAACCTCACCTGCCCGTGGTGCATCCTGCTGACAAACCAACGAGGCTCTGGCGACCGACAAATGGCGGTATAACCATTTCAAAATTATGGCGTAGCTAAATACTACAGGCCGGTGACGGGCAGCAGCGTCACCGGTGCGAGAAGCTATGTCCTGCGATCGCCAACACGCCTGCCCAGCGTGGCGATTAGGGCATCAATCATGGAAAGTCACAATAAGCCGCGGCCCCCAGCTCCCGGCCGCCCTGCTATTCCTGACCACGGCAGTGGTCATGGTAATGGCAGGGCAGGGGGTGCTAAGAATCCCCGGGTTACGGTAGGCCGCCAAAAGAAACTGACCCTCGCTACGTTTAATGGACGCACGATTCGGCTGGATGAGCATCTGACGCAGCTGGAGGAAGAGCTGGGACACATAAGATGGCACATTCTGGGGTTATGTGAAGTCCGAAGACAGGGAGAGGACACCATAACTCTAGAATCAGGCCATCTTATGTATTACAGAGAAGGTGACCAGCCATCCCAAGGCGGCGTCGGGTTTCTGGTCAACAAGGCTCTCAGTGACAACGTTGTAGAAATCTCCAGTGTGTCGACCAGGGTTGCGTACCTTATAATAAGGTTAACCAAGAGGTACAGCCTCAAGGTTATCCAGGTCTACGTACCGACCTCGGCACACTTGGATGAAGAGGTGGAAAGTATGTACGAAGACATCTCCAGAGCCTTACATACCACCGCTAAGGCTCACTACAACGTTGTCATTAACGCCAAAGTGGGAGTACAGACCTGCAGTGAAAAGACTCTAGGATCACACGGATTTGGGAGTAGGAATCACAGTGGGCAAATGCTCGTCAATTTCTTCGAGAAAGAGGGGCTTTTCTTGATGAACTCGTTCTTCAAGAAAAAGCCCCAAAGGAAGTGGACGTGGAAAAGCCCCGACACTGTGACTAAAAACGAGATTGACTTCATCAGTACGGACAAACGGCGCATATTCAGAGACGTCTCTGTGATCACTAGGTTCAATACTGGAAGTGATCACCGACTTGTGCGGGGCTCTCTGGATATCTCTCTACACGCTCTTGATTACAGAATCAATTGAGCAGAATCGGGGGTCGAAAGTGTTCGTCCAGCCTCTAGGTAGAAGCCACCTCACAAAGCTGACAACATCAACGGGGAACGTCGTCGCATCCAAGCCGGAGATTCTGTCGGAAGTTGAAGACTTCTACAGCAAGCTCTACGCATCGCATGCTTCAAGGCCCGAACCCGATACTGAGGATTGCAGAGCCACCTTAACCCGCCACTTCATAGAAGACCTGCCCGAAGTCAGCCGAGATGAGATCGTGATGGCCCTTAGACAGCTCAAAAATGGAAAAGCCCCAGGTGAGGACGGAATCACAACGGAGCTTCTAAAAGCTGGAGGAGCTCCAGCTGTAAGCCAGCTGCAACAGCTCTTCAATTCTGTTCTCCTCACTGGTAGAACTCCACAGGCATGGAACAGAAGCATGGTGGTTTTGTTTTTCAAAAAAGGAGATAAAACCCTATTGAAAAACTACCGCCCGATTTCGCTTCTGAGCCATGTCTACAAGCTGTTTTCAAGGGTCATCACGAACCGTCTTGCGCGAAGACTCGACGAGTTTCAACCTCCGGAACAGGCCGGGTTTCGAAGCGGTTACAGCATGGACCACATCCACACAGTGCGGCAGATTGTACAGAAGACCGAAGAGTACAATCGGCCCCTGTGCTTAGCATTTGTGGACTATGAGAAGGCCTTCGACTCAATCGAAACCTGGTCGGTTCTTGAGTCCTTGCAGCGCTGCCAAGTCGACTGGCGATATATCGAAGTGATGAAATGTCTATATAATGCCGCAACGATGTCAGTACAAGTACAGAACCAGCGTACTAAACATATTCACCTGCGTCGAGGAGTGAGACAGGGGGATGTCATATCCCCGAAACTGTTCACTAATGCCTTAGAGGATATGTTTAAGACGCTGGACTGGAAAGATTGTGGCATCAACATTAACGGCAAGTACATCTCTCACTTACGATTCGCAGATGACATCGTCATTATGGCAGAGACGCTGCAGGACCTACAAAGGATGTTGAATGACCTAGCTGATTCTTCTCGTCGCATCGGTCTCCGGATGAATTTGGATAAAACCAAAGTCATGTACAACGAGCACGTTGTTCCGGAACCGATTGCCGTAGATGGAATCCCACTCGAAGTTGTCACGCAGTATGTTTACCTTGAGCAAACGCTCCAACTAGGCAAACACAACTTCGAGAAGGAAATCCAGAGAAGAATTCAGCTGGGCTGGGCAGCATTTGGGAAACTCCGTCGAGCCTTCTCGTCGCCTATACCACAGTGCCTAAAGACAAAAGTCTTTAATCAGTGCGTCCTATCTGTCATGACATACGGAGCCGAGACGTGGACACTCACGGTTCGACTAGTCCACCAGTTTAAAGTCCCTCAGCGAGCTATGGAGAGAGCTATGCTCGGTGTTTCTCTGCGGGAGCGAATTCGGAACGAAGTAATTCGCCAGAGAACTAAAGTGATCGACATAGCTCAGCGGATTAGCAAACCGATAACCGTTGGGGCAGACTGGTTCTAGAGTGGAGGCCGCGAATCGGCAAACGTAGAGTAGGACGCCCTGTGACTAGGTGGAGCGACGACATTCGCAAAGCGGTGGGCAGTGACTGGAAACAAAGAGCCGAAGACCGGGCTCAGTGGCGTGTCTTGGGGGAGGCCTACGTCCAGCAGTGGACTGATACCGGCTAATGATGATGATGCGCCGTAGATAAGTATCTCGTTTTGACAGTTGACAGCATACCCGTATTGATCTGTGCAATTGACACACTTCTCTGTTGGCGTGCGGACGTCACTGAACCATCTCGCATTCTGTGATACGTACCTACCTACACCTATCTACAGTGTTATATTAGGCGAATAGGGTTGTAATCTGATTTTGTGAACGAGCCTGTTTCCTTCATCCAACTACCCACCGACGCCCACGGTTAAAAGGTTCGACGATGAGTGCTAATGATGATAGAGACAGACCTCTTCCGCCATATATATAATAGTTAAAATAAAAATGGCAAGCCTAGAAAATCTGCGAACAAAAGGGTCGAGACTTAGATACATTTACAGTCATCATCATCATCAGCCTGTCTCTGTCTACTGCTGGACATAGGCCTCGCTCACCTGCACCTACACGTAATAGTACGGTTGGCAACCCTACATTAATCAGGGGAATTAAACATGTGTTTTAGGTGTGACGTTCGACGTCTAGATGAAAGCTGAATGGCTCAATACCTTTGTTTTTTTTGTAAATTCAAAGCAATATGTTATGTTTCTGTTATATCTGTAATATTGTTTATTGAATATGATCTATATAATGTTATTTGACGTGTGTAAGTGCAAATTTTAAATTTGTCCATATACTGAATAAATGCTTTGACTTTTGACCTATGATTATGTTCCGTCCCAAAGGGTACCAACGGAACTCTATTACTGAGACTTCGATATCCGTCCATCTGTCTGTATATCCGTAAATGTTCATATATATAATATATGCACATTTGAAATTTTAACAAGGTAAGTATTGCTATAGTTCCTTTAATAAGATAGTTTAAAAACTAAAAGAATCGACATCCATGCCCCGCGAATCAGTTTCAGTTGCAAGCTTGAGACGTTTATCGTCATATCTCTGGAGATACTTATCAAATCTCGATGAAGTAACAATGGTTCTACGCTTGGGATATCTCTTTTCCAACAAAAAAAAATATCAAAATCGGATCATAAACGGCGAAGTTATCCGCGAACACACATAAAATAAAACAGGTATCTTCTAAGTAAGCGTGCTACATCGTCGATCGCATCTTCGCTTAACATCACGTGGGATAGTGGTCAAATGCTTACCTATCCGGCATAAAAAAAAATTACATATACTAGTATAATTCAATCTAATCAAAACGCCAAACATCTAACGTGTTCCGGCAGCTAGCTGTCTTTGAGAGCCAGTTCGCATTCAAAGGTACCATCTTCAAATGCATCATCACTCACAAACAGGTGAGATAGTGGTCAAACGCCAGACTATATGATGTACAAATAAATCTTAAATTGTTAAACACAATTCAAAATGTCATCGTATCAACGGGACTTGAACTCGCAACCTCCTGGATAACAAGTCCAGGTGCTCTGCCAATTAGGCCACGGTTCGATCTATCGATACGGTGGAGTTAGTGGACACCTGCCACCTAACACTTGGACATGTTATACAAGAGTTTGCGGGTTCAAGTCCCGTCGGTACGATGAAATTTTAGATTGTGTTTAACAATTTACAAAAATATTAAGTGTGTAACACTTCAAAGAAACTTAATATAAAAAAATCTTCATTTTTTCCCCATAGATAGCAGCAACAGAACAAAAGACCATAATAGAAGAAGGTCAGAGGAACAGAGCCAAGAACCTGGTGGCACCCTGGGACCCTCGCCTCTTCCACCGAGATTGCCAGACTATGCCACCAGATGGCATCGTCGACCAGGGGTGGCGGTACAAACATATTAACATTAGGTAAGATTTTGCATCATCATAATCGGTTAAGCCGTGAATGAAAATTCGGCAGACATAACTACTATTTTTTAAAACCTATATTTTTTGCTTTTAGAGTTAACCCAAAGGGTACCAACGGAACCGTATTACTGAGACTTCGCTGTCCGCCCGCCCGCCCGTCCGTCCGTCTGTCTGTCTGTCCGTCTTTCACAGGGCTGTATCTCGTTAACTGTAATAGGTAGATACTTGATATCTTCACAAAGTTATGCATTACTATCTTCGAGCATTTACCAATGGAGATGTTAACGTTGTAATCCGCAAACATTTTTTTCTGCCGATACTTACGGGGGACGTACATAAACGCATTGCACACACACAAATCACTCACTTTAACGATCCCGCACACTAGCTTGAAACACGCACACAGTATTAAAAACACAGCGTAGGTACGCACGCTCATATGGCCAAAAATGGCTATATGGCCAGCAGAGGGGTACGCCTTGCGTTAACATCTCCATTGGTAAATGCTCGAAGATTACTATGGGAGATTCAGCAACAATAACAGTAAACAGAATAAAGTTGAAAATTTAAGGGGGTTCCTCGACCGTGTCCGTTGCATTCGGACCGTGACGCTACGTCATTTCCGTCAAATTTTACTCCAGTGCGCCTAAATAAGGTTTACTTCAAAAAGTTTTTAACTTTTAATATTATTTTGTTTCAGTCCGTGGGAACCAGACGAGGTGATAGAGTACGAGGATGAATTCGTGATCAAATCTTTAGAAGGGGGCAAAATGTCGACTGTCCCCTCCGCTCGATCTCAAAGGGGACATAGCGATTCTGACACACATGACGATGTTCCACATAGGACTAAAGCTACGTAAGTATATGCATAGTTTTTTTTATTATTCACATAAATTTAGGATATAGGTACCTACTACGAAAAAATCATAAGTCAGGAACTCTAATTCAGAACAAATTCCATACAAAAAGTGGCCCTCCTTCAAGCCAAATCGACGTAGATTCAAAATAAGAATCACTTTCGAAGTTACAAATGATTGGCTTGGAGATTGATTTAAATTCAGAACGAAAGCAGGGATTGGTTCGCGCATGTGCTGCAATGTCTGTTATGACAGTTGAGTCAAACAAGACAAATGTCCGACTACTGACGCGTTGGACACGACTTTTAACCCCGTCTGCTTGGACACGACTTTTGTTGGCTTTTCCTGACTTATTATTTATTCGTAGGGTACCTAACTAATATTATGTTTCTTGAAGTGTTATATTTTTGCACATTGTTACACAAAAACCAAATCAATCCATAATAGGGTATTTTACTTTATATGAAAAACAATCTAAAAATATATTATTGAGATAGCTTAGGTAAAAAGCAGTCGGAAAACGTTAGTTTTAGTTAATAAAATAGTAAACTAAATAATAAATTCAATTCAAAGGTTTCAGCTTTTTTAATCTGTTTCATAACACCATTAAATAGTAGTCGCTATGTTATTACGTCATACGGCTATGTAAACTTAGAAGGGTCAACTGTCAACTATCATATCACTGTACTTGTTTACACAGCCAACTGACGTCATGACCACAGAGCAATATGGCGTCCACTGCGTCCAGCGTTTTCGTTAAATTACGCGCGAAATTTGAAAATGCAACATTTAAATGCATTTTTATGGCACTTAACGATTGAATAAAAAAATTGTGAATTGTTTAGTGGTTCATTGGAATTATATGGAATTTAATTGAGACACTTTTCAAAAATAGGTGTAACACCCTATTGGTTAAAAATGCAATCCATGAATTTAGTTGTATCGATAGGATCGCACCGTGGCTTAATTGGTCAGTACCCTTAGTACGAGTTTTCATCGTAAACGCTTTTGACATATCTCACATAGTTTTCGACTTATTCTGGCTCTCTGATTGGTCTAAATTTAGTGAAGTGTGGGAACCACTAGAGGCGCTGTACTGTTTTTCATACAAAATTTGGTTCGATATACGATATCGAGTTTGGTATGAAAACTCGCACTAAAGGTACGAGCACCTGGGTATATTTCCCAGTAGTTTAATTTTAATTACAGATATTTACAATATATATAGCATCCATACTAATATTATAAAAACGTTTGTATCTCTGTAACTCTGTCTGTTTGTTACCTAATCACACCTAAACGGACGATCTTACTGAAATGTAACAAGGAGTTACTTCATAGCATGAGGACGATCAATTACGTGAAGGAAGTAGCGGATATCAGCTAGTATATAAACTCATATTATAAAAAGGGGAGATATGATTTTAGGTTTGTTTGTTACGATTTAACTCAAAAACTACTGGACCGATTTCAAAAATTGGTTCACTAATGGAAAGCTACATTATCAGCGACTAACATAAGGTATATTTTATCCCCGTATTCTCACGGGAACGGGAACTACGCGGGTAAAACCATGGAGCGCTGCTAGTATTATAATATGCGGCTGGCATGAAAATTGTAGACGCTTATATCGGAGCCGAGAGTTTTACTAAGTTTGTAACGGACTTCACAAAAAAGGAGGAGGTTCTCAGTTCGACCGTTTTTTTTTTGTATTTGTTACCTCAGAACTCCGTCAAATCTTAACCGATTTGAAAAAATAGTTTTTGTTCGAGAGATTAAGCCTCTCATTTGGTACCATTAAAACTTCATCGAGATCTGATAATCATCTCAGGAGATATGGAGATAAACTATATAAACACAAATAAGCTAGTCAGCCTGGGGCGGTACCACCACTTTGCCATTTAAATTTCAGCCGTGAAATAGGAATGTGTTTCTGTTGAAATGGCAAGGTGTCCAGTGAAATTACAGGGCATGTGAGAGTCGACATCTTTGAATTTTGCATGCCGATGTATCTGTTATTGGTAGACGTCATCGCTTACCATCAGACGAGCGCCGTGATTGTCCTGTTACCTTATATGAAAAAAAAAATTGTTTACCTCGATGACATGATTATGACTAGCGGATATTTTCACTATAGCGGCATGTGAAGTCGGTTTTTTAGTTTTGTACGATCATAAATTATATTATAACCCTTTTCAATAGGAATACTATACAATATCCAAAAAAGAAGACCGTAGTTAGATTGTTAAGTGAAGATAAGGGCACCCCTGACCTAGGAAGCTCTGAAGATGCGGAAACCAGCAAGCCTTATAACCGTGATCTTACGTTAGTACATATCACATATCATTTTCATTACCACTTTAGTTAGCTACGTCGTTTATGAACCGATTTTGATGATTCTTTTTTTGTTGGAAAGTAGATATTCCAAGGGTGGTACTTTTGTGATTTCATCATGATCTGATAAGTATCTTTAAAGATATAGAGATAAACACCTCAAACTTGGTACTAAAAATTAATAGAGCGGCATTTGAAGTCGGTTCTTTTAGTTTTTTAAACGATCTTATAGTGAAACTATCCTAATTTTTAACCGACTTCAAAAAAAGGCGGAGGTTTCTCAATTCGACCGTATATATATATATATATATATATATATATATATTTATGTTTGTTCGGGGATAACTTCGTCGTTTATGCACCGATTTATTGTATATATTTGATTATTATTTTTTTGTTCGAAAGGAGATATCCCAAGTGTGGTACCATGGTAATTTTATCGAGATCTGATAAGTATCTCCAGAGATATTGAGATAAACATCTCAAAATGGGTACAGAAAATGAATAGCGCGGCATTGAAGTTGGTTCTTTTTTAGTTGTTAAACGATATTATATTTTAAGTTAAATGCTTGTAAACTAACTCGAGCGGATCTAGCTAGCTATATAACTTGTAATTTATTAATACTGCATATTATATATGTACATATTAGGTACAATCTAGAACCACAAGCGAATAAATCATTTGTCAAATTAAATCAATTTGTTAACTAAAAATAGAGTAATGAAATGAAATTGTTTAATCACATGAAATCTGGTACAAGGTGATGTTTACATTTAAATGATGTTCAGCACATTTCGCCACAATCTGGCATGCAACATTTTACTGTGAAATACATCTTCACTATCGCAGCCTCTATAAGAGCATTCAGATTTATAATAAAATTTACATTGCACTGTATTACCTAAATAAGTAGCAGAAAAGTGCTATTTTAATTCTTCTTTTTCTTCTGTGTATGGTGGCTTTTAAACGCTGATTGACGTTTTTCTGCTAGTACCTACATTTCAGATGGTATGTTTTAGGAGATCCGTCTATTTTGTCACAATATTATGACATATGAAATATTATCGTAAGGGCCAGTTTCACCGCTTCCTGATATGTGTTAGATAGTTATCCACCACATAATCACCATATAAAATGTGTCAAAAATCGGTCAGATTAGTTATATCCTAATATAACAGCAAATGCGTAAACTAATTTCCAGAATTTTTTTAATAAGATATGAGAAATGCCAACTTACCACAGAATATATGGACGCACCTTTGGACGCACTATCAAGTTACGTAGTAAGTATAACTTTTTCTGTCACTCTCGTGTCTCACTTCGCAAACAATAACAAAAATGTTCACTAGCACGGATAATTGGGGTTTCGCGATTACGGGAGAAAACTTATTCATTAGCTGATTGTTTGCTAATTTGCTGTGACTGAATAAATATCTTTATTTGCGCTGAAAATTGTATACCAAAACATGTCATAGTCGTATGACAGTGTCATAGCGCTCACGTCACCCAGAAGACGTTGTTGTTGTCTATTCGTGAAAAACTTAATGAAACTTTTTATTAAAGCCACAGTTACTTAATAGTTACTTCGAAACTAACACGAATAATTTAGTACAAGTGGAAATGAGTCTTACATGTTTGAAATAAGGTTCAGTTTTCTAGATCAACCAACCGATGGAATCGTTAGCCTAAAAATAAATATAATTTCAGATATATTAAAAATGTATTAGGTGAAAATAAAAAAATAATAAAAACCACCAAATCGGATTCAGTAGTCGATTCTAAACAAATTACCTTTAGGTCTTACGTTTAATATGTTACACGTTGTATATATAGCGCTATCAGGAACCGGTGGAACTGGCCCTTAAGATATTAAAAACGTTAAGTGCCAGTTTCACCGGTTCCTGATAGCGCTAATATGAAGAAATCTGACAGATTTTTGGTAGCTTTTATATGGCGCCATCTGTCACATAACTTTCTAACGCATTATCAGGAACCGGTGAAACTGGCTCTAAATCAGTAAAATTAGCTAAATAATTAAAATACAGTCAAAATGTCAGAATAAGTACATACTACGGCAATCACTATAAATCATAATAAAAACTGTTGTATTTCAATTTGTATTTTTGAAAATGTGTATTTATTTATTTGTATTTATATATATATATTTTATTACTTATAAGCTAGCGTTTCACCACTATCTCACCTGTTGGTAAGTGATGATGTGGTTGAAAATGGTAAGCACGCTAGGCCTAGAATGGGAACTGGCTCTCAAGGATAGCTGCCGAAACACATTAGATGTTAGGCGACAGATCTTCTAATTTGAGGGTAGTAGCTGGCCAGGCGGACACTAGATAGTGTCCTACCACCATGCTGGGGTTGTTGGTTTCTTAAGGATGTTTTTCCTTCACCGGAGGGCCACTGTGAAAGGCGCACAAAAATTTTTCGGTAGAAAAATCCATTGGAGCACGGCGGTTTGAACTCGGTACCTCTGGCATCAAAGCCAACCGTTCTCCCGATTACGCCACCGGGCCCTCGAAATATTTATTTGTTTGTATTTTTATAAATGTTTCGTGTTACATGTATTGTTATTATATTATCTATTTTTGTTTCTTCCACAGACGGACACTGAAGCAGACTTTACACTCCATAGACACTGCAATCCGAGACCAAGGACTTGCCATAGACAGACTTAACAAAAACGTGGAAGCTTTGAACCAAGGACACAGAAGTGCTGCAACGTACAGGTCTCAGCACATGGGTAGAGCTCCCAATACCTCGCACTCCTGGGATTTGTTCGCAGGTTTCATCCTAGCCATAGTTTTACAGGCGTTATTAAACTGGTTGTTCTACCATAAAGACTGAATTACGTTTTCGTTTTGCAGCGAGCGTTTTAAGTTAAGGTCGCGTTTAAACCAAACGCTATTGTTAATATTATATAAATATGTATTTTTCTCTACTTATTATTAGTAAATTTGATTGATGAATATTAAATAAATGAATAAAAACACGTTTATGTCCCATTATAAGGAAACACACAACACATACTTAAATACTAAAAATTCACATTATATTCGGCAATAATATTAAGGCCTTAACTATAAAAAAAAAACAGTTAAAATGCTTTATATATCATAGGAAAGAGGTAAATGAGTATTTTTGGTAAAAGTTTTTTTTATCCGACTTCATAAAATTAGGTACTTACCATCTCGATTCGTTTGAATTGTATTTTTTAAAATACATATAAAATGTTACATCAAAATATATATCATTTAAAATATATAAATTGTAGGAACAAATTAACATTATGAACAAGTATTAAACTCTAAAACGCTGTTCGTTGACCAATTGTGATGATTAATTCTTTACTCGAAAAGGTAAACCTGCTGATTTGGTTCCATATAAATATCATCAAAATCTGACGAATTTCTTTAAAGATCAGGACAAAAACACCTAAATTCATATACAGCGAGTCATTTTTAGCAGCAAGTTTTTCTTTTCATAGTCATAATAATTTATTCAGTTTGAGATGTTTCTTTCTATATCTTTGGAGATACTTATCAGATTTAGATAAATTGTATAATTGGACCAAACGGGAGTGCACCTTACTCAAACTAATAAAATTTAGAATTTTCCTAGTTTGTTAGTAAACGACGGAGTTCTGAAGAAACAAACATTTAAAAAAACTATCTTATTAAGCACCTCCTCATTTTTTGAAGTCGGTTAAAAATTACACCTGCGGCATGAGAAGTCGCTCTCCTAAAGCTAAAAACTATTTTCTGCTTCATATGCCATGTAATTTTCAGGCCAGCCGCATATTATAATACTAGCAGCGCCTCATGGTTTCACCCACGTAGTTCCCGTTCCCGTGAGAATACGGGGATAAAATATAGCTTATGTTACTCGCTCATAATGTAGCTTTCCATTAGTGACGGAATTTTTGAAATCGGTCCAGTAGTTTTTGAGTTAAATCGTAACAAAGAAACAAAAAATCAAATCTTTCCAATAGTTTAGTTTTTGCGCGTAAAATTTTTTGTTATCGAATTGGTGGTTTTTGCTTTTGGTTTAAACGTGGCTTTAGAAAAACCTGAATATTATAGAACTGATTTTCGCCTCGAATTTCCTTGAAGCCCTTGAAGTCTCTCGCAGGCATTCAAATTAAAATTTTGACCAATGCAAAGTTTCGCCAATAGCTCAATCACCAGTGCCCCTAGACAAAATCCAATTTCCTGTTTCCATTCACGCTAACGCTAGTTCAAAATGTATGGGAATGACATTTTTGTTGCGGAAACATAAATGTCATTCCACCTATAAACACCACCACCTATAAAAAAATATATAACATACTATTATATATTTTTTTCAAACGGCGCGTTCAAAGATTAGACATACATGTCAGTTTATAAACCATTAAATGTAAGGCGATTTCTCGAAAACGAGTAAGCAATTATACGTATACGGCTGTACTCTGCCCCGCTCGGCTATTCCAGCCCTTATTTGTTTTTTTTCTTGGAACATACAATACTTTACAATAACTTTACGATGATCTGGCAGCACACACAGCCCTTGAGAGTCAGAGTATTCTAGGCCTAGCGTGTTCACCATCTTCGACTTTTGCTTACCACCAGGCGAGATGGTGGTCAAAGGCTTGTCTGTCTAGAAAACGATTGAAGATATTGTATTTATGTATTGGATTAATACTTTTTTTTATCTTGCAACGTCGAAAACTTCTCGTCTAAATCAGGCTTTAAAAATTGTTAATGTATGCTAGACAACTTTTGGTCGGGTTTATTGGAAACTATAAAATAGGTAATTTTTTTTGGGTTGAGTTTTTGAAATGCAATCAATACATGTGTATGTTTTAGTCTATGGTCTCAAACCGCCATTTTAACGTAAATATTTACTTACACATAATAATTGATAATAATATTAATTGTAATATAGCTATTTGAATATAAATCTTAACAACGGCTAGATAAAGTTGAAAATGTACACGAATGTATAAAAAATACCCTTTTCCAATGTGTCTTATAAGCAGTTGTTGTAAGAGTCTTTAAAGCTGACGTTTTTTTTCCAAACAGCGTCTTAAAAACGCTGTAGAAAAACTAGCCATGTAGTGTGTGCAATTTTTCTTATACAACGCCTGGTTTTTGGTACGCTAGTAAAATCTTGAACCAATTGTAAAGTATGTCAAACTAACGCAACGGTAAAAATCTTAATTGTCATATTATGCTGCATTATTACAATTCAATTTAATTGTTTTTGACAAGAGTTTGACAAGAGATTCGTTTAATTATCGTGCATTAGCGTATCACAAAATGTAGTATTTTTTAATAAAAAACATGTTATATGTTTATTAATCTGAGGCTTGTTTAAAATTGCATAACTGCATATAAATATGTTGCAGCGCTTAAGACGCGCGTTAAAAAAAACGACGACTGTAAAGAATTAAAATTGTTAAATACTACTGTAATGCTTGTGTAAAATAAAAAATAAAGCGTATTTTCGAATTGAACTCCTAATTTAAATTTCATTAGATGCTACTATAATAATATTTGTAATAATTGAATTTAAATACGTTTGTACCAAAATAAATTTAAGGGCTGGTTTCCACCAAAGCTAATCTTCATAGGTATTCTAATATAAATTTAAAACTTTCGAATTCGGAACTCGGAAGCTTCGTTTAGAATTCTGAATATAATTAATCTGTGAGCTGTGAATGGGACTATTACAGTCCGGCAAGTATAACTTGGCGTGCCTGTGCGCCACTGTGCTTTTACTTTGTACTTTGATAACAGTTTCTCTTAAGCCACTTTTAATTACTTTTGGCATTATTGAACTATTTTAATGTAGCAGATTTATCAACAATAATGTCGCGGTAATCTCTCAAACGTCAAACTCACAGTTTCAAGAGCGGAATTAGTTCCAAAAACCACCACCGCCAAGTTATACTTGTGGCACTGTGTGTGTGCCGCTTGGGGCACTAGTAGACTATGAGGTCCGCGAAACGTCAAATGTCATCAATGTCAAATATCATTTTTAGTTTGGGATCAGATGATACAACACAAATGGCGGTTGCGTGTAGAATAAACTTTTGAAGACTAAAACTATGACCTTGAAGTATGTTTTTACCCTTTCTTTCACGTTGAGTTTAGTGTATGACAGATGTCCTTACGGTAAGTGTGAGCGAGATAGAAACAAAGGTGGGGTGAATTAATTTGTCTTCACAGTAATGTTCTAACCGTGCTAATTCTAACCTAAACTGACATTGACTTATCAATACATTTGACATTTCATTATAAACTGTATAGCTGGACCATTTTATGAGTCTGAATCTGAGTCATTTGGACCATTTTACTCAGTAGTGTCACCTGGTGTACGAGAAAATGGCAGCCCCCCATTGCAAAGATCCAAGTCGAAGGTGAGGCCATTTCCTGAATTCGAATTGTTTGCAAATTATTATTTTTAGCTGAACGGAGCGGATAGAATCGACATCTAATAACAACTTGACTACAGGTAAAAAATATATTTGCGAAGTCGTCGGCTAAATACACTAATCAGGTGGACCCACTATGAAAAAAATAAATACAGTCCAGCAAGTATAACTTGGCGTGCCTGTGCGCCACTGTGCTTTTACTTTGTACTTTGATTACAGTTTCTCTTAAACCACTTTTAATTACTTTTGGCATTATTGACCTATTTTAATGTAGCAGATTTATCAACAATAATGTCGCGGTAATCTCTCAAACGTCAAACTCACAGTTTCAATTAAAATAATTAGTTCCAAAAACCACCACCGCCAAGTTATACTTGTGGCACTGTAAATCGAAAATTTATCGACACTACTCCACTTCATAAGATCCGCCATTTGCAAAACTGTCAATTGTATGTCAATAGTGTCAAATTTAGTTCCAAATAAAATCTGTAGGGGGTGTCATGCATCAAATACAGCGTAGCATATCTAGGCGTTCTAGTACCTATACGATATCTATGTTGGTTGATACACAATATCCTCTCTTACCTCCATATTGGTAGAAATTAAGACCCTGTCGATTCTGTGTGCATTAGTGAATACCGGCCCTTAACGTCATAACCCGAGGGCCTTAAGGTCAGAACCCATTTAAGGTTGTCACCGACTATTCCCGCAAACAGCGATTTCTGCTCTTTCCGTTGTCAATGTAAAGTCTGTCCGCAGTGAACGTCATAAGGCTTACATTTACAACCGGCTTCCAAAAACAAAAGAGGTTCTCAATTCGTCTGTATGTTTTTAGGGTTCCGTAGTCCTGACAAGGAACCCTTATAGTTTCGTTCTTTTTCGTCTGTCTGTCTGTCTGTCTGTCTGTCCGAGGTTTTGCTAAGAGACCGTTAATAATAGAAAGTTGTAATTTTGTAGGGGTATGTATATAAATTACGCCGATAAAGTGGTGAAATACAATTTTGAAAAATATTTTATTTCACCTTTTCATTTTAAACATTTTTTTTCACATTTTAAATATTTAGCATCTACCGCATCGTGTGGGGTATCGTTGAATAGGTCTTTTAAAATTACGTAAGGGTTGCTAATACCATTTTTCGATTGAATGCTCCATTTGCGAAATATTAAACTTTAAAGTGCAAATTTTTGTTCCAGTAGGGCGTCCCCCCCCCCCCTCTAAAAGCTATACTGCGGGCTTGAAAAATCTAGAAAAAATCGTGATAATAATGCATTTCATTAACTCTTAAAGGAAAACTATAGCGGTTAAGATAACTTTATTAGTTTAGCAGTAATAGTCGTTGAACTTGGGTGTTGGATAATTTTGTACCAAATACAAAATCCTTAGAATAAATCCTTTAAAGTGACAAAGACGAAGTACCTAGTTGCTTGTTTATAACGGGTAAAAACTTGGATTGAATAACGGGCTACTACGGAACTCTACACTGCGCGTGGCCCGACACGCACTTGGCCGGTTATTTTTTGTGTGTTTAAGGTTAAGTAATCGCGTACGATTACTCCGTCAATTGTGAACTGATTTGAATGATTCTTTTTTTAATCGGTTGGGTTCATTTCCGAGGTGGTCCCATTGTAGTTTCATCTAGATCTGATGAGTATCTTCAGAGATATGACGATAAACGTCTCAAACTTGCTACTGAAACTGACTCGCGCGGCATGGAAATCGGTTGTTTTAGTTTTTAAACTATTTTAATTATTATATATATTTTTTGGCGGGTGTGAGTGGTGTGAGAATAGTCGGCGATGACTTTTATACCGCACTGCTCCGACACAGCAGAAAAATGAGCATTTAAATATAGTCTTTAGCTCGTACTATGTAGATGCAATTTACAATGGCAGTTTAAAATTGCAAACAGTGCGTAATAAGCAGTTGCGGTAGCGATGCGGTGAAAATATGATACGATCTTTAATATTGAAAAACCTATCATCATCTTAGTTAACGAAATGAGAGAGATAGAGAGAGAAAGCTATATAGTCATGTAGCTGCATGTCTCTTATTTCATTAATATTTGTTAATAAATTACATTCATTACATAATTTAACAATAGCTCGAATTTTCGATCAATTCCTTAGGAAGTTATGTATGAAAATGCCAGTAAAAAAAAGGGTCAAGTTGATTCTTATGAAAATAAATCTTATATTTATAAATAATTTAATTTTTAAATAAATTATAATAATTGATTCGTGATATCTACCCGACGCGCCTTTTTTTACCAAATATTTTTCATGTATAAAATATAATTAATTGAATTTTGCAAATATGTTCAGATTTGTAAGTAAAATCTGAGGCTATATTTCACTATATAAATTTATTGAAACTGTTTATTTTGTTATTGTAGAAAAATACTTGCGCTTAGTTATAGGATCACATAATTGAATATATTGATCACTTGTTTTCTACACTTGTACAATATCTAGCAATATTATATACAGGTTGTTATTATTATGACGTGTCAGTATGGGAGTTCTTAACTAGTTACATTTCAGAACACGCTGTTAAAAAAATATATTGCATGTGCCAATACCGCTCAGGGGAGCGTTCAAGTATAAGTGTAACGAATTATTTAGAGGGGGGGTTGTCTTGTAAAACGTTACGATGAGTTACATGTTTGAACTACGTTACGTAACGTTGTTTTTTTTAACCCTTCAGAACGCTACTTTAAACGCCTACTTTACTGTACGCCACATGATTGTGACTTTATAAATAGGTAAAGATGGTATTTTGGTGGTTACGTAACGTTCTACTAGAGGTGCAGGGAGAGGGGGCGGGGAGGGTTGTACAGAAAAACGTTACGGCGCGTTGCATGGGGGAGAGGGGGCTCGAAATTTTTCAAAAATTGCGTTACTTAATACTTGAACGATCCCCAGGCATTGTTTGCCTAGGAAAATTAAATAATGTTATAATTATTATTCATTCATTTATTTATTTATCAAGTAACATAGACTCATTTACGTACAAAAATAAATTTACCCGACCATTTCTGTCTATAAAAAAAAACAAATGTTTTTTTAAGTACCGGCCTTATGTTCGGTGCCAGCTAGTTTTGAATACGATTTAGGAAAGAGTCTGTGCAAAAAGAGAACCGTCGTTACGATGAACTAACATTCAAAGGTAAGGAAAGAAGGTACATTTTTTTTTTTTTTATTTTTTTTTATACGTTATAGGCTAGCGTTTGACCACTATCTCACCTGTTGGTAAGTGATGATGCGGTCGAAGATGGTAAGCACGCTAGGCCTAGAATGGGAACTGGCTCTCAAGGATAGCTGCCGGAACACATTAGATGTTTGGTGACAGATTTTCTAACTTGAGGGTGGTAGCTGGCCAGGCGGACACTAGATAGTGTCCTACCACCATGCGGGGGTTTTGTTGGTTTTTTAACGATGTTTTTCCTTCACCGGAGGGCCACTGTGAGAAGCGCACATAAATTTTTCGATAGAAAAATCCATTGGTGCGCGGCGGTTTGAACTCGGTACCACGGCATCAAAGCCGAACGTTCTCCCGATTACGCCACCGGGCCCTCAAGGTAGGTACATACCTACCTAGTAGCACCCGATAATGATAAAAGTAGGTAACTACTAAGTATCAAACAGTTTTAGTCGTATTGGCAATGACTGACTGTTATCAACGCAACAAAACAATAAATTAGAAGCGTGACCTCAATTTCTACGACGGTTCTCTTTTTGCACAGACTCCAGTTGTTTCTATGTGTATTGAACAAAAGTCAGCTATCATCCATCATTTCCAAACTAGATAATTCCCACAGATATTATATAGTAACTAGTACGCTAGATACGCTATATTTTTTTTTCGTCCGCTTTCCGACGAATGGTCCCCCCAAATTAACATTAGATAAATACACCAATCGTGTGGAGCCACGAATCCATTGTAATGAAACAAGAAATATTGATAATTTATCGCCATCAATTTCACTTCACAACGTCGGCCATTTGCAAAAACTGACATATGTCAATAGTGTCAAATTTAGTTCCAAAGACCCTATTTAGGGACCACGATAGGGACACTTGAAAGCGTGGTTCGCTTTGAAGCTCGCTCTGATTTTTCATCAAAATGGCATAGCATATCTAGCGTACTAGTTACTTTAGGATATCTGTGAATATTCATTATGAATCGCATTTTATTTTTTGATCATGTAAAAATCGTTTATTTTTGATCAAAAGCTTGCCAGTCTCGAAATGAAATGTACATAGTGAATTAATGCATCCTATTTACATAATATTGAGCTTGACATTTGTATTAACGATTATTGTAAATTAGTTTTAATGAAAATTATATGTGATGCTTGAGGCGGTTCACACATACTTACTGTATAAAAAAATGTATTGAAAATGATTTTTGAACGCCTTTTGAAGTTATAATTTTTTAATTGTATTTAAAAAATATATATATTAAGATGAGTCGATTTGTGTAACATTGGTTATAGATATTTAGCTGAAATCTTAAATAAATATTATAAAATACATATATATTTACTACACATGGTGATCTATAAAGATTAGTATAGGCAAGTCTGTAACTAAAAAATATAGATAACTTAGAAAAAATAATAAAGGCATTTGTCGTTGATTTTAGAGTTAATAAAACTGCATACATTTTTAAAACAAATGACATATTTTAAAAACTCACCCTGTATAAAAAATATATGAAATTTCCAATTTTAGACAAACCGACGCACCTTAGATGTGCGTACACGCACTTGCCAGTTTTTTTACTTGTATTGCCAGTGTAGAAAATAATAAGGGAATGGGTTGCCATCCTATAAATATTATTCTTTATAATAATAAAGAAAAATCCTTGTTATTAATTTTATGTATGTATAAAAATTATAAGATTGTGCATCTTTAATTATTTTAAATAGAATTGTGTGAAAAGTCGTGTAGATAATAACTTCGTCTGTTGATATTTTTTGTTGCTTTATCCAGTAAATAAATATATTATTTTCCGAATGATATTTTGGCTTTTTATTCAAACTTCCGAAATTATAATAAAACTAAAAATATCACAAAATCCGACAGCTGATGCAGCTGAATGAACTTTATTTGTGATGAAAGTGGGTTTACGTTATATTATTATAGGTAAATAAAAGTAAATAATATTATTATAGGTAAGTAAATAAAGTTAAGAATTCTTCTCAAAAATGTAAGTAATTAAAGTCATCTTGGGAACAATAATTTAAAATCGTTTACAGAACGAAAAAAACCCGACATGTGTGTTCACAGATTACTCAGTGACGCCTGAACCTGATTTGGAAAATTATTCGTTTTATTTGAAAGAGTATACTTCCCAGGTGGTCCCATTTAAATTTCATCGAGATCTGACGAGTATCTCCAGAGATATGGAGATAGACACCACTAACTTGGTACTAAAACTGAATAGCGCGGCATTTAAAGTTGGTTCTTTGAGTGATATTAGGAAATCAGTTCTAGTATTTAATACTAATGGGACCAAACGTAAAGTACATACTCTCTCAAATAAAAATATAATTTCCCAAATTGGTTAATAAATTACCACGGAGTTCTAAGGTAAGTACCTAACAGACATAAAAAAATACAGGCGAATTGAGAACCTCCTTTCTTGTGAATCATCATGAATAAAGCTTTAGTAGGTACACTTGATGTTAAGTGACGATGCGGTCGACGATGTAGCACGCTTACCTAGACTACCAGCAGGTTATTCTCAATCACTCGAAAACAAATTCGGATTCGGAAACTGCTTTACTTCGACTTGGATCTTTGCAATTCACAATGCTCCGATCGGTTACTATTGATATTTCAATTTAAAGGGAAATAGGAATGATTTTCGGTTGAAATGGCAAGGTGTCCAGTGAAATTACAGGGCATGTGAGACTCAACATCTTTATGTCTCAAGGTAACAGGCGCAGTGTAGTAACGTGCAAAATTCTGGCAGTTCAGAATTTTCCATGCCGCTGTACGGATCTGTAATAGGTAGACGTCATCGTTTACCATCAGGCGAGCGTCGTTTATCCTGTTACCTTATACAATTCAAAAAATAACAACCTTGCGTTTCTAATTACTTTGAAATTTCACGCCATAATATTACCTTCTTGTAAAAATAACGCGCTGTGTAATTGTTACATTTTACATTTGCTATTAAAACGATATCAACATTATTTAATCACATTATAATTTATGTTACTTACTTACCTAATTGATTTTAAATTTGACATAATTAGGATGCCTTAAAAACTAAAATAAACCGGCCAAGTGCGAGTCGGACTCGCGCACGAAGGGTTCCGTACCAATATCTATAAAAACGGCAAAAAAAAACATGTCCGTTGTATGGGAGCCCTACTTAAATACATTTTATTACAAGCTTTTATTTAACTTGCAATGTATGTATGTATGTCACTATGTATGTTCAGGTGGAATCTTGGAAGCTAAAGTAGACCCACTTCTCGATGTCCGATTGGACTCAAATTTGGTGAACTTATGAATCTTCGGTGACAACAATGATGTGGTACCATGGAGCTGGTCTGATGATGGAGACGGAAGGTGGCCATGGCATCTCTGTGATAAAACAACATAAACCCACCGAGTTTGGGCTCGATTGATTAGCCACAGCATCTCTGCGATAAAACAACATAAACCCACCGAGATTGGGCTCGATTGATTCGTCATAAGGAGAACTTTACACCTAGATCTAGGGTCTGATGATGAAGCTAGAAGGTGGTCACGGCATTTTTAATAAGAAGACGGTATTTATTTTACTAGTAGGTACCTATTATTTATATTTATGCAAATTGCACAGTTAACTAACTTACGTAGTTAGTTACGCAAATAATATCACCTAAATACTACAAAGTTTTTATTATTAAACCAGAAATAACCGAAATTTCAAGTAGCAAATTGCTAAAGCCGGGTTCCCATGGCCCGTGTTATCACAGGCCAGACCGGATCGTACCACGCCTGTTGATACCTGTTGATACCCGTGCAGCCCGGGTCCCACGGCGCGTTGTATAGCGGGCCAGTCCGCGCCGCGCCGGACCGACGGGACGTGGGAACGGTCGCATACGATGAAGCCTGTTGAAAATGGGCGAAAATGTCTCGCCGCGCCGCGCCGCGCCTTTGAACTTACCGACTCCCGACGAATCGGACGGGCGACGATAGGCGACCACAGGCCTCATCGGATGCCACCGTTCCCACGATCTGTCGGCCTGTAAAAGCGCGATCTGATCTGTGAAACAACGGGCCGTGGGAACCCGGCTTAACTTATAGGCAGGGTTTCGAAGCGCATCCGGACAGCATGACGACGCTCACGCGAATACGCGCGGCTATGGCTCGCTGCGTGATGTTACGTTACTCCCCCCGCTACCCGAGCAAGCGGCAAGCAGGAGCAACTAATTATTATTATTTAGGTACTTTTCGAAGGTAGTTTAGCGAATGTAGCGTCACCACAATAATTTCATCAACATTTTCACGAAACTTCTATAATATTATAGGTAATACCTTTAAACGAGAAAACCTTGTTTATATATGTATATAATCGGGATCTCGGAAACGGCCCCAACGATATACATGATATTTAGTATGCAGCGGGTTTCGGGGGCAATAAATCTATCTATTTTTTTTAGAAAACGTCATTTCATCCGTGTTTTTAGGCATTGAAAAACTGCTACAATATCATTAGAATACAAAGGGTAATTTCGGTGTATTTTAAGACGTTATGATAGCTCGGTGGAAGATCGATAGGACGGCTCTTTGGAGGTCCCTGGTTCGAGTCCAGATAAGGTGACTAAGTTTCCTTTTTTTATCAAGTTCTTTTCTTTCTTTTGTGAGTAAAACTACTATTAGGAGCAAAAAAAATGCAAAAACACTCGATTTAACAAAAAAATAATATATATATAATACCATACAAAGCTGGGTCATCGAGATATTTTTCATTTTAACTTCAACTTAACATTTATAAAATGTTAACGAGTTATGGTTGCGACGCTATTTTCGCAAAATTACCTTCGTAATGAATATTTATTTTATTAGACAGTAGGTACCTGTATCACCATGCTTTGCTCGGTGTTATTTTTTTGTAAATCGTGTTTTTTGGCAATTCTTCGGCTCCCAATAATAAAAGAAGGAACTTGTAAAAAACGTAAAAATTACCATCTTGTCTGGACTCGAATCGGGGTCCTCTAGCACAGAAAATATAATATACCTAGTCCCCTCTAGTTTCGTGACCGGCTTTGTTTTCTTATCGAGCTAGCCTTGTAGAAAGTGGCGAAACTTACCTTCGTATTCTAATAATATTGTAGCAGTTTTTCATTGGCTGAAAACACGGATAATACGACGTATTCTAATAAAACTGGCCAAGTGCGAGTCAGACTTGCGTCTCGCACACGTAGGGAGGGCTACAGAAATATTAATGCCTGTAACCACAGTACAATACGAAACATAACAGAGTTACGTAGTATTATTATTATCTTTTCTATGACAGAGTTGTGAACCGCGTGCTTGTTTACTTTAACGCCATCTAACGAACGCTATTATTAACACAAAGTTGTTGTTCGGTTGTTGATCTCAGAGTAACTATTAATAGAGTCACTAGAGTTATTTAAACATGTGTTTTAAGTGTGACGTTCGACGTCTTGATGAAAGCTGAATGGCTCAATACCTTTGTTTTTTTTTTGTAAATTCAAAGCAATAAGTTATGTTTCTGTTATATCTATAATATTTTTTATGGAATATGATCTATTTAATGTAATTTGACGAGTGTAAGTGCAAATTTTTAATTTGCCCATATACTGAATAAATGCTTTGACTTTGACTTTGACTTTGAGAGCAGTAATAGCATTGAGGTAAAACCATAGACGTATTAAAAATGATGGTGCACTGCAGATGTTTTGTCAAATTCAATTAAATCCGTATGCTTTAACGATAAGGTTGTAATTGCTTTGTAGAACAAAACGGCCCAATTGAGAGACACCAGGGTGACAGTGTTTCGTTCTCTAACAACCTGATAGACTTGTATATGTTCTATACTATATATATGATATATATGTAAGTTGTCCATACAAAAGAAAGGGACAAACTCCGTTCAAGGTCGTTCTCATGAGAGCCGGTGTACGCGATCGAGTTTAATATGTAGCAGGTCTGTGGGTAAAACAAAGAGTTGTCATCCCGAGCAAATAAATTTTGTCAAACGGTTATCATTCACGCGGGGGCACGGGGGAGTGGTTGCCGCCGCCCGTTGTGACTAATTATAGATTAAACACATATCGCCTTAACGTCCTTACCGACAACGTCCAATGTATTTTTATTAAGAGAAAAGGATAGAATACGATATTATATAAAATGGCACCAATCCGTAAGTACTTAATACGCATTCAAATAAAAAAGATTTTTCTAAATCGGTTAATAAATTACGGAGTTATGCGGTAACGTAACACACATTCAAAAAACACAGTCGAATTGAGAATGTCATTCTTTTTATGTCGGTTTCATAGAATAGTATGAATAAAAAAATAAACAAAACTAAATTAAAATCCGGTCCAGTCACTTGGGTTGGGAGCTAAGATACCACAGACATAATTATACAGTATACACACACATGTCAAACTATTTTCTTCAAAATTTAAAAATAGGCAATTTCATTTCGCGCTATAATGTCACATCTGTTTACATAATCTACGAACATGGCGCCAGCAAACATGGCGTCGCGTCGCGAAGTGTCATTACAAATTAACAAAATAACGTTTTATGTATGCGGGTTTTAATTCGAAAATCTGAACTTAATTGTGAAAAGTGACTCCGTCGTCTCAGTTTGTTTTTCCTGACTGGTTTTTGCAGTATCTGAGGACACACGATGGCATTCCGGATACGCAATTTTTAACATAAGCGCGTGCTGTTGTTTCGAGTGCCGAGCTACGTTTGAGCGAGAATATGCCAGCCAGCTTACTCGCGGTATTCGACAATGCCAGTTCGAGATGTTCCGTCTAGTAGTATATGTCTATGAGTAATAGTTACTCTGAGGTTGTTAACACGCAGATGACACCTTGACCAGATGGCGCTATACAAAATACACGTTTTTTGTATGGGAACCCCCTTTAATTTTAAACTTTATTTTGTTTTTAGTATTTGTTGTTATAGCGGCAACAGAAATACATAATCTGTGAAAATTTCAACTGTCTCACTATTATGGTTCATGAGATACAGCCTGGTGATAGACGGACAGACAAATAGACAGACAGACAGACAGACAGACAGACAGACGGACAGCGTAGTCTTAGTAATAGGGTCCCGTTTTACCCTTTGGGTACGGAACCCTAAAAACTGACGTCACGTGGTAGCAAGTTTTGTGGTAGGACTTCTGCTAGTCCGCCTGGGGCGTACCACACCACATTGCCGATTAATTTTCAGCCGTGAAATAGGAATGTTTTTCAGTTGAAATGGCAATGTGTCCAGTGAAATTACAGGGCATGTGAGACTCAACATCTTTATGTCTCAAGGTAACAAGCGCGGTGCAGAGACATGCAAAATTCTGTTTATCCAGAATGTTGCTTGCCGCTGTATCTGTAATAGGTAGACGTCATCGCTTACCATCAGGCGAGCGTCGTGCTTGTATTATATTACCTTATATTATAAAAAAAAGTTTGAGATTTTTAGCGCCATTAATCTTTGGAGATACTCTTGATAAAATTTACTAAAGAACTACACCTGGGTCTATTAATCTTTTTTATATATAAAAATGAATCTCAATTGCCCTTGGTCACGGCATCACGCGTGAACGGCTGGACCGATTTCGCTAATTCTTTTTTTGTTGTGTTTTTCATCGTCAGGAGATTGTTTTTATGAAAAAAAATAAAAGTTGTTTTTAACACAGGCAAAGCCGTGGGGCACAGCTAGTCTTATATATAAAAATTAATCCAAATTTCCCTTGGTCACGGCATCACGCGTGAACGGCTGGACCGTTTTCGTGAATTCTCTTTTTGTCGTGTTTTTTATCGTCAGGAGATGGTTCTTATGAAAAAAATAAAAAATAAATAAAAGTTGTTTTTAACGCAGGCGAAGCTGCGGGGCACAGCTAGTAGAAAATAAATCAAATCGCTTTATTTTCAGTGTCATTTTTGAGGTGTTCATATCTTCATATCTCTAGAGATACTTATCAGATTACTCAATGGATTGTATAGAGGGACTCAATTCGTGGGATTTTATTCGTGTTCTATTGATGTCTATCCCGCTTTTATTCCTTAGATTCCTATCATTTATTATTTTCGACGACCATTGCTACCTATAGCACAGAATAATGAATAGTTATAGTATGTATATATATATAGTTATAGTATGTTTCTATATATTTGTATGTATGATGTGTGTATTATATATGTATATATAGTGCTTGTATATCGTAAGTATGTTTATTTATATTAGTGTCCCATGTAGGTATATGTTTCGTTTCATAACTTAAAATATTAGTTTAATGTAGTGTTTTTGCTTAGTTTAATTCTTAAATGTACAACTCAGCCCTTGACATGTTCGTACTCTCCACTCCATCCGTAGGTTGTCTGGTAGAGAGAGATAGCTTTAAGCGATAAGAACGCCCATTGTACTAGTTTTAGAACTTTCATATTGTTATCTTTTTATTTTGTACAATAAAGAGTTGTCATTCATTCATTATATTACCTAATAATATTTTTCCATACAATATATATAAAGATTCGCTCCTCGCTTTTGACATTGTAGGCATGCATCAACACCATCTAGCGAGTGAAGTGGAAATAACTCTTAATTATTTAAAATCGGTTTAAAAACTAAAGGTACGGACACACCGCAGCGTAATGCGTGCGTGATCTAGGCGGCGATCAGATAGCGCAGTAGTATTTGTACCGACTGGTTCACACCAAACGCGATCAGAAAACAATTGAAAATCTGAGATCGCGCCCGCAGGACGCAGGACGCGGCGATGTGGCCGTACCTTAAAATAACCGACTTCAAATGACGCGCTAGCCATTTTCAGTACCATGTTTGAGGTGGTTATCTACATATCTTATATTATTATTGAACATATCTAAATGAAATTTATATAGAACCCATTGGAAAATAAAGTAGTTACCCTTAATAATTTTCTAAACCGGTCCAGGCGTCTTTGAGTATTCAGGGCAAATACATTAAACGTGAAAGATTTCGACGAAGTAAGTAGGAAGGTCACCATTGGTAAGACCGTCTACAAGGCAAGGTCGTCTACGCGCAATAACTTTAGTTTTTGAGTAACACTATGCAATAAGCGATAAGACCGCCTGTTGCCACATTATGTTTTATTTACCATTTTTTACTTTTAATTTGTATGGTGTAATAAAGTGTTTATCGATCTATCTATGCAGTTAGCATTGACAGTATCTATACAATAGTATTATAGTTTGGTTCAATTTTGTATCATAAATGTCGCTAGCAATGTTTGAAGTCCGTAAAAAATTACTCGGCTCAATTTTTTTTATGCCATTAAAATGCTTGCAGGCCGCGCGTCCTTGACCGCGCTCACGCCAGTCTGTACGCGGCCTTAAATCTAGAAGCAGAAATATTTAATCGGTTTTATTAACACAAGAGATTACCCGTATCGTTAGTTAGAATGTGATTATGAAAAAGAATGGCTTATTCGAAATATATCATAATTTTCTTGCTCTTAACTACCCGTAAGTTATAGTTTATTTTAATTAGGCTTCACACGATAACTGTACATGTAACCAGTGTCAAGGATAATAATTATTGTTTTACCCGACTACGAGAGGGTTATGTGTTTGACCGGTATGTATGTATGTATGTTCATCTATTCCCTCAACTACTATTTGACTAAGGTTTCGTTGGAAGCATCTTGATTGTTCGCTAGTTATGGGCTATGTGATGTTACATTACATTGAATATGGCGCCCTCTAGAGCAGTGTTCCGCAAAGTGAGGGCCTAATGGTGTCGTGGGAGAATGGTCAGCTTTGACGCCAGTGGTAGAGAGTTCAATCCCCGTCGTGCACCCATGGATTTTTCGAACAAAAAAATTATGTGCGCTTTTCACCGGTTCACCGGAGAGCCACTGGGTTTCTTAACGAAGTCTTTCCTCCAGGAAAGAAACCACCCTCAAGTTGGAAAGTCAAGTTGGAAAATAATGTGCTCCGGTAGCTATCAGAGCAGAGCCAGTTCCCATTCTAGGCCCTAGCGTGTTACCGCATCATCACTTATCAAAAGGTGAGATAGTGGTCTAACGCTAGCCAATCATTCATTCATTAGTTGGTGTGCCTCGGAAAAATAAGGTTACCTATCTCATAAAGCTAAATGGACAGATAGATTTTTCATTTATGGTGTACCTCTAGGGATTGCAATCCCGCAGCTCGTTCAATCCCACATATCCCACAGATCCCGCATCTATGAAATTATGTTATAAAATCAAATTGAAACTACAGATTTTTGTGTAAAAATCAACTTTTATAAAACATTTCTTACATTAAGCAACAGACATTTCTATTAATTAAGTATAAGTATGTAATTAGAAATCTGTTTTCTTAGATTCATCTTTAAATGTTTAGCTTAGTTTAACAGTTTAAGATTAGAAGTTATCCTAATAATAGTTTTATATTTTTAATTCAGTCTTATTCATATAATGACTAATATTCAAATCACAACTTTCTCTTAGACGGTGAATACGAAAACACTCGTCACTTTCAGAAAGACGTGCAGAGCGCAGTGCCATTTATAAACAACTGACACCCCTGTCAAAAACAAAACCTAGATCATAAATCATATTTCTGTTTACATTCACGCTAACGCAACTATAAAATGTACGGGAATGACAACTTTGTTGCGGAAACATAAATGTCATCCCATACAATTTGAACCCGCGTTAACGTGAATGAAAACAGCAATGGGATTTTGTCTAGGGGCGCAGGACAGCCTACCAACCGTCCCCTAGTCGCTGGAGCGGCGCGCTGTGCGGAACGGCAACATCGAGCTCGTGCTACTCGCAATTTACGCAAAAGTTTTAGCGCCATATTTTTAATTTACGTGATCCGCGGATCCGCTCTTTGAAGGTGCGGGATCTAGCAGATTGATAAAAAGCATCGGGTTCCCGCGGGAATGCGTGATCCCGTTTTGCGGGATTGCAATCTCTATAGTACCTCCAAAAAACGATTTTTCATTAATGGTGTGCCTCCAAACAATTTCGATTTCCTAGATGTACCTTGAACACAAAAACTTTGCGGAACACTGCTTTAAATTACATGAAGTCATGAACTAAATAATTTAAGATCGTTTACAAAACGAAAATAACCGGCCAAGTGTGTGTCGGGCCACGCGCAGTGTAGAGTTCCGTAGTAGCCCGTTATTCAATGCGTCTTTACCCGTTATAAACAAGAAATTAAGTACTTCGTCTTTGTCACTTTAAAGGATTTATTCCAAGGATTTTGTATTTGGTACAAAATTATCCAATACCCAAGTTCAACGACTATTACTGCTAAACTAATAAAGTTATCTTAACTGCTATAGGTTTCCTAAGGTTCATGAAATGCACTATCATCACGAATTTCACTAGATTTTTTCAGACAGACTTTTCAAGCAAGCAGTTTAGTACTGTACTGTACCAAAAATGTGCACCTTAATGTTTAAAATTTCGTAAATGGAGCATTCAATCGAAAAATGGTATTAGCAATCTTAAGTCATTTTAAAAGACCTATTTAACGATACCCCACACGATAGGGTAGACGCTGAAAAAAAAATTCATCCCCACTTCTCATGTAGGGGAGCTACCGTGAAAAAAATTTTTTTTCTAAATTTTATTTCACCACTTTGTCGGCGTAATTTATATACACACCCTTACAAAATTACAGCTTTCTAGTTTTAACGGTCTCTTAGCAAAACCTCGGACAGACAGACAGAGAGACAGACGGACATAACGAAACTATAAGGGTTCCTTGTTAGTACTACGGAACCCTAAAAAAACCGACTTCACACGCTGCGATAGTCAAAATATCCAATAGTATCATGTCGTCAAGGTATACAAATGCATAAGTCGTCAAGGTATGTAACGTGTTTGAGATGTTTATCTCTAACTATATCTCCGGAGATAATTGTCATACCTCGAAAAAAATTGTATAGGATCAATCCGGAGGCATAATCTCTCAAACGAAATAATAATTTTTGTAATCGGTCAAGATTTGACAAAGTTAAAAAAAATACTACTAAAATTAATAATCGAATTGAGAACCTCCTCCTTTTTGTGAAGTCAGTTAAAAAATGTTTTTTTATGTTATATGCCATGTTGGATACCAAATGAAAGAGTTTAATCAGCAAGTTGCAAAATACAATGTATATGTATGTATGTTAGCTATACCTGGCGGCTTTGTTAGCATGCGTGAGTTTCTAAAATTCATTTACGAATGTGAACTACTGAATAGTGTAGTTAGTAGAAAGATCAAAAACTAAAACGAGCACGGTTCTCATTCATTCAAAAGCAAATTTGGATTCGAAAACTGTATCTCCTTTGACTCTTAATCTATATCATATCTATATCATATGTGGTTAAAGATATTTATTTCTCAAAAGAAATTGCATTTCACTGCATGAGAAAATAACAATATTGTTTTAAGTTAATTTACAAGAAGCATTCAGATGTAGGTCGTGCATGTACCTACTCTAACTATTTTAAATATAAGTCTTTAATGTAACAACTATTGGACTATATACTAAACAATTATAATTTATTTACTGTATAAAAAAATGCTTGTGTATTAAGTTTCTGCGCTCAGTCCGGCATAGTCAATACGGCATGATTACTACGTAAGCAACGCTGCCAAGTAATACCGCACGGACGCGTCCGTCCCTGCTGCCGCTTGGTAGCAAACTGAGCGCGGAAGCGTATTATTCAAGCATTTAGTATTACTGAACTTGCGTTCACTCGGGTGTTAGGCACGGCTCCGTCTGGATCTTACCTATCTGTACTTAGAACAATTATCATATCTATATCATATCTATGTCATATCTATATCACATCATATCATATCTATCTATAGGTACCTATACCTATATCATACGTTCCGGCAAGAAATGGAATTCCTTGCCGGTGTCTGTGTTTCCCGATAGCTACACCCCTGGGGTCTTAAAATCGCGAGTGAACAGGTATTTACTAGGAAGCGTGCTACATCGCCGACCGCATCGTCACTTAACATCAGGTTAGATAGTGGTCAAACGCAAAAACTTTGCAATTCACAATGCTCCTATCGGCTACATTTCAACCGACTTCAAAAAAGGAGGAGGTTCTCAATTCGTCTGTATGTTTTTTTTATTTAATTATTTTTATTTTATTTTTTGTTTGTATGTTACACGATTACTCCGTCAATTGTGAACTGATTCGAATGATTCTTTTTATAATTGGTAGGGTACATTTTCGGGGTGGTCCCACTATAATTTCATCGAGATCTGATAAGTATCTTTAGAGTTATGACTATATAAAACGTCCCAAATTTGCTACTGAAATTGACTCGCGGGGCATGGAAGTCGGTTGTTTTAGATTTTATCTTAACTATTAATTTTCAATAAGTTTTTATCAAAATTTTTACACGTAATTTTGTAATTTGCAGAGACAGAATATGAAGCAGCAGAATTCCTTGACAATCTTGCTAAGGAAGATCCGAAACTATTAAGAAATCACGATGACACTGAATACAACCTCGTCAAGAAATATAAAGACGACGACGCCAAAAAAAGTTCTGTCATACAAATAAAAGACACACAAAAAAAAACCAACGCAGGATCCCTTCGACGACTGTTCGGCAGCATAAATAGAAATGCCAAATTCTACAAAAAGAAGCCATTTGCGCTGAAAAACGAAGAAATTAAGACAACGAAATTAACGCCTTTGCAATTTGCCATAGATTATTATTTTGATATGAAAGATGAATAAGAAGACGGATCAATAAATTCTAATAACTTTTATTATTTCCTTTTTTACATATAAATAACCCGCCCAGGCTTCGCATGTGTAGAGCATACAACTAGATTTTTTGCATCTTTTTTTTCATCTCATAGGTTAGCGTTTGACCACTATCTCACATGTCGGTAAGTGATGATGCGGTCGAAGATGGTAAGCACGCTAGGCCTAGAACATTCTAGGCCTAGCGTGCTTACCATCTTCGACCGCAGAGCCAGTTCCCATGAACTGGCTCTCAAGGATAGCTGCCGGAACACATGTTTGGCGACAGATTGTCTAACTTGAGGGTGGTAGCTGGCCAGGCGGACACTAGATAGATAGTGTAGTACCACCATGCGAGGGTTGTTGGTTTCTTAACGAAGTTTTCCTTCACTGAAGGGCCACTGTGAAAAGCGCACATAAATTTTTCGATAGAAAAATCCATTGGTGCACGGCGGTGTTTAAACTCGGTACCTCTGGCATCAAAACCGACCGTTCTCCCGATTACGCCACCGGGCCCTCAGTCGAGTATCGTCATTCTTCAACCAATATATACAAAACCTTAACCAATTATACACCTAAACCTTCCTCATGAATAACTAACTCTGTCTATTGGTGAAAACCGCATTGTGCGAGCACGTACCATTGACCCATTTAATGAGTGTCAGCCAAGCACTTTGATCACGTCTTGTGCCAGTAATCATTAGCAGCGAATCAGTTTGCGTTCGGTAATCAATCATACCTCGCGGCTCATTATCATATCATCAATATCGTAAGTTTACTACAATATATCAGTTAAAATTTATCTCAGAGTTTTACTGATACAATTAGATTACTTAGTATTATTACTTAGCCAGGGTGTGCGGAAAATGTAAATGAAAATACACGCATGAAAATCCATTCAGTAATTATTTAGTATATCGCGACCAGACATACCTACAGACAGACAGACGCGACGGGTGACTTTGTTTTATAATATGTAGTGATGACAAAAATCACTAGCTGTAACCCGTAGCTTCGCTTGCGTTAAAAAGTATTTATACTTAGTGTAAATCTAGGTTGTAAACTATCTATGTGTCAAATGTCATCCAAATATATTGTGCCGTTTTTTCGTGATTAAGTAACAAACATACAACCATTCACATTTATAATATAAAATAAATAAAAAATCATCATCATCATTAGCCTATATATGTCCACAGCTGGACATAGGCCTCACCTATGGCATGCCACTGAGCTCGATGTTAGCAGTAACATTACGAAACAAGTTTAGAAGTAATAAGACATATATTATATCTTGTTTAAGAGCTTGATAACTACTCTTTAAACGATATAAATGTCGCAGGCAGATAGCTTAATTAGCCGTTCAATTAAACGCCTAGCCTCTTAACTAAACAGCGCCGTTCAACTACATTCCTGTATGATATCCAGCCGTAGCGTTTGATACAACATTAAATAATTTTGCTGGCTAATGCTTAGGGCAGTCGTATAATGTTTTAGTCTGACACTAAGGCAACACACTAGGAACAGTGACCACCGCGTGACGTGCTCGAGCGTGACGAGGAGGGGAGCCGTTTCCGGAGCCGCGTCACCAGAAATATATGTAAATGCATATACATAATGCATTATATGTATATGCATATATATATATATATATATATAATTCTGGATTTCTGGATTCAGGCTCCCCTCCTCGCTTCGCTCGTCGGCGCACGTCACGCGGTGGTCACTGTTCCTAGTGTGTTGCCTTAGTTTCAGACTAATCAGCAGGCTAGGCAAGTAATGAAATGTCATTAATCCATTTAATTTGCTTGGCTGTTTGATCAAATGGCTGGATGTCATTCAGGAATATAGTTGAACGGCGCCGTTTAGTTAAGAGGCTAGTAGTTTAATTCAACGGCTAATTAAGCTATCTGCCTGCGACATAAATATGAGATGTGTTGGCTGAACAGATACTTCACTACACGCGATTTAAGTAAAATTGTTTCAATTGTCCTCGATCTACCCTACTAGTAGTAGTTTTTTGAAGTGAAAGCGGTGTTGTGCACTTTTAGGATGGGTAAACAATGTCAAACTCGCGTCAGGTCACGTGTCCTGATCGTGAAACGGAGCGCAGGGCGCTAGCGCGGGGTGTAAAGGTTAAACCGCACTAAGCGACACTGCACAGCAGCGGCGCGACGCGACACGTAGCGACACTTTTAGGTATACCGCACTTGAACTGCAGTGCCGCGACAGTTTGCAGCATGGAGAATAGACTATCTGTCTTTATCCGTGATTAAAGGGCCTTATTCACGATTCATCCCGGCTGTACGTCAGCTCAAGGCCGCGGCGCTGGATGTAGCATACTGACTGTCGTGCGCGCATCAAGCGAGCAGAGTAAATAGAACGAAAAATGTTTTAAACTACAAATGTATATTATACGTATATGTTAAATCGGCTGTACAGCAAGTCTATACACCATCAAGCCGTACGATGCTGGACTGCTCTGACGTACGTCCGCGTTATTCACTGTCCATCTGCACGACGCTCGCGGTGGTGGGGGTGCTCGCTGGATGCAAAATCGGTCGTGCAAGTCCAGCAAACAATTAATAATAATTATCGACGTACGTCAAGCCTATTCAAGGTACTTTTGCATCGTGCATGTCTTGAGCTGACGTACAGACGGGATGGATCGTGAATAAGGCCCTAAAGCCCGTCACAGACTTAGCTATAATATATATTAATATTTTTATAGCTAGGCATATTACTATATATTTTCTATACTAATTTTCGCGTGACCGCACACTCAGCTATAATATATATTTCTGTGACGTCACCAAGCGATACCGTAATATACATTATTGCATATTACTATACACTAAGACGACCATCAATTATGAAGGCATTATGAAGGCTAAATATATATTTCTCAGTGTGTGGTAGCTTGCTATAATATATATTATAGTACGGTATATTAATATATATTATAGCTAAGTCTGTGACGGGCTTAAACGTAGTTTAAGTATACCGCACTTGAACTGCTGTGCCGAGACAGTTTGCAGCAAATGTTGTCTGTCAGTCGTTCGGCAACCTCTGAGGAAGATGGAAGAAACAGCTAGGCTATTCTGTAAGCTATCTCGATAGCGGAAGATTCAAATTTCGTACTACGAAATTCAATCGTATTACGTTGGTATACGGTTGAATTTCGTAATACGTAATTTGAATCTCACCGCGGATTAGGACCTATCGAGATAGCTTACAGAATAGCCTAGCAGATTTGAACGTTATTTTGAGTCAGGTGGACGAAAATGACTTGGATATTGTAATAGTATCTTTGCTTTGTGAGGAAGAAGAAAGAATGGAACAAGAGCAAGCAAAAAAGAAGGTAAAAATATGGGTTCATGACGTTCCATATTCACGATATGAAGAAGGGGAATATCGCACACTTTTGCCGCGGCTTAAAAAGGATCGGAAAAGGTTTCATACATACTTTAGAATGTCTCAAAATAAATTCGACTACTTGTTACTAATTATGAAGCCCCAATTAGAAAAACAGGATACACTTTTCCAAAGCGATAGGTGTGGAAGAAAAACTCATGGTTACAAAGTTTTATTTATTTCTTAATAATAATAATATAATAATCCCGCAGGGGCGGCTTTGCGGCGAGCCGACGGTGAGTGGCGACACCGCGGACCCCTATCCCGTGAGGGCTAAATGAGACCCTCTGACCACCGGCTTGCCTTGACCGGCCGGCCGGTGGTGGGAATCGCAAGAGCTAAGACCTAAGCTCCAGGGTGGAAGTGTTAAAGGCATGAAGCCGCTAGTAGCGTTTAGTGAAAGTGCAGCACACCTCTCAACACCCTTAGCTATCCACGCCAATGTTGCCCCTCGGCGCCAATATAACGGTCCGCCTTTATGGGGGGCCCATTCAGTGGATGGCAAGTCACCACCCGCCTTAATATTTTGTAATGAGGCATAATTGGCGGGTGCCGTACCTCATCCCATAGACCAGTAAACAGACATCAAGCAGCATTCATAGCCATGACAAAAATGTACCATCTTTTTATAGTTTTTCATCTCTCCATTCACAAATCATAGCATTTAAGTTTATCTTTGTAAAGGGCCTCTTGACGTTGGCTTTGGCTCCATCAATGCCTTCCAAAGGACCGGGCGTTCAACGACCCGTGATGTTAACGAAATATAATAATAATAGCCTTTATTCAGACATCATTTACAATGAGGATTACAATTTGATTCATTATTATTTCAATTGAATAAAATACTAATAATTTATCTACCGGTATATATATATATATATATATATATTATGAGATTCGGAAACAGTATCAGATTTTGGTATGAGATTTGGAATATGAAAACCTATTAAGAAACTCGACATCATTCATGGAAAAAACGGCGCGGTGTAGTTGGGATACGAATGTGATTTATTAGTTAATGCTACCCAAAGACACTATTCCACACGGACAGAGTCGCGGGCACAGCTAGTAGTAAATAAAGTTCTGTTTTGTAATAATCTCTTAATAAGTGCGCGCCGCGTCACGTCGCGGTGTGAGCCGACCCTAACTTGAATAAAATGAAGTGTCGCGTCGCTTGCTATACCGCACTAGCGGCAGCGGAACTACACGACGCGACACCACTCTGACACATATAGTAATCTGTGCGCGACACGGCGCGTCAGATTTGATGAGTTGGTCAATTTTGTCGCGCAGTGTCGCGGCGCGTAGTTCCGCTGCAGCGTAGTGCGATATACCTCATACAATTTCTTACAAAGAATATTTTGTCGCGTCGCGCCGCTGCAGTGAAGTGTCGCTTAGTGCGGTCTAGCCTTAATTCCAAAATATTCAAAATGACGTGTTCATGGATTAAATATTAAGCGGATGTGGCATTTAAATAATAATAAGGAAGGATACAATCACTAGTATGAGAGAGCGAGATGAACAACATTTTTTTATCCTTTACCGTATCCAGTTGGATACAAGTTCTAGTGCACCCATTGGCTCTCACCCGCTGTAATGTATAACCCGACCAACTTACGTTGTTCATTTTATCTTATAGCTGGCATATGTATCACGTGTTCATCGTTTTCGGGTTATATCTCTATAGCTATTTCATTCGCATACGGTAATGTTCTCTCTACATATTATATACTTTCTCTATGGACGTGTTCAAGTTTTCACTTCTGCCGGCACTCCCGGAGTGCAACCCGTTGTATTTTTGTTTCATAATAGCTCCACACGATAAGTGCATTTAGTCAGTATCACAGAATAAAAATTAGTCAAGTATTTGTAAATTCAAGTTCAAGTTGAAGTGTATTGTTTTTGTGTTTTTGAAGTTATACTTCTTTTGGCGCGATAGAGAAAAATGATGAGAGTGAATTTTTACGATGCGCGCGCACACCGACACCTAAATGTAACATCGTGAAGTTAGTTCTAGGTGGTACGATGCGCGCGCACACCGACACCTAAATTCTACACCGTGAAGTTAGTTCTAGGTGGCATGACAATGTTCAAGTTGTATATGTCATATTTAACGTCATATTTTTACGTTAATAAAACCTTTTTTATTTAAATAAAATCTTTTTTATTTAAATAAAATCTTTTTGATTAATTTTTATCGTTAATCACTACTGCATTTTAGTTTTTTTTTTCCATACGCCACAGAAGTATATCTTCTAACGCGTGTACATAAGTACACACACTCTTTTTTTTTCTTCTGACGATTATGAACCCCAAAATTGACGCTGGCTAAATAATCTAATCGTGTGGAGCCATTATGAAGAAAAAACATAATAATTTCATTTCACAACGTCGGTCATGACCCATGTAGGGTAGGGGCGTAGACTGAATAATATTCCGTCCACGGGTAGGGGCACATACGTGTAGGTTTTTTTATACCCTATAGGCTAGCGTTTGACCACTATCTCACCTGTTGGTAAGTGATGATGCGGTCGAAGATGGTAAGCACGCTAGGCCTAGAATGGGAACTGGCTCTCAAGGATAGCTGCCGGAACACATTAGATGATTTGGCGACAGATTTTCTAACTTGAGGGTGGTAGCTGGCCAGGCGGACACTAGATAGTGTCCTACCACCATGCGGGGTTGTTGGTTTCTTAACGATGTGTTTCCTTCACCGGAGGGGCCACTGTGAAAAGCTCACATTGTAGGTGGCAGCTCAGTAAAACAACGGTAATTGGGTACTGTTCCGTTTATTCAGCAAGCTTAGCTCTACAAGGTACAGGTTAATGTTTCGCGACCTCGGAGCACCGGAGTGGAGATCTACTTCGCGACCGCGTGGCGACAGAGTGGACTGAGAAACTATAATCTCACTCTGAAGCTCGAGCCACGACTTGAGGACTGGTAACTTAATCTCTCAAAGCCGAGCTCTGAAGGCGAACTGCCCCCAGTATAAAAGTTACTCTATGGAACTGCCTTAAACTAGGCCGGCGACCGTTTATATAGCAGCGGCGTTGGTGAAGGGGGGGAGTTGCCGTGCCGCGCCCGGGCTTGTGGCGGGGATGCCGATGCTCGGTGAAACAGATAGTCGGTGTGCGAGGGAGTAAGTATTCGTATCCGTGCGTTCTGGGTTTTTGTCTTGTTACATTCTCCCCCTCTGGTACTCATTGACGTCCCGTTTGAGTACCAGGTATTTTGGCGGAATTATCATTCTTAAGTCTTCCTCGCCGACGACGTATCGGTACTATTGGTTTTGGAGTGTGAACGTCCCTGTTTTCATACTTGGTTATTGCAGACGTATGGTATTTTCCAATAGGTTGTTCGGGATCTGTAACATTTGCGATTTCATAGATTGAACTGCCTATTTTCTTTGTGATTACATATGGTCCATCTCGTCTTGGTGCACATTTTGCTGAAAAGTTGCTTTCTTGGCGACTTATTGGATGTGTCTCCACTAGAACTTTTTCTCCAATTTTATATCCAGGACCTGATCTTCTTCTCAGATTTGATCTGGTTCTGTTGCTACCTTGCATATTTTCTATGTTTTCTTTAGTATTTGCCAGGTCTTTTGCTAAGTTATTAAGATGAGGAGTCATTCTGGTTGCGTTCAGCTTACTTAAGCAAGTGGTTGAGTGTACATTTTCACCCTCCCCCTGCAGCAAAGCTGCACCATTGGCGTGATTACTGACATCTGTTCTGATTATATATGGAATGTTATAATCAACTTGTTTTAGTACAGGTGCAGTAGTCCGTGCTTTTTTTAGTATATCGAAAGCTGTTTCTTGTGCTTTCTCCCATTTCCAGCTTGCATTTGTCTTCGTTAGGTTTGTCAGTGGTCTTTCTATTTCGGCAAAGCTTGTGCGAGCAACTGTGTTTATATTTGCATGGCCGAACATTCCATTATACTTTATTTCAATTGTTGGAACCTTTGCTGCACTTTGTGTAGCCCAGTCCACGGCATAGAACTGTATTGTTTCCGATGGGCTATCCATTGTTTTACAATTTTCGCAGTTGCTTCTGAATACTCCCGGTTTTCCGCATCCATAGCACGTTACTGGACTATTTGGTACCAGTTTCCTATCGCCTGGGGTATTCTTGTTACCGGTTTTCTTATTTGTTACTATATCAGATTTGTTCAACTCCTTACTGGTTCCTGCTTCGTTCAGATATTTTATTCTATAGCGACATATATTTTCCGTATGACCTTTTCGACTGCAGAACGTACATCTTTTTATTTATTTTCTCTTCTCTGAATTGTCTCTCTGCTGGATTTCTGTAGAAGGTAAAGATTGACTGTTCTTATCTAAAGACTCATAATGACGTGCTTTTTCCAATAGCTCTGAAAAAGTCTGTACATCGGTCCGAGCGACTTTAGTTTGTAGATCTTTCTTAAGCAAACCGTAGAGAAAATCTAACTGCTCTTCCTCCTTATGTCGCTTATTTGGCAACATTCCAAGCAAGGCCCTTTTTCGGCCCAAGAACTCGTCTACAGGCTCGTTGTTACCCTGAAGGTTTTCGAACAGTTTCAAGTATATTTCGTACGGTTGTAGCTTTGGAGCAAACGCTGATCGGATAGCAAGAAGAGCTGCCGACCAGGTTTTAATTTCAGCATGGACCCCTGTCCACCAAGTACTTGCCGTATTCTTGAGTAGCAGCGGAAGTCCCTCTAAAGCGTCTTCGTCGGATATATGTTCTATTTTTTTGTATATTGAAACGCCGGTAATGAATTCTTCCACTTTATCGTAGTGACGTTCCCCGTAGAAAAGCAGAGTGCATCTGGAAAAATTTTTATTGCCTGATGCCGGTGCGGAAGATGGTATCCGATTCAGTAATTCCTCAAATTGTTCCCTGGTGAGCTGAATGGACATTTTGCTTTCTTCTTCTTCGCTTTCGCTATCTTCTACTTTCTTCCTTTTCCTATTTTTTCCGTTGGGCGCCAGATTGTAGGTGGCAGCTCAGTAAAACAACGGTAATTGGGTACTGTTCCGTTTATTCAGCAAGCTTAGCTCTACAAGGTACACGACCTCGGAGAGGTCGCGAAACATTAACCGGAACACCGGAGTGGAGAACTACTTCGCGACCGCGGGGCGACAGAGTGGACTGAGAAACTATAATCTCACCCTGAAGCTCGAGCCACGACTTGAGGACTGGTAACTTTATCTCTCAAAGCCGAGCTCTGAAGGCTTGAACTGCCTTAAAATAGGCCGGCGACCGTTTATATAGCAGCGGCGTTGGTGAAGGGGGGGAGTTGCCGTGCCGAGCCCGGGCTTGTGGCGGGGATGCCGATGCTCGGTGAAACAGATAGTCGGTGTGCGAGGGAGAAAGTATTCGTATCCGTGCGTTCTGGGTTTTTGTCTTGTCCAAATCCATTGCTGCACGGCGGGGATTGAACTCGGTACCTCTGGCATCAAAAGGTAGAGGATACTTGACCTCGATTTCTACGGCGGTTCTCTTTTTGCATAGACTCTAGCTGCCATAGTAGATTAAAATACGCTGTCGATGGCATATGTCGCATTATATTTCAATTAAGTTTCTAATTTCATGTGATTAAGTTACTGGCTTGTAAAAACAATGCCCTGTAAATGTTGTTGCTTTTACATTTGCTATAAAAGCGACAATAAATGTATACTTTATTAAATCACAATAGTAGTTACATTACTTAGATAAATAATGAACCGTTTTCATTAAAAAAACGAACAAAAACCGGCCAAGTACGAGTTGTACAGTGCCACAAGTATAACTTGGCGGTGGTGGTTTTTGGAACTAATTCTTTTAATTGAAACTGTGAGTTTGACGTTTGAGAGATTACCGCGACATTATTGTTGATAAATCTGCTACATTAAAATGGTTCAATAATGCCAAAAGTAATTAAAAGTGGTTTAAGAGAAACTGTTATCAAAGTACAAAGTAAAAGCACAGTGGCGCACAGGCACGCCAAGTTATACTTGCCGGACTGTACTCGCGCATCGAGGCTTCCGTACAAATTTGTCAAACTAGGTTAAAAGACAAACTTAACTTTGCAGTTCTATTCATAGACAATTTAATTGCACCGACCGCAAATAATAAGTTTGAATTGTAAATTAACTTTATTTTTGTTATTAAACTACATATTTATAGTGTCCAGTTGTTTTTTCTTTATAAGTGCTTTAACATCTTGCTTTTTGCCAAATTTCATGATTCTAGATCAACGGGAAGCATCCTATCAGCGTTTGTCCACAGAAACGGCACCGGGACGTCACCGGCACCGAGATTTTTACGGGCCGATTTGAAAATGATGTGCCGGCGATCGTTTGTCCACCGCCACCGATTCCGGTGGTTCTGTTTCTTCTAGCTGTCATGCGTGGCAGATGCATTTCCATAGAAATAAAACAAACAACCTCAGACGAAAAAACAATAACCGGCGCCAGGCGCCGGCAGTGTGTGGACAAGATCAAACGTGTTTTGTATTGCGAGCCAAAGCCGGCACATCGGCCTGTCAAAATCTTTGGCCGATTTCTAGCGGTCGCGCCGATCTACTCCAAATATCGGTGGCCGTGATGACGTCGCCCGGTGCCGGTTATGCTGTGGACAAGCTGCCATACTATACATATGTACCGCTACTTCAGCGCCGGCATTTTGTTCTCGTTGAGGTCCCGATGCCATCGCTGTGGACAAACGATGATGCGGCTTGACCGCATCATCACTAACTTGATTGTAGCACGCTAGGCCTAGAATAGGCCTGGCCTAGGAACTGGCTCTCAGGGATAGCTGCCGGAACACATTAGATGTTTGGCGACAGATTTTCTAACTTGAGGTTGGTAGCTGGCCAGGCGGACACAGATAGAGTCATAACACCATGTGGAGATTTCTTAACGATGTGTTTCCTTCACCAGAGGGCCACTGTGAAAAGCGCACATATTTTTTTCGATAGAAAAATCCATTTCTGCACGGCGGGGATTGAACTCGTACCTCTGGTGTCAAAGCCTACTATTCTCCCACGACACCACTGGGCCCTTATACAGTGGAAACAAGCCTATTTCAGGTGCCGTGTAAACGCACCTTTAGAATGTTACAAAGCAGAAACATAATTAAAAGTATACAAAATTTTGTTAACTTTTAATAACCTTAAAGTTATTTTATTACATTGCGAGTTAAGTTGCCTTAATGAAGCGAAATAATATGGCTTTCTCAACAAGCATTATAGTATACTTGTATTTTTTTTCTGGTGAGTATTTTTTATGTTTGATTATGAATACATTTGTCAGTGACCGGCCACATACGGCCACACCGCGGCGTTCTTCAATCTGCGGGCGCGATCTCAGTACTTTTCAATTGTTTTCTGATCGCGTTTGGTGTGAACCAGTCGGTACAAATACTACTGCGCTAACTGATCGCCGCCTAGATCGCGCACGCAGGACGCTGCGGTGTGTCCGTCCGTACCATTAGGAAGAAGTTAATCGATTTATTGAAACAATTTTTAACCGACTTCACAAAAAAGTACGAGGTCCTCAAATCAAATTTAAAAAAAAATGTTTATTACCACAGATCTCCGTCATTTCTTAACCGATTTGGATAATTTTTGTTTCTTTGCGAGAGTAGGTACTTATATGCTTCCCGTTTGGTCCCAAACGGGAAGCATATAAGTATCGAATCGAATATTGTATCGAAGTCTGATGCGTATCTCCAGAGATATGCAGATAAATACCTCAAACTTGGTACTGAAAATGTCTATAGACGCATTTGAAGTCGGTTTTTAGGGTTCCGTCCCAAAGGGTACTAACCTGAACCCTATAAATGACATTTCGCTGTCCGTCCGTCCGTCCGTACGCCAGTCAGAGGTCTCTATATCTTTCAACCCGTAATAGATAGACAGTTGAAATGTTTACAAAGTAGATATTGTATTACATAAGGCCGCTATAACAACAAATACTAACTAACAACAGATTAAAGTTAAAAATTAAAGGGGTCCCCATTAAAGTTTCCCTTACAAGAAACGTGTGATTGAGGGTCCGGTGGCGTAATCGGGAGAACGGTCGGCTTTGATGCCAGAGACACAGAATAATGAATAGTACAAGCAGAGGTACCGAGTTCAAACCCCGCCGTGCACCAATGGATTTTTCTATAGAAAAATGTATGTGCGCTTCTCACAGTGAAGGTGAAGGAAAAACATCGTTAAGAAACCAACAAACCCCGCATGGTGGTAAGACACTATCTAGTGTCCACCTGGCCAGCTACCACCTTCAAGTTAGAAAATCTGTCGCCAAACATCTTATGTGTTCCGGCAGCCATCCTTGAGAGCCAGTTCCCACTCTAGGCCTAGCGTGCTTACTATCTTCGACCGCATCATCACTTACCAATAGTTGAGATAGTGGTCAAACACTAGCCTATAAGATATAGTTCCCATTCTAGGCCTAGCGTGCTTACCATCTTCAACCGCATCATCACTTAACAACAGTTGAGATAGTGGTCAAACGCTAGCCTATAAGATATATAAAAAAACGTGTTTTAAGCGATTTTTGCTCAATCTTATGAACTGTAATAGATAGAGACTTGAAATCTACTCATATTGTGTTAAACCACAGAATAATGAATAGTACAAGTTTAACTATGGCTTCTTTAACAAAACATTATAAAAAATAAATTAAATAAAAAAAGTGTGGTGTGGTTTTATGCAAATGAAGTTTTTTTGTTTATGTGTAGCTATGGTAGCTAGCTAATATGACAGCAGTTGATATGACACATTAGCATGTATACAAATATGGCTGCGGAAGCGTCCGCCAATCACAGCTAGACCTAAATGTCATACATCATATCCACCAATCAAGCTAAATCACCGGCATGCGATAGATGAACGAAAAAGTTTGGGGCGATGTAATAAAAGTTTTACTTTAATAAAAATTACCTATTATTAAATCTTTTTTAAAACACGTTATTTTCCAGTGACTGAATTGGACACAGCCATAGCCCAAGATATGAGTGACGATGACGACACAGCACTTTTAAAAAATTACGATGAATATGACCCTATCAAGGCGTTCAATGACGATGAAGACAAAAGAAATTCCAACCTGCTTATCAACAGTGTAGAAAATAAAAGCAACACAGAGTCCGCTGTATCAACAAAGCGACTTTTCGGTAGATTTAATGGTTATACAAAATTCTACGAAAATAAGGTAATTGCTGAGGAAAAGAGGGACAATGAAGTAAAGAAATTTCCTTGTAATAATCATGAGCATCGTATGCCTAAACTAGTTTCGCTTGATTATATTATTGATTTGTGCTAGAGTCTGTGCAAAAAGAGAATCGTTGTCAAAATTGGGAGCGCACGTGTTGATGGTTCTAATTTACTGTTTTTGTTGCGTTGACAACATTGCTCTGTCATTGCCAATACCTACGACTAAAAATGTTTGATACCTTTGTAGGTACCTACTCTTATTATTATGGGGTGGTACTAAAGGTAGCTATAATTTCCTTCCTTGCCTTTTTTTATTTTACACAAAAATAGGCTTTGTCGCTGAGCGACCATATCGCCTAATCGATATAACATGAAATATTTAATCTGAACTATCTATGCAAAACTTCTTCAGCCAAACGATACAATTGTACTGCTTCGTCAGAGGAAGGATAAGCTAAAATTGAGTTACATTGCCCAACATTAAAACTTTTGAAAAATGTAAAATGTGATCTAACGCTAACATTTCGAACACACTCCAACAATAAGTGATGCAAACCATCTACCGTTCCACACACTTCACAATTGAACGTTAGTGTATCGCGATGCATCGTAAAGCCACGTTCTCTTTTGGCACAGACTCTAATGGGACGGGGATTTGCTGCAGATAAAAAATTAATAGAATCTTTTCGATGCTGGCAACTTCATACCACGCCCAATATAATTTGATACTTTGCATAAAAGTAAAATTATCCTGAATAAAAATAAACCGCTCTGTTAAGGCACATTGAATGCCTATGTTTCTATATTAAGGCATAATAAAATATATGTACTCAAACATCAAAAGCTAATAAATGGATTCATAAAATCAATGTTTTTTGTGTCGTCAGGCGAATACTTGAACATTTCGTACTGAGACTATTTTAGCACCACACGTCTTTATTATTTTAGTACTTAGATAGGTTCATCATTTTAATTTCATTTTTGTTTGTTTTTGCTCTTAGTTAGTACTTATAAGTTTGTATGTTATGTCAGTGTATTGTGCTGAATAAATGTATTTCCTTTCTTTCTTTTCAAAGGGTTTTGATATTCAATTGAAAGATGTTTCGAGGGTAACGGAGGCCTTCTTATCGCAGGCGGTAGTGGTCCAATAAATTAATATCATTAATTAATATTATTGTTAAAATAAACCTGTCACGTGCGAGTCAGGGTTCCGTACCACTTTCCAATTTATGAGCATGCAAAATGCCAAAAGAAACACGTTTCTCGTATGGGACTCTTTTAAACGTTTTATTATTATTTTTTGTTATTTTATGGAAACACATCTGCCACGCATGGCAGCTAGAAGAAACAGAACCACCGGAATCGGTGGCGGTGGACAAACCATCGCCGGCACATCATTTTCAAATCGGCCCGAAAAAATCTCGGTGCCGGACTATTCATTATTCTGTGGTGCCGGTGACGTCCCGGTGCCGTTGCTGTGAACAAACGCTCTAAGGCTGATTTAGCAACGAAGGTAGACATTCCGAGCTCGGTCGTCTTTTCAATTCAATCCATCCTTCAGAAGTCTGAGCCCTGATCGAATGAAAAAGTCTGAATATATGCAACACCCTAGTTTACTCGATTAGATTATCTAGAGATTATTTAGGTACGAGCTTTAGTGCTAGTTTCAGCGGTTCCTGATAATGTGTTCGATTTTATTTTTTTTAATATAAAGAAGTAATCTTTGTCGCAATGTGGGTTGCACATTACTAGTATTCTTCTTAACCTCCAACTAAGCTAAATATGCTTGTTTCTGGGGTGGATTCACGTCAATAGTGCAATTGGTGGGGTGGGGATCGAACTCACGACCTCTCGATCGCCAGTTCGATACCTTATCCATTGGCCTATTGCCGCCTTAGATAATTATCTGACACATGACGCCATAAAAAAGCTGTCAAAAATCTGTCAGATTTATTCATGTTAGCGCTATCAGGAACCGGTGAAAGGCCCTTAAAGTTTCAACAGTTAACATTATCACTATTGGGTGCGGTTGTGAATCTTAAGACATCTTCCAAATTGAATGCCCCCAGGTAGTCCATTAGGTATCTCTTTTTAACCAACTTCAAAAAAAGGTTCTCATTTCATCGTATTTTTATATATATATATATATATATATATCGCACGACTGACTTTAAAATAGATTACTAGTTTTCAGTATTGGATAACTAGCAAGTATGTATGTTATTCTGACATTAATGTGCCCCCTTTTTATACCCTAAAAACTTGCAGGTACCTAATATTGGCTACTATTAATTAAGTTGCCGTGCGACGGGTACAGGCCCCTAAATATAAATACAAATAAAAAAATCTTCAAAAAAATGTTCTTAATTAAAAAGTGCATAACTTATACTGAACTTTATTTTTTTTTACTTTAAAATGTAATTGCTATTTTATTTAACAGTTGTCTTCTCTATTTTGTATAGAATGCTTACTTCTTTACAACAATAATGTATTATATTACACTTTTACTTATCATGTCATGTCACATCTACTAAACACTCTGAACACTCTTCTCATTTGTATATAATTCTCTTCTTTCTGACACCTCAATCTCTATATCCCGCGTTACACAATCGACGACTCACAACTATCGTTGCACTTACACTTATTTTTTAGTAGACACTTACGTATCCACAACTTTACTTAAATGCTTAACCTATAATATACTTAATTAAATTTAGTAAAACTCGGAATTCACTATATTCCGCATTCTATATGCACGACATGACAAATTACTAATTAATTACTATAATTCTGTGAATAAAATTAACTTATCCTGCTGTATCTTACAATTCAAGGGATTGTTTTCTTTGTGTTTTGCTTTTGTTAATATGTATAACATAACTAACTAAGTTATGTAAAATTTACCATAAGCTATTTATAAACTCGTGTTTCTGATGAGCTAAGTTTTGCAAATAAATTTATTTATATTTAAATTTATTTATATAGATACAGATTCGGTCTTAATTTTAAGTGTATCCTATTATGGTTAGGGAGATACAGCCCAGTGACAGGGATAGAAGGATGAAAGGATGGAGAATGAAGTCTCAGTAATAACAGTAGTAGGAAGGTTTAGGTAATTTAATACAGTGCTAAAATGCGCTCTAGCTTTTCTCACGCACAAAGGCTCGCTCGTTTCGCTCGCCTTGAATATTAGACGTTTTCTGAGGAATATCATGAAGGGAAATGATAATATTATTTTCTTGGTTCATTCGCTTAAGCTAAAGTATAAACACTTGCAAAGGAAAGCGTCATTTTAAAGCGATAAGAGCGCCGATTGTTTTACTGTGTTTAAAAAATTGTACTGTGTTATTCAATTCAATTCAGTAGTTTATTTTCAGAATCAGTTCCATTGTATTAGTAAAACCGTCTTATATCTAATGTTAGTATCCATCTCATATCAATTACAATATATTATAATAATATTAATACCGTGCCGACCATGTCAAAAAATAAAATAAATTCTAATACACATATTTCATATTAAAGGTATTATTTACAAGTACGGTTTGACGCCATGACTTGCGTTCTGGTCCAGTGTCTGAGTATGGGGCCATCCACCCTCTCAGCCACAGTACGCAGGAGACTGTTGGCGCTATCCCGCACCCGCCGCATCAGGGAGGCGACACGCTTCCGCATGATAGATATATATAAATTGCGACACAAATTGAAGCGCGGTCCCTCCATGTGTGATAGACGGTACCTCCGTGTAGGTTTTAGAGCCCGCCTTGATTAAAACACACTCGCTCTTTTTTGCGTTGTACCTAAGACCATTAGCCTCCGCGTATCGCTCACATATGGACAGAAGCTTTCTAAGGGCGCTGATTGACGGGGCCAGCAGCACTATGTCATCGGCATAACTGATATTATTGACCACGGTCCCGTCAATTGAACAGCCTATCATGGTGCTACTGAGCTCACGAATAAGCCGATCTACGTAAAGACTGAAGAGGCGGGGCGAAGTCAGATCTCCCTGTCAGACCCCACATTCCAGTCCATACGAGTCGGGCAACGAGCCTGCCCACCGTACCACATTGCTCTGATGACCGTAGCAGAATCTGAATAATTCTATCAGCTCACCAGGCAATGTAGTTTCCTCGTACATTTTCCTCCATAATACATCATAGGACACCAAATCGAAGGCTTTGGAAAGGTCTAGAAAACACGCGTAAACGGGTGTTTTTCTATCGGTGTAGTATCGGACAGTATGCTTGAGACACAGTGCTGACTGTGAATCACTTGTGGTCCCCAGAGGAGAACACACAATAAAGTTATCTTTAAATAGATTAGCGATGGCTGCAGGCTCGCTAACGCCCTCTACGCTGACTGGGAGACTCGGTTTGCAATTCAGCCTGTTCGTATGCTTCCAGAACTTAGAAAAGTCTTTATTATCATGGTGAGTTGCTAAAATGTCCATTTTTATTTGTTCAGCATTGTCCTGACACCATTTTAGTTTCCGTTTAAAAGATTTTCTAGTTTCCTGCATACTCGTGAACACAGGCCCATTTTTAGGTTTTCCGTGTAGTACCCAAACTTGAAATGCAGCTCGAGCCTCCAAATGGAATTGCCTAACATGCCTATTCCAACCTGTCACCTATTTTCTTTTATTGACTAACTTACAACTATAACCAAGACTTTTCGCGTCACTTGTCAACAATATTACAATACATTTTACTAATTATTAATCTATGTTCTACATTCTTATAATACTTATCACTACATTCTCTCAATTCGTCAGGAAAGATAACATCTCTGAATTTTTGATTGCAGCTACTTTTAAATATTTCTGTTTGATGTAAGTCTCTCTGACCCCACACAATTTCGTTACATTTATTAATATTTTCATTCAATTTAATTCGGAGTACATTTAAATTACATCTAATTTCTAGAGGAAAGTGATCGGACCAATATGTATATTATGTAATATTTTCACACTAATCACCGTGTTCCATGCCGCCTCAGATACAACACAATGGTCTAGCCAACTCTGAGACCCATACACATCACTAACATATGTATATGCGTCCGAAGAGCGACCTAACAGTTTAATGTCAGCACACCGTCAACTCTGCTCGGCACAGAAGTCTATAAGTTCATTACCGAAGCGCTCGCCCGGGTGCGCATTATAGTGGCCTAGCATATAAACTGACTCAACGCTGCATTCTTCGACTATAGCCGCTATTTCAGCCAGGCACTCAGTAAACTCAATCAGATTATCAGTTGAGTCTGTTGGTTGATGATGTATATAGAAAATACCAACAGCGAGCTACCTGACAACATAACTTTTATTGCCGCTATACGCACATTTGTAAATGTAATTACTGAGACCAAGCTAAATACACTTTTGCGCCAAAGTAAACCGACACCGCCGTATGGTCTAGCTCGCAACAGACCCGCTCCTTTATCAATCGCAGATTTTCCCGTAAATTCGAATTCTGGATCTATACTACCTAAGAAAGGGATATCCTGCGGCTGAAGCCATTTTAAACTTAAGCAGCAGCTTTAAACTTAACTTCAGGCTCTGTAACAGCTTTTCCCTTAGACCCTACCATGCGATTCCGGTATCGATTTCTTTGTACAGTCTTCCATTCTTCAGTCGGTCTCTCTAATTTCCATTGGTCTCCTTCATTTAATATTTCCGCAGTCGATGTTATATGTTATTTAGTATGTACCTAATCAATAAAGAGTATTTGTATTGTATTGTAATCGTAGCTTTTATTTATCTGCTGAATTGTGCAAAGAAAAAGAGCGTTGACTTTAGATTTTTCCATAGTAACTTCGGATTATTTATGACTAGCAGCGCTTCGCGGTTTCACCCGCGTAGTTCCTATTCCCATGAGAATACGGGGATAAAATATCGCTATAATTATCAGCGAGACACATAACACTTTTATTCTTTCACTAATGGCTATCGAAAATCGAAATTTAGATGGGACCATTTCTGAACAAAAAAAGTTTTGCAAATTTGTTAATATTGACAGAGTTATGCCCGAAAATAGTTCTACAAAAATATAAACAAGCATCAAAATTAGTTTGTCTGCTATCTTTTCTGAATCTATTTCAGTCAGAGTCTGTCTAACAAAAGTGAATTATAAAAACGCGCGGCAAATTAAAAAAAACAGTATGGTAGTCCTAACTACGAAGGAAACTTCAACTGACACATTTTAGCAGAGGCTGAGAAATAATTGCACAAAAAAAGTTTCAAAGTATTTGCAGCATACTATTGCCATGTAAAAATGCAAATAATGTGAGTGTCTACTTTCGCTAGCTAGACTCTAGTTTTTTCCGATTACTTAAATGTGATTCATTACAACAAATATCTAGACTAGTATCTAGAATTCACACTCGTTATAACGAGTGTGAATTCTGTGCTATAGCACAGAATAATTAATAGTACAAGTAACTTGTCCCTTGATTGACACCACCTTTTAATGTCTTTGACAACCCAACCCTATCAGCAATGTCAGCCATTGGAGTTTTGGCGGGAACGTGGAAAAGTGTGTGTGATCTCATTGTATTTTTTCCTAAAACTTGTGTTCTTCCGCGTGTTAATATGTAATAAATGTGGATTATTAACCATTAAGTGCCGGTGCATGTGTGCGAGTGTAGGGAAACAGCACAATGTTGAAAAAAATGCTATTTGCGTTCTCACCAAAATTCCACTGAAAATCTTCAAGTAAACACCACATCTTTACTGAAGGTATGATTTAGACTAGACTTTTACTTGACAACTGACCTGAAATGTGACTTTGACCCATCTCTACGACGAAAATTCATAAAAACTTGAAAAATTTCAATACTTGACACTGGCTAAATACACTAATCGTGTGGAGCCATAAAGAAACTAAAAAAAAAATGTCAGCCATTTTGTGAGACATTGGACACACACAACTGCACGATATGGTTCGACGATATCAGAACGATATCGTGACACGAAATAACTAGGGATTGCAATCCCGCAGTTTATTCAATCCGCGGGATTAATATGCGGGATTACTCAATCACACGCGAAAACACGCGATATCCCACGTCTTTAAAATTATGTTATAAAATCAAATTAACACTACAGATTTTTGTGTAAAAATCAACTCACCATATCAAAATTTGACCTTCAATTTTGTCACAAACTTAATTTATACCACGGAATAGTCAGCTATCTGAGGCACAAAGAGCCAGATAAATAATTTATTTAAGATAAGGAATTTATTTCCTGGGTAACCTCTATCTGTCTATTGAAAAATGGGAAAATATGTTATCAGTGGTATAAACCCTATCTGATCGTGTAACTGAGGATTGAAAAATCGGCCAACTCGCGATTTACGCAAAAGTTTAAGCGCCAAATTTTTTATTTGCTGGATCCGTGGATCCGCTCTTTGAAGGGATCCACCAGATTAATAAAAGCAGTGGATCCTTCGGGAATGCGTGATCCCGTTTTGCGGGATTGCAATCCCTAGAAATAACCAACAGCTTGTAACGCGGTTAGTCGCATTGCGCCAGCAAAAGTAACCGCGCGATTCTAAAACTGTTATATAATATATCGAGGTAATAATGGCAGCAGTAAAAAAAATCTCATGCCAATCCCCCCGCGATCCTGCTTTACCCCGCACTGTGTCGTCTCCGATATCGGCACGACAATCTGTCGGCGACGATATCGTTGACTATAAAGACACAGTGTGAAAGCATTTATTAGTGATTCTATCAAACTACCAGTTCGACGATATTGTGCAGTTATCGTGTAAGTTACAGTTATCGTCCAATATGAAGACGCTCATTATGAGTTATGGTTTTCTTAAAAAAAAAAGGGTTTCTTAAGGGATGTTTTTTCAACCGACTACCAAAAAGGAGGAGGTTTTCAATTCGTCCGCAGGTATATTTTCTTCGATGACATTAATCGCTTACCAGCAGGCGAGGCAGTAGTCGAATAAGATTAGGCCGATAAGATTTTAATAATAAAGTAAACTAAAACAACCGACTTCCATGCCCCGCGAGTCAGTTTCAGTAGCAAGTTTGAGACGTTTATCGTCATATCTCTGGAGATACTTATCAGATCTCGATGTCATTACAATGGGATCACCTTTGAAATATACCCTACCAATTAAAAAAATAATCAATCGAATCGGTTTACAATGGATGGAGTAATCGCGTAACATACATACAAACATTTAAAAAAACCTTACAGACTAATTGAGAACCTCCTCCTTCTTGGAAGTCGGTAGAAAAAAGCACACGAGTCACGCGGGCGTTGACAGAACGTTGCGCATCGAATCAACGCCGATATTTTATACCATTTTATTAGCATATTTTTTTTAGCATTTATATGCTAAAGTCATTTTTTAGGTACCGTAAACTAAACTTCTTCGCGGTCAAACGGCTAGACCGATTTAGCTAAAAATTATCACCCGCGGCACCATGCCCGCGGCTTCGCTACCTACAGGAAACAACTGACTGATCGACCGACTGATCGACCGATTGATTGACCGACTGATCGACCGACTGATCGACCGACTGATCGACCGACTGATCGACCGACTGATCAACCGACTGATCGACCGACTGATCCACCGACTGATCGAAAAACTGATCGACCGACTGAACGACCGACTGACCAACTGACTGATCGACCGACTGATCGACCGACTGATGGACCAACTGATCGACCGACTGATCGACCAACTGATCGACCGACTGATCGAACGACTGATCGACCGACTGACCAACTGACTGATCGACCGACTGATCGACCGACTGATCGACCAACTGATCGACCGACTGATCGACCGACTGATCGACTGACTGATCGACCAACTGATCGACCGACTGATCGACCAACTGATCGACCGACTGATCGACCGACTGATCGACTGACTGATCGACCGACTGATCGACTGACTGATCGACCAACTGATCGACCGACTGATCGACCGACTGATCGACCGACTGATCGACCGACTGATCGACCGACTGATCGACCGGCTGACCAACTGACTGATCGACCGACTGATCGACCGACTGATCGACCAACAGATCGACCGACTGATCGACCGACTGATCGACCAACTGATCGACCGACTGAACGACCGACTGATCGACCGACTGATCGAAAAACTGATCGACCGACTGATCGACCGACTGATCGACTGACTGATCGACCAACTGATCGACCGACTGATCGACCAACTGATCGACCGACTGATCGACCGACTGATCGACCGACTGATCGACCAACTGATCGACCGACTGATCGACCAACTGATTGACCGACTGATCGACCGACTGATCGACTAACTAATCGACCGACTGATCGACCAACTGATCGACCGACTGATCGACCAACAGATCGACCGACTGATCGACCGACTGATCGACCAACTGATCGACCGACTGAACGACCGACTGATCGACCGACTGATCGAAAAACTGATCGACCGACTGATCGACCGACTGATCGACCGACTGATCGACCAACTGATTGACCGACTGATCGACCGACTGATCGACCGACTGATCGACCGACTGATCGACCAACTGATCGACCGACTGATCGACCGACTGATCGACCAACTGATCGACCGACTGATCGACCGACTGATCGACCGACTGATCGACCGACTGATTGACCAACTGATCGACCGACTGATCGACCAACTGATCGACCGACTGATCGACCAACTGATCGACCGACTGATCGACCAACTGATCGACCGACTGATCGACCAACTGATCGACCGACTGAACGACCGACTGATCGACCGACTGATCGAAAAACTGATCGACCGACTGATCGACCAACTGATCGACCGACTGATCGACCAACTGATTGACCGACTGATCGACCGACTGATCGACCGACTGATCGACCGACTGATCGACCAACTGATCGACCGACTGATCGACCGACTGATCGACCAACTGATCGACCGACTGATCGACCGACTGATCGACCGACTGATCGACCGACTGATTGACCAACTGATCGACCGACTGATCGACCAACTGATCGACCGACTGATCGACCAACTGATCGACCGACTGATCGACCAACTGATCGACCGACTGATCGACCAACTGATCGACCGACTGATCGACCGACTGATCGACCGACTAATAGACCAACTGATCGACCGACTGATCGACCGACTGATCGACCGACTGATCGACCGACTGATCGACCAACTGATCGACCGACTGATCGACCAACTGATTGACCGACTGATCGACCGACTGATCGACCGACTGATCGACCGACTGATCGACCAACTGATCGACCAACTGATCGACCGACTGATCGACCGACTGATCGACCGACTGATCGACCGACTGATCGACCGACTGATCGACCAACTTATCGACCGACTGAACGACCGACTGATCGACCGACTGATCGAAAAACTGATCGACCGACTGATCGACCGACTGATCGACCGACTGATCGACCGACTGATCGACCGACTGATCGACCGACTGATCGACCGACTGATCGACCAACTGATCGACCGACTGAACGACCGACTGATCGACCGACTGATCGAAAAACTGATCGACCGACTGATCGACCGACTGATCGACCGACTGATCGACCAACTGATCGACCGACTGATCGACCAACTGATCGACCGACTGATCGACCGAATGATTGACCGACTGATCGACCGACTGATCGACCGACTGATCGACCGACTGATCGACCGACTGATCGACCGACTGATCGACCGACTGATCGACCGACTGATCGACCGACTGATCGACCAACTGATCGACCGACTGATCGACCAACAGATCGACCGACTGATCGACCGACTGATCGACCAACTGATCGACCGACTGAACGACCGACTGATCGACCGACTGATCGAAAAACTGATCGACCGACTGATCGACCGACTGATCGACCAACTGATCGACCGACTGATCGACCAACTGATCGATCGACTGATCGACCGAATGATTGACCGACTGATCGACCGACTGATCGACCGACTGATCGACCGACTGATCGACCAACTGATCGACCAACTGATCGACCGACTGATCGACCGACTGATCGACCGACTGATCGACCGACTGAACGACCGACTGATCGACCGACTGATCGACCAACTGATCGACCGACTGATCGACCGACTGATCGACCAACTGATCGACCGACTGATCGACCGACTGATCGACCGACTGATCGACCAACTGATCGACCGACTGATCGACCAACTGATCGACCGACTGATCGACCAACTGATCGACCGACTGAACGACCGACTGATCGACCGACTGATCGAAAAACTGATCGACCGACTGATCGACCAACTGATCGACCGACTGATCGACCAACTGATTGACCGACTGATCGACCGACTGATCGACCAACTGATCGACCGACTGATCGACCGACTGATCGACCGACTGATCGACCGACTGAACGACCGACTGATCGACCGACTGATCGACCGACTGATCGACCGACTGATCGACCGACTGATCGACCAACTGATCGACCGACTGATCGACCGACTGATCGACCGACTGATCGACCAACTGATCGACCGACTGATCGACCAACTGATCGACCGACTGATCGACCAACTGATCGACCGACTGATCGACCGACTGATCGACCGACTGATCGACCAACTGATCGACCGACTGATCGACCGACTGATCGACCGACTGATCGACTGACTGATCGACCAACTGATCGACCAACTGATCGACCGACTGATCGACCGACTGATCGACCGACTGATCGACCGACTGATCGACCAACTGATCGACCGACTGATCGACCAACTGATTGACCGACTGATCGACCGACTGATCGACCGACTGATCGACCGACTGATCGACCGACTGATCGACCAACTGATCGACCGACTGATCGACCAACTGATCGACCGACTGATCGACCAACAGATCGACCGACTGATCGATCGACTGATCGACCAACTGATCGACCGACTGAACGACCGACTGATCGACCGACTGATCGAAAAACTGATCGACCGACTGATCGACCGACTGATCGACCGACTGATCGACCAACTGATCGACCGACTGATCGACCGACTGATCGACCGACTGATCGACCAACTGATCGACCGACTGATCGACCGACTGATCGACCGACTGATCGACCGACTGATCGACCAACTGATCGACCGACTGATCGACTAACTAATCGACCGACTGATCGACCAACTGATCGACCGACTGAACGACCGACTGATCGACCGACTGATCGAAAAACTGATCGACCGACTGATCGACCGACTGATCGACTGACTGATCGACCAACTGATCGACCAACTGATCGACCGACTGATCGACCGACTGATCGACCGACTGATCGACCGACTGATCGACCAACTGATCGACCGACTGATCGACCAACTGATTGACCGACTGATCGACCGACTGATCAACCGACTGATCGACCGACTGATCGACCAACTGATCGACCAACTGATCGACCGACTGATCGACCGACTGATCGACCGACTGATCGACCAACTGATCGACCGACTGATCGACCAACTGATTGACCGACTGATCGACCGACTGATCGACCGACTGATCGACCGACTGATCGACCGACTGATCGACCAACTGATCGACCGACTGATCGACCAACTGATCGACCGACTGATCGACCAACAGATCGACCGACTGATCGATCGACTGATCGACCAACTGATCGACCGACTGAACGACCGACTGATCGACCGACTGATCGAAAAACTGATCGACCGACTGATCGACCGACTGATCGACCGACTGATCGACCAACTGATCGACCGACTGATCGACCGACTGATCGACCGACTGATCGACCAACTGATCGACCGACTGATCGACCGACTGATCGACCGACTGATCGACCGACTGATCGACCAACTGATCGACCGACTGATCGACTAACTAATCGACCGACTGATCGACCAACTGATCGACCGACTGAACGACCGACTGATCGACCGACTGATCGAAAAACTGATCGACCGACTGATCGACCGACTGATCGACTGACTGATCGACCAACTGATCGACCAACTGATCGACCGACTGATCGACCGACTGATCGACCGACTGATCGACCGACTGATCAACCAACTGATCGACCGACTGATCGACCAACTGATTGACCGACTGATCGACCGACTGATCAACCGACTGATCGACCGACTGATCGACCAACTGATCGACCAACTGATCGACCGACTGATCGACCGACTGATCGACCAACTGATCGACCAACTGATCGACCGACTGATCGACCGACTGATCGACCGACTGATTGACCGACTGATCGACCGACTGATCGACCAACTGATCGACCGACTGATCGACTAACTAATCGACCGACTGATCGACCAACTGATCGACCGACTGATCGACCAACTGATCGACCGACTGAACGACCGACTGATCGACCGACTGATCGAAAAACTGATCGACCGACTGATCGACCGACTGATCGACCAACTGATCGACCGACTGATCGACTAACTAATCGACCGACTGATCGACCAACTGATCGACCGACTGATCGACCAACTGATCGACCGACTGAACGACCGACTGATCGACCGACTGATCGAAAAACTGATCGACCGACTGATCGACCGACTGATCGACTGACTGATCGACCAACTGATTGACCAAGTGATCGACCGACTGATCGACCGACTGATCGACCGACTGATCGACCGACTGATTGACCAACTGATCGACCGACTGATCGACCGACTGATCGACCGACTGATCGACCGACTGATCGACCAACTGATCGACCAACTGATCGACCGACTGATCGACCGACTGATCGACCGACTGATCGACCGACTGATCGACCAACTGATCGACCGACTGATCGACCAACTGATCGACCGACTGATCGACCAACTGATCGACCGACTGATCGACCAACTGATCGACCGACTGATCGACCAACTGATCGACCGACTGATCGACCGACTGATCGACCGACTGATCGACCGACTGATCGACCAACTGATCGACCGACTGATCGACTAACTAATCAACCAACTGATCGACCGATTGATCGACCGACTGATCGACTTACTGAATGACTGATCTATCAAAACACAGCTGAAACCACTGAACAGATGGCATGCAGATAGTTAGGTATCCTCGTAACTATCTTAACATAACTTATATGTATGCTAATAAAGGATTTTTAGGGTTCCGTACCCAAAAGGTAAAACGGGACCCTATTACTAAGACTCGCTGTCCGTCTGTCTGTCTGTCTGTCTGTCTGTCTGTCTGTCTGTCTGTCTGTCTGTCTGTCTGTCTGTCTGTCTGTCTGTCTGTCCGTCTGTCACCAGACTGTATCTCATGAACCGTGATAGTTAGACAGTTGAAATTTTCATAGAAATACATCACATTCACAGAAATACATCAGTATTTCTGTTGCCGCTATAACAACAAATACTAAAAACAGAATAAAGCTAAAAATAATAGAGGCTCCCCATATAAGAAACGTGTTTTTTTTCGGCATTTCACGCCATCTATGAACGCTTAGTTAGGTAAACGTCCCATAGATGGCGTTATATTGAAATGTCGACCCCTAACACCTTTGTTAGACGTTAGATGGCGTTATAATAAATAAAATGTTTATTAATTATTATTTTTTGCTGGCAAAAAATGATAGTGGTATTTTTTGCTCGATCTTATAAAATACTGATTCTGTACCACACTAGTGGTACAGAATCCTACGAGTGCGAGTCCGACTTGCACTTGGACAGTTTATTAAAATTCACCCCTTAAGGGGATGACACAGGGGTTCAAAGTTTGTATGGAAAAACAAGATAAGATAAGACTATCTGTTAGATAAAATAATATAATACAAATACTTCTGTAATTAAGTAAATTATATCTTTCGGGCGTTGTCGAAATTCCACCCCTAAGCGGGTGGTATAAAAGATGAGGTAAAAAAGTCTGAAAATCAATAAGTTTTTCCAGTATATAATAAAAGCCGGCCAAGTCGAGTTGAACTCGCCCACCGAGGCTTCCGTACCAACGTTGGCATGTACCAATTAAGCTAGACCTCTAAATTGTATCAGCGCTCATATAACTCAGAGGTCTACCTTAATTGGCGTAACTATGTATGTAATCAATCAATCAATTTATTTATTGAGAATACAGGTATATGGATACAAGATGTTCGTTTAGATGATTAAGAAAGTGCTCTGTACTCAGCCATATAGACATTCAATTTTTTTTTTTTTATTCATTATAATAGTCATAGAAATAATAATAATACAATTGAACATTAATTATAAAATTTTAAAAATACAATCAAATACATTATTTAGCTAAAAAATGTCAGATTATTAATACACACATAATTGTAAAATTAAATTGCCCGATAAAAACAATGTCAATTTATGAAAATAGTTAATAATGAATGTCACTCAAAATTTAAAATTTGTCATTAAATAGTCTTGCACACTGTAATAATGGCTTTGTCGATTAAAAATAGTTTCAGTTTTGATTTAAAGGTATCAGGGTTATTACAGAGTAGCAGCAATTTCGGTAAATGAGTATATATTCGTGGCGCCATGCAAAAAACACTATTACTAAATTGTGCAGTTCTACAAGGGAGAAAAGCTATTTTCATATGGTGTCGCTTGCTTGCATGTTGTTCAAACAGTGACTTATTTGTGTACACGAACATACTTATCTCATATATGTACATACATGGTAGGGTCAAAAGCTTTAGACTTATAAAATATGGCTTGCATGTGTCAGTCGGTTTAAGTTTGCAAACTGCTCTAACGCATCTCTTTTGAGCTTTAAATGCGGTATCTTTATCTACTGAGTTACCCCAAAAGATAACACCGTATCTTAGAACAGACTCTACATGACCATAATATGCAGTGAGTAAGGCAGATTGGTTCACAACTTTATTGAGCATGTAAATTGCATACGAAAATGTATTTAAGCGTGCGCAAACCTCATGTATTTGATTTTTCCAGTCCAAGTTATTACTAAGATGTAGGCCTAAAAACTTAGTATTGTCCACATCGTTGATTTGCGGACAGCGACAATACTAAGTTATTGTAGCTAATATTTATATCTGTAATATTTTTCCTATTTTTAAATGTCAAATATTAGAGTCTTACTTAAATTTATCAACAAATTATTAGACTTGAGCCAACAAACAACCATGTCAAGAGTTCTGTTAATTTCAAGCTCTAAATTGGATACGAGTTTGCTACTAAACATGACAGTACTATCATCTAAATAATGCAAATAGGACTATTTCTTTGTCAATGGCTCCAGGGAGATCATTTATATATATTAAAAACATCAATGGGCCAAGCACACTACCTTGCGGCATTCCTTGAGTAACAATATTAAATTCAGACGAATATATACTTTGCACGTTAGTTTTTTTGTTTATACGTGTGATCTGTGTGCATTGCCTTCTGTTGGTCAAATAAGATTTTAAAAGACACAAAACGTTGCCCCTAATGCCGTAGTTTTCTAATTTTTCTAACAAAATGTTATGATTGACGTAATCAAACGCTTTTGTTAGGTCCATATATAAAGCTGAAACTAAATTCTTATTATTAATGTATGGGGGGGCACCCTTTAATTTTCAACTTTTTTTATTTTTTTACCTTCCTTTTTGCCAAATTTCATGACTCTAGGTTAACGGGAAGTACCCTATAGGTTTTTGACCCAAACCTATAGGGTACTGGTTGACCTAGAATTGTCAATTTTGGTTAAAAGCAAGGTCTTACAGCACAAGTAAAGGAAAAATTCAGAAAAATAAAAAAAGTTGAAAATTAAGGTACATTTTGGTACTAAGAAGTTTTCCCGAAAATCTAAATATTGCCCATATCTTTTTATTGTGTTGACTCAAGACCTTGATTTATTTTATACATAGGGACTATAGACTTCAGTATCAGGTACACATTTTAACTTGCTAGGTCCACATGTTCCTGAGAAAATCAGTGGTGACACACGGACAGACGGACAGACAGACAGACAGACAGACAGACAGACAGACAGACGGACAAGAAAGTAATTTTATAAGGGTTTATTTTTTTACCTTTTGAGGTACGGAACCCTAAAAATGAATTCTATTAGTCAGCCGACCCAGAGAATAAAAAAATATCACAGAAAATGTAACTTTACATCATACTCTCTATAGTGGATACTTGCACTTCACAAAGAACACACCCTCCAAAGTCCAAATATCATGTCTCTAGGACCAGTGGTTAAGGCAGTGCGTTGATATATCAGGTAGTCATTCAGTCAGTCAGAAAAACGCGTGGGGGATGATTTTTGAAAAACTGCGATACCCGTAACTCACTACTTTAATTAAGTATGTGTACCAATTTTCAAGACAATTGACCCAGAGAATAAAAACTTTCTTATGGGTGAAATTTCAAAAAACCCTTTCTTAGTGGAAGTCTACACTTCACAAAGAACACACCCTCCAAATTTCATCTGTTTAGGACCAGCGGTTTGAGTTGTGCGTTGATATCTCAGTCAGTCAGGACTTTGGATTTTATATATATAGAAGATAGGGTACAGATACTTTTTAACGCGGGTAAAGCCGCGGGGCTCAGCTAGAACATATAAAACTGAGTCCTCACGTGCGTTGCGCACGTTGTGTCGTCAAAACGCTATTATTTTGACGCATTGGGTGATTTGAGTGCCATATGAGCCTTGTGTTGTCACAGTTTGACAATCATGTTGTAAACCTGTGGCGTTGTCATATCATAGGATGTAGGGGGTTACAATACCACCTCAGTGCTCCCAGCCAACCTCACCTGCCCGTGCATCCTGCTGACCAACTAACGAGGCTCTGGCGACCGACAAATGGCGGTATAACCATTTCAAATTATGACGTAGCTAAATACTACAGGCCGGTGACGGGCAGCAGCGTCACCGGTGCGAGGAGCTACGTCCTGCGATCTCCAACCCGCCTGCTCAGCGTGGCGATTAGGACATATCCCTCCCAATGATGGAAAGTCACAAGAAGAGCCGAAGATCGGGCTCAGTGGCGTATCTTGGGAGAGGCCTACGTCCAGCTGTGGACTGACACCGGCTGATTATGATGTCATATAACGTTGTCGTTCTAGTGGAAGGTATGTCATGTCACTTATGCGCAGTGCTGCACTGTCGCTCTGCTTTTTGTACTATTCATTATTCTGTGGCTCTGCAGGTTACAATGCTCCGATCGATAGATACTTTGATATTTCAATAAAAAAATCTGTGATTAGTCTAGGTTTCGAAATCTAGATAAATCCGTGAGCTATTTTGCCGTGGACGTTATCAATGTTCTCAATTAAGATAGTTTAAGAACTAAAACAACCGACTTCCATGCCCCGCGAGTCAATTTCAGTAGCAAGTTTAAGAAGAGACCGTTAATACTAGAAAGCTGTAATTTTGTAGGGGGATGTATATAAATTACGCCGACAAAGTCTTGAAATAAAATTTTGAAAAATATTTTTTTGTTATATCTTTTCGTCGTCTACCCCATCGTGTGGGCTATTGTTGAATAGGTCTTTTAAAATGACTTAAAGGTTGCTAATACCATTTTTCGATTGAATGCTCCATTCACGAAATATTAAACTTTAAACTGAAAATTTTTGTTCCAGTAGAGCGTCCCCCCTCCTCTAAAAGCTGGCTAAAAACTGCTGGCTTGAAAAATCTGGAAAAATCTGTGATATGATCCGTGATAGTGCATTTCATGAACTTCAAAGAAAAACTATAGCGGTTAAGATAACTTTATTAGTTTAGCAGTAATAGTCGTTGAACCTGAGTGTTGGATAAGTTTGTGCCAAATACAAAATCCTTAGAATAAATCCATTAAACCGACAAAGACGAAGTACCTAGTTGCTTGTTTATAATGGGTAAAGACTTGCATTGAATAACGGGCTACTACGGAACCCTGCACTGCGCGTGGCCCGACACGCACTTGGCCGGTTATTTACTCATGTGGCTAAACGCATCCTCATTCTGGCGTCAAAGCCGACCGTTCCGCCGAAGCACCTTTGGACGCCCTTATTTTAAAATTAGTCGAACCTTAGGCGCAACGAGGGCTCCGTGGCGTAATCGGGAGAACGGCTTTGATGCCACAGGTTCCGAGTTCAATCCGCGCGTTGCACCAATGGATTTTTCTTTCAAAACATTTATGTGCGCTTATTACAGTGGCCCTCCGGTGAAGGAAATCGTTAAGAAACCAACAACCCCCGTATGGTGGTAGGACACTAGCTAGTGCCCGCCTGGCCAGCTACCACCCTCAAGTTAGAGAATCTGTCGCCAAACATCTAATGTGTTCCGGCAGCTAGCATCTGCAGCATCCTTGAGAGCCAGTTCCCATTCTAGGCCTAGCGTGCTTACCATCTTTGACCGCATGATCGCTTACCACCAGGTGAGATAGTGGTCAAACTCTAGCCTATAAGAAATAAAAAATAAAAAAAACGAAGAATGTTAAGTCGGCGAGTGTTTGGTGTCGGTTAAAAGCAAGAGATTTCACTGAAGTTAATGAAAATCCTTAACTAAATAGTGTAATTACACGCTATGGCAAATTTAATTATGCATTTTATAGCAATTTTAATTAAAATTCCAATAAGTTGCAAGGATTAGACTACTTTGACTCCTTGCTTTTCTTGCGGTTATGATGAAGTCAGTCAGTGAAGAACCTTTTCAATCAACTTCCCAAAAAGAAGGAGTTTCTCAATTCGTCTGTATGTTTTTTTTATGTGTTTACTCCGTCAATTGTGAACCGATCTAAATGATTCTTTTTTTAATCGGTAGGGTACGTCTCTGAGATAATCCCATTGTAATTTCATCGAGGTCTGATAAGTATCTCCAGAGATATGACGATATACGTCACAAACTTGCTACTGAAATTGACTCGCAGGGCGTGGAAGTTGGTTGTTATATTTTAGTTTTTAAAATATCTTAATTAATATGTTATTACAACTGGGATTTTATGTATGTAGTATGTTTGTTTTTTTTTGGTCAAATCTTCGCAACTATATAAAAACCACTTCTACGGTAATATTATATCACCGTGCCACCGTCATTAGACTCAAAATTGCAATCTTCGGTGACAATACAATAAAATGGTACCATCGAGCTGACCTCATGATGGAACCGGGCTGTAGGGACTGGAACTACATAATGGTAAATGGTAGGACAGTTAAATTGTTATTTTTTTATGATATAAGATAACAGAACAAGCTCAACGCTTGCCTGATAGTAAGCGATGACGTCTACCTACTAAGAATACAGCGGTATGCAAATTTCTGGACAGCCAGAATTTTGCATGTCACTGCACTGCGCCTGTTACCTTGAGACATAAAGATGTCGAGTCTCACATGCCCTGTAATTTCACTGGACACCTTGCCATTTCAACTGAAAAATATTCCAATTTCACGGCTGAAAATGAATTGGCAATGTATAAATATAAATGGTTGGCTAGTATGTATTGTTAATGTATTGTTATGAATATGAAGTATTTATAGTAATACATATGCAGGTATGTATGTATGCACTACCCGTGCGAAGCCGGGGCGAATCTCTAGTAAGTTAACGTACGGCCACACCGCGGCGTCCTATGATCTGCGGGCGCGATCTCAGTACTCTTCAATTGTTTTCCAATCGCGATTGGTGTGAACTGTGAACCTGTCAGTACAAATACTACTGCGCTATCTGATCGCCAGTCGCCAGTGGGCTCAGTGGCGCATCTTGGGAGAGGCCTACGTCCAGCAGTGGACTGACACGGGCTGATGATGATGATCTGATCGCCGTCTAGATCGCGCACGCAGGACGCTGCGGTGTGGCCGTACCTTTAATAAGAAGTAACTTAGTATATGAGTAGAGGATATTGTCACTTACGGGTAGGTCAGTGTAATTTTTTTTAAATATCTTGTAAGCTAGCGTTTGACCTTTATCTCGCCTGGTGGTAAGCGATGATGTGGTAAAAAATGCTGACCACGCTAGGCCTAGAATACTCCGACTCTCAAGCGCTGTGTGCTGCCAGAACACCGGGTTATGGCGGCAGATTTTCTTCTTGATGGTGGTAAGCTACTTTTTGGTGGCAAGTCAGGCGGAACATTGATGTAATATGCTCCTATCACTTAGGACGAACTCCCGTGCTAGGATTCAAACTGGCGATCGTTTGCTTGCAAGTTTAGTCATGTTTCCTTTACGCCAACTTTAGTTATTTTGTTACCGTTATTTACGTTTCTCAAATATTTTACCTATATATTTACATACAAACACATTTTCAGTATACGGACATTTATAGGTAAAATTTAATTATAATTTCGCACAGAACATGTGTTGTTGATATTGGTATTTCAAATGATTACTTCGTTCTGCCGTTTTAAGTATGTAGAAAATTAAAAACTATATTTTTGTGGAATACCCGAGGTATAAGTTAATGAAAATGATGGATTGTGTTAAAAATATATTTCTTTGGTTTATTTTATGTTCGTTATGTGAGTACATTTTCTTTTTAACCGACTTCAAAAAAAGGAGGAGGTTTCTCAATTCGACCGTATAAGTAAATGTTTTTTTTTAAATTATTCTCGTAGTTATTTAATTAAGATAGTTATTTTATGGAGACTAGCGCATACGTGTGCTACTTCGATAGAATACTCTGACTCTCAAGGGCTGTGTGCTGCCGGAACACCGTAAGGTTATGGCGGCAGATTTTCTCCTTGATGGTAAAAAACATACAGACAAATTGTAGTCTATATATTTTTTTTATATGTATGTTACGCGACTACTCCGTCAATTATGAACCGATTCGAATGATTCTTGTTTTATTCGGTAGGGTACATTTCCGAGGTAGTTCCATTGTAATTTCATCAAGATCTGATAAGTATCTCTAGAGATATGACGATAAACGTCTCAAACTTGCTACTGAAACTATCACGCGCGGCATGGAAGTCGGTTGTTTTAGTTTTTAAACTATCTTAATTATTTGGTAATATGCTTCTATCACCTGTTGACGAGCACCCGTGCTAGAATTAGAACCGGCGACCTCTTACTTTGATGTCAAGTTATCTGTCCTTTGCGCCAACCAGTGTTACCAACCCATACCAAAATTTGCCCCCAAGTTTTTTTCTGAATCCCTCTAAAAACTCCTAATTACAGAATTTTGTTAATTTGTTATGTACCTACTAAGGTACATATAAAATTGTATAAATATTGCTTATTATTTATTATTTCGTGCCTAAATTGGTATGTAGCTCATAAAATAAAACGTTACATATCAAGTTGGTTGATTGGTTATTGATAGAACATTGATTGACCAGGGCCCCTAGACAAAATCCAATTTCCTATTTCAATTCACGCTAACACAAGTTCAAAATGTATGTGAATGACATCATTGTTGCGGAAACATAAATATCAATCCATACATTTTGAACTCCCTCTAGCGCGAATGGAAACTAGACATTGGATTTTGTCTAGGGGCCCAGTAAACAACACACCGCGCATTCACTCGTTTCATGTCGTGCGTTTCATTCGTCGAGCATTTACCAATGGAGATGTTAACGTTGTAATCCGCAGACATTTTTTTCTGTCGATACTTACGGGGGACGAGGTAAACACTCATTGCACACACACAAATCTCTCACTTTAACGATCCCGCATACTAGCTTGAAACACGCACACAGTATTAAAAATACAGCGTAGCTACGCACGCTCATATGGCCAAAAATGACTACATGGCCAGCAGAGGGGAACGCCTTGCGTTAACATCTCCATTGGTAAATGCTCGAAGGTTTCATTCTACGCACAAAACTTAAAACATACGCTTTGTTTTCGATTTTATGGCTAGTTTTGTTTTAAGGCCCTAAAAAGTCCCCGAAAAAATCCAGACCCTAAAAATGTCCCTTTACTTCTAGCCCCTAAATTTAGGGGCAAAACCCCTAAGTTGGCAACCGTGCCGCCAACGGGGCTAGAATTAAAATATGTACATAATCGCGTGCCTCGGTCGCCGGCGCTTGCACTATTTCCGTCCTTATTACACTGTATGAAGAGTGGTTTTTGGCTTGGCGAGAATTTGGCGCGCGAGGTGCTATGCTTCTAAGCATGTTGGTAACTCACTGTGTTGTAATGTTGTTCTTTCTACCTTCAGACTTGCCACTTTATTAAGAAGTAACCGCATTTATTTATAACCGACTTCAAAAGAAGGAGGAGGTTTCTCAATTCGACCGTTTTTTTTTTTTAATGTTTGTTCGCGGATAACTTCGTCGTCTATGAATCGATTTTGATTATCCTTTTTTTTTTAAAGGAGATATCCCAAGTGTAGGGCCATGGTCATTTTATCGATCTAATAAGTATCTCCAGAGATATTGAGATAAACATCTCAAAATTGGTACTGAAAATAAAAAGCGCGGCATTGACGTCGGTCTTAATTTTAATTTTTAAGAACGGTTGTCAGCATTAAACTACTAATAATTTAACAAATGCATAATAATTATTTGATGAAATTTGTTTAAAATACAGCATTTAATGTTAATAATAATTATAGGAATATTATGTAATAAGCTTTAAAAGTGTCTAGCTTGTAAAGCGTTTTATTTTGTTATATTATTTTGTCGCTTCTAGGATTTACTCACACTAGAAATGTACATTGTTATTTAGGAATGAAAATAAAGAATTTTAAAATTGAAATTGAAAAAAATTACGAATAGGATTTACAAAATATGGATGATGGTGCACAGCAGATATTTTTACAAATTCAATTTAACCAGTATGCTCTCATCATAAGGTTGTTATTGCTTTGTACATCAAAACGGCCCCAACGAAAGGAACCTAGATGGAGTTGTGTCCTTGTCTAATAACCTGCCAGTGCAAGTGCTATCTAGTACTATACTGTATGTATAGTATATATATGTGGTCCATGTAAAAGAAAGAGACAAATTCCGTTGAAAGTCGGTCTCTTTCGGACCGGTAGTGCACCGTCTTCAAATAAAACGTTTTTAAAAATAGGAGTCACTACATGGTCCAATCTGCAGGCCTATCATAAAGTTTGACAGGTATTGAAATGAGATGGAGCTATATAGCTTGCATAGCTGCGTCCCCGTCATTTAGTTAATTTATTTCTTTCAATAATCAACTGTCAAAGTTCATGATATGAGGCAAGTCCAAGATGGAATTCTTGGATGGATGAAAATTCTTTGTGTGATCCATTGACAATTGTGCCGAGCCTGGGTGCAATTGTATCCGTGCTATGTATTAATTTATACATTTATATTGAAAATTAATTTTGTATATAGGCTAGTATTTGACCACTATCTCACCTGTTGGTAAGTGATGATAGGTACGAAAGGATGGTAGCACGCTATGTCTAAAATGGGAACTGGCTCTCAAGGACAGTTGCCGGAATACATATGATGTTTGGCGACAGATTTTCCAACTTTAAAACATTTTTATGGATTTGAGACAATAAAATGCTTAGGCATAGAGTCTGCGCAAAAAAAGAACCGTCGTGGCTTTACGATGAACTAACATTCAAAGGTAAGGAAGGAAGATATATACCTACCTAGTGCCACCCGATAATAATAAGAGTAGGTACCTACCAAGGTATTAAACATTTTTAGTCGTAGTGGCTCTTTGGCCGTTTGAGAAGCTTGGCGAAGAATACAGCTGGGCTGAGCAGCATTTGGGAAACTACGTTGGCTCTTTTCGTCACCTATACCGCTTAAATCTTGAAGACGAAGGTCTTCAATGAGTACGTTATCCCTGTACGGAGCCGAGACGAGGACGCTCACGGTTAGACTGGCCCACCAATTGAAAGTCGCGCAGCGAGCTATGGAGAGAGCTATGCTCGGAGTTTCTCTGAAGGATAGAATTCGAAATGAAGTCATCTGACAGAGAACTAGGGCAACCGACATAGCTCAGCAGAGGATTAGCAAGCTTAAGTGGCAGTGGGCGGGACACATATGCCGCAGAACCGATAACCGTTGAAGTAAGCGTGTTCTAGAGTGGAGACCAGGACTCGGCAAACGTAGTCTAGGACGCCCTTCAGCTAGGTGGAGTGACGATATTCGCAGGGTAGCTGGTAGCGGTTAGAAAAGGATAGCTGAAGATCGAGCTCAGTGGCGTGCTATAGGAGAGGCCTATGTCCAGCAGTGGACTAATACGGGCTGATAATGATGATAATGAGTCGTATTGGCAATGACAGAGCAATGTTGTCAACGCAACAAAAACAGTAAATTAGAACCTTCAACAAAAGCGTGCTCCATTTCTACGATGGTTCTCTTGGCACAGACTCTACCGTGAAAATTTGAAGAGTGTGCCTCTAACAATTTGGCTGTAAAAGCTGTGTGACAGATGGATGGACAGCGAAGTCTCAGCAATAGGGTTCCGTTTAGACCCTTCGGATACAAAACTCTAATAAACTGGCCAAGTGCAAGTCGGACTCGCATTAGTAGGGTTCCGTACCACACTACAGTATTTTATAAGATCGAGCAAAAAATACCACTATCATTTTTCACCAGCAAAAAATAATAATTAATAAACATTTTATTTCTTATAACGCCATCTAACGTCTAGCAGCAGGGTACAGACAGACAGCTGTCTGTCTGTACCCAAAGGGTAAAACGGGACCCTATTACTAAGACTCCGCTGTCCGTCTGTCTGTCTGTCTGTCCGTCTGTCACCAGGCTGTATCTCATGAACCGTGATAGTTAGACGGTTGAAATTTTCACAGATGATGTATATCTGTTGCCGCTATAACAACAAATACTAAGAACAGAACAAAGATAAAAATTAAAAAATGTTTTAAAAAAGTTTTTTACGATAGCGCAGCGCCACCTATCTAGTTGCTAAGATGGCGCTATCGATGTCGGGAAGAGTCATATTTGTCTGTTTAAGTGGCAAAAAATACCGAGCAAAGCTCGGTCAACCAGATATTTAATCATATTAATTACTACAATTACAATTACTATTACTACTATATAATACTATTCTACCTTTGTGTTAACGTTTACTTAGTTGGTGTTAGAAGTTCGTTAGAAACTCGATAGATGGCGTTCGGAACCCTCCGTGTGCGGGACAAAGTCTGACTCGCACTTGGCCAGTTTTATTTATGCTACCGATACTAAAATGACAAGACGGCGTAAAATTCACTTTCCGACATAAAATTCGACTCTTAGTTAGGAACTTTGATGTAATTTTGTGAGGTAAATAAAAATAATTCATAAACTTTTTTTTTAGTTTATTGAGTCAATCCTTTACTGTATCGGGGCTGGCCGGTACATTGCGCGCTGAATGAAGTAATAACAACGCTAGGTCGAGCGCCTTAGACACATTTTTGCTTGTATTGTCTGAAATAAACGTTGGTATTGTGTTTTTGTAGGGGAGTGAAGTATCTGTTACGTAGTAACTTTTATATAATCTGTGGTTACGGCTCGTTCGATCTCATTCCCACAAGTAGGGATGCAACAGCGCTCATAAAAAACATCGATGTAAAACATATCGATTTATAATTATGAACGAAATATAGCTGTTTTTATCACCATTTACAAATAACATAAACTTTTGACGCCTTTTAGTTGTTCCTGTAATGCAAATGAAACATTGATTTATAAAAACATCGATGTACCGCCAAAACCACCTTAACTCAGATTTTTACCTAAGAAATACCACACATACTCCTCAATGCTCTCATTACTACTAAGTACTATGTTTATTCTGTTTTTATGTATTTTGCCCTATCCCAACATCGTTCATAAAACATTGTTCATGAAAAACGATGTATCGCCGATGTTTGGTTTCAACATCGATGTTAAAACATCGATTTTTATAAACGATAGATGGATGTTTTAAATACATCGATGTATCGTTTGCATCCCTAACCACAAGATAAAGTGCTCAGCGCGCGGAAAGAAGTTAACCCAAAATTACTGATTTCAGATGAAAAACTACATTCCGCGAAAGTCTACGTAATTGACGTTCCAACCGCCGACGATATAAATAAAAACTATGATGATTACGACATTATAGGCGATTTGGACCAAGATTACAGAGAGCAAGATATGCTGCCCACACTTCATAGCAAAATTATCAAATTTAAGCGCCCATTCACCGCATGCCATAGACTATTTGGCAGTATCAACGGAAACAGACTACGACTCAAAAAGTGCATGGAAAGCATACAGAACGCTGTTAGACAAGAAAAAAGGTCCACGAATGTAAATTACCAATTTTCCGACGATTATTTGGACATAAAGGATTTAATGAGAACAAATTTTTCTGAAGACTATGCTGACGTCGATGATTTTAAGTTTAATATATTTCCTTCGGTAAGGAAATTTTACAGAGGGCATCTTCAATATAGGGCTGGTTCAGGTTCTGATGAAAGCTCGGGGTCTTCTGATGAAGATGTTCTGAGAACTAGAGGTATGTATGCTAACCTGAAGATATTAGTCACTATGATTATAAAATTACCGACCATCGATATATAAAAAAGGGAGATTAGGTACCCCGCTCCTCAATGTGGACCGTATGAATTAGGTTTGTGAACATAATTTTACCTTAGTCACAATCGAACCAGCGTTTGCTCAGCACGTACAGAATTACATGTGCAATTATCACAGATCCATTTACCTAAATAATTAGCAATAATGCTTTCCTCTGTTCTTCATGCACACCAAGCTCGACATTAGAAATTCGTGTTTTCATGTAGTTATTTCTAGTTCCATTATGTTTAGTGGCATATGAGTGAGTACCGCGTCTACCTTTTTATGTCTATGGTACCGACTATTATATTCACTACTATTTGTTGTCGACTGTCTCGGCCTAGGTTTCGTGCATGTCCGTCCGATGCACTGCCTCGGGAGTTTACGAAGCAAGATCGCGACGAACACTTGATACAAAGAGTTGCTAGATCTGTATTTTCTAACTGACTCCATAAAGGAGGAGGCTCTCAATTCATTGAGCAAATTTACTGAAGTGAAGTTCGACCATAATAAATAATCGAGAACTTCTAAATGCGAAGAAATTGAAAAATAGGTACATACATTTTAAAGTTGCGAAAATAAAATTTCAATAAAAAGAAGCTCAATTGTTTAAGTGTTAGTACCATGTCAAGAAATTTCTAATGCACAAACATACAGTCCGGCAAGTATAACTTGGCGCGGCTGTGCGCCACTGTGTTCAATGTCAGTGTTGCCACTGCACAGAATATGACGCGAAAATTGGGAAAAAATGAAATTTAGTTCAATGATTTACAGATTTACTTGAGGAGTATTATGATAACAGACCGAGAGCCCATGGACGCCAAGCCTTCGTAATTTTATTATTAATAGTATTTATTTAATTTACTTGCCTGTCTTTGTATTAACAGAAATATTAAAACATAGATGAATACTGATATGTTTTTAACTAAGTTAGAATTAGAGGTGAGTGTGTTGGGGTTCGACCAAAATAAAACAGTTTTTGTTAGTACATTATTTATTACCAGAATATGTGTGATCTAATAAATGATCTTCTAGATCTTCCAAGTTCGACGCAGAACTGTCAGATGAGGTATCACTGTCGCTAGCAAGACATATATTAAAACTTTCTAAGTCGACATCATCGTGATATTCATCTTCTAACCGCTCAACGTGATCGCAATGCGTTTTCCATGTAGCAGCCGTTATAGTCTGAAAAGCATCTAGTGCCAGACCCAATATTTCCGATTTCGATCGACCCACATTAAATTCTGCCACCTTGCGCTTTACCGACGCCCAAACTAGCTCTATCGGGTTCAGGTCGCAATGATAGGGCGGTAATCTCACAAATTGGTGCCCATGCTGTTTCAACAGTTCGTCTGCTTCAAACGCATCAGGTTTTTTGTGCATTTTAATAATTTCATACAATTCAGATTTCTTCATGCTATCTAAATAAGACTATCATTTCTTAGTTCCACCAAAAGCTTCGGTAATGTCGGAATTTCTTTTTTTACGGTATAAAATTGATGTATCTTTCTCCGAACTACACCCAAATCAAAGTTATCCAAATTACACTTGGTTTCCAGTCTTTTTCTTTTTTTTCCAGGTGTAACAATTTTTGACGAGTTAGCTTCCGTTTGTTTGCCTTCTGCAATAATTCTTTGAACAGAACGTTCAGAAACACCTGAAACAAAATATGTATAAATGTAACCATGAAATTAGATTAGGTAGGTAAATTTATAAAGTTTGCATAGCATTATAATTATAATTCATCATTACCTATACACAACCACATTTTATTTAACCACATATTAGACATAAACATTTCGTTATACCCACGGGATTACCCGTGGGTATAACGAAATGTTATACCCACGGGTAATCCCGTAACAATATTAATTTACGTGTAATGTTGAAAAGACTCACCAGTCATTGCCGCCACCCTTGCATTTACGGATTTTAATGGTATAATCGGTTCGTTCTTTTCATATTCCTGTGTACAGAACGAATGTACTTTTATAACTGCTTCTCTTGTACCACTTTTTATCACTTTAGGCATGATGATAGCACAGTAGTTAACAAAATATTCGCAACAATGTTTACTATGAACTCGGAAGTGTCAAAGTGAATTTTCAAGATGGCCGTTTTAGTTCCTCAAATCGCCACCGCCAACTTATACTTGTGGCACTGTACCTTTATGAAAGCTTTAAAATGTATGTGACACCTAATTAATTATCGATATACTACATTGAGAAGTGAAACTACATGGTTTTCTTAAATCTCGTTAGATTTTTTTTTTAGTTTGAAAAGTGTATATAGGGTCAGTTCGCTGGTTCGCGGCCCTTCGTTAGTTTGCGGCCTTTGGAGGCGGCCTGTTTAGATAATGGTTGAGATTAGGAATGCCATCTCATTTTTTTCAATATAACTTAACTTTGTTATGAAGTTGGATAAAACTAGGTACCCAATCTTTTTAAATTGCTAAAATAATAATAAAGCGGGAGCAACAAATGCTCGTTCAATTCTGCGGTCTCGATACACGGGCCCGCACGTTGCCGAAACTACGGAAAAAATAGCGGACACGTACTTGTTCAAAGGTATGTAATATCGTAATACAATCATTTGTTGTGGTGATAAGTGGATTTAACTACGAGCTGATGAATTCTACATTGAATTTTTTTATTTATATTGTGTATGAATTAAACAACTGTGCAAAATATTGGGTGGTCGCCTAGTGAATTAGGCAAATTATAATTGTGTTAGTTTACGGCCGGCCGGCCGGGTTACTGACGCGTCGCAAGTAATTTGATTTCCTACGTTCTTTTTCTACGTACATATAATTATATCATTAACTTTTGTTTCATGTTGGTGGCAATCTGATGTTATTATTTTTTACGGCCGCCAATAACTCCCAAATTCGTCAAAAAACTATATAGGGGGCTGCATTCTAAACCCTCCGTGTCAGATTACGGCCGTGTAAAAATGTATGGAAATATAGTGGCCGCCAACTAAAGACAGCCAACCAATATGTCATTTTGCGTCCACCCAACAGGAAACGGGTTATTTGAAAAGGATTTTTTTAAAATTAATTTAAATGGTGAGATATTCACTTATAATAGAATCGTTAGGTTAGGTTTATCTTATGTAATTAGTACATAATTCTATCCTACTAATATTATACATACATGCGAAAGTTTGAGAGTGAATAAGTGACAGTAAACGAGACAGTGCGATATCCACGGATGACCCCCACAGGCATCACCCTCTGAGGGCAATGGTTTTCAAATTGGGGCCCATTGAGGGCCATGGACAATACCACTGCCACATAGAGGCGGCGAGCACTCGGCTTAGGCCCCCGAAGTTGGGCAACAACCGCTTTAAGGCGGCTGCCGCACCAATCAGTCGGAGGAAGAGGCTCTTGAAGTGCTCGTGGAAGTTCCACCGGCTATCGAGGACGAGTCCGAAATATTTTATCGAGGACCCAACCCCGATTCAGGCGTCGCTGATGGTGAGATGAGTATCACACGGCAGGGCTCCTCTCGGACCATGAAATCGCATATAGCCTCCGCGACTCACCCAGTGCCACGGGAAGTCCCAGCAAACCAATTCGGTCGACGAATCGTGTCACCGCCAATGTTGTAAGACGGGCAGCCCCTCATACGTGCTCCCCCGGGCCATGACCAGCGTGTCATAAAGGTTGAAGCAAAACGTTTTGTACGGACATGACGAATCTATAAGGGTTCCGTTTTTTGCCATTCGGCTACGAAACCCTAAAAAACCGATAAACTTGCGAGTTTGCGGCGATGCTCTAGGCTCTGGAGCCTTTTACTTACAAGTTTGTTGTCATCGATGAGTTTCTTAGCTCTTCTCTCAATTACTTCCAGCGCCTCCAGCTGATATTTGGCTGAACCATCCCACAGGTAAGAACAGTACTCCATGTACGATCGGACCTGTGCTTGATACAAATTGAGGAGCTGTCCCGGTGTGAAGTACTGTCTCATCTTAGCCAGAATACCTAGCTTTTTTGAAGCCATCTGGGCCTTGGACTCAATGTAGGATCCAAAGTTGAGTGTGGGTGTTAAAGAGATGCCAAGAAGCTCAAAGTAGTTAGTTATCGGCAGTGTGGAGGTCTCCCCACAACACCCAGTCGTACCTAACCAATGTTCCACAGGAGTGGCCCTAAGACCGAACCTGCGGAACACTGTATGACATCTCCCTATGAAGAATTCGTCCATCCCGCCCTGAGTACGAGGTTTACCTCTGGCACAGGTAAGCCCCGACTACGAGTATGCGGTTCAAGTAGGGAGGCACGTCATTAAACTTCAGTGCCTCCCCCATGCACGATCACGGCAGGGAATTGAATGCATTAGCGATGTCTAAGGATACCGCCAGCAGCACTCCAGCCCCCGCTACGGCCTCGTCCGAGCTGGCCTTGACGCGTTCAATCACGTCAATACACGACCTGCCAAAACCGAAAACCGTACTGGTCCTCCGACAGGTAGGGAACCACATCTCGGAGTTCCTTGACCTTGTCGGCCTCATCAAGCATCACTATGGGTCGGTAGGCGGAAGAAGATTCTGCGGGGCGACCATCCTTCCTCAGAAGGACTGCCCGTTTTGCAAATTGTTGGGAACGTTCCCGTCTCCAAACAGGCACTTAGAAGCCTGCGGAAACGTTCACCCAGCGCCTAAAGCAAACCCAGACGTGGTTAAAAATGCCATCAGGTCCGGAGCACGATTTTTGGCCCAGCTAGGCTATTCTGTAAGCTATCTCGACATCGGAATCCGCGGTGAGATTCGAATTTTGTACTACGAAATTAAATCGTATCACGTTCGTAATACGGTTGAATTTCGTAGTACGAAATTCGAATCTCACCGCGGATTCCGCTGTCGAGATAGCTTACAGAATAGCCTAGCAGAGCTTTAAGATGGCAGTGCCCAACTCGCTCACCGACACCTCCGGCACGTCCTCGCTCGTTTCACTCTGCCCCACCACTCGGGCGGTTAACATTTAAGCGTATATTCCACCCTGTTTGGAACCGTATGGACACAACGTCCACCACAATCTGAGGAAGATAACTCTCTGTAAGGGGAGGGGGGATCGTCCATGGGCGCAACTTCCCCCTGACGACTTTGCAGGGTCATACCCACGAGTCGTGGCTGAGAGTCTCCAGCTGCTCTTCCCTCGCTTGGGTTTTGACGTAGGAGATGGCCAGCTGTAGGGCCTTTACATACCCCTTATAGGACTCGTACAGCTGACTCTCCACCTCTTCGTCCCGGCGTCTAAGTTTCCGGTGCCTGGAGTACCGGCATAGACGGAACTAATGCGTAAGTCAGCGATCGCCTGGTTCCACCAGTAGACCTGCTTAGGGGGACGTGCCTTGGCTTGGGATTTGCCAGCGTCCCGTCACTCCGCCTCCTCCTCGACCTCCACGGGACCGTGGGGAGGGTTAGACCACGCCTATACAATTTAAGCCTCCACCAGCGCTTCACTATCAAGGTCCTGCATACCCCTAGCCTAGCTGCCTAGCTCATGCAGGCCAAACGTAGATAATAACTGAAAATGATGTTACTGATTGTTTTAAAAACATAAGATTACCTCATTATAATGAAAATATTTTCCTTTAGTTGTATTATAGCTGATTGTAATGAAAACTAGTGCATTTTCATTTATTTTCTTGAAATACTGATTACGTTATCTACGGCCGCGATCTAGCATATAGATGGTCGTATACTGAAAAAAGTGGCCGCAAACTGACGTTTTGCCCATTTTTCAATGTTTAATTAATTATAAATTATTTCTTATAATAAACTCATGATTCTCATATCTAATTCAAACTAGATTATATATACTACAACCAAGCAAAAATTCAGAGCGCTGAGAGTTTTATATCTATATGAAAACCTATGATGAAGTAGGGAACTCCACTAAAAGGCCGCCAACTAGCGAACTGACCCTAGTTAGGTCTCATTATATTCTATAAGTATTAATTATAGAATGTAATTGGCAGAATAGGATACTTTTTAACGAGAGCGAAGCCAAGGGACACAGTTAGTCTGTAATAGTAGTGTATCCAGGGGGAAGCCTAGGGGCCACAAGCCCCTCCAAAATAGTCCAAGTTCACCCGTGATATCCGTGCCCATAAGGTCAATGCAACCAGCAGGCCTAGCACGAAGTTTGATAGGGATAATTAATGAATATGACAGAGATGGAGCTATACAGCCTACATAGCTGCGTTCCCGTCATTAAGTTCATTTCGTACATTCAATGATCAACTGTCAAACTTCGTGATAGGCCTGCAGTCTTCAAGGTCCCATTCCAAGCCCCACCAAAATCAAAACCCTTGATCTGCTACTGGCTGTAATATGGCCTAAAGTATTAAACAATACTAATGTAATTTTATTAAAAATTATAACGGCTATCTATACCTACATAAACATTTACCTGAAATTGACTCCGACCAGTTTCAGACGTTCTTGAAATTCATCATCTGGGAGATCTGCTTAAAGCACGGTAATGTTATATGTATAAGAGCGTTTGTCCACAGCAACGGCACCGGGACGTCACCGGCACCGAGATTTTTTCGGGCCGATTTGAAAATGATGTGCCGGCGATCGTTTGTCCACCGCCACCGATTCCGGTGGTTCTGTTCCTTCTAGCTGTCATGCGTGGCAGATGCGTTTCCGTAGAAATAAAACAAGCAACCTCAAACAAAAAAACAATAACCGATCGAACGGCGCCAGGCGCCGGCAGTGTGTGGAAAAGATCTAACGTGTTTTGTACTGCGAGGATTACCTACGCAGTAGCCCGTCCCGTCAAAATCTCTGGCCGATTTCTAGCGATCGCGCCGATCTACTCGAAATATCGGCGGCCGGGATGATGTCGCCCGGTGCCGGTCATTCTGTGGACAAGCTGCCATACTATACATATGTACCGCTACTTCGGCGCCGGCATTTTATTCCCGTTGACATTCCGGTGCCGTTGCTGTGGACAAACGCTGGTAGGCTATTCTGTAAGCTCGTTCATACATCTCCGAAGCAGAATCCGCGGTGAGATTTGAATTTCGTTACGACATTCAAATCTAACCGCGGATTCCGCTGTACCTATACTGTCCTTGAAATCAATACAAGCGTTTCGCCCGGCACCGCTCGGAACGTAAACACGCGATAGGGCTTACCGCGTACAGTATTTTAACTACATCTACCTACTTGAATCTTTCTAGATTTGTGTGATTGTAAATATTATATTTTTTATTTGGTAAAATGAAATTATCATATATAATTATTTATGTGTCATTTGATCGTGAGGTGGGTACCGAGTGCGTACCAAACTCGAGGCGCGTAGGCATGATTCGCGTTCCGACCGTTTGTATGGAGTCACAATACTGTTGTATTATATTACCGTGCTACAAGTCCGCCCGCGATCGTAGTGTTATTATCTTTTCTATGCCGCGATGCTCGGTGGCTCGGGCCTCGGCACGTAACTGAACAGTGAAAACCTGTAGGGCTATTCTGTTTCTGCTGTCTCTAAGCTATCTCGGAAGCGGAATCTGCGGTGAGATTGAATTTCGCATTACGAAATTCAAATCGTAACACGATCGTAATAGAGTTGTATTTCGTAATACGAAATTCAAATCTCACCGCGGATTCCGCTTCCGAGATAGCTTACAGAATAGCCCTACTGAACGAAAGACTCCAAGAACGTCCGAAACTGGTCGGAGTTAATTTCCAGTAAATGTTTACGTGTTGATAACTGTAATAAACTTTAATATATATATATATTTATATAGGCTGATATAGGCTAGAGTTTGACCACTATCTCACCTGTTGGTAGGTGATGATGCGGCCGAGGATGGTAGCACGCTAGGCCTAGAATGGGAACTGGCTCTGGACATACTGGATAATATGTACAGTCACTCTTACGATTATTTTAATAAAGCAATGTTATGTTTTAAAGGAAGAAGAGGTAAAAGAAAGAAAAGGAAAAGGTACCAAGTAGTCGCCAAACGACCAAAATATAATTTAGACAACAGCGCCGCGAACGAAAATAACGTAATTTCAAGCGAAACTGAAATAAAACTTTTTAGCGACTCTTCTGTAGAAAACTCCATAGAAACAACTACAAGAAGACCTAAAAGAAAAGGTCTTAAAAAGGAGCAATCCAGTAAATATAGGCTCTTGCAAGGAAACAAAATGTACACGCCTGAAGATTTTCGAAAACGATTGTCTCATTTTCTGCCGAAAAGATACCACTGGAGGGAAGAGGATTTCCAAAATTTGGGTTACTATTGGTTCAATGGTCCTAAAGGGAGGTATCCCTATCCAGAATTGGGTACTACATAAATGCTGTGAATATAAACCATTTGATTTTATTGTTCATAATCAACAGGTTAAGTAGTTGCCCTTTTACTTATAAACTTTAATTAAATACTCTCCGTGGCTCCGCGTTTAATCCTGTTATAAACCTTCTTCTTAAATCAGTAATGATAATGAATACCAATACCTTGACTTGTCTTACGAGGTTACCGCCATGTGGGATGTTGACTCGACCATCATTGTCCCGATAGTTGTGTCTGCAAACGGCCTGATAGCGAAGAGTCTCGACCAACATCTCAAGAGACTCTCGCTAGACGGCTGGATCAAAGGCCAGATACAGAAGGCGGTACTTCTTGACACGGCACGCATCGTCAGGAGGTTCCTCTCTCTGCAGCCCTAACCACCGGTAGCTTGGGCCTTGCCCCGCTGCCGGCGGCACTCTAGATTTAGGTTTTTTATAATATTTTTTATTATATTCTGTTAATCGTATTGCCTTTCTAATGAAACCGGTTTGTGGCACATCGATTGGATGGTTTCAAAATCTATAGCGGACATGGCCAGAAACAATGTATGTTTCTTAAATATAGCACATTATGAAAGATACAAAATAAAATACATCAGTAAATTTGTTCGGAAAGTTTATTACAAAAGCTGATACAAAAATGTTACATTTACAAGAATTCTTAGAGTAGAATACACGCACCATATATAGGTAACATAGAAAGGTATTTTCGACAAATCTGACAATTTTAAGTAAGTTTATAGATAGGAAAACGTCGTTAGGCAACCACCGGGTTAGTAAGTTGGCAGGATACAGATGTTGGGCAAGCTTGTGGCAATCTAATAACGCCCTGCATGGTGGTAGACGACTGGATAGCTACCACCCCCTCACCCTAGCTATCACCCCCTCACCCTAGCTACCACCCCCTCACCCTAGCTATCACCCCCTCACCCTAGCTATCACCCCTCACCTTAGCTATCACCCCTCACCCTAGATATCACTCCCTTACCGTATTTATCACCCCCTTACCCTAGCTATCACCCCCTCACCCCAGCTATCCCACCCTCAAACTGGAAAATCTGTCGCCAAAACATCTACATGTGTTCTGACACTTCCGAAAGCTGTCTTTGAGAACGACATTGTCACTTATCTACATAAATAGTACCTAGTGCTAGTTTCTTTAGATTTTGAAGTGAAATTTGTTCAAGCGCACTGGAGAAAAATTAACGGTAGTGACGTAGCGTCATGGTCCGAATGCAACGGAAGTGACGTAAGCGTCATGTTATATTTTATATTTATAAACGCCCTCTATTGTAGAACGGCGTAACTACGAAGACGTATTCGCTATCATTCGGGCATTCGTCCCGCTAAGTTTGGATGGAAAATAATATGGAGTTGTACAAAAATTACTAGTGCTGTTGAAAAATAAATTAAATGAACTTTGAAGTTTTACTTCTAAGGCGGTAGCTTTCTTCTTTGTTATGATGTCGATGCTTTCTTCGCACCCTCTTTTTAGGGTTCCGTACACAAAGGGTAAAACGGGACCCTATTACTAAGACTCCGCTGTCCGTCTGTCTGTCTGTCTGTCTGTCTGTCTGTCTGTCACCAGGCTATAGCTCATTTACCGTGATAGTTAGACAGTTGAAATTTTCACAGATGATGTATTTCTGTTGCCGCTAGAACAACAAATAACAATATAAAAATAAAATAAAGTTAAAAATTAAAGGGGGTCCCCATACAAAATACGTGTTTTTAAACGCCATATATCTAATTAGTTTCGGCAAAATGACATAGATGGCGCTAGTAAACGAGCCCCGTCTTTCTAGACCGCAACCAAACCAAATATTCTTGGTAATATCTATTAATCAAATATATGAGGTTGAAACTCTGTTATGTTTCGTATTGTACGGAACCCTTCCTAAGTGTGCGATTAGAGACGCGATGCTGACTCGCACTTGGCCAGTTTTATTTATTGTAAGCGGCAATAGTCCAATGGCTAAAGTGTCGGCCTAGCGATCGAGAGGTCGTGAGTTTAACCCCCACCTATTGCACTATTGACATAAACTTACTCCAGACACAAGCATATTTAGCTTAGTTGGAGGGGTTAACAAGAATACTAGTAAAGTGCAACCCACATTGCTAGTAAGCTTTTAGAACAAAAAACAATATTATAAAACCCACTTTACCAACAAGCGAGATAGTAGTCTACCTATCAGATAAAGCCTATCAATCAAAAAATATATTACACCTATTTTTTAGCCTAGCGTTTGACCGCTATCTCATCTGAATGCCTAGTGAGTGCGTATTTAGATTTATTTACTTACTCAGTCACATATTTGTATGAAATTGTATGGAAATTAAAATTTTGCCTATTATGCACACTGGGTTTTAATTTCAGTAAATTTAAAATAAATAAATAATTTTTCTCTATGTCGACGGCCGTCTTCAGGCACCTACTGCGTGACAATTTTGTCCCACCTGTCGGGATTGGCAGTGGCGAGACGATTTGGATTGTTTTCACAATGACTGGCCACAAACGGTGTTACATAGAGATAGGCGGATGAAAATGGGGGAGACCTTTTCCCAGCAGTGGGATCAAATAGGTTAGTTAAAAAAATACATAATTATATTTAAAATTTTTGGGTACTCTACCAGCAGACAGCGACCAAAATTACGTTTTTTATTTGTAGTTTGTGTTCATCATCATGGTTTTTTTTTCAAGTTAATGGTACTCCTTTAAACATATCTGTCCATTATAGTTTTGGTACATTTCAAATTTTATATCAATCGAGCTTGAAATGTCAGATTTGTCCAACTTAAATACAGAAAATGGTATGAATTTGATACTATGAGCGTATTCCACTTATCCGTACTTATCCGGTTCGTTTTCGATTCGTTTTCACTTCTCCCCCGATTCTCAATCATTTGAAAGTAAATTTGGATTCGAAAACTGCAACTCCTTCGATTTAGAATTTAGATCTTTGCAATTCACAATTATCTAATCTAACTTTTGATATTTAATTCGAAAAAATCAGTGACTTTAATCGGAACGGTTTTCGTGACTATATATATATATATAGCTCACGGAATAATTAATATTCGAAATTCAAAATGACGCTTCCAAATTTGAATGTATCCGATTGAAATGAGAATCAATCATGGGCCGATCCGGTTTGACCACGCTTGTACACTCATGCGTATGAGCGTTTTCACATTGGACGATAATGTAACTACATGATAACTACCTACCTACACGATATCGTCGGACTGGTAGAATAGAATAGAAACACTTTATTGAACACCATAGTAAAGAAACAGTACAATACAATAAATAAAACAAGTGTAACAATAGGCGGTCTTATTTTATTATAAAAACTCACGTTCATTTTAAACTTATAGATTTAAAAACGGGAATTTAACGTGACTTACGCGATGTCGATATAGTGATCGACATCGCGTAAGTCACGTTAAATTCCAGTTTTTAAATCTATAGGCGGTCTTATCGCTAAGAGCGATCTCTTCCAGACAACCTTCTGATGGAGAAACAATTAACGTGATGCGGTGGTGTATGGTGATTTATCAAATTATATATATAATATATAATACATAATAAAGAGGTATATGTATGTAAATACGCTTTTAAAGGAAAATAAATAAATAAGTATATATATGGAAATTTACTAAATGATAAAAGAAAACAATACGTTTATGTAAATAAGTGAATTAGTGACAAATAAATACAACAATGATACAATCACTACTAAATGCTTTCACACTGTATCGTGCAGTTATCATGTAGTTTGTGTCGTGACGATATCGTGCAGTTATCGTAACTTACAGTTATTGTCCAATGTGAAAACGCCCTATACGGTTCGTGTTTAATTCGTTAATGAATCGGTGTTTGAATACATTTTACATTTACGTATTTGTTGAAATTCAAATCGAATACGGATAAGTGTGCGAACGCTAGGACGGTCGGTTATTTTCACGTATCGAACACGAATCCAGTACGAACCGGATACGGCAAAGTGAAAAAACTCACTTACACACAGTAGGTACCTACCCAATAGAGATTTCTTATACCATCTAAAGAATCTATGTTTTCTACTTAGTTTTTCACTTAAAATACCAAGATTTCACATTCAATTGTACAATGACGAAACACTTATTTTTTTATAATTATTTATGAATGAAAAGTCAAAATTACATTTTGTTCCTGGCTTATGTAACTCGAACCTTTTCCCACATGTTTTGTCTTCAAAATAACATCGTATATCGAAGGAGTATGAAAGTCAAATTAATGCCGTAGAAATCAGAAGTTTGAGAAGTATGATTGGAGTGACTCTAATGGATAAGGTGGAGAACAGCGTGAATCTAACTATAAAATATAGCATGGAATATCTTTGGTTAGAATCAAAAACGTTGCATACTAACAAAACTTTACACGGTTAGAACATTGCCATGAAGACAAATTAATTCACCCCACATTTGTTTCTATCTCGCTCACACTTACCTTAAGAACATTCTGTCAAACAAATAATTTTTATTTAGTTGTACAAAGTAGGTACTAAATTATTCCATGCTGTTAAATACTAAATAATCAACGTTAAGAAAAGAGCAAAAACATAAACAAACCACCTAATAAATTCACTTTGAAAGACACGTGTAGTGGTAGGACTTCTGCTAGTTCGCCTGGGTCGGTACCACCACTTTGCCAATTAATTTACAGCCATGAAATAGGAATGTTTTTCGGTTGAAATGGCAATGTGTCCAGTGAAGTTACAGGGCATGTGAGACTCAACATCTTTATGTCTCAAGCTAACAGGCGCAGTGCAATGGCATGCAAAATTCTGCCGGACTGCCAGAATTTTGCATGCCGCTGTATCTGTAACTTTTACTATAAAAAAAACCTACATTGCTCTCCTTGTCTCCTGCTAATTTAACTTCTGTATCCGCGTATTTTGCATCAAAGCAAATACTTACCATATTATTAGATGATATAGGCTATATTTCGCATCGGCAATTTCGCACAAAATTATAGATATGTGTTGGCGACATAGGTTCAAGTTACATTAACAGGCATACGCTACAACCACTTTTATACGGACAGTGTTTTTTTAAATAACATATTATGAATAATAAAACATAGGTATGGAACATCAGGTCAAAATTCTATGTTACTTATTCAGACCTAGACCTATTTGAGATCAGTAAATACGTAAAATTTACCCAAAATCTAAGGACTTTTTGATATCTGGCAACACCTTTATAGCGTACACAACCAATCTTGATATTTCTACTGGTCGGAACATTTTTCGAAATTCTATAGTAACTAGAAAAAATCCTTGTATAAAGTTTTTTTTATTTCTACAAAAATATACCAAAAGTTCTTTTTATTAATATTTTGGTCATAATTCTAGCTAGTCAAGACGGCGTTATATAATATGAGGAAAATTATATAAAACTTTAAAATAAATTATAGCTACATTACAATGACTAAAATTATTTGAAAAATTGTAGACAGCATCATATTTATAATATTAATATATTATTTTTGAAGCATAATACTGTTTCAAAGATATATGTTATGTGTTAATATTAAATTACAATTTGAAGCAATATTTATATTAATATTTTTTGTAATATCCATACATCATCCGAAAGTCATTACATAAGTCACAAGAAGAGCCGAAGATCGGGTTCAGTGGCGCACCTTGGAAGAGGCCTACGTCCATCAGTGGCCGGCTGATGATGATGATGATGATGACATACATCATCCATATTTTATTTGATCTATCATATAAATTACAGTATGAAAGATTTTCTGTTTTTTGTAAAATATCTTTGATTTTTTGTAAATAATGATAAAATGACCGTTAAATCAAAGATAATGCTCCTAATTGGACGCTATAGTTCCCAAATATAATATTTTAGGCAGTAGATATTTTGTACCAAATGCAAGTTTTTTTTTTGCTTTTTGTTTAATACAGTTATTCAATATTATTTATGTATATAATAATCTATGAAATAAAAGAGCCTATAAGAGTTACTACTACGATGAAAGAAATGCAAAATTATGAATAATAAATTACGTAATGCATAAACTAAATAAATAAATTTAAGGTAAATTAAATACATTTTAGGTTATTAGTTATTAAATGACAAAAAATAAGCATATTATTATTATGATAAAAATTATCAATCATTACGTTACAAATTAAATAGATATGTTACAAAGTAAATTGAAATGCACTTATGACTATCATAGCTATGACTATATATGACTATCATAGTTATAAAATTATCATACTTTAATGTAAATTTTTAAATTAGATATTCGCATGTAATGAGCAAAGGTAACATTTATGTAGCTTTCGAACTATTTGGCGATTGTTCACTAATAGTAATCTCTTCCAGGCAACTATAGTGATAAATAGATATTAAATACAAATACAAATTCTATATTACAACATAAATTACTTTATATAATCTTAACGAAAAAAATTGGGAGATATACATAAATTAATTACGAAAGGAATATCTATACGATTAAACTAATGGACCTAATTTATTGACATTATTATATGGCATATTATATTATTAATATTTAATATTATACTCGTATTTAGCAGAACAATGGTATAATTAAGAATAACGCCTGACTAAGAAATAAATAGAATTTCTTAAGATTATTAAATTATATTTTCTGTGCGCAAATTAACTGTGTTGTATATTTATATTATTATGATTTATATTTTCTTTTTAATACTGGAAGCGTATCACTAACAGGCAACGCAATTATGGTAATATTGGCAATATTTAATGAGTAATATAGGAGGAAATTATTTATAATAATTTAATATCAAATTACTTTAATATATAGTACAGTACATTTTCTTGTGTTTATAAAAAATATATAAATTATTTGAATACTACATAATTAATAAAAGGACTAAAATTTTAAATAAATTTACTAAAAAGTTTTTATTTTATGAACACCTAATATTTATTGATATAATAATTTGTTCATTAAATATGAAATATGGGGTTATAAAAAAATAGGCAGGTATGAAGAAATAAATAATTGGTATGGATACCAAAACTTATAAAGCACAAAATATAAATGATAGTTCACTAAATATAAAACAACAAAACACTAAACAAAACTAAACAACAAAAAGTTAACTGAGAATAATATCCTAAAAATTACTCTGATATAATTATCTCTAATATTTGGTAAAATATACGTACACAATGCAACATACACTAAAATACATTAATATACATATGTACGGCAGTCCATATGTATATTAATGTACATACATATTATAATATAATGTATACGCTAATATCTGTATTTATGCCGCTCAGGGGCGTAGATTTTAATTGGGGGCAACAATTTAGTATGATGTATGTAAGCTGATTCAAATATACACATTCTCTAACGATACAGGCAAGAAAATTGTAAGTAAGATTTTTTCATAATTTATAGTACAATAGCGTTTCACAAATATCTCGACTGGTGGTAAGCGATGATGTGTTCGAAAATGGTGAACACGTTATGAGGTCTAGAATACTTTTACTCTCAAGGGTTGTGTGGTGCCGGAACACCGTAAGGTTAAGGCAGCCAATTTTCTCCTTCATGGTGGTAAGCTACTTTTCGGTAGCCAGTCAGGCGGAACATCGACATAATTATGCTCCTACCACCTTTACGTACACAATGCGACATACGGACAAAACGAACTCTGCACGTATATTTATTTTCAGAGTGCTTTCTATGCGAAACCATACGCTTCGAAATTAGTATGTTTATCACCTACCTACTGAATATTCTAGATTAATGTTCTAGGCAAACATATGTTCTTATGATGTTCTTGTCTGCTCGTATCTAAGACAACTGTTTATTTAAATTAGCTTTTACATTTGTCTGATCCATGTTAAGAGCACTAGTTTAACACATACACTAGTTTTTTCTTAGCGGCTTTTCGAAATAAGGTGAAAATAAAATGGTACTGCCAACTGCCAAGTAGGTACTCTCGAGAATTGATGTGTAAACGTAATAGCTCGTATCAGTTCGGTTTAGGAAAATTGAGGTCTTATACAAACAAGTGTTTAATTTCAGTATTTCGGGATCTACCTGTGATTTAGAAAATCTAGACATTTATGCTGACTTGTGTGAGCACCTCACAGTGTATGTTTTAGTTTCACAATAGCAATTTTATAATAAACAGTTACTTGCATTGCATCTATAATTTAAGTAAAGTTTTTGGCTCAGTAAACGATTATCTTTGCTTCTTTAATGTTAAGGGAACGTCAAGAATATACTATTGTATAGAAGTTTATTGTACCTCTCATGTAAAAGTAAGGGTTCAGTTATCCGCATTCTTGTCAATCTGTGAGAAGTATCTGTGTAGATCAGCGTCAGCGCGCGCGACCCATGCTACGTTTAGCGCTATCGTGTCTAACGCTGTTGCTCCACCTTTAAGGTCGCCAAATTGTTCCTTGAACTGAAAGAAATAATTTAAGGTTAATTTACACGGTGGGATGTGGTATGTCTATGATGCTATTATTTTTTATTTCTTAATCGATTGTAAATATTATTATTTATAATACTTTAAAAATACTTTTTGTCTTGACTACGTCTAATAAATCGATGAAGGCCCGGCTGCATGCACGAAAAATGTCCCGTTACGCTCATTGTACGCATGTGACGATTTCATCAATATTTTGTTATGATGTTGTCACGTTAAACTATTGTCCGACTTTAAACCAACTTTAGAGACAACCATTTTTTTGTAACTACTTTAGAAATACCGATCTTATTCGATCGATGCAGATGCCATACGAGACGATTCGATTCTGCCAGACCCTTTTTTGCGCGTACTGACACTGCCATCCATTGTGATATATCAGGTGGCAGTGTTTGTACGACTCAATGTCGACTCGTTCCCCAAGAACAGTGACCATCACCCGTACAATACGCGCCGGGCGGGGAAGCTGGCGTGTATCCCGCACAAACTAGCCAAAAGTGGGAAGCTGACCCATGTCATAGGACCATCAGTGTACAACCGACTACCTGACAATGTGACGGAAGCACCGAGCGTTTCTTCATTTAAAGTCAGGTTGAAGAACTGGCTTATCGACCAGGCCTTTTATTCATACGATGAATTTATAAATTCTAATAAGAATTAAATTATTAATAGTATTATTTAATTTTTATGAACTTTTATTCAATTTATTAATATTATTATTTTATTTCGGATTTTGTTATTTTTGTAAGTGACGTGTATATTTGTAATATGAATAAATGATTATGATTATGATTGTTATTTTAATAGCATTCAAACTGGGTAATAGGCCCTGTTAATTAACCTGACAGTATTTGAGTACGTCATTATTTTGAAATATCGATCAAAATGTTACGTATAACATCTATAGTTAGCTGAACTTACGGTGTAATAATCTTGTGGTTGGTGGAGACATCTAGCGGCGGCGAGGAGCGCTGAAGAGGGCGGTGGCGGCTTCGGTCGGAGTATGCGCCATACACCCGCTGCTCCGCGCCATCTAGTGGGGAAATTATGAAAATTTGAATTCAATAATAGTAGTTTATGAAACTGTTACAATATATAATTAGGGGTACCTATGACACGAGTGTTTTAATACCTAGTTATGTGCAGTTTCAGTTAGGGTGTTGCCACGTTTATCAATCAACTGTTAGTAATACAGGGCCCCGAGACAAAATCCAATTTCTTTATTCCATTCACGCTAACGCAAGTTCAAAATGTATGGGAATGACATCTTTGTTACGAAAAGATATATGGCATTCCATACATTTTGAACTTGCGTTAGCGTGAATGGTAACAGAAATTGGATTTTGACTAGGGGCCCTGATCAGTCAGAACAAATAGATCAATCGAAGTTAAATATCAGTTTCTACAGCACCAATCGATCAGGCATCGATAGACAATCGATCGTATGTAATAATATACCTAAAACAATGAAGAGTATCTTTTAAATACGTTTAGATAAGGCACAAGTAAGTTAGATTTCTAAAGGATAGTACTAACTTGCAAGCGCTAGCGCACAAAGTAGTGACCCATAACTTCCACTCTCGATTCCGCTGCGCTTCAGTCGACAGCGCTGTAAACGCGAACCTGTAATCAATTATTTTTATTAACAACAGACACTTGAGAGCCCATTGGTGCAATAAAATAATGGTTTGACGTCAGGGGTAGAGGGTTCAAACCCCCACCGTGCACCAATGGATTTTTCTGTCGAAAAAATTTAGGTTCGCATTTCACAGTGGCACTCCGGTGAAGGAAAAACTTCAATCAAGCAAAAACAGCTACTACCCTCAAGTTGAAAATCTGTCGACAAACATCGTTATATTCATACCCATATTCTGATCTCCCTGGTTCCCAACATCAAAAACTAGTTATATCAAATATCTAAAGATACGAGCCAAGGACAAACGCATATACATTTAATTTCTACAAGTTAACCAAGTAGCTACAACTAACTTGTAAAACAGCCAGTCGTCAGTGGGCGAAGCGAGCGCGGCGAGCACGGCGCGGTGCGAGTAGAGAGGTCGCGGCGCGGAGTAGGACGCCACCAATGCTCGCCAACATGCTCGCCAGGCGGGCAGGCCGTGTGTACGCACGCCGGCTGTGAATGCTGCCTGTTGGAAAAAACATTTTTTTTTTTCTCTCAAAATAATTATAATATCAATACAGCCAATATGTGTATTTTTGGGTACATGAAGAAAATCTTTGTACGTGTTAAGTACATACATTGCGCGCACAGATTTTGAAGTGAAAGTGCAGAGAGATGAAATTAATGTAATGTAGAGTGTAGTGTAGATAAAGCCGAAAGTAGAGCTATAATTCCAAAATTTTTATTATAAATTTGTACGGCGGTGACGGCGGAATACGCTGGTTTAATGTGTTATTTGATCTGTAAGTACCATCAACACCAATATTATAAATGCGAAAGTCAGTTTGTATATTTATTTGTTTGTTTGGGGCTTCTTCACGGTCAAATGGCTGGACCGATTTAGCTGAAATTTTGCACAAAGATAGCCAGTACCATTTATTAGGCTATAACATACTTTTTGACGTGGGCGAAGCCGCGGGGCAAAGATAGTATTCTGATAAATGAATTCTGAATTACTTACGAAGTTTATATTATTATGATATGATAGGTAAATTTTGGCAAAATTATCAAATTATGTTGAGCGTAGTACGGTGTTGCCAGAGAAACAATCTCAGTGCCCTAATTTATTTTGAGGATCTGGTTACGAATAAAAATGCGTAATGCGCTCGCTTTGCTAGCGGATTTTTTTTAATGTAATCTTTTGTTGAGTATTTGTTGTTATCATAGACATAATTGATATTTTTACATGACTAAATCTTCAATTAATGCTGAATTGTGCAAATATTTTTAGTAGATAGGTTCTCTTTCTAAACTAAAAATTTGCCTCCACTGAAACTTTTGATTGAGTTAAATATGAAAATGTTTGTGTGTCCCAATGTGACACAACAATTTTTCCGAGCCTGGCTGTAAATGTGTCCGTGAATTGTGCATAGGTATGTGTAAAAGTCATTCGGACACTCTTTTCCGCAGTTCAGTTAAATCAAAATTGCGATAAGTAACAAAAATACCTCTTGATAAATCTCCTGTATGGTCTCATTCCTCACGAACCAACCATCGAAGAGGTCTAGCGCTTGTTTTATCGCCTCTTTGTTACCCCACTCTACACCCGCTGTGAGGAGGGCGCCACTGAGCCATCTGAAAATAAATATTTTATCAAACCAAGTTCAGACCAGGCGATTTTCAACCGATTTCCCAAAAAGAAGGAGGTTCTCAATTCGTCGGCGTGTTTTTTTTTGTATGTATGTTACGCGATTACTCTGTCAATCGTGAACCGATTTGAATGATTCTTTTTTTAATCGGTACGAGTTAAAACAAATACTCATTCGATTAAATTGCGCTTGATTAGCAAATCAAAAGAAGTGTTACTTCCAAGTTCATTCAATTTATTTATCAACATCACTCATACATTTTTTTTGCACAACTCCATCTGTTGCACATATTGGGACGAATGCCCGAATGATAGCGAATACGTCTTCGTAGTTACGCTGTTCTACAATAGAGGGCGTTTATAAATAATAAAACTGGCCAAGTGCGAGTTAGACTTTTGTCTCGCACACGGAGGGTTCTGACCCGCAGTATAATAATATATAAGTATAATATTATATTATATTGTCGTGTTAATACCAAACATGCTTATTAACTACAACGCCATCTAACGAATATCTAACGAACTTCTAACACCAACTAAGTGAACGTTAACACAAACGTAGGTAATTAATATTATTAATTAATAAGTTAAACAATCGTTCATAGATGGCGCTATAGTAAAAACACGTTTTTTGTATGGGGACCCCCTTTAATTATTAACTTTGTTCTGTTTTTAGTATTTGTTGTTATAGCGGCAGCAGATATACATCATCTGTGAAAATTTCAACCGTCTATCACGGTTCATGAGATACAGCCTGATGACAGACGGACAGACAGGCAGACAGACAGACGGACACCGAAGTCTCAGTAATAGGACTCCGTTGGTACCCTTTGGGTTCGGAACCCTAAAAAGTATAACATGACGATTTTGTCACTTCCGTTGATTCAATCCGTGACGCTACGTCACCTCTTGCATTTTTACCCAATGCGCCTAAAGAAGTTTCACTTCAAAGAGGAAATGTAATAAAAGTTTTATGCATGGTGGTAGGACGCTATCTAGTGTCCGCCTGGCCACCTACCACCCTCAAGTTAGAAAATCTGTCGCCAAACATCTAATGTGTTCCGGCAGCTATCCTTGACAACGAGTTCCCATTCTAGGCCTAGCGTGCTTACCATCTTCGACCGCATCATCACTTACCAACAGGTAATATAGTGGTCAAACCACAGATTATATAATAGTTACTACGTAAGTCAATCGCTAGCCAATATGATATAAAAAAAAAACTTGAATGAAAGTCTTACAGCTGGTTAGGTGGTAACGCTCCCTGCGGTCGGTGCAGCGTGGCCAGCATGGCTGAGAGACGCGGTCCAGAGCTGGCCAGCAGCAGCACCTGTCTCCACCACGACAGGTGGGACAGGATCACCCGCCAGGGGGCCCAGTGCTGCTCCCTTGTTAGACGAGCTGGGGGACAGAGGATAAACATCATAACCCTCAGATATATAACAGGTTGCCAGAGCACATAACACCTGCAAATAGACTTTCCGTATTTAAGTTCAAATTAAAACGATTAGCTTATACACCACTCTTTTTAACCGACTTCAAAAAAAGGAGGAGGTTTCTCAATTCGACCGTATATTTTTTTTTTTTTTTTTTTTTATGTTTGTTCGCGGATAACTTCGTCGTTTATGAACCGATTTCGATTATTCTTTTTTTGTTCGAAAGGAGATATCCCAAGTGTGGTACCATGGTAATTTTATCGAGGTATGATAAGTATCTCCAGAGATATTGAGATAAACATCTCAAAATTGGTACTGAAAATAAATAGCGCGGCATTGAAGTCGGTTGTTTTTTAGTTTTTAAACGATATTATTATTGATTTAATGAATTCTGTGATAACAAATGGAAATCTTAGATTATATAGGTACTATATAATTTAAGATAGAAGATATTTTTTAAATCTGTACGACATGTATGACATTATTATTATCATTATTTAATTTAGACATATAATTATTTTATTTTTGCTAAACTATGTACAAATATTGTACAAAATATTTGACATTGTAATCTATGAATATTGACGTGAAAATCTGACAATTTACCAATAAATGAATATGAGTATCATCAACAACTGTCGCTATTAAGATAGGTAGTCACTATTAACTAGGTCATCCATAAAGTACCTACATCACACTAATTTCGTGATTTTTTTACCCCCGTCCTTATCACATTTGTTTGACGCGGGGTGCATTTTTCCATACAAATGTATTCCCCTGTTTCCTCCCTCGAAAATGCTACTAGAACAAAATTCTTTCCTAAAAAAATTAAGGTTTGCTATATAGCTATGCCCCTGTCATTTTCTTGTGTGACCAAGCAATTGCAAAAGAAATATGACGCTTTAAAAACTTGAAAATGACCTATTTTATTGCTCTGATCTAGAAGGCCAGAGAAATTTGAAAGGGTCTTAAGGCAAAAAAAACATAATAGGAGCACGGTTACATTCATATGCAAATATTTTGTGCAACAAATAATTTGATTGGATCAGTTTTCGAGGAGAAAACAGGGGACTACGAAATTTTGTTTTAGTCAAAATTTTGTAGGTTAAATGGACCTGAGCTGCAGTTGTCCCTATCGCACTCTTGTTGGACTATTATCTTTTCTGTGCTCTTGTTAGCTTTTCGGGCACAGCGCGACGGCATTAGGTTTTTTAAATTCCTATTTTTCAAATTCCTCGTACCCGCGTTCCCTCTTAAACTCACATTGCTAGTATGCTATACAAAAAAAAACAACTATAGCTATTATGATACTAGTGCGGTAAGTTGGTTTTTAGAAACGAGTAGTCGTATGTAACCATAGTCATAGCATAGAGAAGATAATAATAACACGTATTCATAGGTTGATATGGCAAGGTGTCCAGTGAAATTACAGGGCATGTGTGACTTAACATCTTTATGTCTCAAGGTAACAGGCGCAGTGCAGTGACATGCAAAATTCTGGTAGTCCAGAATTTTGCAGGCAGACGTCATCGCTTACCATCAGGGGAGCGTCGTGCTTGTCCTGTTACATTATATATATCATTAAAAAAAATATAAGTCACAAGATTGTGATCACCATTTCCGCACATGTGTCATACATCGTTTTCCAACACATTTGCGAGAAAATATGCAGTACAATTTGTAATAAAAACAAACATAAATAATTATATCGATAGTCGAAAAGTCGAAACAATCTTTGACGATTCTAATATTAAAATGACGCGAATTTGCAAATCGCGCCACGTGTAGTAAAACTAAGAATTAAAATCTTTCGTCTCATTTACTCTTTAGTACATATTAAAGAAACGTATTAAGCATTCCGCTTATTTATTCTCGCAATGAGAAACTCTGATGGAATTTAAAAAAGCCGTAAAGGATACGTACGGCACCATACAATACAATGGAGAGTGCGATAAAGAAGGTACTTAGGTGAGTGTACCTATATTACCGCACGCTCCGCTGTATGGTACGTAATTTTTAACTTTCGAACAATGTATACGGCTTTTTTTGAGCAAATGTGTTGAAAAATATATGCGTGAACTTGGCGCTTGTAACAGCACTGCAATATAGGAAACTCACAATAAACGAGATACATGATAAATATCCAGTAAAAAATTCTAATAATAGTGTCAGTGACCATGAAAACTTAAGTACTTATATTGTAATAATTTAATTAAGTAATGAACAGAGTTATAGTAAGTACGCACTGGCTGCGGCGACCGCGCGGCTCGCCGGCAATCGACCGGCGCGGCTCAGTACGAAAGCGTCGTCCAACATGAGCGCACGTTCCGCCGGCGCCGCGCTCTCGTACGCTTCTGCTGCTCGAGCCGTTATTGTCTCTGCCGACTGTCAGAAATAAACATTGAATTTTAACCCTACTTCCATACTACTAATATTTAAAAAAAAACATACAGACGAATTGAGAACTTCCTCCTTTTTTGTGAAGATGGTTAAAAAGGCGAAAGCTTGTGTATGTTTGTTACTTCTTCATGCTAAAACAACAACCGATTGAGCTGAAATTTGGTACGTAGATAGACACTGAAATAAAAAAATAAAACGTTTACTTCAACGCGCGCTACGCTAACGGTCTTTTACGCGCGCCATGCAGACTTTTGTACCGCAGACTCGATCGCACAAAAAGTGTGTCATCTGCACTGCACCTAAGTCTCACATGCCCGCATGTAATTTCACTGGACACTTTGCCATTCAAACCGAAAAAATCCCTTTTTACGGCTGAATTAATTGGCAAAGTGGTGGTACCGCCCCAGACGGACTAGCAGAAGTCCTACCACTACAACTGTTCTTTTAATAAATAACATTAATTGGTATTAAACTTATAAAAAAATATTAAAACAAAAGTTACAAATGCGAACGTAAATGTGTATTCTACGCAATCACAAACTCACACACTCACGCGCTCACAAACTCACACACACTGCACACACACACACACACATACACATACACACACACATGTGACCTCAATTAAGTTACCTTCTTGGGCTATTTCAAAGAAACTGATCGTATCATTTGTGCTGCGATTAGTTTACGTTTTATTTATTTATTGTATTTCATTAATTCACAATGTTTTGGATAAAAATTGTCTGAAGTACCTACTGAAACATGCACTGGGGGTGCACGTAATAGTACGGTTGGCAACGCTACATTTATAATCAGGGGAATTAAACATTTCTATTTAAGTGTTACATTCGACGTTTAGATGAAAGCTGAATGGCTCATTACTTTTGTTATTTTGAAATTCAAAGCAATAACTTTGTTGTTATATTAATTATTATTTGTTGTTATGTTTTGTTACATTAATTATTGATACGATATATTTAATGTTATTTATCGTGTGTAAGACATGTAATTTTAAAGAATTTTAGTGAGAGTTTTGGCGGGAACGTGATAAAGTGTGTGCTACTCATTTTATTTAAATACTAGCTGACCCGGCAAACGTTGTTTTGCCATATAAATAAATGGCTATTAAAAAATAAGGGTTGATCGTAGAAGGGTGAAAATTGAGGATTGTATGTATTTTTGTATGTTGTATCAAAAAAAAATAGAAATTAAAAATTTTGTCTAAAAAATAAATAAAAAAATTTAGGGTTGGACTACCCCTAACATTTAGGGGGATGAAAAATAAATGTTGGCCGATTCTCATAGATACCGGATAAGCACAAAAAATTTCATCAAAATCGGTCAAGCCGTTTCGGAGGAGTATGGCAACGAAAACTGTGACACGAGAATTTTATATATTACATAAACGTAAAAAAAATAGTAAGTAAGTAGATGAATAGAAATCTTACCTCTACGTCAGTAGGATCCTGCGGGGCCACTCTGTATAGCCCTCTCGCTCCCACATTGTATCTCACCCACTTATGCTTCCCCAAATCTGGGACGGTCACTGATAAAAAAAATGATACGCTAACTGAATGATCAGAAAATAACAAAGTATAGCTTTGTTAGTTGCAGGGTGATTTTTTAAGTGGGCTTGGATGGCCAAACTTGAAACTATGAGGAATAGCGAAAAATTCTCAAAGGAGTCTCGGGCCCCTATTTTGACGAAAACTAAAACTGCATTATTGGATTTTTGAAAAATCAATATTCCTAGCAAAGAATCTAACCCGATGATTTTGAAAAAAAAAACAGCCTGTATTATTACATTCGATAGTGTCGCTAATAAGGAACGAATTATGGGAAGTAGGTAATGGCATACGGCAAACTTAAAGATAGAGCTAATTTTAACATACTTTGAGCATTTTTTGCTATTCCTAATAGTTTGATTTGGCCATCCAGGCCCACCTAAAAAATTCACCTTGTATACGTAAATTACGTCTTAGTACAATTTATACTAATTAAATACGAATATATTTAATAAAATTATGGACAGATAGAAAGACAGAAACGTTTTTTTATTCGCTAGCGTTTGACCACTACCTCGCCTGGTGGTAAGCGATGATGTGGTCGAAGATGATGAACACGCTAGGCCTAGACTACTCTGACCCTCCTTAAGGGCTGTGTGCTGCCGGAACAACGTAAGGTTAGTGCGAAAGATTTTCTTCTTGATGGTGGTAATCTATTTTTTGATAGCTAGTCAGGCGGAACATCGATATAATGATCCTTTTTATGCGATAATGGGTAGTACTTGACCACTAACTTATCTGATGATAAGTGATGATGCAGTCGATGATGTAGCGCGCTCACCCAAAATATTATGGCCTATTCACTCGCGACTTGAAGACTCCCAAGTTTTTTTATCAGTATTTTTTTATAATATAAGTTAATAGGACAAGCACGACGCTCGCCTGATGGTAAGCGATAACGTCTACCTATTACAGATACAGCGGCATACAAAATTCAGGACTGACATAATTTTGCATGTCACTGCACTGCGCCTGTTACCTTGAGACATAAAGATGTTAAGTCTCACATACCCTCTAATTTCACTGGACACCTTGCCATTTCAACCGAATAACATTCCAATTTCACGGCTGAAAATTAATTGGCAAAGTGGTGGTACCACCCCAGGCAGACTAGCAGAAGTCCTACTTGTTTTATCTAATCGGAAACACAGACTCAGGTGATTGTTTTCTAAACTTTTGCTGGTGAAGAACGAAAGCTGTCGGTTATACTTATAAACCATAAATCACTTACTCTCAGTGTCATTCATCCAAATCAAATGTGTCACATTTTCTGTCCACTTTGACTTCGATTGCTTCATTTCATTGACTACGTCGTACCTGCAATGATACAACAAATAATCGATCACGAGGAAACCCCACTATTATAACACCGAAAATCACCACAAACTATCACACAAATATCTTTTTGAAGAGAAAATTCTTTATGCACACTGGAGTAAAATTGTTAAGGAAGTGACGTAAGCGTCATGTTATATTTTATATTTATAAACGCCCTCTATTGTCGCAACTACGAATACGCTAAAGTTCAACAGATGGAGTTTTACAAAACATAATTAGTGATGTTGAGAAATAAATTGAATGAACTTGGCAGTTTTACTTCTAACGCGTAGCTTTCTACGCACCCTCTAATTTTTATTAGTTATACATAGGTGTTAAATATTAGCTTTTGTTATTGTATGACTATCAATATGGATACAGCCAGCAACTATCCTTGGTTGTATTATTGAGTAAAAGTGTGTGTGAGTGGAATGCAAGACGTGAGTGTGTGAGAGAGGCGAGGGTGAGTGAGTGTAAGTGAATGTGTGTGAATGAATTTAAAAGTGTTCGATTATGTATGAAAATATGAGTGGCAAAGTTTATACAAATATTATGTTTCTTTAAGTGTTACACACTTCATATTTTTGTACATTTTTATAATCCTTCTTTTTCCTTTTTCTTCAAAATGATTAACTAAATAGTCATTCCAAATTATTCCTAAATAGTTATCATAGATGGTACCACCAATGTATATTGGTTAATTTCGTCGTATCGATAGGACCGTACCGTGGTTTAGTTGGTCAGAGCACCTGGGCATGTTTCCTAGGTGCGGGTTTGAATCAGCGGTATGATGAAAATTTGGCTTGTGTGTAACAATGTGTTCATGTAATTACCAAGTCCCATTAACTCCTTCAGTGGCATTCTTCCACACTTTGGTCACGTTTTCCACTTCATCGTTCTCCAAAGGTCCCACGACGAAGGTGACGGGTATGACCCACTTGTGCACCGGTTGTCTCGACTTTGTGGTGGTGCGACGAGTGGTGACAGTTGTCGGCACTGGGGTTGTGGTGGCGTTATAGTCGTCTTCTGCTATTTCCGTGAAGTTTTCTGTTGATATTTAAATTTATTATTATTATTTTTTTTTAATTTAAAATTATAATTTCAATTTTATTTAAAAGAACATAATTTAACCAGATTAATAAACAATGAGAGAAGCCATTGGCTCCTGAAACACAGTGTTACTGTATGTCAATAAAGATATTTGTATTTGTATTTGTTTTTAAGGTTTTCGCGACAACTTTGTCGAAGATTTATACGATACAAAAGACTCTTTATTGTTTTATAGTATACTAACATAATAAAAAGAAAAACTTATCAAACATAATTACTATTACGTTAATGAGCGGTCTTATTTCTAACAGCAATCTCTTTCAGACAACCTTCGGATGGACAGAAATACAGTAAGTATTAGGTGGTGGTGTACAATAAATAAAAGTTAATGGTGGCCCCCCTCCTGCTGTTGCCATGTGTTTATTGGGAGATAAAATTTAGAGGTGTAGAAAATAAATATCACGAGAAGATATTTTTTTTAATGATTATAATAGGTAGCCGTCGCCTATGAACACTTGCAACACTAGAGTTGTCACGCATGCGTTGCCGACCTGTCAACATTTTTTTAACGCCTCTTTTGAAGGACTCCATGTTGTATTCCATTTAGTGCTTGTCCTGTTACCCTATATCATACACAAAAAAAAGATAGTTGACACTTCTAAGTTACATAGCCGTATGACGTAATAACATGGCGACTACTATTTAATGGTGTTAAGAAACAGATTAAAAAAGCTGAAACCTTTGAATTGAATGTTAAATAGCAGTTTGCTATTTTACGAACTAAAACTACGTTTACTAAGTTTTCCGTCTGCTTTTTGCCTAAGCTATCTCAAAAATATATTTTTTCTCATATAGAGTAAAATACCCCATTATTCAGAACACTCCCAGTTATAAAAGCGGTAGAAGATACAGAGAGACCCGATATCTCTACGCATGCTCAGAAGTTCGATGTTTTTATTTGAATTTGTATTTACCTGGTTCATAGAATAGTTCATCCAAGTCTGCTCTCAAGTCGTATGTGAGGAGGTTGTTTACAATCGGAGGATCAGGCTCAGGTGGGTCCGCTGACATTACAAACCTGGATGGAATATGTGTTAAACTAGGCTCCCTATTTTTATTATGACTTAACGTATGATATTTACATAGATTTATGTGACGATATTAGTGTAGAAAAACAATTAATCTATTTGAATAGGTACTATATATTGCATGAGTTTAGATAAAGTAGTGTAGTCTGTGCAAAAAGAGATCTGTCGTGGCTTTACGATGAACTAACATTCAAAGTTAAGGAAGGAAGGTATACAGTGTGGAAATTAAACTCAGGCCCTGGAGGGAAACTACTTTAAATCCTTAAGCTAGCTCATTTTACTTAAAGGAGACATTCCTTTATTTTTGAAAAGAAACAAATCTGCATTAAAAGATTTTTTTAAACTCGCTTGCTTCGCCCGGAACTCGAACCAACTAAAATGAAAAAAAATAAACACTCTTTATTTTAATATACTAATGGGTAGTATTAATATTCAGGATAAAGTTTCTCTAACAAACATTAGGTCTTAAAAATAAAAATAATCGTTAAATCTAACATCAACTTTATTTTACTATCAATTTTGTAACACTTAAATTATTTAACTGATAAATTGTTCGAAATGAGCCCCGTCGTTCCGGCTACACAACATTAGTCGCCGTTGAAATTCATTTCTTGTAGCCTTCAGCAAAGTGTTGTGGTGTATGCCCCTAATAACATTTTCTATCGCAATCCTTAGCTCTTGAACGGTTTCATAGCAAGTTTCATAAAAAAACTTTTTTTACATGACCCCATAAAAAGAAGTCCATGGGCGTCAGGTCTGGACTTCTTGCAGGCCATCTAATCGTCCCGTTTGTACCTATCCACGCATTGAAATTTTCATTAAGGTATGCCCTGGCAATTCTGCTGTTGTGGGCAGGTGCACCATCTTGTTGAAAAATGATATGATTTCGTTCCTCTTCTGGCAGAAGGTTTAATTGATTTTGTAAAAGCTCTAATATTTCAATGTATTTTGCTGCATTCAGGTGTCCTTCGTAAATGTGCATCAAAACAAACATGTTACTTTTGATTCCACACCAAACATTAAACGAAAATCTGACCTGATTGTTCGTTTCACGGACACGGAATGGATTTTGACGAGACCAATAATGATTGTTATGTCTGTTATACATTCCATTATTACTAAAATTTGTTTCGTCAGACCATACAATACAGTCCAAGAAATTTGGGTTGCGGGCTATTTCTGTTTGAATATTTTCACAAAACTGTAATCTCCTGTCACTATCTCCGGGATGTAGTTTCTGCACCAATCGCCCATCACGATAACATTTGTATTTGTATTTTTTCAGAACTTTAAGTATACTAGTATGGTTGATGCCTATCTCTTGAGCAGCTTCCCTGCTTGAAGCCTTCGGGTAACACTCGAAGTATGTCAAAATGTTTAACTCAACATCGCTATAGTCCAAATTTTGTTGCTGTTAGTCTTCTTTTTAAAAGTTCCAACGGTCAGTAAATTATTCACAATTCGAGACAAAACTTTTCTAGATGGTAGTTCTCTGTCTGGATACTTCTCGCGATACCACTGCAGAGCTAAATCGTAGCTCTTGTTGCAAACAAAGTAAGCTTCTAATAACTCGAATTGTTCTTGATACGCCATTATGAGATAAGCGTGTACTTCATACGAAGTCTTTGAGTGTTGGAGAGATAACAGAACTGTTACGTGTCTTTTACTTGTTAAAAGTGAACAGTAACCAAACATTTTTTAGAGAAACTTTATCCTGAATATTAATACTACCGATTAGTATAATAAAATAAAGAGTGTTTATTTTTTTTAATTTTAGTTGGTTCGAGTCCCGGGCGAATCAAGCGAGTTTAAAAAAATCTTTTAATGCAGATTTGTTTCTTTTCAAATATAAAGGAATGTCTCCTTTAAGTAAAATGAGCTAGCTTAAGGATTTAAAGTAGTTTCCCTCCAGGGCCTGAGTTTAATTTCCACACTGTATACCTACCTAGTACCACCCGATAATAATAAGAGTAGGTACCTACCAAGTATCAAACATTTTTAGTCGTATTGGCAATGACAGGGCAATGTTGTCAACGCAACTAAAACAGTAAATTAGAACCATCAACACGCGCGCCCTCAATTTCTATGGCGGTTTTCTTTTTGCACAGACTATATGAAACTGCACATTGTTATGTATTAGACCCTCTTCTTATACCCCTCATTATGCAACAGTTACAAAAACTACTATTACAGAATCATAAATGCATTATTGGTAAAACCTATACCTTCAACATGATGATTTAAGATTAACTTAATATTTACGTACCGTTCCTGTCTAAGTACAACATCACTTCCAACTTTGATGGCGTACAACAACGGATGTCCAGGACGCTCGCACCACCCGTCCCACGCGTGGGCGTGGGCAGAGTCCTCGGATCCATCGCGTTCTAATGCACGCCATAGATCTCTGCAATATGAAAATCGGATTTTTTATTTTATTTTCAAAGCAGTCACTGATTATGCAAATACGCTCACTTTCGCTTAAGGTTGGTTTAGTCTAACTTGTTTATTTATATTCACTTTATTTATATTTACTCACTCAATCATTCGTACACACAAATTCACTCAATTATGCATATCTTTACTCACCACCTACCTCACTCATTCACTCATTCACACACTCACTCAGTTTTTCACTCACTCACTCACCCACTCATTAACTCACACACACTTACTCATTCACTCACTCACTCGTTAATTCACTCACTCATCACTTCACTCACTCACTAATTATTTCAAGTATCTAACCTGGCATCAGCACTAGCGGCGCGATGATCACGCAACAACCTCGCTAGAGCGGCGCGACCTGCTTCCTCACCCGCTGCCTCTATAGCCATACTGACTATAGCTGCTCCCTGGACAATACAAATACAAAATGCTTTATTAAAAAAAATTCATATACAAATGTTATGTCCAAAGCATGCATTTTTGTTAGTTAGTTAGAACTGAGTGTTTGTTTTACAATTATTATACATACATAGGTTAGTATTTTGTTAAAACAACATTTATGTAATTTTTATCAATTATTTTCGATTTAACAATATGGCGTTTTTAGAAAGAAAAACAAACGTTTTTCGGTCACTGTCATCGCATTCTTGACAGAAGCAAGAATTTTTTTAGGGCTAAGGGGCCAATTTTTTAGTTCTCAGCCAGTTGTTAGCAAAAAATTACTTTAAAATATTTTGCTTGATTTTTGCATTTGCATACGCCATACCCTGACATTAAAAATACGTATTTTGTAATATGAGTTGTTGGTAATTTAAAAATCAAGCGCGATAAGCTTGTAATTTTTAAATTGCTGTATGCATTTGACTTTTACACCGGTGAAAGAAACTCCTTAACCCCCGCATGATGGTATGACACTGTCTAGTGTCCGCTCATGGCCAGCTACCACCCTCAAGTTAGAAAATCTGTCGCCAAACATCTAATGTATTCTAGCAGCTATCCTTGAGAGACAGTTCCCATTCCAGGCCTACCGTGCTGCCATCCTCGACAGCATCATCACTTACCAACAGGTGAGATACCTAGTGGTCAAACGCTAGCTTATATGATATTAAAAATACTACATACCTTGTGTAAAGATAGTTCATCAGTAGCAGATTCTATGTCAGCTCGGTCGAGTCGAGGCGATGCAACTGCTCGGACAGAGTTACTGGAATCCAGTCTGAAATATCAACAACACATTGCCATCATCAGGAATCATAATCTTCTGGAAGGCAGAAAATGAAGACTTGAGGTCTTAGAACATGAGTGATATTTCATCAACACCAATTTACTCTCGATTCGTTTTCTCGTCAGAGAACCAAAGTTATCGACATAGCTCGAAAGATTAGCAAGCTGAAGTGACAGTAGGCTGGTGACATCTGTCGTAGAACCGATAACCGTCAGGGTGGACGTGTTCTAGAGTGGAAACCACGGCTCGTTAAACGTAGTGTAGGACGCCCTCCAGCTAAATGGAGCAACGATATTTATACGCAAGCTGGCTGGCAGCGCCTGGATACAAACAGCTGAAAATCGAGCTCAGTGGCCTGCCATAAGAGAGGCCTATGTCCTGCAGTGGACAGAAATAGGCTGATATGATGACGAAACGGATACAAAACTTCATTGATTTATATTTACTGTTCTCATGCCTAATAGAGATAGTTAATACAATATCCCAAAAGCGGGCAGTTTATGATTAAAAATAGATTGTGAGTGTGAAGGTACGACCACACCGCGGCGTCCTGCGTCCGCGTGCGCGTTCGCAATCTGATTTTTAATCGTTTTCTGATCGCCGTAGATTGCGTTAGGTGTGAACCAATCGGTACAAATACCACTGCGCTATCTGAATGCCGCCTAAATCGCGCACGCAGGACGCCACGATGTAGTCGTACCTTGAGTGTGAAATATGAATGTAAGTGGGAGTGTTAGGGTGAAATATGAATGTAAGTGTGAGTGTGACATATTCATCTTCTACAAACATAATATCTTACCTAAGAGCTGGCAGTATGTGATCAAGCAACAGTGAGTCCTGTGGTCTCTCAGCTGGCTCGGCGGCAAATGGTGGCGCTCGTTCAGCCAGCACGGAGGTCAGGGCGCCCATCAGCCACTGGGAGGACCACCACCGAGGGGAGACGAGACCACCGAACCACTGGGATATTGCGAAAGTTAAGTTGTTTTGCGGAAGCTATGTATTATATAGATTTTTTGGTCCAACTGATTTAACTAAATTGACAACACCATTTTTAGGGTTCCGTACCTTAAAAGGAAAAAAGGAACCCTTATAGGATCACTTTTTTCTCCGTCTGTCTGTCTGTCCGTCTGGCTGTCCGTCTGTCAGGCCCCTTTATCTCCGGAATGCGCAAAGGTATCAAGTTGAAACTTATACTAAATACTCAGGTCTACGGTATCTTTCGGGTGTGAAAAATTAAAACCTGTAAGTAAACGCGATCAAAAGATATGACCGTTTAAAACCGTAAAAATGTAGTGTAATGACTAAAAAAAGTTAATTTACTAAAACAAACTTACTATGTGTAGTTGGTGCAATACATTTTCTATGGATCGAACTACAAAGTTAACCTAGTCTGCGAAATTGGTACGGAAGCCTCGGTGAGTCCAACTCGACTTGGCCAGTTTTATTTTATATTACAAGCTTTTATTTAGCTTGCAATGTATGTATGTATGTCACTATGTATGTTCGGAATGAATCTTGGAAGCTAATTTGACCCACTTCCCTATGTCCGATTGGACTCAAATTTGGTGTACTTATGTATCTTCGGTGACAATACAATGATATGGTACCATGGAGCTGGTCTGATGATGGATACGGAAGGTGGCCACGGCATCTCTGTGATAAAACAACATAACCCCACCGAGTTTGGGCTCGATTAATTTGTCTTGAAGAGAACTTTACGCCTAGATGATATCCAGGGTCTGATGATTAACCTGGAAGGTGGCCACGGCATCTCTGTGACAAATCAACATAACCCTACCGAGTTTGGGCTCGATTGATTTGTCTTGAAGAGAACTTTTCACCTAGATGATATCCAGGGTCTGATGATGAAGCTGGAAGGTGGCCACGGCATCTTTGTGATAAATCAACATAACCCTACCGAGTTTGGGCTCAATTGATTTGTCTTGAAGAGAAATTTTCACCTAGATGATATCCAGGGTCTGATGATAAAGCTGGAAGGTGGCCACGGCATCTGTGTGATAAATCAACGTAACTCTACCGAGTTTGGGCTCGATTGATTCATCTTTCTGGTATAAAGCAACATAGCCCCACCGAGTCAATTGATTTTCCGTGAAGAGCACTTTACCAATAATCACATCAAATATCCGTGGAATGTTTTAAAACATCATGCCTTCTCTTAAATACTTAGTATAGTAGGTAGGTAGTCGGTATCTATACCTATCTACTAAAAAGTTAAAAATAAATTATAAGTAAAAAATATTTTTAAAAACAAGCGTTTATCTGGGACAATGAACTAAAATGTTAAAAATAAATTCTAGTAAGTATTTGGCGTGTAGGTATTTAAAAGCTTGAGGCACTGAAGTATAGTAATTACCTAGCCTGAAAACGGGTAGTGCTTCAAGCTTTTAAGAATATAGGTAAGTACCTACACGCCAAATACTTACTAGAATTTATTTTTAACATTTTAGTTCATTGTCCCAGATAAAACCTTGTTTTTAAAAATATTTTTTACTTATAATTTATACTATGACATGATGATTAAGTTTGGGTTCACTGTGACATTAAGATAACAAAATAAGCACGACGCTCGCCTGATGGTATACGATGACATCTACCTGTCAACCTATTACAGATACAGTGGCATACAAATTTCTAGCTATCCAGGAGGCCAACTCCGCAATGACGCATCCGAAAGTTTGGGCCCGGCCGAAATACGACCGAATTTGCCGATTACCTACTACGAATAAAGTTCGGCTATTTTTGACATAAAATGACGATAAAACTCTATTCATTTAGTAGGGTTTACGATACAACAAAATTTCAATTAAATTTCGGTCGCACTCGATGATAAGCTGAACCAACCGACCGAACCGAATGTGATTCGTACTACTAAAAGAAACGCCCGATAATTCCGGCCCATACTTCGGATAGATTTCGGTTAGATTCCACTTCAGAGTAGGCCTCCAGAATTTTGTGTATATTGCGCCTGTTACTTGAGACATAATATAAAGATATAAAGTCTCTCATGCCCTGTAATTTCACTGAATACTTTGCCATTCAAACCGAAATACATTGCTGTTTTAAAAAGCTAAGGCGATTATTTATGGCGCGAAAGAAGGGCTGAAGAACGAATTTAGTAAGGTTTATTTATGAGGGGCAAAAGAAGGGCTAAAGAACGAATTTAGTAAGGTTTATTTATGAAAGGCAAAAGAAGAGCTGAAGAACGAATTTAGTAAGGTTTATTTATGAGGGGCAAAAGAAGAGCTGAAGAACGAATTTAGTAAGGTTTATTTATGAGAGGCAAAAGAAGAGCTGAAGAACGAATTTAGTAAGGTTTATTTATGAGGGGCAAAAGAAGGGCTGAAGAACGAATTTAGTAAGGTTTATTTATGAGGGGCAAAAGAAGAGCTGAAGAACGAATTTAGTAAGGTTTATTTATGAGGGGCAAAAGAAGGGCTGAAGAACGAATTTAGTAAGGTTTATTTATGAGGGGCAAAAGAAGAGCTGAAGAACGAATTTAGTAAGGTTTATTTATGAGGGGCAAAAGAAGGGCTGAAGAACGAATTTAGTAAGGTTTATTTATGAGGGGCAAAAGAAGAGCTGAAGAACGAATTTAGTAAGGTTTATTTATGAGGGGCAAAAGAAGAGCTGAAGAACGAATTTAGTAAGGTTTATTTATGAGGGGCAAAAGAAGGGCTGAAGAACGAATTTAGTAAGGTTTATTTATGAGGGGCAAAAGAAGAGCTGAAGAACGAATTTAGTAAGGTTTATTTATGAAGGGCAAAAGAAGGGCTGAAGAACGAATTTAGTAAGGTTTATTTATGAGGGGCCAAAGAAGGGCTGAAGAACGAAAGAATCTTATAATGTGCAAAAGGCCTTTGTTTTCGGTTGCAGGCAATCGTGCTCTTAAGCCTACCAAGGGCGGATTTAAGGGGGGGGGGGGGGGGGTTGCGGTACGGGGGCACGTGAAGTCATCCATCACACTATATGAATAAAGTTAGAAAACTTGTCGCCTACCTAATGTGTTCCGGCAGCTATCCTTGAGAGCCAGTTCCCATTCTAGGCTTAGCGTGCTGCCATCCTCGGCCGCATCATCACTTACCAACGGGTGAGATAGTGGTCAAACGCTAGCCAGATAAAATAACAGAAAGAACTCATGTCTATGTCTGGCTGGAATTGTTAATCTTGATCGTTGCATCCCCCCTTCTGCCCCTCTCAGTAAAAATCCTGGTTCCCCCCCCCTTTCTGCCACCACTATCAAGATTCTAGAATCGTCCTAATTGGCGTGCAGTTGGAGAAGCCTATGTCCAGCAGTGGAATAACATAGGCTGATAATGTTGATAGTTCAAACGCGGGCCATGCTGCGGGGTGCAGCTAGTGTTATGATAAAAATAATGATAACCTGTTGAGCCAAGAGTCTGGCGATGGTCTTCATATCGGATAATGTGGATGGAGCCAGTGTGATGAGCCCCCAGCCCTCGGAGTAGGGGTTACTGCCTTCCACTACCACTATGTCTGTAAGATTTAAACACAATATAAGATATAATAATATAAATAAAGCCAACTTAATCATATGGCGTAGTAAGCTACACCAGCATTTTAAATTATCGACATTGTTGTTTATATCTTTATCCGACTCCGACTAATATTATAAAAAGAAAACGATTTTAAACGAGTTTAACTTTTGAGATGTCTAATCACGAAGCAAGTGCATCGGTTTCAATGTCGCGGAAAATATCGTTTGCGCGATGCAGGATCTCATACATTTAGGCAATATTTAAAGGAGAGCTACTAATATCTACGCTAGCGCCATCTCTGGGTTTTATTTATCCTTACTAATATTATAAATGCGAAAGTAACTCTGTCTGTCTGTTTGTTTGGCTTTCACGCCAAAACTACTGAACCTATTTAAATGAAATTAGGTACACAGATAGATGGACGGTCTAGAGCCTGAGAAAGGACATAGGCTTCTTTTTAATGCGAAAAGTGGGTTGTAAGGGGTTGAATGGGGGGATGAAAAGTTGTATGGAAGTTTCGGCATTTTTAAAGCTAGAAGCTTGAAACTTATTTTTTAGGCTGTTGTTTCGATATAAATAAATATGACATTCAAAGTTTGTGAGGGGGGAGTGGAATGGGGGGGAGGGTAGGGGGAGTTGGGGGGGAGGGTAGGGGAAGGTGAGGGGGTGGGTAGGGGAGGGGATGAAAGCTGGAGGGGAAGGGATGTGGAAGTGAGGTGAAGGAGAAGGGGAAAAGGAGGGGAGGGCAGGGGAGGTGGAAATGAGAACAAGCGGGTGGGGTGGGTATGTGAGGGGAGGAGGGAAGGGGGGAAGGTGGGATTAGCGTGGCGTGGTACGGTGCGTTGTAGTTGGGATACGTATGTGTCATATTTGTTAATGCTACCCAAAGCCACTAATTCCACGCGGACCAAGTCGCGGGCACAGCTAGTTCTATATATAACTTAAGATTTGTGTGCGTTTTTACAGTGGCCCTCCGGTGAAGGAAAAACATCGTGAGGCGGCAATAGCCCAATGTATAAGGTGTCGGACTGGAGATCGAGAGGTCGTGAGTTCGATCCCCACCCATTGTGCTATTGACGAGAACTCACTCTAGACACAAGCATACTTAGCTTAGTTGGAGGGGTTAAAAACACTAGTAATGAGCAAGCCACATTGCGAGTAATATTTAAATATATATATCTATACTAATACTAATAATATTATAACATTTGTATTTTTGTATTTTTGTATGTTTGTAATGATTTGGCTCAAAAACTACTGGACCGATTTACAAAATTCTTTCACTAATATATAGAATGGACTTTCGAAATGAAAATAGGCTATATATTATCCCGTTTAAATCAAAGGTACATTCGTGGAGACCTAATTTGCAACCTAAGTCGACAAAAAAACGGTCGAAAAAACACGTTTCTTACGAACGCTGCTCAATTGAAAACAGATGGAAGAATAGTTTCTATGGAAGAAATGTACAACTTAATAAGACCTACAAAAAAGTCCCCGACAGCATATGTCTATCTCTTAAGTTTGACTCACAGTAACCATTTTAATCTTTAATTATTTGTTAAAAAATATTACATAACTTCCAGGGCTATTTTCAAGTATATAGTAATAATCCTTATCCAAATAATTACGTTAATTAGCTTGGCCACATATTATAGATTAAAATTGTCCTTTACAGTATATAATTCTAATGAAAACTCTAGAAGATATCACGAATTTCACATACACGCATCGCAAAATTAATAAAATATTTGTAGTCAAACCACAGAATAGGTCATAGTTACTAAGAAAACATTATGATAAGGTTAGCTTTTCTGTAGATCCCCACCGATCGCAATCAATTTGAAGTCAATATAGTATAATAATATGATCTATTGTATAAAATAATAATGATCTATATATATATAATATAATATTTTAAACCACCCCGACTGATCTATGTATAATCTTTTTATTAAAAGCATTCCAATGACTCTAAACACGACATTTAAAATCTGAGCTGTAAGTTGGTGAGGATTTGAGTATTCTGTAGAGTCCAGGAGATGTCCCAGCATCAGGTCAAAGCTTGCATGTTCGTACAATATCGGTAAAGAAGAAGATTTTAGAATTGATCAGACCTATTAAAGTTGATTAAAGCTCATAGTTATATAACGATTGAACGAATTTTCATGAATCAAAGCTAAGAACACTCTCGATGAAGACATCTATCACAAAAAAAAACTATCAATAATAAAATCAAAATCGGTTCATCCGGTTGGGTGCTAAGATGCTACAGACAGACACACAGATACACACGTCAAACGTATATTACCCCTACTTTTTGCGTCGGGGAACGCCGTAAGGTTACGGCAGATGTTCTCCTTGGTGGTAAGCTACTTTTCAACCGACTTCCAAAAAGAAGGAAGTTCTCAATTCGTCTGTATGTTTCTTTTTTCTTTCTTTTTTTGTGTGTGTATGTTACGCGATTACTCCGGCAATTGTGAACCGATTTGAGTTATTATTTTTGTAATCGGTAGGGTACGTTTTCGAGATGGTCCCATTGTAATTTTATTGAGATGCGATAAGCATCTTCAGAGATATGACGATAAACGTCTCAAACTTGCTACTGAAATTGACTCGCGGGGCATTGAAGTCAGTTGATATAGTTTTTAGATATAGTTATCTTAATGATTGGTAGATTTAATGATTCTACCAACATCCATGATTCATGAATGCACATAAAACTTTCATTGGTAGGTATATAGCTAGGATTAGAACCAACGACCTTCGGGTCAGAATCAGAGTAACTATCCTTTACGCCAAAGGGCCGTCCAATATCACTACGTAAGTATTATAAAACAATGTCCATCACTGCGTCTGTCTGTCTGTTCGCAATAGCATCTCAATAGCATCTGCTAGGCTATTCTGTAAGCAATCTCGACAGCGGAATCCGCGGTGAGATTCGAATTTCGTACCACGAAATTCAATCGTATCACGTTCGTAATACGGTTGAATTTCGTAGTACGAAATTCGAATCTCACCGCGGATTCCGCTGTCGAGATAGCTTACAGCATAGCCTAGCTGATATAGGTGCATAATTCGTTAAGGTTTTGTATAAATTGGTTGACATATGACGATGATTGTTAAATATGTTAATATTTTATATTCGATGCAACAAACTGATGCAAATTTTGTAGGCATATATGTTCTACCCGTGCGAAGCCGGGGCGGGCTGCTAGTATATATATATTACTTAAAATTAAGAAACCAACAACCCCCGCATGGTGGGTGGTAGGACACTATCTAGTGTCCACCTGGCCAGCTACCACCCTCAAGAAATCTGTCGCCAAACATCTAATATGCTCCGGCAGCTGTCCTTGACAGCCAGTTCCCATTCTAGGCCTAGCGTGCTACCATCCTCGACCGCATCATCACTTTGTAACTAGCAACCCAACTCGGCTTAACACGGGTAGAGCATATTGTTGCGTCCAACGCCAGGTTGTTGCGTCGAGTATGAATTAACGCCTTCAACAATCATCGTCATATTTCAACCAATTTACACAAATCTCATCAAATTATACACTTAAACCTTCCTCATAAATCACTCTGTGAAAACCGCATGAAAATCCGTTCATTAATTGTTAAACACAGATGGCGCCACCAATGCATAATTGGGTTAACAAATGCAATCCACTAATTTCGTCATAACGATACTTCGCAACGTGGCAAAGCACCGGAACATGTTATTCCGGAGGTTGCGGGTTCAAGTCCCGTCGGTACGATTAAATTTTGGATTGTGTTTAACAATTTAATAAAATATAAGGTGTGTAACACTTCAAAGAAACATAATATCCTTTCCTTAGTTTTTGAGTTTATAGCGAACAGGCAAATAGACAAATATACAGACGTGGCGGGGGACTTAAATTTATAATATGTTATAACGAACTAACCGTGCGAAACCGGGGCGGGTCGCGAGTTTAATAATAATATAATATTTTTTCTTTTGATCGTTCTAAGAGTGTTGTTAATTGACGCGTTATGTGTGTGTAATTGATTTAAAATATTATTTGAAGGTAAGCACACGTTACCTCGGCATAATAATACACCACAAAATTTTAAATCACAAAAACATTTTAAGGACAGTTGCAGAAGGGACTACCATGATAAATGCGCTGTCAGATTTTTTTCACTAATTATTAACCGACTTCACAAAAAAGGAGGAATGTTTTTTTTTTAAATTATTTATGTTTGTTACCTCAGAACTCCGTCAAATCTTAACCGATTTGAAAAATATTTTTTCGTTTGAAAGATTATGCCTCCCGTATATTTTATTTATATACAGTGTGGAAATTAAACTCAGGCCCTGGAGGGAAACTACTTTAAATCCTTAAGCTAGCTCATTTTACTTAAAGGAGACATTCCTTTATTTTTGAAAAGAAACAAATCTGCATTAAAAGATTTTTTTAAACTCGCTTGCTTCGCCCGGGACTCGAACCAACTAAAATTAAAAAAAATAAACACTCTTTGTTTTATTATACTAATCGGTAGTATTAATATTCAGGATAAAGTTTCTCTAACAAACATTAGGTCTTAAAAATAAAAATAATCGTTAAATCTAACATCAACTTTATTTTACTATCAATTTTGTAACACTTAAATTATTTAACTGATAAATTGTTCGAAATGAGCCCCGTCGTTCCGGCTACACAACATTAGTCGCCGTTGAAATTCATTTCTTGTAGCCTTCAGCAAAGTGTTGTGGTGTATGCCCCTAATAACATTTTCTATCGCAATCCTTAGCTCTTGAACGGTTTCATAGCAAGTTTCATAAACAACATTTTTTACATGACCCCATAAAATTAAAAATTAAAATTATTGTCCCGCATTGCAAACAAAGTCAAACGTTCCATTTTTAAACTTCTCCACTGAACGCCTCGGATCATGTAAGAAGGAAATGTGCATAGAGGTGTTACCACCATTGAACAATTTTCTTATCGAAGATTTCAACAAGGTACTTAACGATAAATTAGCAAGCGTGTACTTCATACGAAGTCTTTGAGTGTTGGAGAGATAACAGAACTGTTACGTGTCTTTTACTTGTTAAAAGTGAACAGTAACCAAACATTTTTTAGAGAAACTTTATCTTGAATATTAATACTACCGATTAGTATAATAAAATAAAGAGTGTTTATTTTTTTAAATTTTAGTTGGTTCGAGTCCCGACGAAGCAAGCGAGTTTTAAAAAATCTTTTAATGCAGATTTGTTTCTTTTCAAAAATAAAGGAATGTCTCCTTTAAGTAAAATGAGCTAGCTTAAGGATTTAAAGTAGTTTCCCTCCAGGGCCTGAGTTTAATTTCCACACTGTATATCCATTTAAATTTTATCGAGATATGACAATTATCTCCGGAGATATGTAGATAAACAATATAAACATTTTTGATAGTACTGAAGTACTGAAACATGCACTGGGTTGCGGGTGCACGTAATAGTACGGTTGGCAACCCTACATTAATCAGGGGAATTAAACATGTGTTTTTAAATGTGACGTTCGACGTCTAGATGAAAGCTGAATGGCTCAATACCTTTGTTTTTTTTTTTGTAAATTCAAAGCAATAACTTATGTTTCTGTTATATCTATAATATTTTTTATTGAATATGATCTATTTGTAATTTGACGTGTGTAAGTGCAAATTTTTAATTTGCCGATATACTGAATAAATGCTTTGACTTTGACTTTGACTTTGATACCTTGACGACATGATTATGACTAGTGGATTATGTCACTATTGCAGCATGTGAAGTCGGTTTTTCGTTTTATAATCGATCTTAAATTATTTAAAAAGTGATTGATAGGCTTATTTTTCAACCAACTTCCAAAAAAGAGGAGTATCTCAATTCGTCTCTATGTTTTTGTTTTGTATGTATAAATGTTACGCGATTACTCCGTCAATTGTGAACCGATTCTAATGATTCTTTTTTTTATTGGTAGTGCACATCTCCAAAGTGGTCCTATGGTAATTTGATCGAGATCTGATAAACTAAGTATCTCCAGAGATATGACGATAAACGTCTTAAAGTTGTTACTGAAACTGACTCGCGGGGCATGGAAGTCATTTGTTTTATTTTTTCCTAATAATGGTAATTACATTAATTAGTGTACAGAATACTTACCAAATTTAGGAAGAGGATATGACGTATTCAACTCAAATGCGAACATCTGTATAGTCTTCTGAACCCATTCCAGCAACGGTCTGAAACAAAATGTATGGGGATACAGAATAATAAACTGGCCAAGTGCAAGTCGGACTCGCACTCGTAGGGAGCCCTACGAGTGCGAGTCCGACTTGCACCACATTAGAGTATTTCATAAGGTCGAGCAAAAAATACCACTATCATTTTTCGCCAGCAAAATATAAGAATTAATAAACATTTTATCAAAACAGAGTTGTGAGCCGCGTGCTTATGTATTATAACGCCATCTAACGCTATCTAAGTGAAAGTTAACACAAAGGTGTTAGGGACCAGCATTTCGATATAGCGCCATCTATGGACGTTTACCTAAGCGTTCATAGATGGCGTTATATTGAAATGCCGAAAAAACACGTTTCTTGTATGGGATCCCCTATAATTTTAAACTTTACTCTGTTTTTAGTATTTGTTGTTATAACGGTAACAGAAATACATCATCTGTGAATATTTCAACTGTGTAACTATCACGGTTCATGAGATACAGCCTGATGACAAACGGACAGACAGACAGTGGAGTCTTAGTAATAGGGTCCCGTTTTACCCTTTGGGTACGGAACCCTAAAAACGTATTTGATGACGATGACATGAACTAACCCAGATTCATCCAAACCAACCAAGATTCATCCAAACTAACCCAGATTCATTCAAACTAATCCAGATTTATCCCAACTATCCCATATACATCCAAACTAAACCAGATTCATCTAAACTAACCCAGATTCATCCAAACTAACCCAGATTCATGCAAACTAGCTCAGATCCAACCAAACAAACTTAGATACAACAAAACAAACCCAGATACAAGTTGTATAACCTAACTACTAAACTAACCCAGATTCGTCCTTAGTTTGGAATAATCTGGGTCAGTTTGGTTGTAACTGGGTTTGTTCAACAGTTCATCACCAGATTCATCCAAACGAACCTAGGTTCAACCGAACAAACCTAGATACATCCAAACTAACCCAGATTCATCCAAACTAAACCAGATTCATCCAAACTGACCTAGATTCAACCAAGCAAACCCAGATACATTCAAACTCACCCAGACTCATCCAAACTAAAAGAGATATATCCAAACTAACCTAGATTCAACCAAACACACCTAGATACATCCAAACTAACCCAGATTCATGCAAACTAACTCAGATTCAACCAAACTAACCCAGATTCAACCAAACTAACCCAGATTCATCCAAACTAACCCAGATTGATCCAAACTTACCCAGATTCATCCAAACTAACCCAGATTGATCCAAACTTACCCAGATTCATCCAAACTTACCCAGATTCATCAAACTAACCCAGATTCATCCAAACTAACCCAGAGTCTACCATTAAGTTCAAACTAACCCAACACAGACTAACCCAGATCAGTCGTCATAGTTAATATTTTAGTTGTATTTTTATGTTACTTTATCAGTTACAATTATTGTTATAGAAATAGAAATAGAAATAAAATTGAATACCCAGATTCATCCAAGATAACTTGCGTATCGCTGTACAAGCTGATCTCAGGCTCATCTTCGGTGGCCGTCAGGTCAGTGGTGTTCAGTTCAGGCGGTGGCGTTGGTGCCGCCCTTCGCTGCAGGCGGCACACTGCGAGTGACATCATGTGTGGTGGCATTGGGGGTGACACGGCGAATTCGTCTTGGAGCTGAAATTAATGACAGAGTTTCGAAAAGTACCTTTTTTTGCGGACTGATATTCCAAATAATAATCAAAAAAGTCGGTTCTTTTAGATTTTTAAACGATCTTAAATTATATTGCTTGCTATTGGTTTTAAATTTGTATTGATATTTACAATAATCAGAAATAAGAAGGCGACTTGGTACAACTGTAATGCCCACTAGTAATTAAGGAATTAATAAATTAATAAATAAATACATACATACATAAATAGGTATGGATATAACCGATGGATAGGTACCATAAAGAAAGGAATTGTAGATATTTGGGTAGCGTGGCCACATGAGATAGAAGATTGTAACATAACACGTAGTAACTGTTATATAATCTGTGACATAACCATATATGTATTTAGTACCCAGTGACACATAGCAATAAAGGTCAAAGTTCGTTAAGCTAAAAACGGCTAACTACGTTACAGACCCTGGAAAAACCGGCACGCACTGAGAGAGGGATATATTATAGCTTTGTCCTTTTCCGTTCCATTTCATGTAGGAAAGAGACAGAGCTACCCGCGGTCTATTCTATTCTCTGTATACGATAGGTACTCACCAATCGATGTCCTAGGTAGAAGCCAGCTTCTTCTGTAGCCACTATAGGCATATTGGTGAGAGACACGTGGAATCTGCGTACAACATAGAGAGAGGGCATTCAAATAGTTATATTGTATTATACATAATAATATACTAGCTGCACCCGCGGCTTTGCCCGCGTTTAATCCAGGTTATAAATCTTTGTTTTGAATCACTTTATCCATTGGTGAAAATTACATTAAAATCCATTGCGTAGTTTAAAAGATCTATGCGTACAGACGGCAGGAGCGACTTCGTTTTATACTATGTTCAAGTAAAAATAAATATATTTTCATTATTAAAAATATTAGCTCTGTCTCTGTTTTGAACGTGATGAATCAATTAGAATTAAAAAAAACATAGAGACGAATTGAGAACCTCCTCCTTTTTCGTGAAGTCGATTAAAAAGAGAAGGCATAATTATGGGTGTTAGGTTATTTTCGTTACGGAATTTCTGGATTCGGTCTCCACGCTATGCAATAGCTTAATAAATAAATGTAAATAAAATAAATATAAGTAGGTACATAAATATAAATAAATTAAATATGTTCTGTATTAAAAATATGTACATTATTAAAAATAAAAATATGTTCATGTAAAAATATGGCCCGTTGGAGTAAAGGCAGAGATGATTCAATGTAACGGATATATATATATATATTTAGGGTTCCGTACCCAAAGGGTAAAACGGGACCCTATTACTAAGACTCCGTTGTCCGTCTGTCTGTCTGTCTGTCTGTCTATCTGTCTGTCTGTCCGTCTGTCACCAGGCTGTATCTCATGAACCGTGATAGTTAGACAATTGAAATTTTCACAGATGATGTATTTCTGTTGCCGCTATAACAACAAATACTAAAAATAGAATAAAGTTAAAAATAATAGAGGGGCCCCATAAAAGAAACGTGTTTTTTTCGGCATTTCAATGTAACGCCATCTATGAACGCTTAGTTAGGTAAACGTCGCGTAGATGGCGTATATTGAAATGTCGATCCCTAACACCTTTGTTAGACGTTAGATGGCGCTTTAAGAAATAAAATGTTAATCATTATTATTTTTTGCTGGCGAAAAATGATAGTGGTATTTTTTGCTCGATCTTATAAAATACTGTAGTGTGGTATGGAACTCTACGAGTTCGAGTCCGACTTGCACTTGGCCAGTTTATTTATATCTTTTAGGCTAGCGTTTGACCACTACCTCACCTGTTGGTAAGTGATGATGCGGTCGAAGATGGTAAGCACACTAGGCCTAGAATGAAAACTGGCTCTCAAGGATAGCTGCCGGAACACATTAGATGTTTGGCGACAGATTTTCTAACTTGAGGGTGGTAGCTGGCCAGGCGGACACTACATAGTGTCCTGACATCATGCGGGGATTGTTGGTTCCTTAACGATGATATGGTACAGTGGACGCGCAATATGGCGATCGTGCGTTCAACGCACTGACTCGCTGTCTGAATCAATCAGTACAAATACTACTGCTGTATTTGATCGCCACTGCCGTACCTTTAGGCTCCTTGCGCATTATAAAAATGTTTTTGTCTACGCCAGAAAAAAAATTTCTTGTCTGGCGTAGCTTACACAAACATGCAAGACGTCTTCCTCAGTCTGTAGCTAGTGTAGCCACAATTCTAAAAAGGCGGCAATAGCCCAATGGATAGGGTGTCGGACTGGCGATCGAGAGGTCGTGAGTTCGATCCCCACCCCACCCATTGCACTATTGACGTGAACCCACTCCAGACACAAGCATATTTAGCTTAGTTGGAGGGGTTAACAAGAATACTAGTAATAACAACCCACGTTGCGAGTAATCTTTTGTAAAAAAAAAAAAAAAAATCACGTAGGATACACGTGTACAAAATGGACAGACAACAGCGTCTATTATTGATTGGATACTTGTACCATAGAAGATAACGCCGTATTTGTAGGCGTCATTGGATACATCCATTAAATATGACAAGGATCAATGATGATATACGAAGTTGGTACTAGAACTACCTAAAGATGAACGAAAGTTGTTTAATTTCGTCCGTATGTCTAAGACCACTTTTGACGAGCCTGCTATAGTACATTTGAATTCGTCATTATTTCGTCAAAATACGCAATTTAGAGAAAGTATTTCCCCACTTGCCACATAATATTATGGTCACACTATTGTCGTGTCTAGACAAGACGTCTTGCGTAGGCACGACATCGAGCCGACAAATCGACGTGTCTTGTCAGACATAAGAAAAAATATCTTGTAATATGTATGGTCTCATATAACAATGAAGGCGACTGAATTTCTCATGTCTCATCAGACACAAGACACAAGAAAATTTCTTATAATGTGCAAAAGGCCTTACTGGGCTGCGTTCACGACCTACGCTAGGAGTGCACCCAAACGCTCTAACCCCGTTCACGACCTCAGAGCGTCACATTCGCTAAACGAGTTAGAGAGAGAGGTTAGAGCGTTTTGTTGCACAGGTTGCACTCCGAGCGTAGGTCGTGAACGGAGCCTATAAGGTCTATAAGGCCTATAAGGTCCCATCTCAAAAATCCACTCTGTGGGTTATATACCGTAGCCGATCGCCCTGCAGGGCTAGCATGGCAAGGGGACTATTTTGTCTTTCCACCTATCCGTGTTTTGTTTGGTGGAGAAGGCAAATTATAAGTAAAGATATTCGACAATTATAAACGCCCGCTGACTTTTAATCAATTCTTTTATTAACCTTTTTAATACGAAACAAAATCAAAACTCGGGGTTAAACTTCACCAAGCGTTTAAATTGTTGTGTTGATATCCTGTCAGTGGCGAAAAACAGGGAAATAATTTTGTCTTTCCCCCGGGGATAAGACCATGCTAGCCCTGCTATTCTCAATCTGACATTCTAACCTATCCGGATTTGGAAACTTCATTTTTAATATTGATAAAGCCGTGTGCTATTTTGTCGCGGAAACCTTTCCAAATCGATTTTTCAACCGATTTGCAAAAAGGAGGAGGTTCTCCATTCGTCAGTATGTTTTTTTATATGTATATGTTACGCTATTACTCCGTCAATTGCGAAACGATTGGAATGAGATCAGTACCCGTAGTGCGAGTGCGAGTAGTGCGAGTGTCTCACATAGTTTTCGACATATTCTGGCTTCCTGATTGGTCTTAATTTAGTGAAGTATAGTATCCACCAGAGGCGCTGTACTGTTTTTCATACAAAATTTGTTCGATATACGTTATCGAGTTTGGTATGAAAACTCGTACTAAGGGTACTGATAAGTATCTCCAGAGATATATATGATGTTAAACGTCTGAAACTTGCTACTGAAATTGACTCTCGGGGCATGGAAGTCGGGTGTTTTAGTTTTTTAAGATAAATCGTTTATCTTAATTATTCAAATTTAAATATCAAAAGTAACGGATCGGAGAATTGTGAATTGGAAAGATCCAAGTCGAAATAAAGTTAGTTTCCGAATCTGAATTTGCTTTCGAATGATCGAGAATAACCCTGCAGGTCGGAACTTTGGTCAGAACCGGTCGGCAATACCATGTGTTGGAGCCATATATTCATATATTCGCGCCGTACGCCGCGGCCCGCGTACTCAAACTACAATGAACATATCAGCAAGCAGCCTGCGCCACGAAGACGCCCGCGTTCCAACTTCACAGCTACAATACGATACGAACCGATACTGTAGAACACACGCGTTTCCCTTTTCTAATATACCAGCTTTAAATACAGTCCACCATTTCATTCGAAGCCTACACAACAACACCATGTGTCTAGATTCTTGCCTTGGTAACGTAATCTAACGTTACCTACCGTGTTCTAACCCTGTACACCAGACGTACTGATACACGCCACCGCTACATGGTGGACATTCCATCAATCCGAACGAAGCGATTTGCTTCCACATTTATCATACGTACCGCCAGGGATTGGAACTCCTTGCCTGAGTTTGTGTTTCCGGAAAGGTACCATCTAGGGGTCTTTAAGTCGCGAGTGAATAGGTATCTTCTAGCCAAGCGTGCTACATCGTCGATCACATCGTCACTTAACACCAGGTGAGATAGTGGTCATACGCTTGACTACAACGAATAAAAAAAAAAAAAAAAGAACACAAAATAAATATAGTACAAGTACCCTGTAGTAATATTTTCTCACCTGTCCCGTACAATAGTGAGTTTGAAGGAAGCTCTAAAGTGCGGCTCGTCGAGGCATGGGAACGTAGACCTGGCGTGGGTCAGCCAAAAACGAGACACTGCGCAGCGGCTGTGGACAAAATATAAACATGATATCATGAGGCATTTATAAAAAAAAATGTATATATAGCTGTAGTAAAATAGCTACCGCAACACATTAGATGTTTGGCGACAGATATTCTGAATTGTGGGTGGTAGCTGGCCAGGCGGACACTAGATAGACTGTGCCCCACCACTATGCGTTGTTTTTCCTTAACTGATGGCCGATATAAAATGCGCATATTTACATTTTTGATAGAAGAATCGATTGGTGTACCTCTTCGAGCATCCAATGTTCGAAGGTGTACCTACCTACGTCAGGGATTGAACCCACTACGTAAGTACCTACTGATTTTTACTAAAAAAAGGTGGTGCGTAGAAAGCTATGTGTAAAAGCATCGACTTCATAGCATATCCATGAGAGCCAGTTCCCATTCTAGGCCTAGCGTGCTACCTTCTTCGACCGCATCATCACTTACCAACAGATGAGATAGTGGTCAAACGCTAGCCTATAACGGATGAAAAAAAAAATTGGTTATGAAGTCGATGGTAAGAAGTAAAACTTCCTTCACAGAGTGGGAATTCTTTTGACTTTAGTACTCCATCTGTTGGACTTAGCGGGACGAATGCGCTAATGCTAGCGAATACGACTTCGTAGTTACGCCGTTCTACAATAGAGGGCGTTTATAAATATAAAACATAACATCTAATACTATAAGAATCTTTGTCCTGACATACTGCCTGACTGACAGACTGACTGACTTACTGACAGACAACGCACAGCCTAAACCGCTGGTCGTAGAGACTTGAAATTTGGAGGGTATATTAAGAGAGCGAACTCGGGTAAAAAAGTCTGAAAATCAATATTGTTTCGGATTGCGCTTTTTTGGGTTTTTCGGGTTTATAAATATGAATCCTGATTTGTCTTAGTCACGCTATAACATGAAAACGGGTGAACCGATTTGGCTAATTCTTATTTGATGTATTTAATGATAGAATCGTTTTTACAAAAGAAAAGTTTTAAGTAAATAAAAGGAGTTTTTAACGCGGGCGAAGCCGCGGGGGACTTCTAGTATAAGATAAAAAACACAAAAGATATCAGATATTTTATTAGTTCATTTTATGTAATAATTAAGATAGTTTAAAAACTAAAACAACCGACTTCCATGCCGCGCGAGTCAGTTTCAGTAGCAAGTTTGAGACGTTTATCATCATATCTCTGGATATACTAATCAAGTCTCAATGAAATGACAATGGGACAACCTCGGAAACGAACTTTACCGATTTAAAAAGAATCATTCAAATCGGTTCACAATTGACGGAGAAATCGCGTAACATATACACACAAAATAAACTGGCCAAGTGCAAGTCGGACTCGCACTAGTAGGGTTCCGTACCACACTACAGTATTTTATAAGATCGGCCAAAAAATACCACTATCATTTTTCGCCAGTAAAAAATAATAATTAATACACATTTTATTTCTTATAACGCCATCTATCGTCTAAAAAAGGAGTTAGGGATCGACATTTCAATATAACGCCATCTATGGGACGTTTACCTATACTAAGCGTTCATAGATGGCGTGAAATGCCGAAATAAACATGTTTCTTGTATGGGGACTATCTATTAGTTTTAACTTTATTCTGTTTTTAGTATTTGTTGTTATAGCGGCAACAGAAATACATCATCTGTGAAAATTTCAACTGTCTAACTATTACGGCTCATGAGATACAGCCTGGTGACAGACGGACAGACAGACAGACAGACAGACGGACAACGGAGTCTTGTAATAGGGTCCCGTTTTACCCTTTGGGTACGGAACCCTAAAAACATCTTTTTGGGAAGTCGGTTGAAAAATTAGGTTGATAACCTAATTTTTTTTGCTAAAATGAACTCAAATACAAATTATCATCGCTTTAAGTTCGGAAACAAGGAACTTTCATACAAAAGTTTTCACCCCATTTAACCCTATTTGGCGTGGTATTCCAAAAATCCGTTCTTAGTACACCCCTACGTACTAAAACAAATTTACCCTCCAAATGTCTAGTCTCTACGACCAATACAACAATAAACCAAGCAAACCAACTTGGTTTACTAGTCAGTACTGTGCTGTGCTATTAGGCTGTGCGTTCTCTCTAAGTCAGTAGTCAGTCAGTCAGTCAGTAAAATAAAAGAATAACATTTCCAAAATAAATACAACGAGGTGAAAAGCCCGCTACGTTCACTGCACGTTGATATTTATCTGAGACTAGCTGGCCCGGCGTACTTCGTTCCACCTAACAGACAATGAATGCTGTGTTACCTTTTACATGAACTTGTTTTAGGCTTTTATGAACGTAATAAATGAATACAAAAGAGATATTAAGCTTATTCATGTATTATGGCAATAGAGATATAGAATAAAAATTGGTAAAAATGGTTTTTGGAAATATAAACTTTTTTAAGTTGCTTGTAAGCATACATTTCTGAACGTATGCATATTTGACAATCAATAAATATGTCACACAAATATAATTACTGACAATATTTGACATTTTAAAAATCTACATGACTTGAATTCACAAACACTTGAAGATTTTTTACTTGACTTACTACTTGACACGGGCTAAATACACTAATCGTGTGGAGCTATAATTATACACAAAAAAAATTCGGCGGGACAAACAATTGAACATCAAATAATCGGCAGTTTTTAAACCCAGGAACATTTTGGCAAAATATTTATTATGTTTCTTTGAAGTGTATCACACTTTATATTTTTGTAAATTGTTAAACACAATCCAAAATTTCATCGTACCGACGGGACTTGAACCCGCAACCTCCGGAATAACATGTTTCGGTGCTTTGCCAATTAAGCCACGGTGTGAAGTATCGTTACGACGAAATTAGTGGATTGCATTTGTTAACCCAATTATGCATTGGTGGCGCCATCTATGACTACTTATTACGTAAGTTAATCATTCGGAAGAAATCATATCAAAATATTTATTCTTATATATTTTTTTTTGTCAATTACTCATTGTTTTTAATACTTATTATCCTATTCCTGACAAAGACAATTCCAAAAATTCAAAAATCATAAATATGGTCCAGCCGCTCTTGAGTTATAAGTGTAGTAACTAACACGACTTTCTTTTATTTATCTGAGATATACCCAAAGAGCAATAATTATTACTTTAGTAATTATTGTATGTATCGGTACCGCCTTTTAAGTGTGAATAATTACCTACTTATATAGTATAGTTAGCATTTGTAGTAAGTAATTAATGCCGGTGTCTTCACGGGTGGAAATAATCTAAGCATATGTGTTGTTTGTTATAAATATGGAATTAAGATGTATTGTCTGTCACTACATAAAATCTTCCGCCGCGTCTGTCCGTTAACGATAAACTCAATAAAACTGGCCAAGTGCGAGTCAGACTTTTGTCTCGCACACGGAGGGTTCCGAACGGCAGTATAATAATATAAAAATATCATATTATATTATACTAGCAGCCCGCCCCGGCTTAGCACGGGTAGGAACATATATGCCTACAAAATTTGCATCAGTTTGTTGCATCGAATAAAAAATATTAACATATTTAACAATCATCGTTATATGTAAACCAATTTACACAAAACCTTAATGATTTATGCACCTAAACCTTCCTCAAAAACACTCTGGCTATTGGTGAAAACCGCATGATATATCCGTATCCATAATCCGTTCAAAAGCTATTGAGATGATTGCGAACAGACAGACAGACGCAGTGATGGACATTGTTTTATAATACTTACGTAGTGATATTGGACGGCCCTTTGGCGTAAAGGATAGTTACCCTGATTCTGACCCGAGGGTCGTTGGTTCTAATCCTAGCTATATACCTACCAATGAAAGTTTTATGTGCATTCATTAATCATGGGTTTTCGTGGGATCATTAAATCTACCAATAATTAAGATAGTTTAAAAACTAAAACAACTGACTTCAATGCCCCGCGAGTCCATTTCAGTAGCAAGTTTGAGACGTTTATCGTCATATCTCTGAAGATACTTATCACATCTCAATGAAATTACAAAGGGACCACCTCGGAAACGTACCCTACCGATTACAAAAATAATAATTCAAATCGGTTCACAATTGACGGATCGCGTAACATACACACACAAAAAAAAGAAAGAAAAAAGAAACATACAGACGAATTGATAACTTCCTTCTTTTTGGAAGTCGGTTAAAAAGTAGCTTACCACCAAGGAGAACATCTGCCGTAACCTTACGGCGTTCCCCGACGCAAAAAGTAGGGGTATTATACGTTTAACGTGTGTATCTGTGTGTCTGTCTGTAGCATCTTAGCACCCAAACGGATGAACCGAGTAACTATGACCTATTCTGTGGTTTGAGTCCAAATATTTTATTAATTTTGCGATGCGTGTATGTGAAATCCGTGATATCTTCTAGAGTTTTCATTAGAATGATATACTGTAAAGGACAATTTTAACAAGTAATTATTTGGATAAGGATTAATACTATATACTTGAAAATAGCCCTGGAAGTTATGTAATATTTTTTAACAAAAAATTTAAGATTAAAATTGTTACTGTGAGTCAACCTTAAGAAATAGACATATGCTGTTGCGGACTTTTTTGTAGGTCATAATAAGTTGTACAACTCTTCCATAGAAAATATTCTTCCATCTGTTTTCAATTGAGCAGCGTTCGTAAGAAACGTGTTTTTTCGACCGTTTTTTTTGTCGACTTAGGTTGCAAATTAAGTCTCCACGAATGTACCTTTTATTTAAACGGGATAATATATATCCTATTTTCATTTCGAAAGTCCATTCTATATATAAGTGAAAGTATTTTTTAAATCGGTCCAGTAGTTTTTGAGCCAAATCATTACAAACATAAAAAATACAAAAATACAAAAATACAAATGTTCTCTCTTATAATATTAGTATAGATTACCGTGTCAATACCAAACATGCTTATTAACTACAACGCCATATAACGAATATCTAACGCCACTAAGTGAACGTTAATACAAAGGTAGGTAATAATATTATTTATTGATAAGTTAAACAATCGTTCATAGATGGCGCTATAGTAGAAACACGTTTTTTGTATGGGGACCCCCTTTAATTTTTTTTACTTTGTTCTATTTTTAGTATATGTTGTTATAGCGGCAACAGAAATACATCATCTGTGAAAATTTCAACCGTCTAACTATTACGGTTCAGGAGATACAGCCTGGTGACAGACGGACAGCGGAGTCTCAGTAATAGGGTTCCGTTGGTACCCTTTGGGTTCGGAACCCTAAAAACTACTCAATGGATTTTCATGCCGTTTTCACCAATAGACAGAGTCAGTGAAGAAGAAGGTTTAAGTGTATTATTTGTTAAGGTTTTGTGTAAATTGGTTTAAGTATGACCACAGAACAATGAATAGATATAAGGATGATTATGAAGATGTTAATTCATTTACTCGACGCGACAAACTGATGCAAAACATTTGGGCATATATTATATTATATTCATATATATCTAAACTAATATTATAAAGAGGAAAGATTTGATTTATGTTTGTTTGTTTGTTACGTTAAATCGTAACAAACAAACAAACACTACTGGACCGATTTAAAAAAATATTTTATTTATCTATGATTAATTTATTATTAAGTTTTAACATAATATTACCGTCCCTCTGCTTAATTTTTCCAGTTTCTGTATTAATTACTTTCCATGTTGATTTTATTTTGTCATCGGCATGCTTAGTTTTTCTACTTAGATGCAATAATTTTGTTGTCTGACAAACAACTTTAAAAGTTTTTGAATACAATTTTAAGTGATTTATGAATTTAGTATTATGTAAATTAATGGTTTTTTGTGAGTATAAGTTACATACAAATTGTTTCTACTTTTATAAATACCAGGAGTTGCCCAGTCATCGAAACGAACCTTCGCACCCTTTCTAACCATTTTAATTTTAAAAATATCATTGAACTCTGCATCTAACATTTGAAATAAAGCACTGCATAGGTCATCAGGTCATCACTATAATTTGACGGATCGGTGCGGTCACCCTTTTTGGGTATTGGGTGGACATTGGCAACTTTCCAGGAAGAGGGTACTGTACCAGTGCTGTAGAAAAGAGAGAACAAGCGTGTTAAAACTGGCGTTAACTCCGGAGCACATACTTTCAGCACGATAGCCGGGATACCATCTGGCCCACTCGACTTATGAACATCAAGAGACCACAATTCTCTGCGTACTGCCTTTTGAGAAATGCGCACTTCCGGCATCGATCTTTAGGCAGGGCACTATAAAAGAACATTCATGAACCAAAAATTAAAAAATCACTTTCCCACCCTAGGGCGGAAAATACCTACTTTGCGCGCACCATCACTTTTTGAATAGATTGGATGGAAAACAATATAATATAACGTGACGACGTCGCGAGCGACAGCCCTGCCGAGCCACTATAAACCGGTTTCACTCCGTACGTGACAGGCGGCACACAGGCCGCTAGTGCTCACGCACTCACGTACGTCTACGTCATCATCACAGCCCAGATGTATGAAGCTTTGTCTCTGTTCCTTCTTTACTCATATGGTAGAACAGTTTCTATGGGGAAATGAAATTGTTGTTTTTAATATCTTCCTCGCAAGTTTTCCATATTTTCTCACCGTTTAAACCTTCCCTGAACTACGACAAACATTTTAAAACCAAAATCAGCTAAATCGGCCCAGCCGTTCTTGAGTTTTAGCGAGACTAACGAACAGCAATTGATTTTTATATATATAGACTAACTAGCTGACCCGGCGAACTTCGTACCCCGAATATAAATAAACTGTCCAAGTGCGAGTCCAACCCGCACACGCAGGTTTCCGATTGAATAAAATTTGCCTGAAAAATACGTTTCTTGTATGGGTCCCTTATAAGTTTTAATTTAATTTAATTTCGTTTTTATTATTTGATCTTATAGCAGCCATTGTACAGATACCGGCAATAGAAATTGCACATCGACCTTTAGAAAAAGACAATCGGCTAATTTCGGCTTCGTAGAGCGTTATCTCTGTCGCACGAAACGGTCCGGTATCTATTAGGAGCTATTAAAACAATTATGATTTGCTGAATTTTTTGTACTAACTTCGTTTAATATATTGTTCGAAACGGTCCGGTATCTATTAGGAGCTATTAAAACAATTATGATTTGCTGAATTTTTTGTACTGACTTCGTTTAATATATTGTTCGAAGTTCTTCTTGAAATTCCAGTGGCATTTGTAACTCGCTCTTGAACCTTCTTAAAATTACCTCCATTGTCATCCTCATTTTTTTAAAATGTCTCGGCTTCTGTTGCTAAATATTTATAGACATTGTAGATGATTTCGCGTGACTGACCTCGTTAAGGTTTCCCTCTTTTTCCTAAAAATGTCATAGTACAACTTTAAAATTATTGAAATTTGGGGGTGTTAACAACTCTATATATATATATATATATATATATATATATATATATTTTGAACGGGACGCGACCGCACTCTATCGCACTTGAACAACGACTGACAAAACGTCACTTTACGTCACATATATGCACAGATATCCTCGGAACAATGACTACATTGTTCCGAGGAGATATCTGATATATCGTAGAGCGCTACGAAACCGAAATTAGCCGATTGTCTCTTTCTAAAGGTCGATGTGCAATATTTATCGCCGGTATCTGTAATACACACCATGAGTAAATTTCAAGTCTCTATCTATTGGAGTTTGTAATATCGAGCATAAAAAGCCTCAAAAACACGTTTCTTGTATGGGGACCCCCTTTATTATATAAATGTTATTTTGTTTTTATCGGTTTTTAAACACCAAAAGCGAATACCCATGTATTGAAGCGCCATAATGACAACCATCAAAGTATGTCAACACAATGACAAAAATGACTGAACGAACCAACAATGACAACCTGGGACAACCATCAAAATTCAAAATATTTAAAATTAAATACGCTATAATTCGAGTAATGTGAATAATCATAAGTAATTTTCTTGTCGATAATAACATTAAAGTTTAATTATTATATGTATTTTACTGTTAGTGTATTCTTTTTATATCTCGTAACAATTATTGTAAATATTTGTTTTTATTTTTTCTTTTCTTTTGAGTGGAGTTCCCTAACTTATTTTTCTTTTACTTTCTCTTAACCTTGTTTACCATTACCTTTTTATTACTATCAAATACTAACTTCATTACTGAACTGACGCGATACTGGCAAAAATGTATCAAAAGGAAGACGATAGCCATAAAAAAAAAATAAAAAAAAATATGCTTTTGATTCAAAACCCTTAATTTAATACGTGCTTCAAATTTCAATTCGAGAGTGGAAAAGAGTCTACCCTACCGTATAGAAGGGACGAACGCCAAATGTATGACAGGAAAGTAGATAGAACAGTTTATATGGGAAAATGAAATTTTTGTTTTTGCAATTCTAAATTTTCTCACCGTTTAAACCTTCCCTAGACTACGACAAACATTTCAAAACCTAAATCAGCTAAATCGGCCCAGTCGTTCTCGAGTTTTAGCGAGACTGACGAACAGCAATTGATATTTATAAGTATATAAGATTAAGAAAATTTTGTTTGAGAAAGAATTTGCTTACAACCGTTGGGGTAGACGTGTTCTAGAGTGGAGACCACGGCTCGGTAAACGTAGGGTAGGACGCCCTCCAGCTAGGTGGAGCGATGATATACCTACGCAAGCTGGCTGGCAGCGGGTGGAAACAAATAGCTGAAGATCGAGCTCAGTGGCGTGACATAGGAGAGGAATATGTCCAGCAGTGGACGAATACTGGCTTTTAATTATGATGGTGATGATGCTTCCTGTTCGGTCCTTTTGTAATTTTATTGAAATCTGATAAGTATCTTCAGATATAGGAGGATACTTCAAATTTGGTATTGAATATAACTTAGAGAGGCATATACAGTTGGTTTTTTTCTTTTGTTAACGATCATAGATTATTATTTCTAATAGGTCAGCGTTTGACTACTATCTCGTCTTGTGGCAAGCTATGATGTGGTCGATGATGAAGAACACCATAGGCCTAGAATAGTCTGAATCTCAATTCTCAAGCGCTGTGCTGCCAAAACACCGTAAGATGGTGGTGGCCGATTTTCCCCTTGATGGTGGTGGCAGGTAAAGTGAGGTGGAAAGATATCTTCAGAGATACCTACCTCGCCATACAAGAATCAAGAATCAAGATTTTTTTTACGCCGAACTGGTTAGCACTTAACCACTATCTCACCTGATTTTAAGTGGTGATGCAGTCTATTTCATTTCCTTTGTTCACGCCATAACTTTAGAACGGGTTAACCAATTTGGCTGATAATTTTTTTGATGTGTTTGTTATTGTCAGGACAAGGTTTTTATAAACGAAAAGTATAAATGAAAGTATTTTTAACGCGGGTGAAGTCGCGGGGCACGCAAGTATTTTATAATTCTCGTAATAATTTATCTACTTAAAAATACATTGGTACATAATCATGTTAACATTATTTACAGGCACTGAGACATAGAAATAAACAATTGTCATAAAAGCTGTGACAAAGCATTATGAGAAAAACGACTCGCACAATACAGTTAATAGCAGTACCTTACAATGGAAACCTTTTTTAAGACAGGTATGTACAATTTTCAGAATATCTATAAGCCGGCTAAGTTTGAATTGGACTCACGCACCGAGGGTTCCGTACATCTTTATCAGCTGGTGTTCGTCCACTGCTGGACGTAGGCCTCTCCCAAAGTGCGCCACTGAGCCCGATCTTCGGCTCTTCTTTTCCAGTCACTGCCCACCGCTTTGCGTATGTCGTCGCTCCACCTAGTCACAGGACGTCCTACGCTACGTTTGCCGATTCACGGTCTCCACTCCAGGACAAGTCTACCCCAACGGTTATCAGTCCTGCGGCAGATATGACCAGCCCACTGCCACATCAGTTTGCTAATCCGTTGAGCTTTGTCGATCACTTTAGTTCTCTGGCGAATTACTTCGTTCCGGATTCGATCCCGCAGAGAAATACCGAGCATAGCTCTCTCCATAGCTGACCGATGTGACGAGAAGAATCAGCTAGGCCATTCAACATCCTTTGTAGGTCCTGCAGCGTCTCTGCCATAATGACGATGTCATCTGCGAATCGTAAGTGAGAGATGTACTTGCCGTTGATGTTAATGCCACAATCTTTCCAGTCCAGCGTCTTAAACATATCTTCCAAGGCGTTAGTGAACAGCTTCGAGGATATGACGTCTCCCTGTCTCACTCCTCGACGCAGGTGGACAAGTTTAGTACGCTGGTTCTGTACCTGTACAGTCATCATTGCGGCATTATACAGACATCTCATCACTTCGATATATCGCCAGTCGACTTGGCAACGCTGCAGGGATTCCAGAACGGACCAGGTTTCGATGGAGTCGAAGGCCTTCTCATAGTCCACGAATGCTAAACACAGGGGCCGATTGTACTCTTCGGTCTTCTGTACAATCTGCCGCACTGTGTGGGAGTGGTCTATGATGCCGTAACTGCTTCGAAACCCGGCCTGTTCCGGAGGTTGGAACTCTTCGAGTCTTCGCGCAAGACGGTTCGTGATGACCCTTGAAAACAACTTGTAGACATGGCTCAGAAGCGAAATCGGGCGGTAGTTTTTAAAGAGGATTTTATCTCCTTTTTTGAAAAACAGAACCACCATGCTTCTGGTCTGCCTGTGAAGTTCTCCCAGTGAAAAGAACGGAATTAAATAGCTGTTGAAGCTGTAGAACTGCTTGAGATCCTCCGGCTTTTAAAAGCTCTGTTGTGATTCCGTCTTCTCCTGGAACTTTTCCATTTTTGAGCTGTTTAAGGGCCATCACGATCTCGTCTCGGATAATTTCGGGCAGATCTTCTGTGAAGTGGCTGGCGGGTTAAGGTGGCTGTAGAATACTCAGTATCGGGTATTAGGGTTCCGTACAAACTTGTCAAAATTGGTTTTTTACCTAGTTTGATCTAGGCTTTTCTTGCATAGGGCTGACGCGTAAGCCTATTTATCAACCGACTTCCAACAAGGAGGAGGTTCTCAATTCGTCTGTATATTTTTATTTGTAGGTATGTATATTACGCGATTACTCCGCCAATTGTGAACTGAATTGAATGACTATTTTGTTACAGGTAGGTATCTCCAATGTATTCCCATTTAAATTTTATTTTCTCTCTTGACTTAGTTCTCGACCTTGAATTTGCGTCACAGGATAAACTTATAGTAACTAGGAACCGCATGTTGAGCACCGTAAAATGCACCGTACGAGTAAATGTCTGTACCACTCGGCCAGCTTGTGGGCCGTCATCTGTCTCTTACTGTAAGGTTGAGTGTTGTGAGAAAACAAATTGAATAGTAAAGTAAAAGCGCGCGTCCGATCGAGAGCGCGCGTGACACTACTGACTGATCTTGTAGCCGGCCGGCTGCCGCGTATGCCTGTTGTGGTGTAATACCCCTTTCACTGAAGACGTGCCTTGCTCGAGGCAAACGCATGCGCCGCCTAGTGGAAAGTCGGTTGATTAAGTTTTTAAACAAAAAAATCTTAATTATATAAAAACGAGCGAGAAATGTGTTGCGAGGAACGTGATGTGTACGGTAGACGCAGGCTTATTACTTGATTTTGTTAAAAAAGTATTTTATCACATTGTTTGTTAGTTAGCTATTACAAGTGAAGCTAATAAAAGTGAGTTTAAAATATTACTCTCATATTATTTTAACGGTTTTGTATTTCCAGTTGCATATAGCTTCTACAGTGTGGTCCGTCAACTTCTGCACGGGGTTGTTATGTGGAGCTCCCATTACTTTCATTCCAGAGCTGAGAAAGACTGCCAACGTCACTGGACCAATCTCTGATGAAATGGCATCGTGGTTATGTAAGTATTATATTTTCAAACATTTGACGTTTGATAAAATTTAAGATCGTTAACATAAAATACCTTAAATACCGTGCTTTATCAGATTCCATACTTACTAAACGATACTATACGATAACTACGATAAAAATAAATTCAAATCCAGACTGTTTAGACTCTTAATTGACAAATGTTACTACTCGGTTACAGAATTTCTAGATGACAAAACATTAAACCAATTCTTTTCCAATCGTCTCGACATTTATCAATATTTTATTTCATTTTTCTTTTTCTGACATGGTATCCCAGATTTGACATTAAATTTCACTTTTGACATCTATCTGACTGACAGTGACAGTTTGATTATTTTGAGCACGGTTTTTGTTTTGAGCATGGTTTTATTTTTATCTATGATTTGTAAAACTTGTTATTTTTATCATTTTTATTAGCAACTAGCAGCCCGCCCCGGCTTCGCACGGGTAGAACATATATGCCTACAAAATTTGCATCAGTTTGTTGCATCGAATATAAAATATTAACATATTTAACAATCATCGTCATATGTCAACCAATTTACACAAAACCTCAACGAATTATGCACCTAAGACCTAAACCTTCCTCATAACCACTCTGGCTATTGGTGCAAAACTGCATGAGAATCCGTTCAGAAGTTATTGAGATTATTGCAAACAGACAGACAGACGCAGTGATGGACATTGTTTTATAATACTTACGTAGTGATATTGGACGGCCCTTTGGCGTAAAGGATAGTTACCCTGATTCTGACCCGCGGGTCGTTGGTTCTAATCGTAGCTATATACCTACCAATGAAAGTTTTATGTGCATTCATGAATCATGGGTTTTCGTGGGATCATTAAATTTACCAATAATTAAGATAGTTTAAAAACTAAAACAACTGACTTCAATGCCCCGCGAGTCAATTTCAGTAGCAAGTTTGAGACGCTTATAGTCATATCTCTGAAGATACTTATTACATCTCAATGAAATTACAATGGGACCACCTCGAAAACGTACCCTACCGATTACAAAAATAATCATTCGAATCGGTTCACAATTGCCGGAGTAATCGCGTAACATACACACAAAAAAAGAAAGAAAAAAAAAATATATACGGTCGAATTGAGAAACCTCCTCCTTTTATTGAAGTCAGTTAAAAAATAATCATACAGACGAATTGAGAACTTCTTTCTTTTTGGAAGTCGGTTGAAAAGTATCTTACCACCACGGAGAACATCTGCCGCCGTAACCTTACGGCGTTCCCCGACGCAAAAAGTAGGGGTATTATACGTTTAACGTGTGTATCTGTGTGTCAGTCTGTAGCATCTTAGCACCCAACCGGATGAACCGATTTTAATTTTATTATTGTTTTTTTTTTTATAGATGTCTTCATCGAGCGTGTTCTTAGCTTTGATTCATGAAAATTCGTTCATTATAAAACTATGAGCTTTAATCAACTTTCATAGGTCTGATCAATTCGAAAATCTTCTTCTTCAACGATATTGTAAGAACATGGAAGCATTGACCTGATGCTGGGACATCTCCTGGACTCTATAGAATACTCAAATCCTCACCAACTTACAGCTCAGATTTTAAATGTCGTGTTTAGAGTGATTGGAATGCTTTTAATGAAAATATTATACATAGATCAGTCGGGGTGGTTTAAAATATTATATTATATATATAGATCATTATTATTTTATACAATAGATCATATTATTATACTATATTGACTTCAAATTGATTGCGATCGGTGGGGTTCTACAGAAAAGCTAAGCGTATAATAATATATTCGTAGTAACTATGACCTATTCTGTGGTTTGACTGCAAATATTTTATTAATTTTGGATAATTATTTGGATAAGGATTAATACTGTTACGTGCGGGGTGGTATTAAAATGCCAATCCGATGAGATGAACGTTTATTTCCACTGATCACTAGGTTAGCACAATGTTCCACAGTAGTTGTCCAAATCGTCTTGCACAATTATCAAAAGTCCGTTAACACACACTGAGGTCGTTGGTAATCACAATCACTGATTTCACTGTTCACAGTTCACAACACTAGTTCACCGATAACACTTAACGATCACTTGGTCGCTATCCGCGCTTAGATAGTTTTACACTGTCGCTTCCAGAGAAAGACTGCCTGAAGCCGCGGTTTCAACGTCTTATATAGGACGAGAATATTTCTACAGAACTTTCCAGTATTGACTCGAAACAATAGACAAAAGACGTTCAAAACAAAGCAATAGAAATCACAAACAAAAGGGGCGGCTTACCTTTGAGCATCTGATGTAAACAACTTTACCATACATGCTAATTTGATCTCTAACTACTTATGAATAAGGTTCAATCTTAACTACAAAACTAGGTACATTGACTAGGGTCTGAATTCCCGGAAGGTTACTTTTATGACGGTCGGGTCGGGTGTTTATAGCCCCTAATTAGTCTATTCTTTCCCACGGTATTTTTGTTCGAGAAGCTTGGCGAAACATCGCGACTCGACGACGCGATGTAACATTATCCCCTTCTTAGTTATTATCGTCCCGATCATCATTTGTTCCATGGTATCGTGTAAGTCGATCGATGTGTACTACCCTCGGCTTTCCTCTCTGGCCTCGTTTAATGCGGTAGGTAACGTCGTTTATCTTCGTGATAATCTGGTATGGTCCTTCCCAATGAGCCTGCAGCTTCGGACTTTTTCCTTTCCTTCGTAGTGGGTTGTGCAACCAGACGAGAGTTCCTTCTTCGAAACCCATCGTATTCGCTCTACGATCGTACCGGGTCTTCATTTTTTCACCAGTTTTTAAACTATTCTCTCGAACTATCCTGTGCACTTCGTCCAGCTGACTACGAAGATCACTGACATAGACGGTTACAGGCTTCGGAGCATCTGGCGGGGAACCAGTTATGGCGTCGATAGGAAGTCTTAGTTCGTGTCCAAAATTCACATTTGCAGGAGTCATACCAGTGCTGTCATGGGTAGCGGAACGGTATGACAACAAGAACAGAGGTATGTACTGATCCCAGTCACGTTGATGTGCGTCCACGACTTTAGCCAGGTGATTCTCCAACGTCTGGTTAAACCTCTCAACCATTCCGTCTGACTGTGGATGAGCTGCCGTTGTCCGCGTCTTTTGGATCCCGAGGAGGGTGCACATTTCCTGAAATAGGGCAGACTCGAAGTTCCTTCCTTGATCGGAATGCAGTTCCATCGGTACACCAAATCGACAGATCACTTCTTGCACCAACTTCTTTGCATCTGTCTTTGCTTCCTGGTTTGGTGTCGCGAAAACTTCGGGCCATTTGCTGAAGTAATCTTGCACTACGATGATGTACTTGTTGCCTTCTTCAGTCTCGGGAAATGGCCCGGCAACATCCACGGCAATGCGCTCCCATGGTGCCCCAACATTGTACAATTTTAGTTGTCCTTTACTTCTTGTCTTCGGTCCTTTTACTGATGCGCAAGCGGTGCACTTCCTGCACCAATCTTCTACATCCTCGCGGCTGTGTACCCAGTAGAATCGTCGACGAACCTTCACAAGAGTTTTCTTGACTCCTAGATGTCCACCAGAAACTCCATCATGAATGTGTCGTAGTAGAGATGCCACTTTACTCCGGGGAACAACGACCTGCATCGTAGTTTCTTTTCCATTGCTGTTTTCCCATTTTCGGTACAAGATTCCTTGTTCCAGAGTCAGGCTGTCCCACTGAGCCCAGTAACTTTTTGTAATTGGGCTGCAAGCTGACACGTCGCTCCACTGGGGCTTATTTCCAGACTTTATCCAATCCAGTACAGGTCGTAAATCTCTGTCTTCCGATTGTGCTTCTCTCATATTTTCGCCGTTCCATTCGTCATCTGTTCTGTCCATCCTGATGACTCTGACTTCTTCTCGAGACTCGTGCTTTTCGCAGTGTTTACAGTCATCTGCACAAGGTCTTCTTGACAGGGCATCAGCGTTGCTATGGCCCTTTCCACTGCGATGTTCTGTCACGAAATTGAACTCCTGAAGTTGCTCGATCCATCGTGCCACTTGACCTTCCGGGCTCTTAAACTGAAGAAGCCATTTAAGAGCAGCGTGGTCAGTTCTGAGCGTAAACTCTCTTCCGATGAGGTACTTGTTGAAGTGCTGAAGAGTCTTCACCACAGCTAGCAATTCTCGGCGGGTGACGCAGTAGTTCCGTTCTGGTTTGGATAATGATTTACTGAAGTATGCTATGACCACTTCTTTGTCTCCTTGGATTTGTGAGAGAACTCCTCCAATTCCCGTATTGCTGGCATCAGTGTCCACAATAAATCTTCCGTCTCTGGTAGGGTACCCCAAGATCGGCGTTTCACACAGTCGCTGCTTAAGATCGTTGAAGGCGGTTTCACACTCCAAGTCCCATACAAATGTGCGCTTTTCTTCTGTCAGCCGGTGTAAGGGTTTGGCAATTCCAGAAAAGTTCTTGACAAACCGCCGATAGTAAGCGCATAGTCCCAAAAACGACCTTACATCAGTTTTATTCTTCGGGGTAGGCCAAGTTTGAACAGCCTTGATTTTGTCAGGATCAGTTTGTACCCCGTTTTCCGAAATGATGTGTCCAAGGTAGCTGACTTTGGATTTAAAGAAGTCACACTTTTTGGCACTCAGCTTCAGGTTTGCTTCACGTAGACGGTTCAAAACCTTCTCCAGATTCTGCAGATGTTCAGTAAAATCACGGCCCAAAATGATGACGTCATCCAGGTACACCAAGCATACGTCTCCCAGTAATCCAACCATTACTCTGTCCATGAGACGTTCAAACGTTGCTGGAGCGTTACACAGTCCAAATGGCATGACGTTGAATTGCCAGAGCCCATTTCCAATGCCTGTACTAAATGCTGTCTTCTCTTTATCATCTGGACTGATTTCTACCTGCCAGTAGCCACTTTTCAGGTCAACCGTGGAAAACCACTTCATTCCACTAAGCATGTCCAGTGTATCGTCTATTCGAGGCAGGGGGTAGCTGTCCTTCTTTGTGACTTCATTAAGCATTCTGTAATCGACGCAGAATCTGGTGGAGCCATCTTTCTTTTTCACCAGAACCACTGGCGATGACCAAGGACTTGTAGATGGCTCGATGACTTTCTCTTTGGCCATGTCTCTTATCATGTCTGCGACTTGAGCTTCTTTCGCCCATGGAATCCTTCGTGGCCGCTGTCGTATTGGTCTTGCGTCGCCAGTGTCAATTTTGTGTTTGACAAGTCCGGTACGTCCACAGTTGTTTCCAGCGGCGAAGACGTCTTTAAATCTCATCAACAGGCGTTTTGCTTGAGACAGCTGAGCGAATGTTAAGTTGTCTTTGGATGATTCCAGCAGCTGTGATATTTGATCTTCCGAGCTTGGTTCCGTAGAAGTAATATCCGTTCGTCGCAGGTACTTCACTTCTTGACATTTTCCAATTATGCTGTTTTTCTTCAGATGATCTTCTTCATTGCCAAGGTTAAGAATTCGCACACTGGCCGTTCTGTTTGTCATGAGCAATGTTCTTGCAGTAATCCAGTTCGGATGTGTGCCCTCATCTTCGGCAACTACACATAGTCCACTCTTGACTGTATTTGGAAATTTCACTCGAACAATATTTTGCGATTTTGGAGCCAACACGACGTCCTTGAGACAGTAAAGCTTACACGGTGCCGTTCCTTCGAAAAACACTTCTTGCTCAGGAAACCGGAGTACACCACGGGCCACATCCAATATGCACTGCTGCTTCTCCAAAAAGTCCAATCCCAGAATGCAATCGTCAGTTATGTTGGCAATAAGCACAGGATGAATGTATGAGTGCTCACCGATGACTATCTCCACATCTGTATCGCCAAGGACAGGTACTGACTGGCCGATTGCTGTCCGTAGTGAGCATGCTGCGGATCGTTGTTTCCGTGATATAAATCGTTGCAGGAATTCAGGCTTCACAATTGTGCGCGATGCTCCTGTGTCCACTGTGAACTTGCAGGTCTTGTTGTTCAGGGTTCCCTCGACGATTAAGCTGTTCCCGTTGCACACTTGTGTCACAGTGATGGCAGGGGCTCTCTCTCGATCAGACGGCACCCGTCCCGCAGCTATGACGACGTTTCTTCTGCCACTTGGGTCCTGTTTCTTCGTCTTCGGGCAATCAATCCGAATATGCCCCTTTTCTCCACACCCGTAACATGTCGGTCCAAATTCAGTAACCAGTTCTTGAACCCTATACGGTTTCGTGTCTCGTCGCACAGTTTCCACTTCCAAAGCATGAACCAGGGCGTTCTTGAGTGTCTGATGATGTCCCAGTCGTACAGCAGCGCGTACTTCGCCATCCCTGATTCCATCCACAAAGTGCTGCAGTGATGTAACCTCGATGACTGATGGTGTTGACACGTAGGCTCGTCGGACCAACCTCTCGATTTCATCTGCCCACTGTTGCAATGTCTCTGTGGGCTTCTGGGCGCGTTCACGTAGTTGTGCCCTGTACGCATGCTCCATGTGTTTGTCTCCATAGCATGTTTCGAGGGCTTCCAGCAGGGTCTTCAGCGTCCTTTCCTCTTCAGGTATGCGTTCCAGGATAAGCTGAGCGTCTCCTTTCAGCGCTAATGTGAGCGCTGTATTTGCGTGCTCATCTGTCCAACCACAGCTTTTGGACAGCGTCGTAAACTGGAATTTGTAGGCTGCCCATGAAGATGTACCGTCGAAGTGTGGCAGATCTAATTTGAAGGGCGAAGTCATAGAGGGACCCTGTCTGCTCTGTCCAACTCCTCGCATTTTCAGCTTCTGGACTTCATTAGCCAGATCATGCACGGTATCTTCGTGTTCGTCAAGCCGCTCCTTTACTTCCTTGACACTGGCTTCCACTTTTTTTATCTTTTCTCCCATACCAGCAAGCCCGCTCTGCAGCTGACGTGTAATTGCTTCTTCCAGTTGGCGGGTAGCTTCTTCTTGTTTACGGCTAGCTTCTTCTTGTTTACGGCTAGCTTCTTCTTGTTTACGGCTAGCTTCTTGTAGTGCAGCCTGTGCAGCTTGTTGTCCTGCTAGGAGAGCGGCTAGCATGGCCTCCAGGCCTCCATCCGTAGTTAGACTCACCGGCGGTGCTGTAGGTGGCGCTGCCATCGATGTTGCTGTTGGCTCTTCCAATGTGGATGTTCCTGCTCCCGATGCTTCGAGCTCCTTCTGCCGGGTTGCATCCATTTCCGCCTGGCGCCTGGTGCGTGGAGTACGCGTATCTTCCCTCGGAGTGATTGGCATTCCGCTTCTGACACCAATTGTTACGTGCGGGGTGGTATTAAAATGCCAATCCGATGAGATGAACGTTTATTTCCACTGATCACTAGGTTAGCACAATGTTCCACAGTAGTTGTCCAAATCGTCTTGCACAATTATCAAAAGTCCGTTAACACACACTGAGGTCGTTGGTAATCACAATCACTGATTTCACTGTTCACAGTTCACAACACTAGTTCACCGATAACACTTAACGATCACTTGGTCGCTATCCGCGCTTAGATAGTTTTACACTGTCGCTTCCAGAGAAAGACTGCCTGAAGCCGCGGTTTCAACGTCTTATATAGGACGAGAATATTTCTACAGAACTTTCCAGTATTGACTCGAAACAATAGACAAAAGACGTTCAAAACAAAGCAATAGAAATCACAAACAAAAGGGGCGGCTTACCTTTGAGCATCTGATGTAAACAACTTTACCATACATGCTAATTTGATCTCTAACTACTTATGAATAAGGTTCAATCTTAACTACAAAACTAGGTACATTGACTAGGGTCTGAATTCCCGGAAGGTTACTTTTATGACGGTCGGGTCGGGTGTTTATAGCCCCTAATTAGTCTATTCTTTCCCACGGTATTTTTGTTCGAGAAGCTTGGCGAAACATCGCGACTCGACGACGCGATGTAACAATACTATATACTTGAAAATAGCCCTGGAAGTTATGTAATATTTTTTAACAAAAAATTTAAGATTTAAATGGTTACTGTGAGTCAACCTTAAGAGATAGACATATGCTGTCGCGGACTTTTTTGTAGATCTTATAAAGTTGTACAACACTTCCATAGAAAATATTCTTCCATCTGTTTTCAATTGAGCAGCGTTCGTAAGAAACGTGTTTTTTCGACCGATTTTTTGTCGACTTAGGTTGCAAATTAGATCTCCTCGAATGTATCTTTAATTTAAACGGGATAATATATAGCCTATTATCATTTCGAAAGTCCATTCTATATATTAGTGAAAGAATTTTTTAAATCGGTCCAGTAGTTTTTGAGCCAAATCATTACAAACATACAAAAATACAAATGTTCTCTCTTTATAATATTAGTATAGATAATGTCTTTTACATATTACAATTAATCTGTGTAATGACATTATTAAGTAAGTAATTGAATATTAGAATTCTGTTTTAACGTTATGAAATATTTGTACTCTAAAAAAGGTTGATTGTGCTGGGCCGTTCTAGAGTCCTTGCAGCGTTGCGAGTCGACTGGCGATATATCGAAGTGATGAGATGTCTGTATAATGCCGCAACGATGACTGTACAAGTACAGAACCAGCGAACTAAACATGTCCACCTGCGTCGAGGAGTGAGACAGGGGGACGTCATATCCCCGAAACTGTTCACTAACGCCTTGAAGGATATGTTTAAGACGCTGGACTGTAAAGATTGTGGCATTAACATCAACGGCAAGTACATCTTTCACTTACGATTCGCAGATGACATCGTCATTATGGCAGAGACGTTGCAAGACCTACAAAGAATGTTGAATAGCCTAGCTGATTCTTCTCGTCGCATCGGTCTCCGGATGAATTTGGATAAAACCAAAGTCATGTACAACGAGCACGTTGTTCCGGAACCGATTGCCATAGATGAAATCCCACTCGAAGTTGTCACTAAGTATGTTTACCTAGGGCAGACGCTCCAACTAGGCAAGCACAACTTCAAGAAGAAAATCCAGAGAAGAATTCAGCTGGGCTGGGCAGCATTCGGAAAACTCCGTCGAATCTTCTCGTCGCCTATACCACAGGGCGCAGTGTCTAAAGACAAAAGTCTTTAACCAGTGCGCCCTACCTGTCATTACATACGGAGCCGAGACGTGGACTCACATTTCGACTGGTCCATCAGTTTAAAGTCACTCAGCGAGCTATGGAGAGAGCTATGCTCGGTATTTCTCTGCGGGATCGAATCTGCCGGAACGAAGTAATTCGCCAGATAACTAAAGTTATCGACATAGCTCAACGGATTAGCAAGCTGAAGTGGCAGTGGGCTGGTCATATCTGCCGCAGGACTGATAACCTTTGGGGTAGACTTGTCCTAGAGTAGAGACCGCGAATCGGCAAACGTAACGTAGGACGTCCTGTGACTAGGTGAAGCGACGACATACGCAAAGCGGTGGGCAGTGACTGGAAAAGAAGAGCCGAAGACCGGGCTCAATGGCGCATCTTGGGAGAGGCCTACGTCCAGCAGTGGACTGACACCGGCTGATGATGATGATGATGATGTGCTGGTTATTAATAAGTTTGTATCATTGTACCACAATCGGACTAATAAATATATTGAATTGAATGTTCAGTACTAAGCTTTAGGTGTTTATCTCCATATCTCTAGAGAGCATACTCTCTCAAACAAAAAATAATTTTCAAAATCGCTTAAAAAATGACGGAGTTGTGAGGTAACAAACATATAAAGCAAAATACAAGCGAATTAAAAACCTTCTCCTTTTTTGTGAAGTCGGTTAACAATAGGGCAGATAATAAAACTCACTTTCCTTGAAGTTTAAAAAATTGTGCTTGCACCCCTAGCAGCAGTATAACTAACACTATAACTTAGTAGTAACTGATGTTTTCATTTAGTTTCTATTTTAAGTTACCTTATTTTTTTTTATTATTGTAAAGTTTAATATTCAATCTATCAATTACATTATATACATTATTATATTTTTATAACTACCTAACTATAAAGAAATATACCTAATAAAAAACCATAAAAACTAAAATGTAGTCTACCAAACCACTACCAGTAGGTAAAGTTCCCAAAATGCTGGCTGTATTCCCCCGTTGCATGGCGATGCTTAGTCTCTGAGCTAAATACATGCCAGCATTTACTTAGTATGACTTAAAATAAGATTCGTGTTATTTTTTTACCTATTTAAGTTTGTTAGGTTACCTCATCATACCGTCGGAAAATATTAAACCGTTTCAGACTTCTTTGTTGTTTTTCGATAGGGGTTTAGTTATATGGAGAGCTTTGACAAATTTTATTATTAATATCCGATGGTAAATCTTTAGAGATATGGAGCATTCCTGAATAGTAAACAGAAAATCATCCGGCAATATTCGTCGTTTCTTTCAAATACCGTACATTAAAGTATACAAGTTTTGGATTTAAAATAAATATATAAAATGTACAATTAAACAACGTTCATGACTAACTGAAATAAGTTTTAAATTTTAGTCGCCTCTTGCATTATTTTATGGGATTATACAAAATAAGGATATTTGACTATACCCCGTCTTACAGTCAACAGTTCTGTAATTTTAAACACAGGCTTTTTTTGACATTCAATTTCAATTGAATGTTTTGTTTTTATTTCTGCCAGACAAGCACTTGGCCAATATTTCAACTGTTGTTTAGTGACGGAAATGTAAAAATAAAATTAAATTGTGCTTGTCTGAAATTTAAAGACGGCACTATGGCGAGGCGCAGACTTTAGTCTAATCCACATACAAGTCAAACTGATAACAACCCTTTGTTTGCGTCAAGGGTTATAATTTACTTTTAATCGATGAGTCGTTGTATTCTATGACATACTTACTTATGGATGTAAAAGTCTGAAATAAATGATTTGAATTGAATATTCAACCCATCTTTCATACTGATTGGCACCAAATATCATGCTAGAACTTAGCAAACCATTTGGTGTCATGTCTTTGTCTGATAAGTGTTTTGAGCCACCACCAAAGCCTTCATCTAGTACTTAATATATCGATAACATTACTCAGTATGTATTACCTGTGTCAGATGTTAGGCGTTTTTATCATGAATTTATTAATTTCAGCATGTGCTTACACCTACACTTCAATACCTTGGATCTTAATCCTGATTTTTATGGCCCTCACTATCGGAAGAAAGAGTGCTTATATCTTCATCTCCTTATGCCATATTGGGAGTTTCATCTCTTTCTACTTCAGTATGACTCCAACGCATCTGCTAATCACAGAAGTCATTTTTGGAATCGGACAAGCTACTATTATAACTGTCAATGTCATTGTCCTTGCCGAGTATATATCTACTGAATATAGAGGGATTTTCCTGTGCATGAAGGCTGCAAGTTGCCTGTGGGGTATTTGGATATCTAACACTATTGGAGTCTTTTCTCATTGGACCTATATTCCTCTCTTTGGTTTACTATGTTCGTTGTATTCTTTAAACGTCTTTTTCTGGCCTGAAAGTCCGCATTGGCTTGCGAGTAAAAATAGATTCAACGAATGCAGAACTGCATATAGATATCTTAAAGGCACTAGTTTAAAAACTGAAGAAGAATTAGAGAAATTAATAAATTATCATTGTGATTCTAATAGTATACAATTCACTAAATCGAGTATAAAAATTATTTCGAGAAAAGATTTTTACATGCCTCTTATACTTTCCATATTAGCAGCAAGTCAATATCATATATCAGGCAAATTTGTTGTAACAATTTATTCAATAGAAATCCTTAAACAGATTTTTGAAGATAAAAGAACAGAGGTTGATGTTATGCTAATTTTAGACGGTTTAACAGTTTTAAGTACTTATGTCGGATGTTATTTTGTAAAGAATTTTAAGCGTCGTTCATTGTTACTCATAGCATCGAATATTTCTAATGCATGTTTATTAACTTTGGCACTGTATTTATATCTAGTTAAGTTATCTATATGTACTGAAAATGTATATGTGTCAATATTCCTTTTAGCTGGTTTTTCTTGGACTGTAAGCTGTGGACCTATGATTTTATCTACTTCTTTGTATGGTGAATTGGTACCATCGAGATACAAGAGTATATCTTTATTTTTTATTGCTTCTAGTTTTGTTATAATTTCTGGTGTTACTTTGAAAATATCACCGTTACTTTTCAATGGATTAGGAGTGCATTGCGTATTTTTAATTTTTGGATTGAGTTCAGGCTCTTGCATGTTCCTATTGTATTTATATTTGCCAGAGACTAAAGACAAGACTTTGCTTGAAATCGAAGAATATTTCAAAGATAATAAGGCAGTGGTGGAAAGTAGGACACTTAATACTTAGTAATGTAAGGTAATGTGTGTATTTAAGGGCCCCACAAACTATCAGTTCGCCGGACGAAAACAGCCTGTCAGTAATCACAACGGGCTACACACTCACAGTTTTGCTACAGGTTTCGGACTGATGACCATCTGTAGGGCATTTTGGAATCTGGATTTTGGAATCTGTACGAAATTCAATAGTATCACGTTCGTAATACGGTTGAATTTCGTAATACGAAATACAAATCTCACCGCGGATTCCGCTGTCGAGATAGCTTACAGAATAGCCTAGCTGACGACAAACTCGAACCGAGAGCCGGACTATATCGGCTCAAACATAGAGCCGATATTCGATCATTGCCGGCAGGCAATAATTGTTTTAGTGATTGGGATGTGCAGACTTCGGACGGCAAGCCGCCTGATACGACCACGGACTGCCAGCGAATTGATAGTCTGTGGGGCCCTTTAGGGACTTACTGACGTTATATTACACGGGATTTACCGCGCTGAAACATTAATATTTATTTACCTTGACGTTTTGATCAAATGGCATTGATCGTGACGAGAATACTAGATCTCGAAGTCTCATTGTAATATCAACCTACCAGTGTTTTGAAGATTTGTTAAACTATTGACAGTGGTTTGGATTAGACATGTTCTATTTTATAGTTTTGTTTAGTTTGTATTTCCATTAGAATTAATTTTGTTTTTGTGGGTTGTTTTACGTAAATAAGTATTAGATACAGGTTAAGCCAAAATATTATAAAACAATTTTCATTAAATATTGAATAAAATGTCTTATTTTACTGCATTCTCGTTTTCTTCTAGAAGCCCTTAAATCTAGGTTTATGAGTTTTTAAGTGGCCATAGTCATAGTCACCCTCTTTGAGATTTTTTAAGGGTCCTATTTCTACGAGTATTTGCAAATGGTTGGTCAAAAAGCAAATGATAGGGGCGTAGCTACAGCAGACTTGATATTTTGTAGAAACAAATTTTGCTCTAGAAGCTGACTCCAGAGAGGAAACGGGGGAAAACATTTGTATGGAAAAGTGCAGAGCGCGTTCCCTCTTAAATATCTCTTAAAATCTCGTCACTTACTGTCTATGTGTGCCAGTAAGGAAGAAGCCTCGTTGCTTGTCATTCCTCTCAAGTTTTGTGATGAATCGGAGACTTAACGTGTAGTTGTATTTGCGACGGAGTTTCTCCTGAAACAATATTAGGTAATGGTTAGACTTCTGAATAATTATCATTATCATCGTTTGAAGGCCCAACGGTGTAGTGGAAGAATGAATGGCTTTGACGTCAGATGGACCGAGTCCAATCCTCGCCGTGCACTATGAATCGAAACGAATTAAACTATCGAAAAATGTATGTGCGATTTACACAATGGCTTTCCCCAAAAAAATCCCCAAGTCCCGCATCGTGGTAGGACACTATTTAGTGTCTGTCTGGCCAGTTACCACCCTCAAGTTAGAAAATCTGTCGCCAAATATATAATGTATCAGCAGCAGCTTTTCTCATTCAGGGCCTAGTGTGCTACCATCCTCGACAGCATCATCACTTACCAACAGGTAAGATAGTGGTCAAACGCTAGCTCATATAATTTTTTTTTTAAATCAGCAAGTGTCAGTCCACAGCTGGACGTAGGCCTCTCCCAAGAAACGCCACTGAAACCGATCTTCGGCTCTTCTTTTCCAGTCACTGCCCACCGCTTTGCGTATGTCGTCGCTCCACCTGATCACAGGACGTCCTACGCTACGTTTACCGATTCGCGGTCTCCACTCAAGGACAAGTCTGCCCCAACAGCTATCAGTCCTACGGCAGATATGACCAGCCCACTGCCACTTCAGTTTGATAATCCGTTGAGCTACGAGTATGTCACCGTGGGCGCGCTCTCTACCCCGCCAAACAAACATTAATTTAGCTCTGTGTGTTCGTTCTTTCGTTCGTTCTTGTGTTTATTCTTTCATGTCAGACGTTTATATAGGTGCCGGTAGTTAAATACAACACTATAAAATAAAACAACAATCGTTTTATTAATATTTACGTAATTCGCATCAGATATGGTTACAATGAGGTGTTATTATTTATATGGTTACAATGAGGTGTTATTATTTATATGGGTACAATGAGGTGTTATTATTTAGGTTTGCTTCATTCGTATCTTTACCTATTTGGCATGCGCCATGATCAGCCGTTATCAGGGGCCTTATTCAGTATGACCAATGAGATAACGCGTTCCTTAACGCGCCACGTTACGTAATTGAAAAATTGTATTCTGTATGCCACACGACAGGTTAATTATACAAAACGCGCGCGTTACACGTCCTCATATGTCACGATATTTTGACAGCTCAAAACGCGCTTAAAACCTTACCCTACCACGTTACCGAACTTGAAATTGGCATAGAGAATACCATAACGCGGAGATAACGTAACACGGCACGGTAAGACTTTAAAATGGTCATACTGAATAAGGCCCCTGTTCGCTGGACATAGGTCTCTCCCAAGACACATGCGTAAAGTTTTTATTAATTAAAAAGTTATATAGCTGCAGACTCTGAATCTAAAATATGTGAAATATTTTTCTCACCTTAAACTCGATGTAAGTTTGGTCAGCTTGCGGGTAATCCAACACTTTAGCCACTTTAGGTCCAACCGACCCTCCCTGCTTGAACAGAGCTCGTTCCGTCACGTTCATGTCCCGCACGTTGAGGACCACAAACAGTGTGTCTCTGTCCACCTTGAAGTCTATTGATACTTCACCTGAAGAAGAGAAAGCACCTAAAGAAACAACAACTACGGTTTTCTTCTTTGGTACAAGTATGCAATCATTATTAAACGCTGTCGTCTGTCCATTTGGTACGCGTGTATCGTCCGTGAGTAGGGAATATGCATGATTTTTTTTTACATATTATTTCACTAATTAACAGACATTTAACACAGCCGCTAAATTTTCGCGCGCCTTTGTGACGTCACAGCGCACCACACGGTCTCCACAGATTAAATCCTTTTAATAGAAATAGTGTGTATTCGTACAAAAGTGCATACTATTTCTATTAAAAAGATTTAATCTGTGGAGACCTTGTGGTGCACTGTGACGTCACTTTCTAATTCAGAAGTGGTGATGTGTTTTGCAAATTATAATTTTCCACGCTTGTTTTGCATTGTTCGTATAATATTTTAACACATTTAAGAGTATTTTATTTATAAAAAAATTTTATATACAACACCAGAACAATAATGATTAGAAAATAAATGATTTCAAGTAAATTTATTCCACATGCACATTCCCTATTATGGATACAGACTAGATGACTACATGATGACTAGATGAGGAAAAGACGTCTTTTTTTTTTTTTTTTTTAATAAAGAATATTGCGAAGGAGTTTCTGTAGGAAGTTGGTGCTATTGGTATACTCCGTCTTCCCACAACTCAATAAGTTTTGAATTTATAAGCAGTCTCAGATAAGATACTTTAGGTTTTAGTTTTTGAATGGGGTAGATTAAGTAGAGTTACGATATTAATATGATATTTTTATACATAATTATTTATTCATAATAGTTAAGCTAATTCAAGGTTATTATTAAATTAAATAATATAACGTTTAGTTTTTAATCGTATTTATATTAGATTTTATATTTTATTATTTAATTATTAGTTTTTTTTATATAATTTTTTTTTTTTTTTATATAATTTTTATTTTTCATTAAGCTTATTGTTAAATAAAAGAAAATATAACGTTTTATTTCAAACGTATTACGAATAGAAAATTTGTTTTTTTTTTTTTTTTTTTTCTTGTTTTTTTATATTATTATGAGTTCTTTTTTTTTTTTTTTTTTAATTATTATTCACGTTATTTATTTTCTTTCTTAGTTTTAGGTTTTTTTACAATAAAGATATCCAAACAAAAATAGAAAAAAATCATTACAAATAAACAATATTATAAAAAAACCTAAACCTAGAGTGCCGCCAGCAGCGGGGCAGGGCCCAAGCTACCGGTGTTTAGGGCTGCAGAGAGAGGAACCTCCTGACGATGCGTGCCGTGTCAAGAAGTACCGCCTTCTGTATCTGGCCCTTGATCCAGCCGTCTAGCGAGAGTCTCTTGAGATGTTGGTCGAGACTCTTCGCTATTAGGCCGTTCGCGGAAACGACTATTGGGACAATGCTAGTCGAATCAACATCCCACATGGCGGTAACCTCGAAAGACAAGTCAAGGTACTTGCTGATCTTGTCCTTTTCAGCCTTCACGAGGTTCTCGTCATGCGGGATGGTGATGTCAACTAACACTGCCCGCCGCTGGGACCGGTCGACTATCACGATATCAGGTTTATTGGCGACAATAGTCCTGTCCGTGATAACCGATCGGTCCCAATAGAGCAAAGCATGACCATTTTCAAGAACTGGCGCAGGTGCGTACTTATAGTACGGCACCTCAGACTCGACAAGGCCGTATTGAAGAGCAAGTTGCTGGTGGATGATCCTGGCTACGAGGTTATGTCTGTGCAAGTACTCGGAGTTAGCAAGATGAGAACAACCGGAAATGATATGTCTGAGTGACTCTCCGGGACGGCGGCATGCCCGACATATGTCGACCGTACCGTCCTTCATAATATATTTCCGGTAGTTGTTCGTCTTGATAACTTCGTCCGCAATTGCACAAACAAAACCTTCGGTTTCCCCAAAGAGGTCCCCGAATCGTAGCCAGTTCACCGACGCGAGCAGGTCCACATCGGGTCCCGTTAAGACTCGATAGAACCGGCCATGCAGCTCCTTGCTCTTCCATACGTCCTTGCGGTCCTCGGTGCTCAGCACCTGAGGCTTGCGCCAGTTCTCTTTGCCTAAGGACAGAGGGGTGAAAGTCTTGTCAACTGACACCACATCGCAATGCATCCCACACTCGTTGTTTAGGATATATTCCCGGAGACTGCATACCTCACGGTTGTGGAGTGTCTTGGCATTTAAAAAACCTCGACCACCCCATTTCCGTGGGATATACAGTCTCATAACAGACGAGCGTGGGTGAAGCATGCGATGTGATGTCAATTGCTTTCGAACTTTTCTATCCAGGGCGTCTAGTTCAGTCTGAGTCCACCTTAGTATGCCAAAGGTGTATATAAGTAGGGGCATAACCCAGCCGTTGAAGGCACGTACCTTGTTGCCTCCTGACAAAAGGCTGTTAAGTACTTTCGTCAGGCGACCGAAGAAACGTTCCTTTACCGACTGTTTTATCCCCCCACTCTCGATACCCAATGACTCTGACATACCAAGGTATTTATAGGTGTCGGCTTCGGAGAGAGATCTGAAAGTCATTGTATCAGAAAGTTGTAAATTCATTGAATTAACAACTTTCCCCCGCTGCACGTGCATGACCGCGCACTTATCTACACCGAACTCCATGTTGATGGCGTTGCTGAAAGTCTCAGTGACTTTCAATAACTCCATCAAATCATGGCGCTTCTGTGCAAAAAGTTTGAGTTAATTATTATTATTATTATATGTGTATGCATGTACATGCATATATGTACATATATACGCATACGGACATACAAATATTGTGTTTGCGTATTTATGGATTATTAACAAAATGAATTTTTTAGATCAAAGATAATAAGTCATTTTCTTTTATAGCAGTTTTTTGTTTGTCATTCATTAATCTAACCCACCAATCAATTACATTAATTAGTGGGTTAGATTAATGAAGCGTAAGAATATAATACTAATAATTATAATATTAGCAGCTATTAGGTGCAGGTAGTCAAATTCGAGTTAGGAAAAGACGTCTTGCATGAATGTACGTGTATGATAAACCAGACAAGACATGTTTCACGTCTAGTGTCCGTGTGTGTGTGCCAGAGCAATAAAGGCTTATAAGGCTAAAGGCTAATAAAAGCTTATAATATAGTGAAATCAAAAGCGCCTATTTTGATTTTTGCCGCCATTATATCTCTAGAAATACAAGGGGTAACATAAGGGTGTAGTAATATAGAAAGGTGTGTATGTATAGCATGTCACGAATCCTATACCTAAATATCAAACTTCAAATCGAAACTTTATTTCACCATACAAAATTTAAAAATTAATTTTTCGCAATATTTTGGACAACCCTAACTGTTCTTTCGCCACTGGTCGCCGCCATTTTTCTTCTCTTCCTTTCTTTCGTGTTGCTATTGGCTGGCCGTATTTCAAGGACATGGCGCTCGTATTCGATTGGCCCGCGGTATTTTAAAGAAGTGATCGTTTCCGTACGCAATTGGTGAGCGGCATTCACAAAAAATGATTTATGGCTTGTCGGTTCCTTTGACCTAAATAATACATTTTATTTTAAATTATTTTAGTCAATGAATAAGTTTACTACTTGTACTACTGTGCGTTTACGTCTGCTAATCAGCTGACATTAGGGTTATAAATAGCGAAGTTTTTGGAAAAGTTTAACTTGTCATAACTCTGGATCCATGCTGCTGAGGAAAGCGAGACTTTGCAGGTAGATTATACATCAGGCTAGGTATACACAGTTTAAATATTACTACACCCTTATGTTACACCTTGTATATTAATTTAAGCGATAATAGCCCAACGACTAAGATGTAGGCCTGGCGATCGAGAGGTCGTGAGTTTGATCACCACCCATTGCACTAATGACGTGAACCCACTCCAGACACATATTGAGCATATTAATATTAGTTGGAGGGGTTACAAGACTTCTACAGAATACAGATGCGCAACTCACATTACTAGTAAGCATTTAATAGTAGATTAGTAGCCAAGGGCTGTAAGGCATCAATTGCAGCCCGAGATATTTACACCCATATGCATAGTCGGGTCCTCAAGATTTCCTCCACTCGACTTTAGTCGAGGTAACCTCAAGGCATTCTTGAAAACACCCTTGAAATCAGTATGTTCAGTTACGTCTTCACCCTCCAGTGAGGAACCTCTAGTAAGGGCGAATCGAGGTTGAGTGAAGGAATGACGTTATTAATTTATTTATTATATTATTATTATACATATTAATACTTGAAATAACCTAAGAAATAACTTTGAAAGCGCTGATAACAAGCTTTGAGGAGACCTTAAGGTAGATCACGACGTACCTTGAGTTTGACAGTTCATTACTCGACTCGACTGAGGAATTTGCTCAAGTCGAGGAATTTTTTTTTCTTTCTGCATACCGATTTTATCCTTGAGGTTGAGTCAAATCACATTCAAACATCGTTAAAAAACCAACAACCTCCGCATGGTGGTAGGACATTATCTGGTGTCCGCCTGGCCAGCTACCACCCTCAAGTTAGAAAATCTGTCACGAAACATCTAATGTGTTTCGGCAGCTATCCTTGAGAGCCAGTTCCCATTCTAGGCCTAGCGTGCTTACCATCTTCGACCGCATCATCACTTACCAACAGGTGAGATAGTGGTCAAACGCTAGCCTATAACGTATATAAAAAAAAAAAAAAAAAAAACATTCGAGTGGAGGAAATCTTGAGGAACCGACTATGCATATGGGTGTTATATATATGCATATGGGTGAACTATAGGCGCCCTCGCTGCGCTCGTGCGCCTATAGTTCGAGCATGTTCAAGGGTGTAATTGATGCTTACACCCGAGCTAACTACTCTACTTTACATCTCGATTGTGAGGTAAGTAGAAATAAACTGGCCAAGTGCAAGTCGAACTCGCACTAGTAGGGTTCCGTACCACACTACAGTATTTTATAAGATCGAGCAAAAAATACCACTATCATTTTTGCCAGCAAAAAATAATAATAAATAAACATTTTATTTCTTATAACGCCATCTAACGTCTAACAAAGGAGTTAGGGATCGACATTTCAATATAACGCCATCTATGGGACGTTTACCTAACTAAGCGTTCATAGATGACGTGAAATGCCGAAGAAAACACGTTTCTTGTATGGGGACCCTCTATTATTTTTAACTTTATTCTGTTTTTAGTATTTGTTGTTATAGCGGCAACAGAAATACATCATCTGTGAAAATTTCAAATGTCTAACTATCACGGTCCATGAGATACAGCCTGGTGACAGACGGACAGACAGACGGATAGACAGACAGACAGACAGACAGACAGACAGACGGACAGCGGAGTCTTAGTAATAGGGTCCCGTTTTACCCTTTGGGTACGGAACCCTACAAAACCGGCATTACAAGAATAAAACATTTTATTAGTTAAAATGTATAGTGAAATGAGAACAATTTTCAAATTTTAGGGACAGGTGTTTTTTGGGTATGGTAATAGTTTGAGATTGATATTTGTTGGTCATGGACAAAATCTGACGGGATGAAGCTTTCTTCAGCAGAAGTTGATGGTTGCGGATCATCTCTTGAGAAAGATTTTTCATTTTTTGAAAGCTGAATAGTTTCCGTTATTTAGTTGGTAATTTTACTTTTATATTGTATGGAATCTTCAATGTAACCTTCAGCTACCTTGCTGGATTTCCACCCACCGTGCCTTTTTATAGTGGTTAAGTTAGCCCCAGCATCCGTTCGATATTTAAAATGGATAACTATTATACTCATACGAAGACAAGGCTGAATAGCGAAGCGACCTCTTTTGTCATTGGGCTTAATGCATGATGTCTATTGCCAGTATGATGGTTAGATGTACGCGAACTTTTTGAAAGAGTGAAGAGTTTTTTTGTAATTACTTACCGCCCTAGGGCTTTTCTAGCTACATTATTACCCTAGAGCGCTAATTGGTTACCTACAAGCCCCATTTGGGGGTAATAAGGACCTACTTACTGAATATGAGAGATTTAAAAGATAATAAAGATAGTTTATAATTTAAGATCGTTTAAAAAACTAAAAGAACCGACTTCAAACATCGCGCTAGTCAAAGTAGCCAGTAGACGCAGTAACTATTACATAATCTGTGCCAGTAAGTAAAGTGCCAGCCAAGTAGTAAGTCGTCGAGATAAGTAAATGCGTCGTAATACAAATGTTGATATTTTAAAAACTGCTCGGCCGATTGCGTTAAAATTTAAACGTACTCTACCGACTACAAAAATAATCATTCGAATCGGTTTACAATTGAGGGAGTAATCGCGTAACATATACGCACAAAAAAAACATACAGGCGAATTGAGAACCTCTTTCTTTTTGGAAGTCGGTTGAAAAATATGGAGCTATCTATTCTAAATAGTTGTAAACAGTTTTTTGTTTATATCTGACAGTCTAGCGTTTGACCGCTATCTCACCAGTGGTAAGAGATAATATGGTCGAATATGGTAACCACGCTAGGCCTAAAATGTTCGGACTCTCAGGGCTGTGCTGCCGGAACACCGTAAGGTTAGGGCAGCAGATCTAGATGTGATTAATAATGTCCTCGATAATAGTAATTTAAATGTTTGGTAGCAAGTCTGACGGAACATTGACATTTGCTGCTACTTGATGCTGGAGCAACTCCTGGAATCTGCAGAATACTTAAATCCTCACCAACTTACAGCACAGATGTCGTGTTTGGGCTCATTCCAAGAGTCTCAATGAACAGATTATACATAGTATAGATCAGTCGGTGTGGTTTTAAATTATAAATGTAAATCTATGCTAATATTATAAAGAGGAAACATTTTAAAACGAGTTCAAATTTTAAGATGTTTAATGACGAAGCAAGTGCATCAGGTTCCGACATCGCGGAAAATATCGTTTGCGCGATGCAGGATCTCATACATTTAGGCAATATTTGCAAGGAAAGCTATTCAACCTACACTAGCGCCATCTAGATTTAAACTAATATTATAAAGAAGAGAAAACATTACATTTTTGTTTGTAAGGATTTAACTTAAAAACTACTGGACCGATTTAAAAATTATTTCACTAATGGAAAGCTACATTATCAGCGAGTAACATAGGCTATTATGTTTCTTTGAAGTGTTACACACATTATATTTTTGTAAATTGTTAAACACAATCCAAAATTTCATCGTCCCGTCGGTACAATGAAATTTTGAATTGTATTTAACAATTTAACATAGGCTATATTTTATCCCCGTATTCTAGCAGGAACCGGAACTACGTGGGTGAAACTGTGGGATGCTGCTAGTAATTAGTAATCAGAAAAGCATTATGTCATAGTATTGACTATAATTATAAAGAGTAACTGTTCTCCCTGTTCTCACTTGTCGTGTGTCGGGTCCGAATTTTTAATTGGATGTGGCAGAACATTTTATGTGAAGCTATTCACACATGTCGGCCCGATTTTGTCATTGATTTTGACAACACAATTTTTATCACGTTCAATGTGGACCGAGGTCTAATACGCCTCGTATGTCTCCCTTGCGGTGCGGCTAAGAAAAACATAGACTTCTCTGTCGTGCGGAGGCCGTAACATCTATTTGATATATTGTAGGAAAGAGACAAATATATAAATATGATCCCTATTGAAAACATAATGCAGGGTTACGGGATCAAATGAGCTCCGTTGCGCCATTATGATAGTTTTCATACGAGTTCTTAAATGTCAACAGAATTCAGTGGTTACGGGGTCTAATAAGCCCCGTGTCAGGCCTCCCTCACTAGCCCATAGCTACTGCGATTTATACCTAAAGTTTCGTCACCTGCGCCGGTACTATCTGCCAGTCGGTTGATACTGCTCACGCGCGCGCAACGTATACGAGTATTATTATTCTAATGACGGGATAACTGCGCATTCGTATTCTATCTTAGAAACGATTTAAGTTTTTCGTAGTCATTTTGCGGGTTTGACAAAAAACAAGCACAATATGTTTCATTTTTTATGCTACCGATACTAAAATGACAAGACGGCGTAAAATTCACTTTTCCGACATAAAATTCGACTCTTAGTTAGGAACTTTGATGTAATTTTGTGAGGTAAATAAAAATAATTCGTAAACTTTTTTGTTTATTGAGTCAACCCTTTACTGTATCGGGGCGCGCCGGTACATCGCGCGCTGAACGAAGTAATAACAACGCTAGGTCGAGCGCCTTAGACACATCTTTGCTTGTATTGTCTGAAATAAACGTTGATATTGTGTTTTTGTAGGGGAGTGAAGTATCTGTTACGAAGTAACTATTATATAATCTGTGCCCGTGTCACCATTATGATAGTTTTCATACGAGGTCTAAAACGTCCTGTACCGCAGAAATGGAAACAATAATAAAATTGTGCCGCTGCCAACTAGAGTTGTTACGGATTTCCGGCTTCGGTTCCAATATACCGAAACTTTCGGTTGATTTTGATTTCACACCTCCGGTTTCGGCTTCGGTTCCGATTGATTTAATCATTTGTCTGACCCGGCCTTAACATAGGTTCTCATTTGTCCCCGACACTCTATGGTTCACCTCCGGTGCCGATTTCGGTTTCGGTTCCGGTTCCGGTTTCGTCTTCCCTACTGCCAACGTATTAAAATTGGATCCGACACACGACCGCACACGACATATGTGAAAAGGCGGTAAGACCACATTTGTTTTGGCATGATGGTAAACAATGATAATGATGATGTTACCTCTCAGTTCTCCAGTGGTGAGGTTAGGATGGAGCCACAGGCTGTAGTGCTTCGGTATGACGAAGGTTGGAAGACGAGCTCCTCTCCATGGGAACACCATACCATTGCTTGCTATCCTTTCTCTGGAAATATTGAATTAGAGAAACCTTTATATTTAAGGATTTCTACCTGGTTTTAAAGTGAGCCGCAAAGAAAGCGGCTCGGTAACAAGGGTCAAACAAAAAGACGGTGCGTAGAAAGTTGAAACATCCTCCTCAGACTGGGAATTCTTTTGTACAACTCCATCTGTTGAACTTAGCGGGACGAATGCCGGAATGATAGCGAATACGTCTTCGTAGTTACGCCGATCTACAATAGAGGGCGTTTATAAATATAAAATATAACATGACGCGTACTTAGGTACGTCACTTTCGTTGCATTCGATTCAAACCGTGACGCTACATTAATTCCGTTGCATTTTTACCCCAGTGTGCCTAAAAAAGTTTAACTTCAAAAATAAACTTTTTTTTATGTCTTATAGGCTAGCGTTTGAACCCTACCTCACCTGTTGGTAAGTGATGATGCGGTCAAAGATGGTAAACACGCTAGGCCTAGAATGGGAACTGGCTCTTAAGGATAGCTTCCGTTACACAACACATTAGATGTTTGGCGACAGATTTTTTAACTTGAGGGTAGTAGCTGGCCAGGCGGACACTACATAGTTCCGTGCGGGGGATGTAGGTTTCCTAACGATGTTTTTCCTTCACCGGAACTGTGAAAAACACACATACTACATTTTTCGATAAAAAAATCCATTGGTGCACGGCGGTTTGAACTCGGTACCTCTGGCATCAAAGCCAACCGTTCTCCCGATTACGCCACAGGGCCCTCGATAACACAGTAACTTCCAAAATATTTGATTTGATTTAGCTTTATGAACTAAAAGTACTACTCAAAACTACTCAAGAAATACAAAAAAAATTTTTTTTAAGTCAGTAACTAAGTTCAAGATTATAAAGTTTTTTTTTACTTATTTTTTTTCAAAGGACCACTTTTTCCGGCGTTTATTTTTCCACCTAAATTCAACCTCGGCTAGAGTGAATAGGTTTTTACTGGTAAAGCGTGCTCCATCCTCGACCGCGTCATCACTTATCACCAGGTGATATAGCGGTCAAGCGATCTACCATGCATAGATGGCGCATATGTCTGTGCGCCTTTTAGTACCTACGATGTAAAAAGGGGGAAGGCGAAATTAACTCGTGAAATCGGAAGGCACACTCTCACAACCATCATCTAAGTTAGCAGTTCTCAAACTTTTTATGAGACGGAACCCTTTTGGAAAATAAATATCTGTCGGAGCCATACAATAAATGAAAATCTAGTTTTTAACTAGGCGCTTTACTTTTTATTCGTGATATTGCTCCTGCTGTTTTACCTGTTTTTTGCCATTGTCTTGGCTGCATCTGTAGAAATTTCGATGCAATTATTTCAATTTAGATAGTTTTAGTCAAAAAATAAATCGATATTGTTAAAAAAATCTCCGGGAGTGTTATTAGGCAGCGACGAGCACATAAGCATAGACCCTTTAGTAATTTGTTTTCTATGAGGCCAATTTTTCCTGGAGCCCCAACAAAAGCTTATGTTGGGGCTCCCGGAGCACATTTTGAGTATATCTAAGTACTACGAAACAAACACAAGCATCTTCAACCGCATCATCACTTTCAATCAGATGTTGGCTTCTCAGTAACCAATAAGAAGAGATCATACTTGTTAGCAGCAGCATCACTGGCAGCAGCGTCAGTGGGTGTTTGTCCCGATATCAGAGTAGCTTCAGACGCACAGGGGCAATCTGTAATACAGACCAATATTATAAGAAGGTTTGTAAAGGTATCTAAGGTATCTCCAAGGTAGTTCGATTTAAATTTTTTCAAGATCTGATAAGTATCTCCAGAAATATGGCGATAAACGTCTAGTTCACTTGGAAATCGTTTTTTTAGTTTTAAACTATTTTTAATTATTATTAAAATTATTTTATTATTCGAAAGAGTTATACTACTGGAGAGGTCACATTATAAATTCATCGAGATATGATGAGATAAACACCGCAAAATTGCTTATTGCTTTCAACTGTAATAAAAGTTAAATTAAACTGAATACTCACAAGGCTGAGGCGTAGCATACACCACGAGCAAAGCACTGACGAAGATGGTAGAGAATATGAGAACAAGTAGAAATATCGCACGTCGCTGAGAACAGACCGCCACTGGTGCTTCTCTCAGCTCGCGGGCTTCTCGAGCTTTGTCCGTGTCTAGAAGTAAAATATATGACTTATTAGCTAGGAGGTGATGGGGCCAACGAAGTCTTACCTATATTGGCTATATTAAACACGACGGTGCACTCCGGCTCGATAGAGACCGACCGTGAACAGAGTTTGTCCCTTTCTTTTGTATGGAGCACATAAATAATATACTAGCTTCTGCCCGTGGCTACGCTCGCGTGGCCTACAGCAAACAAATTACATATTTTTCTTCAAAACAATATATATTATTTGCGCTCTTACTCCCTCTCAATTAAATATACAAACTGACAATATACCAAACAAATGTTGCTCCGTGAGCTTACCTTGGAGTACACCACATATAACAGACCGTGTTTCTACACAGAGCAGTCCTCCCTAATTCTACCCTGTTACATTTAGAGTTTGACCTTGAGATTTATTAATGATCATGGCAAAGTAGACTTTGAAGGGAAACTGCACACTTTTAAAAAGGCAGTCAAAGAATAGTTGGTTAAATTGTTTTTAAATTTATTTCATACAGAAAAAAATGTTTTGGGGAGATTTTGGAAAAACTGTGATACTCGTATCGCTCAAACAATAGTTGAAGTATTTTTCTGTTGCTTGAACTACCGTAACCCATCGACCCGGAGAATAAAAAGTTTCACAGAAAATTTAACCTACAGGAAACCTACACTTTACTAAAACACACCTTTCAAATATCATTAAGACCAGCAGTTTAGGCAGTACGTCGATATATATATTAGTCAGAAAAACAAGTGGGGGATGATTTTTGAAAAACTGTAACTGATAATTTTAATTAAAGCGTATGTGTACCCATTTTCGAGATAATTTACCCAGAGAATAAAAAGTTCCATAGAAAGTTCAACTCTCCATTTCACCCATTTCACCCCCTCCATTTAGGGGGGGGGGGGGGGTTACATTTCGAAAAATGCTTTCATGGTGGATGCGTACACTTCACAAAAACACACCCTCCAAATTTTATGAGTCTAGGACCAGCGGTTTTGGCAGATCGTTGATTTAATAGTCAGACGCGTAGGGGATGATTTTTTTAAAAACTGTTATACACATGTCTCATAATTTTGATTGAAAAGTATGTGTACTAATTTTCAAGACAATCGGCTCAGAGAATAAAAAGTTTCACTGAAACTGTAACCTTCCATTACACCCTCATAGGGGTGGAATTCCGAAAAACCCTCTCGTAGTGGATAGTTGCACTTGGACAAAGAAGGAGGAAGGAGTTACACAAAGAACACACCCTCTAATATTAAGTTTCTAAGGCCAGCGGTTTAGATAGTTGATATATGATATGCGTTGATATATCAGACAATCATTCCGTAAGTCAAGCAAACACGTGGGGGAAGATTTTGGAAAAATGTGATACACATAACTTATTATTTTAGTCAAAGAGTATGTGTACCAATTTTCGTAACAATTGACCCAGAGAATAAAAAAAAGCATAGAAAGTTCAACCCTCCATTTCACCCTCTTAGGGGTGTCATTTTGTAAACCCTTTTCTTAATAGATACCTATACTTTACAAAGAACACACCCTCCAGGTTTCATGTGTCTAGGACCAGCAGTTTAGGCAGTGCATATTAGTTAGACAAACGTGTGAGGGATGATTTTAGAAAAACCGTGATAAACGTAACTCATGATTTTAATTGAAAAAAAGAGTATGTGTACCAATTTTCGAGATAATCGACCCAGAGAACAAAAGAGTCTCTTAATTACGCTCCTACACCTAAAAGAATGCCCGTGGAGAAAATAATAACGGGTATTGAGGACACGATTGTACGAAATAAAATACCGTTTAACGATGCGGAATGCATGAGACAAGCCCTCACTTAGCGTTTATTTTTAACAGATGCGTCGATGAAGGTGTCTTTCCTGATGTAATGAAAAAAAGTAAATTAATTCCCCTATACAAATCAGTGAACAAAAATGACCCTTCAAACTATAGACCAATCTCTATATTACCGGCGCTCAGTAAAGTTTTTGAAAAAGTTATATTAGACCAGCTTTTGGCACATTTTAATATTAATCATCTTTTAAATCACAAACAATATGGTTTCACTAAGGGGCGTTCTACTACTGATGCTGGAGTAGATCTTCTTAAACATATATTTGATGCCTGGGAGAAAGCACAAGATGCTATCGGCGTTTTCTGTGACTTATCTAAAGCGTTTGATTGCGTCTGTCACAAAACGCTAATTTGCAAATTAAAACACTACGGCGTTAACGGAAAAGCACTTGATCTGGTCTCATCCTACCTCAGTAATAGAATACAGATGGTTGAGGTCAATGGCGTCAGGTCATCTGGATCCCTCATAAAAATGGGAGTTCCGCAGGGATCGATCTTAGGACCATTTTTATTTCTAGTTTATATTAATGACTTGCCGTCTTTCGTGCAAAACTTATGTGACATTGTTTTGTTCGCGGATGATACATCCTTAATATTCAAAATAGATAGGATTGCGCCTGGATTTGACGATGTTAACAAATCAATCGCACAGGTTTTGAATTGGTTTACAACCAATAACTTATTACTGAACGCCAAAAAAACTAAATGTATTAAATTCTCGCTGCCAAATGTAAGAAAGGGTGTCATTAATAGCAGGATATTAATAAACGATGTACCGATAGAATTTGTTGAATCCGCTACATTCTTGGGCATCACCCTGGATTCAAAACTACAATGGGGTTCTCAAATATCGGCTCTGGCAGGTAGATTGAGCTCCGCTGCATACGCAGTACGTAAAATCAGAAACTTGACTGACGAATCCACTGCTAGATTGGTTTACTTTAGCTACTTCCATAGTATAATGTCCTATGGCATTTTATTGTGGGGGAAAGCCGCCGAAATCCAATCTATATTTGTTTTACAAAAAAGAGCTATTCGATCTATATATACCATGAAGTCGCGAGACTCACTTCGTGAAAAATTTAAGGAGATTAAAATTCTCACAGTGGCATGTCAATATATATATGAAAATATTATGTATGTACGCAAAAATTTGAATGAGTATGATAAGAGGTCCGATGTACATAATTTCAATACAAGACACAAAAATAGATTAATTCTACCTCAATTCAGGTTGTGGAAAGTTAGTGGTTCTTTTCTGGGGAACTGTATACGATTTTATAATAAACTTCCTAAAGATATTGATCAACTGTCTATAAGCAGATTTAAAACCTTTGTAAAATCCAATTTAATGAAGAAATCGTACTATACAATAAATGAATATATGAATGACAAAAATGCTTGGCCTGAATGCCCCAAGCTCCAAGATATAATATAAATTGTATGATAATAGAATTACTTATTGTACATTAAACATTTATTTAATATGAATTAAAAAAAATGAATTAAAATAAGTGACAAGCCCCATAGAGTTTCTTGGTGTTTCTTCTCTGATGGGAGTACTTCCGAAACACCAGTAGATTCAACAGTCAATCAGTTTTCATCTTTTGTTTGCAGATCTAGCGTTGCCTGTTACGACGGTATTATGCGGCTGATAGTCGGACAATCAGTTCCATTCGGAACATGATTTGTACTGCAATTAGTCTGCGTTTTATTTATCTATTATGTTTCATTATTTCACAATTTTTTGGATAAAAATTGTCTGAAGTACTGAAACATGCACTGGGTTGCGGGTGCACGTAATGGTACGGTTGGCAACCCTACATTAATAAGGGGAATTAAACATGTGTTTTAAGTGTGACGTTCGACGTCTAGATGAAAGCTGAATGGCTCAATACCTTTTTTTTTTTTTGTAAATTCAAAGCGTTATGTTTCTGTTATATCTATATTTTTTGTTGAATATGATCTATTTAATGTTATTTGACGTGTGTAAGTGCTAATTTTTAATTTGCCCATATACTGAATAAATGCTTTGACTTTGACTTTGACTTTGACAAGACATTTCAACGATGTTACGTAAATCAAAAGTGCCCCAGCCTAATATAACCCGAGGTGAATTAACAGCATTACGCAAAATACGTAACAATGAAAACGTCTTGGTGCTGCCGGCGGATAAGGGTAATGCCACAGTGGTTGTCGATACAGATACCTACGAGAGTAAAATTACGCATATGGTTAGTGATACTCGCATTTACAAGAAGGTGAAGTACAACCCGACCTTGAGAGTTTCTACAAAAGTGGTCCAGCTAGTGAAATCATTAGCCGATATCGAGTTGCAGGCACGCTTACCTCCCCCCATAACCCTACCCCACCCAAGATATATTGCTTACCCAAAGTACACAAGCCAGACTGGCCGTTGCGACCTATAGTCTCACAAATAGATGCACCGACTTATAAGTTATCCAAACACCTGGCAAGCATCCTTCAGCAGTACACGGGCAAGACTGATACTTTTGTGAAAGACTCGTACCATTTCGTCCAGTTGTTAGAAGATATACAAATACAGCCCTTGGAGATCATGGTCAGCTTCGACATCGCATCACTATTTACGAGTGTCCCGGTAGATGAAACTATGAACATTATAAAAACCATAATTCAAGGTTCTGACCTATCTACCGAATACATACATTGCATAGATTACTGTCTAAAAAGCGGTTACTTCATGTGGAGAGGAGAGTATTTTCTTCAAGTGGATGGAGTGGCGATGGGGTCTCCAATAGCTCCAGTGGTAGCTAATATATTCATGGAGTGGTTTGAGAATACGGCGTTAAATGCGGCAGTTGTGAGACCTAGAGTTTGGTTGAGATACGTGGACGACATCTTTGCGGTCATCACTAAGGACGGTTTAGCTGGTTTCGCGGATCATCTGAACCAAGTGCATCGCAACATTGCAGTTACAGTGGAAGAAGAAAGTGATGGAACTTTATCCTTTCTCGATGTACGCGTGATCTGCAGGCCAGATGGAAGTCTTGCACCTACAGTGTATCGAAAGCCAACTCATACGGAAAGGTACTCGTATCTACACGCCAACTCGCATCACCACCCGACAAACTTATCCTCGGTACCCAGAGCATTAATCAACCGAGCTCTAAGAATATGCGACCCTCAATACCTAGATGGTGAGCTAAATCACGTGAGGGGGGTACTTGAGGATAATGGCTACAGCTGGCGACAATGTGGCCGGTGGTGTAAACAGAGTGAACGTAAGCGACCACAAGTAGCGGATCGATTTCCGGCTTATTTACCGTTCGTAAAAGGAGTAACGGACAGAATCGGATATCTTTTACGACGTAAATATGATGTCAAGAAGATCTTCCGCCCACCAGGTTATCTTAGACAGATGCTGCGTTCATCGAAGGACAAGGACGAGCTGAACGTTCCGGGCGTGTACAGAATACCATGCGACTGTGGCAAGAGCTACGTGGGAGAAACTCGACGCAATATCACGACTAGACTTACGGAACACATAAGGAGCATTAAGAATTCGGACACGACAAGATCCGCCATCGCGGAGCATGCACATCTCGCGGACACAAACCACTTTATCCGTTTTGATAAAGCCTCCGTACTAGCTAGAGAGAAGTTCTTTGTACCTAGAAAAGTACGTGAGGCTATTGAGATAAATAGACACCCCAATTTCAACCGAGATAGTGGATGGACCTTGCCGTCAGCGTGGAAACCGATTCTTAATGCGTCCTCGAAAAATAAAGTGTCAGTCAGTCTGGAGTGTGACACAGTCAGCATTGTTTGCGACGGTACTTATGGCGATAGGAGTAGCAGCGATGAAGAACCGACGATGACATCATTCGGGCTATCTCAGGCATCCTCGGTACCGAAAAGGAACAGCCGTTCCCGATCACCGCCGAATCCGCCCCCACCCCGGCTATCAAGCCGAGCGCAGCGAGCGGCGGCCCGCAGTGAACATCGCGATCTCACCGCGTGACCTCACTCCCGAGGAAGAGCGACTGACTCGCTCGAAACCTAGGTCGAGAAAATTCGACTAAAGGTACGTGAATTACAGCCGGTATATAACAATAATAATGTTACAAATTCACGATAATTTTAAAATCAAAATATAATAACTGGCCAAGTGCAAGTCGGACTCGCACTCGTAGGGTTCCGTAACACAGTTAAGTATTCCATAACTATGATTTTTCGCAACTACAAAATTAACTTTGTTTTTCATAGTGTTTATATGAAAAACAAAGTTATCTTTGCGGTCGCTATTATCTCTAAAACTGCTGACTGTATCTCGTTCGAACCAATTTTCGTTGAAAGTTTTTATTGAGATCTACAGCATATATTTTTTTTAGATTTTTCACTCCCATACTTTAAAAGTTAGAGGGGGGGGACACACATTTTACCACTTTAGACGCGCCTATCTTTCAAATGATTGACTTTGAGAAAAAATGATTTAGGAACTTCAATATAATTTTTGAAGACCTATCCATAAACACCCCACACGTATAGGTTTGAAGAAAAAAATGTTTTTTTGTTTCAGTTCTATGTATGGGATCCCTTAAACTTTTATATTTTTTATTTTTGTATAAAAATCGGAAAGCGCTTCACAGAATACATCTACCTACCAAGTTTCAATTCTGTAGTCCTAACAGTTTCGGAATAAAATGGCTGTGACATACGGACGGATAGACAGACAGACATGACGAATCTATAAGGGTTCCGTTTTTCGCCATTCGGCTACGGAACCCTAAAAACGTGTGTAACTCTGTCACTCTGTCTGTTTGTTACCTAATCACGCCGAAACGGATACTATCAAAAATCTTTTTTTTTTTTAAGACGCTGCCGCCCATTGGCCAAATCCAGGACTGAACTATAGTATTACTCTAGAGATGCTACGGAGCTCCGGCTTCGGTTCCGATGTACCGAAACTTACGGTTGATTTCACACCTCCGGTTTCGGCTTCGGTTCTGATTGATTGGAAGCGGATGTCATACCGAATAATTATAGCATTGTTTTATTCATTTATCTGACCCGACCTTAACATAGGTTCTCATTTGTCCCCAACACTCAATAGTTCACCTGCGATTCCGAGTTTGGTTTTGGTTTAGGTTCCAATTTCGGTTCCGTTAAAATAAATTTCGAATCTCCGGTTTCGTCTTCGGTTCCGGTTCGTCTCATAGAGTATTTACTCACCAGCTAAAAAAGCGACATCATCCAAATCCTGGTCAACCATGTTACGCCAGGCTGCTGCTAAAAAAAACACAATACTTATTAGTATCTAATAGAGTAATTGACCACTGCAAGACTCAAGCCAAACAGAAGATTTATTTATATAGAACAGTGGTTCCCAACCAGTGGGCCACGGGCACCGGTGGTCCGCAAGAACTTAAATATGGTCCGCGAAAGATTTAAAACTGACGAAACAAATATTATGTTCTATATAAATGAGCAAAAATATCACCCCTATTCAAGAATTTGTACAGAAGATGCTATGTTCACACATCTTATTGATGCAAACTATTTTTTTTTTTCAGCCAATTCTGTACCATTGCATTGCAAAGGTCTCTACTAAAAAAAACTAAATTATACTAAAAATTAGATTGTAACAGTTTACTTTTTACAAGCTTTTATTTAACTTGCAATGTATGTATGTATGTATGTATGTCACTATGTATGTTCGGGTGGAATCTTGGAAGCTAAATTAGACCCACTTCCCGATGTCCGATTGGACTCAAATTGGGTGTACTTATGTATCTTTGGTGACAATACAATAATATGGTACCATGGAGCTGGTCTGATGATGGAGACGGAAGGTGGCCACGGCATCTCTGTGATAAAACAACGTAACCCCACCAAGTTTGGGCTCGATTGATTTGTCTTAAAGAGAACTTTACGCCTAGATGATATCCAGGGTCTGATGATGAAGCTGGAAGGTGACCACGGCATCTCTGTGATAAATCAACATAACCCTACCGAGTTTGGGCTCGATTGATTTTTCTTGAAGAGAACTTTTCACCTAGATGATATCCAGGGTCTGATGATGAAGCTGGAAGGTGGCCACGGCATCTCTGTGATAAATCAACGTAACTCTACCGAGTTGAGGCTCGATTGATTCGTCTTGAAGAGAACTTTACACCTAGATAATTAATATCCAGGGTCTGATGATGAAGCTGGAAGGCAGCTATGGAATATTTGTGATAAAAAACAAAACACTACCGAGTTTGGGCTCGATTAATTCGTATTAAAGAGAACTTTACACCTAGATGATATTTAGCGACTGGTGATGAAGCTGGAAGGTGGCCACGGCATCTCTGTGCTAAAATAAATAATAAATAAATTCATTTATTTCAGGCAATTACAACCCATATCAAAACATATACCTTATAGACTAACATACATATAAATACAATATTTTTAATGAATAAGACACGTTAGTTTTGCGACGTGAGACGCATATTCGTGGTGTCAGGTAGTCGACCTCGAAAACGGCGAAATTTGACACCTCTCGGCCAGAATTCTTCCGCCAAGTACGTATTGAGGGATTTAACTGGAACTCGCAGCACAAAAGAGTTGAAGCTCACATTATGACGCGACTCCAGTTTTATGACCCTCAGCGTCAAATTGGTCTTCACACGCACGTACTCGGACACCTCCTGCGCTGTGATGGCGTAGCGCACGCGTGACACGTACAACAGCGTCGTCGGTGTTTCTGGACGCAGAAGGTGGTTTGGACCAGTCGGTGCGGTGCCGCACTTGTTCTGAACGGACGGCTTCTTCTTCTTCTTTTCGACCTTTTTGAAGCCGTCGTCATTTCTTTTGTCCTCATGTCTAGGAGGAACGGACGTACCAACCTGTTGAGGTTCCATTCGACTCTAAATAACGTAACCCCAGTGAATTTGGGCTCAAATGATTCGTCTTGAGGAGCAGTTTACACTTAAATGTTAGCCAGGATCTGATGATGAAGCTGTAAGGGACCATGGCACTTCTGTTATAAAGCAACATAGCCCCACCGAGTCGATTGATTTTCCTTTTAGAGCACTTTACCCATAATCACATCAAATATCCGTGGAATATTTTAAAACATCATGCCTTCTCTTAAATACTTAGGTAGTAGGTAGGTAGTCGGTATCTATACCTACCTACTAAAAAGTTAAAAATAAATTATAAGTAAAAAATATTTTTAAAAACAAGCTTTTATCTGGGACAATGGACTAAAATGTTAAAAATAAATTCTAGTAAGTATTTGGCGTGTAGGTAGTTACCTATATTTTTAAAAACTTGAGGCACTGATGTATAGTAATTGCTTAGCCTGAAAAACGGGTAGTGCTTCAAGATTTTAAGAATATAGGTAAGTACCTACACGCCAAATACTTACTAGAATTTATTTTTAACATTTTAGTTCATTGTCCCAGATAAAAGTTTGTTTTTAAAAATATTTTTTACTTATAATTTATTTACTTTGTGGTCCTTGCTACTAATAATAAACTTAAACTGGTCCCTGGTCACAAGAAGGTTGGGTTGGGAACCACTGATATAGAATAGAAATATAAGAATATATATATTTTTTATATCATATCGGTCTGACGATGTGAAGGCAATAAATGATGATAAAGGCGCATACGTAGCTTACCACCATCAAGGAGTAAATCCACCGCCTTACGTAGTAAAACCTTACGTAGTTCCGGCAGCACACAGCCCTTGAGAGTCAGAGTATTCTAGGCCTAGCGTGTTCAACATCTTCGACCACATCGCTTACGACCTTAGTATATACCCTTAGTACGAGTTTTTATCGTAAACGTTTTTGACAGATCTCACATAGTTTTCGACTTGTTCTGGCTCTCCGATTGGTCTAAATTTAGTGAAGTGTAGTAACCACTAGAGGCGCCGTACTGTTTTTCATACAAAATTTGTTCGATATACGATATCGAGTTTGGTATGAAAACTCGTACTAAGGGTACAGGCGAGATAGTATAGATATAGAAAACACATGATAATTACCCTTAGCAGATCCGTTCCTGTCGGCCTTGTATTTGCCGATGGGCTCCATTTGTATGCCGTCCATCTCATGTCAAGGGCCTCATGCCTGATGTCACCTACGAACAAACAAACACACATTATAGAGATAGTGGTCAAACGCTAACATCTCAGATATAAAAATAAAAAATCGGCCAAGTGCGAGTCTGAGTCGCGTATCGCATCGCACACTCAGGTAGGGTTCCGTACTACAGTACAATACGAAACATAACAGAGTTTCAACCTCATTAATCATCATCATCATTATCAGCCGGTATCAGTCCACCGCTGGACGTAGGCTTCCCCCAACACACGCCTCTGAGCCCGGTCTTCGGCTCTTTGTTTCCAGTCACTGCCCACCGCTTTGCGAATGTCGTCGCTCCACCTAGTCACAGGGCGTCCTACTCTACGTTTGCCGATTCGCGGTCTCCACTCTAGAACCAGTCTGCCCCAACGGTTATCGGTCCTACGGCAGATATGACCAGCCCACTGCCACTTCAGTTTGCTAATCCGCTGAGCTATGTCGATCACTTTAGTTCTCTGGCGAATTACTTCGTTCCGGATTCGATCCCGCAGAGAAACACCGAGCATAGCTCTCTCCATAGCTCGCTGAGCGACTTTAAACTGGGGCCTTATTCAGTATGACCAATGAGATAACGCGTTCCTTAACGCGCCACGTTACGTTATTGAAAAATTGTATTCTGTATGCCACACTATAGGTAAATTATACAAAACGCGCGCGTTACACGTCCTCATATGTCACGATATTTTGACAGCTCAAAACGCGCTCATAACCTTACCCTACCGCGTTTTAATTGGCATAGAGAATACCATAACGCGGAGACAACGTAACACGGCACGGTAAGACTTTAAAATGGTCATACTGAATAAGGCCCCTGGTGGACTAGTCGAACCGTGAGTGTCCACGTCTCGGCTCCGTATGTCATGACAGGTAGGACGCACTGATTAAAGACTTTTGTCTTTAGGCACTGTGGTATAGGCGACGAGAAGACTCGACGGAGTTTCCCAAATGCTGCCCAGCCCAGCTGAATTCTTCTCTGGATTTCCTTCTCGAAGTTGTGTTTGCCTAGTTGGAGCGTTTGCCCTAGGTAAACATACTTCGTGACAACTTCGAGTGGGATTCCATCTACGGCAATCGGTTCCGGAACAACGTGCTCGTTGTACATGACTTTGGTTTTATCCAAATTCATCCGGAGACCGATGCGACGAGAAGAATCAGCTAGGTCATTCAACATCCTTTGTAGGTTTGTAGGTTCACGGAGAATTTCTACACCGCGATCTAGAAAGACGGGGCTCGTTTACTAGCGCCATCTATGTCATTTTGCCGAAACTAATTAGAAAGGTTGTTAGCTTAACAAACATAGATGGCGTTATACTAAAAAACACGATTTTTGTATAGGGACCCCCTTTAATTTTATTCTGTTTTTATTTATTAATAATCTAGCGGCAATAGAAATACACCATCTGTGAAAATTTCAACTGTCTAACTATGACGGTTAATGAGATACAGCCTGGAGACAGACGGCCAGACAGACAGACGGACAGCGGAGTATGAGTAATACGGTCCCGTGTTACCTTTGGGTACGGAACCCTAAAAACCAGCCAAGTGCGAGTCGGACTCGCGCACGAAGGGTTCCGTACCATTATCTATAAAAACGGCAAAAATTATATCTGTTGTATGGGATAAATATGATTTAATTTAATTTATTTTTTTATTTTTAAACTGAATGTACTATTATTATAATATTTATACCTATTGCTTTTATCAATATCGAGCAAAAAAATCACGTATAATCCAAACCCAAGATATTAGGATTCAAAAATACGACGAAGCGCTTTAGAAAAGGTAGGTACAGGTTGGAAAAATAGAGTAGAAATAAATAAGGGCGCCACTATTGCTATATACTAGTAACCCCGATAGCAGAGAGAGTGGCGGTAAACTTTAAAATTACTTCTTTAGTGGAACTACGGATAGTCTTATTCATGTTAAAACATCTTTAAGTCGCGTAGGTTACGGAAAATATTAATATACTACTATTAAGTTGCACAAAATAACTTTGTTCATACATTTTCAGTCACTGACCACAGTTAACATAGAAAATTTTATCACAGATTAGATTATTGCCAGGCCAGAAAAAAAATAGTTCTGTATCAATACTTTTTTGCCAACCTGTAAGTAGTGCCCTTGCACTTCGCTTGGCTCGTCTTGGCGGGAGCACTACCGTGCCCCCATATTTAAGTAACTTTTTTTTATTTATAAGTAAGGTCCCTTGTACTATTAATTATTCTGTGGTAAGGTATATGTACTATTCATTATTCTGTGGTAAGGATGTTTAAAAATAAAAAAACTACTACCGCTGCACTAGTTATTTTTATTATTATTTTATCTCCATACCTCCGGTAAAGGCTGCAAGAGGGTTGCTCGCATGCTTTTGTCATGCGAGCCGGACGGTGGACGGTGTGCGAGTAGGGGTAGTTGCCCTTCGCACACCTGTCATGTGAGGGACGGAGGGTGTGGTGAGTTTGAGGAGAAGACGAGCCACACTCCTCTAAGGCTGTGGGTCCGATTCACTCGGGCCGAGAGGTGGGGCCGGTGACAGTCGTGAGTGGAGTCTCGTATGCCACTGGCAATGGCATGCGAGTCGAACAGCGGACGGTGTGTGAGTAGGGGTATTTGCTCTTTGCACACCTGTCATCAGAGGGACGGAGGGTGTGGTAAGTTTGACGAGAAGACGAGCCACACTCCTCTGTCATTGCGGGGTAACTGTTGGAGAGTCGGGGGACTCTCCAACGGCTTGCACTCCCCACATGACGGTTGAGGGTTGACTTTAGTGAGCAAGGTCAGCCCTCCGCAGCGGCAGAGGCCAATTTGGGTCTGCCACCGGGGCAAGTTGGTGAATGCTAGCGCAATCTTGCTCCACCACGGTAGATGATGGCTCACCCCAGGTTTTTAGTGCGGTAGCGAGTCCCACATAATCATCTCGCTCCCCGGGCGATTTGGTATCCATAAAGGATTTTCCTGGGTAAAAAAAAAAAAAAAAAAAAGGCTAGGCTAGGATTTGAACTAGCTTAACTAAACTTTTTGGGGTGCGGGTTGGAACACCTCCTCGTGGTGTACCCTGGGTATCGGCCGACAACTTTTCCTAGTCTACTGGATTAAGTTGTCGACCGATAGCGAAGTTCCGACGTGAGGGGCTCCTCTGCGTGTCCGTCTGATATTAGCAGAGGGCACAGTGTGACGGGGCAGGGCGGGCTCGGTGGTGGGAGCCGCCCAGTGGTGGGGCCGAGCATATGCTCGTGCCAAGTGGAGGGGCTGGTGACGGCCGATTGCGGGTTTTCTCGCATGCCATTTTGACGTGCGAGGTGGACGGTGGACGGTGTGCGAGTAGGGGTATGTGCCCATCGCACACTAGTCATTTGAGGGACGGAGGGTGTGGGGCGTTGCACAGGAGTGCGCGTGCCGCATTCCTCTGTAATAGAGGGGTGCATTTGTGTACCAAGTCGTGGGTCCAATAGGCCGAGTGGTGGGGCCGGCGACGGTCGAAGAGTGGGGTCTCGTATGCCACTGGCACTGGCATGCGAGTCAAACAGCGGACGGTGTGCGAGTAGGGGTATTTGCTCTTCGTACACATGTCACCAGAGGGACGGAGAATGTGAGGCCAGGTGCCACACTCCTCTGTCATTGTGGGGTAATTGTTGGAGGGTCGGGGGACTCTCCAACGGCTTGCACTCCCCACATGACAGTTGAGGGTTGACCTTGGTGAGCAGGGTCAGCCCTCCACAGCGGCAGAGGCCCATTTGGGTCTGCCACCGGGGCAAGGTGGTGAATGCCAGCGCGATCCCATCTTGCTCCACTACGGTGGATGACGGCTCACCCCAGGTTTATAGTGCGGTATCCTGCCTTTTAGGCAGCGAGTCCCACATAATCATCTCGCTCCCCCGGGCGAGTTGGTATCCATTAAGGATTTTCCTGGGTCAAAAAAAAAATAGGATTTCTACTAACAAACCCTGGATTAGAAGTCAAGAGGTACCTACTATACTTTATGCCAGTGGGCCGTCCAATAGGGAATATGCATGATTTTTTTTTAATATTTTTAATTCACTAATTACATCCATTTAACACAGTAAAAAAATGAAATAATACTGAAAGTGTTCAAATTAAGCTAAAAAAAATAGTTTTAGCATTGAAAAAATATGAGGTATGTAAAACGCTGCCAAATTTTCGCGCGCCTTTGTGACGTCACAGTGTTCACGTTCTCCAAAGAATGAATCTTTATATTAGAAATAGTACGTATTCCTACAACAGTGCACATAGTATTTCTATGAAAAAGATTTAATCTGTGGAAACCATGTGATGACCCTGTGACGTCACTTCCTAATTGACAAGTGGTGATGTGTTTTGCAAATTAAAATTTCCCACGCTTTTTTTGCATTTTTCATATAATATTTTAACACATTTAAGAGTATTTTATTTATAAAAAAATTTAATATACAACACCAGAACAATAATGATTAGAAAATAAATGATTTCAAGTAAATGTATGCTACATGCATATTCCCTATTAGATTAGATAAGGTTTTGTATAGATTGGTTATCGATACGACGAAATTAGTGGATTGCATTTGTTAACCCAATTATGCATTGGTGGTGCCATCTATTACTACTTATTACGTAAGTTAATCATTCGGAAGAAACCATTACAGTTTTCAAATCCGACGAGAGATGTTGCACTGCGTAAATCTAATATTATGTTTTTTTGAAGTGTCACACGGTTCGATCCATCGATACGACGAAATACGGATCGAACCGTGGCTTAATTGGCAGAGCACCTGGACGTGTAATCCGGGGGGTGCGGGTTCGAGTCCCGTCGGTACGATGAAATTTTGGATTGTGTTTAACAATTTACAAAAATATAAAGTGTGTAACGTAAAATAACTTCATAAAAACATAATATTTAATATTATGTTTCTTTGAAGTAAACACTTTATATTTTTGTAAATTGTTAAACACAATCCAATTGTTCATTGGTTCATTGTTCAATTCCAATTGGTTGCGGGTTCAAGTCCCGTCGGTACGATGAAATTTTGGATTGTGTTTAACAATTTACAAAAATAGAACTAGTTTTGGAGAAAAATGGCAACATGGATTTGCAAAAACAAATGTTTACTGCAGCACCCCCTGGTGAGTTGTCACCGTAACACCTATCTAAAAACATGCACCAATTACACACGAACCCATAACTGAAAACTGCATCAAAATCGGACTAGTCGTATTGAAGTCGGTTAAAATGGCAACATGAATTTGCACACACAAATAAACATCCTCTCACCCCAAACGCATATACAGTCTCCATTCCGCCGTGGGTAAATATCACACGCGAATCAACAATGCAATTTTCGTTTGAAATTTTAAAATAAAAATGCGCGTGGGGCGTTGCAATTACCGTTTTGTTTCCCACCCCTCAGGGGTAAACTATCATCTCTCTAGAAAAACACTGGCTGAATACAGGCGTTGTCATTAAAAACATCAAAAGAGGTACGAAGTGTACGAACCGTTCACACGGTGCGTGCTGCCGCGTAAATGAACGCGTCATTACGCAAGGGATGCCAGTTCAAAAAAATATTATTTTTTGTTTTTTTTGAGGATGTGAATACGATTGAGCGTTTGTTTTCTTGTCATACTTTTTACCCGAAAACGGGAGGGCTAAGTGGTTGACCGGTATGTATATTAATGTTCATCTGTTCCCCCTTACACTTACCTATCATATATATTATATATATATATATATATATAATACATAATATATAATATTATAAAATGTTTGTATTTCTGTCACTCTGTCTGTTTGTTACCTAATCACGCCGAAACGGACGATCCGATCTTACCACAGATTATATAATAGTTACAACGTAAATCTTACTGTAATTACCAAGGAGGTACTTTATAGCATGAGGATGAACATAGGCAACAAATTTTTCGTTGTACGTGAACGAAGTACCGGGTATCAGCTAGTAACTATATGTATGTATACATTTAATTACTTTGAAAGAAGGTGATTTTTACACACACTCTCTACGCACACATACTCGTGAAAATAAATTAATTGACTCTGTAACAGTCGTAACAAAAATAAACTGGTTAAGTGCAAGTCGGACTCGCACTAGTAGGAAAAACTTTGACACATTACATATTTGTATAAGTAGAGCCAGTTTTTCTATAGAGGAAAAAACTAAAAATTCAATACCAGCTACATCTTGCGGCTTTGCCCGAGTTTAATACTGTTTATAAACCTTCCTCATGAATCACTCTATCTTTTGATGAAAAATGAAAACTGCATTGCGTAGTTTAATAAAGAATTAAAGATAAATGCAAATTAAAAATCTGTACTTACACACGTCAAATAACATTATATATATCAATTACTAGAAGTGCCTCGCGGCTTCGCCCGCGTTAAAATCTCCTTTTATTTACTTAATACTTTTCTTTTGTAAGAACCTTTCTATCATAAAAGAAATCAAATGAGAATTAGCCAAATCGGTTCACCCGTTTTCATGTTATTGCGTGACTAAGGAAAATCGGGATTCATATTTATAAAACCCAAAATACCCAAATTTTCAGACTTTGTTACGTACCCCATTTCGAAAAATCCTGCAACACGTACATACTTATTTATTAACAGAAGTATCTAGGTAAAGTTTCGAATAAAACAGACTATCTCATCTTCTTTCGCCATACAAACTTTGAATCCCCGTTCCGTATCCGGGGGGAAATTTAAAGAAAATCCTTTCTTAACGGATACCTTCGTCATAATAACTATCTGCATTCCAAATTTCAGCGCAATCCGAAACAATATTGATTTTCAGACTTTGTTACCCCACTTCACACTCTTAGGGTGGCATATTGAAAAAGCCCGAGTTTCGTATTTACTTATTTATATACAGAAGTACTGGTGTGAAATTTCGCATAAAATGACTATACAAACTTTGAACCCCACTTCATCCCCTTTAAGAGTGAATATTGAAAAATTCTTTCTTACCGGATTCCTACGTCGAAATAACAATCTGCATGCAAAATTTCAGTGCAATCCGAAACAATATTGATTTCAGACTTTGTTACACCACTTCACCCTTTTAGGGGTGGAATTTCATAAAAGCCTGAAACACGTATTTACAAATTTTTTTACTGAATTACTTCTCTGAAGTTTCGGATAGAAAAAACTATCTAATCTTGTTTCTCCATACAAACTTTGAACCCCTGTTCCATCCCCTTCAGGGGTGAATTTTAGGATATCCTTTCTTAACAGATACTAACGTCATAATAACAATCTGTATGCCAAATTTCAGCGCAATCCAAAACAATATTGATTTCAGACTTTGTTACCCCATTTCACCCTCTCAGGGGTTGAATTTCGAAAAAGCCTGACACACGTATTAATTTATTTTTTACTGAAGCACTTGTGATAAGCTTCGAATAGAAAAGACTATCTAAACTTGTTTCTCCATACAAACTTTGAACCCCCATTTCACCTTCTTAACGGGTGAATTTTGGAAAATCCTTTCTTGGTACACCCTTACGTACTAAGACAAATATACCCTCCAAATTTCAAGTCTCTACTCGCTAGACTCTCAAGGTTTGTGTGCTGCCAGAACAACGTAAGGTTACCTTGAGCTTACGGCGGCAGATTTTCTCCTTGACAGTGGTAAGCTACTTTTTAGTAGCATGTCAAGCGGAACATTGATACTCCTACTACTTGTAGTAGGTAATCTAAATCGGTGGAGCTGATTTACCGTTAGATACAGATTGACTATTAATCTTAAAAAAAAAAAAAACATCATGTCCACCACCAGTTTACCACTGTCGACGCGAGTATCACAATAAGGAACAATTAGTACCTACTATTATTTGAATTTTAAAAATTTATTATACTACAAGAGAGGTCAAACAATGTTACACACATAGAGAAAGTATATAATATGTAGAGAGAACATTACCGTATGCGAATGAAATAGCTATAGAGGTATAACCCGACTAAAACGATGAACACGTGATACATATGCCAGCTATAAGATAAAATGAACAACGTAATTTGGTCGGGTTATACATGACAGCGGGTGAGAGCCAATGGGTTCACTAGAACTTGTATCCAAACATTGCTGGATACAGTTTAATCACATATGCAGGTAAAGGATATAAAATTGTTGTTCATCCCGCTCTCTCATATTAGTGATTGTATAGTTTTATGCTTCTCATATTATTATTATTATTTAAATGCCACATCCGCTTAATATTTAATCCACGGTTACACATAAATTCTTTCACATGGCAACCCTACGTCAAATGCCTGGGGTTTAGTTTTACCGCGCTTTTTTCTAGCTTAGCACATTTTCCTCATGCCCCATTAACTTGGCTAGGGCAAAATAAACCTTTTTTCTCATAAAAAGTGGGTAAAAGGTATAGGGTACGCTTTACAAGGAGAATAATCTTCACAGAGATAAAAGAATTCTATAGGTATCATGATTTTCTAATAGAAGATACTCTAGTCTCTCTCTATGATAATAAGGATATTTAAAAAAAAATAGATATTTACTATGACTAGTAAAAAAAACCGGTCTAGTGCGAGTTGGACTCGCACACCGAGGCTTCCGTACAAACTGGTCAAAATAGGTTAAAGTACAAACTTAACTTCGTAGTTGGACCCATAGAAAATGTATTGCACCAACCACAAATAATAAGTTTCTAATAGTAAAATTACCTCTTGTTAGGGTTCCGTAGCCGAATGGCAAAAAAAGGAACTCTCATAGAATCGTCACGTCTGTCTGTCTGTCCGTCTGTATGTCACAGCCACTTTATTCCGAAACGATTGGGACTACACATTGTGTTCAAACGGAACCCTACCTACGTACTCGCACTAGGCCAGTTTATTTTAACTAGCTTTGCCCCGCGGTTTTACCCGCGCAGATATCGCTCCCATGGTAAAATCAGTATTAAAAGTACCCTTTGTGTTATTCCAGGGTCTAGGCTAAGTATCTACATACCTAATTTCAGCTCAATCAGTTCTTAGCTAATTTAGCAGTAGTTTGTTTTAGCGTGATGAAGTAACAAACTCGAACTTTCGCCTTTATAATATTAGTAGGATTATAATAATTTAATATTTATTATTAGGATTAGTATTATTCTATTATAGGAACAAAGCATATGTCTCGCCTTATCGAATTGTTCTTACAAGCATTATATTGTGCATCCGAAAGTAATAACAATTCATGATAATAATTATTTACACAAAAGATAAATTACAGTTAATACAAGAAACAAAATTAAAATTTTGAATAAACACCCACGACAATGTCATTTAGAAAATCACATCTATCTAAGAACCACCACTGATTAATTATGAACCGAAAACATGCACTAATTACACCCGAACCCATAACTGAAAACTACATCAAAATCGGACTAGTAGTTTTGGAGAAAAATGGCAACATGGTATTGCACAAACAAACAAACAAACAAACATCCTCTCACCCCAAACGCATATACAGTCTCCGTTCCGTCGTGGTAAAAATAAATGCACTGGATATGAAAACTTAATAATATAAAATTAAAATTATTAATCAACTATTAAGTATGATCATTAAGGTACAGCTAATTAGCGATAACAGTAAACAGACCCTACACTAAATGATTTTTTTGAATTTTTTATATTTTATGGGCCGTTGCGCTCCCAAAGGGGGCGGATTATTTAAGGGGGATGTTTTTACACCCTTAGCAGTGATTCCCGTAAATAGAAGTCGCTATTTGGGTAAGTAATAGCACAGAATAATGAATAGTACAAGTATAATAGCCAGAAAACTTATAAAAATAATATCGTTTAAAAACTAAAAAACAACCGACTTCAATGCAGCGCTATTATATGAAACCTCCTCCTTTTTTTGAAGTCGGTTAAAAAAAAAAAAAAGAACACAATTTCTAAGACTAGTCTCGTAGGGATCTGCTAATCCTTCCAGGGGAACAGAAGCCATGCATATTAATGGACTCCTAAAAGTAAATGTGTGACAATTTATTTTTAACCGACTTCAAAAAAAGGAGGAGGTTTCTCAATTCGACCGTATTTATTATTTTTTTTTTTTTTGTTTGTTCGCGGATAACTTCGTCGTTTATGAACCGATTTCGATTATTATTTTTTTGTTCGAAAGGAGATATCCCAAGTGTGGTACCATGGTAATTTTATCGAGGTATGATAAGTATCTCCAGAGATATTGAGATAAACATCTCTAAATTGGTACTGAAAATGAATAGCGCGGCATTGAAGTCGGTTGTTTTTTAGTTTTTAAACGATATTATTGAGTATTTAATAGTAATTATATAATATAATATAATATAAAATATTTCTATTATATTCTATACTTAGTCAAAGCTGAAAGCATAAGCATAATAAGCACGCACGGACCTACACGGTATGGTTTCATAGAGCATGTTCAAATTACGAGTATTTTTCCCTATTAAAACATGGAAGCTCAGCTAAATGCAAATACAAAATTGTTAATACTCAATATCCGGGGTTTGCAGACAGGAAATTGCCCATGAAACGACTTGACTGCCTTTCCTATGCACCTGTGCTTAGATTTTGTAGATATTGTAGCTTTGAAATGTTTGCTTTTTTAACCGACTTCCAAAAAGAAGGAGGTTCTCAATTCGTCTGTACTCTGTAGGTATGTTTTTAGGGTTCCGAACCCAATGGGTACCAACGGAACCCTATTACTGAGACGCCGCTGTCCGTCTGTCTGTCTGTCTGTCTGTCCGTCTGTCACCAGGCTGTATCTCATGAACCGTGATAGTTAGACGGTTGAAATTTTCACAGATGATGTATTTCTGTTGCCGCTATAACAACAAATAACTAAAAACAGAACAAAGTTAAAAATTAAAGGGGGTCCCCATACAAAAAACGTGTTTTTACTATAGCGCCATCTATGAACGATTGTTTAACTTATTAATAAATAATATTAATAACCTACATTTAACGTTCACTTAGTTGGTGTTAGAAGTTCGTTAGATATTCGTTAGATGGCGTTGTAGGTAAATATAAAGATAAAGATCGTTTATTTGTTCAAACATGAGTATGCATACAATAATAAATAATTTGCATGCAAGTTGGTCAAAAGGTCGAGGATTCGTACATGTTTGAGCCACTATGGCGTACAAATTCGTAAACATTTTACGTACTTAATAAAACTTATATTAATATAAAATTATGATGAAATGAAATAAAAAATGAAATGAAAAATGTTTATTGGTAACCTACGTCACCAATCGGCCCCAACTCAGCATAATGTAGAAGCAGAACTAACGCTGGTCTTCCGGTGGGGCCGGTCGGTTACAGTAGTTCAATAAAATTTGGAATATTTTAGTATAGCAATTACCGTATAAAAATGTCTAGTGAGATTTATACAAATTCAATTAGATAAACGTCAAATGTCAATAACAATTCAATGTATACAAATACGTATAAAATAAGATTTAATTATTTACACCTAGTCAAAATGTGTCTGTTAGGAAGTCATTGATTGTATAGTAACATTTGTCATTTAATAATTTGTACAATTTTTTTTGAAAATGTGATATTTCAAGGTCTTTATGTAATTTGGAATCTTGTTAAATATGGCTGGTGCCATGCAAAACGCACTCTTTTGCATAAAGCTAGTTTTTGCACTGTGTAAGCATAGTTTGCTGTTGTCACGTCTTTTGCGATTAATTTTGTCCGAAATTCTTGGAAATAACTGGGAATTGATTTTATTAAGCATGTTTGGTATTGACACGGTAATATAATATTAAACTTATTTATCAGGCACGCGCACGGAGTTGTCGTCGCTGCACAGGTAGGTTCCCACGTCACCATGCACTCAACGACATAGTCCGCAGAGCTTTTGTCGCAGCCAACGTCTCATGTGTGCTAGAACCACCGGGTCTTAGTCGGTCTGACGGTAAAAGGCCAGACGGGTTGACCCTGGTGCCTTGGCAGAAAGGCAAATGTCTGGTTTGGGACGCGACGTGCGTCAGCACAGTCGCCCCCAGTCACCTAAACCGCACTACACTCACGGCGGCAGCGGCCGCGAATGAAGCCGCTACAAACAAGCGCACTAAGTACGTGGCTATGGAGTCACATTATTATTTTGTGCCCATAGCCGTGGAGACAATGGGCTGTTGGGGTGCAGACGCCAAGGCTCTAATTAAAGAGTTAGGGTGTAGAATAAGGGACAAGACAGGAGAGCCCCGTTCCTGCTCTTTCTTGGTGCAAAGGTTAGCCGTTGCTATCCAGCGCGGTAACGCTGCTAGTGTTATGGGCACCTTTGCACCGGGAACGGATTGCCAGACAATTGAAATTGTATTATATTAATTTAATTTATTATAATTGACTTGTAATTTGAATGTCTGAATATGAATAAATTCCTTATATATTATTATACTGCGGTTCGGAACCCTCCGTGTGCGAGACAAAAGTCTGACTCGCACTTGGCCAGCTTTATTTTGAAGTGAAATTTGTAATGCGACTTCCAACAAGGTTGCGTTAAACGTTTAACGCTACCATGGAGGGGGTATGAAAGCACTGTTGCGTTAAACGTTCAACTTTTCATTTCCACATTACGAAGTTTTACTTCTTGCGTGAAAGTGAGGGGAAGGGGGAGGGGAGGGCAAGTGATGGGAGGGGGAAAGAGGGATTAGCTTGGCGTGGTGCGGTGCTGTGTAGTTGGGATACGTATGTGTCTTATTAGTTAATGCTACCCAAAGACACTATTCCACGCGGACAAAGTCGCGGGCACAGCTAGTAATTTATAATCGTACAAAACGAAAAAACCGACTTCACATGCCGCGATAGTCAAAGTACTGGCTAGTTATAATTTATAATCATCATATTTCATTAAAAAAAAATCAAAAACAATATATTTAATTAGAATGGTCTTCAACCGACTTCATAAAAAATAAACAAGTCAGACTCGCACTCGTAGGGTTCCGTAACATAGTAGAGTATTTGATAACTATAATATTTCGCCACCAAAAAATTAACTTTGTTTTACATAGCGCGCTACCATCCTCGACCGCATCAATCACTCTCCATGTTATCATAATTACAATAAATATTTACACAATTATGCTCTTATTTATTTAGACCATCATATTAACAATTATATACACCTAAACCTTCCTCATGAGTAACTACGTCTATTGGTGGAAACCGCATAAAAATCCATTCAGTAATTTTTAAGTTTATCGCGAACAGACAGACAGACAGACGCGGCGGGGTACTTTGTTTTATAATATGTAGTGATTTATGTATTATTTTGTTGCGGTTGGCAATATATGGCATAGCACCATCCCTATAGAAATCATAATATGATATTTTTTCAGAAAATAAAAGAATAAACGGGCCAAGTGCAAGTCGGACTCGCACTCGTAGAGTTCCGTACCACAATACAGTACTTTATAAGATCGAGCAAAAAATACCACTACCATTTTTCGCCAGCAAAAAATAATAATTAATAAACATTAATAAACTTATAACGCCATCTAACGTCTAACAAAGGTGTTAGGGATCGACATTTTAATATAACGCCATCTATGGGACGTTTACCTAACTAAGCGTACATAGATGGCGTGAAATGCCGAAAAAAACACGTTTCTTGTGTGGGGAACCTCTATTATTTTTAACTTTATTCTGTTTTTAGTATTTGTTGTTATAGCGGCAACAAAAACACATCATCTGTGAAAATGTTGACTGTCTAACTATCACGGTTCATGACATACAGCCTGGTGACAGACGGAGAGACAGACAGACAGACAGACAAACAGACAGACAGACGGACAGCGGAGTCTTAGTAATAGGGTCCCGTTTTACCCTTTGGGTACGGAACCCTAAAAAGCGCGATAAATAACGGTGTACCTCCTCGTGAAAACTTATTCCAGTATTATTTTTATGTGTACTTGATCTGTAAATACATTATTTCACGACGCAGTAACACATTTTCCAGTATTTAAAATTCCTAATACTGACAACTGCCGCCATTGCCGGCTACGGGCGCACTAATCTCGTACGAGGCGCAATTGGTAAGCACCGCCTACCAAGGCGCAATCTGTGTTGTGTAATTTTGTATCGCTAGGAATAGGGAATATGCATGTGGTATACATTTTCTTGAAATCATTTATTTTCGAATCATTATTGTTCTGGTGTGGTATGTTAAACATTTTTGTATAAATAAAATACTCTTACATGTGTTAAAATATTATATGAAAAATGCAAAAAAAGCGTGGGAAATTTAAATTTGCTAAACACATCACTAACATAGAAAAGATAATAATACTACGTACACTACTTGTCAGTTAGAAAGTGATGTCACAGGGCACCACACGGTCTCCACAGATTAAATCTTTTTCATAGAAATAGTATGCACTGTAGTACGAATACGTAGTATTTCTATTTAAAATATTTAATCTGTGGAGACCGTGTCGTGCACTGTGACGTCACAAAGGCGCGCGAAAATTGGGCAGCGTTTTTGATACCTTATATTTTTTCAATGCTAAAACTATATTTTATAGCTTGATTTGAACACTTTCAGTATTATTTAATGTATTTACTGTGTTCAATGGATGTATTCAGTGAAATAAACATATTAAAAAAAATCATGCATATTCCCTATTGTTCCATGTTTTATTTGCGTTCAATACTCAATACTCAATTGTTTATTGCAATTATATGTCACACTTACATTTTTTTTTTTTTTAGTTTTTTCACGATTAGTGTATTTAGCCAGTGTCAAGTATTGAAATTCTTTAATTTTTTATAAATTTAAGTCGTAGAGATGGGTTAAAGTCACATTTCAGGTCAGTTTTCAAGTGAAAGTCTAGTCGAAGTCATACCTTCAGTAAAGATATGGTGTTTACTGAAGATTTTCAGTGGAATTTTGGTGAGGACGCAAATAGCATGTTTTTCAACATTGTGCTGTTTCCCTACACTCGCACACATTCACCGGCACTTAATGGTTAATAATCCACATTTATTACACATTAACTCGCGGAAGAACACAAGTTTTAGGAAAAAATACAATGAGACCACACACACTTTTCCACGTTCCCGCCAAAACTCACTTACATTATTATTCCTTATTTAAGATCTAAGAATTCTAAGAATGTCAACATATGACACTGGTAGGGTGTAAGCAAGTAGTGTAGAGCGGACAGACCGATTTAACAACATTCTACCTGCATTCAAACAAGTATTAGTATTAACAAGCAATTATATTATAATATATGGCTTTATAAACTCTATACATTTGACTTTTTTAACCGACTTCAAAAAAGAAGGAGGTTTCTCAATTCGACCGTATATATGCTTTTTTTTATGTTTGTTAGCGAGTCAACCTGAGCAACCTATTGACAGCATTATAAACAATGTCTTGCCAGAAGTTCTCAATACCATAAATTTCACGGATTCGATAAACAAGAAGTTTCCCGGAATATTGATATATCCGTGGTATTCAAAACAAGAACATACAAAAATGACCCCTTAAGTGAACAATGCAACCAATATATAAACGAACAACTGCAGTCAATCGGGGACATTCTACTAGTAACTATTCTCCGTGTATATTTTTAATTGTGTATTAAAATTGTAAAACTTGTATTAAATAAACTGTGTTAATTAAAAATTATTTTTTTAATTAAATTTATTAGTAAAATCTTGACTCGCGGATAACTTCGTCGTTTATGAACCGATTTTGATTATTCTTTTTTGTTGGAAAGGAGATATCACAAGTGTGGTACCATGGTAATTTTATTGAGGTCTGATAAGTATCTCCAGAGATATGGAGATAAACACCTCAAAATTGGTACTGAAAATGAATAGCGCGGCATTGAAGTCGGTTATTTTTTAGTTTTTAAACGATCTTATTGTTATTTGTAATTAAAAAAATCGTTCATCGTATACAATGCATTTTCTATTAGAAATTCTTAAGGTTTTCGAGTAAATACTGTGTCGCTTTCTTCCATTTTCAGCTCGTTTGACAATCTATACTAATATTATAATGAGAGAACATTTGTATTTTTGTATGTTTGTAATGAGTAAGCTCAAAAACGACTGAACCGATTTAAAAAATTCTTTCACTAGTTTATTATATGTTTTTATTGTCATAGATTTTGGGCCTGAACTACAAAGCTTTAGTTTCGAAGTAAGTAGTTTTTTTTTTTAATGGCAATCGTCTTACTTTTGAGACATTTTTGCCAGTATCGCGTCAGTTCAGTAATAAAGTTAGTATTTGATAGTAATAAAAAGGTAATGGTAAACGAGGTTAAGAGAAAGTAAAAGAAAAATTAGTTTCGGAACTCCACCCAAAAGAAAAGAAAAAATAAAAACAAATATTTACAATAATTGTTACGAGATATAAAAAGAATACACTAACAGTAAAATACATATAATAATTAAACTTTAATGTTATTATCGACAAGAAAATTACTTATGATTCTAAATATTTGCAAATTATTGGATGATAGAAGGGTAGGTATGGAAGTAGGAAGAGGAATAACAAGACTAAGAGAAAGATAAAATGCTGAATGATTAAGAAGCGGGCATGAAAAAAATATATAATTGAGGTCTCCCTTGTCCAGACCACATTCGCATAGGGATGAATCCCTTATGTGCAATTTATTTTTAAAATAGGTGGGTACACAGCAGTGCCCCAAACGCATCCGGATGATAGAACTTGACAGCTGCTTGCTGAGATGCCATTTAGCAAACCAAGGTCTCCGCGGGATATCCGGTTGGAGAGCAGTATACGCTGAGCCCCTGGTCTTGCTAGAGGCAGCCCAGGAGCTTGCCCAAGATCTGAACAAAAGTACTTTCGGAATTGCGAAAAGATCATGCGGAAAAATGCAAAATGGAATTTTATCACCATGGTCCACTGCATCTCTTGTCACTCCGTCCACTCGCTCATTTCCCGAAATACCAGCGTGGCCGGGAATCCAAATAAAAACAACTTCAAGCCCTTTCGATTGACATATTGCTAAAGACTCTTTAATAAGAAAAATTACAGAAATAGAAGATTTAGTACAAAATGGATTTGAAAGAAGAGATTGAAGAGAACTCCGAGAGTCTGAAAAGATAAGAGAACGACGAAGATTAAAAATCAGAATATATCGAACCGCTTCCAGTATCGCCCAGCATTCACCCGAGAAGACTGAAGTTTCAGGTGGAAATTTAACTTTTTGAACGATATTGTATTGAGCATGGAAAATACCACACCCAACACAACCAAGAGGGGAAAGTTTCGAAGCATCAGTATAAATACAGTGCCAACCACGCCAATCTCTCTTCAAAAGGCCTTGGAAATATTCATCAGCATGTGGGTCACCAGCACAGATGTCAAAGTCCAAAATTACAGTAGGCCGAGCGATGATGACTTCGTAACTAAAGGAGAAAAGGGGAAGAGAAGGATAACGGATAACTGGATCTTTAAGTGACTTATAAATATCAAAACTCCGAAAAAGAGGAGGAGGTTTCTTGCCAGAACCGAGATGTAAAAGAGAAACGCCGAAGAAGTTGAAGTTTAGGAATAAGAGGATGGGAGGAGTATTGTACACATCGGAAGAAGAATCGGTTAGCAAGAAACTGACGACGAAGGTGGAGCGGGGCATCAACACACTCTAATTTGTTACACCTCGAGGGCCAACTATTTTTTTTTTGGCTTGACTTAGCTCGTTCACTTGCTTAGAAAAGCTAGTGGTCGTCGGTTCATATCCCAGCACGGGTGATCGTCCACAATTGGTAGGAGTATATTGTATCGATGTTCCGCCTGAATTGCTACCAAAAAGTAGCCTACCACCATCAAGGAGAAAATCTGCCGCCATAACCTTACGTAGTTCCGGCAGCACACAGCCCTTGAGAGTCAGAGTATTCTAGGCCTAGCGTGTTCACCATCTTTAACCACTTCATCGATTACCACCAGGTGAGATAGTGTTAAAGTTTGACTTTTTAAAGGGTTTAACAGTTAAACCCTTTAAAAAATGCTACCTTTTTAACCGACTTAAAAAAAGGAGGAGGTTTCTCAATTCGACCGTATGTAATAAACTCGTATTTTTTTATGTGTGCTCGCGGATAACTTATTCGTTTATGAACCGATTTAGATTTTTTGTTGTTGTTGGAAACGAGATATCCTAACAATGGTATTTTCATAGAGATCTGATAAGTATCTCCAGAGATATATCGATAAACGTCTCAAACTTGCAACTGATACTGACTCGCGCAGCATGGAAGTCGGCTTTTTAGAGTTCCGTACCCAACGGGTATAACGGGACCCTATTACTAAGACTCCGCTGTCCGTCTGTCTGTCTGTCTGTCTGTCTGTCTGTCTGTCCGTCTGTCACCAGGCTGTATCTCATGTACCGTGATAGTTTTCAATTTAAACACGTTTCTTGCATGGGGACCCTTTATTATGTTTAACTTTATTCTGTTTTTAACCGACTTCAAAAAAAGGATGTTTCTCAATTCGACCGTTTTTTTTTTGTTTGTTAACGGGTAACTTCGTCGTTTATGAACCGATTTTGATTATTCTTTTTTTGTTCGAAAGGAGATATTCCAAGTGTGGTACCATGGTAATTTTATCGAGGTCTGATAAGTATCTCCAGAGATATTGAGATAAACATCTCAAAATTGGTACTGAAAATGAATAGCGCGGCATTGAAGTCGGTTCTTTTTTAGTTTTTAAACGATATTATTAGTATTTGTCGTTATAGCGGCAACAGAAATACATCATCTGTGAAAATTTCAACCGTCTAACTATCACGGTTCATGAGATACAGCCTGGTGACAGACGGACAGACAGACAGACAGACAGACAGACAGACAGACGGACAGCGGAGTCTCAGTAATAGGGTTCCGTTGGTACCCTTTGGGTTCGGAACATTGATAACACCTAAAATTAAAAAAAAGATAGTAGGTACCACGAATATCTGTGGATCCAATCCTTCATTTTTAGGGTTCCGTAGCCGAATGGCAAAAAACGGAACCCTTATAGATTCGCCATGTCTGTCTGTCTGTCTGTCTGTCTGTCCGTCCGTATGTCACAGCCATTTTATTCCGAAACTATTAGGACTACAGAATTGAAACTTGGTAGGTAGATGTATTCGGTGTGAACCGCTTTCCGATTTTTATACAAAAATAAAAAATATAAAAGTTTAAGGGGGGGGCATCCCATACATGGAACTGGAACAAAAAAAAATGTGGATATGGATATATGGATATGGATCTATGGATAGGGCCTTAAAAATGATATTGAGGTTTCTAAAATATTTTTTTCTCAAAGTCGATCATTTCAAAGATAGGCGCGTCTAAAGTGGTAAAATGTGTGCCCCCCCCCCCCCCCTCTAACTTCTAAAGTAAGGGAGTGAAAAATCTAGAAAAAATATATTCTGTAGATCTCAATAAAAACTTTCAATGAAAATTGGTTTGAACGAGATACAATCAGCAGTTGTTGAGATATAGCGACCGCAAGTATTACTTTGTTTTTCATACAAATACTATGAAAAACAAAGTTATTTTTGTAGTTGCGAAAAATCAAAGTTATAGAATACTCTACTGTGTTACGGAACCCTATGAGTGCGAGTCCGACTTGCACTTGGCCAGTTTATTATTCTATAATGTTTTTGGTTTTTGCGCGTAAATCAATTAAACGGCGGAATCTACATATTTGAATACTGTTTGCAGAAGCACATACAATTTTCGAGATATTTAAGTGGGTGAATCCGCGGTGCGATACTAGTATTCATATCTCTATCGAGATATATTATTTATCAAATCAAACAATCATTTGAATATTTTGAATGATTACAGTAGCTATAGGAATATTTTATATAATGTCTACATATAATACAAACGTACAACTTCTTGTTTGACGCATTTTATTTCAAGACGTAAAAATAACACCGCCCTAGTGAAAAACTAGACGAAAACGCAAGACTGTAGTGTATACATTAAAACAATGCAATCTTACAATTCAAATTGTAGTTAATTATCCATAAATAATTAATTAATTTAAATCTATTTAATGGCTTTCAAAAATCCTGTAACAGGCCAACATATTTTCTCAATAATCAAAATCACTCACTTGGCGTTTGACTGTCGAAATTCACTCACTCACTTTCACTACACACCACAGTTGAAAAGATCCGAAATTCGAATGTTTACTTTTTAATTGTATTATTATTGTTGGCTTCGAATTTCAAATGCACATGGATATCAACAGGAAATCACGAAAACACCGGCGTCGCTCTTCGCGGGCCACGGAGAATAGGAAAAATCGATGATGGGGAAGCTTACCCCAAGGTAGAGCGAGATGGAGCGATCTGGAAAATTATCGCGAGGGACAGAGAGGGAGGATGGGAGAAGAGAAAGCTGGGGGTGGGTTGAACTCTGGCATTTTGCGTTGTTTTTGAGGGGCTACTATTTATGTTTTTAATTTACTTTTTTTAGGGATTCGCTGCGGTGGTTTAACAAGCTAAAGTGGTTGCTTTGGTATCCTAGGTACGTAGCGCAGCGTATTATTCCTTATAGTTTCAGATTTGGCCATCCACGCCCACTTGAAAAATTCACCCTGTATACGTATGTACATAATATTATTGTGTTAGCTTGCTGCTATTATTTAATAATTTAAGACAGTATCTTAGTATTTAACTTTTATTCTTGGACCTTTCAACCAAGGTCTAAGCTTTTATTACATCGCCTTAATTTTTTTCGTCCATCTATCGCATGTCGCCGACATGCATGTCGCATTACAGCCGGTGCCAATTTATGAATGATGTATGACATTTAAGTCTAGTTGGATTTGCGGACGCTTCCGCAGCTTCGAGCATTTACCAATGGAGATGTTAACGCAAGGCGTACCCCTCTGCTGGCCATATAGCCATTTTTGCCCATATGAGCGTGCGTAACTACGCTGTATGTTTAATACTGTGTGCGTGTTTCAAGCTAGTGTGCGGGATCGTTAAAGTGAGTGATTTGTGTGTGTGCAATGCGTGTAATTACCTCGTCCCCCGTAAGTATCGGCAGAAAAAAATGTTTGCGGATTACAACGTTAACATCTCCATTGGTAAATGCTCGAAGTTCCGCAGCCATATTTGTATACCTACATTACATGCTAATGGGCCATGTCTGTCATAGTAGCTAGCTACTTCTAATCACTTGCATCATGGTTTCATAAAAACACACCACAATTTTTAGGGTTCCGTACCTCAAAAGGTAAAAAAAGGAACCCTTATAAGATCACGTTCTTGTCCGTCTGTCTGTCTGTCTATCCGTCCGTCTGTCTGTCCGTCTGTCCGAGTGTCACTACTGATTTTCTTAGGAACAGGTGGACCTAGCAAGTTGAAATTTATACCTGATACTGAAGTCTATAGTCCTTATTGGGTGTATAAAAATCAAGGTCTTGAGTCAACACAATAAAAAGATATGGGCAAATTTAGATTTTCGCAAAAACTTCTTAGTACCAAAATGTACCTTAATTTTCAACTTTTTTAATTTTCGGAATTTTTCCTTTATTTGTGCTGTAAGACCTTGCTTTTAACCAAAATTGACAATTCTAGGTCAAGCGGAAGTACCCTATAGGTTTTGGGTCCAAAACCTATAGGGTACTTCCCGTTGACCTAGAATCATGAAATTAGGCAAGAAGCAAGGTCTTACAGCACAAATTAAGGAAAAAATCCAAAAAATAAGAAAAGTTGAAAATTAAAGGGTGCCCCCATACATACATAGTTTACGTTTTCTAATATATTGAAACTACGTACCTACTATATTATGGATTTGTGACATTTGTAATAGATTAATGTCAAAGTCAAAGTCAAAGCATTTATTCAGTATATGGGCAAATTAAAAATTAGCACTTACACACGTCAAATAACATTAAATAGATCATATTCAACAAAAAATATAGATATAACAGAAACATAACGCTTTGAATTTACAAAAAAAAAACAAAAGTATTGAGCCATTCAGCTTTCATCTAGACGTCGAACGTCACACTTAAAACACATGTTTAATTCCCCTTATTAATGTAGGGTTGCCAACCGTACCATTACGTGCACCCGCAACCCAGTGCATGTTTCAGTACTTCAGACAATTTTTATCCAAAAAATTGTGAAATAATGAAACATAATAGATAAATAAAACGCAGACTAATTGCAGTACAAATCATGTTCCGAATGGAACTGATTGTCCGACTATCAGCCGCATAATACCGTCGTAACAGGCACCGTACCGTCGTAATTTGAAATAATGAATAATTGTATTGTGATAAGTACTAGGATTCGGTTGACTACTTTTACTATTACGAAAATTAACATGTCGCAAATGCGACAAAATGTTTAAGGCACCAATTTTCATATTATGTAACATCTTATGTACCAACATTTTGAAGTTAATAAATGATATTCTATTCTATTCTATACGCCAATTAAGGTAGACCTCTGAGTTATATGAGCGCTGATACAATTTAGAGGTCTAGCTTAATTAACATACCAACGTTGGTACGGAAGCCTCGGTGGGCGAGTTCAACTCGACTTGGCCGGTTTTTTTTAAATTCTAAATGGTAATTTATTTTGCACCGACCGATGCGACTATGATAGTTTTTGTGTGTGTGAGCGAGAAAGTACGACTTCGAAACGCCGCACATCATGCTGGCACGGGCGGGACGTCCATAGGCATAACTGTGGGCATATCCTGTGACATCGATGCTTCACCACATACACGAATTCGTGGGCTGAATATATCTTTATATATAAAAATGAATCCCAATCTTTATATATAATAAGATCGTTTAAAAAACTAAAAAGAACCGACTTCAATGCCACGCTATTAAATTTCAGTACCAATTTTGAGGTGTTTATCTCCATATCCCCGGAGATACTTATCAAACCTTGATAAAATTACTATGGTACCACACTTGGGGTATCTCCTTTCCAACAAAAAAAGAATAATCAAAATCGGTTCATAAACGACGAAGTTATCCGCGAACAAACATAAAAAAAAAACATATATACGGTCGAATTGAGAAACGTCCTTTTTATGAAGTCGGTTAAAAATGAATCCCAATTTCCCTTGGTCACGGCATCACGCGTAAACGGCTGGACCGATTTCACTAATTCTTTTTGTCGTGTTTTTTATCGTCAGGATCTCCTGACGATAAACGATAAGAACCATCTGGTTCATATGAAAAAATACTTAAATAAATGAAAGCTGTTTTTAACGCTGGCTAAGCCGCGGAGCACAGCTAGTATACAATAAAAACACTTTCACCTGCGAGCCAATGGTAACCCCCCTAAATCCCATAAGTGCAACGCAACTAGAACAGTAGGGATGCTGTGCTGCATTCGATCAATACTTCACTCGGTAACGAGATTCTTATGGAATTAGAGGTCGCAACTTTGAGAGGCGGTGCGGTAATAAGGCGTTTGATTTGACGTCCTTTGGCGGAACCCAAAAGGCTAAGATACTTTGACTTTGAACCCGAAAATCGGCAGTGCAAATCTAAGTCACAGAATAAATAATAGCCTATGTGCATTTATGGGTCTTCGTAGTAGTAGTAAGTTAAGTAAGTAGTAGTACCTACTACTAACCAGTAGCTTTAGGAAAAAATCTGCCGCCATAATCATACGGTGTTTTGGCATCACAGAGGCCGAGTTAGCCCATTCTAGACCTAGCGTCATAGGAAAGATAATAATACTCTAGCGTGTTCACTATCCTCGACCACATCATCGCTTACCATCAGGCACAGACTACAGTCAGGCGAGATAGTAGTCAAAGCAAAGACATTACAGCAAAAATGTCTTTGGGTCAAACGCTCATATTAATAAAAAGGAGAGATAGTAGATTATACAACAAGTGAATAAAAAGGCAATTTAATGCGAGGGACTATGTTGGATCCCGAGAGCAGCGAAGGATTCTAGATTAGATTTTTTATTCACGAGTCGTGTAATCTTCTTTTTACCATTGACTGCGAAAAAATAAATAGTACCTACTTATAGTACCTATTTAGATTTATCATATGTTATTATTAGTGTGTCTGGATTATTAACCATTTAATGCCGGTGAATGTGTGTGTAGGGAAGCGGTACAATCTTGAAAAACATGCTATTTGTGTTCTCACTAAAATTGCACTGAAAATCTTCAGTAAAGTTCACATCTTTACTAAGGTTATGACTTGGACTAGACTGTGACTTCAACTTAATCAGAAATGTGACTTTGACTCAACTGTATGACTTGAATTTACAAAAACTTGAATAATTTTTATTATACTTTATTCTGGCTGAATACACTAATCGTGTGGAGCAAAATGAAAACAAAAAACTTGACCAAACTTGGCGGGAATTTTATTTTTATTTAATTATACAGCTTCTATGGTATACCTCCATTTAGCCAGCTTGTAGGAACTTTCAGCAAGTTTTATTAATTTTTTGTACATTATTCGTATTTCGTGCTTGTTCCAAATTTAAAATGTTTTTATTCACTGAGTGAGTAAAAGAGCGTTTTATTCACTGCTGTCGATGAATAAAGTGCTCTTTTTTGAGTGGCAATGGTAAAAAGATATTTCTACCTTTTTCCACATAATTAGGTAGGTACCTATTTTTACAAGTAAAGTATTTTCAACTCGTAGTGTATTATGTTACTCGTAGGTATGTACAGGTTGGCAAAAAAGTCTTGAAACGGAACTGTTTTTTCTGGCCTGGCAATAATCTAATCGTGATAAAATTTTCTATGTTAGTAGGTGGTTATTGGGTGTTCTACTCCAGCCACATCTGTTGATTAAACGATATACCCAACTGCGTTCGCTCCGCTTGCTGCGCTCACTTGTTGCAGTTGGGTATATCGTTTAATCAACAGATGTGGCTGGAGTAGAACACCCAATAACTAAAAATTGATTATCTCTCGCCACTTGTGTTTTAGAACTCTCAAAGCTTCCGGTGTAATAATTTTGATCAACATGTTTTAGAACTCTCAAAGCCTCCGGTGAAAATTATAATGTTTATTAATGTGGTTACTAAACATTACTTATCATTCTGCGAAAAGCGCTCTTGCAATGAAGTTCGTTAAGCAGCCAATATCATTAAAATTCGAAAATATAAATATTAATTCTGAAAAACGCAGTTTTCGTCATGGAAAGCTTTTACCAAATACAATACGATGTATAATATGTGGCCCGTCGAACTGTGGAAAAACTAATTTGGCTATCGGACTCATCTTACATGAAAATGGTTTGCAATTTAAAAATGTTTATGTTTATTCAAAAACTCTTTATCAACCGAGATACATGTATTTGGAACAGGTATTACGAATGGTTCCTGGTGTTACTTTTTCTAAGTATCATGAAAATGAAGAAGTTCTTACTCCAGAGGCAGCAAAATGTAACTCAATAATTATATTCGATGACGTAGCGTGTGAGAATCAAAATAATATGCGCGACTATTTTGCAATGGGAAGACATAAATATATAGACTGTTTTTATCTAAATCAGACTTATAGCAAAATACCAAAACAGTTAGTGAGAGATAATGCAAATTTAATTGTTCTCTTTAAGCAAGATGATATAAATATGAGACATATTTATGATGAACACGTCAATACAGATATGACGTGGCAGGAATTTAGAGAAATGTGTGCAAATATATGGAAAGAACCCTACAGTTATGTAGTGATTAACAAGGATTGTGAAAAAAACAAAGGATGTTACCGAAAGAAATTCGATACGTTTGTTGTGTTTCATTAGTATGTATGTCGTAAATATGTCAATGCTTGTCGAGGTGTTGAAAAGTAAACAGCTAATAGCAGTAAACTTAATAATTAAATATAGAAATCATGTTTAATAATCCTGTGAACCGTATATACTCCACTGTATACAAACGTTTAAGAAGTTTCGATACCTGGCCTCGAGGATTAACACAAAAACCACAAGAAATGGCTGAAGCAGGATTTTTTTATGCAGGCTGTGACGATAGAGTTATTTGTTTTTACTGCGATGGAAGGCTTAAAGACTGGAACTCCGAAGATCAACCATGGGTAGAGCACGCGCGCTGGTTCCAGTCATGTCCGTATGTTTTAGTAATGAAAGGAAAAGACTACGTTAAGAGCATGAAAAATTATGTATACGAAGAAATTAAAAAAAATTGCCAACAGACTCCACTGGATGATCTACCTTTGATAGTAAATACATCATCTTCAATAATCTGTAAAATTTGTTTAGAAGAAGAGCTTAACACTTGTTTTTTACCTTGTGGTCATGCTGCGGCTTGTGCAAAGTGTGCTTTTTCCATTAGTAATAAGTGTCCAATTTGTAGGCGAGTATTCGCCAATATAACACGATTGTATTTCTGATTACACTCTATTGCTAGCCTACTATAAATAGCTGAAGTAAAAACACATGTTATCACTTTCGTGAGAACACTGACAATAGTTCAATCAATTGAAATTCAATTTAAAGATATGGAAAAAAATCTAAAGAGACAAATTGTAAAGGCTGCGGCAGCTGTTAAAAATAAGGTTAAAAAGATGCGAGATATTGAAATGGAAAACAATAGTATTTTGGAATCTGTTTTTAAACCAATTACAAGTCCTCTTAATGAAATGGTGGAAAAATCTAAAACGTGTTCCCAAACTAAAGGAGTACAATTTGAAACTTCAAGTCCATTAGACAAGGACAAAACTCTTAAGAGAGATTCTAACATCGAGTTCGACGTATTTAGTCCAAGAGACTCTAATGATTCAGATGAAAGCTATGAGAATTCAGAAAAATCTGATAATGAAGAAAATGAGGAATCATTTAAATCAGTGCAATCAGGTTCAAGTGATCAAGAAATTTCTTCGTGGTCCATGTCTTCCAAAACTTTACAAGATGTTCCGTTTGGCGTGAGAAATGAACGAGGTAAACACATGATGGGATCTTCGCGTGTAACTCTTTTTGATGATTATATTCAAGTTGGTGCAAACAAGTACAAATATACTCCTGGTATAAAGGAACTTCTGTTTAAAAAAGTACCTAATATATCTGCAATAACTGATGAAGATTTGAGACATTATAAAATAATGTTACTAGAAACAAATGTGCACCGAAGAGAATTCGATCCAAATAAACCAATCAGAAGTAACAGAGGTCGAAAATACTTGAATATAATAAAACCGCTATTTAAGTTGCGTAAAGTTTCAGCGAGCACTGACAGTAGTCAACCTGATTTACTTCATCAAGGAAAAGGACTACCTCTGTTGAAACAGTGGAAGAAAAATGTTGACTACGTTTACTGGGACAATCCTAATGAACTGGTTGAAAGATTAAAACTATTGATTGCTTCAAAAGATGCTGGTAACACTGGGTTAGATAATGAAATAATATCTATTATAGAAGAACTGCGCGAAAGCAACATTATACCTTAATAAATAGCATACATTTCTAAAAATAGTATCATTTGATCTTTGTCAACAACACCCATCAGTTCACAATAATGGATAAGTTTGGACATCATATTCATAAACGATTGCGTTTACCAGACTTTTTAGAAAATTTTGATAAAGTCTTGATGCGAACTGAAACCGGAGAGTTCGATTTACAAAATACAAGGTTGACTGGGATTACAATTCCATTGAAAAATACCGATGCTGTGAACAAGGAATACGTAGACAGCCAATCTCAATTGTTTGTAAAAAAACAAGAAGTCGATATAATATTCAACGATTTAAAAGCAGATGTTAAAAAAGGCATTGAGAATTTAAAAGCAGATTATTATACAAAGGCTGAATTAGACCAAATCATTAAATCAAAGAAATGAGTAAGCTACAAATAGTAAATGAAATTCATAAAACAGCTCGTAAAAACTTTGTTCGACGATCTGTAATATTAAGAGGAATTGATGATTTATGGCAAGCTGATCTTATGGATTTTCAAAATATAAAAAGTTGTAATAATGGATATAGGTATATTTTTGTTGTAATAGATTGTTTTTCTAAATTTTCCTGGGCTATCCCTGTTAAAACGAAGACTAAATCCGAAATAGCAAATGCATTTAGTTCGCTATTATTTAAAAATTATCGAAAGCCAGTTAACTTACAAACTGACATGGGCACAGAATTTTATAACGATGAATTTAAAAAAGTTATGCTAAAAAATAAAATTAATCATTACTCTACATATTCCATAAAAAAGGCTTCTATAGTAGAAAGACTAATCAAAACTCTCAAGAACAAGTTGTATAAAAATTTTAGTTTGAATGGTAGTTATAAATGGATTGGAAAGCTTTTAGAAAGTGTTATGGCAACATACAATAACACAATACATCGAACAATAAAATATAAACCAAACGATGTTAACCAATCAAACCAAAGTGAAGTATTGAGAAATATAATCAAATCACAGGAAATTAATTGTCTGTCAAAGACCAGAAAATTAGAAGTTGGTGACCATGTTCGTATAAGTAAATATAAAGGTAACTTTGAAAAAGGATACACCCCAAACTGGTCTACGGAATTGTTTTTGATTAAAAAAGTTCATGGTTCTAAACCTATCACTTATTCCATAGAAGATCTACACTATCAACCAATTTTAGGAAGTTTTTATGAACAAGAACTTCAAAAAACTAAGTGTCCTAATGTGTATCTAATTGAAAAGGTTATAAGAAAAAAAGGTAATAAATTATTCGTAAAGTGGTTAGGTCTACCTAGTACTGAAAACAGTTGGATTGAAAAACGAGCAATTGTATGATTATCTTTTCTATAGAGTTACATACCTAAGTATATAAAATTAAGTCTATTTAGATATTTTATCTCATTTATAACTCAGCTATGCATGGTGGTGGACTCGTTAACAGCATCATAAATAACTTACCATTTGAATTGCATTTACCTGGGTACAATTACTGTGGACCTGGTACCAGATTAAGAAAACGATTATTGAGAGGTGATCAAGGAGTTAATGAGCTTGATAATGCTTGCATGAGACACGATATAGCATACGATAATTCAAATAAATTGGAAGATCGACACAGAGCTGATTTAGAATTATTAAATATGGCAAAGCAACGGATGAAATCGAAAAATGCAGGAAGAGGAGAAAAACTGTCTTCGTGGCTTGTGAGCAAAGTGATGAAAACCAAAATGAAGCATGGTGCTGGCGTGAGAACATTTAAATCGATCGTCTCTACAATACATAAACGACTGAAAAAATTAAAACCAAAAAGCAATTCTAGAGCTATTAAAGCTGCATATTCAGCTGCGAAAAAACTGATAAAAAATAAAAAAGGAGTGTGTCTGCCTCGTGTAATACCGTTACCAAAAACAGGTGGTATTTTACCACTTATACCAATATTCGCAGGACTGTCTGCTCTAGGTGCATTGGTTGGAGGTGCAGCAGGTATTACTAAAGCTGTAAATGATCATAAAGCAGCTAAAAAGAATTTGGAAGAAGCCCAACGTCATAATAAAACGATGGAAAGTATCGCCTTAGGAAAAGGCTTATATATAAAACCATATAAAAAAGGCAATGGTCTTTTTGTAAATAGTTCAAAAAACTAATAGAAAGGTTACCCAAGCGTGCTCTCACTGATATAGACATATTAGAGTATGCTACTAAACACATACCTTACTTTAGAGGTGTTTTCATGAGAAATGAATTGCCGCCAAAGCCTAAGGACATTGAGTGTGCGATTGTTAATTTAGATAGCTCAGAGAATGAAGGAACCCATTGGGTAGCCTATGTAAAACATTTTAACTATTGTGAGTATTTTGATAGCTTTGGTGATTTAAAGCCACCAATTGAGTTAATAAGATATTTAAAATTTAATATAACATACAATTATTGTAGATATCAACGTTTTAATACATCTAATTGTGGTCATTTATGTTTAAAGTTCCTAAGTGAATTTTGGAAAAAATGTTATGCTAATACTATTTGTATAAAATGTTCTAATAAAGTATTGTGACTATATATTTATAAACGTGTTTTTATTACCATCATTTCTAAAATGTCTTTCACGCTGTCAATAACAGGCAACACCTCTATTTAATCCACTACCTATTATCCAGCTTTACAATTTGATGATGAATACGAGTGTGCTCTGTTATATTTCTCAACATTCAATTCAATACCTAACATTGATAACAGAAACAATAAATATTATTATGACAATAACGAAGTCGTAGACATACCAGAAGGCACTTACGAACTGCAAGATATTTCTGATTATCTAAAGTCAAACGTAAAAAAAGGAGTCGCTTTTAATTTATTTTGCAATAATAACACGTTGAAATCGTTTATCTTCTGCTCTAAAGATATCCATTTTGAAAAAGCTAATTCTCCAGGAACTTTACTAGGATTTGGTAATAAAACTCTTAAAGCCAATATAATACACGAGTCGCAACTCCCAGTTAACATTTTATCGACAACAGTGGTAAGAGTCGAATGTGATATAGTGAGCGGATCATATATGAATGGAAAACCAAGCCATATTCTTTATGAATTTGCTCCTAACGTGCCTCCAGGATACCGAATAATAGAAGTGCCAAAGAATATAATTTATTTTCCTGTCAATCAAATTGACGTCAGCACTATTAATATTAGATTATTAGATATTAATAATAATTTAATAAATCTACGCGGTGAAGAAGTTCAATTATATTTGCATATCAGGAAAAGATGATCGACTTCAATAAAAGTAGTAATTCAATAATGAAACACATCAGTACTCATCGAACAATCCGAAAAGGAACAACTAAGAAAAAAATTAAATTGACCAGGGAAAATAAAAAGTTCCTGAAATTAATTGGTCTATTAAAATGAACATTTTGGATATAACAAGTTCACCAGCATACGATAACACCATAGACGGTATCGAATATCATTCATATAAACCTTACGTAACAAGTTTTAACAGGAATGATGAAATCCGCATACCTATCAATCAGCAGGATTTATACATACTACCATCAGCAAGTACCCTTTATTTAGAAGGAACAATAAACATCATAAAGAAGGATACAAAACTAAAAGTTACTGCTGTGGAATTCACAAACAATCCATTACTGTTTCTTTTTCAAGATATTCGTTATGAACTAAATGGAGTTGAAATAGATAGAATCAAAAATGCTGGAATGACTACAACAATGAAGAGTTTAGTATCATTTAATGAAAATGAAGCTAAGATAGCAAAAGCTTGGGATTGGGATATAAATGGAACAAAAACAACCCATGGAAATAGTTTTTCTGCCTCAATACCTCTTAGTAATATTTTGGGCTTTGCTGAAGATTATAAGAAAATAATTATGAATTGTAAACATGAACTGATATTATTACGCAGTAATACAAATTTGAATTCTTTGAAAGTTCCATCTGGTGAGGTTCTTGAAGATATAATAATAAATAAGTTAGTTTGGCGCGTTCCACACGTCAAGGTATCAGATAAAGAAAAAGTTAATTTACTAAAGTTATTGGAAAAGGATCGTTCTCTATATTTGGCTTTTAGAAATTGGGATTTATATGAGTATCCCTTATTACCTAAAACAACTAAGCATACTTGGTCAATTAAAACGTCCTCACAGATTGAAAAGCCAAGATATGTAATCATAGGCTTACAAACAAATAGAAAAAATTTAGCTGATCGCGATATATCAAAATTCGACCCTTGTAATTTAAGAGATGTCAAAGTATATCTTAACTCTAACTATTTTCCATATGAAAACTTGAATATTAGTCTTGATGATCATAAATATTCATTATTGTATGAGCAATATGTCAGGTTTCAGACATCTTATTATGGACGCAGAAGTGAACCACTGCTAAGTACTTCTGAATTCAAAGAAAAAGCACCGCTGTTTGTAATCGATTGCTCTAGACAAAGCGAAAACCTTAAGTCAGGTCCTGTAGTTAGCGTACGTGTGGAACTTGAATGTCATTCAGAAATACCTGATCAGACAGCTGCATATTGTCTTATTTTAAACGATTCCATCATCGAGTACAGACCGTTGAGTAATATAGTAAAAAAAATATCTTAAAATATGAATCCTTGCAGAATAAAATATATATTCGTGGATGTACAAGGATTCAAAGATACACAAAATAATTTTATTATAAAAGAATTGTCTATTTTAAACGAAGAAAATACCCAAACCTTTCTTGTCAAGCCCCCCTATCCATTTAAAAACTTATCGATCGAAGAAAAGAAACAAGTGCGGTGGATAGAAGCAAATCGAGGATATTTCTGGAGTGAAGGCCACATTGACTACAGGGAATTCAAAAGAATTATAATACCATATTTGAATAAGAAAAAAGTGTTAACAAAAGGAACTGAGAAAGTTATGTGGATCAAAGGCCTTTGTGAGAACTGTGAAATAATAGATGTGGGAGAAAAAGGATGTCCTAATTTTTTAAAATTATATCACGACTATGAAAAACCTAATATAAATTTAAATTGTGTACAACACACGAAAATGTGTGCATTAAAAAATGTATTGTGCTTAAAAAAGTGGTATGATAATAATAATATACATTTATTCAATGTAAGCTAAGAATTTAATTTAATGTTTTAAATAAAATAAAATAATTATTGCCTAAACTGGTTGTTGTTTTATTCTACCAAATTATATTTTAACGAATTAAAGTGGTGAGTATTTAGGAATTAAAATACAGCAGATATTTGAATAGGTTTTTAATATAATATCGAAAATTAAAACATATCTTAAATTTAATGAATTAAATAGTACAATGCATTCAGGGAGATACTACTGACTGATTTGATTAAACATCTTAAGAATCACTTCTAATTTAATTTAACTGATCTATTTAAAAATAATTTTATTCAATTATGCGTCTCATCAGTCAGAATCACTTATTATATTTTCAGATATATTTTTAATCACTCTTTCGGTTTGATCTAATATTCTGTCCGTAAAATCTTTTACTATATATTGAGCCGATATTACAACATCACTTTCAGTGTCACTGTTATCACCACTAATGTCTATTATTTTGATCTGAATCAAACGTCTCCCTTTGTATGCTTCACGGTTTAAAACAAATGATGATCGCCGCATACTATTGCGAAGATTCTTAGTTTCACCAGGTGTCTTCTTTGTTTTCCGTTTTGGACGTTTTGGAGACGATTTCTTCTGATTAGTGATTGGAAAAATTTCGTCAAAGCCTTCTAATGGATTCTGCGCACAGTGGAAAAGAAGGTCTTGGGTATTAATTCCAAAAAGTCCATCTTGAGTCTCACTGTTATTATTTATTACAATGTCTGTCATAATCTGAAACAAAAAAGAAAACTATTAGGGTCATTTTTATGGATAATATCGAGTAAATAGAAATAAACGAATAAAAGTTCAAAACTTACGTCTTAAGTCGACTTGAAAGTATGTGAATATGTGTGTTAACTGCGACGCTCGAACAGGGTATAATGAGCAGGGCATGATGAATTTTATTCAATGTTTGTCGAATGTGCAAAATCATGTAGTGACATGTCAGTGCACCTGCGTCGGTGTTAAAAGTTTATGCTGCGTTAGTGAATTTGAAGTACCTACGTAGATTACGTAGGTACTTCAAATTCACCTACGTAGATTACGATTACGTAGAATAGTTAAAATTTTTCACAAACATTAAATTGGTTTTGCATTATTAACTTAAGCTAGATGTTAAGGCTCTTAAAATAAAATAAAAACAACAAGTATTCTAAATGAAATTCGTTTATTCACTATATCCTTACTTAAGGTTCACTTTACATTATTATAACATTATTATTATTATTATATTACATATTTATTTCATCTTACAGATAATCTTAAACTACTTACATTAGATTAGACCCCAAGAATTGAAATATGACCCCAAGCTCTGCTTGATTTTTTATCTTGCGAAATAAATCGTTTATCGTCGCTACTAGAAAGCGCAATTTTGTTTACAGAACGTGTAAATATTTCATGTTTTATACTTTTAAACAATATGTTTTTCTTGCGTAGTGTATTTGATGTAAGCAATGTGTTTGTATAATCTAAGATACTCGATCTCGAACAACACATGATTTTACTCCCTTAGCCTTTTTAATTTCAGTGTCAGTATTTTTTATACAATATAATTTAGAGCGTAATCCTACATATTCAGTGATTATTTTTCCACCAATTTCATCTTTGAAAAGTCCTGGTACTTTTTTGTTAATTATTGGTAATTTGTGATAATTATCAACAGAAAAGTTACTGGTATCAAAATACTCCAAAAACGTATTTTTCACATCTTGATAAAATTTTTTGGTTTGGATGTGATAAATAAAGCTGTCTGTATCAGTATAACACATCGTCAAGCGGTCCCTGTAAAATGGTTTAAATATAGAATAGTGAAAATCATACATATGTGATTTTGATAATTCCAAAACTGTAAATCCGATATACAGTGGCTTATCCAATACTATACGATTAGGCTTTAATTGAATCGCAACCAAACTTTCCGTAAAAACTGAAGCACTGTGAAAGTTTGGACTCGCGATTAATTTTTCTGCGTTATTTCTTTTTTTAGTTCTATTGTTTTGATCATTCCATTGATTTATCAACTCAACATGGACCTTCTTGCGGTTGTTTTCTAACGTTTTACCAAAAACACTGTTATTGAGCAATTTGAAAAAGTCTTGCTCAAAAGTTGACGTTGCTTTTTGACGCATATTTGTATTAAGATCGATGTATTGTTTTAAATATGCACTCTGTCGAAACGTTATAGCACGATGTACTTGTCTCAAGATCAAACCATGTCTTAAACAGGTTTAATAAATGTACATAATGTATAACATAATTAAATTTGTCATAAAGATTTGGAATTAACTTTTCATTTTTTCCACCCGGTGGAATATCTTTTTCGGGGCAAAACGGTAAATCATTATGTTCCCAATGTAATTTTTTTGGATAAATGAGATCGACTTCTAGAATGAAGCCGAACTCTGCATCATCAGATACATTATTCACATCCAGTTTATTAACTTCTGATTGATCAAGAAACCTAAAGTTTGACAAGGGCAATGTTTGACACATGCTGTATCCATAAAGATTATTGCAGTCTATATAGACTATGAATGATTCTGGCATCAACGGATCATGGTCGAAAATAAATTCGTTGTTTGCTTTGGCATGCCTATGTGCTGCCATTACCACACCTCCTCGTATGCCTGTCTGTAACATATCTACTATAGCAAAGTCATCTATTAGTTCTAACTCAATGCCTGTTTTATAAAGCATAGCATCGAATGATAAACTCGGTGCTGTAACATAGAATGCAGGGTCCAAGTTGTAGTAATGTTTGCAAGTTTTTCTAAAGTTTTCAAATATATCTGTTAACAACAACACATCACTTTTTAAATACAAATCGGTATATTCGCCTAGGTTCCGAATTTCAAATTGGGTCCAAACTGACTGTGCGTGCTCATAATCTTTATTTGATATGTGCTCATTGTTGAGAGAGCTATAAAAACTTTCTTTGCTTGGCAGAAATGGCTCGTTGTAACGTTCCCATGCGTTCATGTACTCGTAAGGGTAAACGCCTTTACGAGTTAGAAGGGAAAACTCATTTTCATTTGGGTAAATATTCCTTAAATGAGTAAACTCATGAGTTTTCATGGTTTTAACCAATTTTTCTAGACTGGTTCCTAAAAATTTGAACGAATCTACAAATCTTAACTGAACGAACTCGTCTCTTGATATTGGAATGAATTTTGTGAAAGAGATATAATTTTCTTTCGTTTTAGGAATTATTTTCATTGGTCCAGGCGCTTCACCAAGTGTTTTTATAAACAAGTGACAATCATACCCTGCTAAATTGTGGAAAAAAATTGGCACAAACTTTGGAACTTTGTACTGTAAATTACATAAGCTATGAGCTGCACCCCGATACTGTCCAGTAAGGTGACAATGGTCTCTGACCTTATCTCCGAATAGAAAACTCTCACAAATATGACATCGAACTGCATTCCTAAAATCAACTGCATCGTTTGCATTAAAAATTATGGGGACGTTTTGTGATAACACTGCATGGATATCCCGAACATCTTTGTAAAGAGAGCTAACAAATTTTTCTACACAATGAGGACCTCTAAAGATTACGAATTTATTGTAAGAAGGGTCAACAGAATTAATCACATTGTAAGCAAATGCGATAGGTGTATGCTTTTGTGTAGTGCGCGTATAAGAACTTTGAGGATCTGATTCACTTTTGCTTACATCTTCTAGCATAGTTTCAAAGTCAGCATAAATTACAAAAGGAATGTCTTGTTTGCGTTCGAAATTCTTGAATTTAATTACTGACCCCTTTTCCGGCAGGACAGTGACAATTCCGTTACAGGTATGACTTTCTACATCCTCAACCGTTTTAAAAAACAACAAACAAGTGTCACAAAAATAGATCTGTCCTTTATGCTTCGTTATTTGACTTCTCACCAGTCTCGATAAATTCTTTATGAGACAATAGTGAGATGTTGTGTTGTTTTCTATCCAAAGAAGGTGAATCGTTTTTTTATTTTCATGGCTTTCTGATTTATAAAGCGGGCCTACAACAGTCTTGTTATTTTTTAAGCCAAAAATGATAAAACTTAGGTTTGGATTGTTTTCTTCGAATATTTTAACATCAGATAATGTCATGGGAAACGAAATGTTTTCAGTGTTTAGTACATTGCGAAAATGTACATATGACGAAACCCTTTCAGGATGGTTTTTAGCTGGATAGAGGGCTGCAAGTACGCTCCACAGAAAACAGTGTTTATCGTTGTTTTGAATATTTAAACATGCTTTCTTTTTCTTGATGAATATTGGTAGTTCAATATACGTGGAGCCGCGAAGTGGTTGATATTTATTAACATTAACCTCAATATGCATACAATTAAGAAAAGTCCAACCCGAATCTTGCTCTTCGAATTGGTCAATTTTTGTGCGTATTGTATTGATTACATTTAAATATAAATGCTCAAAATTATAATTTCCATAAACAGGGATATTTTTTGTCATAAACGATTTAGTTTCTTGTTCATTATTTTTGAAAAGTAAAAACTTTGAGAATATTTCGAAGTTGACTTTGACACAAATATGTTTTTTTATGCATTCATCTAAAATGAGTTTGACTTTGTTTCGTATTGAATCTAAAAATACATCAATAGAATGTTCATTTGCGTATTGCGCAGCAATCCTGTAAGATATTATTCGGTTCTGAAATGCTGTCGCTACAATATCTACGCCTTCCACATCGATATGCGGTACAGTTAAAACGTTTTGTTTATGTGTATTACTTCGCAAATGACCTGTCCAGCGCCTACCGCTTATAGATGTGTTACAAACTGAACAGAATGGCATTGTAGAAGCTACTTGCTTGTTTACCTACTAGATATAATTATTAATTTAAGTACCTACCTACATAGAAAGTTACCTATTTTTTAAAGTCAGTATTATAATATTATACGCTTTTAATTTTCTTTTTTATTTCAAATTAATTAAAAAATTTACTTTGAGAGTTTAATATAGTCTACCTACACTACATATATCAAAACATACTATAATAATTCTATCTACCTTTATGAACCTAACTTAATTTAATAAAATAAAAACCATAATAAACCTATGCACACGTTTTGTTTATTAAAAATTAATTTTATCACTAAATTTTGATGGTTTAGAATCTTTAAATAATTTAAACACCGTAATGAGAAACTCTTGTAAAATTTCCCACTCCTTAGTTTGTTCGTTGAGACGCAGCTTTACACTCGTCAACGCTTTTTTATAGCGTTCTTGAGGAGGCGTATTTTGAACGTCGACGACGTTGTAAAGCTTCACCTCAACGTAAAAGTCGCCTTCGGAGACTGTTGCGGTGCGTCGGCTCTGCCCTCCGGAAACCCTCGTCGTGAAGGAAGAAGTCGATACGTTGCCTCCGGCGCTTTGTGATGCGTTAGATGCAGCAACGCTTTCTTCCCCTTTCAGAATCGAAAAGATGTCTGACTTGCGTTTTTTAGACCTGTAAAACAAAGAAAATAAAATATGATGAAATACTGTTATGATAATATTTAGGAACTTTTATCATCATAATTAGATTCAGAGTTAAATAATCATTTAACGTTGCTCACTCCATACAATATACATTATTGTTAAATAATTATTATCATCATCGGTACAGGGATCCCAACCTGAAGCGAGGAAAGTACCAGGGCCGTGAAATTATCGTATTTTGACGTTTTTGGAGCAAAATTATCGTACACTCAGTATAATGGCTTAAAATACATTAAAAAATCATATAAAACGATAATTTTTATTACACTTTGTTTGTGTATACAGAACAGAATCAATGTATATTTAACTCCATACAGGCAGACGGGCTGAGAAGACAGACCACACACAGATTTTATAAGCGTACCAACGTTTTGAAATTAAGAAATAAGCTGGCGCTGTTACCAATAAACAATAGTATATGCTCAATTTTTTATTGAATATGAGCGTAATTCTCAAACTTTGTGGTGTATGGAATTTATCGTGTATTTGCGTACATAATACGGAGGCCTAAATTATCGTATATACGTTAATTATAGTACGGTTGGGGCCCTGCATCGGTACCTAGTAGTAGTTACCACCAAGCGATAAAAACGATAACCTATCAGATATAATATATATATATATATATGTAGGATTTTTCATTTCGATAGATAGCAACACTAATTTGTAGACGAAGATATATTATCTGTGTAATCTTTGGAACGTTTTTATGCTTTACATCCAAAGCCTGTTTTATTTGTACGTGGAACATCAAAAGTGTAAGCGAGTAAGAAAATCTAGTTGCTCTCTCTCTAATTTTTTCACGACGAAGAAAGAACGTGTGTGTTCGGAATTGTATCGTTAAATATTAAGAATTACTGAAATAAAGTGAAAAAGCTTCTGCAAAACAGCCTTTTACTGGACAGCAAGCTCTACCCCACCCATCCCACAACTCTCGTCCGGGATTATTCCGAGAAAAAAGTTTGGGTGTGACGACGACAAAAACGTGGCAAAGAAGGCAGCTGTAAGACGTGGCTGGCCGGCTCTTTTACCACAATAAGACGAAGAAAAACAACGATGGCGGAAGCGGCAGACGGCAAAAATACGCACAACGACGCAAAATGTTTTACGACGATGGATGCAGTTCCAACATACACCGGAGACGACTTAACCTATACGTCCACAAAATGGACGCAAGATCTAGAAGATAATGCGGAGATCTTTGGATGGTCAGCGCAACAGAAGCTGATAATAGCTCGTAGATCGCTTAAAGGAACAGCTGAATTATGGTTGAAGACTGAAAGAACTTTTAAAACATACGATGAATTAAAGGCGGCACTGCTGCGTGAATTTCCTGAGGTCATCGATAGTAAGCGTATGCACGAGATAATGAGCAGCCGAAAAAAGCGTGCTGGAGAAACTTACTACCAATATTTATTAACTATGAAAGAACTTGGTAAACGAGCAAAATTCCCCGATTATGTTGCGGTGCAGTACATTATAGATGGCATCATGGATACTGAGATAAACAAAATTATGTTCTATGGGGTGACGACGTATACACTCCTCAAAGAGAAACTATCTCTTTATGAAACATTCAAAGAAAAGAGTAAAAAACAAGAATTAAAGAGTCAGCGGACAATTATGAAACCGACCAAAGTCAAAGAAGCAGATGGAAAAACAACACAACGCTGCTTCAAGTGTGGCGAGTTAGGGCATCTTTCTAGTACATGTTCTCATAAGATTAAATGTTTCAGATGTAACGGCTATGGTCATATAGGCAAAGATTGTACTAATGTTATCCAGAGAGATATTCCACCGTCTACGAGTCAGAAGTCAACCATGGGCCAGCGTTCGATGCTCATACAACAAGAGTCCTCGGAAAGAACGGTAAACACTGAGAAATCAATATGTGATATTGCTTCAGGTGAGCGTTCAGACTATTTAAATGTCAGTCAATGCGGTCAGTGTTCACATAGTCAAAATATAAATGTTCTTAATGTCGGAAAGTGTTCAAATTTAAATCAGAGCGTTAAGAGTATTCAGATTAAAGACATAACTGTAGATAACTGTTTAATAGATACAGGTAGCGAGTTAAATTTGTTAACGTTGGATTTATTTAGTAAATTAAATGTAACTAAGTATGATGCTGAAGAGATGTTAATGACGGGACTGGGTTCATGTAAAGTTTATTCGATTGGTAAATTCAATATTCAAATGAAGATAGATGGCCACAGCTATGATGTTATGTTTTACATTGTTCCAACTAATGTTATTCCGTATACGGTGATATTAGGTCAACCTTTTTTGATGAATACAATTACAGTAATTGATAAAGGTGAAATTGAAGTAAGGCCACAGTTTTATGATAGTTCATACCTGATGTGTGTGCTTTCTTCAGAAGAAGATATAGCTATTTCCAGCGAAAAACCTATCGTTCAGGATATAATAAAAAATTATAGGCCGATACAAACTAAAGAAGCCCCTATAAAGATGAAGATAATTTTAAAAGACGATATACCTGTCACACAGCGACCAAGACGACTCGCTCTGACTGAAGAAGAAGTTGTGAAGCATCAGATTGATGAGTGGTTAGAAAAAGGCATTATACGCCCCAGTTATTCAGAATATGCAAGTCCACTTGTATTAGTAAAGAAGAAAGATGGAACCAACCGAGTTTGTGTTGATTTCAGAAAAATTAACCAGAAGATGGTTAAGGATGAATATCCTTTACCGATTATTGATGATCAGATAGATAAGTTGAGCAAGGCTCGAGTATTTAGTACGATAGATCTCAAAAATGGATTTTTTCATTTGCCGATTGAAGAAGACTCGATAAAATACACAGCGTTTGTGACCAACAACCCTGAAGGTCAATATGAGTTCCTAAGAGCACCATTTGGACTCTCAATATGTCCAAAATATTTTACACGGTTTATAAACATTATATTCTCAGATTTTATAAGAAAAGGAATTATTTTAATTTTCATCGATGATATAATTATATTAGCAGAAGACGAAGATCAAGCAGTTCAGAGACTCCAAGATGTCTTGAAAGTTGCAGCTGAATATGGTCTTGAAATCAACTGGAAGAAGACACAAATACTACAGCAATCAGTCGAATACCTAGGACACATTGTTTCAAATGGAACGGTTAAACCATCATCAGAGAAGACTAACGCAGTTATGAGATTTCCAGAGCCAAAGAGTTTAAAAGAAGTACATAGTTTCATCGGATTGACATCCTATTTCAGAAAATTTATTCAAGATTATGCTACGATTGCTAAGCCACTGAGTGATTTACTAAAACGAGGAGAATTCTATTTTGATCAAGAACAAAGATGTGCATTTGAAAAATTAAAAGGTAAATTATGTTGTGAACCTGTTCTTAAAATTTTTGATGTGCAGCTAGAGACAGAACTTCACACGGACGCATCTAAGCATGGATATGCAGGCATTTTAATTCAAAAAGATCCGGTAGATTGTAGTATGCATCCAGTTCATTACATGAGCAGAAAGACGACAGAGTCTCAGCAAAAATATAGTAGCTATGAACTAGAAGCAATGGCTGTTATAGAAGCGGTGAAGAAATTTCGAAGATATCTAATTGGAATTCCATTTAAGATTGTAACAGATTGTGAAGCATTTCAGAAAACACTTTACAAAAAAGATGTATCAGCTAAAGTAGCTAGATGGATATTGTTCCTACAAGATTTCAACTACGTTATTGAGCATAGAAAAGGTGATAAAATGCAACATGTCGATGCGCTTAGCAGAAATATATGTGTGGTGAATACAGAACTACATGCTAGAATAAAGAAAGCTCAAGATGAAGACAACAGCTTAAAAGCAATTAAAGAAGTTCTCAAGAAGAGTGAATATGAAGATTATTTTTTAGAAAATGATGTAATTTATAAAGGAGTACAGAAGAAGTTGGTGTTACCAGAGATTATGGACTTAGAAATGATCAGAAGAGTGCACGGAGGAGGACATTTTGGGAAGAAGAAAATCAAAGATATAATAGAACGAGATTATTATATAAACCAGTTGGATAGTAAAACTGAAAAAGTTATATCAACATGTGTACCATGTTTACTGGCAAGCCGAAAAGCAGGAAAGAAAGAAGGACTTTTAAACCCTATAGAAAAAGGAGATTTACCATTATATACTTTGCATTGTGATCATTTAGGACCATTAGATGCAACCAAGAAGTTATATAATTATATACTAACGGTGATTGACGGATATACAAAATTTGTTTGGATTTATCCAGTAAAAACGGTGACAGCTAAAGAAACCGTAGACAAAATTAAACAACATCAAAAAGATTATGGCAACCCAAGACGAATAATAACTGATCGAGGTACAGCTTTTACAGGAAATGAATTTCAGCAGTATTGTTTAGAAGAAGAAATTGAACACCTTACCATAACAACAGGAATCCCACGTGGTAACGGTCAGGTAGAAAGGATGAACCAAATTATTATATCTGTACTGGCTAAAATGTGTATAGAAGAACCAGGACATTGGTACAAGTATGTCAGCAAACTTCAGAGAGTTATCAACAGTACATACCAGCGATCTATCAAAACATCACCATTTGAACTGTTAATGGGAACCAAGTTAAGACTAAATGAAGACATCAAAATTTTAGAATACTTAGAAGAAGAAAATATCAAAGAATTTACAGAGAGAAGAGAAGAATTAAGAAAGCAAGCAAAAGCTCAAATATTAAAGATTCAAGAGGAAAATAGAAAAACCTATAATAAAAACCGGAAAGACGGAGAAAAGTACAAAATAGGCGATATAGTAGCCATACAAAGGACGCAATTTGGAAATACTTTAAAATTAAAACCAAAATTCTACGGACCATACAAAATCACAAAGGAGCTAGGAAAAGATAGATATGAGGTCGAAAAGCTAGACCGAGGTAAGGAAGGACCGACAAAGACCACATCCGGAGTAGACTACATGAAGCGGTGGCCTTAGTTCAAACTTACCTGTATAAAGTCATCTACTTTACATTAAAATTTATTTTAAAATACTTGAAAGCATATTGGGCATGGCACTCTATCTCATTATTGTTATAACTTAAATTCATGAAGAAACAACAAAATTGTTATTGAATTCTGTATAATTATACTACATATTGAAACAATGTATGTATTCAAGTAGAAAGAGTTGTGATTGTAACAACACATAAGGGCAAAACCTTTGGTGTTAAGAAGCTCATAACAAATAGTATGTACTTATTTGTTCTATGTAAATGAAGAATTATGTTTCAAAGATGTAATTTGTATGTAAACCTAAAATAATGTATGTTTTCTAATCTATTTAAATAAGATGCATGTTAAGATAAGATTGTATATTTACTACTTATAGTTAAAACCTAAACCTTACTACCTAGTTGCATAATTTTAAAATAACCTATGTATGTTTTAATGAGAAGTTAGTTAAAAGAATAGAAGTTATGTTTAAGTCGTTTGTTAATTAATAATTGTTAAGGATATGGTTATGGGTAAGAAATAATAAGAGATTAGTTTCAAATAGTGTATTGTGTAAAAAAGGGTTTCAAGTTAAAATAAGCTGTAAGAAAGTAGATTATTAATTTATAATAAGTACATTGGCACCAGTTATTAAGTTATTTAAGATGTAAGTTTTAATGCAGAATAGTTTATGTTAAGAGTCAATATTGTGTCGAAGTTAAGCATCAGTTAATAGTTTTGTGTATTTTATGAAGATCAGTATAAGAGTTTTGTTTAAATTGTAAAGCGAAGAGAAATTTGTAATATTGTAACGTAGAGTCATATGAGAGCTAAATTTGTTTTTGTTTAACTTAACGTAGAAGCAGTCTGAGGCCAGACTATATTGCAGGAAGGCCGAGTTGTAGGATTTTTCATTTCGATAGATAGCAACACTAATTTGTAGACGAAGATATATTATCTGTGTAATCTTTGGAACGTTTTTATGCTTTACATCCAAAGCCTGTTTTATTTGTACGTGGAACATCAAAAGTGTAAGCGAGTAAGAAAATCTAGTTGCTCTCTCTCTAATTTTTTCACGACGAAGAAAGAACGTGTGTGTTCGGAATTGTATCGTTAAATATTAAGAATTACTGAAATAAAGTGAAAAAGCTTCTGCAAAACAGCCTTTTACTGGACAGCAAGCTCTACCCCACCCATCCCACATATATATATATACGTACCAAGAAAATTCCGGCTCTTGCAAATCGGGTGGTGTGAAGGATGGTGAATATGATGCATGACCGCGCTTAGCAAGGGCAGCAGCGTTAACGACGGGGGTGATCTTGCGCTTTGAGGCTTTTGGCTTCTTGGTAGGCTGCGACAACACCGACGGTGCTGTGGCCACGATTGCTTCAGATTCGTATTCAGAGTCCGACCTGAGAAAAAAAATAAAAAATGAGTATGGATGGAACAAAGATTTTAAAAAACACGTAATAAGACAATACTCACTCACATATTTCTGTAGATGTTTTCTCGAAGTGTCGTGGCTGCGCAATGTCAGGCGGCAGGCGGGCTGGCGGTGGCTGGCGGAGTCTGGCAGGCGGCGGCTGAGCAGGGTGGCAGGCGGCGGCTGAGCAGGGTGGCAGGCGGTGGCTGAGCAGGGTGGCGGGCGGTTGGCAGGGTCTGGCAGGCAGCAAGATTCTCGAGGATGATGAACCAGCGAAGAATATGTCAGTTTTCTAATTTTACGCGATTTTATAGCAAATACTTTTTATGTGTCAGCAAATAATATTCCAATTCAAAAGATATTAAGTACCCGTACTTTAACAAAACAAGCAAATTTGAAGCTAATGGTCGCACCACCTTTGTCGCACCACCTTTGAAATCGGATCAAAGAAAGATTCCGCCTACTCGGATGACAATATAAAAACTCACACCATTACCCGACTACGATAGATTAAAAGATAGAAAAATTAAAAGTCAGTGCATAAAATATTACAATCATATTTTATGTGTTTAGATAATAAGACGGTATCTAATTATTTGAACTGTACAATACACCACACGGGAAGTATTACTATTTACTTTCTTACATAATTTAAGATCGTTCACAAAACAAAAAAACCGACTTCACATGCAGCGCAAGTCATTTTCAGTACTAAGTTTGAGGTATCTATCTCCATATCTCTGTAGATTCTTATCGGATCTCGTTAAAATTAAAATGGAACTACACTGTAAACATATTCTATTAATAATAATATCGTTTAAAAACTAAAAACGAACCGACTTCAATGCCGCGCTATTCATTTTCAGTACCAATTTTGAGATGTTTATCTCAATATCTCTGGAGGTACTCATCAGACCTCGATAAAATTATCATGGTACTACTACACTTGGAATATCTCCTTTCGAACAAAAAAACAATAATCAAAATCGGTTCATAAACGACGAAGTTATCCGCGAACAAACATAAAAAATATCGGTAGAAATGAGAAACCTCCTCCTTTTTTTGAAGTCGGTAAAAAAATTAAAAAAAAACATTCTCCAAATCCACACACAGTTAATAAATGATGAGGTTCTGAAGTGACAAACAATTAAATTATACAGACGAATTGAGTACATCCTCCTTTTTGTGAAGTCAGTAAAAAAAAAACAAATCAGTTCATAAATGATTGAGCTATGATATAATAAACAAAAAAGTAATTCGTACAAACGCTATCTGTTAAGTCCTCGTTTTGTTAAGTCGGTTAAAAAGTAATTTGTCCTAAGGACACACCTTGAGTTTAAACTGCTCGTTTTCACTAAATAGTGTGACTATACATATGAATGATAGTTTAACTGAATGGTAATAATTATAATTTAAAATCGTTAATAAACTAAAAGAACCAACTTCAAATGTCGCGCTAGTCATGTGCCAAGTTTGATGTGTTTGTCTCCATATCTCTTGAGATAGTCATGAGATCTCGATGAAATTTAAATGAAATTACTTGGAAAGTATGTCCTTTCAAACAAATATAAAAAATATTCTAAATCGGTACAGCCATCTTTGAGTAATCGAGAAGCATACATAAAAAAAAGATTCCGACGAATTCAGAACCTACTCCTCGGTTAGGTGTCGGTTAAAATAGCATTTAATTAACTGTACAGTGCAAACTTAATGGTATAAAAATTTATCTGTACCTACAAAACAGTTCAATCGCAGAGTTAAAAACGAACGTGTATGCGAACCCTTAAAAGAAATGCTTACGATGTACATATTGTTATTCAATCCATTTTACCTTGATACGTTTGTACCTACTATCGAGCGTGTGAACAAAACCATTCATTATATAAGTGTACGGTGTCGGCTGTGGTGTCGGTGAGTGTATCGGTGAGTGTAGTTCTGTAACTATTTGGAAATAACAAGTAAGTACCTAGCTTTTATTGTATAATATTTTGCAACTTACTCTTTTTTGGTTGATTCGAAAATAAAATTAAAAACCAAGTTTCTGTCGTATTATATAATAAAGATTTTCTCAATAACTAAAAATCGAAAAAATAAAATAGGTCTTCATACGACAAAAAGCCCTATTAACCGACTTTAAAAAAAAGGAGGATGTTCTATGTTTCACTGTAAATTTTTTTTTATTTATTTTTCTCTGTCAATTGTGGTCCGATTTTTTTAATTATATATTTATTTCAAAGATTATACTTTTGTAGTGGTCTCATTGTAAATTTATCAAGTATCTCCAGAGATATGGCGATAATAACTGCAAACTTGCTACTCAAATTGAATACAGTAGCATTTGAAGTCGGTTTTTTAAACGATCCTAATTATTTTGAACATGTTATGTAAATGTTATGTAAAGAAAATAATATTAAAAAATTACATAAAAATGATTATTTTTCGATTGCTGTTTATATTAACTACACACTGATTTAATGTTTAGTTATTTCCAAGTTTAATTTGATTTATTCTGAGTAAAGATTTTTTTTAATTAAATTGTGTATTCTTAGTTTTAAACTAATGTGTACCAATTTCTATTTTACAGGAACGACAAGCAGCAGGGACAATGAGATCTTCATGAATTTAATAAATTAAAATCCTTTAGATGAAAATGGTGAGTGACTACGCTTGAATTTTTATTAACGTATATACACACATTTCTTTAAAGCACAGAAAATATAAAAGTTGGTGCTTTAGGGGTAGCAGATTTTAATTTTGTAATATTTTTTGGTTTATCTGACTATACGATATGCTCAAAACACAGGTAGGTTAGGGCGCGATAATTTATCGTAAGTATTCCAACAAAAAGTCATTACGGCTTTAGTAGAAGTAGTAGAACAGGTTTATCTGACTATACGATATGCTCAAAACACAGGTAGGTTAGGAATCGCAATCGGTGGAGATAATCCGACCTTGGGCTCCCAGAGTGAAACTTACCATGGATCACTTAACCGATTGTGTTTAGACATCGCAAACGGCGAGAGATAATCCTGCCTTGGACTCTCAGGATGATACTTAGCATGTTTTATCCAACCGTATGTGCTGAGACATCGTATGCGGTGAGAGATAATCCTACCTTGGGCTCTCAGGATGATACTTACCATGGATCATCCAACCGTATGTGTTACGAACACAGTTGATCAAAACTATTACTCCGGGGTCATTGAGAGTTCTAAAACACGTCGATCAAAATTATTACACCGGAGGCTTTGAGTTCTAAAACACAAGTGGTGAGAGATAATCAATTTTTAGTTATTGGGTGTTCTACTCCAGCTACATCTGTTGATTAAACGATATACCCAACTGCAACAAGTGAGCGCAGCAAGCGGAGCGAACGCAGTTGGGTATATCGTTTAATCAACAGATGTGGCTGGAGTAGAACACCCAATAACCACCTACTTATGTTCACTGTGGTCAGTGACTAAAAATTTATGAACAAAGTTTTTTTGTGCAACTTAATAGTAGTATTTTAATATTTTCCGCAACCTACGCGACTAAAAGATGTTTTAACATGAATAAGACTATCCGTAGTTCCACTAAAGAAGTAATTTTAAAGTTTACCGCCACTATCTCTGCTATCGGGGTTACTAGTATATAGCAATAGTGGCACCCCTATTTATTTCTACTCTATTTTGCCAACCTGTATGTAAGTTAACGAGCTGCCGTCTGCTGTTTTCCCGCAGAGCTAAAACATGTAGTCCTTCAAAAGGGGCGTTAAAAGAATCTTAATAGATATTATGTTTCTTGGAGTGTTAAACTCTTTATATTTTTGAACATTGTTAGACGCAATCCAAAATGTCATAGTGCCGACGGGATTAGAACCCGCACTACTGGGAAACATCATACCCAGGTGCTCGGACCAACTAAGCCACGGTGCGATCCTATCAATACGACGAAATTTTTAACCAATTATGCATTGGTGGCGCAATCTATGACAACTATTTCGAAAATTGTTAAACACAATCCAAAATTTCATCGTACCAAAGGGACTCGAACCCGCACCCCCCGGATTACGATTACACGTCCAGGTGCTCTACCAATTAAGCCACGGTTCGATCCATCGATACGACGAAATCCGTGGATTATTTGGATTGTGTTTAACAATTTACAAAATATATAATATAGGTAGTGTGTGAAACTTCAAGAAACAAAACTAGTTGTTTCGATGTTAATCGTTCGGAAGAAATCATTAATTTTCAAATTCTGATCTGACGATGGAGCTGTGATGTAGGGCCTGAAACTCCCCGACGGTAAGTGGTAGAACACTCTACAGTATAACTATAAGCTGATGATGGTGATAATGATTCTGTGATAATACGGATAAGTACCTACTTCACAGAATAATGAATAGTACAACCTACTTTCAATTACACTTGATGATGGGATCCCATCGACTTCATTACAATAAGTCGATGTGGGATCCTCTACTTAAAGTTGTACAATTTTCATACAGAGGTTATGCATAAATATGAGTAAATTGAGCAAAAGACCCGAAAAGCGATGATGTAGTCGAAGATAGTGAACACGCTAAGCTTAAAGTAATCTGAATCTCAAAGGCTGTGCGCTGACGGAACATCCTAAGGTTATGGCGGCAGAGATGTTATCCTTGATGGTGGTAGATAACTTAGCAAATCAGGCGAAACATTGATATAATACCTATGCTCCTATTGTGCTAGGTCCTAGCTCTAGAGCAAAGTCATAGTCCTAGATACATAAGAGTTTCGCCATCCCTGAGCTAGGATTTGAACCGGCGGCCTCTCGCTTGAAGTCAACTGTCAAAGCCATCTATCCTTCACGCTAATTGGTCTCATCTATAATGTACCGATATATGACTGGTAGTTTCAATGATCATTTAATTTTAATGTGTTGAAATGTATAAAACGTGCTTATATTTTATAATGCCTACCTATATACAGAATAAAATAATGCTATTTACTTTTGACCACTGGTCGTGGGCTTGGCCGATGCTCAAACAACCCACCGAAAAAGAATATGTCATAATCGGTTCCAGCCATCGAGATGGAATGACATATATATAGGTCAATGGTTCCAGCATGATGTTTTGAGATGATCTGGCCTCTCTTGTAACAATGTAGCATGTTGTCGTCAGGGCTTCAGAACAAAAACTGCTTTTTGGAATAACTATTGATCGCTAATCACAAAATTGTGATTAATGTAACAAATAATGCCTAAATAGACTTAACGCGCGAAGCTGTAAAATTAAAAATTCTATGTCATCTATGTCAAAAGCCAGTGTCAAACATCTTTGAGTATTGTTAAATTGCCATTGTTTAAAATGTCCTATAATCGCTGTAAAACTAACTTTATTAAAAATAACTTTCCGTAATACGGTAAGTACCCGTACGCGCTGCTTTGCAAGTTATAAATATTAACGAACATAACATTTTATTTGTTTTAAATATGTTATATTTTTACGAATCTGGACTTACTTATTTTTGACCCGGACAAATCCATTATCCACATGCTATGTGGGACTGACTATCCGAACTAATCCGAAGGGCAGCATACTGCATTAAGAACATGGATTGAGCCATCCTACACCGTTACGGTGTATCTTGCCACCAAGATGGGGTCGTGCCAGCATTCTATCATCTTGCCCCGGTGGCAAATCCAAATGGGCCTCTGCCTTCTGCTGCTGAGGATTGACCCTGCTCACCAAGCTCACCCCTCAACGAGGCCTTCCTCACTCGCCCATAGCTACTGCGATTTATACCTAAACTTTCGTCAACTCCGGCGGTACTATCTGCCAGTCGGTAGTCACTGCTCACGCGCGCGCAACGTATATTATTATTCAAATGACGGGATAACTGCGCATTCTTATTATATATTAGAAACGATTTAAGTAAGTTAAAAAGTAAGTAATAAAACAAATTATATATAACAATAAATTTTTATTTTTTTTTCTTTCATAACTTTAATTATTTCATAACTATCAGGTATAGCTGATTTGATGAGTAACCCACTGCTTTAGTTTTTTACAATATAAATAAAACTAGAAGTGCCCCGCGGCTTCGCCCGCGTTAAAAACTCCTTTTATTTACTTAAAAGTGTTCTTTTGTAAAAACGATTCTATCATCAAAGACATCAAATAAGAATTAGCCAAATCGGTTTACCCGTTTCCATGTTATCGCGTGACTGAGGAAAATCCAGATTCATATTTATAAAATCCGAAAAACTCAAATTTTCAGACTTCGTTACCTGCCCCATTTCGAAAAATCCTACAACACGTACTTACTTATTTATTTACAGAAGTACTTATGTGTAAAGTTTCGAATAAAACAGACTATCTCATCTTGATTCGCCATACAAACTTTGAATCCCCGGTCCGTATCCTCCTGGATACGGACTGGGGATTTTTTAGAAAATCCTTTCTGAGCGGATACCTACGTCATAATAACTATCTGCATTCTATATTTCAGCGCAATCCGAAACAATATTGATTTTCAGACTTTGTTACCCCCACTTCACCCTCTTAGGGTGGCATTTTGAAAAAGTCTGAAACTCGTATATACGTCTTTATTTACAGAAGTACTTGTGTGAAGTTTCGAATATAAAAGAGAATTTTATCTTCCCGTCCCGATGAAATTTTGGATTGTGTTTAACAATTTACAAAAATATAAAGTGTGTAACACTTCCATACAAACTTTGAACCCCCGTTTCATCCCCTTCAGGAGTGAATTTTGGAAAATAATTTCTCAGAGAAAACTAACGTCGTAATAACTATTTGCATGCCAAATTTCAGCGGAATCCGAAACAATATTGATTTTCAGACTTTGTTACCCCCATTTTACCCTTTTAGGGGTGATATTTTGAAAAAGCCTGAAACACGTATTTAGGTCCTTTTTTTTACTGAAGCACTTGTGTGAAGTTTCGAATAGAAAATACTATCTAATCTTGTTTCTCGATACAAACTTTGAAGTCCCGTTTCATCCCCTAAAGGAATGAATTTTGGAAAATCCTTTCTTAGTACACCCTTACGTACTAAGACAAATATACCCTCCAAATTTCAAGTCTCTACGACCAGCGGTTTAGGCTGTGCGTTGTCTGTCAGTCAGTCAGTCAGTCAGTATGTCAGGACAAAGATTCTTATAGTATTAGATTTGGCATCTATTTTAGCCATATCGATACTGATTTAGCATTATTTTAGCACCATTTGCATTAGAGCTTAGCATGTTCCCCATTTCAAAAGTGACAGCACTGGGTGTGTGTAATGTGTTTGTGTTGTGACTTGTTGTTGTGTGAAAAGCAGTGTTGCCAGAACGTTACTTTTGTAGCGTTTCACGTTACTTTTTGACCTCTTTAAGCACATGGTCGCTTAGCCATACATACTGTAATGCAAGAAAATACGAAATATAAAAAATCGTTACTTTTCTTGTCAAAACGTTACTTTTCGAACCAACTTTTGGTAACTTTTGAGAACAGGCACGGCAACACTGGCTGAAAAGGGGTTTTATTGTTCTGTGTAGTAGTGTGTCGTTACGAAATTTTCAGAAAACATAACGCGACGTTATCTGCGTTACAAAAACGTTGCCAAAACCGTATATTTCACAACGATCTATTTCGCAACCATCGTTTAATAGATGTATACGTTTTAACAATTTTAATAGATAGTTGCTAAAATGCATACATCTATTAAACGGTGTTTGCTTTATGAAATAGATATTTGTATATAGGTAGTATTAGGTAGGTTAGGTACATTTTGAAAGTTGTAATTTTTATTTTTCACATCGTTCTAATTATTTTAGTCTTCCGTATGACCTAAATTTATTTAACCTGGCAATGGGTAAGGCTTGCAACAGTAGTAGACACTAGAAAGAGTATTCCTTTCTCCCTCTATCGACATTGCAAACGAAGTGTGACATGACGTTGGCGCCGCGACGGCCCGCAACAACATTCTAAGTCCAAATAGACGGTTTTGAGAAATAGACGGTTATGAAATTCGTCCATAACGTTTGCGTTGTCGCTCTGTGACAACGTTGTGGAAACGATCTATGCTACATAACGCCCACTCCTAGTTCTGTGGGTTTTATGGAGTTGTTTGTTGTTGAATTATTGTTGATTTGATAAAAATAACAATTTGCGTTGCATGTGACTTAAAAAAAAATCTCTTTATAAAATAGATAGTGAATTAATTTGTACATTGATTTTTTTGTAGAGTGTGTAGTTCTTGTGAAAATAAAAATAATGTTTACATCGTCGGAAATTCTACCTCAAATTCTCAATATTTTCATTGAGGATTTGCTTCTCCTCTCGGCTCTATTTGAAATCGTGTAAAATTGTATTGTTCTGTTTATCGTACGCTCAAAGAATATAAATTAAACTTTGATCGACGTCGACAAAATAATAAATAATTTCCACGGCCGCATCCTGCCAGAAGTGTTTACAGTCTAGTATTCTAAAAGCTTGTAAAATGGATGATGTAAAGACAGAATACAAATTAATATGCAACGGTTGCTTGAGTTATGATCGACACACGACGCTGCTTGGTGAAAACACTGAAATGTTTCTGGATATTATAGGAAATGATAAATATTTCATTAATGTAAGTACTTAATATTCTAGCTACAACATAATTTTGTTCCAGTCCACAGAAGTACATCAACATCTAATGTGTTCCATCTGCTATCCTTGAGAGCCAGTTCCCATTCTAGGCACAGCATGCTTACAATCTTCGACCAAATCATCACTTACCAACAGGTGAGATCGTGATCAAACGCTAGCCTATATGACATAAAAAAAATTACCTAGCTGTATGTGAATTGTAACAATCAAATTTCAATCTATATTGAGAGCTTGTATATACTGTTAATACCATTAGGGTTGTACTGTGAATTCCATTGTAAACAGCATTTTCAATTAGGCTTAAAAGAAGGCAGAAACATACATAACTACTTTTAAGCAACTCGGATAAATCTAAGATCTAGTGTGATGCTAATGCAATGTTATTGATTTACAGGCCAGCCATAAATGTATGTTTTTTTTTAAGCTTGCAATGTGTGTTGCACATTACCAGTATTCATGTTAACCCCTCCAACTAAGCTAAATATGCTTGTCAGAAGTAGGTTCACATCACTAGTGCAATAGATGGGGATCGAACTCACGACCACTCAATCGACAGGCCGACCACCTTAGCCATTGGGTTATTTCCGCTTCAATTTGTACAAATTTGAATATGAGTTTCAAATTTAACATCGCATTATTATTTTATTATTATTGTAGAATAAGCCCTTCTAGTGCTTCACTAAGAATTGGGGCCCAGGGGTGGAAGTCTCTACATTGATAGTGATGAGTCTTGTTATCGCAAACGTCTGCTAGAATGAGATGCAGCTAGACAGTTGTTATCTGTATCTCTTTTCATATCGACGATTATTGCTCGAAATTTATCGCTATGCATGTAGAGACTACCGGCTCAAGTTAAGCAACTGTATTGTTGCTAATTCTAGTCAAGTCATTATTTAGTTGTTGAGTACTTATTCTGTTTTAAACATTAACATTTTAAAAATTAACATTTTATTTATTAATCTGATAGCCTAGCATATGACCACTTTCTTGCCTGGTGGTATGCCTTGATGTTGCCGAGGATGGTGAACATGCTTTCAATGGTGTGACTCTCAAGGGTTGTGCTACCAGAATGTCGAAAGGATATTGTGGCTGGTTTTGATTTTCGCCTTAAAAATCATCTAATGTGTTCCGGCAGCTATCCTTGAGAGCCAGTTCCCATTCTAGGCCTAGCATGCTTACCATCTTCGACCGCATCATCACTTACCAACATGTGAGATAGTGGTCAAATGCTAGACTATAAGATATTAAAAAGAAATAAAATATTATTATTTCTTATTAATTATTATTTCTTACAATTTTAAATCTTATAATTTTAATTTCAGGGTATGGAAGATATAAAATTATGTTGGGAATGCTTAGCAACAGTCAAGAAATTGAAAATGTTTCAAACGCAAGTTAGAAAAGCTCAAGATATATTAATACCATTTATATATGGTTTGGTAAGTTTGGATTAAGCACCTCAGTACCCTTAGTATGAGTTTTCATACCAAACTTGATATAGTATATCGAACAAATTTTGTATGAAAAACAGTACAGCGCCTCTAGTGGTTCTCACACTTCACTAAATTTAGACCAATCAGGAATAAATCGAAAACTATGTGAGATTTGTCAAAAGCGTTTACGATGAAAATTTGTACTAAGGTACTCAGTTAAATCTGTCAGATTTCTTCATATTAGGGCTAGCAGAATCCAGTGAAACTGGCCCTGTATATGGTTAAAAATATTAAAATACAGGACTTATCACTCTTAAAACATAAATTTTTATTTAACCTGACGTTTCAACCAAGTTGCATTGATCATAGTGAGATGACTGAAATTAATAGCTCTAAATCTCGCATTTTACTCGCAGGGAGTGCATCTTCTGTACTAGTACTATTCATTACTCTGTGACGAAGCAAAGTATGACTTTAGGTTGGTGGTGGTTAATGGTAAAGGTGGTGTAGAAGAAAAAGTGGTGACTCGTTTAACACTATAATAGTTTATTTCAATAAATGATTTACATTTTTTTACAGGAAGCGACACCAATCATAACACTGTCAAAACTAAAAACAACAAAAGTACATAATGAATACACTTTCAAATGGGAAAGCTCTAAGAGAAAGAAAGAAATACCAGGAAAAGAAGTGGTCATTAAAGAAGAAGTAATAATACCACTAGAAATAGATGGAAGTTCTAATATATCACATGAAATATCTACAAATAATGAACTTTTAAATAATTTAAGTGAAAATATACCAAATATAACTGATAATTACACAAATAATATAAATATTGATACTTTAGATAATGAAGTGGTTGATAATGATTTATCTAATATAAAATGTGAACCTGATTTACTTGATAATGATGTTGATAATTTTGATAATGATATTGATGTATTCGATAAAGATGATTTTCGAACAAAAAAGAAGAAATCCAAGGTCAGTTGAGTTACTGCATGGTTACTAGCTTATCAAGGAGAAAATCTTTCGCCATAACCTTACGGTGTTCCGGCAGCACACAGCCCTTGAGAGTCAGAGTATTCTAGGACTAGCGTGTTCACCATCTTCGACCACATCAATGCTTACCACCAGGTGAGATTGTTACGCTAGTGATGGATCACGTGTAGAGTAGTGGATTTGATACCCACATGGGATCAATCTTCGTGTGATCCACAGACAATTTGTGTGGAGTTTGGGTGTAATTGTGTCCATGATATGTATGTCCACGACACAGGATCTCCTACTTCTCCTAGTGTGGCATTTCAGGGTTGTCTTACTCTTACAAACTAGTTACAAGTATCCATATTTCTAAGCCTCTTATGTATGTATGTACCCTAGTCAAGTTGTTTCAAACAAATCATTCATTTATATATATGTTTGTAAAGTCCTGCGACTTAGTTAAGGAAAATAAAGAAAAGTTGTCATTTCAACTGTCTTCTAAAGAGGAGAACTGAGGTTCTCAATTCGTCTGTATGTTTTTTTGTATGTTTTGTATATTACTTAGTCCATTGTGAACCAATTCGAGTGATTCATTTTTTTAATCGGTAGGGTACGTTTCCAAGGTGGTCCCATTGTAATTTAATTGAGATCTGATAAGTATCTCCAGAGATGTGGAGATAAACTCCTCAAACTTGTATTGATAATGACTAGCGCAGCACTTGAAGTCGGTTTTTTTTCGTTTTGTAAACAATGTTAGATTGAAATGAAATGAAATTTATTTGTTTTACAGAAAGTGTACATATACAATCTGAGTCTTAATATATACTAATATCATGCATAATTCACTTACTTAACTAAAATTAAGTTAGTCATGCAATATATTCAAATAGGTACAAGTTAGGGTAGGTACACTTGTGTTCATTAAAGCGGTGTGTTAACACCCGGACAAGAAAAACTGTATCCCGAGTGATAACCTCTTTCGCCATATTACGGATATTATATTGAACAGTTTGTTATTTTTATTATTACATTATATGCTATATTAGTATCGTTGATTTACATCAGAAGTGAAATCAGTTATTGGTATACAAAACAAAAATATCTTAAAATTATTACTTCTAAATTTATAATTTGGAGGTAGCCATACTCATCCTTAATGTAGGAATTAACTTACTGCATGCAGCATAATTACCATGGACAATTACACATTTTATGAATTTTACAGAATAAGTAGGTATATTAATCTATTACAAAATCATAAATTTACTAGACATTAAATTCTAAATGATTTGTCTGTTTGTTTATGAGAATGCACTGCTACTACAACTTAAAATCTTCTTACACAACTGATAACATTGTTTGCCAATCCATGAGTCATTCTTAACCTGTTTAAAGCCATACCAATTATTTAAATCTATCTACCTATTCTATGGTCGTGAACTTGGATCGGTTGAAGATTAGGTAACACTTAAAAAACATTTTCTTTTAGAAATCCAAGCCAATCTACAAACAAATAAAGAATATGACAACACTGGTTGATCGAAAAACAGTGGACTGGGGCGATCTTAAATCTTACTTCACCACTGTATTTTTGGACGAGACGGAAATTGAACAATATATCACTAATAAAGAAAGAAGATTCTTAGACCACAGACGGTAAGACAATGTCTAGTGTCTGCCTGACTAGCTACCACCCTCAAGTTGGAAAATAGTGTCCACCTGGCTAGCTACCACCCTCAAGTTGGAAAATAGTGTCCACCTGGCTAGCTACCACCCTCAAGTTGAAAAATAGTGTCCACCTGGCTAGCTACTACCGTCAAGTTGGAAAATAGTGGCTAGCTACCACCCTCAAGTTGGAAAATAGTGGCTAGCTACCACCCTCAAGTTGGAAAATAGTGGCTAGCTACCACCCTCAAGTTGGAAAACCGCATCTGCCTGTCTATCTAACACCCTCAAGCTAGAAAATAGTTTACGCCTGGCAAGCTGCCACCCTCAAGTTTTAAAACAGTATCTGCCTAGCAAGCTACCACCCTCAAGTTGGAAAATAGTGTCCGCCTGGCAAGCTACCACCCTCAAGTTAGAAAATAGTGTCCACCTGATCTACCACCCTCAAGTTGGAAAATAGTATCTGCCTGGCAAGCTACCACCCTCAAGTTAGAAAATATTGTCCGCCTGGTTAGCTACCACCCTCAAGCTTGAATATAGTTTCCGTCTGGCAAGTTGTCACCCTCAAGTTAGTTTCCTCCTCTACCAGCCTCCATTTGGAAAATCTGTCTGCTACCATCCAATTGTTCCGGCAGCTGTCATAAAGACCGCGTCATCACTTACCAACAGGTGAGATATTGGTCAGTCGTTCTGTCTATTTGCAATAAAAATATATCTATTTTTCAGGTATTCATCAAAATGTGATATTTGTAAATTGGGTTACAAAAAAAAAGTTGATTTGGAAAGGCATAACAATTTACATCACAGAAAAGTAAGTACGTTTTAATCTAAACATATTATATTAATACTGGCAGTGCCTCGCGGTTTCACCCGCGTAGTTCTCGTTCCCGTGAAAATACGGCTCAAATATAGTCTATGTTGCTCGCTGATAATGTAGCTTTCTATCAGTGAAAGAATTTTTGAAATCGGTCCAGTAGTTTTTGAGTTGAATCGTAACAAACAAAAATGACAAATGTTAGAAATATAAGGAACTAGCTGTGCCCCGCTGCTGCGCCTATAGATTTTGATTCCCTTGTGAAATGGCAAAATATGCGACATAAACGGTCATATCTTTTGATCGCGTTGTCTTACAAGTTTGATTTTCACAGTCAATAGAGACCGTAGACCCGAGGATTTGTTATAAGTTTCAACTAGATATCTCTACGCGTTCCTGAGAAAAATGGGTCTTGGCAGACGGACAACAAAGTGATCCTATAAGGGTTCCTTTTTGTACCTTTTGAGGTACGGAACCCTAAAAATGGCATTGGGTAGGAATAGATGGAAACATATGGGGGAGACCTTTGCCCAGCTGTGGGATAAAATAAGTTAGTGAAATAATTAAGATAGTTTAAAAACTAAAACAGCCGACCTCCATGCCCCGCGAGTCAGTTTCAGTAGCTAGTTTGAGACGTTTATCGTCATATCTCTGAAGATACTTGTCAGATCTCGATGAAATTACAATGGAACCACGACGGAAATGTACCCTACGGATTAAAAAAATAATCATTCGAATCGGTTCACAATTGACGGAGTAATCGCGTAGCATATATACAAAAAAAAATGATAATAAAAAAATCACATACAGACGAATTAAGAACCTCCTCCCTTTTGGAAGTCGGTTGAAAAAAAGAAAGTTTTGTTTAATTACTAAATTTTAATTTATTTTTTAAAATATATTTAATTAGGTATTTAAATTTTATATTTTTTTTAAGGGAAAATGCCTGATATGTTATATTATTGAAATATACAATTTTTCCAGCCAGGCGCCCAAATCAAATGCCGTTTTGCATCATGTCATAAAACATTTAATTCACAAAGCGAGTTGGAAGCTCATTGGAAGAACCATACGCCCATGGCTAAGTGCAAGCTTTGCGGCGTCATTATAAGGCCCAGAGGTCTCAAAATGCATCTAAATTCTAGTCACACGAAACAGTATAATTGCTGCTTTTGTACGATGACTTTTGGGTAAGTTTGTATATTTTCTTTTAAGAGGGAACGCGGATGCATTTTTCCATACAAATGTATTCCCCTGTTTTCGCACTGGAAAATGCATCTACAGCAATTTTTTTTTCTACAAAGAATCAAGGTATTCTGTAGCTCCCCTGTCATTTGCGTTTTTTGACCAACTAATTGCAAAAATAACGATGATACGACCCTTCAATAAACTGGCCAAGTGCAAGTCGGACTCGCACCAGTAGGGTTCCGTACCACACTACAGTATTTTATAAGATCGAGCAAAAAATACCACTATCATTTTTCGCCAGCAAAAAAAAACTAATAATTAATAAACGTTTTATTTCTTATAACGCCATCTAACGTCTAACAAAGGTGTTAGGGATCGACATTTCAATATAACGCCATCTATGAGACGTTTACCTAACTAAGCGTTCATGGATGGCGTGAAATGCTGAAAAAAACACGTTTCTTGTATGGGGACCCTCTATTATTTTTAACTTCATTCTGTTTTTAGTATTTGTTGTTATAGCGGCAACAGAAATACATCATCTGTGAAAATTTCAACTGTCTAACTATCACGGTTCATGAGATACAGCCTGGTGACAGACGGACAGACAGACAGACGGACAGCCGGACAGCGGAGTCTTAGTAATAGGGTCCCGTTTTACCCTTTGGGTATGGAACCCTCAAAATTACCTGAAAAATTGTCTATTTTACTGCCCTGATCTAAACGGCTCCCAGACAAAAGGAGCACGGACGCACTCATCTCTCAAAAATTTGTGCATAAAATTATTTGATCGGATCAGTTTTTGGGGAGAAAACAGGGGCATACGAAACTGTAGTAACGAATCTGTAGTCAACATTTTGTAGGTACACTACAGTTGTCTCTATCGCACTCTTGTTGGTTGTTGGGCACATTGTTTTCAAATTCCTCGCTCCGCGTTTCCTCTTAATTACTTCGTTCAAAACATGGATGTGTATTAATATAGACGTGAAGACTCCCTTCTTATTTCATCGAACTGCTGTACCCGTGTAGCGGGGACCTGGTGACCTGTTATACAGGTTTTAAAGAACCTACTTCAGGCACCAGCTCTTCACAAAGTTGATTGCATCTGATATATGGTACTTAAGTCTATACTTTGTCTACATTATCGACCGTTGTGAAGAGAAAATAAACATGTTAATGTTATATACCGGCTAAAATTCACGTACCTTGAGTAAAATTTTCTCGAGATAGTGAACATCGCGATCTCTCCGCGTGACCTCACTCCCGAGTAGGGAATGCAATCTCGTTCTCGCGAGATCTCGGCGTTTTTCGGCCGAAAAATGAGCGAGATCTCGCAAGTTTAACGAGATTGGACTTGAACATAAAAACGTCTTATTCGAAGCGCGGCAGCGCGCGAACTGACACGGAGCTGCGATCGGTTTCGAATTTAGATGCCCGGGCGACGGCAGCCTAAGGTAGCGTCGCGATCGATCGCGGGACGAGGTTTCGCTCTAGGGATATTCTGTAAGCTATCTCGTAATACGAAATTCAAATCTCACCGCGGATTCCGCTTCCGAGATAGCTTACAGTACCCTTAGTACGAGTTTTCATACCAAACTCGATATCGTATATCGAGCAAATTTTGTATGAAAAACAATACAGCGCCTCTAGTGGTTACTACACCTAACTAAATTTAGACCAATCAGGGAGCCAGATTAAGTCGAAAACTATGTGAGATCTGTCAAAAGCGTTTACGATAAAAACTCGAACTAGGGGTACAGAATAGCCCTATTTCGCTTGCGAGTTGCGTTGCGTGAACTTGCGTGCATTGGGCGAATATAGAGTCAACGCGACGCAGGCGGCGTGCGTTTGTTTACTAGTTAGTTATATGTACAACCTAAAATGTTTATTAAATTTCAAAATAAAATATTTAAAACATAAAAATAAAACTCTACTAAATAACTTAAAATTAAGGGATGTCCGTGTGGTAAAGTTCCAAGAACGTTGGCTGCATTCCCGCGTCGAATCGCTAGAGAGATTCTTTGTGCTAAGAATGAGCCCTTTTGTCACCGAAGTTATTTGTTGTCAATCGGTGAATGAGTTGACTGCGTTTGAGTATGTTTGTGGTTATTTATGCAAAAAAAAAACCGGCCAAGTGCGAGTCGGACTCGCGCACGAAGGGTTCCATACCAATATCTATAAAAACGGCAAAAAAAACATGTCCGTTGTATCGGAGCCCTACTTAAATACATTTGATTACAAGCTTTTATTTAACTTGCAATGTATGTATGTATGTATGTCACTATGTATGTTCAGGTGGAATCTTGGAAGCTAAAGTAGACCCACTTCTCGATGTCCGATTGGACTCAAATTTGGTGAACTTATGAATCTTCGGTGACAACAATGATATGGTACCATGGAGCTGGTCTGATGATGGAGACGGAAGGTGGCCATGGCATCTCTGTGATAAAACAACATAACCCACCGGGTTTGGGCTCGATTGATTGGCCACGGCATCTCTGCGATAAAACAACATAAACCCACCGAGATTGGGCTCGATTGATTCGTCATAAGGAGAACTTTACACCTAGATCTAGGGTCTGATGATGAAGCTAGAAGGTGGTCACGGAATTTTTAATAAGAAGACGGTATTTATTTAACTAGTAGGTACCTATTATTTATATTTATGCAAATTGCACAGTTAACTAACTTACGTAGTTACGCAAATAATATCACCTAAATACTACAAAGTTTCTATTATTAAACCAGAAATAACCGAAATTTCAAGTAGCAAATTGCTAACTTATAGGCAGGGTTTCGAAGCGCATCCGGACAGCATGACGACGCTCGCGCGAATACGCGCGGCTATGGCTCGCTGCGTGATGTTACGTTACTCCCCCCGCTACCCGAGCAAGCGGCAAGCAGGAGCAACTAATTGTTATTATTTAGGTACTTTTCGAAGCTAGTTTAATCAACTAGTTTAATAATTTCATCAACATTTTCACGAAACATCTAAATATTATAGGTAATACCTTTAAACGAGAGAACCTTATTTATATATGTATATAATCGAGATCTCGGAAACGGCTCCCAACGATTTACATGATATTTAGTATGCAGCGGGTTTCGGGGGCAATAAATCAATCTATTTTTTTTAGAAAACGTCATTTCATCCGTGTTTTTAGGCATTGAAAAACTGCTACAATATCATTAGAATACAAAGGGTAATTTCGGCGTATTTTAAGACGTTATGATAGCTCGGTGGAAGATCGATAGGACGGCGCTTTGGAGGTCCCTGGTTCGAGTCCAGATAAGGTGACTAACTTTCCTTTTTTTATCAAGTTCTTTTCTTTCTTTTGTGAGTAAAACTATTATTAGGAGCAAAAAAAAAATGCAAAAAAACTCGATTTAACAAAAAAAAATATATATAATACCAAGCAAAGCTGGGTCATCGAGATATTTTTCATTTAAACTTAACATTTATAAAATGTTAACGAGTTATGGTTGCGACGCTATTTTCGCAAAATTACCTTCGTAATGAATATTTATTTTACTAGACAGTAGGTATCACCATGCTTTGCTCGGTGTTATTTTTTTGTAAATCGTGTTTTTTGGCAATTCTTCGGCTGGACTCGAATCGGGGTCCTCTAGCACAGAAAATATAATATACCTAGTCCCCTCTAGTTTCGTGACCGGCTTTATTTTCTTATCGAGCTAGCCTTGTAGAAAGTGGCGAAACTTACCTTCGTAATCTAATAATATTGTAGCAGTTTTTCATTGGCTGAAAACACGGATAATACGACGTATTCTAATAAAACTGGCCAAGTGCGAGTCAGACTTGCGTCTCACACACGTAGGGAGGGCTACAAAAATATTAATGCCTGTAAACACAGTACAATACGAAACATAACAGAGTTACGTAGTATTATTATTATCTTTTCTATGACAGAGTTGTGAACCGCGTGCTTGTTTACTTTAACGCCATCTAACGAACGCTATTATTAACACAAAGTTGTTGTTCGGTTGTTGATCTCAGAGTAACTATTACTAGAGTCACTAGAGTTGTTTAAACATGTGTTTTAAGTGTGACGTTCGACGTCTAGATGAAAGCTGAATGGCTCAATACCTTTGTTTTTTTTTGTAAATTCAAAGCAATAAGTTATGTTTCTGTTATATCTATAATATTTTTTATTGATTATGATCTATTTAATGTAATTTGACGAGTGTAAGTGCAAATTTTTAATTTGCCCATATACTGAATGAATGCTTTGACTTTGACTTTGACTTTGAGAGTAGTAATAGCATTGAGGTAAAACCATAGACGTATGATGCAGGATGCAGAGGCAGATGTTTTGTCAAGTTCAATTTAATCCGTATGCTTTAACGATGAGGTTGTAATTGCTTTGTAGAACAAAACGGCCCAATTGAGAGACACCAGGGTGGGAGTGTTTCGTTCTCTAACAACCTGATAGTCCTGTATATGTTCTATACTATATATATGATATATATGTAAGTTGTCCATACAAAAGAAAGGGACAAACTCCGTTCAAGGTCGTTCTCATAAGGGCCGGTGTACGCGATCGAGTTTAATATGTAGCAGGTCTGGGCAAAACAAAGAGTTGTCATCCCGAGCAAATAAATTTTGTCAAACGGTTATCATTCACGCGGGGGCACGGGGGAGTGGTTGCCGCCGCCGGTTGTGACTAATTATAGATTAAACACATATCGCATTACCGTCCTTACCGACAACGTCCAATGTATTTTTTTTAAGAGAAAAGGATAGAATACGATATTATATAAAATGGCACCAATCCGTAAGTACTTAATACGCATTCAAATAAAAAAGATTTTTCCAAATCGGATAATAAATTACATAGTTATGCGGTAACGTAACACACATTCAAAAAACACAGTCGAATTGAGAACCTCCTTATTTTTATGTCGGTTTCATAGAATAGTATGAATAAAAAAAATAAACAAAACTAAATTAAAATCCGGTCCAGTCACTTGGGTTGGGAGCTAAGATACCACAGACATAATTATACAGTATACACACATATGTCAAACTATTTTCTTCAACATTTTAAAATTGGCAATTTCATTTCGCGCTATAAAGTCACATCTGTTTACATAATCTTCGAACATGGCGCCAGCAAACATGGCGTCGCGTCGTGAAGACAAATTAACAAAATAACGTTTTATGTATGCGGGTTTTAATTCGAAAATCTGAACTTAATTGTTAAAGTGACTCCGTCGTCTGTTTGTTTTTCCTGACTGGTTTTTGCAGTATCTGAGGACACACGATGGCATTCCGGATACGCAATTTTTAACATAAGCGCGTGCTGTTGTTTCGAGTGCCGAGCTACGTGTGAGCGAGAATATGCCAGCCAGCTTACTCGCGGTATTCGACAATGCCAGTTCGAGATGTTCCGTCTAGTAGTATATGTCTATGAGTAATAGTTACTCTGAGGTTGTTAATACGCAGATGACACCTTGACCAGATGACGCTATACAAAATACACGTTTTTTGTATGGGGACCCCCTTTAATTTTTAACTTTATTTTGTTTTTAGTATTTGTTGTTATAGCGGCAACAGAAATACATAATCTGTGAAAATTTCAACTGTCTCACTATTATGGTTCATGAGATACAGCCTGGTGACAGACGGACAGACAGACAGACAGACAGACAGACGGACAGCGTAGTCTTAGTAATAGGGTCCCGTTTTATCCTTTGGGTACGGAACTTTAAAAAAAGACGTGTGGCACTCGGGGACTGCCGCGGTAAAGCTAATGCATAGCATTTATTTATTTATGCAGTTTTTTTTTCTTTGATATTAATTAAAGTTACACTTTTTGAGCGTGGTGACCGATAAGATTTTTTTTTCTTTTATTAAATAAATGAGAAGTGAGCTACTTTTAATATCGCTCATTTTAATATCAAAAATGTTGGTTATCTTTATAGCAGTATTATATATAAATTAACAAAACAAAAAATAATACTGCATTTGTGATAATAATAATAAAATGTATGTATATAGAGTACTCACTCATTTTCTTTCACTTTTTTCGTGACTTTCTTCATTAATAAATGCACTTTGTTTATTCATATTTACAGATAGAGACAGAGTACGGATATTCACTGTTGTACATAGATGATAAATACCTATACACCTATCTGTGTCATGGCTACATGTATGAAGGCAGTGAGTGTTTAACAAGGAGGAATTATGTAAAGTACCGAGGACTTGTTTACCCTTGACATAATTTGAAAATAGAATTCGGAATAGGGAATATGCATGTTTTTTTAAATATTTTTATTTCACTCATTACATCCATATAACATAATAAAAAAATAAAATACTGCTGGAATTAGTGTAATTATTTTTTAAATAAACATTTAAATATACAAATAAATTTGAGCAGTTTAGGCTCTTTGGTAATGCATTGTGACGTCACGCACTTACGTCAGAGACACACGCCGCTTGAAGCAAACTAGCTTTTTTAGGGTTCCAAACCCAAAGGGTACCAACGGAACCCTATTACTGAGACTCCGCTGTCCGTCTGTCTGTCTGTCTGTCTGTCTCTCTGTCTGTCCGTCTGTCACCAGGCTGTATCTCATGAACCGTGATAGTTAGACGGTTGAAATTTTCACAGATGATGTATTTCTGTTGCCGCTATAACAACAAATACTAAGAACAGAACAAAGTTAAAAATTAAAGAAAAGTTTAAAAAACGTTTTTTACGATAGCGCAGCGCCACCTATCTAGTTGCTAAGATGGCGCTATCGTCTTTACCTTAATCTGAATCTCGGAAGCGGCTCCAACGATTAAATAAAATTTAGTATAACTATAGGGGATTTCGGGGTCGATAAATCGATCTAGCTAGGAGTCATTTTCAGAAAATGTTGTTTAATTCGTGTTTTCAACAATCAACTTTATTGATAATCAACTTAAATTATGACTCTTACATCCGAGTAGAAGTACCGTATCATTAAAGCAGTTAGTTGCTTTCAATTAAAAAAAATAGTATTATTATTCGTCAATAGATGTCGGGAAGAGTCGAGAAGTCGAGAGAAGAGATATTTGTCTGTTTAAGTGGAAAAAAATACCGAGCAAAGCTCGGTCATCCAGATATTTAATAATATTAATTACTACAATTACTATTACTACTATTACTATTACTACTATATAATACTATTCTACCTTTGTGTTAACGTTTACTTAGTTGGTGTTAGAAATTCGTTAGAAATTCGATAGATGGCGTTCGGAACCCTCCGTGTGCGAGACAAAGTCTGACTCGCACTTGGCTAGTTTTATTTTTTTCTTTAACTAAGACTCCGCGCGATTATTAGTATATTTAGCCAATGGCATGTTTTTATTAAATTATACAGTTTCTCTAATCTCGTACTCATTTTTATCTGTATTAAATGGTTAGTAATATACATTTTGCACAATAATACGCGGCAAACACAATATTTGGAAATAAATACAATAAGACCACACCATACATTCATTTTTATGTTGCCGCACTCAATGTTTCTATCACGTGGAGTAGTGCATAATGACGTCAACTTTCGATTCGACCAATGGTGATCTGTTTTACAAACTTAAATTTCACTCGCTTAAATTGCATTTTTAAATTATTATTTTAAGCAAATAAAATAGAATTAAATAAAAAAAAAGTTTTACATATAACTCCAGGACAACAAAGAATCGAAAAAAAAATATTTCCAATAAATCTGAGCGTCACGCATATTCCCTATTTATATTTAAAAAAGGAACGAGAAGACAAAATCAAAACTAGCCGGTCCGAGGGATATATAAGCGGTTAGGGTAGCTCCCCTACATGGGAAGTGGGGATGAAATCCGGTAGATGGCGTTGTACACCGTTAACACACGCAAGTGTTTCATTTTTCATTTTTACGTAAATCTAGTTTTAGTAGTTAGGCATTACATACAGTAATATCATTAAAAATCCGATAGATGGCGTTGTACACCGTTAACACACGCAAGTGTTTCATTTCATCAAGTTTTACCATTTAATTGAATGATGTGTGAAACCAAACACGACCTTATCTCTACTACGCTAAGGCTTAAAAAATGAGGTTCTTTGGGGTGTTAGGTTTTATTTTCGTTACGGAATATCTGGATTCGGTCTCCACGCTCAAATCCCGCGATAGAAGCTATGCAATAGATTAAAAGTTTTTTATGTGATTTACGAGTGGAATAATGAACGATATCAGAAAATATAGTTTATAAAGACGATGCGAGTGTGTCGCAAGTGTGGAAACACTTTTTAAGAGCGGAAAATGGATTGAGTGCTAGTTAGGTAGGTACCTACCTCAAAGTTTATTAAAAAAATCGTATAAATAAATGTTAATTTCATAATACCTATTATTATTATTATTTATTTCTTATTATTTTTTTCCTAATTTATTTAAATATATATATAATAATTATTTATTTCGAAAACACAAGTACAGGGTTTTACACAGTTTAAGCTTATGAACTAAACATAGCTTGTGTTGAGCCACAGATTATATAATAGTTACTACGTAACAGATACTTCACTCCCCTACAAAAACACAATACCAACGTTAATTTCAGACAATACAAGCAAAAATTTGTCTAAGGCGCTCGATCTAGCGTTGTTATTACTTCGTTCAGCGCGCGATGTAATGGCGCGCGCCTGATACAGTAAAGGGTTCGCTCAATGAAATAAAAAAATAGTTTACGAATTCTTTTTATTTACCTCACAAAATAACATCAAAATTCCGAACTAAGAGTCGAATTTGAAATCGAGAAAGTGAATTTTACGCCGTTTTGTCATTGGCCGCAACATGGAACCCTGTGATTAGCAAGTGTTCGAATCAAAGATCAAAGCAGCAAAAATCTGCCGATATTGTCAGTGTTGTGTGTCGCAATGGCAACTCTGATAAAAATTAAAAATTAAATTAATTGAGGGTAGTTTCCAACGATCTCTCCTATAAATAGCGGTGCGGACACTCACAACATTCAGTCGTCTCGTGACCACGATCAATGCAACTTGGTCGAAACGTCGAGTAGATAAGATTTATGTTTTAGGCGCGATAAGTCCCGTTTTTAAATATTTATAACTGGATATTTCGGTTTAATATTTCGGTTAAATATTCAGTTGGATATTCAGTTAAAACATTTCAGCTAAACATTTCGGTTAAACATTTCAGTTAAATTTTCGGTTAAAGTATTTTGTTAAATGTTTCAGTTAAATATTTTGGTTAAATATTTCGGTTAAATATTTCTGTTAAGTATTTCGGTTAAATATTTTGGTGAAAAATTTCAGTTAAATATTTCAGTTAAATCAAACTATTTCATGTTTCAGGTGGCTGGGAGTGGAGCTCGTTGGTGCGTACAGGTGCAGTGGGTGGCAGAGCATCGCAGGTCGTTGTCCCTGGTGCACGCGCCGACTTGCTGCGTCGCTGCCTTCACTCGATGACGCTGCGACTGCCGACTCCGTCGCTCCCAACTCGTTTCAATTTAATATTTTAGTTAGATATTTATGTTGAATGTTTTGGTTGAATATTTCGGTTGAGTGTTTCGGTTAAATATTACAGTTAAATATTTCAGTTGGATATTTTATTTATAACTATGTGTTCAAATCGCGAAAGTTTAAAGTTTACAATTGCTAACCGTTACGGGCCGGAGGTTGCAAATAGAATTCGTCACCTAGAATTTCTTCGGAAGAAACGAGCGCGTTTAAATACATCGCTGATATTTTTAATGAAATGTCGTGATTTGGGCTATATACCTACGTGTGTGCGTATTAAACCACGTAGTGATATTGCGCACTCCAGAGAAATTCTGCAAAACGCGAGTGTCCGTTTACTTAAACAACTAATACGGAATTGTCATTACAATTTGGACAGAGTAAATAGTGATCTATATGATGTGCATTCGGAGTGTAGCGCTGTGTTATCATCTAGTGATTTGGATTTGTGTGATCGGGTTACCTACCAACAAGCGGATCGCACATACGATCTGTGTACCGCGGGACATAACAAAAAGTTGGAGAAATTGCGGTTACACCACGAGCGTGAGCTCTCAAACAAAACAAACAAATACTCATCTCACATACAGAAAGACACAGTAGTGAACATTTCGAGTTTTACGTTGGATGACGCGACACAGAGTGTACTAGCGAAGGGCATGAATTTCGCATTGACACCTAAACGGATTCCCTATGAAAAAGTCATCAGCAGCTTGGAAGAAACAATATTGAGAAACAAGTTGCCGCCTAATGCAGCGGAATCACTTAGGCAGGATGTTTCTGTAATATTAAGAAAGAGCACATTACCTAAGAGTAATGTTACCGCGGAAGAACGTTCCGCTCTTCAGCACATACGCAGGAATAAGGACATTCTTGTGTTGAAAGCTGACAAAGGAAACGCTACCGTGGTAATGAATTCGTCTGATTACGACAATAAGTTACGGGATTTGTTAGAAGATAGGCATATATATAAACCTGTGTCATATGATCCTACAGCTAGGGTAACTCGTCGCATCCGTGCCGTCATTAGGGATAACGAAGTTCTTTTCACAGAAGACGTGTACGACAGATTATATAGACCTAAGATCGTTACATCACCTAAACTGTACGGCCTACCCAAAATACACAAGACAAACGTGCCCCTGCGTCCCATCGTGAGTCAGATTGACTCCCCGACCTACTATCTGGCAAAGCATGTTGCGTCGGTGTTACAACCATTAGTGGGTAAAACTCCGTCTTTTGTAAAGGACTCTCGCCATTTTGTTCAAATCCTCGGTGAACTTAAACTGGAACCAGACGACATCATGGTGAGCTTCGATGTAGAATCACTTTTCACCAACGTTCCAGTGAAGGAGTGCATCGAGGTGATAAGGACAAGGTACAGTGATGACCTTCCAGAAAACTTTTTTGTGCTGTTGAGGAACTGTTTGGAAGGAAACTATTTCCTATACAGTGGGCAGCACTACCTCCAGATGGACGGTGTTGCCATGGGAAGTCCAGTGGCACCTGTCCTTGCCAACATCTGGATGGAATTTATCGAAGAAGCCATAGACCTACAGTCGTCATCAGTAAAGGTGTGGAAGCGGTACGTTGATGACGTCTTCTGCATCATGACGGGTGATGAGCAGGCAGTAGCCACTCTGGCAAAGAAGCTGAATTCGATTCATACCAACATAAAGTTTACCTATGAGCTAGAAACGAACAAAACACTGCCTTTCCTTGATGTCAAAGTTATGGTGAGACCTGATGGTTCATTATCACATTCTGTCTATAGGAAAGCGACCCATACTGATAGGTATCTGAATGCCTCGTCGCACCATCACCCTCGTCACCTGGGATCTGTAGCCAGGTCATTAATGGATAGAGCTCGTGACCTCTGTGACCCTGAACACCTAGAGGAAGAAATCGCACATGTTCAGGAGGCTCTGATAAAAAACGGCTACAAGGCGGGAAGAGGTCATTCTAGACGCAGATATAAGGAGAGGACCACTGACGTTGAACGGCAGGCAGCGTTCATGCCATACGTGAAGGGAGTGACGGACAAGATCGGTACTGTACTACGTAAATACTCTATCAAGACAGTATTCACTCCCCTAACGAAGATATCAACGCAGGTCCGTTCGCCGAAGGATGTGATTCCTTTTCAGATACCTGGTGTGTACAAAATCGATTGCAGCTGCGGTAAATCGTATATCGGACAGACCAAGCGTACTATTGCAGAAAGGGTCAAAGAACACATCGCAGCTGTAAAAAACTGCCAGGTCAATAAATCTGCTATCGCCGAGCACTTACTGGAATCCGGACCTAATCACTGGATCGAACTTCATGACCCTAAGATCCTCTCGACCGACCGCCACTATTACTCCCGTATTGTGCGTGAAGCGGTAGAAATAAAGAAGCATCCCAATTTCAACCGGGAGGATGGATTTAGGTTGGCCGCAACATGGAACCCTGTGATTAGCAAGTGTTCGAATCAAAGATCAAAGCAGCAAAAATCTGCCGATATTGTCAGTGTTGTGTGTCGCAATGGCAACTCTGATAAAAATTAAAAATTAAATTAATTGAGGGTAGTTTCCAACGATCTCTCCTATAAATAGCGGTGCGGACACTCACAACATTCAGTCGTCTCGTGACCACGATCAATGCAACTTGGTCGAAACGTCGAGTAGATAAGATTTATGTTTTAGGCGCGATAAGTCCCGTTTTTAAATATTTATAACTGGATATTTCGGTTTAATATTTCGGTTAAATATTCAGTTGGATATTCAGTTAAAACATTTCAGCTAAACATTTCGGTTAAACATTTCAGTTAAATTTTCGGTTAAAGTATTTTGTTAAATGTTTCAGTTAAATATTTTGGTTAAATATTTCGGTTAAATATTTCTGTTAAGTATTTCGGTTAAATATTTCGGTTAAATATTTTGGTGAAAAATTTCAGTTAAATATTTCAGTTAAATCAAACTATTTCATGTTTCAGGTGGCTGGGAGTGGAGCTCGTTGGTGCGTACAGGTGCAGTGGGTGGCAGAGCATCGCAGGTCGTTGTCCCTGGTGCACGCGCCGACTTGCTGCGTCGCTGCCTTCACTCGATGACGCTGCGACTGCCGACTCCGTCGCTCCCAACTCGTTTCAATTTAATATTTTAGTTAGATATTTATGTTGAATGTTTTGGTTGAATATTTCGGTTGAGTGTTTCGGTTAAATATTACAGTTAAATATTTCAGTTGGATATTTTATTTATAACTAAGTATTTGACATTTTTAAAATCTACTTGAAGTATGTTTATACCTGACACTGGCTAAATACACTAATCGTGTGGAGCTATAATTATACAGATAAAAATATGCGATATTGCGGTTTACCGTATCGACGGGATAAACAATTGAACATCAAATGATTGGCAGTTTTTTACCCAGGAACATTTTGGCAAAATAATTTGTCTTATATATTTTTTTAGGTCAATTATTCATTGTTTTTAATACTTATTATCCTATTCCTGATAAAAACAATTCCAAAAATACAAAAATCATAAAAGTTGGTCCAGTCGTTCTTGAGTTATAAGTGTAGTAACTAACGCGACTTTCTTTTATATATATATATATATATATATATCTGTGCTGTAGGCTATCTGCGTACCAAATTTCAGCTCAATCGGTTCAGTAGTTTTAGCGTGAAGAGGTTACAAACATACTTACACATTCACAAACTTTTTTCATAATATTAGTAGTATTGTATATATTTGCAGGACATTGGCAGGATTTGGGAACCATTACAGAGATACGCATATGAAATACATTTGTGATTATTGTCAGAAGGAATATAATAGCAAAGGGAGAGTCGCCCATCATATAAGGTAACTAAGATTTAATATAAGGTAACTTACATTTAAAGTGTTGTTTACTTACATATAAGTTGTTTTAATACATATTTTTAATAACATTTTAAATGTTGTTAATTACATATATTGTTGTTTACTTACATATAAGTTGTTTTATTACATAATATTTTACTTACATTTCAAATGTTGTTTATTACATATATTGTTGTTTACTTACATGCTGTTTACTTACATATATGTTGTTTATTACATTTATAATGTTGTTCACTTACATATAATGTTGTTTACTTACATATAAGTTGTTTTAATACATATTTTTAATAACATTTCAAATGTTGTTTATTACATATATTGTTGTTTACTTACATGTTGTTTACTTACATATAAGTTGCTTTACTACATAATATTTTACTTACATTTCAAATGTTGTTTATTACATATATTGTTGTTTACTTACATGCTGTTTACTTACATATATGTTGTTTATTACATTTATAATGTTGTTCACTTACATATAATGTTGTTTACTTACATATAAATTTCTTTTCTACATAATATTTTACTTACATTTCAAATGTTGTTATTACATATAATGTTGTTAAGTTGCTATAATGTAATATAATATAATAATATGATATAATATTTTACTAACATTTTAAATGTCGTTTATTACATATAAGCTAACTAACATGTAAAGTGTTTTTAAATATATTACTAGTTGATACCCGCGACTTTGTTCACGAACATCAAGAATAATTTAGTAGCCTATGTTCATCCTCATGCTATAAAGTATCTCCTTGTTACATTTCAGTAAGATCGGATCGTCCGTTTAGGCGTGATTAGGTAACAAACAGACAGAGTTACAAACGTTTTTATAATATTAGTAAGAATAGGCTAGCCTTTGACTACTATCTCACCTGTTGGTAAGTGATGATGCGGTCGAAGATGGTAAGCACGCTAGGCTTAGAATGGGCACTGGCTCTCAAGGATATCTGCCGGAACACATTAGATGCTTGGTGACAGATTTTCCAACTTTTGACTTTCAAAACCGCAAATTTTACTTTGTCATTCATACAAACATTATGAAAAAACAAAGCTATATTTTGCTGGCGAGAAATGATAGTGGTATATCTTGCTTGATCTTATAAAATATTGTTGTGTAGTGCGGAACCCTAAGAGTGCGAGTCCGGCTTGCGCTTGGCCAGTTTATTTAGTTTTTAACCGACATCACAAAAAAGGAGGAGGTTCTTAATTCGTCGTTTTTTTATGTATGTTCACCGATTACTTGAACATGCCTGAACCGATTTAGAAAATTATTTTTTTGTTTCAAAAAGTACCCTTCCCAGGTGGTCCCATTAAAATTTTATTGAAATCAGCCGAGCCGTTTTTAATATATCAACATTTGTATTACGATGCATTTATATAACTCGATGACATGATACTAGTACTGGCTACTTTGACTAGTGCGACGTTTGAAGTCGGTTCTATAATGATTATAGTACATTTTCAGAAACGTGCACATCCCAGCACATTGCGTCGAGTGCGACCGTCCGTATATCAACAGAAGACAATATATAAAACATTGTGTCACGTTACATCCGCATCTTGTCAACAAAAGAGAGGTAAATACGCTGCCGCTATGTTTTTAACCGCATTCAAGAAAGGAGTTCTACTATGTTCAATTGTATGTTTTTTTGGGTTCCGAACCCAAAGGGTACCAAGGAACCCTATTACTGAGACTCCGCTGTCCGTCAGTCTGTCTGTCTGTCTGTCCGTCTTTCACCAGGCTGTATCTCATGAACCGTGATAGTTAGACGGTTAAAATTTTCACTGGTGATGTATTTTTGTTGCCGCTATAACAACAAATACTAAAAACAGAACAAAGTTAAAAATTAAAGGGGGTCCCCATACAAAAAATGTGTTTTTTTTTTTAATCTATGAACGATTGTTTACCTTATTAATCATATTAATTATCTACCCTAACACCTTTGTGATAACGTTCACTTAGTTGGTGTCAGAAGTTCGTTAGATATTAGTTAGATGGCGTTGTAGTTTAGCATGTTTAGTATTGACACGGTAATATAATATTATATTAACGTAGTATTAAACTGCGGTTCGGGACCCTCCGTGTGCGAGACAAAAGTCTGACTCGCACTTGGCCAGTTTTATTTTTATGTATGTTTACCGATTAATCGAAGACGCCTGAACTGATTTGGAAAATTCTTTTTTTATATGAAAGGATTTACTTCGCAGGTGGTCCTAAATTTTATCGAGACATGTTCAGTATCTCTAGAGATATGGAGATAAACACCTCAAACTTGGTACTAAAAATTACTAGAGCGACGTTTGAAGTCGGTTCTTTTAGTTTTTAAACGATCTTAAATTATGTTTCTATACATTTCAACCGACTTCCAGAAAGGAGGAGGTTTTCAATTAGTTTGTTTTTTTTTGTTTCCTCTGTAATTTCTTAACTGATTGAAAAAAATATTTTTCATTTTAAAGATTTTTTAAAATCCTAACTGGGTAGCACTTGACCACTATCTCACCTGATGTTAAGTGATGATGCGGTCGATGATAGAGCGTGTTTACTCAGAAGATACCTATTCACTCGCGATTTGAAGACGCCCGTATTTGTACTTAACCGGAAACATAGACTCAGGCAGGGTATTCCATTCCTTAGCGGTATACTTCTCGTTTGGTTCCATTATACATATGATCAAGATCTGATCAGTATCTCCATAGATATGGAGATAAAAACCTCAAACTTGCTATTAGCGCGGTATATGAAGTCGGTTTTTTTAGATTTTCAACCAACATAACCGACTTCCAAAAAGGAGGTTCTCTCAATTCTTCTGTTTTTTAGGGTTCCGTAGTCCTGACAAGGAACCCTTATAGTTTCGTCATGTCCGTCTGTCTGTCTGTCTGTCTGTCCGAGGTTTTGCTAAGAGACCGTTAATACTAGAAAGCTGTAATTTTGTGGGGGTAAGTAAATAAATGACGCCGACAAAGTGGTAAAATAAAATTTTGAAACATATTTTTTTAGGGTAGCTCCTATATATGAGAAGTGAGGATGAATTTCTTTTTCATCGTCTACCACATCGTGTGGGGTGTCGTTGAATAGGTCTTTTAAAATGACTTAAGGGTTGCTAATACCGTTTTTCGATTGAATGCTCCATTTATTAAACTTTAAAGTGCAAATTTTTGTTCCTGTAGGGCGTTCCCCCCCTCTAAAAGCTAAACTGCTGGCTTTAAAAATCTGGAAAAATTCGTGATAATAGCACACTTCATGAACTTTAAAGGAAAATTATAGCGGTTAATATAACTTTATTAGTTTAGCAGTAATAGTCGTTGAACTTGGGTGTTGGATAATCTTGTACCAAATACAAAATCCTTAGAATAAATCCTTTAAAGTGACAAAGACGGAGTACCTAGTTGCTTGTTTATAACGGGTAAGGACTTGCATTGAATAACAGGCTACTACGGAACCCTACACTGCGCGTGGCCCGACACGCACTTGGCCGGTTTTATTATATGTATGTTACGCGATTACTCCGTCAATTGTGAACCGATTCGAATTATTATTTTTTAATCAGTAGGGTAGATTTCCGAGGTGGTCCCATTGTAATATCATCGAGATCTGATAAGTATCTCCAGAGATATGACGATAAAGGTCTCAAACTTGCTACTGAAACTGACTCGCGGGGCATGGAAGTCGGTTGTTTTAGTTTTTAAACTATCTTAATTATTAAATGATGTTTATTAATTTATTTTCAGACGAAAGAAACGGCATTTTGTGTGGAATGCAACAAACAATTTAGGAGCCGGGCTCTTTACCAGAACCATCTAAAAACATCCGTCAAACATATAGAAGTCAAACCTGTAAAGTAAGTAAAGAGGGTCGTGACATTTATGAAATATTATAAACTACGAATAAATAATAAGTCAGGAAAAGTAAAAAATTACTGCGTTTTAAAAATGACCCAACAAAAGTCGTGTCCAAGCAAACGGGGTTAAAAGTCGTGTCCAGCGCGTCATTAGTCGGACATTTGTCTTGTTTGACTCAACTGTCATAACACACATTGCAGCACATGCGCGAACCAATCACTGCTTTCTTTCCGAATTTAAATCAATCTCCAAGCCAATCATTTGTAACTTCGAAAGTGATTCTTATTTTGAATCTACGTCGTTTTAGTTTGAAGGAGGGCCACTTTTTGTGTGGAATTTGTTCTGAATTAGAGTTCCTTACTTATGATATATTCGTAGGGTACTCTAGAGTTTGTCTAGATAAAATTTATTTTTACAGAGGGCCCGCCAGAAGTACCGACTTCAATCCCCGCCGTACACCAATGGATTTCTCTACCGAAAAAATTATGTGCGCTTTTCACAGTGGCCCTCCGGTGAAGGAAAATCATCGTTAAGAAACCCCCGATCCCCGCATGGTGGTAGGACACTATCTAGTGTCCGCCTGGCCAGCTACCACCCTCAAGTTAGAAAATCTATCGCCAAACATCTAATGTGTTCCGGCAGCTATCCTTTAGAGCCAGTTCCCATTCTAGCCCTAGCGTTCTACCATCCTCGATCGCATCATTACTTACCAACAGGTGAGATAGTGGTCTTTGGTCCTGTATGATATTTAAACAAAATTAATTCATGTATATTTCAGGATACCATGTCCTGAATGTGGCAAAATATTCGCGCGGAAACTTTACATGAAAAACCATTACAATCTGTACCACTTGAAGAAAACTAACTTTTACTGCGAATTGTGTGATAAAGTAAGTACTACGTACATGATTATACTTCCAAAATAGTAGATTGTACAACAAGGGTGCAATATAGTACATTTCTACGAGGCCGCTATTTTGAATCCAGAGCGAAGCGAAGGATTCTAGAGTACTAAAGTAGAATTCTGAGCGTAGCGAGGGATTTAAAGTACGACGGCCGAGAGAAAATAATATTGCAGCTGAGTTTTACACTCTGCTTTTCATCCCCCTATGAGAAAAGGAAATAAAAGGCTCAAATTAAGTTCAACACTATATTAACTAACAAAGAGACTAACACAACTAAACAAAACACATATGACACATATACACACAGCACATACACAAGCACTTTTGATTTCTTTGGTTTATGTCCGTCTGAAGATATGCTACCAATTTTGTATAGGTCCTGATTTGAATATTATTATTAGTATTGACTGTCGATATCAGCATCGAGTAAATACGCCAAAGTGTAAATACTCCAAGAAGGTTGCCTGAATTTGGCCAGTTCTTGATAATTAGCTAGAAATACAGTTTCTGAAAATGAATTCGCTTTTTTTGCACTTTTCCACTCGATACATTTTGTATAGGCTTTTAAATATTTTTTTGCTGTTGTTTATGTTGATAACAGATTGTTTATAACATTTGTTGCGTCGTTTTGTATTCTTTCGGCCGTTAAATTAATACTTTCGTTATCAGAACTCATTTTCTTTATGAATTAATAGTTTATTTAGCACTGCAACAAAAAATTAATGTGAGGAGGACTTCGTAAAGATTCGCGCGCTTATTGTATTCTTCATACGAGATTCTTTTTTTAAATTCACTAGACTATAAACTACAGTTCGCGCGCTTCTTTTTTTTTTATCCTAGCTACCACACTATCAGTGTATTGTGCCACGCGTTTTAAACTTTTTTTGCTGTACTACATATATTATTATTATATATATATGGTATTGTTTTATAACATAAAATGTTTAGCTTCACGAGCTTTTTTTATTCATCAAGCGTGGCTATCTAGTTGATAGGACAATAACATATCCCGAACAATATTATTATTGAACCTCCTTAGACATGGCACTATAAAATAACAGTCATAAGCCAAAAATTAAAAAATTACTTTCCCGCCCTAGGGCAGAAATTACCTATTTTGCGCGCACTTATCGAGGAACAAACCATCACTTTTCGAATGAAAAAGAACTTTCCGCCATCAAGGAGAAAATCTGCCGCTATAACCTTACGGTGTTCCGGCAGCACACAGACCTTGAGAGTCAGAGTATTGTAGGACTAGCGTGCTACCATCATCGCCCACATCATCGCTTACCACCAGACGAGATAGTGGTCAAACGCTAGCCTATAAGAAACATTAAAAAGGCATACATAAAACTACCGTAGAGTTTTCTTTCTAAGATTTTAGGTTTCTAGCAATAACCCTTAAAAATACGTTTTGTTTAAGTCGTTTTCTTAATTTTATTTTTAATCTGTTTTCAGTATTACGCAAGAAAGTCGGGATTAAGAGTACATAACAAGTATGTCCATCAGAAAGTACAACACGTAAGGGACAAAATATGCGACCTCTGTGGAAAAGCGTTTGCTGTAAGTTTGGTCACCCTAGCTACTTTTTTAATTACAGTCAAGCCGGCTTTTCACTATGGGATATAATATAATGTATAATATACAATAATATATAAGATATAATATTATTATATCTTGAGATACAACATTTTATCGCTCGTCATACATTTTGTATGAGACCGTTTACACTATGCTATAATATATATTACATCCCAAGCTATAAATATTTTTTCGACAGACTGAGCTATATTTGAATGTTTATATTTTACCTCATGTCCCCGGACACCGCGCCTCCCCCTGCCTCGCCCTGAGTTTTTTTTGTTGTGTTTTTTATATTTATTTTAGCTCCACACAATTAGTGTATTTAGCCAGTGTTTGAATGAAACCATAGACAACCAAAGCTGAACTATATATCTTACAGTGTGAACAGCAACCGCGGGATGTAATATATAGCTCAATATGCAATTTACATTATATCCCATAGTGAAAAGCTAGCTTCAGTCTTCAGATTAGTATTAATATTTTGACCTATGATGCATTTATATAGGTGTCCTGAAACTGAATGTCAAGTGACTACTGGGAATGGGCTACGCTGTACCTGTTCTGACAAAATTATTAAAAATAAACTGGCTAAGTTCGAGTCAGACTCGCAGTCTCGCACACGTAGGGTCCCGTGCCACAGTACAATACTAAACATTTATGAAAACAGAGTAATGAGCCGCGTGCTTATTTACTATAACGCCATCTAACGATTATATAACGAACGTCTAACGCCATCTAAGTGAAGGTTAACACAAAGCTGTTAATGTTCATAGATGGCGTCATGGTGCAAAGAAAAATGCCGAATTTTATAATTATATAAATTAATAATTATATATTAATATAATAGAATATCTATATATATAAAAGACAGTCGTGTTAGTTACTACACTTATAACTCAAGAACGGCTGAACCAATTTTTATGATTTTTATATTTTTGGAATTGTCTTTGTCAGGAATAGCATAAGCATTAAAAACAATGAATAATTGATCTAAAAAAATTATATAAGAAAAAATATTTTGCCAAAATGTTCCTGGGCTTCAAAACTGCCAATCATTTGATGTTCAATTGTTTTTCCGTGGATACGGTAAACCGCAAATTAATAAGGGTCATCGGTCCACACGATTCGTGTATTTAGCCAGTGTCAAGTTTAAAAATTCTTCAAGTTGTTGTGAATTCAAGTCATGTAGATTTTAAAAATGTTAATAAATTTTAAATACTGTCAGTAATGACAATTGTATGACATATTTGTTGATTGTCAAATATGCGTGCGTTCAGAAATGTATGCTTACAAGCAATCAAGACAATAATAATCAATTTCTAATCAATTTCATTTGTAAGAATGGTTGTAAATACAGAGATATGCAAGATTGTGATAGCCAATTTATGTGTACGAGTTATCCATAAGAAAAAAAATATATTAGACAGTTATTCGTGAAGTAAGTATACTTATTCAGAATTAAAATTAAATACTGGTGATTGTATTTTTACAATTAAAATTAAACTCAATCGAACTAATGTCGAGTTTATAACTTATCTATAACAATAATAACATTGTTTAATTCAATCATGTCTTGCTGACACGCGGTTGAAGTATTTGATTATTGTATTTTTATTATATTTCTGTATTGCCATAATAATAATTACTAAACTTATATCTTTTTTATTCATTGTATTACGTTCATAAAAGCCTAAATTAAGTTCATCTGAAAGGTAACACGCCATTCATAGTCTGTTAGTTGGTACGAAGTTCGCCGGGCCAGCTAGTAAAATATATAATAGAATTTTTTCGATTTTAAAATGAAGGTAGGGTTTGGTACATCACATTTTTGTTAAGCGTAGCCTTTGCGAGATATATCCCGCCGAAGACAAGAAAACTAATTATTAATGTGTTTTTTTTGTCCGCAGAGCAACAGAACGATGTTAAACCACCGCCGCACACACACTGGTGAAAGACCACACAAGTGCCCCTATTGCACCGCCGAGTTCATTCAGAAGTATGCAATGAAAACGCATATACGCACACAGCATAAACAATTTATTAATGCAGATTAAACTTTTTGTTTTATTTTCGTCTTTAATATTTTTTTAAGTGAAAACTTCTTTAGCGGCATTGTGCACTTTTTTTATATATCTTATAGCCTAGCGTTTGACCACTATCTCACCTGTTGTAAAGTGACGATGCGGTCGAAGATGTTAAGCACGCTATGCCTAGAATGGGAACTGGCTCTCAAGGATAGCTGCCGGAACACATTCGTTCTAACTTGAGGGTGGTAGCTGGCCAGGCGACCACTAGATTGTGTCCTACCACCATGCGGGGGTTGTTGGTTTCTTAACGATGTTTTTCCTTCACTGGAGGGCCACTGTGAAAAGCGCACATACGTTTTTCGATAGAAAAATGCATTGGTGCGCGCAGGGTTTGAACTCGGTACCTCTGGCATCAAATCCGATCGTTCTCCCGATTACGCCACCGGGCTCTCAAAACTTTTCACTGCACTTTTCTTCGGATGGGTAAAAATGTTAAACTCGCGTCAGGGTCGCGTGTCCTGGTCGTAAGACGGAGCAGGGCGCGAGTTCGCGTTTCAAAATATTAAAAAATGACGTTCAAGTTTTCACTTCTGCCGGCACTCCCAGAGTGCAACCCGTTGGTTTTTTTATTCAATAAAGTCAAGCGTTCGACCACTATCTCTCCTGAATAATTATATATTATTATTAATTAAATAGTAATCGAATCCAGAAGTTGACTCCACCGTCTTTCGCGGCTTCGTTTTCATACGAGCAAATTCTCAAAGGAAGGTACTGGCTAAATACACTAATCATGCGAGGCTAGTGCTGCACGATTGATTGTCAATGTCATATTTAAGTCTGTCAATGTCATGTCACTGTCAAACGATTTGTTTGGAGGTGGAGACTGCACTGCAGGCTATTTTTCGCAATTTTTGTGAATTTATTCAATGATATTTACAAATTTGCGCAATGTATATTGATAATTGTTACTCCTAGATGACTTATGCTAGTCCTAGTTAATAAACCAAGTATAAATAATTCGTAAACATGACGCTATGATGCAATAACGCCAACAATAAAAGCTCTCAGGAAAGAGTGAAAGACGTGAAAGTGCTTCCAAAAATAAAGAAAATGGATGAAATAAAGACTGAAAACAGCTTGAGCGTTGTGTGCCATGGGTGTTTGAGTAATGACCGACAAATCTCGGCGCTAGGCCAATATTCCGATGTGTTTTTATGCCTTGTCGGGAATCATAAACTCAGTATGCTTTACGTAAGTACATAAAACATTACTATGTCTAAAACAGCTAGTTGCAACCTGTACCTTTGCACACACAAACTTCTTATAAATCGGTCCAGGCGTTTATTTGAGAAAACTTATCAAATAAAGAGTTCGGAAAAACTTTCGAATTTATTTGTTAAGTACTTGGAAGTATCTTGACTATAAATGTTTAAATTGAATGTTGTCACTTTATTATATAAATTAATAAAAATAGAATGTATAATATATAGAATTGTCATAAATTCTACATTATCATATGATTATAACTGGTATAATTATGAATGGATTATCTATGGACTCGTCGGTTCACAAAAATTTAAAATAATAATTATACACAGACAAAATCGGAGATGCATGATGAGCATTCGATGAAAAGCAATTACAGAACTGCTATCCCTGCTTCAAAACATAAGTATTTTATAGCATGGATTGCTTAAGTATTTTTAGATCACAAGTATATGCAAGACATTTAGTAAATATTAAAGTTTGTAACGGCTATTATCACGTATATATTTTATTTACCGGAAAATTAACTCCGACCAGTTTCGAACATTCTTGTTTTCCGGTATTTTCCGGTAAATAAAATATATACGTGATAATAGCCGTTACAAACTTTAATATGTGTAACTTTCACGATAACTTTAATAATCAAATTTAGTAAATATTTTGAATATTTTTGTTTCTGTATGAGATAGACCTAATGCCAAGTTCACACCATGCGATTTTTGTTGTTCTATTTCCTAGGGTTGTACTTTTCATTCAATTCAAAGTACTTTTAATATTGATACTTTGGAATTGATACTGAATAGATAGATACCTGTTAAAACTACTTGTCTCGTTACTCAATTATTTGTCTCCGAAGAACATTTAGACCGACATTATAGAGCGATAATAAGATTTAGAATTAAGCTATATGATTGGCTAATCAAGCGCAGTTAATCGATACAAAAGTATCGAGTTAGTATTTGTTGTAACTCATATTGTACATCCCTAGGAACTTGAAAAACAAAATTTGCTTGGTCTGAACCTAGTATAAGTGTCATGCTTAGAATTGCATGCAAATCGGCGAATGCAGCAAAAGATGCCCTGTGACCAGGAAGATCAACATATGAGGAAGTGATGATCAAATTCTCACTGTCATATCCATTTAAATTAATTAGCTAAAAAACAATAAAAATCAAATTAATATTCTTAGGGCCGATTTTTTATTTCTCAGTTACATGATCAGATAGAGTTTATACCACTTATAGCATATTTTCGCATTTTCAATAGACAGATAGCAGTACTCCAAGAAATAAATTCCTGAGTTAATTTATCTGGCCTATAGCACTGCACTAAGATATCTCTCCCACACTATTAGTGTAAAGATAGATAGTTACAAAAATACCACAGATAATTAACTGACTGATAAAAGCACACTGAAAAATTGAAAGTTTTATACAGGTGATAAATATGCAATGAATAAATATCTGGCCATTTTTCTGAGCATTGAAAAATTGGCTCTTGGTAGAGGATTTGGGTTGGTTTTGAACAAAACTCTTAAAAAAGTTTGCGTTTCACTGAGGAATATAATGCTGTTTTGATCAAAAATGTTTGGCAAAATGGTGACTTTTATCATATGGAGAATAAGAATAAAAGTGTCAAAAGTGATCCTCACCTCATTTGCAAAGCGCCTTGCGGTCCTTGTCTTACGACCAGGACACGTGACCCTGACACGAGTTTAACATTTTTACCCATCCAAAGAAAAGTGCAGTGAAAAGTTTTGAGTTTGAGGGCCCGGTGGCGTAATTGGGAGAACAGTCGGATTTGATGCCAGAGGTACCGAGTTCAAACCCCGCGTGCACCAATGGATTTTACTATCGAAAAATGTATGTGCTCTTTTCACAGTGGCCCTCCGGTGAAGGAAAAACATCATTAAGAAACCAACAGCCCCCGCATGGTGGTATGACACTATCTAGTGTCCGCCTGGCCAGCTACCACCCTCAACTTAGAAAATCTGTCATCAAACCTCTAATGTGTTCCGACAGCTATCCTTGAGAGCCCGTTCCCATTCTAGGCCTAGCGTGCTTACCATCTTTGACCAAATCAGCACTTACCAACGTCATACAGTAGCCTATATGATATATTTAAAAAAAAATTATTATCTTTATTTCAGAATGTAGAAGATATAAAATTCTGCTGGGAGTGTTTGGCAGTTCTCAGAAAGTTTAAATCTTTCCAAATACAACTTAAAAAGGCTCAAAATGCACTGATGCAGATGTTGTATGAGTTGGTGAGATTTATTTTCAATGCACATGATTTACATACATAAATCAACTTCACAAAAAAAGGAGGAGGTTCTCAATTCGACGGTATTTTTTTTTAAACCCACCACAAGCAATGTAGAAGGTTCTCAATTCAACTGTTTTTTTTTTATGTTACCTCAGGACTCTTTCAAATCTTAACCGACTTGAAAAATTCAATTGTTGTTAGAGAGATTATGCTTCTGGTTTCGTCCCATTCAAATTTTATCGAGATCTGATAATCATCTCCGGAGATATGGAGATAAATAAATTTGTTTACCTTGGTGACATGATACTGGCTACTTTGACTATCACGGCATGGCTTTGACTTTGACTGTTGCGGCATGTGACGTCGCTTTTTTCGTTTTGTACGAACATAAATTATTCCCGTTAGGGTAGGCAGAGACTACTGCCTTCCACATGCCACACTCCAGATCCTTTCTTTCGCTTCTTTCCACTAAATATCATTAATTAATTCCATACAATTTATACGCTTACTCAATATAATACAGTACCAGTAGTCTTGCAGCCCCTAATTGATCCGTAATCCTTTTCCCATTTTATTTCATTCCCTTAAAACATAAATCTTTTAGTTGTATTGTTCCATGCCTCTATGAAATAAGCATAAACTATCATCTCAATTTTGAAATGGGTTTTTTTCTCAAGAAGCTTTCTAGCAATATATTTGCATTTACTAGTTGCACATTACTAGTAGTCTTGTTAACCCTCCAACTAAGCTAAATATGCTTGTATCTGGAGTGGGTTCACGTCAATAGTGCAATGGGTGGGGATCGAACTCACGACCTCTGAAACGCCAGACCAACGCCTTAGCTATTGGGCTATTGCTGCTTTTACATTATAATAGGGAATATGCATGTTTTTTTTAAATATTTTTATTTCACTCATTACATCCATATAACATATTAAAAAAATAAAGTACTGCTGGAATTAGTTATTTTTTAAATAAACATTTAAATATATAAATAAATTTGAGCAGTTTAAACGCCATCATTTCCCGGGCTCTTTGTTTGTCTTTGTTGTCTTTTCCGGGTAATGCATTGTGACGCCACGCACTTACGTCAGACACACGCCGCTTGCAGCAAACTAGCTTTTTTTTCTTTAACTAAGACTCCGCGCGATTATTGTATTTAGCCATGTTTTTATTAAATTATACAGTTTCTCTAATCTCGTACTCATTTTCATCTATATTAAATGGTTAGTAATATACATTTTTGCACAATAATACGCGGCAAACACAATATTTGGAAATAAATACAATAAGACCACACCATACATTTATTTTTATGTTCCCGCGCTCAATGTTTCTATCACGTGGAGTAGTGCATAATGACGTCAACTTTCGATTCGACCAATGGTGATCTGTTTTACAAACTTAAATTTCCCTCGCTTAAATTGCATTTTTAATTTATTATTTTTTAAGCAAATAAAATGGAATTAAATAAAAAAAAATGTTTTACATATAACTCCAGGACAACAAAGAATCGAAAAAAAATTATTTCCAATAAATCTGAGCTTCATGCATATTCCCTATTGTTGCTGTCTCAACTTTTTTTATAATAAAATTTAGGAAGGTACTATTGTTATGCCACCAACTTACAATATAAACCTAAAATATCAAATTCTATTACAGGACTCGACTCCTAAAACGCTTACAAAACTGTCAACTATAAATAAATACTTCTTCGACCAAGACTACAAACACATAGAAATTAACACAAAGAAAAAGAAACAAAAAGAACAAGAACCGTTAATAGAACTAGAAATTGAACTGACAAAGACAAACTTACAACAAGATGAGACAATCGATGTACCTTTAATACAAGCTGAAGTTAATAACGTAGATAATTTTGTAGATACAAGTATAAAGCAAGAAACGTTGGCTGAATATGACTCAATATTCGACGATGGTCATAATTCTGATAGTAAAGAATATGAGGATTATAAAGAATCAGAGTATCAAGAATATAAAGATAACATAGCTCAAAGTTACGACCAATACGATGAAGAAACAAAACCCTTAAGAGCGAAGAGACGTAAACTTGAAAAGTCTAGAGACAACAGTGTCGGATATTATAAACAATATGCAACGTTAATTAAACGAGAAAAGATTGATTGGGGTAAGGTTGACGATTATTTTACAATGACAAGCTTTGGAGAAGAAGATATGGAGGAACATTTCTTGAGTAAAGAACGGAAGTTCAGCGTTTATTTACGGTTTAAGTATAAATGTGTTCCGTGCGAACTTGGGTTCATGAAGGGGTTCGATTTAAAGAGACATAATGACTTGAATCATCCTAAGGTGAGATATTTAAACTGTTGGAGCGGTCACCAGTAGTTGAATTGTTGTAAAAAAAATTTCAAGTGGATCGCTTTTTCAAAAAGCCGTTGTATCGAAGCCGCTGTTAAGAAAATCTTTTCATATGTGGTACTGTTTAAACACCTGCTTGTATTGGAATTTATGAAATAAGCACTGAAAAGTGCAGACACGCATTTTTCAGCGTAACCGGCTCATTGCATAGTGAATGTTAGTCTTTTCATTCTTGACCAGCAAATAGGTCACACATTTTCTTTATAATTTTACTAATTTGTGGATCAGTGGTTATAGAACTTGGACTTTAAAAAAAACACTTTAAAAAAGTTGGTTTACGGACGATAGTTTAACGTGACAACGTCATAACAAAACATTGATGTTCATGTTCATGCTCATGCTCATGTTCATGTTCAAATTCATACAATAAAACATTGATGAAATCAGCGCAAGCGTACAATGAGCGTAACGGGACAAGGAGCGTAACGGGACACTTTTTCGTGCATGCATGGAGCCGGCGTTCATCGATTTATTAAAGGTTGTTACGTAAATAAGAAAAAATATGATTGCTTTAATATAAAATACATGAATTAGTAAAATTATAAAGAAAATGTGTAACCTATTTGCTGGTCAAGAATGGAATGACTAACATTCAATATACAATGAGCCGGTTACGCTAAAAAGTGCGTGTCTGCACTTTTCAGTGCTTATTTTATAAATTCCAATACAAGCAGGGGTTATAACAGTCGCTAAATCGAAAGTCACGGTATCGGAAGTAACGCAAATGACTACATTTCCGTTAGTTTCGATACCGTGACTTGGTTAGGTTAGGTTTGAATCACGCGCGAGCTAAGCGAGCGTGCCGCCACAGATCCCGGCGAAGCGTTATTATCTGTACTTCGAATAACAACAATGGATTTCGATACCGTGACTATCGATCTCGATGAATTTTTGGTTTGTTTATCAATGAACAACACATTACCCTAAACTTCTACCTCTTTCATGTTCCAGAAAGATCACTACAGATGCTCTCTGTGTCACCTGAACCAGTCTTCTAAGGAAGAACTAGAGACACATTGGAGAGAACACACTCCTATAGCAAGATGTAATATCTGCGGAGACGTGTGTCGACCTAGAGGCATGAAGAACCATCTAAACTATGCGCACACGCACAAATACGCTTGCCAGTTCTGTAACCTTACTTTTGGGTAAGATATATCTAGTGTCCGCCTGGCCAGCTACCCTTAAGTTAGAAAATCTGTCGCCTAACGTCTAATGTGTTCCGGCAGCTATCCTTGAGAGCCAGTTCCCATTCTAGGCCTAGCGTGCTACCAGCCTCGACATTTCACATCATCACTTACCATTAGGTGAGATAGTGGTCAAACGCTAGCCTATATCATATAAAAAATTTAAAAATTATTAGTTTTACCCGTTTACAGCAAAGCCGAAGACGATGGTCTCATATTTAAGATACTATATTATATTGATGTACCGTCTGACTTGCTACCAAATATTTGTATATGTTTTTTACAGAAAAATACTGCACTTCAGTATCCACTACAAAAAAATGCATCAAAACTACATCTGTGATTATTGCAATATGTCGTGTAAAACAAAGACGCTTATACAAAAACACATAAGGTATTTTTAACTTATTAATAACCTATTTAACCGGTTTCCAAAAAGGAGGAGGTTCTCAATTCGTTTGTATGATTTTTTCAACTGACTTCTCAAAAAAGAGTTTTTTTTGTATGTATTTTACGCGATTACTCCGTCAATTGTGAACCGATTAAAATGATTTTATTTTTAATCGACAGGGTACACTTCCGAAGTGATCCCATTGTAGTTTCATCGAGATCAGATAAGTATCTCCAGAGATATGACGATAAACGTCTCAAACTTGCTACTGAAACAGACTCGCCGGGCATGGAAGTCGGTTGTTTTAGTTTTTAGGGTTCCGTACCCAAAGGGTAAAACGGGACCCTATTACTAAGACTCCGCTGTCCGTCTGTCTGTCTGTCTGTCTGTCCGTCCGTCACCAGGCTGTATCTCATGAACCGTGATAGTTAGACAGTTGAAATTTTCACAAATGATTTGGAGCGAGGCCATTGAGAATCATGGAGAGGCGCTCGCCGTCTCTCTTGATATCTCTAAGGCCTTTGACAGGGTATGGCACGACATCCTTATTAGCAAGCTTCCTTCATACGGCCTCCCCACTGGTTTTTGTGTATGGATATCAGATTTCTTATGGGAACGGTCGATTCGTGTGGTCATTGATGGCTGCTCGTCCGACCAATTGGCTATAAATGCCGGTGTTCCTCAAGGGTCAGTACTCTCTGCAACGCTTTTTCTGCTGCATATCAACGACCTGCTAAAACCTGGTATTTTTGGGTATGCAGACGACAGCACCGTTGTGGAGAGTTATATGTCTAGTGCACGAGCCAGTGCATTACAAATCCAGTCTCATAGAGAAGCGATGGTTCAGCGCTTAAACTTTTCCTTGAAGGCAGTCTCCGATTGGGGCGATGCCAATCTGGTTAAGTTTAATGCTTCTAAAACCCAGGCGTGTCTTTTCTCCGCCAAACGGAATCCATTTCAACTGGCTCCTACTTTCAGGGATGCGTCCGTGCCGATAAATGACCAGCTTGAGCTTCTTGGCATCTCACTAACACCAACTCTCAATTTCGGCTCTTATATTGAGTCTAAAGCCCAGATAGCCTCCAAAAAGCTTGGAATTTTGTCTAAGGTGAGACAATACCACACCGGGACAGTTGCTCAATCTCTACCAAGCACAAGTCCGGTCGTGTATGGAGTACTGTTCTCACCTCTGGGATGGTACTGCCAAATACCAGCTGCAGACACTGGAAGCTATTGAGAGGAGAGCCAAGAAGCCCATCAACGACGACCAACTAGTAAGCAAAAGACTCCAGAGTCTCGAGCATCGTCGCAAGGTCGCTTGCTTGTCGGTTTTTTATCGGATTCATTTCGGAGAGTGTGCATCGGAACTTTATAACTTGATTCCGCCATCCCCATTCTATAATCGGACGAGCAGGGATACTAAGACGCGCCACCGCTTCATGGTAGATATACCATTTACGCGTACAAAGCGATCGCTTCTGTGAAATAGTGGTCAAGCGATACCCATTTTAGCATTAAAAAAAACAGTACATTTCATGATCCGAATGGAACTGATTGTCCGTCTGTCAGCTGCATAATATTGAGTTATTTTAGTAATGTGTAAAAATCATGATTTAATGTTCACAAAAAGTAACCTATGTTCTAAAGATGGCAATAATGGTTGAAACATTTTATTGGTTAACAGCTAATTGATAAAAAAAAATCGATAATTTTATTGGTTAAAAATATTAGTTAATATTATTCGAGTAGGTTTGGTTTTTTTCTTTTTCGACTCCCACACACTGAAAAAAATAAATCCATATTATCGCCGGAGGTATTCCGTCTCAGCATTTTTAAAAACAAACTTCCACTACACAACAACACAAAATAAGTAGTAGTACAACAACAACAACTTTATTATCTAATAAAACTAACCATAACCACAGAGAGTACTAATAGAATTAACTCATTCCATACACTACAGTTAATTGTTTAAAATATCACATCACTTTGTTAAGAATAAAAATATCGGAAACATCGATTAACTCATTCCATACGCTACAGTTAATTGTTTAAAATATTGCTTCGCTCTGAAAAGAATAAAAATATCGGAAACATCTATTAACTCATTCCATACACTACACTTAATTGTTTAAAATATCGCTTCACTTTGTTAAGAATAAAAATATCGGAAACATCGACTCGGTAAATAAATTATTAGTGTTTTATTTTGAGGGCAATAGAGCATACAATCGAATGCAGTTAACTTATGGAATATTTTATATGGTTGAAAACAACATGTTCGAACTTCACTCCGGTCATCGTATAATATGTCAATGTTCGAATATGTTCCTTATCCAGTACCGTTTAAAGCTTAAACTTAAGTGCATAAAAATGGGTTAGTTCGTGATTCGCAAGGCGAGGTCATTATCAGTTGAAGTTGATATAATATTTTTATTCGTTAATGTTAATTTTGGTTATTGAATATTATGGTTAATTTTGAATATTAGTTTATTTTAATGGTTGATATTTATCATCTCTACTATGTTCATCCTCATGCTATAAAGTAACTCCTTGTTATATTTCAGTAAGATTGGATCGTCCGTTTAGGCGTGATTAGGTAACAAACAGACAGAGTGGCAGAGTTACAAACGTTTTTGTAATATTAGTCTGGATATTATTACACACAATCCAAAAAATGTCATCGTACCGACGGGATTCAAACCCTCAATGTATTTAATAACGTTAAAATATAAAGCGTGTAACGCAATATTTAGTCTGGATTGTTATATATATCAAAAATTGTATCTCTCTTATATTTTGACAGAAATCACCACACGAAATTCTCATGCAAAGAATGCGACAAAACCTACCCGAATCTCCGGAGATATAAACGGCATAACAACGACATGCATCCAAATAAGAAATCAGGCAAGGAACGACCAGAACTAGCTTACTGTGTCGAATGTGACCGACAATATCCCACTGTCAGCAAGTACAGGAAGCATTTGAAGGTGTCACCCAAACACACTGAAATTAAACGGATTATGTAAGTAAATAACATAATGTTCATCATAATCACGTTACGTGCGGCAATATAGATAAAGATATTTGTTCAAAACATGCGTTATACACATACACACACATTGCATGCAGTATGGTCTTAAACATAAAAGACAGCTCGTCATGTTTTGCCCATATGGGCGTAAAAATTAGACCACGCGTCTAATTGCTGCTGTTGCTGAAAATTAACGCTGCTGAATATTGCTAAATATAAAATTAATAATATTAAAAATTTTAGAACAAATAATTAGAACAAATTATTATGTCAAAATAATAATAATAAATTACAGCACAGTTAAGTGGGAACGCGGGGTGCACTCCCCTGTTTCCTTCCTGGAAAATACTTCTAGAGAAAAAATTGTTTCCACAAAAATCAAGGTCTGCTGTAGTTTATATCGCCCCTATCGTTTTCTTTTTTAGAACAACCAACTGCAAACAGAAATATGACCCTTCAAAAATCTTAAAGAGGCGATTAGAAGGCTTATATTTCTTAGCTACAACAGACTGATTTTTTTTAGAAACAAATTTTGCTCTAGAAGCATTTTCCAAGGAGGAAACGGGGGAATACATTTGTATCGAAAACTGCACCCCACGTTCCCTCTTAAAATTTGTAATTTAAAAAGTCGTTAATAGAATAATAGCATTTCTTAACTAGCATTTTCTACAGATGGTTTTTGAACATTACATTGTAGAGTTCTTTTATAGATTTAGGAATTTTATGAAATATTGTAGGAGCTATTCCCATAATGATCTTGCGCAATAGTTTGGTTTTATCTTTTACAATGCGGATTGTGTCGTGACGTCTGTTGCGAGTAACAACAATAGTATAATAAAACTGGCCAAGTGCGAGTCAGCATCGCGTCTCTTATCGCACACTTCGGGAGGGTTCCGTACAATACGAAACATAACAAAGTTTCAACCTCATGTATTTGATTAATTGATATTACCAAGAATATTTGGTTTGATCGCGATCTAGAAAGACGGGGCTCGTTTACTAGCGCCATCTATATCATTTTGGCGAAACTAATTAGATAGATGGCGTTTAAAAACACGTTTTTTGTATGGGGACCCCTTTAATTTTTAATTTTATTTTGTTTTTAGTATTTGTTGTTCTAGCGGCAACAGAAATATACCATGTGTGAAAATTTCAACTGTCTAACTATCACGGTTAATGAGCTATAGCCTGGTGACAGACGGACAGACAGACAGACGGACAGCGGAGTCTTAGTTATTACTAAGACTCCGTCTTAGTCTTAGTTTAACTGTGGTAAAACGGGACCCTATTGGGTCCCGTTTTACCCTTTGGGTACGGAACCCTAAAAATGCCAATTCTACTACAAGTAGTAAGTTACATACGTAACTGGCTTGCGTCGGGGCTTAAAAAGAGTGATGGTCCCCGCTCAAAACCTCCAAAGTTGAGAAAATTGACTCTTTAGTAGAATTTTCCTTTGTTCCTGAATTTTACAGCCAGTATAATATAACGTAATGTTTAGGAGTTTTGGCGCGAACGTGGAAAAGCGTGTGTGCTCTCATAGTAATTTTTTCTAAGATTTTTTTTTTCTTTTTTTTTTCTTTTTTCGGTTCTTCCGCGAGGTAATGTGTAATAAATGTGGATTATTATCCCTTAAGTGCCGGTGAATGTGTGCGAGTGTAGGGAAACAGCACAATGTTGAAAAACATGCTATTTGCGTTCTCACCGAAATTGCATTGAAAATCTTCCTGAAATTCTAAAGTCCACATTTTTACTGAGGATATGACTTGGACTAGACTATGATTTCAACTTGATCTTGAATTACTTCAATTCTCAAAAACTTGAAGAATTTTAATACTTGACACTGGCTAAATACACTAGTCGTTTGGAGCCGTAGACGTAGCATTAAATTGACCTGGCATTTAAATAACAATAATAATATGAGAAGGATAAAACTATACAATCACTAGTATGAGAGAGCGAGATGGAATTTATTCCTTATCCTTCTTTGCATATGCGATTTTATTGTTTGGAGCCAGCTCTGGCTCCAGTTCTAGTAGCGCCCATTGGCTCTCACCCGCTGTCATGTATGACCCGACCAAATTACGTTGTTCATTTTATCTTATAGCTGGCATATGTATCACGTGTTCATCATTTCAGTCGGGTTATATCTCTATAGCTATTTCATTCGCATACGCTAATGTCTTCTCTATTTAAGTTTCCCTCTACGTGTAGAGCCATAATTAAATTTAAAAAAAACATAATATTGTTCAGGCTACCCTGTCCGGATTGCGGGAAAATATTCAAACGAAAGAATTACCTCAACAATCACTATGACTTGTACCACGCGAAGAAAACGAAACATTACTGTGAACTGTGTGATAAGGTAAACCTAATTAATACTTAAAGTAAGTCTCATCATCAGCCTATTTCTGTCCACTGCTGGACATAGGCCCTACGTAACGATTTTGCCGATTTTACGACCTAACGATATCCGCACAAGTTTGGCACCAAACGCCACATAGCGAGTGTAGTGGAACTATTTTTAGAAGTGAAACTTTAGGCGCACTAGAGTAAAATGCAACAGATGTGACGTAGCGTCACGATCCGAATGCAACGGAAGTGACGTACGCGTAAATTTAAATTGTCAATATTTCAATATGAAGGCTTTCTACGCACTTTCTTTTTTGACGTGATAGCGTCTAAGAAATTGATGAACGCCGGCTCGAACGCCAGCTGCATGCACGAAAAATGTCCCGTTACGCTCATTATACGCTTGCGCCGATTTCATCAATGTTTTGTTGTATGAATGTGAATATGGATATAAATATAAACATGAGCATAATCGATGAATGCCGGCTGCATGCACGAAAAAGTGTCCCGTTACACTCATTGCACGATTGCATCAATATTTTGTTATGACGTTGTCACGGTGAACTATCGTCCGTAAACCAACTTTACAGGCAACCAATTTTATTTTCGTTAGTGAAAACGGTTTATTATCTTTTTTTTTCTGTTACAGTATTTTGCAAACGGCTACGGTCTCAGAAAACACAAAACTCATGTTCATATGAAGGTGACGAGAGTTAAAGATAAAATGTGTGATCTGTGCGGGAGAGGATTTGCTGTAAGTATAATATGTCATTTATTAAGTAAGTCTTATTGGAAACATAGAGCCGAAGATCGGGCTCAGTGGCGTGTCTTGGGGGAGGCCTTCGTCCAGCAGTGGACTGTAAAAAGGAAGCTTCCGAATCCGAATAGGTTTTCGAATGATTGAGAATCAGAGGCCTGGTATGAGAACGCCTCCCATCCCGTACCGACAAAGTATAATATCTTCCATTATTATGTAATAGGTAGCTAAGTAAAAATCTATTAAAATGGTAAAGAGTTTTATATTCTATTATATGCTAAACTATTGCATTCCATTATATTCTATTCCACTCTATTGCATTCCTTTCTATTCTATTCCATTCTATCCTATTCTTTGCTATTCTATTCTATTGCATTCCATCGTATCCTATTCTATGCTATTCTATTGCATTCCATCGTATCCTATTCTATGCTATTCTATTGCATTCCATCGTATCCTATTCTATGCTATTCTATTGCATTCCATCGTATCCTATTCTATGCTATTCTATTGCATTCCATCGTATCCTATTCTATGCTACTCTATTGCATTCTTTTCTATGCTATACTATTGCATTTCATTATATTCTATTCTATTCCATTCGATTCTATGCTATTCCATTCTATTGCATTCCATTCTATTCCACCCTATCCTATTCTATTGCATCCTAACCTATTCTATTCTATTGCATTCCATTCTATTCCACCCTATCCTATTCTATCGCATCCTAACCTATTCTATTCTATTGCATTCCATTCTATTCCACCCTATCCTATTCTATGCTATTCTATTCTATTGCATTCCGTTCTATGCTATTCTATTGAATTCTATTCTATTCCATCCTATCCTATTTTATTCTATGCTATTCTATCCTATTCTACATCTAAATATTAATGTATATATTTTCCACAGACAAACAGAATCCTACAAAACCACCGTCGAACACATACTGGTGAGCGACCGTACCAATGTCCATTCTGCACCGCCGCCTTCACACAGAAACAAGCAATGCAGTCACACTGCCGCACTCAGCACAAGGATATCAAGTGAACCCTAGGAGTTAACTAGTCGCGTAGATAAATAAAGAGACAAAGAATAAACTGGCCAAGTGCGTTGACGCGCTGTCACGCACACGTAGGGTCCCGAACTACAGTACAATACTAAACATTTATTAAAACAGAGTTGTGAGCCGCGTGCTTATTTACTTTGACGCCATCTAACGAACGTCTTAACGCCGTCTAAGTGAAAGATATCACAAAGGTGTTAGGGTAGGTAAATCATAGGGTTCATAGATGGCATTATAGTGAAATGCCATAAAAACACGTTTATTGTATGGGGACCCCCTTTAATTAAGGATTAAAGGGGGTCCCCATACAATAAACTTTATTCTGTTTTTAGTATTTGTTGATACAGCGGCAACAGTAATACATCATTTGTGAAAATTTCAACTGTCGGAACTATCACGGTTCATGAGATACAGCCTGGTGACATAAGGACAGACAGACGGATGGACAGCGGTGTCTTAGTAATAGGGTCCCATTTTAGCCTTTGGGTACGGAACCCTAAAAATCATTCAGCAGTAAACAAGCTTAAAATTAAAGAAAAAAAATATTTGTAAAGTTGGTTTACGGACGATATTTTAACGTGACAACGTCATAACAGAACATTGATGTTCATGCTCATATTTATATCCATATTCACATTCATACAACAAAACATTGATGAAATCGGCGCATGCGTACAAGGAGCGTAACGGGTCATTTTTCATGCATGTAGCCAGCGTTCATCGATTTATTTAACGTTGTCACGTCAAAAATAATAACCGGCCAAGTGCGTGTCGGGCCACGCGCAGTGTAGGGTTCCGTAGTAGCATGTTATTTAATGCAAGTCTTTACCCGTTATAAACAAGCAACTAGGTACTCCGTCTTTGTCACTTTAAAGGATTTATTCTAAGGATTTTGTATTTGGTACAAAATTATCCAACACCCAAGTTCAACGACTATTACTGCTAAACTAATAAAGTTATCTTAACCGCTATAATTTTCCTTTAAAGTTCATGAAATGCGCTATTATCACGAATTTTTCCAGATTTTTCAAGCCAGCAGTTTAGCTTTTAGAGGGGTGGGGGGGGGGACGCCCTACAGGAACAAAAATTTGCACTTTAAAGTTTAATAATTCGTAAATGGAGCATTCAATCGAAAAATGGTATTAGCAACCCTTTAGTCATTTTAAAAGACCTATTCAACGATACCCCACACGATGGGGTAGACGATGAAAAAAAAATTCATCCCCATTTCTCATATAGGGGAGCTACCCTAAAAGAAAATATTTTTCAAAATTTTATTTCAGCACTTTGTCGGCGTCTTTCATTTACATACCCCCACAAAATTACAGCTTTCTAGTATTAGCGGTCTCTTAGCAAAACCTCGGACAGACAGACAGACATGACGAAACTATAAGGGTTCCTTGTCAGGACTACGGAACCATAAAATAAAAAAAACAGGCCAGTCTCAGCACAAATGTCGCGATTCCCTGGATCACAGACCCAAGAAAATCTGCACGCAGGTTATCTGGAATAGTTAACTAATTGAAAATCGTGAAACAATTCAAATTAATGAAGTGTGTTGAATAATGATTAATATAAGTTGAATAAAGAAATTAGTTGAACGAAATTGGTATTAAACGAACAAATTAATTATCGTGTTGAAATAAAGAACAAATTGTTCTAATTATTATGTTGAAATAACGAACAAACTAAATACTATGCAGCAAGTTGATATAAACGTTCAACTTATATTAATTTAATTATCGAGTTGTAATTAATATAAAACATAAAACAAGTTGAATGAATGAACTAGTTGAAACAGTGAATGAACTTATATGAATAAAGACCAAATTGTAATAATAAATCGTTGAAATAACGAAGAAATCTCGTTACACATCTGGATCCACCAGATATTTCTTGTTATCTATTTAAAGGCCAGTTTCACGGGTTCCTGATAATGCGTTAAATAATTATCTGACACATGACGCCATTTAAAAGCTGTCCAGAATCTGTCACATTTCCCGTTGTTCCCGTATATATTACTTTACTCTATGATCTGTCAAATTATTATAACAAAGTATACTCACGATTATAACGATGGAACGTTTTATAATTTTAATGGTTTCAAATTTCTTACTATGCGCTACACATGCAAAAACAGATATAGTTTATATTATACCGTTTTCAATGTTATTCTTAAACAGTACTTACTATTTATTTATATTAGACATTTTAATCCATGACATAATCCGCCTTCAATTTGTTGTAAAAATGATGATTTCAATGTAAATATTGTGTACTATTTATTAATAAAAGATATTTCTTTAGTACGAGTTTTATTTCTATGACAAAGTTATCAATTCGGTCTTTTAGTGCTAGTTTATCTATAGTGTATACTAGCTATACACATAGTAATCTGTGGTTTATAGGCACTAGATGGATTTTATCCATAGAGTACTAATATACAGCGTGGAAATTAAACTCAGGCCCTGGAGGGAAACTACTTTAAATCCTTAAGCTAGCTCATTTTACTTAAAGGAGACATTCCTTTATATTTGAAAAGAAACAAATCTGCATTAAAAGATTTTTTTAAACTCGCTTGCTTCGCCCGGGACTCGAACCAACTAAAATTAAAAAAAATAAACACTCTTTATTTTATTATACTAATCGGTAGTATTAATATTCAGGATAAAGTTTCTCTAACAAACATTAGGTCTTAAAAATAAAAATAATCGTTAAATCTAACATCAACTTTATTTTACTATCAATTTTGTAACACTTAAATTATTTAACTGATAAATTGTTCGAAATGAGCCCCGTCGTTCCGGCTACACAACATTAGTCGCCGTTGAAATTAATTTCTTGTAGCCTTCAGCAAAGTGTTGTGGTGTATGGCCCTAATAACATTTTCAGGAAAGCAACACTACTTAAATAAAATCTGTTGATAAAAATCGTTCGAATTTTAAAATTATTGTCCCGCATTGCAAACAAAGTCAAACGTTCCATTTTTAAACTTCTCCACTGAACGCCTCGGATCATGTAAGAAGGAAATGTGCATAGAGGTATTACCACCATTGAACAATTTTCTTATCGAAGATTTCAACAAGGTACTTAACGATAAATTAGCAAGCGTGTACTTCATACGAAGTCTTTGAGTGTTGGAGAGATAACAGAACTGTTACGTGTCTTTTACTTGTTAAAAGTGAACAGTAACCAAACATTTTTTAGAGAAACTTTATCCTGAATATTAATACTACCGATTAGTATAATAAAATAAAGAGTGTTTATTTTTTTTAATTTTAGTTGGTTCGAGTCCCGGGCGAAGCAAGCGAGTTTTAAAAAATCTTTTAATGCAGATTTGTTTCTTTTCAAATATAAAGGAATGTCTCCTTTAAGTAAAATGAGCTAGCTTAAGGATTTAAAGTAGTTTCCCTCCAGGGCCTGAGTTTAATTTCCACACTGTATACTGGGAAATTTTATCTCGGATTAGAGTAGAGTCTATTCTCCGTATTATAGGACCTATTGGATTCGTTCGATTCATTTATTCAGCAAAACATTTTGTACACGCAGGTACTAGGATGATGGATTACAATCCATCATCCTAGCGCAGGTACCTTATCTAATACAGAGTTCTTATTCAATAAGACTCACGAAAAATTAGCTTAATTATTTTTTGGGACGGGGTCGAGGCAGTCCTCTTTACCCGGGCTGGGCGCGTGGGGCGAATACCCTACGGGAATGGAGTGGGCTTGGAAAGCCCTTTTGGTATCCGATATGGTTGTTGGCCATATCTTGGCGTAGTGGTTGTATACATCGATGGCCATCTTGGCTTAGAGGTCGTGTGGGCCATTCTTGGCGTTGTGGTTGCTGTGCCTCATCTAAGAGTTGCCGTCTACTGACATGACATGGATGACAACGAGGCAGTAGATGGCAACTCTTAAACGGCCTACACACGACCCTAAAATCGGCGGCGATATCGGAGAAGTGGTGGGGAGGACCCTAGATCGTACCATAAATCGCCTCGTGTATAAGCAAATCGTACCCGAATTTTATTGTTTACCCTAACTCTAAAATCGCTTCGGGCGAGCTCACGATTTAGGGACGATTATCGTCTAGGGAGCGTTGTCGGCACGTGTGTAGCGAAATCGGGACTGATTTTGCTGTTTTGAGTATGTCGGCGGCATCTCGGATTAATGACCAGTCTATTGCACGGTCGGGTACGTCAAAGAGAATATAACCACTACGTTAAGAAGAGTCGGGACTCCCATAGAGCAAACTGACCAAATAGCGAAATGTCAAAACACAGGGCTTTTATAGTAGCCAAAATACCAGCGAAATAATCTTCTGCTAATTGACCAACATAACAAAAAAAACCTAGTGATGTACCGTGTCGTCAAAAACATTGATAACGATCTAACTACCGTTGCTTGGTCAATACTTTAGAAGGTTATATATTGTACTTAACTAATTTTGTTTTAGTGGTTAGATTGTGAAAGTTATATTTTTCCTATTTTGGTTTAACAACTCCATCACTAAGACAAAACCAGTTTGAGAAAATGATAGGCAGTAAAACAAAATATTGAATTTTATCAAGCTTTTTATTTTTGGAGTATGATGCTCTGTAGGGTTCGCTCATTCGGCATCGGCATCAGCAGCTTAAGATAACGATATACCTGTAATGTAATATTGACTTATTAGTTTATCGCTTAACACTAATTTCTGGGGCATGCTGTATACAGGGCCTAATGTTTCCTTTATTTTGTGCTATATGACCTTGCTTCTTGCCAAAATTTGTGATTCTAGATCAACGGGAAGTACCCTTATAGGTTTTCGACCCAAAACCTATAGGGTATTTCCAGTTGACCTAGAATTGTACATTTTAGTTAAAAGCAAGGTCATACAGCACAAGTAAAGGAAAATTTCAGAAGATAAAAAGAAGTTAAAAATTCAGGTTAATTTTGGTATTTACAAGTTATGCGAAAATCTAAATTTGCCCATATCTTTTTATCGTGTTGCCTCAGGATCTTGATTTGTATACACTTAATAGGAACTATAGACCTCAATATCTTCAGTTTCTTCTTCATCTTCAGTATCTCAGTATCATCACACGGGCAGACAGACAGACACACGGACAGACGGACAAAAATTGATCTTAAAAGGGTTCCTTTTGTAACCTCTTGAGGTACCAAACCCTAAAAAGCTCGGAAGGTTTAATTCCTTAACGCTAAAATTTCACTTCAGATCATTCTTATTTCCGATTATATTTATATTATTTTTGGTTATATATGAAGGAATCTACTACTACTTGGTTTCACAATAAATTATTTATTGGAAAACTCAACTGAAAAACTATCTTCATTTTATTATGAAAATAATTTGGGGCCAGGAAGCATCCACTCCTATGTTGCCCCAAGGCCTCCAGACCTCTAAATCCAGCACTGGCTGTAAATTATACAAGGTGTAACAAAAGGGTGTAGTAATACTTAAACTGTGCATGCCATACCTAGCCTGATGTATAATCTACCAGCAAGTCTTCCTTTCCTCAGTATCTAACTGGGATCGCGAGTTATCATAATATCACATGTTAAACTTTTACGTAAACTTAGCCAGATTCAACCAGCTATTCAGCGTCATTGACCTAATGAAAACAGAATAATAAGTGTTGTCTGTGCAGAAGCAAAATTGTTATGAGTGGACGCCTGAAAGGGTCTAGATATAGAGCCAATTGCGGTAGCTTGAAGTTTGTCTTGATGTATTCATCACCAGAAGGATGAAATCATTGCCCGATGATGAGGATGAGCTTGCGGACATTGTTGGTTAAAATTACTCAAAATCACTTTGATGGTTTATCCCTATTAAAATATCGTCATGACATCTCGCGAAATTACACTTCTATTCCGATCACTGATCATATAACTATATAATAATATACACTATCGATATCGACAAGCACCGCAATGCGCCCCGCACTATTTTTCACAAAGAGTTTATAAAGATTGTTAATTGATGAAATATTGAGATATTTTGCCTAAAGAAGCAGTAAACGGCTATTATTTTAAGATATTCTACTTACTGTGCTTCATAAAGTGGAAATCTTGCCATAAAATAACGTTTAGTAGAGTAAGTCTGCAGTCCCGCATATTTCACTATTTATGTTTCATTATCACTTCAGTTCCTTGTAGGAAGGTGTTAATAACCACACACCTAAAATTCATGCTAAATGCATGCTTTCTAACATCCACACTAGGTTATTTATTGTAAAACACAAAATAAAACAATAAAATAATTATTTTGAAAAAGCCGATTAACACGCTACCACAGTCTAAGTAGAAATACATGCTAGCCACAGACTAAGTAGAGATGAAACTTCTTTTTCTTCACATCATGCTACTTGATGGCATTTATTATGACAACCAAACGAAAGAGATAGTAAGAAATAGTGAGTGAGACGAATATAGACTTCCATCGGACGCGCCCCCCTTTTCATTAGTTTTCATAGATCTTTTTTTTTGTACTGCAGCTTCGGTAGACTGGGGTACGTACTGACTGGCAGGGACGTGTGTAGAGTAGTAGCCGATTCCATCCCCACCACCACTGTCCCGATATCGCCACCGATTTTAGGGCCGTGTGTAGGCCGTTTAGATGATTCGTTCGAAATCGTGGATGGTTTCTTTTTTTTTCAGTTTTATTATGGCTCGACACGATTAGTGTATTTAGCCAATGTCAAGTATTGAAATTCTTCAAGTTTTTATGTATTTAAGTCGTAGAGATGGGTCAAAGTCACATTTTGGGTCAGTTTTCAAGTCAAAGTCTAGTCTAAGTCATACCTTCAGTAAAGATGTAGACTTTACTGAAGATTTTCAGTGGAATTTTGGTTAGAACGCAAATCGCATGTTTTTCAACATTGTGCTGTTTCCCTACTCTCGCACACATTCACTGGCACTTAATGGTTAATAATCCACATTTATTACACATTAACTCGTGAAAGAACACAAGTTGAGGAAAAAATACAATGAGAGCACACACGCTTTTCCACGTTCCCGCCAAAACTCCACATATATACTTTCTCTATATGCGTAATTGTCTTGACAGCTTACAATGTGGAATAAATTGTCAAAGTGAAGTGGGAGTTTTGGAGGGAACGTGGAAAAGTTCGTATGCTCTCGTTGTATTTTTTCCTAAAACTTGTATTATTCTGCGAATTAATGTGTGATAAATGTGGATAGCACAATGTTGAAAAACATGTTTGGGGTCCCGGGAGATATCCCGGTTTCCAAAATTACTTGCGCGTGCCTTCTCTATAATCTTAGATAATTTTAGATACAGAAATGGAAGCCACTTGATGGTTCAGGAGTAATAGCTCTAGCTAGGTAGTTAAATTAGCTAAATACTCCCAGCTAAAGGTGGTGAGCTATAATCTCTCTTTTACTGGATCATGCTATGTTAAATTTGGTTGCTAGTTTCTACTTAGTTAATGGAACCACTTATCTGGGATGGTCGCATCGCTCTTGGTGGATATCACTGTTTCAGTATAATGAAAGTAGTATTTTAGTTATGAGATTTATTTCGGTGTAAGTACAGTTGTTTTGTTATAAAAACACACGTACAGAAATCGTACTTTTTATTTTTACTAGATATTCATCGTACCTTTCTATATTATTTTCTATATGAGTGAATTTTATTTTCTCAGTCCTTTTGACATTATAGCAATCCATTACTCTACATTTAAAAATCAATAATTCAAATTGATTGACTACTAGAATGAAACAATGTCAAAAGAGTCTGAACAACATATCAAAAAGGTGGGATCAGAAGATCGCCACACATGCTATTTGCGTTCTCACCAAAATTCCACGGAACATTTCCAGTTAAGTTCACATCTGAATTGAGGGTATGAGTTGGACTAGAATAAGACTCAAATTTGACCTGAAATGTGACTTTGATCCATCTGTACGACTTTAATTCACTAAAACTTGAAACTTTTTTATACTTGACACTGGCTAAATACATAAACGTGTGGAGCCATATTAAAACTAAAAACCGTTCTCTGTGCGACTGTGCTAAATTGTGCGTGAGTTTTGCACTTTCTTTCCTACCTCCATGGAAATTACATATGCGTTGAGCATTTGTCTGATCTGCTACGAATAAAATATAAGTAGTCGTAGGATCAGGGCCCCTCGACGTTCCCCTTTCACGTTCCCGCCAAAACTGCCCAGAGACTTTTCTTGAGTCAAAACTAAACTAACGGTTTCTTAAATAATATCTACATACTTGATACTACATAAGTTTATTTTTAACTTTTACACGTGTGATGTAAAATTACACTATTAACTTGTTTGTATACATTCCTCCATATTTTGGGGGACTATTACTGCTCGCGTCCGTAGGGTTTAGCCCTCGATGTCCTACACGTGTCCCCTGGGTGGCGCCAAAAGAGCAGTACTTTTCAGGTGGTAGGCTTAGGCCGCGGCGTGTTACCACCCACCAGACAAAGCCATGCCGCCAAGCGGTCGCTTTACGGCATGAATGTTTGGTGAAGCCATTATGGGGAACGGGTCGGAAACAGTTGCGTTGCTTACTATAGCTAGTCATGATACATTGAAGGTCAATTTACCTGGCAGCCAATCTTGGAGAGCAGCGGGATCCGAGGCACGGTTCTCCTCTGGCCGACCGCAGATAGTTGGGGGACCAAGTAGTGAGCCAGCCACTCATGAAAGGCTGCCCCGCCATCTCGCGAAAAATCCCGGAGGTGCGCCATCGTGCCGGTTGGCGACCGGACGAGAGGACCCGATGGACACCTCTGGGGGGGCTCGGGCGTCCCCGCGGTCTCCAGGATTGGTTCCCAATAGGTGAAAAGACCTAATATGTATCACGGGTTGGTAATTAGCGCCTCGTTTCCACTTCCGTTTCCCTTACCTAACTTCACTCCCCACAAAATGAAAGGCAGAAACAGAATAAAGGTTAAACAGCGGAAGCACGTCCTCTCCCTTCAAGTGCACCTCTCAAACATTCGAGGCTTGCACTCCAATATCCTCTCGGTCCACCACCACCTTGAGACCGAAAAACCGCATATTCTGTTCCTCACGGAGACGCAGATCAAATGTCCAGCCGACGCGGCGTACCTTGCCTACCCAGGCTATGTTCTAGAGCATAACTTTAGGGCGAGGGCGGGAGTTTGTATGTATGCCCGCGATGACATTTGCTATCGGCGTCTCCGCAACCTTGAAGACCCTCAACTTTCCGTCATGTGGATTTTGGTGGACACTGGCATAGAGAAAATTCTTTATGCTAGTGTCTACCGTTCGCACAGCGGAGACGAGGAGACAAACAGGCTCACAAACCACCTCAGTGAGGCGGCTGATGTGGCCCAACAGAGGTATCCTTCTGCTCAATTAGTGCTTCTGGGGGATTTCAACGCCCATCATCAAGACTGGCTATACCCATACCAGAGCACAGACCACGCTGGTCGAGAGATGCGAAAGCTTGCTTTAACGCTAGACCTCACTCAGTTGGTCCAGGGAGCAACAAGGATACCGGACGTTGATGGCCATACAGCCAATTGCTTGGACCTTCTGCTGACAACAGAACCAGACCGCTACTCGGTATCGGTTTCATCACCCTTAGGTAGCTCTGACCACTGTCTGGTGAAGTCTGTATCCGTCTACTCCCCGCCCGATCCCAGCCAAAAAGGCACCCGGCGGGTGTGGCGATACAGGTCAGCAGATTGGGATGAGATGCGTTGTTTTTTCGCGTCTTATCCTTGGCAGCAGGTATGTTTTCTTCGAGCTATTATACGGATATATGAAAAACACTTTTTAAAAAAGGAAAATTCGGGGAAACCCCCTTTTATTTCTATGTAATATAAAATAACGTAGAATATCGTAGAACTTAATTAATGAAATAGAAAATTAGAAATGGAAAGATGTGGCTTGTTAGCCGGTTCCTTGACGACTGACTCTAATGTGCATCACTTGAATTGTATTAAGACCGAAAAGTGCAGAAAGGCACTTTTCGGCATTATTTAGCTTACAAACGAGGGTTATAACAACCCCCTCTTTAAGAGAAAACTTACGCTTTAAGCGAAGTTTTAGTTAATTCTAATTCGCGGCTGTATTTCGGCGTCGTTTACGTTTTGCATTTCTAATTCATGGGTTACTGTATTGGGCCGGAACTTGTGATAAAAAGCCACACATTTCTTATTACAAAAGAAATAGATTATAAAAATAACAAATAAAACAACAAACACGTATGTGGTTATAGAGTGAGATGTAAGTTTTGGAATAGATTCGTTTTTGGATTGTAGGTCAATTATATTTTGCAGCATTTCATCTGTTTTAGTGTACATTTTGTTTAAACCATTAATGTCTAGATTTGGTAGTCTGCTAACTGATTCGGTGTAATTGAGTTTTTTAAATTTTGACATATCACAACAAGTATCCTTTATTAAATTGAAATCGGTATTGAGGTGATTAAGTTTATACATGGGTTGTCTCTTACTTACTAATTTTACATTTTTACAAAATGCGGTACAATTCGGGCTTAGAGTTAGGACACCTGTTCCTATAATATTATATTCATTGACATCGCTGTTGCATTCGACACTCAATTTTGTAGGTTCAGAATGAGTAAATATCCATCTATTGTTCCCTAATATTTGCCAAATATTAGTGTGTCCATACAAAAAGTCTGTATTACATTGTTTCGGCAGTGATTTTACAATCCTAGTTAAAATTTCTGTTTCACAAATAGGATAATCTTGTACATTAAATTCATTTAAGTTATCACATAAATAAAGTTCACTGTTTACTATTTTACAATGAGAGAGATCGTCTAGAATACATATTTTGTTTTATCTTGGCTTAGGGCCACGTATCGGGTTGTAGGTATGATTAAAGCATATGACTTAGAGGTAGTTACATTGTGCGGCACGGGAATAGGTATGTTCTTATACAGGCTGTACTTATTTAAGAACACTAAAGGTATCTTAAGACTAAACACAAGTATATTATCAATAACATAGGTTATAACTTATCTAATCTTATCTAATCTAGATCTAATGCTAATGGAAGTTCCGAGTATTTGGGCAAGTGCTTGACATTATTTACCAAATCATAGTATAAATCTTTAGGTGTTACAACAGATGGATGCAATATAATATTATTTTTTGATAACAGTACTGAGTTTACAATATCCTCTAACTTATAAGATAAACTTAACATACTCGATTGAAGCGCACTGAACATGTCATGTAATACTGATTTAAACAACAACGCATTTGTGACTGTTGTTAAATTGTTAACCTGTACAGATAGGGTATCCAGCATAATATTTAACATTTTTTCGTTTTTATTGATTTCGATGAGCGATTCATTTATTTTTAAAATAGCTGATTTTGTTAATAGTATATTTTCCGATACTAATTCTAATGTTTTCCTATTTGTGTCTTTTAATGTTTGGATGGCGTTGTCATACTTTATTGCGTCATCTTCGTCCATTGTGCCAAATATTTGTTTGAAAATTGTGCCGATACCGGAGATCCACGCGGATCTTTTAGATTTATTAGGTACAAGGTGAGAGATGGAATAATAATCTCTTGCAATGTCGTCATACATTGCGACGAGTGGTAAGAAAGAGTTTTGGCATTCTAAGTCGTCTATTGCATCGCTTTTCGCGCATAGGTATCGTGCGGAATGCAGTACATCCTTTATGTTATCCATGTGTGGTTTTAGGTATTGTATTTCCACAGGTATTAACACGTGTAGGTAGTCACTGATGATTTTTGTGGAACCAGATGGGTTGAAATAGATACCAGGGCTTTTCGTTATTTGTTCTATGGTGCTGGTGACTTGGGTGCGAGAGACATCTAAGCTTAGCACTGCCAGACTGTAAAAATATATAAAGTACAATTTACTAAACCGAACTTATTATACTTAATTACTAATAAACTTATATCTAGTCATTTTTTTTTAGCAATAAAACCTTAACTAGATTTTAAGACTTAGCGGTTTTCTATATCTGCTAATTTCACCTCATCATAGTGATGAGTCACATGACGGCGATTGATAAGGAGGGACAAAGTGTGATTACCGTGTATTTTCACTACTTTGTATGGTCCTTTTCAAAGTGGCGAGAGCGCTTTACGTAACCTTACATGATTTTTGAGGTACACCATGTCGCCTACTTTATAAGTAATTGGGCGTGATCTTTTATCGTAGTACGTTTTTGATTTTTCTTTTGATGTAGCAATGTTTTCTAGAGCTTTGTCGCGGGATAATTTGAGTCGGTGACATAACATTTTTAGGTATTCATGGTAGGTATTTGTAGGATTAAGTTTATAAATTGAGTCAGGCAGATACGGTTTGTGACCAAACACGAGTTCGTATGGTGTGAATTTGGTAGTTGTATGGACGTTGGTATTGTATGCTAATATGGCGGTGTAGACGTATTTATGCCAGTCGGTTTGGTTATTATTGACATAGGATTTGAGATATTCTTTCAGAGTTGAGTGGCTTCTTTCTAGTGCGCCTTGTGTTTGAGGATGGTAAGGTGAGGACCAGAGCTGTTTTATTTTCAGAAATTCGCACGTTTTTTTGAATAAGTCTGCGGTAAAATTGGTACCTTGGTCTGTTAATATCATTTTTGGGATTCCGAAAAGAGACACGAAGTGGATAAGACATTCACAGCATTCTTCAGCTGTGACATTTGTTATTGGGTAGGCTAGGGAGAATTTCGTTAGGTCGTCTTGCATGGTAAGTATATATCTCAGATTGATTTGGCCGGCTTCAGGAAGTGGACCCACGATGTCCATACTGACTCTTTCAAAGGGGGCGGTTGAAGTAGATGTTATTTGCATCGGAGTACGATTGACTTGACGGAGAGCTTTGTTTACTTGACATTGAGGACATTTCTTAACGTAATTTTCGATGTCTGACCTCATTTTCTTCCAATGAAACTTTTCTTTTATGCGGTTATACATGCGAGATGAGCCCACATGGCCTGCTATGGGTATATCATGGTTTTCTTTGAGAATTTTGGAAATTTCGCTCGGGACTGGAAAGATCATTGAGTTCCTGTAGATATTGACAGTGATACCAGTATTATGAAACAGATAAGCAAGAATATTATAGATTTTTGTGAATGAAGGTTTAACAAAAGGGTCGTTAAAATCAGAAATAGCAATTTCATTTGATTTTTCGTTGCAGTTTTGAAGTAGTTTGTTTCGTAGTGATTTAATTGAGTCAAATAATGCAGGATATTCGATATTGTCGAAATGATGTACTTTTGTAAAAAGGAGATAGTACGATTTGTTTTGGGTTTTAATGCCCAAGAAAGAATATAATGTTCTTTCTTCGTCAATGAGATCGGCTATATCACCGTGATTAGAAATAATTTCTTCTATGTAAGGAATCGATTCGTCAAGATCTATTGAAGTTGGTACAACAATGATTTTGCAATCTGACGACAGTAATGGATTGGTATATTCGTGAATTTTTGTATTATGAGTATAATTTTTATTAGACATTGCTTTAAGAAAGTCCGAGTAGCAGGTTTCCTGGATGTCGGGACGTGAGGAATCGAGAGGTAAGTTTTCTGGTACATTGTTATTTTCAGGTGAATTACGCAGTGAGTCGTCGGTCGCAGTTTCTGGTAAGTGTGTATTATTTGTTTTGGCTATAGGTTCTGGAATAACGATTTCTTCATTTTCAGGATTGAATGGTGAGTTTGGGAGGAAGTCAATATCTTGGAGAGGATCCAGAGATGGTAAGTTATAATCGTCAGGGTTGAAAGGGTCAGATGGGAGTTCAGTATTTAATGGATTAGGGTAAGATCCCTGTGAAGGCATGTCGATGGATGTAGTAGGATTTTCTTGATTTTCACTTGGGTCATTAGATATTGGTAAAACGGTAGATTCTGGGTTTATATTCAATACATTTGAACAGTCAGTCGGGTATCTGGATAGAGCGTCTGCTGCAGAATTCAGTTTTCCTTTTCTATAAACTATTTCATAGTCATATTCTTCGAGTTTCAGTCTCCATCTTTGTAATTTGCTAGATCTAGATGGGTCTTTGTGTTTGAAAAGCCATCGTAACGGGTTATGATCGGTGATTATTTGGAATTTTTGGCCATATAGATACGGTCTGAAGTTTTTACAGCCAAATATTATTGCTAGTAATTCTTTTTCAGTGACGTTGTAATTTATTTCGTTTTTGTTCAAAGTTCGCGATGCATAAGAAATAGGTCTTTCTTTGCCAATATCACCTTAAGATAGTATTGCACTGATTGCGTAGTTGGATGCATCACATGTGAGAATGAAAGGTTTGGTAAAATCTGGGTATATGAGGAGCGGTGGAGAGATTAGGCGAGTTTTTAGCGTTTCGAATGAGAGTTGGTGCTCGTTCTGCCAGGAAAAAGGGCAATCCTTTTTTAAAAGGCTAGTCAAAGGTTTCGCAGTTTTCGAGAAGTCGGGTATGAACTTACGATAGTAGGACATAAGGCCTAGAAATGATTTTACATCTTTCGCGGATTTTGGGATAGGAAATTCTGAGACAGCGGATATTTTCGCTAGGTCGGGCTTGACGCCTTCGTCAGTTATGAGATGGCCGAGATAAGAGACTTCTTTGCGGAGAAATTCGCACTTATCTGGCTGAAGTTTTAGGTTAAATTCTCTTAGACGTTTGAATATGGATTCTAGGTTTTTGATATGCGAGTCGAGATCGTAGGAGTAAATCACTATATCGTCAAGATATACAAAGCATCGTGTGCCTTGTAAACCGGAGAGTACAGAGTTCATGAGTCGCTGAAAGGTAGAAGGTGCATTTTTAAGCCCAAAGGGCATGCGTTTGAATTCAAAGTGTCCTTGTGGTACACTGAAAGCGGTTTTGGGTGCATCTTGCGGTGACATACAAATCTGATGAAAGCCGGAAGCTAAATCTTATGTTGTAAAATATTTTGATTTGCCGAGTTGGTCAAGAATTTCGTTGATGTTTGGGATAGGGTAGGAGTCACCGATAGTGATATCATTGAGTCTTCGGTAATCGATCACAACTCGCCATTTGCGCTGTCCGGAAGCATCGAGCTTCTTTGGGACAACCCAAATGGGAGCTGACCAAGGGGACATAGAAGGTTGTATGATGTCATTGTCTAACATTTTGTTTACTTGATTTTCCACTTCGGTTTTATGACATTCTGGGAATCTATATGATTTTACGTGTATTGGTTCATTAGATGTGGTTTTTATTTCATGTTTTAACGCGTTGGTAGATGTAAGTGGTTCGTTGGGTAGGTGGAATATATTTGAAAAGTCGGAACAGATATCGTATAGGCATGAAGCTTCTTCAGAGTTTAGGTGTAATGTTCTGAGTAGGTTTATAACATCTTGGGTGCGTTTAGTAGCGTTTTGAGTTGAGATTGTGTTAATAGGTTGTTCTTTAAGTTCGTCATCAGAAATTGTAGTTTGGAAGGTTTCGACTGGGGACAGAGTTATATTTAGATTAGAATTGATGGTTTTCGTTAATGTTGATGTATTAACAACTGTTATATTTATTCTGTTGTTATCTTTAATTTTTACTAAGCAATTAGCAATGAGGATGTCTTCTAATTGAGTTTGATCTAGTACGAGTCCTTCTTTAATTTCAGGGTTAGAGACGGAGCCTTCAATGACCATTTCAGATCTTGCTGGGATAGAGTAGGTTGGTTCACACAGTTGAATTGGTAGTTGTGACCCGTTGATTTGGAGTACATTTTTCGTGTAGTCTATGCTACAACCGAAAGAGTTAAGCATGTCTGTTCCAATAATTCCATCATATGGTAAGTGAATTTTATTGACGATATGAAATTTGTGTGTAATATATTTTCGGGACGAGTCAGTGAGTTGTAATTTTAATGGAAAATGTCCAATGGTTTTCGTTACATTTTTATCGGGGTCAATGCCCTTTAAATTTATTTGTTCTTTAGTGATTTTGGGGAAGATTTGTATGCATGATGATTTTATTAGGCTAATGGATGACCCTGAGTCTATTAAGAGAGACAGTGGGAATTCTGAGATTGGAGAATCAATTAAAACATGCGGAAGTAGTACCTTGAGGTCTGTATTTATTTCGAAAACGTCGTTATTTTGTTGGAGTTTGGGGCACGCCTTTTTGATTGATTGAGAGTTGGATTGAATGGGTTCAGCTGTTATAGTAGATATAGTATTGACATCGGGTTTGCTAGGTAATGTTTTTAATTTTGTCGATAAGTTTTTATTTGTAGGTTCTGATTTAGCAGAGTCAGCGGAAATAGGGAATGTAACATTTACTTTGGCTTTGGTAGGAGTTTCTTTATTTTTTGTTATTATATTTATTTTTGATACAGTGTTTTGTACAGATTTAGGATTTTTTATTATTCTTTCAGGTGCAGTGGATATGGTAGATGCAGCGGACTTAGTAGATACAGTGGATTTGGTAAGTTGTTTTATTTCAGATGCAGTGGATTTAGTAGATAGTTTGATTTCGGATTCAGTGGATTTAGCGGGTGTAGTGGGCTTAGCAGACGCAGTGGACTTAGCAGATGCAGTGGAATTAGCAGACGCAGAGGATTTAATAGATTGTTTGATTTCAGATGCAGTAGATTTGGCAGATGCAGTGGATTTGGTAAGTTGTTTATTTTTTGTTGTAGCGACATTTTGGGATACAGTGGATTTTGTAGGTAAGTTGTTGGTGCCTTGTTTAATTGATATGTGATGTCCCGTATGACACCGATACGAGCCACTTATTCGTTTTTTGTGTCTTCGTCATCGCAAGGATTAGAATCGTTGTCATTTTCAGGGTTCTCGACGTAATGAACGCGTTGTTGAGGCTTATAGCCAGACGTGGAAGGTCTGTCAAAATTGCGAGCACGATTGTTATTATTATATTCCCGTTTTCGGCAATTTTCAATCGAGTGCCCGGGGAATTTGCAGTATCGACAAATAATAGGATCATTATTTGAATTTTGATTTTGGTTTTGATTACGGCCTTGCCCTTGAATTTGAGGGTTGCGATTTTGGGTAAAGGTTGACCTGTTAGGTTTGAAATTTTTATTTTCGACTTGATTATTATTTCTCTTATACGTTATCTGTTGGATACGCTCTTCGGAAATAGCTAAATTAATGGCTTCATTTAGGTTTTTGGGCGACCTACATCTCACCATCGAAGAAATGCGTGGGAGGAGCCCAATAGTAAAATGATGAAGGGCAAGATCCTCCATGGCCGCCGTGCGGCCTGGGAGTTCTTTCGTCTTATGCGATGATAAGGAAATCTCAGTCAGTAGCTGAGACAGGCACGTCTCAGTTTTGAGAGCGAATTGGCTAACACTCTCTTGCGGGCCTTGCTTGCTCTCTTGTAACTCAGTAAGCAAGTGAGAGTAATGCTTCCTCTCAGAGAATTGTGTCTTAAGGAAATCTTTTAGTTGTTCCCACTTAGTAAACTCTTTAATTGAGCAAGCAACTTCCGCTTTACCTCTTAGTTGGCTAAGTATATACTTAAATAAAAAAGGCTTCTGTGGATCAGTGGCGAGTTCATAAACATTATCACAGTTCACTATAAAAGAGTTCAGAGTTTCTCGGCTGCCGTCGTAAGGATTTATAAATTTAAACAAAACGTTGAGATCCATCTCGATGAAATTAGGAGTACTCTTGTTAGATGGGGTAAGTTTCGGCGATGGTGCCACTTGTTTATCGTCACTTTTAATGTCACTTTGAGCAGGAATATTTAATTTAAGATTGCTGCTGGCCATAGTTCATCATATAGTCATGAAAATAACACAGCGTTGGAAAATGTTCACACAGTATGTGAAAATTGTTCACACAATATAAAACAATTGTTCACTCAAAATCCGTTCGGCAGTGAACGTGTTAATGGTAATATAAGTCGATAGCAGATAAGCAGTTTGTTTTGACTACGAAACAATGTCTTAGTAAAGTAACTCACAGTGCGTAGGCGGCGACGAGAATATGAGCGATATACATCGCGCAGTATTTCGTTGGAGCACTTTTTAGATTCACTTTTGATTTTTGACACTGGTTTTGTAATTTTACTTCACTTTTACACTTTTCCTGATTTTCGGATGCGTTTTCCGAGGATCTTTTGATCCCTTAAGCTGCCACCATTTATTATACGGATATATGAAAAACACTTTTTAAAAAAGGTAAATTCGGGGAAACCCCCTTTTATTTCTATGTAATATAAAATAACGTAGAATATCGTAGAACTTAATTAATGAAATAGAAAATAAGAAATGGAAAGATGTGGCTTGTTAGCCGGTTCCTTGACGACTGACTCTAATGTGCATCACTTGAATTGTATTAAGACCGAAAAGTGCAGAAAGGCACTTTTCGGCATTATTTAGCGTTTTAGCTTACAAACGAGGGTGTGACCGCGAATCGAAGACTCAATTTTGAATAGACACTGGAAGTGACATTTGTGTGTTTCCGATAACCGCGCTTCGCGAGCGTCGTTCTAAAACATCATATCAACTAAGCGCTGCCAATGGTTCAGTTATCGATACATACGGATATATTCAGTTAAACTTGAATCTCGGCTTACGCCGCAATTATCCGTGGCGCTTTGTGGTTGCTGACGTCACCAAAGCGATTATTGGTGTAGATTTTCTGTCACACTATAATCTAATTGTTGACGTCAACAAACAAAAGCTTATAGATAACTTAACCAATGCCAGCACTGTTGCTTCTGTAGTTCAAGTTCATAACTCGATCGTGTCAAGTGTTAAAATCTCGCCCGGTGGTAGCAGTAGTTATCACTTAATACTAGCCGAATTTCCGGAGATTACGCGTCCCGCTGGTACTCCGGGTATTGTCAAACATAACACTGTACATCACATTAGAACGACACCGGGTCCACCTGTTTCGTGTGCACCGCGGCGCTTAGCGCCCGATAAACTTAAAATTGCCAAACAAGAATTCGAATCTATGTTAGCTTGTGGTACTGCGCGTCCGTCCAGTAGTCAGTGGGCATCACCGCTTCATCTTGTGTCTAAAAAAGACAACGGATGGCGTCCATGTGGCGATTATAGGTCTCTAAACGCTCGAACCATTCCGGACATGTACCCGATTCGGCATATACAAGACTTTTCGCATTGTCTGTCTGAATGTAAATTTTTTACAGTTATCGATTTAGTCAAAGCCTACAATCAGGTGCCTGTATTTCAGGACGACATCCCTAAAACGGCTATAACCACACCGTTCGGATTATGGGAATTTCCGTACATGATCGGTCTACGAAATGCTGGACAGACATTTCAAAGATTTGTCGATGAAATGACGCGCGGACTCGATTTCATTTATCCATATATGGATGACTTCCTTATTTTCAGCAGAACTGAAAGATTGCACGAAGATCATTTGCGACAACTTTTCACCCGTATGAAAAACAACGGCGTTCTCATAAACACCAGCAAATGTATCTTTGGTGCATCAGAGGTGACATTTCTAGGCTACCATATCTCCGAGAAAGGCACTAAACCTCTGGACAGCAAAGTCAAAGCTATATCTGACTTTCCTGTACCTAAAACTGTCAGAGAGCTCAGGCGATTTTTGGGCATGATTAATTTTTACAGGCGTTTTCTGCCCAATGCTGCCCAAATTCAAGCTCCATTGAATGTTTTGTTGACCGGATCGGTTAAAGCCTCTTACCCCGTTCACATAAGTGGAAATGCTTTGCAAGCCTTTGAGGACTGCAAAAAGAGTCTAGCAGACGCAGCTCTTTTAGCTCACCCCGATTCACAGGCCAAGTTAGGACTCGTTACTGACGCCTCAGATACGGCGATAGGTGGAGTCCTACAACAGCTGAAGGATGGTGATTGGCAGCCTCTGGCATTTTTCTCACGCAAGTTGAGCCCATCTCAGGTGAAATACTCACCATACGACCGCGAGCTCCTTGCGATCTATGAGAGTATCAAATACTTTCGTCACATGCTTGAGGCTACTCACTTCACAGTTTATACTGACCATAAGCCGATATGTTATGCTTTCCACAAGAGGAAAAGTAACTGTTCTCCACGTCAGTTTAGACATCTCGATTTTATATCGCAGTTCACAACCGATATTCAACATATTTCGGGAAAAGACAACGTAGTTGCCGATACATTGTCCCGAGTTGATGAACTGCAAATGCCTGTCGATTTAGAAGTGATGGCCGAACTACAAGCTGCAGATACAGACCTTGCAGAATATTTAAAAGGAGACACATCTCTTCGTTTAATAAAAACGAAGATACCTGGAAGTCGTACTGAATTGTACTGCGACGTCAGTACAGCGACTCTCAGGCCTTTTGTCCCCATTCAATTGCGACGGCAAGTATTCGATTCCTTACACTCGCTCAGCCACCCAGGCCCAAATGCCTCAGCTAAGCTCGTTGCACAACGCTTTGTCTGGCCGTTAATGCGCAAGAATTGCCGTGAATGGTCAAAGGCATGTTTGGCATGTCAGCGCACGAAGATAAACAGGCATGTCGCGTCACCTATTGGTACGCTCGATTTACCTTCAGCGCGATTCAAACATGTGCATTTAGACCTGATCGGTCCAATGCCGCCTGCTGGTGAATATCGGTATTGCCTCACACTCGTCGATCGCTTTACACGATGGCCTGAAGCTGTGCCTCTTACCGATATTACCGCCGAAACAGTAGCCAAAGCGTTTGTGTCTTGTTGGGTGTCGCGCTACGGTTGTCCTGCGGTCATAGTAACCGACCGCGGAAGACAGTTTGTGTCTGCACTGTTTGAACAGCTGTCTAAGTCCATCGGTTTCGATCACCGGAAGACAACCGCTTATCATCCACAATGCAACGGTTTAGTCGAGCGATTCCACAGGCAATTAAAAGCAGCCATTACTTGCCACGCCGACTCTAATTGGACTGAGACCTTACCTCTCGTTCTTCTCGGCATCAGGAGTGCCTTCAAAGAAGACCTCCAAACGTCAGCCGCTGAATTGGTGTATGGGGAGCCACTACGACTTCCTGGCGAATTTTTCGGCCATAATGTCACTGGCTACACCACGGACATAACCGATTTTTCAGCGCGCATGAAGTCTTTTGCCCAGAAGATACGACCGGTCCCAACTCAGCACCATGCTAAACCTAGTATCTTCGTTTATAAAGATCTCGCCACATGTAGCCATGTATTCTTACGAGAAGACACGTTACGTGGCTCACTTCAGCCCGCTTACACAGGGCCACACGAAGTGCTAAAGAAAGGTGCCAAGTATTTTACTATTTGCGTAAAGGGTAAAAACTCGACAGTAAGTATAGACCGCCTCAAGCCAGCCTATATACTGTCCGGTGACGTAAGCCCTCCACATCGCGCAAACATTGACCCTGATCCACCCCAGCCTCAGACCCTGGATTCGCCAGATGAGCGTACGACACGTTCTGGAAGACGAGTACGTTTTACAGACTACTATCGCCCGTAGCACGGTCTCTGGAAGGGAGTGATGTGGGCTACTTATTAATTATTACACATTCAAATCAACACAAATATTAATTCTTTAAACTCACAAGCATAGTCGGGCGATACCCGTAGTATGCAGCGGGCCTAGTAAACTCTTATCGCTAGAACAAAAGATCGGTGCGGTGATGCACGCGCCGCTACCTGCTAACCTGCCCCGGCAGTCTAACCGATGAGCTCCACGCGATACAGTGTATTCGTTCCCGGCCGCGCTTACCTACTTTATGTTTATTTTAATGAACTTTTATAATTATATTTTGACAATATATTTATCCTACTTCTAACCACGTTTGCAATCATTCCGACGCCTTCACATGTCGACCTACCAGAACAATCAGTTAGCTTCAAGGGTTATAACAGAGCGATCCCTCAGCTTGCGCGGATGCTGTGACAGAAGTGTTACGTCAGGGTATGGAGTATTTCATACCATTTTCTGACGTTCCGGTGTCAAGCAAAGCTCATCCATGGTTTAATGCCAAATGTAGAGATGCAGAAGCATCAAAACATGAAGCTTACTTAGCCTGGGCTGATGCTCGAACCCGCAAGACTAGAGATGTACGCGAAAGAAAAGAAGAAAGCCTTTAACTTAGCCGCCAAGTCCTGCAAAAAGGCTCTCAAGAAGGCTCGCTTCGATCACATACGCCGAACAGGGAACAAACTTGATTCTTACCCCTCGGGTAGCAAAGCGTTCTGGTCCCTGGCGAAGACGATCGAAGAGAACTTCTGCCGTCCCTCACTGCCTCCACTACTGAAACCCGATGGATCACTAGCACACTCGGCTGAAGAGAAAGCGAATTTATTTGTTACTCTGTTTGCGGAGTCTTCACGTTTAGATGCTGGCAATGCTGTACCTTCTAGTCTGCCGACTTGCGGGACGTTTATGTCGGAAATCCGCATTCGTCAGACTGAAGTACGCAAAGCGTTGCGCAATCTAGACGTGAACAAAGCTAGTGGTCCAGACGGTATACCAGCTGTAGTCTTGAGGACGTGTGCGCTTGAGTTGGCTCCTATTTTGACACGCCTCTTTCGCTTGTCTATGACGACTGGTCAAGTGCCTAAGTCCTGGAAGCAAGCAAACGTGCAACCCGTACCGAAAAAGGGTAGTCGTGCAGACCCTGTCAATTACAGGCCTATCTCAGTCACTTCCATACTCTGTAAGACTATGGAACGTGTACTGAACCACAGGCTCCTGGCATACCTAGAAGTGAACGATCTCCTCAGTGACCGACAATACGGGTTTCGCCGAAACCGGTCTACTGGGGATCTTCTAGCGTATGCCACGCACATCTGGAGCGAAGCCATCGAGAACCACGGCGAGGCGCTGGCCGTCTCTCTTGACATCTCGAAGGCTTTCGACAGGGTTTGGCACGATAGCCTTATTAGCAAGCTTCCTTCATACGGCCTGCCCACTGGTTTATGTGTTTGGATAGCAGATTTCTTAAGGGATCGGTCGATTCGAGTGGTCATCGATGGCTGTTCTTCCGACCAATTGGCCATAAATGCCGGAGTCCCTCAAGGATCAGTACTCTCTGCAACACTTTTTCTGCTGCATATTAATGACCTGCTTAAACCCGGTATCTTTGGGTACGCAGATGACAGCACTGTTGTAGAGAGTTATACATCCAACGCACGAACCAGTGCATTACAAATCCAGTCTCATAGAGAAGCGATGGTCGAACGCTTGAACTTTTCTTTGAAGGCAGTCTCTGATTGGCGCGATGCCAATCTGGTCAAGTTCAATGCTGCGAAAACCCAGGCGTATCTTTTCTCCGCTAAACGGAGCCCATTTCTACTGGCTCCTACTTTCCGGGATGTGTCCGTGCCGATAAGTAACAATCTCGAGCTTCTTGGCATCTCTTTGACACCAACTCTCAATTTCGGCTCTTATATTGAGTCTAGAGCCCAGCTAGCCTCAAAAAAGCTTGGCATTTTGGCTAAGGTGAGACGGTACTTCACACCGGGACAGTTGCTTAATCTTTACCAAGCACAAGTCCGGTCGTGTATGGAGTACTGTTCTCACCTTTGGGATGGTTCTGCTAAATACCAGCTGGAGACACTGGAAGCTATTGAGAGGAGAGCCAAAAAACTCATCAGCGATGACCTATTAGTAAGCAAGAGACTCCAGAGTCTCGCGCATCGCCGCAAAGTCGCTTGTTTATCGGTTTTCTATCGGATACATTTCGGAGAGTGTGCAATGGAACTGCATGATTTGATTCCACCATCCACATTTTATAATCGGACATCCAGAGACACTAAAAGGCGCCACCGATTTATGGTGGATATACCATCTACCCGAACGAAGCGATTTGCTTCTTTGTTCATGATATGAACCGCTAAGGAACGAATACCCTGCCTGAGTCCGTGTTTCCGATTAAGTACAATATGGGGGTCTTCAAATCGCGAGTGAATAGGTATCTTCTGGGTAAGCACGCTACATCATCGATCGCATCATCACTTAACATCAGGTGAGATAGTGATCAAGTGCTACCCAGTCCGGTATAAAAAATATATATATATATATTGTATAGTTTCGAATAATTTAAAATAAACTATGAATAATCTAAAATGGTTAAATAAACTAATCGTGCGAAATTAGTTACAAAAAAAAACAATTTGTCAATGTCAATGTCATCACTTTGCATTCCGCCAGGCGAGGCGCCAAGCTTTTTTGTTTTGTTTCTTTTATTGACCTTTTCCTACCTCCATAGTTTCTTACTAAGACGTAGTATTTATATTCTCTTTGTTACTAAGTTTCTATCCGTTTTTTCATCCAATTAATCTTCCACTCCTCGTTTGTGTTTGGTGTTTATATTATTCTGTGATCGTCCATGTTTAGTTATTCACTAGTTTCATGTCATGAGTAACATGTTATTTTGTAAGTCGCATCGTCCGACTTAAAAGTAAGTAAAAATGCACGTAATTTTCAGTTCAAAGGAACTGAAAATTACGTGCATTTTTACTTTAAAAGTTACTAAAAAAAACTAAAAACTTTTACTAAAAAAGTTTATTATACCTATTTCAATACCAGGATGAGAAAGGCGCGCGCCGTAATAATAACGTCTAACTGAAAAAACAAGTACCTAATTTTACATTTTTCTCTTCTCATCATCATCATTATCATCAGCCTATGTTAGTCCACAACTGGACAAAGACCTCTCCAACTGCACGCTTCTGAGTACTGTCTTCGGCAACTCTCATCCAGCTCATGCCAGCCACCTCGCGAAGATCATCACTCCGCCTTGTCTGAGGATGTCCTACGCTATGGTTGCTGATATGCGGTCTCCACTGAAGAACTCGTTTTCCCCAACGGTTGTCGGTTCTTTGGCTGATATATCCGGCCCGGCAGTTTGCTAATGCGGTAAGCTATGTCGATGATTTTGGTTCTCTGTAGGATCACCTCATTCCGGATTTAATCCTTCAGAGACACTCCGAGCATAGCTGTTTCCATAGCTCGTTGAGCGAGTTTGAGTTTGTGGACCAGCCCACCGTGTGTTTCTCCTCTACCCACAGCAAACTACTATCAAACAAAACCCGCTGTGGTCTACAGAGTCATAGTAAATAACTTGGTGTTGACTCCATATTTCAAACCATCTTTGTATACAGGTGACATTAGTATATATTTCTTCACAGGTCAACACTAATTACCTATGGCACAGTATCATACTCGGTTAACCAATATCCAACCTCCTAGGAGACTGAGACTTGTGACTGTGAGAAGAAGCCATACATTACAGACACCGTAATCAGTACACATATAGGTACTTTTTTTTTCATTATATCACAATATAGCAATATCCTGATTTCTCCCTAACCAGAGTAAGTAGTACTATTATTTAGTAATGGTTACTCTGAGAGTTCAATATTCGACAATTTTAAGTTGATGGAAACAGGTAGAATAGGAATTACAACACTAATGCGGGTGAAGCCTACTCAGATGTAGTGTAGAAAATGACTAAAACGACTGAATTTGACTGACTGTCATTTACGGTATAATAAGTCAAAATTAGTGAAAAATGGTCATTTAGGGTCAGTTCAGACCTGGACGCGACGTGACGAGACGTGACGCGCACTTCTTAAGAGAATGGTACAAAAATGAACTTTATATACTACACAAAAAGATACAAATTTCATTGAGTTAATTCGGCGGCTTCTGGCTGCGCCGCGCGGCGTCGCGCCGCTCAGTGAGAAGCCGCGTGATACAAAATAGAACTTTATTTACTACATTAAAGATACACATTTCATTGAGATAATTCGGCTGCGCCGCGCGTTTCGCTGCGTCGCGCGGCTTCGAGCTGCACCGCGCTGTGCCGTGCGGCTTCTTACCTAAATAATAAATTATTTGGTGGAAGTTGAGAGTAAACAGTTATACATCAGTAAAATTGACTGAATTTGACAGTAAATGACCGGTCATTTAAGGTTTATGACAATTGTGACTGGTCAGATTTAGTCTTTTTACATTTTTACTTAGACGGTAGCAGCAATATCAATGTTCCGCCTGAATTTGGGTGCTACAACGTGAGCTTCAACTCCTCTGTGCTGTGGGTTGCCAAGTCGCTCGCTCGACGCGTTCATGGCCTAACAGTTCTGGGCGAGATGTATCGAATTTTGCCGCTTTAGGGTCAGTTCACACCGAGACGCGATGCGACGTGACGATGCTTGTGGTTTTGCAGCGCGGTGCAGCTCGCCACAGCGAGGAATATCTTTGTTTCACCACTACCTCACCTGTTTGTAAGTGATGATGTGGTCGAAGACAGTAAGCACGCTAGACCTAGAATGGGAACTGGCACTGGCTCTCAAGAATAGCTGCCGCAACACTTTAGATGTTTGGCGACAGATTTTCTAACCGGAGGGAATTATAGAAAAAAAAATGAAATGAAATTGACACCGAGACGCGACGCCACGCATCTCTGCAATAGAGGCATCTCTAACCATGGTAGAAATGCAAAGCATACCTAGAAATATTAAGCCTACATTTATAAAAATATTGCCAACAGCAGTAGCAAAACTGAGGACAGAAAATACCACTCCTATGATTGTATGAGCTATGGGCAATAATCAACCAAAACTTGCACATGTAATGGATTATACAAATATAAAATACAAGCAACAATTTGGAACACTTTGGAGTGATATAGATTTTTCTCAAGTTGACAATGGTAATATAAACAGTCCTATCAAAGATGTTGAAGTAAAAAGGAAACAAGAATGAGTAGTACGAAGAATTACATCTGGGGCTTGCTTCAATAAGACTCACATTCCATTTGATTTTGAACGGAAGAAGAATATGCAAACAAAAACAAATGAAGTATGTATGGCAGATAGGCGACACACTCGAAATCATCTAGACTCTGATTCATCATCAAATGTTTTTGATAATTCATGCACTTCACAAGAAAAAGAACAAAATCAAGAAAAATTATATAACGCTAGTGATGATGAATTTGACGACAAATTTGGCGAAGTAGTCAATATTCTTGTATTAACAGAAAATGGTAGAATACTTGAAGACCACAACTATTGCAAGAATTGATAACGATCGAAATAAATATGTCAAGTTTTCCTTGAAAGGTCTGATCAACAAGACAATTAGTAACAATACACTGAATAACATAGTTAACGAAACAGTCAGAAATCTCGAAGATATTATGTTTCTTTGAAGTGTCTCACACTTTATATTTTTGTAAATTGTTAAACACAATCCAAAATTTCATCGTACCGACGGGACTCGAACCCGCACCCCCCGGATTACACGTCCTGGTGCTCTGCCAATTAAGCCACGGTTCGATACATCGATACGACGAAATTAGTGGATTGCATTTGTTAGCCCAATTATGCATTGGTGGCGCCATCTATGACTACTTATTACGTAAGTTAATCATTCGGAAGAAATCATTACTGTTTTCAAACCCGACGAGAGATGTTGCACTGCGTAAATCAAATATTATGTTTCTTTGAAGTGTCTCACACTTTATATTTTTGTAAATTGTTAAACACAATCCAAAATTTCATCGTACCGACGGGACTCGAACCCGCACCCCCCGGATTACACGTCCAGGTGCTCTGCCAATTAAGCCACGGTTCGATACATCGATACGACGAAATTAGTGGATTGCATTTTGAGAACCCAATTATGCATTGGTGGCGCCATCTATGACGACTTATTACGTAAGTTAATCATTTGGAAGAAATCATTACAGTTTTCAAATCCGCCGAGAGATGTTGCACTGCGTAAATCAAATATTATGTTTCTTTGAAGTGTCTCACACTTTATATTTTTGTAAATTGTTAAACACAACCCAAAATTTCATCGTACCGACGGGACTCGAACCCGCACCTCCCGGATTACACGTCCAGGTGCTCTGCCAATTAAGCCACGGTTCGATACATCGATACGACGAAATTAGTGGATTGCACTTTGTGAACCTAATTATGCATTGGTGGCGCCATCTATGACTACTTATTACGTAAGTTAATCATTCGGAAGAAATCATTACTGTTTTCAAATCCGACGAGAGATGTTGCACTGCGTAAATCAAATATTATGTTTCTTTGGAGTGTCTCACACTTTATATTTTTGTAAATTGTTAAACACAATCCAAAATTTCATCGTACCGACGGGACTCGAACCCGCACCCCCCGGATTACACGTCCAGGTGCTCTGCCAATTAAGCCACGGTTCGGTACATCGATACGACGAAATTAGTGGATTGCATTTGTTAACCCAATTATGCATCGGTGGTGCCATCTATGACTACTTATTAACTACGTAAGTTAATCATTCGGAAGAAATCATTACAGTTTTCAAATCCAACGAGAGATGAAACGACGAAAAAAATGGCTGCGATACTTTAACAGCTTCCAAAAATGAGTTTAACGAATTAGACGGTAGATTAAGCTACACGAGTATTTTCTCCGATGATAGTAATAAGAAAAGAAAAACGCCAAAAGGATATATTCGAAATGATGACTATATAGATTATGAAATTAAACCTCTTACTGATACAAGTCAAGATTCAAACGCATCTAAAAATAATCTTTATATCCGCTTTTCGACATCTATATTCGACGCAGAAGAAAATAAAACAGAATATGCAGACATAACGACAAATATAAAAGACATAGAAAACATAAATACAACTCCTGATTTATTAGAACCATTATATTCCACTGATTGGATATATTGCACTTTTGAACATGAATTAAAAAACAATTCAGATGGTACAACAGAAACTAAACAAATCAAAGCTACAAATAAAATGAGAGACAGTAGAAAAAATACGCAAAGTAAAAGAGAGAAGAAAAAATCTGATTTGCAAACAAAGAAAAGCAGTGATAGAAAGAAGAAAAAGATTGCATCGATTAATATAATATATGGAATCGATTATGAGAAACTGCTGATCCTACCCGTTGTGGTATTAGAAAGAGTTGATGCAAAAATACCAGACAAAATAAAGGTAATATTGTTTTTTTTATGTTGTAATGTAACGTAGCGTCTAGCGTGGTACTTCAACTAAAGTTAGTAATAAAATTCTAAATAAATAAATAAATATTATAATTATTAAATACTAACATAAAAACGACATCAATTATTCAATATAAAGAATTAATTTACAAACTGAACATTAACTTAACGCTTAAAAACAAAAACTTAACAATATAACAAATAAATGTGTCCCTACGGAAGACGTTAGTTCGAAAGCACACGCTAAATGGTTCGGTTTGTCCAGCCTACGGATCTCAAAACCGCTTCTATTGTTCGAGCTCATTAGATCGCTGCCTCTGCAGTCTCGGTACTCCTAAAAGCGCCCTTAGCACGCACGTGCCAACCTCTACAATTTTTAGATACTACGTAGGTACGGGTGATATAGTTCTCGAAGACCCGCTGGGTGAGTTTTTATTATCATACAAGTATAAACAACTGTGTACCTAAGCAGCCTGTTCTGCCACGGTACATTGACTGCGTAATTTTTTCTAACCGTAATCATTTGACTGCTAGTCTACCTTTCACGACGCTCCACGCTGGTAGGGCAGCTATGCTGAGGACGAGCGCTTACCTTAATCTTTATTGGTATTAAACCGGTGGCTAGGTACCTGCAGTGTCTACCTACCACAAGCCTTGGCCTACCACTCAGCGCGGGCCGTCGCCCACGTCTCCGCTCACCACGCCTGCGCACGAGCTGACCTCTAGGCTCGTCGCTTACCCTCCTAGCTGTGGGGAGGGTTGCATCGCACTGGACGGAACAAATAGCCAGTGCCGCTCATGACACTGTAAAGCTCTTCATGTGTGGCTTAGTAATATAAAGGCGAATAAAAGTTAGACAATACGTCATCTTTTATTTACCCCCATCTGCGGTTGGCTGGCCTTAACCACCGCCGCAATGTGCTACTTTTTAGAGGGCTCTTTGAGCTCTCTCCACTTTAATCAGCGTCGTTTTATTCGCAGCACCCCATGATAGTTACGATACAGTCAATACAGTAATTTAGAATTGATTCACAGAGGGCCTTATACACCAAACGCAACGTCCCAAGCAGCAATTCAAGCTGTATAAGAGCTGCATTTTAGTTCGCGATTACACTTAAAGAGTCAATTAGGAATTATAAGGCGGTGTTATAAGCGCTTATAAAGACCTTATAATCCCAAAAAGGGCCCACTTTATACAGCTTTATGCATCAATAAGGCTGTATTAGCAATGAATATACTGTACAAGGGCTGTTTGAGAGCGTTATTATGGTGTGCATGGAAACTTTAACTCTAACATTATTATCTTAAAAGTGCATTGTAAGGAATCGAGTTTTATTTTTGAGTTTTAAAGGAATACGCGACGAATTAAAATTATTTATCTTAGCAAAAAGGATAACGTATTATAAACTTTAGGAATTCTAATTAACTGTTACTGTAATGGCGAATACTTCACAAACTTGAAGAGATATACTTATACTTTACTTTGGTGGTTTGACTATAAAGAGGTGTGTGAAACAAGTGCGAAGCACATTTTATTGCAATAGTGTATATGTTTTTACGTGAAAAATTCGACGCGCCACAGAAATAAGAAGAAAACAGCGAAGTAAACTACTCTAATGCGGTAAGTTCTAATTGCTTTGAGGTTAGAATTATAAAATATAAATAAATACTAAGCGTAAAAAGCTATAAACAGTTACAGATTTATATTACAAGATAATACTATTCATAATATTATTCATAATCTATCGTTATTTATCGGTAATCCTGATGCAAAATCTATTTTAAATCATAACAATGGCGACCATTTAATTAACAGCCTATACGATATATGACAGGTTTTATAACTCAAACTACTCTACAAAGGTGTTTACAAATTATGATATACAGCTTTTGGTGTTATATTATATATATTACGGGGTCTATTCATACTTTAGGTGTTTGAACATCATTATCAGCCGGTATCAGTCCACTGCTGGACGTAGGCCTCCCCCAAGACACGCCACTGAGCCCGGTCTTCGGCTCTTTGTTTCCAGTCACTGCCCACCGCTTTGCGAATGTCGTCGCTCCACCTAGTCACAGGGCGTCCTACTCTACGTTTGCCGATTCGCGGTCGCCACTCTAGAACCAGTCTGCCCCAACGGTTATCGGTCCTACGGCAGATATGACCAGCCCACTGCCACTTCAGTTTGCTAATCCGCAGAGCTATGTCGATCACTTTAGTTCTCTGGCGAATTACTTCGTTCCGGATTCGACCCCGCAGAGAAACACCGAGCATAGCTCTCTCCATAGCTCGCTGAGCGACTTTAAACTGGTGGACTAGTCGAACCGTGAGTGTCCACGTCTCGGCTCCGTATGTCATGACAGGTAGGACGCACTGATTAAAGACTTTTGTCTTTAGGCACTGTGGTATAGGCGACGAGAAGACTGGACGGAGTTTCCCAAATGCTGCCCAGCCCAGCTGAATTCTTCTCTGGATTTCCTTCTCGAAGTTGTGTTTGCCTAGTTGGAGCGTTTGCCCTAGGTAAACATACTTCGTGACAACTTCGAGTGGGATTCCATCTACGGCAATCGGTTCCGGAACAACGTGCTCGTTGTACATGACTTTGGTTTTATCCAAATTCATCCGGAGACCGATGCGACGAGAAGAATCAGCTAGGTCATTCAACATCCTTTGTAGGTCCTGCAGCGTCTCTGCCATAATGACGATGTCATCTGCGAATCGTAAGTGAGAGATGTACTTGCCGTTAATGTTGATGCCACAATCTTTCCAGTCCAGCGTCTTAAACATATCCTCTAAGGCATTAGTGAACAGTTTCGGGGATATGACGTCCCCCTGTCTCACTCCTCGACGCAGGTGAATATGTTTAGTACGCTGGTTCTGTACTTGTACTGATATCGTTGCGGCATTATATCGCCAGTCGACTTGGCAACGCTGCAGGGACTCAAGAACCGACCAGGTTTCGATTGAGTCGAAGGCCTTCTCATAGTCCATAAAAGCTAGCACAGGGGCCGATTGTACTCTTCGGTCTTCTGTACAATCTGCCGCACCGTGTGGATGTGGTCTATGGTGCCGTAACTGCTTCGAAACCCGGCCTGTTCCGGTGGTTGAAACTCGTCGAGTCTTCGCGCAAGACGGTTCGTGAAGACCCTTGAAAACAGCTTGTAGACGTGGCTCAGAAGCGAAATCGGGCGGTAGTTTTTCAATAGGGCTTTAACACCTTTTTTGAAAAACAAAACCACCATGCTTCTGTTCCATGCCTGTGGAGTTCTACCAGTGAAGAGAACAGAATTGAAGAGCTGTTGCAGCTGGCTTACAGCTGGAGCTCCTCCAGCTTTTAGAAGCTCTGTTGTGATTCCGTCCTCACCTGGGGCTTTTCCATTTTTGAGCTGTCTAAGGGCCATCACGATCTCATCTCGGCTGACTTCGGGCAGGTCTTCTGTGAAGTGGCGGGTTAAAGTGGCTCTGCAATCCTCAGTATCGGGTTCGGGCCTTGAAGCATGCGATGTGTAGAGCTTGCTGTAGAAGTCTTCAACTTCCGACAGAATCTCCGGCTTGGATGCGACGACGTTCCCCGTTGATGTTGTCAGCTTTGTGAGGTGGCTTCTACCTAGAGGCTGGACGAACACTTTCGACCCCCGATTCTGCTCAATTGATTCTTTAATCAAGAGCGTGTTAGACGATCGGAGGTCGCGTCGTACCAGCTTCTTAATAGTTTTGTTGCGCACCTGGTTAATTGACAAAGCTGACAATGGGTCTGTTCGTCTCTCTTCCATTAGTTGAAGTGTTTCTGCCGAAAGCTTGGACTTTTTGCCCGTACGCTTGCCCTCGCAAAACTTCGTCCCTTCTTCCCTGAGGATTTCCACCACTTCTTCAAGTTTCTGGTCTACGTCATCTGTGGTTTCCAAGGCAGTGAATCGATTTTCCAATTTTAATTGGAATGTTTCAGACCCAATAACGGTTTGGAGTAGGTTTGGTCGGAGCGTGGACTTCATCAATCGGAATCTCTCGGCTTTGAAGTCGATATCCAGAGAGCCTCGCACAAGTCGGTGATCACTTCCAGTATTGAACCTAGTGATCACAGAGACGTCTCTGAATATGCGCCGTTTTTCCGTAATGATGAAGTCAATCTCGTTTTTAGTCACAGTGTCGGGGCTTTGCCACGTCCACTTCCTTTGGGGCTTTTTCTTGAAGAACGAGTTCATCAAGAAAAGCCCCTCTTTCTCGAGGAAATTGACGAGCATTTGAGCGGTGGTATGTAAGGCTCTGGAGATGTCTTCGTACATACTTTCCACCTCTTCATCCAAGTGTGCCGAGGTCGGTGCGTAGACCTGGATAACCTTGAGGCTGTACCTCTTGGTTAACCTTATTATAAGGTACGCAACCCTGGTCGACACACTGGAGATTTCTACAACGTTGTCACTGAGGGCCTTGTTGACCAGAAACCCGACGCCGCCTTGAGATGGCTGGTCACCTTCTCTGTAATACATAAGATGGCCTGATTCTAGAGTTATGGTGTCCTCTCCCTGTCTTCGGACTTCACATAACCCCAGAATGTGCCATCTTATGTGTCCCAGCTCCTCCTCCAGCTGCGTCAGATGCTCATCCAGCCGAATCGTGCGTCCATTAAACGTAGCGAGGGTCAGTTTCTTTTGGCGGCCTACCGTAACCCGGGGATTCTTAGCACCCCCTGCCCTGCCGTTACCGTGACCGCCGCCGTGGTCAGGAATAGCAGGGCGGCCGGGAACTTGGGGCCGCGGCTTATTGTGACTTTCCATGATGGGTGGGGGGTGGGGGGGGGAGGATGCCCTAATCGCCACGCTGGGCAGGCGTGTTTGAACATACCCGACCACATAATTTGTAAAGCCCTAACATGCACTAACTTTAGGGATCCGTAATAGGGGGGGGGGGTACAGACCATAAACCAGAAAAAAAATTTTTTTTAAAAGATTCCTCGCAATGTGGGTTGCACATTACTAGTATTCTTGTTAACCCCTCCAACTAAGCTAAATATGCTTGTGTCTGTAGTGAGTTCACGTCAATAGTGTAATGGTAATAATTTTCTTTCACGTTTACATGTCCTCCAGACTAAAAATGATTTACCATCATATGTAAAATGTATGTTAGATTTCATGGTCATTTAGAGTTCCGTGGCTGAATGGCAAAAAAGGAATCCTCATGGATTAAGCACGTCTGTCCGTCTGTATGTCTACACAGTTGAAACTTAGTAGGTAGATGTATTCTGTGAACCGCTTTAAGAGTATATCTGAAATGTTGCACTGTTTTTATTTATCATCTGTTCAAAGTGAGCGTGCCGTCTCACTTTGAACAGATCACACGAAAAATGAGCTTTATTACACTGGGTTAAGATTAATAATCCTACTAGAATGCGTTGCTCTACCGAAGGCGGCATAGTCAAAGACTGTGGTCAAAGGGCGGGCGGCGGCAGCGGCTCGATCTCAAACGATCAAATAAGTCGAATTCGTCTTTTAAAAAAAATCGATTATTCAATCAGTTTGTACTTGACCGTGGCAGTGGAATGTTGTGAGTTTTAGTGTTATGTGCCGGAATGTTCATTATTATTGTTTATTATTGTCAAGCGATAGGTACGTGTTCCCTTCGGACGGGGAACTGTGTGTCGACTCGACACTGTTGATACGGTCTACCTTCTGTGACTTTTCAATGCGGCTGCAGAATAGCCCTACACCTGCGCAGGGCCTGACTAAAAGGACAAACTCTGCACATTAGGATGGCGCCAAAATATCATGATTTTTTTTACCTGGTGTGAACGAATTCTAAAGTGAAAGCTATCGTGTGCAGCTATGTTATACGAAGCGTGGCCTTTACGTAAAGGCTTCGGGATATGTTTTATTACACCCTGTAGATGGTATGTAGGAAGTAGGTTTGCACGCACATAATTATTCTGTATATGAATTGCATACCTAAAAATATGATCAAATTTAGCTTGTGTATTGTATGTTTTAGAAAATGTCATTCAAAATCGTGAAGACTATAGAAAAAGACAAAAGAAGCTCTGCATCGTTCCAAGTAGCTGGGAAAAAAATAGGCAGTTAAGATGGCCAAAAAAGCGGATCGACATTAACAGATTTATCAAAGATGAAAACTCTAAACATTTTCCTGATTGGTACACACTGCAATGTGTTGTGAAAAGAAGGTCACTACCCTCAGAGCTAACTAAGCCGAAAATTAGCTTGAGTTTATGGAACAAAACAGCGACACGGACATGGAGAGAACAGAGAACAGAAATTGTAACTTTAATGTATTGGCTGAACATTTGGTAAGCATATATTATTATTTTCCTATTTACATAGGTATAGGTACCTACCTATACCTATGTAAATAAGAAAATAATGAAATAAAAATAAAATAATTTAATGTATATTATGTATTTTTTATATCAGCCACAAGTTGAACAAACATTGATTGATTTTGATAACAGTCATTATATGGATATTATATTTGCATGGTAGCACAGAATAATGAATAGATGGTAGTAGGACAATATGTAGTATCCGCCTGGCCAGCTACCACCCTCAAGCTAGAAACTTCACTAAACACTACACCATACAAATACACGAAGAACCTAGTGACAATTCAAACATACACGAAATGAGAATTTACACAGACGGATCTAAACTGAACACAGGATCAGGTGCGGGGACGTTTTCGGACGACCTCAACATCCACACAGCAACACCCCTGGGCATGCACAACTCCATCTTTCAAGCGAAATGTGTAGGCATAATCCAGGCGGCATCAGCGGTACTCCAACGGCAGGTAACTGACCAAACCATCAGAATACTCTCCGATAGTGCAGCTGTGCTACGAGCCCTTCAAAGGTATGACTACTCATCGGGGCTAACCATACAGTGTCACCAACTCCTAGAAGAGGTATGTAAACATAATCGCATAACTCTTCAATGGATCAAAGGTCATAGCGGATCTAGAGGCAATGATGCGGCTGATGAACTGGCAAGGAGAGGATCTAACCTGCATCCCGCAGGAGTAGAACCGATGATACCTATACCATTCAGCCAAATCAAAGCCTGGATCCGTGAAAACATCAGAAAACAACATCAAGACTACTGGGCAGGCCTAAAGGAATGCAGACAGTCGAAGGAGGCGTTACCGGAACTAAATTCCAGATACTCCCGAAAACTGCTGAACCTTAAACGCGAGAAACTCCGACAAATAGTCGGAATAATCACAGAACACTGCTCACTAAACAAACACCTATTTACCTTAGGTGTCACCGACAGCCCTCTGTGCAGAGGATGCATGGAGGCTGAGGAGACGGCCGCGCATGTGCTACTGGAGTGCAGTAGCGTGGCGGCACAGCGGCGGACACTCCTCGGATCCCCGACGACGATGCGAGAGGCCTGCACCGGCATCAGCGAGCTGCTGGCCTTCGTCGCAGACATCGGATGGCTGGATTGATGCGCAACCAACCAACGCAAAAAGGGCCGACACACGGCCTAGTTGCGGAAAATAGCCCGCGCACCAAGTACCAAGTACCAAGTAAGCTAGAAAATCAGTCACCAAAACATCTAATGTGTTCTGGCAGCCAACCCTGAGAGACAGTTCCCATTCTAAGCCTAGCGTGCTTACCATCTTCGATCGCATAATCACTTACTAACAGGTGAGATAGTGGTCAAACGCGGCTACTATCTCACCTATAAGATATTTTTTTAAAAATATGACAGAATTACTTACTTATTTTTATAACTATGATCTACTCTACGACAACCTGTAGACATATACAACAGCAACGAATCATTGGATTCGTAAATTAATGATTGTTTCAGATTTTTACAAGACAAGAAGGAATAAACTCACCTGTGGTATCTACATCTAGAACACCAGAATTTCCAGTTGTAATACCAAATACTGGAAACAACGACATCGAATACGTAGGAAATTATATTGAAGTAGAGAACGTACAAGAAGGAAAATATAGTTGCATTGAATTGCCAGAATCAGTTGCCCTAACCAACCAGGAGAATACAAAACTGAAAGAGATATACGATTCTATACAAACTATTTTGAGTAATCAACATAACATGGCGGTGGTAATAAATATTATCGTGGATAATCAAAAAAAAAAAATGTTGCATAAACTTGCAAGTTCATCTGTGCAACTTAACGATCAGCTTATAACTAACCAAAATGTGACGCCATTGACCAGAAACTCTGTATACGCCGAGGCTATTTATATTAAACCAATTTAATCAGTAGTAGCATTGGAAGGACTGGAGTCACTTTTATCTGACAACACGCGCAAGTCTACTCTCTTGCAACAATATCAATTTGTTTGTTCGGAATCAAATGGTAAGGGAGTGACATGTGCGTACAAAGTTTTAGATATGTTTTTTGCACGGGACTTTTTGTGCAAGTGTTCCTGGACCGGCGGCAACAGGAACAGCGACGAAATAAAAGTTGGGCTCAAAGGGTACAAAAACGTACTAAACTTCTTCTATGAATGAATACATTATTGGGATAAAACTTTCACACTGCAAGACAACGAAAATTTCTTCAAAATCGTTTTGAAAAATTCTTTAAAGGGGAAGCTTAATAAAAATGTAAGAGCAAAACGGACTAGAACAAACAAGAATGCACCTGGGAGGGAAAATACCATGGAAAATAGAACAGAACAAAAAAGTCTGGAAACATGAAGAAGTCTCAGTGGACGGGAATTTGGCAGAAAAAATTGACACAAAGAAAACAGATCCCGCGGAAGTAAGCCAAACAAGGGTCGAAGAAGAAGAAGATAATGAGTCTATTTTATTTTTGGTTAATTAGTGCTTAAGTATTTTCCTTGTTTCCTCATACTCGCACTATCGTGATTACTTAGACTTAGATTTTAAGTACAATGACGTAATCTCGTGGCTGTGATTGTCTAGTAATAAGACGCAAAGATGTAAGTACTAGAGCTTAGTATATATAGGTAGGTACTTGATTAATTAGTTTGTGACATCCACGTTCCCTTAGCTACGTTCACCTAATTTTACCGAATGCAAATGCAATGTCATGTCCAATAGTTCCTAGTTAATCTGTAAGAAGGTACTCGTATAATTAGATTTAATTGAAAGTAGATAGGTACGTCGTGATCTCGTGAATATGATTGTTTAATTAGTGTTTTATAAAAAGTTTAAGATATATATCGTGAATTTTATAATAAAAGTAACGATTAAGGCATGTCTAAAAAGTAATCCTAAACTGATATTGTACTCATTATGACAAAAAATTACTTACGTAACATTGAGAATGTATAGTGTTTTTAATACTTTTACTTATATAAATAAAAATACTTTCATTTGCCTACGCTTATTTTTTTATTTGCTTGACCTTAAGTTCACAAAGTGTGTAGCAGGGGTTAAAATAAAGTCGAGTTTTATGTTCAGTACACGCTAACTTGAATTTTACATCTTGTGGCCTTACTACAGTTTCACTTAACCTACTAGCATGCAATTCAGCTTTATAAATGTTGAAAATCGATGATTTTACCGGCTTCTCAAACACTTCTTGCAACTCTGTAATTTTGTAGCCTTTTATTTTTATTTCATGATCATCAGGCATGATTTCTCTTACTTCCAGAATGGAATTGTTTTTGCACATGACATATTTATCTTTTGTCTTGGTAGATATTTTAAAATCTTTGAAATGTAACACAGTTAAGTTTCGGTTGTTTTTTGTTACGAAAGCTTTACGTTCATGTGTGGTTTTTTTATTGTTCCCAATTTTACTATACTTCTTCTTCGCTTCTTTGTAAGCCGAATCTTCACTAAATCTTTTAGCAATCTGTACAAGGGGTTTATTACCATGTCTCAACATCCTCTTGATTAAATATAGTTTATTTTCAAATAGGTAGGCGCTGAATGTATAAAGAGGGCCAAACCTCTGCACTTCTTCCGTGATATGTAATAAATTGCGAACATTACTAGTCATATAATCTACTTCATAAAAATCCCCACTCAGGAATCGCTGACCCACCGGTGGGTCAAGAACAATTACAAGCAATTCCGTCAAGCTTCACGGACCCACCGGTGGGTCAGCTTAGCCAACTTTTTTTTTCTATATTTACAGCGCATAATATTAGAAATTGTAACCATGTTTTGGTCTTACACGCTTGATGAAGAAATATTTTATTTATAAAATGCCATATTGAACTATATTTTATTCTCCAGACAATGAAAACTATTTAATGAAAACGCCTTAGTCGCCTTAACGACCATAGACGCCATTTTGACGCTTGGAATGCTGACGCTAGATTGTGTTTTGAAATGTTATTTTCTGTTGGTTTATTTTAGTATTAATAGTATAATTATTTATTATACTATTAATACTAAAATACTATTAATATTAGTATTAATAGTATATTAGTATAATTAAGTAGTATATATCTAGTGTAAATTCTATTCATTTGTGCTTTGTGAATCCATCTTAGCTATTGAATTCTAGAAATATCATCGTATTTGTGTGATCGTCGGGTTTTCTACCAAGTGGCGGTTTTCCCGCAATTTCGAGTTTCTGTGTTGAATAAAAAGTGAAATTAGTGAAAATAATGAATGAAATAAGCATTTCGAATATCATTGCAAATAAGTAGACAAATCACTAAATCAATTCAAGAAATCAATTCAGGATGGTATGAGTCATGCTGACGAATGTTTATACAATCGTAAAAAACGTAAGTACCTTCCAAGTGGGTCGGGTTTCGAGCTCGGTTTTTATAAACATTTACGCAATAGGATACCCAATTCTTTGTGTATAGTGGTAGCTGGGTTCTAGAACTTTGATTTGCGTATTGTATTTTTAATATTTCGGTTTTGAGTATCTCATATTCAGGCAAAGATCCAAGATATACATTTCAGGGGTTTTGAGGTGTAAATAAAAAATAACAATACAAAAAAAAACCTCACGGTCAGCGGGCGCGGCAGCGGATGCTGCAGAAAACCTCAAACGGAGGAAATATGCTACCATTGGTGATGGATACATATTTCTTCCGTTTGCGGTCGAAACAATGGGCCCATGGGGTCGAGATGCCCGAGGTTTTGTTAAGGAGTTGTCCAGACGCCTAATTGACATCACCCGTGACCAAAGAGCTGGCGCTTACCTCGGCCAACGTATTAGCCTAGCTATACAACGAGGTAACGTCGCTAGCTTTTTGGGAACATTACCGGCAGGTAGCGACCTAGGTTCTGTCTTTTATTTATAGTATAGATATTATTATTGTAGTTTATATAATCTTGATATTGTCATTAGGTAATTATTTTTAAGTTGTTAAAATAAAGTGTATTTATTGTACAATACAAAATGTAAACTTTATTTTTATACAACAATGAAGTAAATCTATTACAAAATAAAGCAAAGTTTACAGAATAAGAAAATATGGTGTGATTAGTTTTGCATGCGAAGAATTACGCGACGCGACGTTCGCGCCATTCCGCTACTGCACACGTTTTGAAACTCGATAATTTCTTATGTATTTATATATTTTGCGATTCCTGAGTGGTTAAAGTGTTCAACAAAATATTGTAGGAGAGTTGATGCTAAACGAAGTAAATAACTATAATTTTCACTAGAGCATATTATAATACCAAAATACAATGTCAAAAAAAGTACAAATGCGTCTTGTGGTAGTACGTCCGGAAGTATAATAATGCTCAAATAGAACAAAAAGGATCTGTACTCAGATGCTTTCCAATGAGAAATGCAGTCTAGTCCTCTCACTGATCTGTGGATTTCAGAAGGCAGTGTGCGTTTTATCATGAAATCTGTAACCAATTCTATGTCTTTTGCGCGCCATTTCGTTATATATTTGCCAAAATTACCATTGCGCCAACCAACTAGTAATCTTTTAATTATACCCAAGTCTACGAGATATCTATGTCTACGAGATATATATGATACTAGACTGGTAATCGCAGTATAGGAGAATCTTTCTTATGGTGCGGTCCATAATTTTTCCTTCGGAAATCTTCGTCCGTTCTGGGCAAGCAATTTGAACTGGGAAAAAATACTGTGTGAGACACATGTGAATACTCTCCCACTGTCACACATTTTAAACATCCATGTTTTGCATTAAAGTTGCACACACCTGAAAATAAAATTTTAAAGTTTAGACAGAGTTACTTATTAACAATAATAGACAATATTGTGTAAATAATGATATAAGAAGTCACAGTGACTTGTGTACATTGACGACTGACGCTGATCTAATTTTTATGTAGGTCTGGAGAATCAAATGGTTGTTATTATAAAGTCTGTCACTTAACTTACCTTTAATATAAGCTCTCGCAGGGGAGTCACATGTGAAACATCTTATTTTGATAGCCAATGTCTTATTCGAACGTTCTAAATATATTCCAGTTTGAGTTAGATGTTGAATTTCATTTACGAAATCTTCTAAATATTCGTCAATGTGTTTTGGTTTTCCAACACCAAAATAGATTCCAATGACAAACGGTTCAATTTCCGGTCTTTCAAATATAGTGCATAAAATTGGCCAAAACTCCTTATTAGAGCTCTTAAATATCGGAAGACCATCAAAGTTAAAATTCAATGAAACATAACTAGGAACATCAATCCAGTTCTCTACTTCTTCTTGAAGAGACTCAGTGAGCCCATTATGCCAATATTCACCATTTTCAATGTTTTTCGTTTGTATTTGTTTCACAGTTCTTAAAACAGTTCTTGCATCTTTTGGCAAAATTTGAGGAAATCTTCTATTTAAAATATTTGCTAAATCATTAAGTGCTGCTTGAGTAATGTTTCTTTCTATTGCCCATTTCTTTATTTCTTTATTTGCTCACGAAACAAATTATTTTTTGAAATGTCATCGTTGTGCCCTTCTGTGCTACTTTCACTACTGCATGAAGAAATGTCACTAGCAGAATCTAAAGAAGGTTCGACTGAATTTGCATAACTTACACGACTAATACTCGTATTGAGATAATTTCATCAGTTATTGTAATTTCTTCTGCTACTTCTGCTACTGAACCCTCTGTGTTTGACGTAGAAGCAGGCACTTGATTGTTCATTACACTTGATACTTCATAGTTTGTAATAGCTAAATATTCTTTCTTGATTCGTCTCTTTACTGCACCAGATCTTTTTCTTATCTTCCATTAATATTTATTTTCCATTTTACAATTAAAATAGCAATATAATTTTATAAAAATAACAAGATTGCACTCACTTTTCATCAATTATTATACTGACTAATGAATGCTGTATTATACTTTTTAAATATTTTTCAAGTATTAGAACATACTTTCAGGCATATGTTTTAAAACTTGAGTCTTTATAAAGGTGTTTATGTACTCTATAAGAATAAGTTCTAGTACGGTGATCTTTTACAAAATAATAAAGCGAAAATAATTAAATGATGCAATAATACAGCTAAAAGTTGTACAAAGGAATATCCGAACTCCTATGTACAGCTTTTATACAGCACGAAGGATAATTACCAGATTATAGTGTCATCAGAAACTAAAACTATTATTGTAGTGTTTGAAAACGCAGTTATAATTCCTTTAGTTTACATTTATTATTTTATACAGTTGTTATATAGTTACAGCTGCATAACAACCGTAAAAAAATCTGTTATGAAGTAAAAAACGTCACTTGATACTTTTGTACAGCTGTATAAGAACCAATAGCTTTAAATAAGTCGTATTAATGATGCAAAGGATTCTTGCTTGCTGCTTGGGGGGGCGCGTCTGGGTCAGCTGATGCTCTCAAGCTCTTGAAAATAAACATTATCTTTCTCAGAAGACGGCCACAAAGAGCTTCTATATGTTTCTTCCAGGAAAGCTTATGGTAGAAGTAAGAAAGCGTATGGTAGAGGAATGACCATTATGTGTGAATTTACAAGTCAACATTATTAGTATTGGTTCTAGTAGATATGTGAAAAGTCATGAACTTAGTTTTTGATGTATTTGAGGTAGATTTTGTTGTAACCATAGATCGATTTTTGCGATTTTTATACCTTGTCGAGCTGTATCGTCAGCAAAAGTAAACATTGTCACGGCTACGTGTATGAAGGTTGTGAATGTTTAGCAAGGAGGAATTATGTAATGTTCTGAGAACTAGTTCACCCTTGACATCATTTAAAATTAGAATTCAAAAATTCAATTTGAAAAAAAGGAACGAGAATACGAAATCAAAATTAGCCAGTCCGAGGGTTATATAAGCGGAACAAATTGCTCCTTACGGTAATGCGGTGGAAAGCGAGCTCCAAGAAGGACTAAGGAAGAAAACTGAAAAATAGCGAAGTAACAGTACAGTGATAGTGTAGTTCTGACTCGGGATCCTGTACTGGATTGGGACTTTCGTCTGGCATGATCGTGTGTGCTACTGTTAGTGAGTAAATAAACGCTACTCTTGTGCATTGAGTATTTTCTTTCCATTCCCGTAACCCACTTTCATAATAATATATTAGTGTTTCTCAATTAAAGCTGGCAAAAGTCATTAATGTATGATAAAAACAGAGTTGGTCCTAGCACGCATCCTTGAGGAATTCCGCATGAGACATTAGTGTAGTCGCTCTACTTGTCGGATATACGGACTCTTTGTTTTCTACCATCGAGACACGATTAAAACCATTTTAATGCTAGTCCACGCACTCCATGATATTCGAGCTTTTTTAGAAGAATATGCCAAGACACTGTATGAAATGCCTTGTGCAGATCCAAGAAAACACCAATACATTTTTTGCCTGAGTCAAGTTCATGTGATACTCTATCTACCAAATCCGTAACTGCATCCTCTGTAGACTTAGGCGATCGAATTCCATATTGTTGTGGCGATATAATGTTGTGCTTTTCGAGGTATCCCAAGATTTGTTTCTTCATGATTTTTCGAGTATTTTTAATATAAATGGCAGTAATAATATCGGTTAATCAAGTTATATCGGTATATAATTAGATATTGTTGTTGCAACACCAGACTTATACAATTCTCTTCATTAGAGTTAGAACGGAACGACAAAAATCTTAACGCTATCGGTTAGTTATCGTACATTGGAGTTAGCACCATTGTTGTACAAAAATAAATGTTTTAGAAAACTAATTGTAATTTGTTTGTTTAGCCTTCGGTGATATAATAATCTCTAGTTTTAATTGTGTCCTCATGTAAGTGACTTTGTCTTAATGAGAATAAAGATCTATAAACATACAAGGTGTGGTTTAGCATTCCCGCCGTATTTGCAGGGGTAGGTATACTTCATCTATAGAACACGAATCAGTAAAAAGAATAGATTTTGAAAAATAATAATTACTTGAAAGCTACGCTCTTGAGATGTTGGTCGAGACTCTTCGCTATTAGGCCGTACTATCGGGACAATGGTAGTCGAGTCAACATCCCACATGGCGGTAACCTCGTAAGACAAGTCAAGGTTCTTGCTGAGCTTGTCATTTTCAGCCTTCACGAGGTTCTCGTCATGCGGGATGGTGATGTCAACTAACACTGCCCGCCGCTGGGACCGGTCGACTATCACAATATCAGAAAATAGCACAGAATAATGAATAGTACAAGCCAAGCCCTGAATTCTCTAATAATGTGCTTAGAAGATTCAGGGCTAAACAGAACCACAACGGACTCAAACCCTGGAAGATGAAATGCCTCGCTCAAAAAAGTTCTGCGAACCAGAGGAGCTGTCTCCACCATCCTGTTGACGATGGACTGTGGTCCACTGCCTCATACAAGAACCTATATTCCCTGCCCTCCCCCTTCTATTCACCCACTCCCCTTCCCTCACTTCCCTCTCCCCTGCCCTTTCCCCCCACTCTCCCCCTACCCTCCCCTCCCCTTTCCCTCACCTCCAATCCCTCTCCCCTTTCCCTTTCCCTTCACTTCCACCTTCCCTCCCCTCCCCTCATTCCCCTCACAAACTTTGAATGACATATTAATTTATATCAAATTAACAGCCTTAAAAATAAGTTTCAAGCTTCTAGCTCCTAAAATGACGATACTTCCATACAACTTTTCATTCCCTCTTTCAACCCCTTACAACCCTCTTTTCGCATTAAAAAGTAGCCTATATCCGTTCTCAGGCTCTAGACTATCTGTGTACCAAATTTCATTTAAATCGGTCCTGTGGTTTTGGCGTGAAAGTGACACAGACAGACAGATAGAGTTACTTTCGCATTTATAATATTAAGTTAGCATTTCAGAACCATTATGATGCTTTACACTGTATAACAGTTGGATAATGGCATATCAAAATGCTTTTGTAAAGCCTTTAGTTTTAGTGCAGCAATCGACAACGCAGCTGTACAGCTTTCAGCTGTTTTTCGTGCCTTTGGATCTACAATAGCATTTTTAGGTAGAAAATAAATGCTTAATGCTGTTTAATAGCATAAACATGAACCATTATAATGCCATCTAAATCTGATTTACAGCTTACAGCTGTTTTTAGTGCCTTAGGGTCTACAATAGCATTTTTAAGTAGTAAGATATCGCCTAATGCTGATTAATAGCATATACTTGTACAGTTATAATGCAACGAAAATCTGTTATACAGCTTTGAGCTGCTTTTAATGCCTTTTGTTGTTTAATAGCACTTTAAGTGGTAATTACAAGCTGAACACCATAAACGTGAATCAATATAATGCTTGCATGTTTAAAAATCAACTGGGTTCTGTTGTACAGCCAACAGCACTTTAATCGAATTCGAGTGAGTTATTGTAATGCTTAAAGCTGTATATAAATTAATTTTACTGTATTCATAAAACCATTCTATCAATGCACAACAAAACTACTCGTGCGAAGTTGATTGAAGCGATATTAAATAAAACCGGCCAAGTGCGTGTCGGGCCACGCGCAGTGTAGGGTTCCGTAGTAGCCTGTTATTCAATGCAAGTCTTTACCGGTTATAAACAAGCAACTAGGTACTCCGTCTTTGTCACTTTAAAGGATTTATTCTAAGGATTTGTATTTGGTACAAAATTATCCAACACCCAAGTTCAACAACTATTACTGCTAAACTAATAAAGTTATCTTAACCGCTATAATTTTCCTTTAAAGTTCATGAAATGCGCTATTATCACGAATTTTTTCAGATTTTTCAAGCCAGCAGTTTAGCTTTTAGAGGGGGGGGGGGACGCCCTACTGGAACAAAAATTTGCCCTTTAAAGTTTAATGTTTCGTAAATGGAGATTTCAATCGAAAAATGGTATTAGCAACCCTTAACTCATTTTAAAAGACCTACTCAACGATATCCCACACGATGGGGTAGACGATGAAAAAAAAAATCATCCCCACTTCTCATATAGGGGAGCTACCCTAAAAAAAATATTACTCACTACACTACTTCAAGCGCCACTAGTGAAGCGGCAGGCGGTGTACCGCAACCGCACGCCTCACGTGAATTTCACCCCCACTATCACATAATGTTAAATCCGTGTAAAAGTATGAAAAACTGACTATCTTGTGAAACGTAATGTTACATTTTAGTTTTGTGTGTTTTCTTGTGTAGTTTTGGCAAGTATGCACCGCGCATTTTATCATTTTTCAAGCAAAAACTAAATAAATTGTGACTAAACGCACTCTGCTCGAACTCAGAATGTGGACTGTTCGCGCTTTCCGGTGGACAGCGATGATGTTCTGACCCGTGCTTACTGTTCGCGCTCGAGTAGGCGCGCTCTATACTGTAGTAATTGTTACTCTGAGACTGCAACCGACATGTATGCTATTTAGATTACAGAAACGTGCGCCCATCGAATTATAACCTATAATTCGATGCGTGCGCCCTACCACAATACCACGGTAATAAAATAAAATATTATAATATTACCGTGACAATACTTTAAAAACTACTGTAGGTACCTACCGATTGAGCTGAAATTTAGTTTGTAGTTAGCCTAGACCCTGGAATAACACAAGATACTTTTTATCTTGATAATTCCACGGGAACGATGTCTACGCGGGTAAAACCACGGGGCACAGCTGGTAAGTTATAAAAAACTGGCCAAGTGCAAGTCGGACTCGCACTCGTAGGGTTCCGTAACAAAGTAGAGTATTTTATAACACTAATGTACGCAAACATTTACTTAGTTTTTCATAGTGTTTGTATGAAAAACAAAGTTATATTTGCGGTCGCTATATCTCAAAAATTGCTGACTGTATGGGGATTACCAGTTCCATGTATGGGGAGGCCCCCCTTATAATATATTATTTTTTAAATTTTTATATAAAAATCGTTTAGCGGTTCATAGAATACACCTACCTACCAAGTTTCAATAGTTGAAATAAAGTGACTGTGACATACGGACGGACAGACAGACATGACGAATTTATAAGGGTTCCGTTTTTTGCCCTTTGGCTACGGAACCTTAAAAAATGATCGTTAATGTTTGGCGTTGCTTGCATTAGTTAGTTTGCCTACTTAAAACATAATTTTATTTATATGTACTAGCTGCACCCCACGGCTTTGTCCGCGTTTATTCCTGGTGAATTCTCTTCCTCTTGAATCACTAACTATTGGCACAGAATAATGAATAGTACCTACAAGTAGGTACTAAGTAATTGGTTAAACCGCATTTAATTCCGTTGCGTAGTTTAAAAGATCTAAGCGTATACAGACAGACAGGCGACTTTGTTTTGTATTATGTAGGTAATAGTAATAATTTAAGATCGTCTAAAAACAAAGAACCGTCGCCGCTCTACTAGCCAAGTATCTATAGTCCGGCAATTATCTATTATGTAATATTCTTTATTAACCGAATTCACAAAAAAGGAGGAGGTTCTCAATTCGTCGGAATCTTTATATTTTTATTTTTTATGTATGTTCACCGATTACTCGAAATTGCCTGTACCTACCGACTTGGAATATTCTTTTTTGTTTCAAAGGTGGTGACTGGTGATGTTTTGTTACCCCTCCCTGTTGGTCCCATTTTAATTTTAACGAAATCGGTCGAGCGGTTTTTAATATATCATCATTCGTATTGCATTTAATTACCTTGATGACATGATACTAAAGTCCGGCAACCTCGTGCGCGACCGTCCTGCGGGGTGTCAGACGGTGGCGGGGACGAGGTACCCAAGATGTCAGCGGGTAGCGGGTGGTGTAGCGGGGAAGGGAAGCGTGTGTAGCCGTGTCGCAGATTATATAACAGTTACTACCGCTACCTCGTCCCCGCCACCGTCTGTCACAGTCACTCCGCAGGAAGGTCGCGCACGAGGTTGCCGGACTTTAGTATCATGTCATCAAGGTAATTAAATGCAATACGAATGATGATATATTAAAAACCGCTCGACCGATTTCGTTAAAATTTAAATGGGACCAACAGGGAGGGGTAACAAAACATCACCAGTCACCACCTTTGAAACAAAAAAGAATATTCCAAATCGGTAGGTACAGGCCATTTCGAGTAATCGGTGAACATACATAAAAAATAAAAATATAAAGATTCCGACGAATTGAGAACCTCCTCCTTTTTTGTGAAGTCGGTTAATAAAGAATATTACATAATAGATAACATAAAAACCAAAAACGGTCACTGCCTATGGATACGGATGGATTGCTTGTTTGCCCACTATTAGCACTATGAGTAGTTCCTTTTCTTTACTATCGTGCTATTAGTGAGATAACTTAAGATCGTTTAATAAACTGGCCAAGTGCAAGTCGGACTCGCACTAGTAGGGTTCCGTACTACACTACAGTATTTTATAAGATCGAGCAAAAAATACCACTATAATTTTTCGCCAGCAAAAACTAATAATTAATAAAAATTTTATTTCTTATAACGCCATCTAACGTCTAACAAGGGTGTTAGGGATCGACATTTCAATATAACGCCATCTATGGGACGTTTACCTAACTAAGCGTTTATAGATGGCATGAATCTATTTCTTCTCTCTCTTTCTTTCTCTATTATTTTTAACTTTATTCTGTTTTTAGTATATATTGTTATAGCGGCAACAGAAGTACATCATCTGTGAACATTTCACCTATCTAACTATCACGGTTCATGAGATACAGCCTAGTGACAGACGGACAGACAGACATACAGACAGACAGACAGACGGATAGCGGAGTCTTAGTAATAGGGTCCCGTTTTACCCTTTGGGTACGGAACCCTAAAAAACTAAAATAAAACTGACTTCAAATGCCGCGCTAGTCATTTACAGCGTTTTTTTTTATATCTTATAGGCTAGCGTTTGACCACTATCTCACCTGTTGGTAAGTAATGATGCAGTCGAAGATGGTAAGCACGCTAGGCCTAGAATGGGAACTGGCTCTCAAAGATAGCTGCCTGAACACATTAGATGTTTGGCGACAGGTTTTTTTAATTTGAGGGTGGTAGCTGGCCAGGCGGACACTAGATAGTGTCCTACCACCATGCGGGGGTTGTTGGTTTCTTAACGATGTTTTTCCTTCACCGGAGGGCCACTGTGAGAAACGCACATACATTTTTAGGGTTCCGTAGCCGAATGGCAAAAAACGGAACTCTTATAGATTCGTCATGTCTGTCTGTCCGTCCGTATATGTCACAGCCATTTTATTCCGAAACTGTTAAGACTACAGAATTGAAACTTGGTAGATAGATGTATTCTGTGAACCGCTTTCCGATTTTTATACAAAAATAAAAAATATAAGAGTTTAAGGGGGGCATCCCATACATGGAAGTGAAACAAAAAAAAAATTCTTCAAACCTATACGTGTGGGGTGGATGTCTATGGATAGATTATTAAAAATGACATTGAGGTTCCTAAAATATTTTTTTCTCAAAGTCAATCATTTGAAAGATAGGCGCGTCTAAAGTGGTAGTAAAATGTGTGTCCCCCCTTCTAACTTTTAAAATATGGGAGTGAAAAATCTAAAAAAAATATATGCTGTAGACCTCAATAAAAACCAACAACGTAAATTGGTTTGAACGAGATACAGTCAGCAGTTTTTGAGATATAGCGACTGCAAAGATAACTTTGTTTTTCATACAAACACTATGAAAAACCAAGTTAATTTTTTTGCTGCGAAAAATCATAGTTATAGAATACTTTACTGTGTTACGGAACCCTACGAGTGCGAGTCCGACTTGCACTTGGCCAGTTTTTTGATAGAAAAATCCATTGGTGCACGGCGTGGTTTGAACTCGGTACCTCTGGCATCAAAGCCGACCGTTCTCCCGATTACGTCACCGGGCAGTCAAAAGGGTTTTAGGTGTTTATCTCCATAACTCTGGAGATGTCCACCAGACCAGATCTAGATGATTTGCAATGGGGCCACCTCAGAAGTACCTACACTCTTTCGAAAAGCGGTCCACATAATGACAGAGAAATCAGTTAACATACATAAAAAAATAGGGTAGACTGGGTACGTTTAAAACAAAGGACGGTTGAAACAACATGAATATCTCGCAAAGTTTCTATTTGAGAGAGAGTATTAACTGTATATATTTGTTTGAAATAAAGATTTCAGAATATGGCACCGTGACTAGTTTTTATGTATCTGTGTTGTCATAACTACTGTAACTGCTTTTTACCTAAGCAGTTGGGGACGATTGAAACATTTTTTTTGGGTACGGTTGAAACATTGTATTTATGATATATTTCTTGTTTTCTAGATGCCGAGAGTACGCGTAAGAAAGATTTTGAGAAGACAAGTAGACATACCAAAGTATACAGACGCTTTGAAGACGTGAATGCAGAATTTTTGATTATTTAAGTTCATTTTCAAATGATTTTTGTTTATATCATATTTTTAACAAATAGATGATTTTCATTGTATTTTAATTTTACTCATTTACGTTAATTGCATATAAATGTTAAGTAATCTATAGTTAATGTGACTGGTTATACGCGTAGATTTTAACTAGAGTGCTCTAAAAACGTTAAAGGCAGATTAAAATGTAGTTTGAAGTATTTAATGCAATGAAGACTCGTTACAATTGTTAAAGAGTTCCTTAATTAATCTAAGAGTTTAAATAAAAAGTAAATTAATCATGTTACAATATTATATTTTGTGTTATTTGTATGTGTTTCAACTGACCCCAATCACTGTTTCAACCGCCTCTGGTATGGGGACGGTTGAAACAAATCCGTTTTTTTTTAAATTTGATCTTCTATTAAAAATAACACACTGAAGCCAAAATCACATTGCCCATTAGTAGATAGAAAGGTGTTCTTTTATTTAACTAATCTTCTTCATCGCTCGGAATATAAAAAACAAATATATGGACGATATAAGTGAAATTGTTTCAACCATACCCAGTCTACCCTACCCACAGACGGAACTATGAAATTCTTCCTTTTTGAAGTCGGTAAAGACGAAGTGATGATGTTTGCTGTGTGGCTGCAAGTGAGTAGGTAGTATCGTTCTCAGTACAAAGCAATAATAGGAGATGCCTATGTCCAGCTATGAGTAATAGAATATAACTTAAAAATATATAAAATGAATTCAAAAATTGTAATAGTTACGAAATAAGATCAGTTTATTTATTCGTAGAGATCAGTAAGTTTACATCAAGTTACTCTAGCTCTATGGTACCTTCATTACAAAGATTAGAATTGAGTTTTTATTATGGAATCCGTTCTTATGGTCACCCTCCTAAAACATTCTCAAAGAATAGGGTAGTTTGTGAAAAATATCCAAGTGTGGTATGGTTTTCTGAAACCACGATGCAAGTCATTGCAAGTGAAACTTTTTCTTTATGTTTGAGTATACAACCAAGAAGTATCTATATGCTATGGTAGCTAGCTACCAAAGAGAATATAAATACTACGTAAGAGTACCTACAGGTTGGCAAAATAGAGTAGAAATAAATAGGGGCGCCACTATTACTATATACTAGTAACCCCGATAGCAGAGAGAGTGGCGGTAAACTTTAAAATTACTTCTTTAGTGGCCCTACGGATAGTCTTATTCATGTTAAAACATCTTTAAGTCCCGTAAGTTACGGAAAATATTAAAATACTACTATTAAGTTGCACAAAAAAAACTTTGTTCATAAATTTTCAGTCACTGACCACAGTTAACATAGAAAATTTTATCACAGATTAGATTATTGCCAGGCCAGAAAAAAAATAGTTCCGTTTCAAGACGTTTTTGCCAACCTGTACCTAGCTACTATGCATGGAGGATAGAAGGAGGCTACTATGATAGCATTTGACATGACACATTAGCATGTATACAAATATAGCTGCGGAAGCGTCCGCCAATCACAGCTAGACCTAAATGTCATACATCATATCCACCAATCACCACCGGCATGCTATAGATAGATGGACGAAAAAAATTGAGATGATGTAGGTAATAAAAGTTTCTCTATAAAATTATCAATATGATTTTATTACACTAAAAATACGTAAATTTAATACTCAGCCTTATCATACACAATATTATTTATCTATCCTATCCTTAATCTATAAATACAAAATATCATTAATATAATGAACTTATGTAGTACACATTACATAATTATACATTTCTTTATTCATTATGTCAGGAAAATACATACATTTGTGAGAGGAAAATTTCCCGGTAAATCAGGTTATTCACAAGATGGTAAGGAAATACTTAAATAAAATTACAATACGTTTTGCATTTAAAATAAGCTTCATCAGGATACAATCATACTTTAATAATCATCCAGAATATAAGATAGTTTAAAAACTAGAACAACCGACTTCAATGCCGCGCGAGTCAGTTTCAGTTGCAAGTTTGAGACGTTTATCGATATATCTCTGGAGATACTTATCTGATCTGGATAGCTCCTTTCCAACAAAAAAATAATCATCAAAATCGGTTCATAAACGACGAAGTTATCCGGGTACACATTTTTTTTAAGTCTGTTAAAAATAAAGCAAGCTGAACAAGCGTGCTACTGCTACATCTTCGGCTACAACTTCTCTTAACATCAGGTAAGATTGTAGCCAAACATTTGCTAATTTTATAAATTAAAAAAAAATAAGCTCTAAAATCGAACTTTCTGAATTAAGTATCAGAAAAAAAACTGAGGTGCGGTTTTATGAAACCACGACGCAAGTGAAACTTTTTGTTTATGTATAGCTATGGTTACGTAGTAACTATTATATAATCTGTGGCTATGGTAGCTAGCTACTATGACAGCAGTTGACATGACACATTAGCATGTATACAAATATGGCCGCGGTCCGCCAATCACAGCTAATCCTAAATGTCTTACATCATATCCACCAATCAAGCTAGAGCACTGGCGACATGCGATAGATGGACGAAAAAATTTGAGGAGGTGTTATAATAGTTTCACTTTAATCTATCTATCTAATACTATAAGAATCTTTGTCCTGACAAACTGATTTACAGACAACGCACGGCCTGAACCGCTGGTCGCAAGGACTTAACATTTTTAGGGTATATTTGTTTTAGAACGTAAGGGTGTACTAAGAAAAGATTTTCCAAAATTCATCCCTTAAAGGTATGTCTGGAAATCAATATGGTTTTTCGGGTTTTATAAATATGAATACCTTTTTCCCTTAGTCACGCGATAACTTAAAACGGGTGAATCGATTTGGTTAATTCTTTTTAGGGTTCCGTAGCCGAATGGCAAAAAACGGAACCCTTATAGATTCGTAATGTCTGTCTGTCCGTCCGTATGTCACAGCCATTTTATTCCGAAACTGTTAGGACTACAGAATTGAAACTTGGTAGGTAGATGTATTCTGTGAACCGCTTTCCGATTTTTATACAAAAATATAAAAGTTTAAGGGGGGGCATCCCATACATAGAACTGAAACAAAAAAAATTTTTTTCTTCAAACCTATGCGTGTGGGGTGTCTATGGATAGATCTTCAAAAATGACATTGAGGTTCCTAAAATCATTTTTTCTCAAAGTCAATCATTTGAAAGATAGGCGCGTCTAAAGTGGTAAAATGTGTGTGTGTCCCCCTCTAACTTTTAAAGTATGGGAGTGAAAAATCTAAACAAAATATATGCTGTAGATCCCAATAAAAACTAACAACGAAAATTGGTTTGAGCGAGATACAGTCAGCAGTTTTAGAGATATGGCGACCGCAAAGATAACTTTGTTTTTCATACAAACACTATGAAAAACAAAGTTAAAATTGTAGTTGCGAAAAATCATAGTTATGGAATACTTAACTGTGTTACGGAACCCTGCGAGTGCGAGTCCGACTTGCACTTGGCCAGTTTATTTGATGTCTTTTATAACTGAAAGGTTTTTACAAAAGAAATGTTTAAGTTAGTAAAATAAGTTTTTAATGCGGGCGAAGCCGCGGGCACTTCTAGTAAATAAATAACAAAAGTTAGTCGAATTCTTCCCTTGAATAAGTCAAGATATATCTATTATCTATCTATAAATATATCTCAAAGCAAATGCAATAATTTAAGATCGTTTAAAAAACTAAAAGAACCGACTTCAAACATCGCGCTAGTCAAAATAGCCAGTAGACCTAGTAACTATTACATAATCTGTGCCAGTAAGTAAAGTGCCAGCCAAGTAGTAGTAAGTCGTCGAGATAAGTAAATGCGTCGTAATACAAATGTTGATATATTAAAAACGGCTCGACCGATTTCGTTAAAATTTAAATGGGAGCACCGAGCACCAAAAAAATAATTTTCTAAATCGGTTCAGGCATCTTCGAGTAATCGGTGAACATACATAATGATAAATATATAAAAAAAAGGTTCTGATGAACCGAGAACCACCTCCTTTTTTAACCGACTTCAAAAAAAGGAGGAGATTTCTCAATTCAACCGTATATGTTTTTTTTTTATTTTTTTATGTTTGTTCGCGGATAACTTCGTCGTTTAGGAACCGATTTTGATTATTATTTTTTCGTTGGAAAGGAGATATCCCAAGTGTGGTACCATGGTAATTTTATCGAGGTCTGATAAGTATCTCCAGAGATATGGAGATAAACACCTCAAAATTGGTACTGAAAATTAATAGCGCGGCATTGAAGTCAGTACTTTTTTAGTTTTTTAAACGATCTTATTTGGTATAAGTACATTTTACCGACTGCAATGATGCATTTTCCTCTTATTCTGTCATATTTGTAATGAAATTGCCTCATAACAGGTATAATTGAGGATAGGATGTCGTAAATGAACCATGGTTCAGAATTACAAAACGCCGCCACTGAGCTGCAGACTGCATTTGCAACGGACTTCCAAATAGAAGGATATTCTCAATTCGTCTGTATGTTTTTTTTTGTATGTATGTTACGCGATTACTCCGTCAATTGTGAACTGATTCGAATGATTCTATTTTTAATTGGTACGTTGCATTCCCAAAGTCCCATTGCGATTTCGATTTTCGATCGAGATCTGATCTCCAGGGTTATAACGATAAACGTCTCAAATTTGATACTGAAACTGATCCGTGCGGCATGGAAGTTGGTTTTCTTATTTATTTTATTCGAATATGAACTCGCACACAGTGACGTTGGTGGGTGCTGCACACCACGTAACACTGTTTGTCGCTTTGTGTGCCTTTTATGATGCTCTAGAATATTTTAGAAAGGATTTGACAAAGCAGCCGCTTTTTGGCTATGCGCATATGCCGCCTATATTGTTATTTAGCTGCTTCCAGAGTGCCTAGTGAATGTTTCTTAGATTGGTGTGCTTTCACAGTAAAGTAAATGCAGATTTGTATGGAATTAAAAGCGCCATCTAGTGTGCATAATAGGTAACATTGTAATTTCCATACAAATCTGTGTTTAATATTATGTTTCTTTGAAGTGTACACACTTTATAATTTTGTAAATTGTTAAACGAATTCCAAAATTTCATCGTACCGACAGGACTTGAATTCGCAACCTCCTGGATAACATGTCCAGGTGCTTAGCCAATTAAGGCACAGTACGAGATACGATGAAATTTTGGACTGTGTTTAACAATATACAAATATCTGTGTTTACTTTAGCATGATCGAATAAGTGGGTAAATCTAACGAAACTCACACAAAGTACTCAGGTTTATACAGCAGCGTTTTGTGGCCATAGCAAGTGGCCCATGTGCAACAACGCTCAGTAGTTATATAAAAAAACAGATCATTAAATAATTTAAAATAATTCTACTATGTTAAAATTAAAGCTGACGTATCAACGAGCTTAAAACTATGCCTCTATAGTCTATCACAATAAGTGTTTCACAAGTCCATCTGCACCAATTCACTTACACTTAACCTATTTAGAAGCCTGTCTCACATTTAATACGATTGATGAAGGTTTTATAAATATAATTTAAATTATAATGTGTATGAAAAAACCAGAAGGCGTAAACTCACCTAAAAGTGAAGCTACTAAAACCAGTCTTAACCTTTTGAATGCCACGCTAATAACACACTCCTGTGTCCTGTACGCCAACGGTACAGTACTGTACGGTTTTTGTCTTCTATTAGACGTCGATGGTGTACAGGGCCCGCAAGTGCTTTTCACATATTTTTTTTGGTTTTTGGATAGTGTTGCTTGAAATTACAGTTGAATGCTATTACTGTTTTTCTTTGTATTCTGAGGTATTTGACTGCAAACATGTATAGATATTGGAAGAATTATGTTCTTAACAGTCCGTGTGTACTCATTCATTATTTATCGTAAGAGAGATTGAATTGATGAAATTAATTTGAGTTTAAAAATATATCTATTAAGAATCTGTCCTGATACATTTATCAGGAACCTATGAAACTTGGCTTAACTTGAATGTACTTATGCATTTATTCTTCATGTTATATGACCTTCTTTGTCATGTATAGAGTACAACAAGCAGTCTTCAGCAGAGCTGTTCTCAATCATTTGTAAACAAATTCGGATTCGGACACTACCTTTACTTCGACTTGGATCTTTGCTATTCACAATGCTCAGATCAATTACTTTTGATATTTCTATTGGAAAAAATCTGTGATTTTAAATAGAAAGGTTTTCGCGACAAAATGGCTCACGGATTTAACAAATTCAAAATAAAAAATAATGCTCTTGAATACAAATAGGTTTCTGAACGACTAAGAATCAGTGAGCTGTCTGTAGTCACAATTCGAATTCTCCACCATAAAGTTTTAAATACTTCACCATAGACAATCAAACTTCTATAGCAAATATCTACATAAAACCTCATCAATCGCAATTAATTATCTAGTAAGTTACAGGCTGTGATTGCTAATAGGAAACAGGGGGAACATGAGGCATCATATGTTGGTACACACACATGTTTTCCTGCGGCTTTAATTGTGCCATTTGAGGATGGCTTGGCATTACTTGCTGCATTTGCTGTATGGGCGGAGGAGGCGGTGGAGGCTGTTCCGGAGGCTTCTTATTCTTCTTCTCGCACTTCTTAAACTTAATACCAAGTTTATTTAGCAATATTAATCTCAGAGATTCTTTCCCGCCAGAATAGCTCAATTCATTTCGGGCCGCTGTTAAAATCTTACCTAAAGTAGGAACCTCTTTACGCACAGAGTAACTGTTGACAATACCTCGTAGAGCACACAGTTGGAAGTAGTCAAGTTGCACTTTAGTTTTACGTACTCTTTTCTTTTTGGGACCAGTCATTTTAGTCTGTGTAGCTTCCGCGCGGATCCCGTCACGTTTGATGCGTTTTATCGTGCTTTCGGATAGACCAGTCGCCGCACAAGCTCGTTTAACTACATTCTCGACTGGGAACGCGTAGCCTCTATTCTGTTTTTCACTTTCAAAGAACTTAATTACTCTGTAAATTACTTCTTTTGCTTGCCCGTCTATTGCTTCCTTCTTTTTTTTCTCGGACTTTTCAATTTTGGGTTTTCTCTCCTCAAGCAGTGGTTGGGACTCCTGCTGGACTGGTTGCATGTTCACTATCACCGGCACTTCATCGTGTTGGTGAGGAAGGCCTTGTTCATGCATTGGCACCGCAGTCACCTCCGTAGTTACAATGGGAACATCGTACAACAAGTTTATATTCATTTTGAATATAAATTACGTAACCTTATAAAACTAGATAATGTTGGTTTTGAGACTCTTACGAGGTCTATTGGCAGTGAAGATAATGTTTATTTACGTAAAATTCACTATGAAATATACAAAATGCAAAGTGAAAAACAATGTAGAGATATTGAAAACGCCAAAGCCACAGGCACAGACAAGACGAAGACAACTTTAGGTCAAAACTGCCAACTGCCAAAAGTGTCAAAAGTTGAGTTTTTTTTTAGTTTCATGATGACTCCATACGGTTAGTGTATTTAGCCAGTGTTAAGTATTAATTTGTACTATTATTTATTCTGTGGTATTAATAAGGTCAGATTAGTAATTTTTCAGGCCAAGTCGAAGTCATAGTCTAGTTCAAGTCATAGCCTTAGTAAAGCTGTTGACTTCACTGAAGATTTTTAGTGGAACTTACTGAAGTTTTTAACAACACACATTCAAAAAACACACGTAAGAGTAAGTAAAGCCGTTCCCGTTTATATACTTTCATCTATGAAGTAAAGGTAAGAAGGCAGCTCGCCCCGCGCGCCGCTGCACCCGCTAATACCGGCGCCTGCGCCAGCGTACCGCCCGCGAGCTCACTTCGTGTTTTCGTAGACAGCTATCATCAGAAGCCATTTTGATTATGCTTTATTTCTTTTAGAACCTTGTAGTAAAATTTCAATGAGATCTCTTGATTCAATTCAATATAAATGTCTTCCAATCATATCAGGAGCCATGAAATCATCTCCTATACATGCGCTTCAAGTGGAATGTGTTGATCCTCCTCTATTTCTTTGTAGACAAAATTTGAGTGATCGTTTTTAGGGTTCCGTACCCAAAGGGTAAAACGGGACCCTATTACTAAGACTCCGCTGTCTGTCTGTCTGTCTGTCTATCACCAGGCTGTATCTCATGAACCGTGATAGTTAGACAGTTGAAATTTTCACAGATGATGTATTTTTGTTGCCGCTATAACAACAAATACTAAAAACAGAATAAAGTTAATAATAATAGAGGGTCCCCATACAAACAACGTGTTCTTTTCGGCAGCCTTGTGTTGAATGTTTACAGGCAACTGAAAAAGACGTGAAAGTGGCGGTGATGTCATTTAAAAATGGATCTGCTGGTGGGTTGGACGGCCTAACTCCCCAGCACATTAAAGATTTAATTTTTGGAGCAACTGGGGATGCGGGCCAGATACTATTACGAGACATCACCGCCCTCATCAACTACATGTTATCAGGTAAGGTGCATGAACAGATTGCCCCTCTCCTATATGGTGCAAACCTATGCGCGCTGAAAAAAAAAGATGGTGGCATCAGGCCAATAGCCGTAGGGTGCACATATAGAAGAATCGCATCCAAGGTTTGCTGCCGCCACATTCACCAAAAACTGACTGAAAAGTTCCAGCCGCTTCAGTTAGGCTTCGGCAGCAAGGGCGGATGCGAGGCAGCTGTTCATGCTCTCCGCACATTCTTACATCACAATTGCGGTGAGGTGATATTGAAGGTGGATGTCAAAAATGCTTTTAATTCTGTAGACCGTTCTATCCTTTTGAATGAAATCCAAAATTGTATTCCGGAAACATTAAAATATCTTTGGCAATGTTATGGTTTGGATTCTAAATTACTTTACCGAGATAATTTAATCAATTCTTGCTCAGGATGTCAACAGGGTGACCCTCTTGGACCAGCCATATTTGGACTAGCCATACATCCCATAATCTCGAGTCTAAATTCCAAATTAAATATGTGGTAACTGGATGACGGGACCCTTGGAGGCGATGCTACAACTGTATTGGAAGATTTAGAATTGTTAATTGGTAGATTTAAATCAATTGGTTTAGAACTAAATTTCTCTAAATGTGAACTATTTATAACAGACATTGTACCTTCAGAAAAAAGAGACAATTTGTATGATAAATTTAACAGTTTAGCTCCAAATTTAAAATTATTGACCGGTAAAAGTTTGCGCCTCCTAGGAGCTCCGATCCTTCACGAGTCATTCCCAGATTTTGTCGATGAACAACGTCAAAAATTTGAAGATACGTCTGAACGTCTCACTAAAATTCACAACCACATGGCTTTTCATCTAATTCGATTTTGTCTTTTTGTGCCAAAATTTACGTATATACTACGATGTTGCCCTCTTTGGAACCACATTTCTTTACTACTAAGTTTGGATGACGCGATTAAAAATGTTTTAACCCAAATTCTAAATTGTTCACTTCCAGATATTTCATGGTGTCAGGCATCTCTGCCTGTTCGGCTTGGAGGCATTGGCATCCGCAAAATTTCCAGTGTTTCATTACCGGCCTTTCTATCTTCTGCCAACAGTGTTTTGGTTCTTTTTAATTTCAAATTCAGCATCACAAATTTCAATAGACTCTTTGGAAGATGGTAGAACGGCCTGGTCTTTGGCTTGTCCAAGTGAGGATCTTCCAAAAAATCTTAGTTCGCAAAGGCAATGGGACGATCCCCTTTGTAAAATTGTACAGAAACAAATTTTAGACAAAAGTATTGATAATAAAGTCCGGGCTCGTCTCCTTGCCACGCGCGAACGAGAATCTGGTTATTGGTTACAAGCACTACCTTCATCCAACATTGGTACCCTAATGGACAATGAAAGTTTTTCTATTGCCATAGGGTTGCGTCTGGGCATCTCTAGGACGGAACCTCACAATTGTCACTGCGGCAGTGAAGTGGACAGATTAGGCCACCACGGCCTGTCATGCCGCCGCAGTGCAGGGCGTCTCTCACGCCACGCCACAATAAACGACGTCATCCGTCGGGCCCTTGCCACCGTGAACGTGCCGGCCATATTAGAGCCGAACGGTATATCACGTGACGATGGTAAGAGGCCCGACGGTATGACGTCGGTGCCATGGTGTCGAGGTAGACCATTGGTGTGGGACGCCACATGTGCTGACACATTAGCGGCGTCCCATATATGCGGGACCTCACGGTCAGCGGGCGCGGCAGCGGATGCTGCAGAAAACCTCAAACGGAGGAAATATGCTACCATTCGTGATGGATACATATTTCTTCCGTTTGCGGTCGAAACAATGGGCCCATGGGGTCGAGATGCCCGAGGTTTTGTTAAGGAATTGTCCAGACGCCTAATTGACATCACCCGTGACCAAAGAGCTGGCGCTTACCTCGGCCAACGTATTAGCCTAGCTATACAACGAGGTAACGTCGCTAGCTTTTTGGGAACATTACCGGCAGGTAGCGACCTAGGTTCTGTCTTTTATTTATAGTATAGATATTATTATTGTAGTTTCTAATCTTGATATTGTCATTAGGTAATTATTTTTAAGTTGTTAAAATAAAGTGTATATAGTACTTCTGTAAATAAATAAGTATCGACACACATTCACCGGCACTTCGAGATATACTTAAATATTTAACCCTGCAGTTGTCAAAAGATATACTTAAATATTTAACTCTGTAGGACACCTTTAACTTTAGCCTACAAATAATTTATCTAACTATCTAAAGTCCTAAATTGGTGTGTATAAATAAAAACTCCGATAATGTTTAGAGCGGGTAGTTTGGTTGCGCTACAGTGAACGACTGTCCGAGCTGACAGCGTATGAGCGTAATGTGAAACAATTGTCACAGAGTACATAAGCAATTCGTAATATGATGTAATAGGGCGCGCATACCCTACATCTACATCCCCCTGAAAAATATAAAAAAATCTTAATATAAGTATTTCTTCATAGGTAATTTTTTAATATCTAAAGTCCTACACTATATTTTTATTCTATCATCGTTATACTAGATAACTAAGCCATAGAGAAAGTATAATTCCATCCACGAACTAAGCTAAATATGCTTGTATCTGGAGTGGGTTCACGTCAATAGTGCATTGGGTGGGGATCGAACTCACGACCTCTCGAACGCTAGTCCGACACCTTATCCATTGTGCTATTGCCGCTTATAAATACTATAAATACTGCGGCCACACTAATTGTGAGTTTTAGTTACTATCCCTGTAGCGTGAAAGACCTTATTTGAGTTTTAGCGGGAATGTGATTAAACTAGAAAAACAATTACGTAGTACATTTTTTAAAACTTGTGTTCTTTCGTGCGTGAGTAAATGTGTAATAAATGTGGATGGATTATTAACCAAGTACCGGTGATTCCGGTGAATATGTGCGACTGTAGGAAAACAGGACAATGTCGAAAAACAAGCTCTTTGCGTTCCCACCAAAATTCCACTAAAAATTTTCCTGTAAAGTCCACATCTTTACTTAGGGTAGTTAGTTAGTTAGTTTCATAGTTAGTACTGAGGGTATGACATGGACTACATTATGACTTGATCTGAAATGTGTCTTTGATCCTTCATTATGACTTGATTTCACAAAACCTTGAAAATTTTAATAGTTCATACTGGCTAAATACACTAATCATGTGGAGCCATAATTAAACTAAAAAGACTGCGTCCGCTAAATATTGAAAAGTCAATGTCATCTATCTATCTTGTCATAATGCCAATGTCATGTCATGCCATGCCAATGCCAAATAATTTTTAATCTGCGGCGCAACGCAACTGGCGCAACCGCACGATATAGTAATCTGTGGGCGCAAGCAAGCGAAGGTGATTTTATCGCGCGGTGTGTGTTTTTATCATTTTGCAACGAATTTACTGTGTTGTGTGTGAAAATAAAACCAAGTGATTATTATTTTAAAACGATTCTTTGGTGTGTCCTGGTCACGGGAGTGTCAGCCGTTATTATTGTAAGTGTTTGATCTTGAAAATTCAAAATCTTTTGAATCCCACCAAATTGTAAAAGTTAACCGTCATTTATAATTTTTACTAACAACGGATATAGCGGGAGATCAAAGCTATTTGTGGGATTAGAAAAATCGAAAAGACAACGTACAAGTTGAAATAACACCAAAACGTTATATTTTCTACTATTTAGTTCTACTCTGAATCTAAACACACAATTTTTTGTGTATCTCTTTTTCATGGTCGGGTTATACGTCACTGTTTTCTTTCGAAACGCAAAATTTGTCGTACATTTTCATGTTGTATTTTTCACCTTCAAAATAAGATTAAATACCTAAATTCGTAGTGGTTGATTCTGTTTTGTAAATTTAAAGCAATTAACCGGTTTTGACGTGGTAAATAGATATTACATTTTGAGGTTATGTTTAGCACAGATTTTTTTGTATCTCTGTAGGGGAACTTTGAAATGTGTCGCTTGTTGCCAAACAAACGCTGCGGTAACGATATGTGACATCGAATAAAATCTGACGAAATTCACCATTACCAATAATTACACCATCAACAAATTCACCCAACAATTGGTGATTTCATCTACTCCACAAGTTTTAGTGTAAAAAAACAGAATTTTTTAGGCAATATTCCTGATGATCTTTTGAATATCTGTACACAACTAAACCTGTAGAACAAAAAAAAGTCAGGTTACTACAGTTTATTATGTTATTACGGCCCAGTACCCTTAGTATGAGTTTTCATATCAAACTCGATATTGTATATCAAGCAAATTTTGTATGAAAAACAGTACAGCGCCTCTAGTGGTTACTACACTTAACTAAATTTAGACCAATCAGGGAGCCAGAATAAGTTGAAAATTAAATGTAAGATCTGTCAAGTGTTTACGATAAAAACTCCTAAGGATACCTTGAGATCATCTCATACAACATCTTCAAAAAAATGTTCTTAATTAAAAAGTGCATAACTTATACTAAACTTAAATTTTTTTACTTTAAAATGTAATAGCTATTTTATTTAACAGTTGTCTTCTCTATTTTGTATAGAATGCTTACTTCTTTACAACAATAATGTATTATATTACACTTTTACTTATCATGTCATGTCACATCTACTAAACACTCTGAACACTCTTCTCATTTGTATATAATTCTCTTCTTTCTGACACCTCAATCACTATATCTCGCGTTACACAATCGACGACTCACAACTATCGTTGCACTTACACTTATTTATTAGTATACACTTACGATTCCACAACTTTACTTAACTGCATAACCTATAATGCGACATCTTATCTTCAGGCTCAACTCTAGTACATAGCTAGACATAGACGTCTGCTACTTATTGCACTGAAAACAATTTGCGTTCACTTTCATCCAGGTCTTGCTTGAATATGTAATGTGCATTTCACCTTTGCAGTTCTTTAATGAAATGTACCACAGCTTGGGTCGCTGGCACAACACTTCCAGTAGTTTGATTGGTAGGGTATATTTCTAAGGTGGTCTCATTGTAATTTCATCTGGATCTGATAAGTATTTCCAGAGATATGTATAATTGTCTCAAATTTGCTACTGAAACACTCGCGCGGCTTGGAAGTCGGTTGTTTTCTAATCTTAATTATCAAAAAAAATAACATTGTTTATCATATTTGTTGCAGAACAAATATTACTAAATGGTGCAATGTTGTGTAAATATTGTGCAATCATTTTTCAGTGTTTATATTTATCATATAGATAAAAATTATACAGCACGATGAATATGAAGAAAATGCTAAGAAAGCTTTCACATGTCCTAGTGTCTGGGGTTGGCAACTAGTCTGGTTATTGAGATGGTAGGTGGCCATAAGAACTCCACATAATAAATGGGCCAAGATGAAATTTTTTTTATTTCTACCTAAACGAATGTTTGGCTACATTCTCACCTGATGGTAAGTGACGATGTAGCTGAAGATATGATTTGAACATTGTCAGGTTACTTGTTGCGCGGGCTGGTTTCCGCAACTAAGCCGTTTATCGGCCCTTTTTGCATGAGGTTGGTCGCGCTTATTCAAGCCACCCGATGTCAGCGAGGAATGCCAGCAGCTCGCTAATGCCGGCGCAGGCCCCTCGCATCGACGTCAGTGACCCGAGGAGTGTCCTCCGCTGTGACGCCACGCTACTGCACTCCAGGAGCACATGCGCAGCCATTTCCTCGTCCTCAATGCAGCCTCTGCATAGAGGACTGTCGGTGACACCTATAGTAAATAGGTGTTTATTAAATGAGCAGTGTCCCACCGGACAGTTAGTCCGGTTAGTTAGTTGGGGTAGTCACCACTACCCCAACAATATGTCGGAGTTTATCAGGTTATCATTTAGAGTAAACACAGTTGACGACAGGGAATTCCATGTTCCATCTGCTTCAACATCATTATTATCAATACCATCACAGTCTTCTTCACTGGGAGTGTTATACCAGTGACCCCAGGCTTCCCTTCGCTTCATGAAGGAGCTGGGATGGTTTGGTTAGTTGCTGTCACGGAGAATGCACAATACACCCCAACCGGGACATCAGTGCAAGACATATCATTTTTGAGTATATGAGGCACAAATTGAGGCACAAACTAACATAAAAACATTACTATTGTGTCCTTGCTCTTGGGAATACAATTATAACACCAGAATTTGTTTCAGCTATCTTTTAATCAGCATCTTGCAATCATAACTACTTTTATATCTATATGTAGGTACAACAATCAACAATTGTTAACAATCAAACTTAAAAGTACCCTCAAACCGTAATATTAATTCTATTCATAACACACAAACATTCAAATTTAATATATTAGTAGGATTAACTTTTCTATCAGTAATTTTGTTCCATTACCATTTTAATGTAGTTAGGTAGTTTAACAAAATGCACAATTATTAGCAGAAAAAAAAAACGAGTAGAATAGCTGAAGATCAGGCTCAGTGGCCTGTCTTGAAAGAGCCCTATGTCCAGCAGTGGGCTGATATGATGATGATGATACTTATTCACAGTACCCTCCATTTTTAACTGACTTCCAAAAAGGAGGAGGTTCTATGTTCATCTTTATGTATTTTTTTTTAAGTATGTTTATTGATACTTTTGCCAATAGTGAACCGATAAAAAAAAAAATTTTTTAGCTTGAAAGAGTATACTCCTGAGTTGGTCTCATTGTAATTTTATCGAGATCTGATAAGTATCTCCAGAGATATGATGATAAACATCTCAAACTTGCTACTGAAACTGACTCGTGCGGCATGAAAGTCCGTTGTTTTAGTTCTTACACTCTTATCTTAATTTTGTTTCAGATCCCACAATGCGACTTATTTGACAGAAACTAAGACGACAAGAATATAACATTACTGATTGTTCGTGAGACAGCAAACTAGGGTACCAGGGAAACATGTTCCAGAAACCAGCTTTTGGAGCCAACACCTCCGGTTTTGGTAAGTTATATATACATACTATACTAGCTGATACCTGCGACTTCATTCACGTACACCAATAATTTAGTACCCTCTGATTATCCTCATGCTATAAAGTATCTCCTTGTTAAATTTCAGTAAGATCGGATCGTTCGTTTAGGCGTGATTAGGTGACATACAGTCAGTGACAGAGTTACAAACATTTTTATAATATTTGTATGATTATGGATTTCACAATATTTTGGATTAAAATTGTCTGTAGTACTGAAACATGCATTGGGGCTGCTCATAATGGTACAGTTGGCAACCCTATATTAATCAGGGGAATTAAACAATTTTTTTAAAAGTGTGACTTCGATGTTTGTATGAAAAGTTGAATGGCTCATTACTTTTGTTTCTTAATCGTTTTACACAATAAAAGAGGAGGTTCTCAATTCGAAGGTTCTTTTAAATGTTTGTTACCTCAGAACTCTGTCAAATCTTAACCGATTTGAACAATTTTTTTTTTGTTTGAGAGATTATGTTTCCCGTTTGGTCCCATTCAAATTTTATCGAGATCTGATAATCAGCTCTGGAGATATGGAGATAAACAATATAAACAAATGTGTATACCTTGATGACATGATACTGGCTACTTTGACTATCGCGGCATGTGAAGTCGGTTTTTTTTGTTTTGGATGATCATACATTATTTTATATGCAAAGCAATAAATTATGATTTTTTGTATTTAGAACAATATTTTTTTGATATGAACTATTTAATGTTATTTGACGTGTATAAGAGCAGATTTTTTAACCGACTTCAAAAATAGGATGAGGTTTCTCAATTCGACCGTGTTTTTTTTATGTTAGTTCGCGGATAACTTCGTCGTTTATGAAACGATTTTGATTTTTTTTTTGTTTGAAAGGAGATATACCAAGTGTGGTATCATGGTAATTTTATTGAGGTCTGATAAGTATCTCCAGAGATATTGATATAAACATCTCAAAATTGGTACTGAAAATGAATAGCGCGGCATTGAAGTCGGTTCTTTTTTAGTTTTTTATCGATATTATTATTTGCCCATATACTGAATAAATGCTTTGACTTTTGAGTTTTGCCCCTAAGGATATGGGGCCCTGGGCACTTGCCCAGTGTTTACTGTGCCCAATGGGAAAGAGGGCCTAGTCTACCTACAAAACCTAATTCACATACTTCTTAGAGAAAGTAATCTAATAAAAAGTAATAAATAAACAAACAATTTTCCTCCTTTCTTTTCCTTTGTAGGTCAAGGTCAACATCTTGAAGACTCAGATAAAATGAGTCATTCTCATACTTTATTTAAAAACATTGAGTCATAACAATTACGTAATGTTTACCTACTTTAAAAACCTGTTAGAAGTAAATGCAATATGCAATACTAAAATATAAAATGCCCATAGCCCAGCCATTTCATTCACCAGATGGACTATGGGGCAGAAAGACGTATCTCAGATAACAAATACTGTGTTTCTTCATTCTCATTTATTTTTAACCAAATTTTAAGAAAAATAAAGTTGACAATTTGTGTGATTGTTGATTTATATAAAACTAGAAGTGCCCCGCGGCTTCGCCCGTGTTAAAACCTTATCTTATTTACTTAAAACTTTTCTTTTGTAAAAACGATTCCATCGTTAAACACATCAAATAAGAATTAGCCAAATCGGTTCACCCGTTTTCATGTTATCGCGTGACTAAGGCAATTCGGGATTCATATTTATAAAACCCGAAAAACCTAAATTTACAGATTTTGTTACCTACCCGATTTCGAAAAATCCTACAACACGTACTTTATCCCATCTTGTTTCGACATACACACTTTAAATCCCCGTTCCGTATCCGGGAGGAATGTTTTATAAAATCTTTTCTGAGCGGATACCTACGTCATAATAACTATCTGCATTCTAAATTTAAGCGCAACCCGAAACAATATTGATTTTTAGACTTTGTTACCCCAGTTCCGTAGCCGAATGGCAAAAAACGGAACCCTTATAGATTCGCCATGTATGTCTGTCTGTCTGTTTGTTTGTCCGTTCGTATGTCACAGCCATTTTATTCCGAAACTGTTAGGACTACAGAATTGAAATTTGGTAGGTAGATGTATTCTGTGAACCGCTTTCCGATTTTTATACAAAAATAAAAAATATAAAAGTTTAAGGCATACATGGAACAGAAACAAAAAAAAAAATTCTTCAAACCTGTACGTGTGTCTATGGATAGGTCTTCAAAAATGACATTGAGGTTCGTAAAATCATTTTTTCTCAAAGTCAATCATTTGAAAGATAGGCGCGTCTAAACTGGTAAAATGTGTGGTAAAATGTATGACAAACAAAGTTATTTTTGTAGTTGCGAAAAATCATAGTTATAGAATACTCTACTGTGTTACGGAACCCTACGAGTGCGAGTCCCACTTGCACTTGGCCAGTTTATTTGTGAAGTCGGTTGGTTATAAAAGTATCTACTATATTATTATATTATACTATACTAACAACTGTGACTGACTGTCTCGAACTATATTTGCGATGACGCAACCTCGCTGCGTAAACTCCCGAGGAAGTGCATCGGACGGACATGCACGAAACCTAGGTCGAGACAGTCGACAACAAATAGTAGTGAATATAATAGTCGGTATTTTATAATGAAGTAAGACTGACAAAACAGATTTATAAGACGAGTGTATGGGCGAGCCGGTAGAGGCCGACCTAGGAGAACGTATCACGACCAGAGCAGAGACGTTTTAAAATAAACTGGCCAAGTGCAAGTCGGACTCGCACTCGTAGGGTTACGTACCACTACAGTATATTATAAGATCAAGCAAAAAATACCATTTTCATTTTTCGCCAGCAAAAAATAATAATTATAAACATTTTATTTCTTATAACGCCATGTAACGTCTAACAAAGGTGTTAGGGATCGCAATTTTAATATAACGCCATCTATGGACGTTTACCTAAGCTTTCATAGATGGCGTTATATTGAAATGCCGAAAAAACACGTTTCTTGTATGGGGACCCTCTATTATTTTTAACTTTATTCTGTTTTTAGTATTTGTTGTTATAGCGGCAACAGAAATACATCATCTGTGAACATTTCAACTGTCTAACTATCACGGTTCATGAGATACAGCCTGGTGACAGACAGACAGACAGACAGAATTAGTAATAGGGTCCCGTTTTACCCTTTGGGTACGGAACAAGTAAAAAGGCCAAGTCAAAAGTACCTATAACCGGCGAGCATGTATGAAGGCGTTCATGAAAGAAGAAGAAAGAAAGAAGAAGCGAAAGACGCGTGTCAGGATCGTAGCATGTGGAAAGAAGTAGTATCTGCCACCTCAACGGGAAAAAGGCGTGATTTTATGTATGTATGTATGTATTTTATAATCATGATTTAAACTCACTATAACATTAAATCTAAAACTACATTACCTAATAATATTTATTCGTTATGCATACTATAATTAATGTGATACTAATTTTGTCTTTCTGCCCCTTTGCCTGTTTCGTATGTTTTCGTTTCAAATGGATGGACCAATTCAAGTTAAATTGAGCACCGAATAGCTACTACTGACTACAGAATATAGACATAATTAGATAGACATAGGATACTTACAGAGGAGCTGGAAATGGTGGCTCATGTAATAGATGTAATAGATTGAAATACTATGTTTTCCGATAACTACTACCTGGGGATATTCAAGTCGCCAGTGAATAGGTATCTTCTAGGCAAGAGTGGTATATCCTATAGTGGACCACATCGTCACTTAAGAGAGAACGCGGGGTGCACTTTTCCATCCAAATGTATTCCCCCGTTTCCTCCCTGGAAAATGCTTCTAGAACAATTTTTTTCTACAAAAAAATCAAGGTCTGCTGTAGCTATGCCCCTATAATTCGCTTTTTTTGACCAACCAATTGCAAAAAGAAGATAAACCTTTTAATCTCCTCTTTAAGGTTTTTGAATGGACATATTTCTTTTTGCAATTGGTTCGTCAAAAAAAGCAAATGATATAGGGCTACATCGCTACAGCAGACCTTGATTTTTTGTAGAAACAAAATTTTAGCTAAGCTAGATAGATAAGCTAGAAGCATTTTCCAGGCAGGAAACTGGGGAATACATTTGTATGGAATCGTGCGCTCGCCTTCCCTCTTAACATCAGGTGAGATGTGGTCAAACGCTTGCCTACTGAGCATTAAAATAAACCTGCCCTTAGGTCATATTTGCAGCCAATTCTGACTGAATTTATTTGTACTCTTCATGTAGCACAATCCTAACTAATCTAATACGATAAGAATCTTTGTCCTGACATACTGACTGACTGACTGACTGACTGACTGACAGACAACGCACAGCCTAAACCGCACATCGTAGAGACTTGAAATTTGGAGGGTATATTTGTCTTAGTACGTAGGGGTGTACTAAGAAAGGATTTTCCAAAATTCACCCCTTAAGGTGGTACGATTTCCATACAAAAGTACAATGCACAAATATAAGTAAATGGAGGGAAAACTTGCACTGAAATCACATCTATTGGTCTTTTATAAGTATTTACGGGTCGGGAAATGTAAACCTACATGATTTTATTGATTGAGATGAAATTATTTTTAATAATAGTAAAATTCGAGTTAAACCAATAAAGTATTGATTGAATAATATGTTTATATTATTCATTTAAATCATGTAGATAAATATAACTCCGACATGTAAAGACTTATACAAGACCAAAAGATGTGATTTCAGTGCAGGTTTTTGCTCCGTTTACTCATATTTGTGCGTTATAGTTTTGTATGGAAATCGTACCCCCTTAAGGGGATGAAATGGGGGTTCAAAGTTTGTATGGAGAAATTGTATATTAGATAGTCTTTTCTATCCGAAACTTCACACAATTGCTTCAGTAAAAAAATAAGTAAATATGTGTTTCAGATTTTTTAGAAAATCCACCCCTAAGAGGGTGAAATGGGGTAACAAAGTGTGAAAATGAATATTGTTTCGGATTGCGCTGAAATTTGGCATGCAGATAGTTATTACGACGATAGTTCCCTCTGTGAAAGGATTTTCCGAAATTCACCCCTGAAGGGGATGAAACGGGGGTTCAAAGTTTGTATGGAAAAACAAGATTAGATAGTATTTTCTATTCGAAACTTTACACAAGTACTCCAGTAAAAAAATAAGTAAATACGTGTTTCATGTTTTTTTGAAATTCCACCCCTAAGAGGGTGAAATGGGGTAACAAAGTGCGAAAATCAATATTGTTTCGGATTGCGCTGAAATTTGGCATGCAGATAGTTATTGCGACGTAAGTGCCCTCTGAGAAAGGATTTTCCAAAATTCACCCCTGAAGGGGATGAAACGGCGGTTCAAAGTTTGTATGGGAAAACAATATTAGATAGTCTTTTATACTCGAAATTTAACACAAGTACTAAGAGGATAAACTGGGGTAACAAAGTCTAAAAGTCAATATTGTTTCGGATTGCGCTGAAATTCAGAATGCAGATAGTTATTATGACGTAGGTATCCGCTCAGAAAAGATTTTCTGAAAATTCCTCCCGGATACGGAACGGGGATTCAAAGTTTGTATGGCGAAACAAGATGGGATAAAGTCTGTAAATTTAGGTTTTTAGGGTTTTATAAATATGAATCCCGAATTGCCTTAGTCACGCGATAACATGAAAACGGGTGAACCGATTTGGCTAATTCTTATTTGATGTGTTTAATGATAGAATCGTTTTTACAAAAGAAAAGTTTTAAGTAAATAAAAGAAGGTTTTAACGCGGGCGAAGCCGCGGGACACTTCTAGTAATAATTAATATAAATGCGAAAGTAACTCTGTCTGTCTGTCTGAGTCACTTTCACGCCAAATCCACTGAACCGATTTAAATGAAATTTGGTACACAGATAGTCTAGAGCCTGAGAACGGACATAGGCTACTTTTAAGGGGTTGAAAAGGGGGATGAAAAGTTGTATGGAAGTATCGTCATTTTAGGAGCTAGAATCTTGAAACTTATTGTTTAGGGTGTTGTTGATTCGATATAAATTAATATGTCGTTCAAAGTTTGTGAGGGGGAAGGGGGAAGGGGAATGAGGGTAGGGGAGGGGGTGGGGGAAAGTGGAGGGGAGAGGGAAGAGGGGGAAGATAGAGGGGAGGGGAACTGGGAGAAAAGGGGAGGGGGAGATGGAAGTGAGGGGAAAGGGGGTTGGGGGAATAAAGAGGGGAGGGAAGGGTGGGGGGGAGGCGGATTTGCGCGGCGTTGTACGGTGCGGTGTAGGTGGGGTACGCGTGTCTTATTTGTAAAATAATTAGCCTAAATATTTAAAAATGCTACACAAAGACACTATTCCACGCGGACGAAGTCGCGGGTACAGCTAGTTCTGAATAATTTAAGATTGTTTAAAAACTAACAAAAATCTACTTTAAATGCTGCGCTTGTCATTTTCAGTATCAATTTTGAGGTGTTTATCTCAATATCTCCAGAGATAATCATCAGATCTTTGTATAATTAATATGGGACCATTTCGGAATAAACTTCTTTCAAACAGAAAACAGAGTTTTACATTAGGGAGTTATTCTATACATAACAAAATGCTTATACATCTGAATTGAAAACCTCCTTCCCTTTTGGAGTCGGTTAACAAACAAGCATTTGTCCACTATCTCACCCGTTGTTAAGGTGGTACGATTTCCATACAAAAGTACAATGCACAAATATAAGTAAATGGAGGGACTTGCACTGAAATCACATCTATTGGTCTTTTAGAAGTATTTACGGGTCGGGAAATGTATTTACCTACATGATTTGATTGATCGAGATGAAATTATTTTTAATAATAGTAAAATTCAAGTTAAACCAAAAAAATATTGATTGAATAATATGTTTATATTATTCATTTAAATCATGTAGATAAATATAATTCCCGACATGTAAAGACTTATACAAGACCAAAAGATGTGATTTCAGTGCATATTTTTGCTCCGTTTACTCATATTTATGCATTATAGTTTTGTATGGAAATCGTACCCCCTTAAGTGATGATGCAGATGCAGGCATGTATCAAATACTGTACCAAGGGCATTTTAATCATAAATTTGTAGCAGCGCCCCACGGTTTCACCCGCGTAATTCCCGTTCCCGTGAGAATACGGGGATAAAATATAGCTTATGTTACTCGCTGATAATGTAGCTTTCCATTAGTGAAAGAATTTTTGAAATCTGTTCTTTAGTTTTTGAGTTAAATCGTAACAAACAAACAAACAAAAAGTCAAATATTTCCTCTTTATGACATTAGTTTTGATTATTTATTGCCTTTATTGCTAACAAAATGTTGAAATAAATAATGTCAACAATAATCATATCCGAAACCAAAGAAATCCCCCCAATTATAGTATATCTGATAAGCTAGCGTTTGACCACTATCTCGCCTGGTGGTAAGCGATGATGTGGTCGGAGATAGTAAACACGCTAGGCCTTGAATACTCTGACTCTCAAGCGCTATGTGCTGCCGGAACACCGTAAGGTTATGGCGGTAGATTTTTTCCTTGATCGTGGTAAGCTACTGTTTGGTAGCAAGTCAAATGGAAAATCTTTATGATATGCTTCTTCCATCTGTGGATGAACACCCGTGCTAGGATTTGAACCAGCGACTTCTCGCTTAGAAGTCTAGCCATCTATCGTCAATGCCAACGGGGATCTCAAAAAATATTCCTAAACTTCCTTTGATATTATAAAAATAATGTGTTTATAGCACAGTGTGACCTAAGCCCGCAATTTACGCACGCTTTTCCGTGACTTAAATAGTCGATTATTGCACGACGTTTAGCAACTTCACGCCGTGCAATAATCTTCTATTTGACGGAAAAGCGTAGCAAGCGTAAAGTGCGGGTTTATGTCACACTGACAGATATAAAATAATATACGAAACTCGTGACTTAAGTTGTCTATTATTGCACGGCGTAATAATAGACAACTTAAGTCACGAGTATCGTATATTATTTAGTAACTTCACCCCGAGCAATAATAGACTAAATTGTTAAACTCAATCCAAAATTTCAGCCAGATGAAATTTTGGATTGTATTTAACAATTTACAAAAATATAAAGTGTGTAACACTTCAAAGAAACATTTTTATCAAACCACGATGCAAGTGAAACTATTGTTTATGTGTGTGTAGCTATGGTAGCTAGCTACTATGATAACAGTTAACAAGACACATTAGCATGTATACAAATATGGCTGCCGAAGCGTCCGCCAATCACAGCTAGATCTGATCCACCGCTGATTGGTGGATCAGATCTAGCTGTGATTGGCGGACGCTTCCGCAGCCATATTTGTATACATGCTAATGTTTTTTGTTGGCCCGGCGACATGCGTGGCGTTTAATAAAAAAATCACTGTATAAGTAATAATTAATATGTTATTACAGGCATGCAGTCATCGTTCGGGGCTTCGCCCTCTACATCGGCGTCCCCGTTCGGCGGGTTCAAGCCCACTACTGGGACTAGCACGTTTGGGGCTCCGCCGGCGTTCGGCGCAAGTACTAGCGCGCAGCCCACTGCTGGAGGAGGTAATTTGACACTTTTTTTTTACATTTTTAGAGTTCCATATACCTCAAAAGGATAAAATGAACCCTTATAGGATCACTTTAACTTTATTGGCAAAAAAGAGCTAAAGATCGGTCTCAATGGCATGTCTTGGGAGAGGCCTATGTCCAGCAATAGACTAATACCGGCTGATTATGATAGAATTACTTGTTGTCCGTCTGTTTGTCATGTAAATTTTTCTTAGAAACGCGTATCTACGCGTTTCTAATAAAAATGTTGATACATCTGTATCAAATTGAAATTGATATTAAATACTCGAGTCCACGGTCTTTTCGGTCGGGTCTTTCATCTGTGAAAAAATCAAACTTGTAGGTCAATGCGAATAGATATGACGGTTGGATAAGTCGCATATTTAGGGATTTCACATGGGAATCAACAAAAACTTTACCTTCCGTTGACCTAGAATCATGTAATTTGGCCATATGCTATAAGAAATGGTAGGTTAATTGAATTTGGGCTAGTGTATATTGTTATCGTTAGTTATATTCATAACAAATGATAACGTACAGTAAAAGCTCCTTATTAACGTACAGTAAAAGCTCCTTATTAACGTACAGTAAAAGCTCCTTATTAACGTTCAGTAAAAGCTCCTTATTAAAGTACAGTAAAAGCTCCTTATTAACGTTCAGTAAAAGCTCCTTATTAAAGTACAGTAAAAGCTCCTTATTAACGTACAGTAAAAGCTCCTTATTAACGTACAGTAAAAGCTCCTTATTAACGTACAGTAAAAGCTCCTTAATAACGTACAGTAAAAGCTCCTTATTAACGTTCAGTAAAAGCTCCTTATTAAAGTACAGTAAAAGCTCCTTATTAACGTACAGTAAAAGCTCCTTATTCGCGCTTCCTTCATTCGCGTTTTCACTATTCGCGGATTAAAAAATTGTGACCCAATTCCTATATTCGCGGCTAAAAATTTCTTTATTCGCGGATCTAATCAGTAGATAGTACATACATGCATATTTATAAAAATAATTCCAATATGTATCCTACCAAATATCCTTTGTAAACGCGCCGATAAATGGACTAATAAAAAAGTAAAATAGACCTTATTACAACTATGTAGTAAGTTTGTTATTAAATTATATCGCCGCTGTATTGGTTCGGACTTTGACATAAACCGCCTTCGCCGCGGTCGGTGTTTTTGAGAATGTGAACAAACAGAATTAAAGCAACCTTATTACTTAAAGCATAAAGTATATTTTTAAAGGCTGCCACGTATAAGATGTTCCGTTCTTTGGTAAAAGCCGCTTTGCGTGTTTTATTAGGGTTCCGAACCCAAAGGGTACCAACGGAACCCTATTACTGAGACTCCGCTGTCCGTCTGTCTATCTGTCTGTCTGTCTGTCTGTCTGTCTGTCTGTCTGTCTGTCTGTCTGTCCGTCTGTCACCAGGCTGTATCTCATGAACCGTGATAGTGAGACGGTTGAAATTTTCACAGATGATGTATTTCTGTTGCCGCTATAACAACAAATACTAAGAGCAGAACAAAGTTAAAAATTAAAGGTTTTAAAACAAAAAACGTGTTTTTTACAATACGATACAATACAAAATTAATTCACCTCGACGCAGCTAGATGGCAGCACAGGAAAAATTAGCACGCGCAAGCGTTTCATTGGTTAAATTTGTGGGCCTCGGTCGATTTGTTTACTTAGTTAAGGGTGCGTTTCTTAAATGCACCGGTCTAAATTTCGTACTACTACATGCGCATAGTCCTCACGCACACAGCGACAGGACGAAAACGAGTCAATAAAATCATCTTGATACATTTATAGTTGAATGGTAATAACAGTAGCTAAATGGTTAATTACATATGTTTTATTTTTTTAAATTCAAAACGTTAAATTATGCTTTGACTATGTTTACTTGATAATTTGATTATCATTTATTTTATGATTTTGATTTTTTTTATGTGCGTATATTAATACTGCCTACATACTGAATAAATGCTTTGATATGACTTGATTTGATTATATACATTTTTTTAAACTTTGCTTGTATGTACTTATTTCATATTTCCTTTTTATGTATTTTTTATATTATGCGCGCTAGCGTTTGACCATTATCTCACCTGTTGGTAAGTGATGATGCAGTCGAGGACAGTAGCATGATAAATTATGTAAGATGTGCCGTGTTTGAGCACGTTTTGTCGTGACGAGACCTTTTTCTAGGAGTGACTTGACTGACCTGATGATGGAATTCGGAGACTGCTACTGGAACTGCTAGACGGTCAGAGTTGGATGTGCCGTGTTTGGGATTGTTTTGTTTGTCGTGACAAGACCTTTCTTTAGGAGTGACATGACTGACCTGATGATGAAATTTGGAGACTGCTACTGGAACTCCTTGATGGTTTGAGTTAGATGTGCCGTGTTTGCGCTCGTTTTGTTATTCGTAACGAGACGTTTCTTTAGGAGTGACTTGACTGACCTGATGATGATGGTATTGGGAGACTGCTACTGGAACTACTAGATGGTCAGAGTTAGATTTGCCGTGTTTGGGCGTTTTTAGTATCTTATTGACTTGCGTTTGAACACTATCTCAGCTGTTGGTAAGTGATGATGCGGTTGAAGATGGTAAGCACGGAAGGCCTTGAATGGGAACTGGTTCTCAGGATATCTGCCGGGGCTACGCTAGGGATTGAACTCGGTACCTCTGGCATCAAAGCCGACCATTCTCCCGATTACACCACAAGTGACTCGAATGACCAGATGATGGAATTTGGAGACTGCTACGGAAACTGCTAGACAACTAGAGTTAAATGTGCCATGTTTGGGCTCGTTTTGTTATTCGTGACAAGACTTTTCGCTAGGAGTGGCTTGACTCACCTGATGATGGAATTCGGGGACAGCTACTGGAACTGCTAAATATTAAGAGTTGTATTAAGAGCTGTATTCGTTCAAATAGTTTCAGTCCAAACAAGGCCAATCTAACTTTTATCTTACCGTCTAGCAGTTCTAGTAGCATTCTCTAAATTCCATCATCAGGTCATCCGAGTGAGAGTGACTTAAAAAAGGTCTCGTCACGACTTACAAGACGAGTCCAAACACGGCACACCTAACTTAAACCATCTAAGAGTTCTAGTAGCAGTCTCCGAGTTCCATCATCAGGTTAGTCAAGTCACTCCTAAAGAAAGGTCTCGTCACCACTAACAAAACGAGCCCAAACACGGCACATCTAACTTAAACCATCTAGGAGATCCAGTAGCAGTCTCCGAATGCCATCATCAGGTCAGTCAAGTCACTTCTAAAGAAAGGTCTCGTCACCACTAACAAAACGAGCCCAAACACGGCACATCTAACTTAAACCATCTAGGAGTTCCAGTAGCAGGCTCCGAATGCCATCATCATGTCAGTCAAGTCACTCCTAAAGAAAGGTCTCGTCACCACTAACAAAACGAACCTAAACACGGCACATCTAACTCAACCCATCTAAGAGTTCTAGTAGCAGTTTCCGAGTTCCATCATCAGGTTAGTCAAGTCACTCCTAAAGAAAGGTCTCGTCACCACTAACAAAACGAGCCCAAACACGGCACATCTAACTTAAACCATCTAGGAGATCCAGTAGCAGTCTCCGAATGCCATCATCAGGTCAGTCAAGTCACTTCTAAAGAAAGGTCTCGTCACCACTAACAAAACGAGCCTAAACACGGCACATCTAACTTAAACCATCTAGGAGTTCCAGTAGCAGGCTCCGAATGCCATCATCAGGTCAGTCAAGTCACTCCTAAAGAAAGGTCTCGTCACCACTAACAAAACGAGCCCAAACACGGCACATCTAACTTAAACCATCTAGGAGATCCAGTAGCAGTCTCCGAATGCCATCATCAGGTCAGTCAAGTCACTCCTAAAGAAAGGTCTCGTCACCACTAACAAAACGAGCCCAAACACGGCACATCTAACTTAAACCATCTAGGAGTTCCAGTAGCATACTCCGAATTCCATCATCAGGTCAGTCAAGTCACTCCTAAAGAAAGGTCTCGTCACTACTAACAAAACGAGCCCAAACACGGCACATCTAACTCAAACCATCTAGGAGTTCCAGTAGCAGTCTCCGAATTCCATCATCAGGTCAGTCAAGTCACTCCTAAAGAAAAGTCTCGTCACTACAAACAAAACGAGCCCAAACACGGTACATCTTACTCTGACCGTGTACATTAGCCTGTCTGAGATAAAAACTAAATATTTGTCATTGATCACCTACATACATTTTTACGCAAGGATCAAGTTAGAGGAAGCCAAATTTCCGTGTCTGTACAGCGATGTTTTTTCGTCAAGCTGATATCGTCAACCGGCACAGGTCCAGCCTCTACGGCGGTTGACCGCGGACTGAGTTGTAATTTTAAATGATTGTTTATTTATACTCAAAATTGTCATAGGAAAAGCAACCTTACAGGCGTGTTATTACGTTTTATCGAATTTAGCAAAATCTACGATACCTCAACAAAACAAAGGTAAAAGTATTATTTTTTTCTGAACGTTATTGGAAACATTTTTTAATGTTTTTACTACTTTATTTGTTGTTCAGTATATATGCTTTTTAATTGTATTTTCGTTTCCGTTAGAAAATTGGTATTATTGTGAAATATTGTACCGAAACTCGACTCGATTACGACATTTTTGTGGTAGGAGTGAACGGAAAATATTTTTCATTGTTTAATATACATATATTTTTAAATACATAAATTACTTAATTTGATAGCAAAGGACCTGTCTATTGATAGATAATAATAACAGATGACCTAGTTTCGTGTAGTCATCGCCAATTGTACCTAAAATATGCTAAAATCAGCTATTTTATGACATTTACAGAAATGCGTCCTTAAGGTTTACTTGCATACATGTAAAGTACAGTTTTGAATAATATATCTTGAATTTTAGTACTTAAAGAGCTTCAACTAGCTAGAATCAGTAAAAAGTTAGTCGTACGAACACTCCGTCTTCCATATATTTAATTATATTAATTACCTTTGTGTTAATATTTACTTAGTTGGTGTTAGAAGTTCGTGGTGTTCGGACTTCGTAAATTCGGAACCCTCCGTGTGCGGGACAAAAGTCTGACTCGCACTTGGCCAGTTCTATTGTTTCATCTTTCCATTCGTTTCAAAAATTGTAATCGAGGAATCGTCACCTAGGAACGTATCCCCTATAATCCCATATAAAATACCATTCCATATTCACGGTTTCTGTATTCGCGGCATATTTACGGAACGTATACCCCGCGAATAAGGAGCTTTTACTGTATTTTCAAAAAGCTTGTGTTTAAAGTCTTAAATTTTTAAATGTATTTTATTCTGGCCAGGATTATTCGGCACTGCGAACACAACCGGAGGCCTATTCGGCGGCGGGGCGGCCGCGGCTCCGGCTCCGGCTTTTGGTGCTGCGACCACCGGCTTCGGCTTCGGAGCGTCCACGTCCGCGGCCAGCGGTGGACTGTTTGCCAACAACACTACCTCCGGCCTGTTTGGTGCTACGCAGCAGAATAATGCATTTGGTGCTAAGCCTGCCGGTTAGTAAAAATATTAAAATGTTGCTCTGTTCTTGCCGTTTAACACGTGATATATTTTTAACGGACTTCCAAATATTCTCAATTAGTTTGTATTTTTAATCGACTTCATAAAAAAGGAGGTGGTACTCAATTTGACTGTTTTTAAAAAATGTTTGTTACCTCAGAACTCATTTCAACCGACTTCCAAAAAGGAGGTTCTCAATTCGTCTGTTTGTTTTTTCTTCTTTTTTTGTATGTATGTTACGCGATTACTCCGTCAATTGTGAATCCGATTCGGATGATTGTTTTTTAGGGTTCCGTACCTCAAAAGGTATAAAAAAGAACCCTTATAAGATCACTTTCTTGTCCGTCTGTCCGTCTATCTGTCTGTCTGTCCGTGTGTCACCACCGATTTTCTCAGGAACGGGTGGACCTAGCAAGTTGAATTTATACCAGATACTGATGTATATATGAGATTTTGTGAAATGCAGCGTACAGGCAAAAAGTCGAAGTTTTCGAAAAAAACACTCGGGCTTATGAAGGAACGACGTGAAAACCCACCAGTCACTTCGTCAGACCGGCATACTCTAAACAAGAGAATTGGCAAACTGATACGGAACGACTTCCGATGCTTAAACACTCGTTCTATACAACGAGCAATCGAACAAAATCGGGGGTCCAAAGTTTTTGTCCAATCTCTTGGGAGAAGCCAACTCACAAAGTTGACCACCACGAATGGAGTTGTCGTTGCTTCTAAGCCAGAAGTTCTTTCGGAGATTGAAAACTTCTACAGCCAGTACAGTTATACGCTTCGCATGCATCTCAACCTGATCCTGAAAATGAGGAAGATCGAAGAGTATAATCGGCCCCTGTGCTTAGCGTTTGTGGACTATGAAAAGGCCTTTGACTCCATCGAAACCTGGTCTGTTCTGGAATCCTTGCAGCGATGCCAAGTCGATTGGCAATATATCCAAGTGCTGAGAGGTTTATACAATGCCGCTACCATGGCCGTCCAAGTCCAAAATTGTCATACTGAACCTATTTCCATGCATCGTGGTGTGAGACAAGGGGATGTTATATCCCCCAAATTGTTCACAAATGCTATGGAAGATATGTTTAAGACACTGGACTGGGATAGACACGGAATTAACATCAACGGAAAGTATCTCTGACACTTGCGATTTGCGGACGACATCGTCATCGTAGCAGAGACGCTGCAAGATCTGCAACATAATTATGCTGAACGATCTAGCTGATTCTTCTCAACGCATTGGTCTCCGGATGAACTTGGATAAGACGAAGGTCATGTTCAATGAGCATGTCAGTCCGGAACCAATCGCAGTACAGGGCAGTGTTCTTGAAGTTGTTAAGGATATTATGTTTACCTCGGGCAAGCTCTGCAGTTGGGTAAAAACAACTTCGAGAAAGATTGCAATAGAAGAAGACAGCTGGGCTGGGCAGCATATGGGAAACCACGTCGTGTTTTCACATCGCCAATTCCACAAAGTCTAAAGACGAAAGTCTTCAATCAGTGCGTCCTACCCGTCATGACATACGGTGCTGAAACGGGGACACTTACGGTTGGGCTGGTGCACAAATTTAAAGGCACTCAGCTAGCTATGGAAAGGCCTATGCTCGGAGTTTCTTTGAAGGATCGAATCCGAAATGAGGTGATCCGACAAAGAACTAAAGTTATCGACATAGCTCAGCGATTAGCAAACTGAAGTGGCAGTGGGCCGGCCATATTAGCCGAAGAACCGACAACCGTTGGGGTAAACGAGTTCTTGAGTGGAGACCGCGAATCGGCAAACGTAGTGTAGGACGCCCTCAGACTAGGTGGAGCGATGATCTTCGCAGGGCGGCTGGAAAGAGCTGGATGAGAGTAGCCGAAAATCGTGCCCAGTAGCGTGCTATTGGAGAGTCCTATGTCCTGCAGTGGACTAATATAGGCTGATAATGATGTATATAGTCCCTATATGGACTAGACATCAGGACCTTAATTTTTATACACCTAATATATTAGGTGTATAAAAATCAAGGTCCTGAGTCAACACGATAAAAAGATTTAGATTGTCGCGAAAACTTGTAAGTACCAAAATATACCTTAATTTTCAACTTTTTTTATTCGTGGGATTTTTCCTATACTTGTTCTGTAAGACCTTGTTTTGGACCAAAATTGATAATTCTAGGTCAACCGGAAGTACCCTATAGATTTTGGGTTGAAATCCTATAGGGTACTTCTCGTTGACCTAGAATCATGAAATTTGGCAAGAAGCAAGGTCTTACAGCACAAATAAAGGAAACATTCCAAATAATAAAAAAAATATACATAGTTCACGCCAATTCTTTCTTCCGCCAATTTTCCAATTCCAGACTTAGCCGGTTTCATTTAATTGGTAAGCCACATTTCCAAGGTGGTCCCATTGTAATTTCATCGTGATCTGATAAGTATCTCCAAAAATATGTAGATAGTCAGTCAAATGCGAAAGTCAGTTTGTATGTGTTTGTTTGTTTTGGACATCTTCACTGTAAAACGATTAGCTAGACCGATTCAGCTGAAATTTTGCACAAGAATAGCTAGTATAGTGGATTAGGTCATAGTTTACTTTTCAACGCGGGTGAAGCCGCGGGGCGCAGCTAGTTCTTGTATAAGTTTAATAAAGCGTATTCTATACTATGTGTAACTAGCTGTGCCTCGTGGTTTTACCCGCGTAGACATCGTTCCCGTGGGAATATCGGGATAAAAAGTACCCTATGTGTTATACCAGGGTCTAGGCTATCTACATACCAAATTTCAGCTCAATCGGTTCAGTAGTTTTAGCGTGAACAAGTTACAAACATACACATAAACTTTCGCCTTTATAATGTTAGTAAGGTGAAGCTTATTCTATATGTAATATTTTGTTAGACACAATCCAAAATTGCATCGTACTGACGGGACTCTAACCTTCGTCCCCTGGGAAACATGGCCAGGCTACAGAATAATGACTAGTACAAGTACAGAAGATGCACTCCCTGCGAGAAAAAATGCGAGATTAAGGGCCAGTTTCACTGGTTCCTGATAGCGCTAAAATGAAGAAATCTGACAGATTTTTACGGCTTTTATGTGGCGTCATCTGTCAGATAATCTAACGCATTATCAGAAACCGGTGAAACTGGCCCTAAACCTAGTTACAACGACGGTAGCGTTCAAAATACGCTACAAGCCTCTGACGCGATTTTGAATTTGCGACACAGAATAAACTAATAGTAACTGGGAACCGCGTTTTGTGCACCGTAAGCCCGCGCGGCGAGAGTCTGTATCACTAGGTCAGCTTGCGGGCCGTCAGCTGTCACTTACTGTAAGGTTGAGTGTTGTGAGAAAACAGATTGAATAGTAAAGTAAAGGTGCGCGTCCAATCGAGAGCGCGCGTGACACTACTGACTGAACTTTTGAAATTTTGATAGTTTATATAAAAACTTGTAGCCGGCCGGCTGCCGCGTATATACTAATATTGTCATAGCTACAGCGCGGAGTTTGACAGGCCTGGCCCAGCGCTGTAACTAACTTAGCTGCAGTACAATCCTATCAATTTGATGAAACTAATAGATGATAGGAGCGTACTGTAGCTGAGTTAGTTACAGCGCCTGGCCATGTTTCCAAGGATCGGGATCAAGTCCCGTCGGTACGACGAAATGTTGTATTGCGTATAACTATGTAAAATAATTAAGTTAAAAAACGAAAACAACCGACTTCCATGCCCCGCGAGTCAATTTCAGTTACGAGTTTGAGACATTCATCGTCATATAGTAGTCATAGTTTTTATTTTTTAAATTTAGGGATATGGCAATCTATACTAATATTATAAAGAGAGAACATTTGTATTTTTGTATGTTTGTAATGATTTGGCTCAAAAACTACTGGACTGATTTAAAAAATTCTTTCACTAATATATAGAATGGACTTTCGGAATGAAAATAGGCTATATATTATCCCGTTTAAATCAAAGGTACATTCGTGGAGACCTAATTTGCAACCTAAGTCGACTAAAAAACGGTCGAAAAAACATGTTTCTTACGAACGCTGCTCAATTGAAAATAGATGGAAGAATATTTTCTATGGAAGAGTTGTGCAACTTAATAAGACCTACAAAAAAGTCCGCGACAGCATATGTCTATCTCTTAAGGTTGACTCACAGTAACCATTTTAATCTTTAATTTTTTGTTAAAAAATATTACATAACTTCCAAGGCTATTTTCAAGTATATAGTATTAATCCTTATCCAAATAATTACGTTAATTAGCTTGGCCACATATTATAGATTAAAATTGTCCTTTACAGTATATAATTCAAATGAAAACTCTAGAAGATATCACGGATTTCACAAACACGCATCGCAAAATTAATAAAATATCTGCAGTGAAACCACAGATTAGGTCATAGTTACTACGAAAATATTATTATAAGCTTAGCGATGCTGTAGATCTCCACCGATCACAATCAATTTGAAGTCAATATAGTATAATAATATATTTTTACTGTTAGAATTCTATTGTATAATATAGTTATGATCTATATATAAACCACCCCGACTGATCTATGTATAATGTTTTCAATAAAAGCATTCCAATGACTCTAAACACGATTTGAAATCTGAGCTGTAAGTTGGTGAGGATTTGAGTATTCTGTAGAGTACAGGAGATGTCCCAGTATCAGGTCAATGCTTCCATGTTCTTGCAATATCGTTGAAGAAGAAGATTTTCAAATTGATCAGACCTATGAAAGTTAATTTCATAGCGCAATTAACTAGAAAAAAGCTCATTGTTTTATAACGATATATATCAAACAAACAAAAAAATATCAATAATAAAATCAAAATCGGTTCATCCGATTGGGTGCTAAGATGCTACAGACAGACACAGATACACACGTTAAACGTATAAAACCCCTTCTTTGATCCCATGATTTGATTGCTTTTGATTCAATGATCCCACTACCTCTGTACGAAACCCCATGATTCATGAATGCATATAAAACTTTCATTGGTAGGTATATAGCTAGGATTAGAACCAACGACCGTCAGGTCAGAATCAGGGTAACTATCCTTTACGCCAAAGGGCCGTCCAATATCACTACGTAAGTATTATAAAAGAAAGTCCATCACTGCGTCTGTCTGTCTGTTCGCAATAATCTCAATAGCTACTGAACGGATTATCATGCGGTTTTCACCAATAGCCAGAGTGTTTATGAGGAAGGTTTGAAGGTGCATAATTCGTTAAGGTTTTGTGTAAATTGGTTGAAATATGACGATGATTGTTAAATATATTAATATTTTATATTTGATGCAACAAACTGATGCAAATTTTGTAGGCATATATATTCTACCCGTGCGAAGCCGGGGCGGGCTGCTAGTATAATTATATACAAGATGAGATTAGGTAAGTGAATTGGGAAACTGTAATACTTATCCTAATTGTTGTGAAATAAATAAATATATCTGGAGATACTTATCAATACTCGATGAAATTACAATGGGACCACCTCGGAAACGAACCCTACCGATTAAAAAAAAGAATAATTAAAATCGGTTCACAATTGACGAAGTAATCGCGTAACATACATACAAAAAAAAACAGATGAATTAAGACCCTCCTTCTTTTTGGGAAGTCGGTTGAAAATATAAAGTGAGTAACACGTAAAAAAACATAATATGTGTAATCTTGTTTATAGGTTTCGGCTTCGGCAGTACACCGACCAACCAGAATCAGACCTCTGGTCTCTTCGGGACCACTACCACGCCGGGCTCTGGCTTGTTTGGACAGCAGAATACCACTCTTGGCGGCGGAGGATTATTCTCTAATACTGCTGGTAAGAAATTTATCATTTAAGGGTTCCTTACCACGAAAAGAAAAAGTTGTGATTAAAAAAGTTTTTTATGTTTAATTTATTAGATTAAGGCCCTATTTTACCGCTGCCTAATATAAATAAATAATAATAAAATAAAAATACATTTTATTGCCAATTACAAGAAAATACACAACACATACTAAAAACTTTTTTTTTAAATTTAATTTAATTTTGTTTTCATTAGTATTATTTTTTGGTTTTGTTTGTTATTAATAATTTTAATTGTGATTTTTTTTTAGCCTTATATGCATTTTGTATTTATTTCACACACAATGTTATATTGTTTACTGAATAAATTGAATTGACTAAAATTCACACAAATATATTTGGCAATTGGAATATATACATACACACAATCACGTCTTTTTCCTGTTGGGGTAGGCAGAGACTACATCTTTCCACATGCTACGATCCTGACATACCTCTTTCGCTTCTTCCACTTTCATGAGCGCCTTCATACATGCTCGCTGGTTATAGGTACTTTTGACTTGGCCTTTCTTTAAAACGTCTCCGATCTGATCGTGATACGTTCTCCTACGTCGACCTCTACTGGCTGGCCTGTTCACACTCGTCTCATAAATTATTGTAATACACTCAGCACTATACTGCGTAAACTGGGTTTACGCAGAGCTGGTTTTCAGTGCGTTCCATTTCCCTAACCAAAATGGTCATCGGTTGTGTAGGTGGAATACGTAGTAGATTAGTTCCGAATAGATAACTGACGTATGAAGCCATTTTAAAGTTATCAAAAATCTGTGAGATAACTTCCCATCAGGATCCGGTGAAACTGGACCTTATTATGATTTCAGCGTTTTATTTTTAATCCCCAGGTGGTTTCGGCCAACAGCAGCAAGCGCCCGGCACTGGTCACGTGAAGTACAGCCCGGTGGTGGGCACAGACGTGGTGGTCAAGTCTGGCACCTCGCAGAATATTAACATCAAACATCACTGTATTACATGCATGAAGGTACCATTATATTTACAACCTTATATAGATACTAGCGGCAGGCCTGTCGTAACTATGAAAATGCTAGTACATACGCGACACCCCGCGAAGGACAAGTTCTGTCAGTAGTGTCACGCGCGCTCTCGATCGGACGCGTGCCTTTACTTTACTATTCAATCTGTTTTCTCACAACACTCAACCTTACAGTAACAGACAGCTGACGGCCCGCGAGCTGACCGACTGATACAGACTCTCGCAGAGCGGACTTACGGTGCATTTTACGGTGCGCAACACGCGGTTCCTAGTTATTATCAGTTTATTCTGTGACGCAATTTCAAGGTCGCATCCGAGGCGTGTATCGTATTTTGAATGTTACCGATGTTGTAACTAAGTTTGATCTCGCATTTTGCTATCAGAGAGTGTGCATCTTCTGTACTTGTATATAATACTGTACTTGTATATAATTCTGTACTTGGATATAAGGTAACAAGACAAACACGTGGCTCGCCTGATGGTAAGCGATGACGTCTACCTATTACAGATACAGCGCCAAGCAACATTCTGGACTGCTAGAGTTTTGCATGTCATTGCACTGCGCCTGTTACCTTCAGACAAAGATATAGAGTCTCACATGCCCTGTGATTTCACTGGACACCTTGCCATTTTAACCGAAAAACATTTCTATCTCACGGCCGAAAATTAGTTGGTGGTACCGCCCCAGGCGGAATAGCAGAAGTCCTGCCACTATAAAACCTACCATTTGTATCCATAACTTTTTTGATATGTTAAGATTTTGATATAATATGTTTTGTCAACAGGAATATGAATCGAAGTCTCTAGAAGAGCTCCGTCTAGAAGACTACACAGCAGGACGTAAGGGGGGCGGGGGGGCGATGTTTCCCTTCCAACAACAACAGCCGGCGCAAGCCAAGCCTCTCTTCGGAGGGACCAGTGAGTATACAATGTTCTAGAAGTCTCTAGAAGACTCCACAGCGGGGCGATGTTTTCGGAGGGACCACAATTTTTGCAAGCGATTGACCACTATCTCACCTGATGTTAAGTGACGATGTAGTCCAAGATGTAGCACGCTTGGCGAAAAAGAAACCAATTCACTCGTAAGTTAAAGCAGGCCTCCCTCACTCGCCCATAGCTACTGCGCTTTATACCTAAACATTCGTCAACGCCGGCGGTACTATCTGCCAGTCGGTTGTCACTGCTCACGCGCGCGCAACGTATATTATTATTCAAATGACGGGATAACTGCGCATTCATATTCTATATTAGAAACGATTTATGTTTTTCATTGTTATTTTGCGGTTTTGACAAAAAAACAAGCATAATATTTTTACATTTTTTCATGCTAATGATACTATAGTGACAAGATGGCGTAAAATGTGGTAAAATTCACTTTTCCGACTTAAATTCGACTCTTAGTTGAGCGAGTATGTATGAAGACGCTCATGAAAGTGGAAGAAGCGAAGGAGGTATGTCAGGATCGTAGCATGTGAAAAGAAATAGTCTCTGCCTACCCCAACGGGAAAAAGGCGTGATTGTATGTATTAGTGATGTAGTGAGTAGTGAGTAGTATGATGTATTAGTTAGGAACTTTGATGTTATTTTGTGAGGTAAATAAAAATAATTCGTAAACTTTTTTTAATTTCATTGAGTCAACCCTTTACTGTATCGGGCGCGCGTCGGTACATCGCGCACTGAAGGAAGTAATAACAACGCTAGGTCGAGCGCCTTAGACACATTTTTGCTTGTATTGTCTGAAATAAGCATTGGTATTGTGGTTTTGTAGGGGAGTGAAATATCTGTTACGTAGTAACTATTATATAATCTGTGGTTAAAGACTCCAAATGGTAGTTATCAAGAAACATACACTTTATATTTTTATATAGCCTCTTTATATTTTTTTAAATCGGCTGACTTTTTAGAATTTAACTGTTTATATTAGGATCTAGCTGATTCCCGCGACTTCGTTTCCCGTATATCAAGAATTTTATCTTTGTAAAGCTCTTTCAATCAACATTGGTGTGATTTGAGTTAATTAAGTTATGTGTAAAAATCATGTTACAAAAAGTAGCCAATGTTCATCTCAAAATCTTCAAAATCTTTATGCTATAAAATATCTCCTTGTTAAATTTCAGTAAGATCGGGTCGTATTTTTAGGTGTGATTAGGTAACAAATACACAGAGTTACAAATGTTTTTATAATGTTTCTACTAGATAGATAATGATTCTAGTTTGTATTACAACATTTGTTCAAAATTCCAGCTACATTTGGTCAGCCGGCAACTACGAGCGCCCCGAGTGTATTTGGTGGCGGTGGATTGAGCGCAGGCGGTGCTTTTGGACAAACTAGTGAGTTTACTATACTGTTACTGTAATAGACCAATGACTAAGGCGTCGGCCTGGCGGTCGAGAGGTCGTGAGTTCGATTTCCACTCATTGCACTATTGTCGTAAACCCACTACATTATTTAAAAACAAATCAATATTAGCAATGTGTGTTGCACATTACTAGTAGTCTTGTTAACCTCCAACTAAGCTAAGTATGCTTGTGTCTGTTGTGTCTGAATAGTGCAATGGGTGGGGATCTAACTCACGACCTCTCGATCGCCAGGCCGATGCCTCAGCCATTGGGTTATTGCCGCTTACATTATATAATTATTGTTATATACCGGCTATAATTGGGAGTGAGATCGCGATCTCACCGCGTGACCTCACTCCCGAGGAAGAGCGACTGACTCGCTCGAAACCTAGGTCGAGAAAAATCGACTAAAGGCACGTGAATTATAGCCGGTGTATAACAATAATATGGAATATAAATATGGAATCCCCGTTATAATAAGTATATTGACCGTATTGAAAATATTCAAAAGAAGTTTATTAAATATTTGTGTTTCCGTTTAGGCGTGCAATATAAATCTAATGACTACATGCAGCTTTGTAGACGATTTCATTTTCTTCCTTTATCATCTCGACGTAGTATAGCTGATATCACCTTCCTGCTCAAGATAACTTCCAATCGTATTAACAGCCCGGAACTTACTAGTAAAATAAAACTGAATGTCTCTGTTAAGTGTTTACGGTATAACCCACCTATCCATATTCCTTCAGTAAACACATATTACCGGCAAAATAGTTTCATATGGCGAGCAAGCAGCAACTTCAATGAGTTAAGTCAACTTTATGATTTCGATTTATTTTGTACCAGTGACGCGACTGTAAGACGGCGGTTGTGTGCTGAATTTTTTTCATGATCAACTAGTATTTTTTGTGAATAGTGTATTTGCTATACCCAGAGTACTTTGTGAAACGAAATGATATATTTACTAGACAAAATAGAAAAAAGTTCAAAAATCTACTGTATCAGCCACCATGTCACAAATACATTTATCAAAAAAATGTATTCAACATGTGTATACAAGTATATAATTTGATCCCTGACAACATTAAGTTGTTAGAAGGTAATAAATTTTATAAAACATTATGTGACTGGCTTCAAAATGTGACTGGCTTCAAAGAAACTGCTTCTATGACATCAAAGAATTTATTGACCTTAGTAAAAATAAAAATAAAAATGTGACTAAATAGCTTATGTTTTACACGATGACTTATTTAATGATTGAAACTATTGTATATGTAAAGATAAATTTAAATATTTGCGCGTCTGCTTGCAGGCAGAATACTTGCACGTCCATATTTTTAAGAACCTAAATGTTAAACTGTATTCTTGCAAATAAATACTTGATTATGATTATGAAATTTTCTTTTCAAGATCTATAAGTATTTTTATTGTTTCTATATCTATATTGCTATGTATTACTTAATGTTTATCCTCACATTTTTTCATACCAAAATCTGTTTTCGTATACGTGTGAGCCTTTAATTGGTTTTATGGTTTATATACTGTAAATCATTTAGTTTTAATTGAAACTGTTGGCTTACTATAAATAAATAAAATAAATAAAATAAATAAAATAAATAAAATAAATAAAATAAATAAAATAAATAAAATAAATAAAATAAATAAAATAAATAAAATAAATAAAATAAATAAAATGAATAAAATGAATAAAATGAATAAAATGAATAAAATGAATAAAATGAATAAAATGAATAAAATGAATAAAATGAATAAAATGAATAAAATGAATAAAATGAATAAAATGAATAAAATGAATAAAATGAATAAAATGAATAAAATGAATAAAATGAATAAAATGAATAAAATGAATAAAATGAATAAAATGAATAAAATGAATAAAATGAATAAAATAAATAAATAAATAAAATATATAAAATAAATAAAATAAATAAAATAAATGAAATAAAATAAATAATAATGTAACAAATTCACGATAATTTTAAAATCAAAATACATTATATAACTCACTTGTCAATCGGTGCTGTTTCATACAACATCACCAGCCAGTTTAATTACATTGTAAATTATTTCTTGTTTTTTTAACAGATACATTCTCATTTGGTAACAACACTCAAACTAGTACAAGCACGTCAGGACTGTTCGGAGCAAACAAACCTGCCTTTGGAGCCACAGCCACACCGGGTAAGTATTAACACATCTTATTATTTATCATCATTTAGAGATGGATGAAGAAATATTGACGAAGTACATTTATAAGACGAGTGTGAATGGGCTAGCCGGTAGAGGCCGACCTAGGAGAACGTATCACGACCAGATCGGAGACGTTTTAAAGAAAGCCCTAAGCCAAAAGTACCTATAACCCCACTTAGGAGAACGTATCACGACCAGATCGGAGACGTTTTAAAGAAAGCCCCAAGCCAAAAGTACCTTTAACCCGACTTAGGAGAACGTATCACGACCAGATCGGAGACGTTTTAAAGAAAGCCCCAAGCCAAAAGTACCTATAACCCCACTTAGGAGAACGTATCACGACCAGATCGGAGACGTTTTAAAGAAAGCCCCAAGCCAAAAGTACCTATAACCCCACTTAGGAGAACGTATCACGACCAGATCGGAGACGTTTTAAAGAAAGCCCCAAGCCAAAAGTACCTATAACCCCACTTAGGAGAACGTATCACGACCAGATCGGAGACGTTTTAAAGAAAGCCCCAAGCCAAAAGTACCTATAACCGGCGAGCATGTATGAAGGCGCTCATGAAAGTTGAAGAAGCGAATGAGGTGGTTCAACAATTAGCGAGTGCAAGTGTGGCGCTCACCGAGATCACTCGTACTAGCTGTGTTAATGAAGAAGACCACATAGAATCAGATCACACGTCACTGTCTACTTCGGCTTTATCACGTGATTTAGTTTATCGTTAATATAGTTAATAATAATATAATCATCATCATATTTGTCAGCTTATTTCCGCCCACTACAGGACATAAGCCTACTCCCTCTTACGTCACACATCCCTGTTTTAAGCTATTCTTGGTAAGGTCCTGACTGCGTACTTTTCCATTCGACCCACCTCTATATTGCTCCGTGGCTTCGTTTTCATAATTAACTAATATTAATAGTCATAATGTAAAAGTTAAATAATAAATCCATATAGAACAACTATAACAGCTGGTTGTTCAAGGTGACTCTGGCTACCACTAAAGTGTGTGCTGGAACTTGGTCAACCGCATATCACAGCTATGAGTGATTTAAGCGGCAATAACCCAATGGGTAAGGCGTCGGCCTGGCAATCGAGAGGTCGTGAGTTCGATCCCCCACCCATTGCACTATTGACGTGAACCCACTCCAGACACAAGCATATTTAGCTTAGTTGGAGGGGTTAACAAGACTACTAGTAATGTGCAACACACACTGCTAGTAAGCATCATCTTCGACCGCATCATCACTTACCAACAGGTGCTAGCCTATAAGCTATAAAAAAAAAGCTTTTTTGTTAAATAAAAATAAAACTGTATTGTATTTTCTATATTTATCAGGTACGGGCATATTCGGAGCCCCAGCTACAACTCAACCGCCTGCATTTGGCACCACCACGTCTACGTTCGGCTTTGGAAACAATCTGCAGAATCAGGTAAGTGCGAGGCTGGACACGTCGCGTCGGCGAGCTCGACATCTTGAACCTCTAGGCCTCTGAATGCGTGACAGTCCATATCATAGCGATTCGACGATTCATTTTTAGGGTTCCGTAGTACTGACATGGAACCCTTATAGTTTCGTCATGTCTGTCTGTCTGTCTGTCTGTCTGTCCGAGGTTTTGCTAAGAGACAGTTCATACTAGAAAGCTGTAATTTTATAGGGGTATGTATATAAATTACGTTGACAAATTGGTGAAATAAAATTTTGAAAAATATTTTTTTTAGGGTAGCCTACATGAGAAGTGGGGATGATTTTTTTTTTCGTCATCTACCCCATCGTGTGCGTTGTCGTTGAATAGGTCTTTTAAAATGACTAAAGGGTTGCTAATAACATTTTTCGATTGAATGCTCCATTTACGAAATATTAAACTTTAAAGTGTAAATTTTTGTTCCAGTAGGGCGTTTATAACGGGTAAAGACTTGCATTGAATAACGGGTTACTACGGAACCCTACACTGCGCGTTGCCTGACACGCACTTGGCCGGTTATTTGGTTTTAAGGTGCATGAGAATAATCAATAATCGAATAAATTCATTAACGATTATACACTATGTCATTCATACAGTGAGCTGTCAAAAATATTATCCTATATTAGACAAAGCCAACGACGTTGTACTATATTAAGCTTGACTGCGAACTAAACCGCAAAACCTGCCCGCAAGAGACCGACCTTGAACGGAGTTTGTCTCTTTCTTTTGTATGGACCACACACATATATACACTATACATATAGTACAGTACATATATACCACTGGCAGGTTGTTAGACAAGGACACACTCCCACCGAGGTTCCTTTCGTTAGGGACGTTATGATATACATAGCAATAACAGCCTTATATTTAAAGCATACGGATTAAAGTGAATTTGTTGTAATTGTTGTAAAAAACAACTGTTGTGCACCATCCGTATTTTTTTTAATTCATGGACAAAGCGTAATAATTCAACTATTGTATATGTAACAGACGACAGGCGGCGGTATATTCGGCGCGAAGCCGGCGACGTCAGTGTTCGGGTCGCAGCCCGCCACGGCCGGGTTCGGGGGGTTCGGTGCCGGCGGGGGACTATTTGCCAAACCTCTGCAGACGCAGGCGCCTACCTTCGGAGCTCCACAACCTGGTGAGACACTATCACATACCTACATTGTACATTTTAAACTCACTTCTCAATAATTGATGATCGTACAAAACGAAAAATCCGACTTTACATGTTTTCGCTTAGTCAAAGTAGCCAGTAGTCATGTCATCAAGGTATACAAATTTGTTTATATTGTTTATCTCCATATCTCCGGAGATGATTATCAGATCTTGATAAAATTTGAACGGGACCAAACGCGAAGCATAATCTCTCAAACAAAAAATATTTTTTCAAATCGGTCTTAGATTTGACGAAGTTCTGAGGTAACAAACATTAAAAAATAATAATTTGAGAACCTCTTCCTTTTTTGTGTAGTCGGTTAAAAAGAGGAGGTTTTCAATTCCTCGGAATCGTTTTTTTTTCTTTTATGTATAAAATAAGTATAAGAGGTTCTCAATTTTAATATATTTTTATTATTTTTGTTACCTCAGAACTCCGTCAAATCTTAACCGATTTGAAAAATTCTTTTTTCACCAATTACTTAAAGACGCGTCAACTGATTTGGAAAATATTTTTTTTTGTTTATAAGGGTTATACTTCATAGATGGTCCATATAAAAAGAAAAAATAGAAAAAGGTAAGGTAGAAGGTAAAAGATAGGTTCCATAAATTTCATCGAGATCAGAATCAGAAATCATTTATTGATGCTGACTATATAATAATGATGCTACGTCACATTGCAACTGTTGATAATGTCAATAATGTAATCGGGCATTCAATATAAGTACTATATTTATTTTATTATTAGCTACAGTCTACTAAATAGGCCACTGAGAAAGCATGCGCGACGTTTTAAAACACTTAGAATCGATGTCAAATTAAATTCAATATAGGTACACAAAATATCAGAATATCGAAACAATTATTTTATTTATTATTTTTCATCAGCTGATTTATCTCTTGACATAGATTCTTTCAAATCATAAAATATATTTTTAATTAGCCACCGTTTGAGTGAGCCACATGATTACTAGTGACATCCTTGATGATTCCGGTAATGAATTGTATATTCGAATTGTACTGATGTATGCACTTTTCTGAAAAATCATCTGATCTGATAGGTATCTCCAGAGATACGTCTCAAACTTGCCACTGAAACTGACTCGCGGGGCATGGATATCGGTTGTTTTAGTTTTTAAACTATCATTATAGCACAGTGTGACCTAAACCTGCACTTTACGCACGCTTTTCCGTGACTTAAATAGTCGATTATTGCACGACGTTTAGCAACTTCACGCCGTGCAATAATCTTCTATTTGACGGAAAGGCGTAGCAAGCGAAAAGTGCGGGTTTATATCACACTGACAGCTATAAAATATATAAAATGCACGGCGTAGCACTCTCGCTGCGCTCTGGTGCTAACTTCACGCCGTGCAATAATAGACTACTTAAGTCACACGTATCGTAATATACTATAATTATGTTTCAGGTATTGGCACGCAAGCTTTAGGTTTCGGCGCGTTCACCTCTACATCTAACAGTCTGGGCACGATGGGTTTTGGTAAACCAGCCACGACGCAACCTAGCTTTGGTTTTGGAACCACTCAGCCTACTTTGGGTAAGATTCATTTTTCAACCTACCTCCATAACTGTGGAGATTCTCAATCCGTCTGTATGTTCTTTTTGCAACTTTTTTCAACCGACTACCAAAAAAGGAGGAGGTTCTCAATTCGTCTGAATATTTTTGAATGTATGTTACGCGATTACTCCGCCAATTGTAAACCGATTTGAACGATTATTTTTTTATTCGGTAGGGTACATTTCCGAGATGTTCCCATTGTAATTTCATCGAGATCTGATAAGTGTCTTCTGAGATATGACGATAAATATCTCAAACTTGCTACTGAAACTGACTCAAGCGGCATGGAGGTCAGTACCTTTAGTACGAGTTTTCATACCAAACTCGATATCGTATATCGAACAATTTTTGTATGAAAAACAGTACAGCGCCTCTAGTGGTTACTACACTTCACTAAATTTAGACCAATCAGGGAGCCAGAATAAGTCGAAAATTATGTGAGATCTGTCAAAAGCGTTTACGATGAAAACTCATACTAGGGGTACAGTTGTTTTAGTTTACAAAGCATTTGAATGATTTAATTGAAACTTTTATTACATCGTTTTAGTGGTCTAAGACCATCTTCGAATTATTACCTTTCTAATGAAACCGGTTTGGGTTGGGGCACATTGGTTGGATCGTTTCAAAGTCTATAACGGACATTGATGGAAACAATTATTATGTTTTATATAAAAGACTAGCTGTGCCCCGTGGTTTCGCCCGCGTTAAAAGTATTCTATAGCCTAATCCATAGTTCTGGCTGTCCCTGTGCAAAATTTCAGCTAAATCAGTCCAGCCGTTTGACCGTAAAGAGGTCCCAAACAAATATACAAACTGTCTTTTTTAATTATTTTTATGTCCGATAGGTAAGCGTCTGACCACTATCTCACATGGTGTTAAGGCCGTTGTCTTGGAAAATTGACTCGCGGCAAAATATTTGTGCAGCGTTACTATTTTTTTAAAGCAAAGCCACTTAATATGAACAAATAAAAATTGATGTACATAAATATTCTGGACATAAGTTATCGCTACATATTTTTTTAAGGATCATCACGAAGTATTATGGTTGGTAAATCAAACGCTAAACAGGACTCTGCCGTGTCTAACACCATTTCGGGTTAGGTTTGAATACCTAGTATATGGAAATAAATAAAGAAATAGCAAAACTTTTCAGATCATACCTTGAAAAACATCTTCTTATTGAATGTATACTGGATAGATTTTTCTTAATATCTATCATATTCTTAATTCACATGTTACAAAATCGTAAAGTTTTTAAGATTTCGTTGTTTTTTAAACTGTTTTTTTTCTTGATAATAAAGTGACGCATTACGTAAAATATTATGTTTTAAAATGCCTATGATTTAATTCAATAACCATGTAAAAAGTAGCACTCGTATTTGATTATTACTCAAATAATAATAACATGGAGAAAAACTAAAAAATGCAGTTTATAAACAAGAATCGCGTGAAAAATTCCTCAGTGGCGGCCAAGCAGTCGTCTCGATCAGATGTATGATCCATGCCGAATTTTGAGCGTACCTATCGCTCTATCATTACTCTCGCTTTACCTTGCTCAAGCTTTGTTACGCATCTAAAGTTGCTCTACTTTAATAAAATTCTAAAACTGAACAAATATTAGGTATTATGATATAATAAATTACAAACTATTATTTTTAAGTTGCAATATCGTGCTATTATTTTTAAAATGCAAGTTATAACTTGTGTGGTCTGATGATGGAGACGGAAGGTGGCCACGGCATCTCTGTGATAAAACAACATAACTCCACCGACTTTGGGCTCGATTGGTTTTTCTTTAGGAGGACTTTACACCTAGATGATATCCAGGGTCTGATGATGAAGCCGGAAGGTGGCCACGGCATCTCTTTGATAAACCCACCAAGTTTGGGCTCGATTGATTCGTATTGAGGAGGACTATATACCTAGATGATATTATCCAGAGTCTGATGATGAAGCCGGAAGGTGGCCACGGCATCTCTTTGATAAAACAACATAACCCCACCGAGCTCGGGCTCGATTGATTCGTAGTGAGGAGGACTTTACATCTAGATGATATTCAGGGTCTGATGATGAAGCTGGAAGGAGGCCACGGGATCTCTGTGATAAATTAACGTAACGTTTTTTTTCCGAATGGATTGGATATGGAATGGAAATGGAATGGAATGAAAATGGAATGAAAAGTGTCTTTAAAACGATTGACTATGAGAAAAAATAGTTTAAGAAACCTCAATGTCATTTTTAAAGACCTATCTATAGATAACCCGCACATAAAGGACCACCCACCCAGGACTCTCCACTCAGAAAGAAAAAAAAAAGGTTTATTTAAATTCCATCCCTAAGAGGGTAATACGGTAGACACATTTTAAAACGGACTTAAAACGGGAAAAAATATTGTCAGTTATTAGGGTTCCGTAGCCGAATGGCAAAAAACGGAACCCTTATAGAATCGCCATGTCTGTCTGTCTGTCCGTCCTTATGTCACACAGCCATTTTATTCCGAAACTGTTAGGACTACAGAATTGAAACTAAGCAGGTAGATGTATTCTGTGAACCGCTTTCCGATTTTTATACAGTGATAAAAATAATGAAAGTTCAAGGGGGGGTTAAAGTTTAATTATCCAATACATGGAAATGGAACAAAAACATTTTTTTTCATCAAACCTATAATGGGGTGTCTATGGATAGGTCTTTAAAAATGACATTGAGGTTTCTAAAATCATTTTTTCTCAAAGTCAATCATTTAAAAGATAGACGCGTCTAAAGTGGTAAAATGTGTCCCCCCCCCCCCCCTCTAACTTCTAAAGTATGGAAGTGAAAAATCTAAAAAATATATATGCTGTAGATCTCAATAAAAACTAACAACGAAAATTGGTTTGAACGAGATACAGTCAGTAGTTTTTGAGATATGGCGACCGCAAAGATAACTTTGTGTTTCACACAAACACTATCAAAAACAAAGTAAATTTTTTAGTTGCGAAAAATTATATACGGAACCCTACGAGTGCGAGTCCGACTTGCAATTGGCCAGTTTTTTATTTTTGTATAAAAATTGGAAAGCGGGTTACAGAATACATCTACCTACCAAGTTTCAATTCTGTAGTCCTAATAGTTTCGGAATAAAATTACTGTGACATACGGACAGACAGACAGACATGGCGAATCTATAAGGGTTCCGTTTTTTGCCATTCGGCTACGGAACCCTAAAAAAATGTTTGAAATCGGTCAAAATTTGATCGACTATTGTGGTAACAAACATTAAAACAAAATATATATACAGTCGAATTGAGAACCTCCTCCTTTTTTGTGAATTCGGTTTAGAAACAGTAACAATTCAGCCTACCTTTAGCTTTTAGCTTTTACGTTACAAACAATATAAAATAACAATTACAAAGTAGAGCAACAGTAAACTTTTCATTTATTTCATTATGATTAACGGGGTAGCGAGAGTTCACGCAGAGAGAGCAAAGAGATGTAAAACTGGCATGTATTCTGTGGCGCCACGTCGAGCGTGATTTTGAATTTTCCATAGAAAGAAAGCGGCCTTAAGTGGCATTGCGGTCGATGATGTAGCACGCTTACCTAGAAGATACCTGTTCACTCGCGATTTTAAGACTCCCAGGTTGTAGCTATCGGGAAACACAGACACGGGCAAGGAATTCCATTCCTTGGCTTAACGTATTATATAAGATGAAGCAAAACGCGATTGTAATTTCTTAAATAATGTTGAATAGGCATTTTTTTAAATATTTTTTTAATAGTCTGACGTCAACGATTGGATAACGGCTGAATGGCTCATTACTATTGTTTTTTTTTAAACTCAAAGTGTTAAATTATGCAAGTGTTAAACATAGCAAAATGTTTGTTTGATATTATGATTTTGACGTGTATATGTGCGTATATTAATACTGCCTACATACTGAATAAATGCTTTTATTTGATTTGATTTGTAAGGTGTGTGCAAAAAGAGAACCGTCGTAGAAAATGGGGTCGCATCGGTCGTCGGTCGTTTTAATTTACTGTTTTTTTTGCATTGACAACACTGCTGTCATTACTAGTACGACTAAAAATGTTTGATACTTGGTAGGTACCTACTCTTATCATTATCGTGTGCTACTAGGTAGGTATGTACCTTCCTTCCTTACCTTTGAATGTTAGTTCATCGTAACGCCACGACGGTTCTCTTTTTGCACAGACTCTAATATTGGTGTTGATATTGGATTATTTAATGTTTTAAACCGACTTCAAAAAAAAAGGTTTCTCAATTCGACCGTATATATATATATATATATATATATATATATATATACATATATATATATATATATATATACATATATATATATATATATACATATATATATATATATATATATACGGTCGAATTGAGAAACCTTTTTTTTTGAAGTCGGTTTAAAACATTAAATAATCCAATATCAACACCAATATTAGAGTCTGTGCAAAAAGAGAACCGTCGTGGCGTTACGATGAACTAACATTCAAAGGTAAGGAAGGAAGGTACATACCTACCTAGTAGCACACGATAATGATAAGAGTAGGTACCTACCAAGTATCAAACATTTTTAGTCGTACTAGTAATGACAGCAGTGTTGTCAATGCAAAAAAAACAGTAAATTAAAACGACCGACGACCGATGCGACCCCATTTTCTACGACGGTTCTCTTTTTGCACACACCTTACAAATCAAATCAAATAAAAGCATTTATTCAGTATGTAGGCAGTATTAATATACGCACATATACACGTCAAAATCATAATATCAAACAAACATTTTGCTATGTTTAACACTTGCATAATTTAACACTTTGAGTTTAAAAAAAAACAATAGTAATGAGCCATTCAGCCGTTATCCAATCGTTGACGTCAGACTATTAAAAAAATATTTAAAAAAATGCCTATTCAACATTATTTAAGAAATTACAATCGCGTTTTGCTTCATCTTATATAATACGTTAAGCCAAGGAATGGAATTCCTTGCCCGTGTCTGTGTTTCCCGATAGCTACAACCTGGGAGTCTTAAAATCGCGAGTGAACAGGTATCTTCTAGGTAAGCGTGCTACATCATCGACCGCAATGCCACTTAAGGCCGCTTTCTTTCTATGGAAAATTCAAAATCACGCTCGACGTGGCGCCACAGAATACATGCCAGTTTTACATCTCTTTGCTCTCTCTGCGTGAACTCTCGCTACCCCGTTAATCATAATGAAATAAATGAAAAGTTTACTGTTGCTCTACTTTGTAATTGTTATTTTATATTGTTTGTAACGTAAAAGCTAAAAGCTAAAGGTAGGCTGAATTGTTACTGTTTCTAAACCGAATTCACAAAAAAGGAGGAGGTTCTCAATTCGACTGTATATATATTTTGTTTTAATGTTTGTTACCACAATAGTCGATCAAATTTTGACCGATTTCAAACATTTTTTTAGGGTTCCGTAGCCGAATGGCAAAAAACGGAACCCTTATAGATTCGCCATGTCTGTCTGTCTGTCCGTATGTCACAGTAATTTTATTCCGAAACTATTAGGACTACAGAATTGAAACTTGGTAGGTAGATGTATTCTGTAACCCGCTTTCCAATTTTTATACAAAAATAAAAAACTGGCCAATTGCAAGTCGGACTCGCACTCGTAGGGTTCCGTATATAATTTTTCGCAACTAAAAAATTTACTTTGTTTTTGATAGTGTTTGTGTGAAACACAAAGTTATCTTTGCGGTCGCCATATCTCAAAAACTACTGACTGTATCTCGTTCAAACCAATTTTCGTTGTTAGTTTTTATTGAGATCTACAGCATATATATTTTTTAGATTTTTCACTTCCATACTTTAGAAGTTAGAGGGGGGGGGGGGGGGACACATTTTACCACTTTAGACGCGTCTATCTTTTAAATGATTGACTTTGAGAAAAAATGATTTTAGAAACCTCAATGTCATTTTTAAAGACCTATCCATAGACACCCCATTATAGGTTTGATGAAAAAAAATGTTTTTGTTCCATTTCCATGTATTGGATAATTAAACTTTAACCCCCCCTTGAACTTTCATTATTTTTATCACTGTATAAAAATCGGAAAGCGGTTCACAGAATACATCTACCTGCTTAGTTTCAATTCTGTAGTCCTAACAGTTTCGGAATAAAATGGCTGTGTGACATAAGGACGGACAGACAGACAGACATGGCGATTCTATAAGGGTTCCGTTTTTTGCCATTCGGCTACGGAACCCTAATAACTGACAATATTTTTTCCCGTTTTAAGTCCGTTTTAAAATGTGTCTACCGTATTACCCTCTTAGGGATGGAATTTAAATAAACCTTTTTTTTTTCTTTCTGAGTGGAGAGTCCTGGGTGGGTGGTCCTTTATGTGCGGGTTATCTATAGATAGGTCTTTAAAAATGACATTGAGGTTTCTTAAACTATTTTTTCTCATAGTCAATCGTTTTAAAGACACTTTTCATTCCATTTTCATTCCATTCCATTTCCATTCCATATCCAATCCATTCGGAAAAAAAACGTTACGTTAATTTATCACAGAGATCCCGTGGCCTCCTTCCAGCTTCATCATCAGACCCTGAATATCATCTAGATGTAAAGTCCTCCTCACTACGAATCAATCGAGCCCGAGCTCGGTGGGGTTATGTTGTTTTATCAAAGAGATGCCGTGGCCACCTTCCGGCTTCATCATCAGACTCTGGATAATATCATCTAGGTATATAGTCCTCCTCAATACGAATCAATCGAGCCCAAACTTGGTGGGTTTATCAAAGAGATGCCGTGGCCACCTTCCGGCTTCATCATCAGACCCTGGATATCATCTAGGTGTAAAGTCCTCCTAAAGAAAAACCAATCGAGCCCAAAGTCGGTGGAGTTATGTTGTTTTATCACAGAGATGCCGTGGCCACCTTCCGTCTCCATCATCAGACCACACAAGTTATAACTTGCATTTTAAAAATAATAGCACGATATTGCAACTTAAAAATAATAGTTTGTAATTTATTATATCATAATACCTAATATTTGTTCAGTTTTAGAATTTTATTAAAGTAGAGCAACTTTAGATGCGTAACAAAGCTTGAGCAAGGTAAAGCGAGAGTAATGATAGAGCGATAGGTACGCTCAAAATTCGGCATGGATCATACATCTGATCGAGACGACTGCTTGGCCGCCACTGAGGAATTTTTCACGCGATTCTTGTTTATAAACTGCATTTTTTAGTTTTTCTCCATGTTATTATTATTTGAGTAATAATCAAATACGAGTGCTACTTTTTACATGGTTATTGAATTAAATCATAGGCATTTTAAAACATAATATTTTACGTAATGCGTCACTTTATTATCAAGAAAAAAAACAGTTTAAAAAACAACGAAATCTTAAAAACTTTACGATTTTGTAACATGTGAATTAAGAATATGATAGATATTAAGAAAAATCTATCCAGTATACATTCAATAAGAAGATGTTTTTCAAGGTATGATCTGAAAAGTTTTGCTATTTCTTTATTTATTTCCATATACTAGGTATTCAAACCTAACCCGAAATGGTGTTAGACACGGCAGAGTCCTGTTTAGCGTTTGATTTACCAACCATAATACTTCGTGATGATCCTTAAAAAAATATGTAGCGATAAAGTGTTAAATTATGCAAGTGTTAAACATAGCAAAATGTTTGTTTGATATTATGATTTTGACGTGTATATGTGCGTATATTAATACTGCCTACATACTGAATAAATGCTTTTATTTGATTTGATTTGTAAGGTGTGTGCAAAAAGAGAACCGTCGTAGAAAATGGGGTCGCATCGGTCGTCGGTCGTTTTAATTTACTGTTTTTTTTGCATTGACAACACTGCTGTCATTACTAGTACGACTAAAAATGTTTGATACTTGGTAGGTACCTACTCTTATCATTATCGTGTGCTACTAGGTAGGTATGTACCTTCCTTCCTTACCTTTGAATGTTAGTTCATCGTAACGCCACGACGGTTCTCTTTTTGCACAGACTCTAATATTGGTGTTGATATTGGATTATTTAATGTTTTAAACCGACTTCAAAAAAAAAGGTTTCTCAATTCGACCGTATATATATATATATATATATATATATATATATATATATATATATATATATATTTTTATGTTTGTTCGCGGATAATTTCGTCGTTTATGACCCAATTTTGATTATTATTTTTTTGTTGGAAAGAAGATATCCCAAGTGTGGTACCATGGTAATTTTAACGAGATCTGATAAGTATCTCCAGAGATACGGAGAGTAACACCTCAAAATTGGTACTGAAAATTAATAGCGCGGCATTGAAGTCGGTTATTTTTAGTTTTTTAAACGATCTTATTTTAATTCCAGGTGTTGGGTTGGGAGGAAACGCGTTCCAGAACAAACCAGCACAACCGTTTGGACAACTCGGCGGCGGCTCCATGTTTCCTACTAATAACGCCAACAATAACTTTAGAAGTGAGTTAATATTAGTCCCACCATCCCCCTTCTTCTATCGGACTACCAGACGTACCGATGTGCGCCATCGATTTATGGTGGACATTCCATCTACCCGCACAAAACGTTTCAAATCATCATTTATCATACATAGGAATGGAATTCCTTGCCGGTGTCTGTGTTTCCCTGTAACTATATCCCGGGGGTCTTCAAATCGCGAGTGAACAGGTATCTTCTAGGTAAGCGTGCTACATCGTCGATCGCATCGTCACTTAACATCAGGTGAGATAGTGGTGAAACGCTTACCTAGCTAGTATAAAAAAAAAGAGCTTTTATAAAACCACTAGCAGCGCCTCGTGGTTTCACCCTCGTAGTTCCCGTTCCCGTGAGAATACGGTGATAAAATATAGCCTATGTTACTCGCTGATAATGTAGCTATCCATTAGTGAAAGAATTTTTGAAATCGGTCCAGTAGTTTTTGAGTTAAATTGTAACATACAAAACAAAGAAAAAATTGAACCTCCTTGTTATAATATTAGTTTAGATTAATAGTTTTTAACCGACTTCAAAAATGGAGAAGGTTCTCGTCGGAATCTTTAATTTTTTTATGTATGTCCCTTGATTAGATTACTCAAAGATGCCGGAACCGCTTCGTTTTTTTTGTTTGAGTATATTTTCCAAGTAGTTTCATTTAAATTTCATCGAGATATGTTCAGTTTATCCAGAGATATGGAGATAACATCTCAAGCTTGGTACTGAACATTACTAGCGCGACATTTAGAGTCGGTTCTATTAGTTTTTAAACGATCTTAAATTTATTATGTTTCTTTAAAGTGTTTCACACTTTATATATTTTAAATTATTTTTGTAATGATTTCTTCCGAATGATTAACTTACGTAATAAGTAGTCATAGATGGCGCCATCAATGCATAATTGGGTTAACAAATGCAATCCACTAATTTCGTCGTATCGATGGATCGAACCGTGGCTTAATTGGCAGAGCACCTGGACGTGTAATCCGGGGGGTGCGGGTTCGAGTCCCGTCGGTACGATGAAATTTTGGATTGTGTTTAACGATCTTAAATTTTTTGTATTTGTTGTAACGATGAAGGTGTAAAGTCTATTATATTATATACCTTTTGTTGGATTTTTGGAGTTTACTACTCCTTAATAACGATTAAACGATTTTCATATTTGGCCCGTGGTATGAAAATTTTATGAGGAGTAAAATCGAGATTTAACTAAAAGGGAGGCGTAAAACGGTCCTTTGCACAACGTACTTTGCGCACCTTTTATTTCGAGATGTTTGTGTGTATACTCCAATGAATGATTTAAGGAATCATTTTAAAATTTAGCACCCTTGACCATGACCTTGAACTTGACCTTGACCACAATAATAATAATTCTTAAGGAGTTAACTCCAGTCGTGCGTCGGAGCTGACACGCACACTATTTTTTTTAATAGATATTTGTTAACAGACTCCAAAAAAGGAGGTTTCTCAATTCGACCGTAAATATATATTTTATTTTTTATCTTTGTTCGCCGATAACTTCATCGTTTATGAACCGATATTGATGATTCATTTTTTGTTGTAAAGGAGGGATCCCGAGGGTGGTACCATTGTAATTTCATCGAGACCTGACAAGTATCTCCAGATATATATATATATGTATATATATATATATATATACTTGCTGTACCTACACCGCACCGTACAACGCCGCGCAAATTCCCCTCCCCTCTCCCTCCCCCTCACCCCTTCCCTCCTCTCTCTCTCCTCCCCCAACCTTCTTTCCCCTCACTTACCTCTCCCCTCCACTCTCCCCACCCTCCCCCCACTTCCCCACCCCTCCACTTTTCCCACTCCCCCTCCCCACCCCTCCACTTTCCCCACTCCTCCTCCCCACCCCTTTCCTTCACCTCCCATCCCCCTCCCTTTCCTTCACCTCCCATCCCCTTCCCCTATTCCCGAATCAAGAACCTAAATAATAAGTTTCAAGCTTCTAGCTTTAAAAATGACGATATCTCCATACAAATTTTCCTCCCTTTCAACCCCTTACAACCCTATTTTCGCATTATAAAGTAGCCTATTTTATTCGCATTTTAAAGTAGTCATTTTAATGTGAACGTACCGGCTTTTGTTCGCGTGTATTTACTTCGGATATGCTCCGACCAGGTTTCAACCTAATACGTAGGTCATCTTCTGGGAGCGGCTAGGATGGCGGCAACGCACGTCGTATCGCCCGCGCTTCCCGGCGCAACAGGTTATTAACCAGTTGCGAACAAAAGCCGGTACGTTCACATAAGAATTTAACATAGTTAGCTCACTTGACCATGAACTTGACCTTGACCTTGACCACAACAATAAATAATTCTTAAGGAGTAAACTCCTGTCGTGCGTTGTAGCTGACACACATTGTTTTTTTTTAATTAGATATTTGTTGTGTGCAGGTATGGACAGTGGTCTTGGTAGCGGAATTTTCGGCAACAATTCTAGTCTCGGCACGGCCTCGCTGGGACTTGGGATGAGTAATAGCAATACACTTGTCAAGTAAGTCATATTTCTTAATATATATCTAGCGTTTAGTAGCTGCCTAGGCGGACACTAGAGTAGTCCTACCACCATGCGGGGGTTGGGGGTTTCTAAACGATGTTTTTCTTTCACCGCAGGGCCACTGTGAAAAGCGTATTATGTCCTTCCGCCGTTATTCGAGGCCAAAGTAGACAGAATTGAGATAGCAGCTTCCGTTTCCAGTCGTACTTAGTAGTTGAAGTTCCTTATAACGACGGAAATGACGTGTCACGTGACTTCCGCCCGCCATTCTGTTCACCAGGTTGTGCTCGTCGCAAATTTCTTCATTGGCGTCTTAAATTTCCGAGTCGTAACTTGTGTTAACGCTGTTAGCGTTCGAGTAATTATTTTTAAAATCAAAACCTTCACATTTGTTGAAGACATCTTGTAATAGTTGTAGTTTCTATCAAATTTAGTAAAAGTTTCGTTAAAAGTAATTTTATTTTTTGTATCTACCGACATAGTTATATTTTCGTGTTTTATTAAAATAGCGATAACGTTTTAATGTCGAGAAGTAATGAAAATTGTTCGCGAGTGTATCTCCGTTTTCCTCATCCACAAGCGGTAATGGGGGTCCTTGGAAACATACATATTGTAAGCGTAAGCGATTACGCAAGGAGGCAATCAGCTGTAAAATTAGTAAGGTATTATAAACCTTACGAATCAGGTAAGCAAAATTTTAAAATTACTTGGAATGAAGCGCCTACCCGCCTCTTGGGGATAGGTGGTATCCGACAGAACCTTTTATCTATTCAATCTGTTTGAGTGTCGCATCCCGGCGCTGGCACCGAGCTAGCTAGTTAAATCCTGTCGCATAATTTGATTCCTTTATTTCATTTGCTTGCAAATCTTAAGATACCCTCAGTTTAGATATAGATATTTTATAAAATTAATTGCCACCTACTTACAAATATGGCGTCTAGTTATCACGATCGCCTGTGAAAAGTGGACTAGACTCCGGTCTAGTGGACAATTTTATATTTTCCATTATGTTTCCATTACATAGGAATTAAGAAATTACGAGTGACTGTTAAATCTTGGGGTGCGATTACGCATGCAGTGATTTAAATATCCCTCAAGGGATATAGATGAATTAAAATGCAATTTTCATTAATATGGTATGATTTTAACTTTCAATTATTTGAAAATTGTTTGATATCTTGGAGGGGGGGAGGGGAGATGATATAATTGAGTACCTATTTCGATTAACGTTGATTTTTTGATGCTGCAGCCAGCATGATGCATTGAAAAAAAAAATAATAATAATAATAATAATAGCTAGTTCCTCCTTCTCTGCGCAAGAGAAGAGAGTTTTCTGGGTCCTAGGCTGCGTAACCTGGACCCGGTAGTACTAGTAGGACAACCAGACCGGTCGCTCCACGGCACCGTTTGCGTTGATATACTTGGAATTGGGGGATTAAATCGTGATGGTAATTAAATCATCATGATAGTAATTAAATGACAACCAGCCCGGTCGCTCCACGGCACCGTTTGCGGTTGATATATTTGGCCATCGGGAATTAAATCATCATGATAGCAATTTAATGACAACCAGACTGGTCGCTCCACGGCACCATTTGTGTTGATATACTTGGCCATCGGGGAATTAAATTATCATGATAATAATTATTTGACAACCGGACTGGTCGCTCCACGGCACCGTTTGCGTTGATATAATTGACCATTCTGGGAATAAATCATCATGATAGTAATTACATGACAACCAGACCGGTCGCTCCAGGGCACCGTTTGCGATGATATACTTGGCTGTTGAGGGGATTAAATCATCATAATAGTAATGAAATTAAAACCAGACCGGTCGCTGCATGGCACCGTTTGCATGGATATACTGGGCAGTTTAAGGGATTAAACATGATGCTAGCATCATGTTTAATCCCTTAAACAATAAAACTACAACCAGACCGGTTGCTCCACGGCACCGTTTGCGTTGAAATATTTGGCCGTTGATTTAATCATCACTATCGTAAAGAAATGACAACCAGACCTGTCACTTCTTGGCACCATATGCGTTGATATACTTGGCCGTAAGGGAAATTAAACAATTAAGATGATAAAATAGCAATGACATCAAGACATGTTGTTTCACGGCACCATTTGCCTTGTTATATCAATATTTTGGGTGATAAGACCTTAATTTAGTAATTAGTAGTACCTGATAAACTAACTATAATTAACCTGGTCCTATAGTAGTACCTGATAAACTAACTATAATCAACCTGGTCCCACGACACCGTTTGGTTAATATCAGAGCGATCGCTCCACTGCACCGTTACACTACGAAATCAGCCGTGGTATCAGTTCCATGGGACATTTCAGCGTACGAAGAACGTCGGTTACAAGACCTCGACGGTAAACGTAAAACAACAACCAAAGCTTTCCTATACATATACACATACCATACCTCCGTACCGTACCGTCCTATACATATACCTTCAACTCATCAGATAGTTGTATTGTGCGCCTAGCAACAACGACTTTTTATAACCAAGTTTGGTTTTGCCAGCCATCTACGCTCTCACGTTCGGAGCTAGGTTCGCCGTTGACGGACACGTCAAGGGAGGACATCATCCATGGGACATTTAAAATTTGTATCATTATTATATCACATAAATATATGCAATTAGTTTCCTGCTTATGCGGGATGCAGGAATCATTTGTAATTGGTGAGTAGGCACTAGCAAATATCCTTTATTCTGCAGCGCTTTTAACAATGCTTCACGTTGCAAAGGAATAGTCAAGTGAAAAGATATCAACATAATACAAAATATATATTTATTTATATATATTACGTACCCTTTTTGTTTAAGTAACTAACTAAAACCTAATAATATATGATTTACTGTATTTTTATAACGTAGCATGTAAAAGTTTATTAAGCATATAAAGTAGCGCCAGCGACAATGCGTCGATCAGTATAGACCCATGGGTAATTATACTATACAATTTTATTTAAAAATATACTATAATGTTGACCATATGCATTCCACATCATATTCTAAATTTTTATTTAGACTTTCTAGTCATTGTAATACTGAAATATGTCAACTTTTCTTAAGCGCGCCGCTTTAGCTAGATGTACAGACTATTTTGAGAAAAAGAGTTCTAGCGATGTTTTTCTCTCATTTTAATCTAAGGCTGTGTCCAATCATATTTGACGGAAAGGCCGTATATGCATCATATAATACAATTTTAGCATTGAATTGACTACATTATATCAATGTCATGTCGACATGCCTTCATTCACAGTAGGTATTAGATAATGAAATTGTGAGAGCTGAGTTGAGCCTTGGTTAATATTCAATGTTAACAATATTTTTCGACAGAAACGCGAGTGTGTTTTGTTTTTAGTGGGTGACATTCCAAACCTTTATTCACAAACCGGCTCCTCGATGGGGTTACGATAGGACAAATAGTTGGGGATAATGGGTCAATTTGCTATTGCTCCTGGCTACATGAGTCCACATTTTTTTGGCGAATCATTATAATAGTCCATACTAAGATTTTTGCGTCGATTTATTTGCCCAACGATACGAGGTTACAAAATGTTTTCCTATAATTATTTTTACGTAAAATACAGTTTGCAGGAAAATATAATATTAAAATGCGAATATGAAGTCCTGACTCAGCTGTAATATAAGGTACCTTTATATTATAATTTTACTTATTTATTTTTCAAATAATTTAACAACAATTCTTGGTACAGGACAAGTACCGCGGTGTTCCTCTATGTATTTTGCAACTCCTACTTAAATAGAATACCTATATTAGAAGACTGAGTTGAATGTTTGTGAGAATTGTTATGTACATATTGATATTTTAAATTTCAATGGCACCAAGCGTGCCGAGCGACTTCACAATAGGCGTTTTTCTTCTAGATATGTTTTGTGATCTTTTAACGGGTCTTAAGTCATCTATGCACTATGCTTTATAGTAATTAATGAAAAGTTAATCTAATGAGACTTGACTGATACAGCACAACGTTGATCATTAAAGTAAAAATAAGCAAATAATAATGAATCAATTTTTGTTTGCCTAATTTGAACGTTGCTATGTTCTGTTAAACTGCAAAAATAGTGCTAATATAATATATAGCTTATTAATTATTATATATTTTATAATATTTTAAATTATATCTGAACATCAGTCTTAGTTTCTGGCACAACGTGCCATACTGAATAATATTTAAACGTATTATCTGACATATACACTCCTTTACAGTTTTTGCAGAACTATTTATTTGTATATATACTCCCAATTTTCGCGGTGGATTTTGCAAACATATCCAAATCGATTTTAGTTCTAGTTGAAAATGCTTAATCAAAAAATGCTGCGTATGGCGAAGTATAAAATAAAAATCGATCTCAAGAGTAGATTGGGTAACCATCCACTACTGACATATCGCATACTTTGAAGCGATCCCGAGTTAACTTTCTTCTGCTTTTCAGAGAAGCAGGAGACTCAAGTGGTGAATTCTGAATTGTATCGAGTTGGGTCGTCTTAACTTTCCCACAAATAATAATAATAACTCTTTTAGGTCAAATACTACTGACTAGGGTCTACATGAGTCCGCAAAATTAAACGGTATGCAGGTAACGGCATGTTGGCTAACGGTAAGAAAAAGTTATTCACTTGAACATTTGTTTCAGTTTATTCGCTGTACTTATTTTTTCTGGCTCTAAGACATGCATCTAAATCAAAATCCAATAGGTTTGCATAAATGAATAGATAAGTGTTGACAAACCAAACTTTGTTCGAATTTTACTTTATTTATTAATGTTCTTTATTTATTAATTATGCGGATAACTGTTATCAAGTTATCACATTTAATTATTATCACATTGGCGTCTGTTCACCAGGCGATAACAAACAATGTCTCAATTCTGTCTACTTTGGCCTCGAATAACGGCGGAAGGACATAATAGCAGAGTTTTACCTACCATTAAAACTCTTATTATGTCCGGAGCCTTATTCGAGGCCTTACAGTAAGTTCTGCCTGGTGTTAGGTAGGTTTATATATAATTAGGTTATTGAGACCACAATGAAGAAATTTGCGACGAGCACAACCTGGTGAACAGAATGGCGGGCGGAAGTCACGTGACACGTCATTTCCGTCGTTATAAGGAACTTCAACTACTAAGTACGACTGGAAACGGAAGCTGCTATCTCAATTCTGTCTACTTTGGCCTCGAATAAGGCTCCGGACATAATAAGAGTTTTAATGGTAGGTAAAACTCTGCTATTATGTGTATAAACATCGATATAATGTGCTCCCACCACCAGTGAAAATTTGACAGTTTTATTTGACTTCTAACGATCTGTACCCTTAGTACGCCTTTTCATTGTAAAGGCTTTTGACAGATCTCACGTAGTTTTCGACTTATTCTAGCTCCCTGATTGGTCTAAATTTAGTGAAGTGTGAAAGCCACTAGAGGCGCTGTACTGTTTTTCATACAAAATTTGTTTGATATATGATACAGTTTGGTATGAAAACTCGTACTAAGGGTACTGAGTTACGATGCGCTATGAAATGGATCCAGCTTCTCTGGGAAACATCACTGGGACTAAGCTCAGGACAATTGACTTTAATCCAATCTACAATAAATTAAGCGGCAATAGCCCAAAGGATAAAGCTTATTTCAGACTATGGTATAATATTATATAGCATATAGATTATAGCACAACACTATCAAAAGTCAAAGCATTTATTCAGTATATAGGCAAATTAAAAATTTGCACTTACACACGTCAAATAACATTATATAGATCATATTCAATAAAAAATATTATAGATATAACAGAAACATAACTTATTGCTTTGAATTTACAAAAAAAAACAAAGGTATTGAGCGATTCAGCTTTCATCTAAACCTCGAACGTCACACACTTAAAGCACATGTCTAATTCCCCTGATTAATGTAGGGTTGCTAACAGTACTATTACCTGCACCCGCAACCCAGTGTATGTTTCAGTACTTCAGACAATTTTTATCCAAAAAATTGTGAAATAATGAAATATAATGAATTAATAAAACGCAGACTAATTGCAGTACAAATCATATTCCGCATGGAACTGATTGTCCGTCTATCAGCATAATACCGTCTTAACAGGCAACCCTAGATATCGCTCTCCATACATTTCCCAGAACACGTTCACACTTAGCTATGCTATATAGCAGCCAATTTACTTGTCATGCTGTACTTGTCTGAAATGCGCTTAAGGCGTCGGCCTGGCAGCGAGAGGTCGTGAGCTCGATCCCCATCCATTGCACTATTGACGTGAACCCACTCCAGGTACAAGCATATTAAGCTTAGTTAGAGGAGTTTACAAGACTACTAGTAATGTGCCACCCACATTGCTAGTCTGAGCAAAAAAATGACCGTCGTGGCTTTACGATGAACTAATATTTAAAGGTGAGAAATTATGGTATATGATATACCTACCTGGTACCACCCGATAATGATAAGAGTAGGTACCTATCAAGTATCAAACATTTTTAGTATTAGTATTGGCAATGACAGCAATGTTGTCAACGCAACAAAAACAGAAAATTAGAACCATCAACACGCGCGCCCTCAATTTCTACGATGGTTCTTCATTTGCACAGACTCAAGTAAGCTTTAAAAAATGCATATAAATGAATGTGTTTTTTTTTCTTTATTACAGTAACAATCTGTCAGGCGCGTCAGCGGCTGGCAACGTTCACGAACAAATACTTGCTTTAGCAGCGAGACCTTACGGCGACTCGCCCTTATTCAAAGACATACTGCCTGATTCTTGTAAGTATATACATTCGTACAGTCACCACATGAGTAAACAAGGAACAGAGTCAAAGCTTCATACACCTGCGCTGTGATGATGACGTAGACGCACGTGAGTGCGTGAGCACCAGCGGCCTGTGTGCCGCCTGTCACGTACGGAGTGAAACCGGTTTATATTTTACATTTTGTAACATTTCATGACATGTCATGAAATTTCATGACATTTTGTGATATATCATGACATTTTGTGACATTTTATGACATATATGACATTTTGTGACATTTCTTGACATTGAATAATATATCATGACATTTCGTTTTTTTTTTATTATTCAACTTTTATTTAGATTTCGTAACATTTCATGACATTTATGACATATCATGACATATGGCACTTCATGACATTAAATGACATTTCGTGACATCTCATGATCATGATCGACATACATCGTTGTCCACAATGATGAAGCTTGAAAATTAAAAAGCAGGTCATGTTTACTTGAAGAAGGATTGTTTTTTTTTGTACCAACCCTACAAGAATAGGTAAACATTTTTTCCGTTCCTAAGAAGGTTTGTCTCTGTTCCTTCTTTACTCATGTGCAGTCACGCCTTTTTCCCATTGAGGTAGGCAGAGACTACTTCTTTCCACATGCTACGATCCTGACATACCTCTTTCGCTTCATCCACCTAATATCACATTTATTATAGTAATAATAGTAATAGTAATCATATTTATTTCCAAAAACAAATGAACAGGATGCAATAGAGATTAGTATACTTAACAAATTCCAAAATGTTTACAAAATGAATACTTAACACTACATCCATTTTTAACTCGTCGGCTCCACACTAGGCTCGAGGCCCGTGTCGTGGTAACCATTTATTCGAAAAACATATATTACACATCAACTCGCCTAAGCACAGAAGTTTTAGGAAAAAAAAATGTCACGTGCCCGCCAATACATTTTTTTTAATATCTTAAAGGCTAGCGTTTGACCACTATCTCACCTGTTGGTAAGTGATGATGCGATCGAAGATGGTAAGCACGCTAGGCCTAGAATGGGAACTGGCTCTCAAGGATAGCTGCCGGAACACATTAGATGTTTTGCGACAGATTTTCTAACTTGGTGGTAGCTGGCCAGGCGGACCCTAGATAGTGTCCTACCACCATGCGGGGGTTGTTGGTTTCTTAACGATGTTTTTCCTTCACCGGAGGGCCACTGTGAAAAGCGCACATACATGTTTCGATTGAAAAATCCATTGGTGCACGGCGGTTTGAACTCGGTACCTCTGGCATCATAGCCAACCGTTCTCCCGATTACGCCACCGGGCCCGGGCCAATGTCTCAGTTTACTTCCTATGTAACCTAAGTGTAACTGTTTTCAGCGACGACGTCAGGCGACATGCTGAAGCCCACAAACCCCGCAGCGATGCAAGCAGTACTGGATAAATCGCAGAGCTCTGTCTACCGTATCACATCTCCCACTGGAGTGCGGCTTAAAGTGCATCCTAAAACTGCACGAGCTCACGATAAGGTACTTACAAGAATAATTCAGAGGTCATTGTTATCCACAGGAAGGTTATTGTTGCCGTCGTTATAGCCTATCGTTTGGCCTCTATCTCGCTTGGTGGAGAGCGATGATGTGGATTGACTTGATGGGACATCTCCTGGAATCTGCAGAATACTCAACTCCTCACCAACTTACAGCAGAGATGTCGAGTTTGGGCTCATTGGAATGGTCCCAATAAACAGATTATAAATATATTAGTTGGGGATGGTTTTAAATGTTGAATTTAAGTATTATAAATATATTGTTCTTATTTTCAAATAATCTACAATGTTTATTTTCAGAAATCTCTATTCGACGGCTTAGAAGAGTCAGACCCTAGTTTAGAAGACAAGCTAAGTCTGAAACCTAGCCGGAAACGTCTGGTGCTGCGACCCAAGCAAACTGAATCTAACAACAATAGTATTGATGCCAGCCAACAGGGGGTGTCATTCAGGTAACAACCAAAATATCAACAGGGTTTGTCATTCAGGTAACAACCAAAATATCAACAGGGGGTGTCATTCAGGTAACAACCAAAATATCAACAGGGGGTGTCATTCAGGTAACAACCAAAATATCAACAGGGGGTGTCATTCAGGTAACAACCAAAATATCAACAGGGGGTGTCATTCAGGTAACAACCAAAATATCAACGGGGGGTGTCATTCAGGTAACAACCAAAATATCAACAATTGAGGGCCCGGTGGTGTAAGTGGGAGAACGGTCGGCTTTGATGCCAGAGGTACTGAGTTCAATACCCGCCGTGCACCAATGGATTTTTCTTTCGAAAAATGTATGTGCGCTTTTCACAGTGGCCCTCCGGTGAAGGAAAAACATCGTTAAGAAATCAACAACCCCCACATGGTGGTAGGACACTATCTAGTGTCCGCCTGGCCAGCTACCATCCTCAAGTTCCACTCCCGTACCCTCAAAATCTATCACCAAACATCTAATGTGTTCCGGCAGCTATCCTTGAGAGCCAGTTCCCATTCTAGGCCTAGCGTTTTTAGCGGGAAAGCGATCAGACGCTAGCCTAGATAAAAAAAAATGTTATCTGTTCTTATCATATGTCAGGCAAATAAATAATTTAATTTAATTTCATAAAGAGAGACAAAAATACAGACAACATTAATTTGATTTTTTGTAAAGCTTACTAGCAATGTGTTGCACATTACCAGTCTTGTTAACCCTCAAACTAAGCTAAATATGCTTGTGTCTGGAGTGGGTTCACGTCAATAGTGAAATGGGTGGGGATCGAACTCACGACCCCTCGATCGCCAGGCCGACGCCTTACCCATTCGGATATTGCTGCAGTATGTTAATGAAGTATTTATTTCAGATCCCACGAAGACCAGTCCCAACAGCAAGTGAACGGAAATTCAGCCAGTAAAGAAAAAGAAAATACATCGACCGACCATGTCGACAACGCTGATAGAACCAAACGAAATGTCAGCTTTCCAGATAACAACAGTAAGTTCAAATTACTCTTAAACAGTTACTGCCGCCTCAAGCGATTATGGTAGCTTTGGCCCAATTTCTACCGATAAAGTGTCAGTACTTTTAGTTTTTTTTTACAAAAAATTTCTTCGAAATGGATCCTCCTTCATTGAAGTCTATAAAAAAGCTGAGTTTTATTTTATTTTTTATGTATCTTATAGGCTTGCATTTGACCACTATCTTACCTATTGGTACAGTACAGCGCTACTCTAGTGGTTTTCACAATTCACTAAATTTAGAGTCTAGAATGGGAACTGGCTCTCAATCTCGTCTCAATAGTTTTAAACCATTAACTATTTTTTTCTTCTGCATATTGCTCAAACAAAAACATCACTTGTTTTTCAGATTCGGAAATCGGCTCAGAAAGACAAGGCAGTTGGTAAGTTCCATCTAAATACATATTTAATACTAGCAGCGTCTCGCGGTTTCACCCGCGTAGATCCCGTTCCCGTGAGAGTACGGGGATAAAATGTGGCCTATGTTACTTGCTGATAATGTAGCTTTCCATCAGTGAAAGAATTTTTAAAATCAGTCCAGTAGTTTTTGAGTTAAATCGTAACAAACAAAAAATCTAATATGTCCTCTTTATAACATTAGTTTATATAAAAGCATCTAGATGGCGCTAGAGTAGGTTGAATAGCTCTCCTTGTAAACTAAAAGTATGAGATCCTGCATCGCGCAAATTATATTTTCCGCGATGCGATGTTGGAACCTGATGCACTTGCTGCGTCATTTAACATCTTATAATTTGAACTAGTTAAAAATGTTGTCTCTTTATTAACAGTCTTCACAAAAAAGGAGGAGGTTCTCAATTCGTCGGAACCTTTTTTTTTATTTTTAATGTATGTTCACCGATTACTCAAAGATGCCTGAACCGATTTGAAAAATTCTTATTTTGTTTCAAAGGGTGCCCAGGTGGTCCGATTTAAATTTTAACGAAATTTGCCGAGCCGTTTTTAATATATCAACATTTTTATTACGATGCATTTACTTATCTCGAAGACTTACTACTAACTACTGGCATAGATTATATAATAGTTACTACGTCTACTGGCTACTTTGACTAGCGCGACGTTTGAAGTCGGTTCTTTTAGTTTTTTAAATGATCTTAATTTATTTACATAAACAAAACAAAGCAAGATAGAGCAAGCTGGCTGGCAGCGGTTGGAAACGAGGAGCTGAAGATCGAGCTCAGTGCCATAGGACAGGCCTATGTCCAGCAGTGGACGAATACTGGCTGTTAATGATGATGATGATGTTCAATATCTCCAGAGATATGAAGATAAACACAACAAAATGTCTAATATGTAAAACCAGCAGATGTTATTTCAGTACAAGTGTTTGTTCCGGTTACTCATATATTATGCATTATGCTTTTGTATGGAAATCGTACTACCTTAAGAGTGTGCAATAACGCCGCTACGAGACGGATTATGATCAGAGCGTCGAGCGGGATGACAATAATGTTTTTCACATGAGTGAGAAGTACAGAGCGATAACGCAACGCGACGTGCAACGAAATTTTTCTATAGACGTAAGCGCTATAACTGTTTTACGTAATTACAAATTAATTAAACAACCTTTCGAAAAATTAAAAGATGTTAACTAAAGAAATACTTCTAGGTTTCTTGACAAAACACTAACCCAACAAAAATAGTGTGCTGTTCCTGAGATAAAAAGCAAAATGTATGCAAAAACATGTATTTAAAAAATATATATAAATATTTATAGATTTAAAACGGGAATTTAACGTGACTTACACGATGTCGATATAGCGATCGACATCGCGTAAGTCACGTTAAATTGCCGTTTATAAATTTATAAGTTTAAAATGAACGTGAGTTTTTATAATAATATATAAATATATATACAATCGAGAAAATGTTTACCCATTGTGTTTTCAAAAACACCAAATCCAAGATAAAAGTTTGAAGTATCATTTCCCCAAATATTAAGATGGTAGCTTTCACAGATTCTGAATAAATAACAATAAATAAATAACGATTTCAAACATAAAATTGCATAATATGGCACACTTTTAAATGGACTATGACGACCTCTAGTGAACATAAAGTCATACACATTTTTTTTTAAATGATGCCTTGTTGGTTATTATAAGAAAGGGATTAATTAGCACATTAAAAAAAATGTGATGTTCGCGGCTTTGATTGTATGCAATTTACGCGATAATAGGCGTTAAAAAAAATTAATAACGTTTTCAAGAAAACCTTATAAGAGGACATAGGCGTGCGTCATGCGCTGTGGATTGGTGTTTCAATCAAAATGGCCGATTGCAGTATTTTAATGTTTTATTTTATTGAAAATCTTAATACATAATCTCAATTTTTTACATACAACTAAACTAGTGTTTTAAATTGTTTTAATATGTGTAACGCGGGGATTTTCAAATATTACGCGCGCTATCGGTCGCGGGCGTTTCCCGCGCACTTCATACGTTCCCTCCATAGTAGCTATCCGTCGCGCATGCGCAGTTAGCAACAAACCGCGAAGATGCGCGACGCGAGCGCCCCTAGCGGGACGCCAGAGTTCCATTGGCGACAGTTTAGCTCTGCACGCACGATCTTTTATCGAAACTCTACTCTTCCTCCGCGATTCTATTTACCGGCGTTAATTCTGTATACCTATATTACTTATACCTATGTTTGTGCTATTGTGATTTTCTGTGACATCGAATTAAATATATTTTTACAAACAATTCGCGTGTTATATATGTATTTACTCCTAAAATCATCAAATCTTCGAATTTTTGATACTGTCGTCATGCCTTTTATCTATTTAAACTAATATGTATTATAAAGAGGAAAGATTTGGTTTTCTGTGTGTTTGTTACGATTTAACTCAAAATATAGGTAGCGCGATGCAGGATGCTCATACTTTTCGTTTACAAAGAGAGCTAATCAACCTACTATAGCGCCATCTAGATGCTTTTATATAAACTAATATTATAAAAAGGAAATATTCGATTTTTTTGTTTCAATTTAACTCAAAAACTGCTGGACCGATTTCTTAAATTCTTTCACTGATAGAAAGCTACATTATCAGCGAGTAACATAGACTATATTTATCCCCGTATTCTCACGGGTACGGGAACTACGCGGGTGAAACCGCTGGGCGCTGCTAGTATTTTCTAAAATTAGAGCGTGTTTTTTTCTGTCGTCTGGTTTTAGTTTATGAACTACCTTTTTAACCGACTTCACAAAAAAAGAGCAGGTTCTCAATTCGTCGGAATCTTTTTTTTTATACATACATATATTGAATCACGCCTCTTTCCGTTTGGAGTAGGCAGAGACTACTTCTTCCCACATGCTACGATCCTGACATACCTCTTTCGCTTCTTCCACTTTCATGAGCGCCTTCATACATGCTCGCCGGTTATAGGTACTTTTGACTTGGCCTTTCTTTAAAACGTCTCCGATCTGGTCGTGATACGTTCGCCTAGGTTTTCCTTTTTATAGTTGCCAAAATTGTAAACTTATGAATCTTCCGTAGGTTGAATTCATCGAAACTATCATGGAGCGACAACAAAGAGAAACCCATAGACAACGAGCCCACGCCGCGGCTTTATCCCAACTTAGGTAAGTTGAACACTGTATCACAACCAACGACGTTGTACTATGTTTGACTTGACTGCGAACTAAACCGCATAACCGGCCCGCAAGAGACCGACCTTGAACGGAGTTTGTCCCTTTCTTTTGTATGGACCACATATACTATACATATAGTATAGTACATATATAGCACTGGCAGGTTGTTAGACAAGGACACACTACCACCTAGGTGCCTTTCGTTTGGGCCGTTTTGTTGTACAAAGCAATTACAACCTTATGTTTAGAGCATACGGATTAAATTGAATTTGTCATAACATCTGCAGTGTACAATCTATATATAGCACAGCAAGTCTATGATTGCAACATATCATAGTATAAATCATTGTCATCACAACCAGCCGGTGTTAGTCCACTGCTGGACGCTGTATAATATATTTATCTATATTTTATTTTGAGCCGGTTTTGTCCCACTACTGGGCAAAGGCCTCCCCTACCCTCTTTCCAGTGATCTCGGTCGGCAGCTATGGATTGCCAGTCTTTATGATAGGAGTCTAGTTCTTCCCGCCGTCAGTGTAATATAAATAATAAATAAGCGGCATAGCCCAATGGCTAAGGCGTCGGCCTGGCGATCGAGAGGTCGCGAGTTCGATCGCCACCCATTGCACTATTAACGTGACCCCACTCCAGACACAACCATATTTAGCTTTGTTGGAGGGGTTAACAAGAATACTAGTAATGTGCAACCTGCATTGTAAAAAATATAAAACAAAGTCCTGCGCTTTTCTATCTGTTAGCGATAAACTCGAAAACTACTACTACAGCCTATCCTACTAATTTATAAATGCGAATGTTTGTACGTGAAACTAAAACCCGTCGCTTGTAACTGTAACCATAGACGTTATATAAAAAGATGGTGCACTGCAAATGTTTTGACAAATTCATTTTAATCCGTATATTTTAGCTATAAGGTTGTAATTGCTTTGTAGAACTAAACGGCCCCATTGAGAGACACCAGGGTGGGAGTGTGTCCTTGTCTAACAACCTGATAGTCCTATATATGTTCTATACTATATGTATGGTATACGTATGGTATATATATAAGTTGTCCATACAAAAGAAAGGGACAAACTCCGTTCAAGGTCGGTCGCATGGGTGCCGGTGTACGCGATCAAGTTTAATATGTAGCAGGTCTGTGATTGTAACTGATGTTTTTTGTGCGATTTTTCGCTACTTAGTTATTGAGACTGAATTATCTCTTATCCCGATATTCCCACGGGAACGGTGTCTTCGCGGGTAAAACTGCTGGGCACAGCTTGTACTGAATACATTTATTAATTTATTTTATTTATTGATAATTAGAATGGTTATTACCATTTACAATAATTAATAGGTAGGTAGTCACACTTTAACAATTATTACAAACAAAAACATTAAAATTGCAAAGAACCATAAAATATAGAATAAGTCAAATATAAAAATCAGCTATAGCATAAATATTTGATTATATATAAATGCCTTGAACTTTGTGGTGCTAATTTTATGTGTTTGTTCACAGATAAAGAATTGCCTTCGGAAGGATCTGAGAGGCGCGCGAGTTGGTAAGTAGAGAATGGCTTCCCTGGGGCTGTACTAAAGCTATTTTAGAGTTCCGTACCTTAATAGGAAAAAAGGCACCCTTATAGTAACACTTGTTGTCCGTCTGTCTATCTGCCTTTCTGTCAAGACCCTTTTTTCTCAGATAAGCGTAAAGGTATCGCTTTGAAACTTATACTAAATACTCGGGTCTACGGTATCTTTCGGCTGAATGGAAAATCAAACTTGTAAGTCTACGCAATCAAAAGATATCACGGTTTATGTCGCAATTTTTATTACTATAAATTTTGCGATTTCTCAAGGGAATCAAAACCTATAGCATACTTTCCGTTGACCTAGAATTATGAAATTTGGCAAGAAGCAAGGGTCTTAAAGCTCTTACAAAGGTAAAATCTGTCTTGACTAGCTTTTTTTAGGACGTTAGATGACACTACAAAATATGTCCTTATGATGTTGTACTTACTTATGATTAGTATACCCACATCAACATCATCTTCCTACCCATCCCACTTAAGTAAGGTCGGTGCAAAATAACATTCTCTATCTCTATCTATCTATTTGTGTCTATCCGCAGTCATTTCCGCATCCACTCCTTTTACATCCATATCTTCTATCACAAAGTTCATCCACACTTTCTTCGGTCTTCCTCTTGCTCTATAGCTGTCCATTTTCATATCCTTTCTTATCACGTGAACTTCACTTCTTCTCATAATATGTCCATCAGTATACCCCATTGACGTATATACATATAAGGACACAAAATACCTACAAAAAAGATGGATACCTAAACGTCATAATGGAACTTAAAATGGCTGACATTGATTGGACCATTGCTAGAGTAGGGTATTTTACTCTATACGAGAAAAAATCTAAAAATATATTATTGAGATAGCTCAGGCAAAAAGCAGTCGGAAAACGATAGTTCATAATATAGTAAACAAAATTTTAAAATTAAATTCAAAGGTTTTAGCTATTTTAATCTGTTTAATAACACGATTTAATAGTAGTCGCCATGTGTCGCCATGTCATTACGTCATACGGCTATGTAAACTTAGAAGTGTCAACTGTCAACTATCATATCACTGCATTTGTCACAGCCAACTGACGTCATGACCACAGCAATATGGCGTCCATTGCGTCCAGCAGTTTTGTTAAATTACACGTGAAATTTGAAAATGCAAAATTTTAATGTTTTTTTTGGCACTTATTGAATTACATTTTTGTGAATTTTTAGTGGTTTATTAGCACTATAGAATCTAATTGAGACAATTTTCTAAAATGGGTGTAATACCCTATTGTGTCATTCAAGGTCATCAATTGACCAATGGACAATCAATGGTAGCCATTGTAAGTTCCATTATGACTTTTAGGTATGTACCTCTTTTTGAAGTTATTTCCATACAGGCAAATGTATCGCGGCGCCTCCTTGTTTATATGTATTGCCTACCTCAATGGTATACCCATTATTCAGAATATACATTTTTTTCTAAACAGGTTAACTACTAAACCTCTACAACGCAAGCCTCTGGTGTCGAGTGCAGATGTCGCCGAAAACTCCGTGAGGGAGCTAGGTGTTAAATCCATGAGTGGATCTCCTGATAAAGAAAATTTGGAGATACTGGAAGGTTAGAATAGAATAACTCCTTATTGAACACCATAAAGAACTTATTATCTAAAATAGCAACAACATAACTCGGTGATACAATCGGCGGTCTTATCGTACAAAGCGATCTCTTCAAGACAACCTATTTGTGGACTGGTTAAAATACACAGGGTGTTTGGCGATGGCGTATAATTTACTTTTATTATCTGGTATACAGCATATACAACAGTAAAATACGTACTATATTTAATAGTAGGTTAGTGTACCATTGAATAAAAAAAATAAATGTATTTCATATATCTATCGAAAAAAATATGTGCGCTTTTCACAGTGGCTCTCCGGTGAAGGAAAACATCAATAAGAAACCTACGACCTCCACATGGTGGTAGGACACTATCTAGTGTCCGCCTGGCCAGCTACCACCCTCAAGCTAGGATAATCTGTCGCCAAACATCTAATGTTTTCCAGCAGCCATAGGTGAGATAGTGGTCAAACGCTAGCCTAAATGATATAAAATCATTTAAGCTGCTGTTTGACCACTAATCTCACCTTTTGGTAAGTGATGATGCGGTCGAAGATGGTAGCACGCTAGGCCTAGAATGAGAACTGGCTCTCAAGGATAGCTGCCGTAACACATTAGATGTTTGGCGACAGATTTTCTAACTTGAGCAATGATATAACAGAGATATGAAGATTCTCTATGTCACAAGGTAACAGGCGCAGTGCAGTGAGATGCAAGGTTCTGGCAGTCCAGAATTTTGCATGCCGCTGTATCTGTAATAAGTAGACGTCATCGCTTACCGACAGGCGAGCGTCTTGCTTGTCCTGTTATCTTAATATTACACATCAAACTTAGTACTGATAATTAAGATAGTTTAAAAACTAAAACAACCGACTTCTATGCCCCGCAAGTCGGTTTCAGTAGCAAGTTTGAGACGTTTATCGTCATATCTCTGGAGATACTTATCAGATCTCGATGAAATTACAATGGGACCACCTCGGAAATGTACCCTACCGATAACTAAATCATTCGAATCGGTTCACAATTGACGGAGTAATCGCGTAGCATATATAAAAAAAACATACATACGAATTGAGAACCTCCTCCTTTTGGGAAGTCGGTTGAAAATGACTAGCGCGACGTTTGAAGTCGGTTCTTTTAGTTTTTAAACGATCTTAAATTATAGTAACTTATATTATAGGTACAAGTACGTAAAATAATGCCTCCATTACAGAATCGGAAGCTCCAGTGCCCCGTGAAGGCCCGCCGCACCCCGCCGGTGTGAAGCTGACTCGCCCCGGATATTACACCATCCCCTCACTGGAAGAGATGGTCGGTAAGTACTCAGCCAGTTACTATTCTTTGTGTAGTCCCAGCCAACTAGCTTAATTAGCCATTCAATTAACAGCCTAGCCTCTTTACTAAACAGCGCCGTTCAACTAGCGGCCTCAATATTATTCAGCCATTTGAAGGTCTTCTGTACCTTTATTTAAACGCCATAGCAGCGGTTCTGGTACGCGGTGGTCACTGTTCTCTAGTGTGTTGCCTTAGTGTCAGACTAAGCCAGTTTATTAAATGTTGTAACAAACGCTACGGCTGAATATCATTCAGGCCGCTAGTTTAAGGTAAAGAGCTGTTAATTGAACGGGTAATTAAGCTAGTAGGCTGCGACATGTACACGGTGTAATGGGTTTCAATCTTTCAAATGTTTCTCCAGACCCGTTTTTTTTCCCCCGACTGATTTGCAACCAAAAAGTGGCAATAGCCCAATGGCTAAGATGTCAGCCTGGCATCGCAAGGTCGTGAGTGTAGATCCCCACTCATTGCACTATTGACGTGAACCCACTCCAGACACAAGCATATTTAGCTTAGTTGGAGGGGTTAACAAGACTACTAGTAACGTGCAACCCACATTGCTAATAATTAATTAAGTCGGTTAAAAAATTATAATAATTGGGTTGCAACCCTGCAACTAAGCTAAATATGCTTGTGTGTGTGGTGGGTTCAAGTCAATAGTGCAATGGGCGGGGATCGAGCTCACGACCTCTCGACCGCCAGGCCGACACCACCAATTAGGACCACCCATTGCCGCTATTCTTAATTTTCTTTACTTTATTCCTAAGACTGACAGTTGTTTTTTTTTAACCCAGCATACATGCGACCGGACGGTTCCTGTATAGTGCCACATCTGACCATCGGACGTAAAAACTACGGTAACGTCTACTACGACTCCGAGATCAACGTAACAGGAATGGATTTGGATAACTTAGGTATGTTCCATTACAGATATTATGTTTCGTTATTTCTAACCAACTTTACAAAAAGGGGGAGGTTCTCAATTCGGCTTTGTTTTTTTTTGTGTATGTTACGCGATTACTGCGTCAATTCTGAACCGATTCGAATGATTATTTTTGTTATCGGTAGGGTAGGTTTCCGAGGTGGTCCCATTGTAATTTCATCGAGATCTGATAATTATCTCTAGAGATATGACGATAAACGTCTTAAACTTGCTACTGAAATTGACTCGCGGGGCATGGAAGTCGGTTGTTTGATCTTAATTATAAATATTTTTATTTATATTCCGTGACGACCTCCATCGGGACTTTAAAGTGCATGACGTTGTTAGTCTAATTTCAAAATATGCCGAAGCTCACGATCTTAGGGTCAATTTATACTAGAGCAGAGTCGAAGCGCATCGAAGCGTCGATCCAAACCTGAACATAACAAATTCAACCTTAATTCCACAGCGAAACGCACACATTACTTCTGAGATTTTAAAAAGACGCGTGCATTCTTCCGAATTCGCGCGTCTGCGCGTGACCAACGCTGATTGGTTGTAAGTTGAGTTGTAAAGAATTTGACGCTTCGATGCGCTTCGACTCTGCTCTAGTATAAATTGACCCTTAGACCTCATCACCATGTAAACGTCGAGGCTATCCAGCTCATCGACAATACGGACATAGTGAGAAGACTAAAAAGGATAAAACCTTTTGAGTTAGTGTAGTGAAGTGACAGTAAATTAGTGAACACTGCTTTCAAAGAACACAATAAAATAGTGTCTTCGCCTTAATAGAGATATACATATAGAGATTTACTTAGATAACATGACCCGCCCCTCCAAAATTCAAAAAGGTTTGAGAGTATTTACAACGCACCACCACGCATGTGTGCGTACTGATACTGCCGGCCTGCTACTGAAGACGAATAATTACAACTACATACAAACTCTTTCGTAAGGATGTGACCACACACATTAAAATAGTAATTTGGAGGGGCGGGCCATGTTATAGTAGAAGACTCTACGATAAGATAAGATACAATAAGAAAAGTGCCAATGGACACATTCTTAGTTTAACAATAATTAGCAGTTTAGGTCAAATTTGAATTACATATTAGTCTTAAGACTAGATTGTAATATACAGTGTGGAAATTAAACTCAGGCCCTGGAGGGAAACTACTTTAAATCCTTAAGCTAGCTCATTTTACTTAAAGGAGACATTCCTTTATTTTTGAAAAGAAACAAATCTGCATTAGAAGATTTTTTAAAACTCGCTTGCTTCGTCCGGGACTCGAACCAACTAAAATTAAAAAAAATAAACACTCTTTATTTTAATATACTAATCGGTAGTATTAATATTCAGGATAAAGTTTCTCTAACAAACATTAGGTCTTAAAAATAAAAATAATCGTTAAATCTAACATCAACTTTATTTTACTATCAATTTTGTAACACTTAAATTATTTAACTGATAAATTGTTCGAAATGAGCCCCGTCGTTCCGGCTACACAACATTAGTCGCCGTTGAAATTCATTTCTTGTAGCCTTCAGCAAAGTGTTGTGGTGTATGCCCCTAATAACATTTTCTATCGCAATCCTTAGCTCTTGAACGGTTTCATAGCAAGTTTCATAAACAACATTTTTTACATGACCCCATAAAAAGAAGTCCATGGGCGTCAGGTCTGGACTTCTTGCAGGCCATCTAATCGTCCCGTTTGTATCTATCCAGGCATTGAAATTTTCATTAAGGTATGCCCTGGCAATTCTGCTGTTGTGGGCAGGTGCACCATCTTGTTGAAAAATGATATTATTTCGTTCCTCTTCTGGCAGAAGGTTTAATTGATTTTGTAAAAGCTCCAATATTTCAATGTATTTTGCTGCATTCAGATGTCCTTCGTAAATGTGCATCAAAACAACCATGTTACTTTTGATTCCACACCAAACATTAAACGAAAATCTGACCTGATTGTTCGTTTCACGGACACGGAATGGATTTTGACGAGACCAATAATGATTGTTATGTCTGTTATACATTCCATTATTACTAAAATTTGTTTCGTCAGACCATACAATACAGTCCAAGAAATTTGGGTTGCGGGCTATTTCTGTTTGAATATTTTCACAAAACTGTAATCTCCTGTCACTATCTCCGGGATGTAGTTTCTGCACCAATCGCCCATCACGATAACATTTGTATTTGTATTTTTTTCAGAACTTTAAGTATACTAGTATGGTTGATGCCTATCTCTTGAGCAGCTTCCCTGCTTGAAGCCTTCGGGTAACACTCGAAGTATGTCAAAATGTTTAACTCAACATCGCTATAGTCCAAATTTTGTTGCTGTGGGCGTCCAGTCTTCTTTTTAAAACTTCCAACGGTCAGTAAATAATTCACAATTCGAGACAAAACTTTTCTAGATGGTAGTTCTCTGTCTGGATACTTCTCGCGATACCATTGCAGAGCTAAATCGTAGCTCTTGTTGCAAACAAAGTAAGCTTCTAATAACTCGAATTGTTCTTGATACGCCATTATGAGATAATTTAATTACGTAAGGAAAGCAACACTACTTAAATAAAATCTGTTGATAAAAATCGTTCGAATTTTAAAATTATTGTCCCGCATTGCAAACAAAGTCAAACGTTCCATTTTTAAACTTCTCCACTGAACGCCTCGGATCATGTAAGAAGGAAATGTGCATAGAGTTATTACCACTATTGAACAATTTTCTTATCGAAGATTTCAACAAGGTACTTAACGATAAATTAGCAAGCGTGTACTTCATACAAAGTCTTTGAGTGTTGGAGAGATAACAGAACTGTTACGTGTCTTTTACTTGTTAAAAGTGAACAGTAACCAAACATTTTTTAGAGAAACTTTATCCTGAATATTAATACTACCGATTAGTATAATAAAATAAAAGAGTGTTTATTTTTTTAAATTTTATTTGGTTCGAGTCCCGGGCGAAGCAAGCGAGTTTAAAAAAATCTTTTAATGCAGATTTGTTTCTTTTCAAATATAAAGGAATGTCTCCTTTAAGTAAAATGAGCTAGCTTAAGGATTTAAAGTAGTTTCCCTCCAGGGCCTGATTTTAATTTCCACACTGTATAATGATATGCCATCATACTGGGATATCATTTTCGGGAAAAAAAACGTGTTTTAAGCTTTTACTATTTAATTGTATTTATGTATGGTTATGTAAATCTATAGAAAATCCTATTATTTATTGATTTTATAAATATCTTATATGTTATTGTTAATTTATGTTATAGTGGGCCAGTTTCACCGGTTCCTGATAGCGCTTGTATGAAGAAATCGGACTGATTTTTGACATTTTTTATATGGCGATGTGTCAGATATCTATTTATCGCATAATCAGGAACCGGTGAAGTTGTCCCTAAATCTATTTTATTTAAATTATTGTTATCGACGTCGTCCTACTTCCCGCTCTCAGGCCATACTGAAAATCAGCGTCTTGGTTTTTAGGGTCTTTGATCCAAAAATCTGGACATTTGTGCTGAGACTGGTCTGTTTAAGCACCACTTATTGCGTTCCTTTTTATTTCTTTGTTTTATGTAGTTTTTTGTCACGATGTCAAATATTTTCATATCATCTGTGTAACCTGAGGACGGCTGAATAAATTATTTTCTTTCTTTCTTTCCCTCATTCTTTCTTTCTCTCTTTCTTTCTTTCTCTCTTTCTTTCTTTCTCTCTTTCTTTCTTTATTTTTCTCTTTCATTCTTTTTTCTTTAAGTGGTACACACTTTATACTTTTGTACGTTGTTGTTATCATAGATAGCACCACCAATGCATAATTGGTTGAATTCCAATCCATTAGTTTCGTCGTATTGATAGGATCGTACTGTAGCTGAGTTGGTTACAGCGCCTGGGCAGGTTTCCCAGGAGTGCAGGTTCGAATCGCGTCGGTACGATTACATTTTGTATTGTGTGTAACAAAATGCCATTACAGTCTTCACATTGCCAATTCCACAAAACCTAAATACGAAATTCTTCAAGGAAGAGGTGAGCTGAGTTAACATGGTAGCCCTAGAATACTCTGACTCTCAAGGGCTGTGTGCTGCCGGAACACCGTAAAGTTATGGCGGCAGATTTTCTCTTTGACGGTAGTAAGCTACTTTTTGGTGTATAGCTCAAAAAAATGAATAATTCATAATTATTATATAATACATAATTAATAGCATTTGACCGCTATCTCATCTGATCTGATCTTAATTTTGAACTGGGTACTGACCGGTGTTAGGGGCCGTAATGTAACATTCGTAGCGAGCATGATACGTTTCGTTGTGTGCTAAAATCCATTTAACACTCGTTCTGATTCTCGTTTCTAATTCATGGCTCGCCCGTGCACCAGCGTGTAACACTCAAAGGATTCGCTAAAAAACCGACAGCGAGGTGGAGCACTCGCAGCAAGTAAAGTGCCGCTCGTTGCTCGCTGCGAGCGCCTTGTTTCCCCGAACTGATTGCACGAACGCACGCTGTGTAACACGTTACATTACGCCCCGTAACGCCCGTCAGTACCCAACTTTATAAAACACTGAAGTTAAATAGCTTGCTGGATATCAACTGACTTTTATTTCTGGGTAGGGTAGATCGTCTTGTCAAATGACATTTACATGAAGTACCCTCAATTAACATAAAAGTTCATAGACTATTAACAATGATATATTACACACACCGGCCGAACGAATACCAACTCTGAATAGAGGGAGATGTAGCTATACGCTTGTATAATGCGTCTTCTTCCATTCACCATTCGTTCGCCTTCGTTTGCTCGGTGTGTATACGGAATTAAAATCCGTAGCATATTTATTTATACCGAAACTAGCTGTTACCCGCAGCGTCGCCCGCGTTATTTGAGTATTTATGTAGATACTAACCTAACCTACCTATGAGGTCAAGATCGATGATAGCTTAGGCCAATGTCTGTATCCTCTGTGGTAAAGACTAAACTATGTTGATGGCTATGCAAAGTTGGTACGAAATAAAAATATGACCCATTCTTATGTAAATAGGTAGTAAATAGTCATGTTTAAACACAAACATTTCTAAAATATATCCCCAAGGTAAAAAACGAATAGATACGGGAGCGAAGCGAGCGAGATTTTTTTGACAACTATTTATGACCTAGAAAATTATTTGACCTTTAAAGTAAAGATCGTTGCCCCTAAGTTCAAGGAATATCCTCCGTGGTCAAGGCCAATTATGCTATTGAAAATTTCTGAATTTTTATGACCCTGATATTTTAAGACCTAATAGGTCACTAAAATTGTGCCTAAGGTTAAACTTGATATCCTCTGTTTTTAAGGTCAATAACATTTTTGTGACCCTGACTGACAGTTTCATGGGCTAATTAGTAAATAGTCGCTATAAATGACCCTAACGTCAAACACATTTTCCTTTAATTTTATTAAACTTATCGTAAGTGTAATCCATTATTTCTATTTAACCGGTAAACTACTCACGTAATAAAGTTGATGGTGTTATTAACATGCGCCCGGTTTTGGAGTGATCTGCACTCCTTCATCAACGGCGAGTGCGTGTGCTTTCGGCGAGCACCACACTCGTACTGGCGTCGGTGTTTCTCACGTCGAGTGTCGCTCGCGTCGCTCGCCGCTAAGCACGGATAGCCCGTGCCGTCAACGGCGGTTGTGGCGTTGGCTCAGGTGATGATGAGTCATAGTAGGTATCGTCGTCTTCGCTCGATGTTATGGTTTTAAAGCCCGTACACACCACGCTGACCGTATCTTGAGGCACATAGGTATTTTCTCCAGTGTGTGTGCGTGTGAGAACCGGTTTCCACGTAAGGGCTAAGGTCCATACTCGATCTCGGTTGAAGTTAGGATGACGGGTTATTTCTATTGCTTCACGTACTTTCCGCGGAATCTAAATTTCTCCTTCGCTAGTACGGAAGCCTTGTCAAATCTGAGGAAATGACCCGACTCATGCGAGTGTTCAGCCACTGCTGACCCGTCCGTGTCCACGTTCTTCACACTTGTTATGTGCTCGGACAGTCTCGTAATAATGTCGCGACGGGTTTCGCCGATGTAACTCTTACTGCAATCGCAATAAATCTGGTACACGCCTGGAGTATGCATCGGCTTTGGGTGAACGTAACAATTGCTGTAATCGTCCTGGCGGGCGGTAGAATGTCCGAATGTTGTAGTTACGTCGTAAGAGTGTACCTATTTATCCGTAACTCGTCTCACAAAGGGTAAGTAGATCATTAACCGGTCAACAGCAGTTGGTCTTTCACGCTCTGCGCCATTTACCCATCGCTGCATTGTCTCCAATTATAACCGTTTTTCTTTAGAACCTTTGAGGTGGTCCAGCTCAGTATTAATATACTGAGGATTTTGATGCATTTTTTTTTTATTGATTTTGATTGTAAAAAACACAATCCAAAATTTCATCGTACCGACGGGACTCGAACCCGCACCCCCCGGATTACACGTCGAGGTGCTCTGCCAATTAAGCCACGGTTCGATCCATCGATACGACGAAATTAGTGGATTGCATTTGTTAACCCAATCATGCATTGGTGGCGCCATCTATGACTACTTATTACGTAAGTTAATCATTCGGAAGAAATCATTACAGTTTTCAAACCCGACGAGAGATGTTGCACTGCGTAAATCAAATATTATGTTTCTTTGAAGCGTCTCACACTTTATATATATTTTTTTTTTGTAAATTTTTAAACACAATCCAAAATTTCATCGTACCGACGGGACTCGAACCCGCACCCCCCGGATTACACGTCCAGGTGCTCTGCCAATTAAGCCACGGTTCGATCCATCGATACGACGAAATTAGTGGATTGCATTTGTTAACCCAATCATGCATTGGTGGCGCCATCTATGACTACTTATTACGTAAGTTAATCATTCGGAAGAAATCATTACAGTTTTCAAAAAAAATATATAAAGTGTGAGACACTTCAAAGAAACATAATATTTGATTTTGATTGTAATTGTAATTAAATTTGCAATATTTTACTATTTTCTGGGAAAATGTTTCTTGGTGTTTTAATCTGCAAACTATTGTAAAATAGCAACAATTTATTTTGTATTTTTGGTGGGAGCACTGAATCCCATGATATGAAGCTCTCATTCCACAATTTTCCAGCAATGCTCCAACTTTTTTAACCCGTATAAAAAATACGTTTTCCTGAAGTCTGCAAAATAGGCCTCCGTGGCGGTGATGACCCCCTCATTCGACCCAAATCTTTTCCCGGCGAGTGACTTTTTCAGGTTTGGAAACAAAAAGAAGTCACAGGGGGCCAAGTCTGGAGAGTAAGGTGGATGGGGCAGCAATTCGTAGCGCAATTAGAATAATTTGGCCATGGCGACGGCAGAGGTGTGAGCCGGCGCGTTGTCGTGGTTGTTGTCCAGTGTGAGCAAACGCGGCACCCATCGCGCTGACAGCTTTCTCATGCCCAGTTCTTCGTGGAGAATATGATGCACCGTTCCTTCTGCAATGCCCACAGTGTCAGCTATCTCGCGAACCTTCAATCGGCGGTCTGCCAACATGAGATCGTGGATTTTTTTTATGTTTTCCTCCGTAGTAGCCGTTTTCGGGGCACCTGGACGTGGCTCATCAAAAACCGACTTGCGGCCACGAGCAAACTTGTTAAACCAATTCTTGACGGTTGCCATCGAAGGAGAAGAGTCACTGTACACAGCATCCAAGCGATTTTTAATTTCACTGCGCGTTTTCCCTTCCAAAAATAAAAATTGAATCACCGAACGATACTGCTCTTTTTCCATTTTTGAAACTGACCGACACGATCGCTTTCAAAGGCTATTAAAATAAAACTAATAGAGGTCATTGTTTAAAACTTTGACAATAGGCTTCAAAATCATTGCACTGTACTATGGTAAAATTTTTTTGTAATCGCAGTGCCATTGGGCGATGAGGCTAAGTACTTGTTGAATGACCCTCGTACGTCTGATATCACAGTCAAAGAAGTATTTGTGGAGCCTAAATAACAACAGAATTTCAAACAATTCTTGTTGGACTATATGTTCATTTATCATTAAATCTTATGATGACACAGAACGAACAATTGATTAGTAGTACGAGCACTCGTACCCATACAGTCTCATTCTCACTGTCACACACACACACACACACACACACACACACACACACACACACACACACACACACACACACACACACACACACACACACACACACACACACACACACACACACACACACACACACACACACACAAACACACATACGAACATATATGAACAATAAAACATGTATTTAAAAATGTAATATTAAGGATGCCTCCATGTAATATCTCAGAACTTTCGTATAAATAGGCTTCCACGACACGGGCCTTGTGCCTAGTGTGGGGCCGTTGGTTAATTAACATGTTTCAGCTAATTTAAGTACACAATGTAACACATTTTTCTAATGCATCCTCTGTACATATCTCATTTTGGAAAATAAATAAATTTATTTATTTATTATTATTAAATAACTAGAAGTGCCCCGCGGCTTCGCCCGCGTTAAAAACTTCTTTTATTTACTTAAAACTTTTCTGTTGTAAAAACGATTCTATCATTAAAGACATCAAATAAGAATTAGCCTAATCAGTTCACCCGTTTCCATGTTATCGCGTAACTAAGGCAATTTGGGATTCATTATAAATGGGGTAATTTTTTTAATTTTACCCGAAAAACCCAAATTTTCAGACTTAGTTACCTACCCCATTTTGAAAAATCCTACAACACGTACTTTATCTCATCTTGTTTCACCATACAAACTTTGAATCCCCGTTCCGTATCCGGGAGGAATTTTGAGAAAATCCTTTCTGAGCGGATACCTACGCCATAATAACTATCTGCATTCTAAAGCTTCTTCAGCGCAATCCGAATCAATATTGATTTTTAGACTTTGTTACCCCAGCTTATCCACTTAGAAGGGCATTTTGAAAAAGTCTGTATCTGTACTCGTATTAACTTTTTTATTTACAAAAGTACTTGTGTGAAATGACGAATAAAATGGCTATCCAAACTTTGAACCCTCGCTTCATCCCCTTGAAGAGTAAATTTTGAAAAATTCTTTCTTAGCGGATACCTAAGTCAAAATACCTACCCCAGCTTATCCACTTATCCACTTAGAAGGGCATTTTGAAAAAGTCTATCTGTACTCGTATTAACTTATTTATTTACAAAAGTACTTGTGTGAAATGACGAATAAAATGACTATCCAAACTTTGAACCCTCGCTTCATCCCCTTGAAGAGTAAATTTTGAAAAATTCTTTCTCAGCGGATACCTAAGTCAAAATACCTATCTACATGCCAAATTTCAGCGCAATCCGAAACAATATTGATTTCACACTTTGTTACCCCACTTCACTGTTTTAGGGGTGGAATTTCGAAAGAGCCTGAAACACGTATTTACCTACTTAAGTACTTGTGTTAAATTTCAAATAGAAAATACTATCTAATCTTGTTTCTCCATACAAACTTTGAACCCCCGTTTCATCCCCTTTAGGGGTGAATTTTGCAAAATCCTTTCTCAGAGGATACTAACGTCATAATAACTATCTGCATACCAAATTTCAGCGCAATCTGAAACAATATTGATTTTCACACTTTGTTACCCCATTTCACCCTTGTCGGCGTGGAATTAAAAAAAAAACCTAAAACACGTCTTTACTTATTTTTTGCTTGAGCACTTATGTGAAGTTTCGAATAGAAAATACTATCTAATCTTGTTTCTCCATACAAACTTTGAACCCCCGTTTCATACCCTTCAGGGGTGAATTTTGGAAAATCCTTTCTCAGAGGTAACTGACGTCGTAATAACTATCTGCATGCCAAGTTTCAGCGCAATCCGAAACAATATTGATTTTCACACTTTCTTACCCCATTGCACCCTCTTAGGGGTGGAATTTCGAAAAAGCCTAAAACACGTATTTACTTATTTATGTACTCAAGCACTTGTGTGAAGTTTCGAATAGAAAAGACTATCTAATGTTGTTTCTCCATAGAAACTTTGAACCCCCGTTTCATCCCTTTAAGGGGTGAATTTTAGAAAACCCTTTCTTAGCTGATACTAACGTCATAATAACCACCTGTATGCCAAATTTCAGCGCAATCCAAAACAATATTGATTTTCAGACTTTGTTACCCCATTTCACCCTCTTAGGGGTCGAATTTCGAAAAAACCTAAAACACGTGTTCACTTATTTATGTCCTGAAGCACTTGTGTGAAGTTTCGAATAGAAAAGACTATTTTATAATGTTTCTCCATAGAAACTTTGAACCCCCGTTTCATCCCCTTCAGGGGTGAAATTTGAAAAATCCTTTTTCATAGGTAACTAACGTTGTAATAATTATCTGCATGCCAAGTTTTAGCGCAATCCCAAAAAATATTGATTTTCACACTTTGTTACCCCATTTCACCCTCTTAAGGGTAGAATTTAAAAAAAACCTGAAACACGTATTTACTTATTTTTGTACTGAAGGACTTGTGTGAAGTTTCGGATAGAAAAGACTATCTTATCTTGTTTCTCCATACAAACTTTGAACCCCCATTTCATCCCCTTGAGGGGTGAATTTTGAAAAATCCTTAGTACACCCCTACGTACTAAGACAAATATACCCTCCAAATTTCAAGTCTCTACGACCAGCGGTTTAGGCTGTGCGTTGTCTGTCAGTGAGTCAGTCAGTCAGTCAGTCAGTATGTCAGGACAAAGATTCTTATAGTATTAGAAATAATGAAATTTTGTTGCTGCTTTTCATAGAACCATCAAATACAGTTCTCAATTTAGTTGTAATTGCATCTTGTTTTATTACTGCATGGTGTGCAAAGAAACATAAGAGTCTTCATAAGAAGCAAGGCCTAATTCAAGGTACTCATTAATGTACTCTTCATGTAAATGTAAATCTTTTTTAAATGTAATTTCGAGATTTTTTATATCTATTATATATTTATATATTTTTAATGCTAGACCGAGTGAATCACCTAGAGCAGGGGTCGGCAACCCTTTGAGTCCAAAGAGTAAAAATTACAATTTACAAAACTTCAAAGTTGTTATAGAGCCACAACCTTTTTTTCTTGCTAACAATGAATAGTACTTGCATAAAAAGAAGTTTTTTGATATAAAAACTTATCAATTTATTGACAAAAAAATATCTATTTTTGCAGAAGATAGAAGAAGTACCTAATCCTCGTTAATCGATTCAGAACGATTTTTAAAGGTTTTTTTTAAATAAAATAAATAATATTTGCGTATGGAACTAAAGAGCCGCAGCTTCATATCTAAAATATTCCAAAGAGCCACATGTGGCTCCCGAGCTGCAGGTTGCCTACCCAAGTCCTAGAGCATTGTTCATATCACAGAGGCAGTTTCAATGGCATTGCAACTTCAAACTGATCATTTTCTGACTTGACAGTATCAGTGAAATATTTCTCAACATACTGTTGTTCATACGTGTGTTCTACAAAATTTTCAGGTACTTTTTCAGCTTGCCCGAAGTTGGATATTGTGGAATTTATAGATATATGGATAAACTCTTTATTGTATACCAAGAAATAAACTTGAATTTAGACACATTAACTATTATTTAATCGGTGATACAATCGGTGGTCTTATCGCATAAAGCGATTTCTTCCAGACAACCATGGGAATTTATGTTACGCATTGCTGACAAAACAGAGCAACAGAAGAACTTTCAGTAGAGGAATCAGGGACACTACCCGCTACAACAGTCTTTCCCAAAGTGTGTGATAACGCCCCCTTGTGGGCGCTGGGGGCCTAGAGAGGTACGGTAAGGGTCCCAGAAAAAATTGGGGGGCGATGGATGATTTTTAACTTTAACTACTTCATATTTTAAAATTCGCTGAAATTATAATCCTCCTACTACACAACATCCATTTATTAGTTCATATATATGCTATTTTATTGTATAAATATAAACTAAAAATATATTATTTTTAATGCATTCCTAACGCTATTTATATCTTAAGATATTTAGTAATGGGTATCAAACACTGAAACATATTCGTGTCTTCAAGTGTCGCAGGTGAGGTCCCCACCTCCGAAGACATGTATTTAAAATAGGTACATCTATTGTTGCGGGCAAGCGGAGCACTTGCTGAACGCGAGATTTTTTATGTACCTAATGTAGTAAAAATAAATTTAAATTAGAAAGTAATTGAGGTTTTTAGGTTAAAAAAATGGGAGGAGCTACAAAATAACTGATTTTCAAAGTGGGTGTCAGATGAAATAAGTTTGGGAACCTCTGCGCTACAATGTAACCAAACGGTGTGTGCAGGAGCTGCGATTGTGCAGCATCACCTTCATCCTTGTTCTGTACTTTTTGTGATTGTTCAACTTGCGGCAGCAGCGCCTAAAAAAATATATCAGCCCCGAGTAAAATATCTATAAGTAAATATCTAAGTATCTATATTGCTTGTGATATTTAAAGAATAAATCGGAATAATAAATCAGAATAATCGGAAAGATTAATATTATTAGGTAATTTTATTTTGGGCCGTTAGTGTAGGGCATATGCATGAAGCTCAGATTTATTGGAAATAATTTTTTTTCGATTCTTTGTTGTCCTGGAGTTATATGTAAAACCTTTTTTTATTTAATTCCATTTTATTTGCTTTAAATAATAAATTAAAAATGCAATTTAAGCGAGGGAAATTTAAGTTTGTAAAACAGATCACCATTGGTCGAATAGAAAGTTGACGTCATTATGCACTACTACACGTGATAGAAACATTGAGCGCGGGAACATAAAAATAAATTTACGGTGTGGTCTTATTGTATTTATTTCCAAATATTGTGTTTGCCGCGTATTATTGTGCAAAAATATATATATAACTAACCATTTAATATAGATAAAAATGAGTACGAGATTAGAGAAACTGTATAATTTAATAAAAACATGCCATTGGCTAAATACAATAATCGCGCGGAGTCGGGAAATTATGGCGTTTAAACTGCTCAAATTTATTTGCATATTTAAATGTTTATTTAAAAAAATAATTAGACTAATTCCAGCAGTATTTTATTTTTTAATTATGTTATATGGATGTAATGAGTGAAATAAAAATATAAAAAAACATGCATATTCCCTATTTTGATGTTATTTGGTCAACTAGCAAAAGGTGGGCTCACTTTCTAAGGATAAGCACATGAAAGATGTATAACTGCATTGCATGTCTTATCGTCTTTCCGGTGTTCGCTATACCTACTACATTGATGTGGTTTGGTATTAATTGCTTTCCTACCGCTCTAGCAATGCGAGAGGTTATAAATAATGATTGGCTAGCCGAGTCTAACAATGCCATTACTATTATTTCTTCCCCACTTTGTGAGATCAACTTGACCTTTGCAGTTGGCAGCAAGACCTGGGTCTTTGTGTTGAGCTCACTCGAACCTACATTTACAATATTTGAGTTTAAAACTGGCTTCACAGAACGTGAATCTTGATCATTTTCACGAAGCAAGCTATTGTGGCAACGTTTCTGTGCATCTAAATGAAATTTGAATTTATTTGAATGTGCATTCAAACATATCTTGCACAATTTTTGTTGTTTACAAACAATAGTTTCTCCTTTATGGAGGCTAGCATGAAACTAGGGCAAGTGTGCAACTTGTGAGTCTTACCACAGAAGAGGCAACCGGAAGGCAATCAAGGCTTCCTTTGCATGTACTACTTGGGTTGCAATCTTACCCATTGTACTGGCAGTGGTCGTGGAGCGAGCTGTCTCATCAGCTTCAAGAGCCATTGCCCTTGATTCTACAAATTATATAGGAGCAGCGTTAGTATTTTTTATCGGCTGAGGCTTCTTTGAGGATTCTTGTAAGAATGCGTACAAGTAAGCTATCCCACTTATTTACAGGCTTCCATAAGTTCTTTTATGCTGCAAGATGCTGCTTGACTGCAGAAATTAGTGTTCGTAGCGAAGCAGCACTGGATTTGTTGCAGGCAGGCAAGTCTAGCAGTTTGCATATATCATCATCATCATAATCAGCCAATTTATGACCACTGCTGGACATAGCCTCTCATATGGCACGCCACTGAGCTCGATCTTCTGCTATTCGTTTCTAACCGTTTACATATATGCTCATTTATGATTGTTTGCTTTTTATTATATCAATCTGATAGGATGCTAAGCGCTTCTTTATAGAACTTATTACAGGCAAGATTTTAATAAAATCATAAGTCTCCTTTGTAAGAAATCTTCTAAGATAGAAAAACTTTTGAACATCACTGAGGTTTTTATCTTTATCTGTGAAGGCAGAGAACATTTCTATAAATGTTTTGTATTCTGAATATTGACCTTCAAAAGCGGGAATTTCTACTTGCGGCAGCTTTATTTTCCCTTCCGATTTTGATGATGGGCTAGGTCATAACTCCGTCTGCCGAGCTAAATGCACTAGGCGTGCCCTAATTACAGCTAAACACTCTAAATAAGTTGTCTCATTTGCTGATGGGTCCTCACTCAACTCGCCTAAATCCATATTAACATTTTTGTACTCACGGTAAGTAGCTACAGTTTTCTCCTCCAAGATAAGGAATATTTGTAGGGAGGCATCTTCTAGATGCCCTGCGTTAACACGCGAAGAAATCCTTGTTATATTGCCCGTTAATGCTGATCGTCTGCAAAGCAAACGCTTATGGTCTTGGACCTCCGCCATTTTGTATAAGTTTGGCTTGGCTTCTAGGCTCATCGAAGTGTATCACACGAAACTTAAAAAAAAGTTATTTTCTGGTAAGATGTTGCGTATACGCACATAAATATTAAGCATCAGCTAAAATAACTTAAAAAGTTACAATGAATGACGTTAATGTAGAAACGGTAAATAGATAAAGAAAAATCGTAGACTGAGTATATGAATAGAATAGAAGCCTAGAAATAGATGCAATGAAGCGGGAACCACATTACTATTTGTGTAGCTAACGCTATCCAATCTTCGTGTATGACTTCGTTCCTTGTTCAATCAAATTGTTGAATTTTGCCGCCGACACCGATGCTGCCGTATCATAAAACTTGCCGCATGCGCCAATCACAAGTCTTCATCGAAAAATCTCCATAGATTGAAACAGCTGTGACCGAACAAGTAAGATATTACGTACTCGCTTATGCTAGTGGTGAGTCGTAATCGCTTTTTCGCGTAACCAGTTATACGTAGTTTCATGATTGCGCATAAGCAGTTTTTAAAACGATTATTTTAGTAACCGGTTATTTCTACAAAGCACACACATAGAGCTACTTCCGAAAACAGTTATGCACTCGTACTAAAATTAACGTTACAAAGATAAGAAGTCTTCACATTATTTCGGTAATACATTTGATTTTAGTCACTATTTCGTGATTTTTTTTTAATGCGAAAATGTGTATCGCTTGACCACTATCTCACCTGATGTTAAGTGACGATGCGGTCGATGATGTAGCGCGCTTACCCAAAAGATACCTATTCACTCGTGACTTGAAGACCCCTATGTTGTATCTAATCGGATACACACACTCGGGCAGGGAATTCCATTCCTTGGCAGTACGTATGATGAAAGAAGAAGCGAATCGCTTTGTACGCGTAAATGGTATATCTACCATGAAGCGGTGGCGCCTCTTAGTATCCCTGCTCGTCCGATTATAGAATTGGGATGGCTGAATCAAGTTATGAAATTCCGATGCACACTCTCCGAAATGAATCCGATAAAAAACCGACAAGCAAGCGACCTCGCGACGATGCTCGAGACTCTGGAGTCTTTTGCTTACTAGTTGGTCGTCGTTGATGAGCTTCTTGGCTCTCCTCTCAATAGCTTCCAGTGTCTGCAGCTGGTATTTAGCAGAACCATCCCAGAGGTGAGAACATAATGCTATTAGCTTGTACACAGTTATTTAAATGAACGGCAAAACTGCGTACGCTTAATCTAATGACCATTTTGTATTTAAGTTTCTACTAACATTATTGTGAAAAGGAACGTTTCTTATTACAAAACTGCTTACGAAAAATAACCGCTTTCTTATGATCCGCGAAACTACGTATACAGTTAAAGTAACCGCTTACTTATGATCCGCGATACTACGTATACAGTTAAAATAACCAATAACCGCTTACTTATGATCCGCGAAACTACGTATACAGTTAAAGTAACCGCTTACTTATGATCCGTGAAACTACGTATACAATTAAAGTAACCGCTTACGTATGATCCGTGAAACTACATATACAGTTAAAGTAACCGCTTACTTATGATCCGCGAAAGTACCT